>OX101752.1:1313624-2627249 GCA_944452675.1 Tachina lurida
ATATTAAAAACTAGTCGCTGTAATTAAAAATATCGCAAAAAAAAACAACAAAAAACTAGCCAACAACGAAAAAAGCGCCAAGACTAAAAAAACTGAAAAACGCGAAAAACCGGAAAAATCGCCAAATGAAAGAAATCGCTTATATTAAAATAAATTGCCAAAAACCGTAAAAACCATATAAAAAAAACAACACGAAAACTAAAAAACGCAAAAACTGAAAAACTGAACAAATTCGCAGAAACGAAAAAAGAAGTCAAAATGAAAAAGCGATAAAACTAAAAAAAAAATAAAAAAGTTTCCTAACGGCACCCTTTGTCAAAGCCGGACTTTACTGAATTATTAATTTACTTCAACCGATAGCGCGGTTATAATTATGTATCTGGATAGCAAAGTTGATAAATATTCGTTACATTTATTAAAACGATAAGAATATCGTAATATAAGCTACTGAACGATAAGAATATCGTAATATAAGCTACTGAATCCAGAGGCACAGGTTCCATTAAATTAACCTATTATCTGTCTTTCTTTCATGCGTATATCGTGAACATGAGTTGACCGCAAATAAGTTATATGTGGTTTTATACTACAGCAAAAAAATTAGGTTCACTGATGGTATTAAAATTAGATTTAAAATTCCAGGAACTAGAAGTACACATACATACATACTCGTATGCATGAGTTTTCGTAATAGTATAAAAAATAAATCAATAAAATACGATTAATTAACTAAATAACTTGAATATTTTTTAAATTACTGTTGAATTTTTTTTTATAATATAAATATGTATGTAAATATATGCTCACATAAAATTATTATAATGAGTCAAATAAAGGAAAAATATCTCACAAGAATGTTGAAGGGAAAAGGAAACTAAAGAATTTCAAAATTAATATTATTGACGTCCGCCCTTAAGTCATGTTGAGTATTCAATTGACCGCAAAATCAAGATTACAAGTACCATAAAGCTAACAAGCAACTACAACAACAACAAATGCGATACAATTCTGTTGAAACAAACAAACCAACAAAAAAAAAACGAATAAGTATAAGTTGAGTTAACTTTTCCTGCCGCAAATAATGCGGAAAACCATACAGAAAATACCCTCCGATGTAACGGAAGTTAAACATGCTACGAATGCATGTAAAGTCCTTGTATAAAATTCCCAATCATGATGCTCTCACACCGGCTAAAAAAGAGAATTACCCAATAAATGCGAATAATGGACTTTAGTATGAACAAATACTTACTTCAACATAATACTCGCAAAACAAACTTAAAACAACTAAAACATGATTCTTGTTTATTTTTTTCATTGGTTTTGACTGACCATGAAACCGGATACAAAAGGTAAGATTAAAAATATTTGTGCAACCGAAGCGAAAGACATCTATGATACTTGGTAGACTTAGACTGGATTTCCCTTTAAATGAATATGTATGAATGTAATGTAAAGAATGTAATGTAAAGAGAGTGGGGCCGGAATAGGAAGCACAGAAGTATCACAAGCAATGAACACACAAAATACTCACATTGGAAAATTATCTTTGAAGTTTAAAATTTTATTGATAAATAAGTATTATTGGAAGTGTATTTTCTGCAAAAGTGTGTTACAACAGCTCAAATTACGCTCATACGAATGTACAGATAACAGCATGAATGTTGTGTGGGCTTCCTGAAAGGAAAGAGTTGAATTTTTATCGTTAAAAGGAACATCCAGAAATAAACTAAAATAAATAAAAAAGAAATATTAAAAATTCATCTCGATCGAGTAGATATTTTCATTGTTCCCAACAAAAATACACAACAAAATGTTTTGCAAAAGAATTTTTTGCAAACTTTTCCTCATGCACTGCTGCAAAGTAAAAAAATATTTCGGTTTCAACTTTTTAAAGTCTGTAATAGAATATAAAAAAAATTTACTCAAACAATGTGACTGCTTTACTTTCATGTATTCTATAAATGTGCATTAAAAAAAAAGTACTAAGAGATAAGAAAATATGAATCAAGTGGTGGGTTTGCTATTTAAGGCCCAGTCACAGCATGCTGTGACTCTGCTGTAGCATTTATTTTTTAACAAAGCACACAGAATGCTTGAACAAGTTGCCTCCAGCTAAAATTCAACAATTGAATTTTAACGAAATCTGTTATTGAGAATTTTATTGTATCGAAATACTTTGTGAAAATCTGAGAGCATAACAATCTACTGCACACACATCGACACAAAAAGCTCGAGGCAATTTGCAAAAAGAAAAGCAGCAACAAGGACGCAAACAAAAATTTAAATTGCAAAAATCAAATACTCAAAAACATTTGCCACAAAATTTATGTATCTCACAAAAAAAAATACATACATACATAACTATATATGTATCATGTACATAATTTAAAGTGAATAAATATTTTAATTTCCATAATTATGGCGACTGATTTATATTATTTCAATTAAATATGCTTATTTGTCACATCACGATCACATCCGATGATTATGCTTTTTTCTTTCTTCGTTTGGCTTCGATTAGGCTAAAGTCCATATTTTTGGGAAGCCAAATTAAATGTGATAATTTTTAAGAAACAAATACATCTGAAAAACGCTAGCAGAATGGAACAACACGCTATTTTCGCAGGCCGCCCTATCTTCATCATCAGCGTCCTTTGTGTTTGATCTACTGTGTGTGGTGTACGTTGATGCCAATTTCAACTTTATATGCATATTCTTTGGTGTAAATGGAATATGTGAATTGTTTTGATTCATCGTATTACAATTTGCTGAAAGCTTTTTTGTAATAAAAGCTCAAATTAACCATCTCTAGTTTACAGCAGTCTTGTCATTGTTGTTTGCCTGATACTTTGCTTGTATTTATTCTACTTAAGACAAACTTTTTTGGTTTGATGGAAGAGTATAACATAAATTAAGCTTCCTTTCTGCTACCACAAAAATGTTTTGTATCTTTTAGGCGATTTTTTTTTTTGCTTTTTGCGATTTTTTTAGTATTGACACTGGTTTTTTTTTTGGAATTTGACGATTTATTTTATTTTTGGCAATTTTTCGTTTCCGCATTCTTGCAGCTTTGGGATTTTTTTAGTTTTAGCGTTTTTGAAAATTTATTACGGTTTTCAAGATACAGCAGGTTGTCAAAATTACATTAACTGATAGAATACCGTTTAGTTTTGATTTTTTAAATTTCAGTGCCCGCATCAAAATATACTTACTTTGAATATTTCAAGTGTCTATATATAATTGTCTGTAAACTACACTATAATTTCAAAAAATTTTCTATGCTTACTTTAGAACACCCTTTAATTTTTAACTCTTATATATTCTTTGTAGTGAAAACTTTAGGTCCGTAGCTCTTACGGTTCTCGAGAAAGAAGCCGGTGACAGGGAGACAAATTGGCGGAAGGACCGACATCATAGCGAAAACAATAGGGTATCTTTTCACCTTTGGTGTACGGAACATTAAAACGTACTAAAATTAATTTTATACCCGTTTTTAATAAAAATAAGCAAATATTAATAAAAAAAGCAATGTGTGTCCGATCACAAGGGAGAGTGTAAACATCTAGTAATGAAATTATTTTTTTAATATTGGCTTATGGCAACTAAAATAAGATATGTATATATAATTTTTGACTCTACTGTATTTAAAAATCTATGGAAAACTGCATCTATAGTAGTGGAATTATTAGTTTTGGGGGTTTGTGGAGAATTGCTCATATGCAAGTGGAAGAAAATTTTAATAAAGATTGGGCTTGCAAAATTTGTATTAAAATCTCCACCCATAATAACTGGCATGAGATGGAGATTGTTACCCAATTGTCGTGCACCAGCTTCAGTGTGAGGCAACAGTGCGTAATGAAGATATGTTATAATATAATATTATAAATTCTTTATAAAGACTGCTGTTTATCTTTTAAACAAATATTTAACATTTAAAAAGCTCTTTTATTTAAAAGTTTATATTTATTTTAATTATTTTATATTTTTCAACTTTTTAACAAAATTATCCCCACTGGCAACACTATTACACTTCACAAGCAATTTCTATTAAAATTAACATTTCTCCTGAAGGTATGCTTTGAAATTCGATTGAGTGTGTTTCTATGCACTCCGTATGATTGCACTAATACACTCGTACATAGCTCACACCGATTTGAGTTTGTGATTGTATTGTGAAAAAGATTTTTATCCCCTAGCGTATGGATGTTTACACAGCAAAATTTGACATCAGTATTCATACTCAACGTATTAAATTTGTCCATTATAGAACTTAAAAAAGTATTCCAAAGACTTTGACGATACTCAGGGATTGATTCAGTGCGTCAGTTATGAAATTGTCGTATTTCGTATTTCTTCAACTCACGCATTAATAATTCATTGATTAGAAAATACTAAGAAATATTTTCAGAAAAAGGAAATCGTGCCCCTCTACTTTGGCTCGTCTGCACGAATTGCATGTAAGTATATATCGAACGAACGATTGCCAATTATAAATAATAAAATGAAAAGAATATACACTAACTGTTTCGATTTCACTAACAATATTGTATAAAAGCAATTCATTACTCTAATATAATCCAATATATTTTCGAATTTTACAATTTTTAAATAATTTTTCGAAAGTGGCAACCTTAAACCTAATTCGTATCTCCACTTGATTAAATTATACTCATAAATGCTTTCGAAGATTGAAGAAAAAAAGAATTGTATGTACCGTTATGTCTAAGCAAAAATGTCTAGCCCTCAAACAAATTTGCTTCAAGTCACAAACTCATTTATCTTTGTTTTAATTTATTTTCTTTGTCTTGTCGACCTGCATAGGGAAGGAAGGGTGAGATGAGTGGTAAGAGTCTCTAGACAATTAATAAAATTTCCTATTTCTAATATCTACAAGATGCTGCAAATGATTTGTACATTAAGAATATCATTGTACACTCGCCCTTCGTCATTAACATCATTATTATTTTAACAATAATAATTAATATTATTATTACGAACATGTTTTTGTAATCAAACTAAATGAAAATTGATTGAATAACGTTAGGAAACTGCTTATATTTTCTGTATTAAATTTTATTTATAAATGAAGAAGCGTATAAATTAATGAAAATGTGTTGTTTGCTGGCAATACTTTAAGTCCAACCGTTCCACGTATCCTTTATCAAGAGGGGAAAAATATTATTATTTCATTTCGATTTTTCCAATTGAGATGTAGTATAAAAATCCTTTTATGCTATTAACTTTGTAATTTACGGCTTAGTTTTTCGTTTACACTTTTACTGAATCAAGTAAAGGCTAAATTTATTAATATTATTCTTCCCATGTGTTAATCTATAGATTACGTACGAATTCAATATGCTTAAGCATTTAATACATTTTCAGTGCAGAATGTTTGCTTCCTGCAAAAGCCAACATCAACATGTAAATTGAATTTTCTCCAGCGCCTGGCAACACTTTTTCTCGCCACGCTTGATGTATGAGATGATTCGCAAGAAAAATGTTTTTAATTTTAAAAATTTAATATAATTTTTATCCACGCTATGTAAATAAATAGAATATATTACCACATAAAAATTATATTAATCATTATGTCTGCTCACGCATGCACGTGCAGATGTATGTACATACTAGAGCTGTGCAGAAGATGCTTGTTTGCTTAGTCTTCATGATGTACAGTATTGGATTGTTCTCTCTTTTCAGTGCTCTAAAAATGGTATTAAATTTTATCAATAGGCATGCAAAAGCATTTGTTTATCTGGCAAGCGAGGGCATCAGTTATTGTAGTGTCGAAGCATATTTTACATGACAATTGTAAAATAAGCACACAAGTGTAAAAATATGCGTATGTGTAAAAGAAAAAACAAACAAAGTGGATTATTTTTTTTTTTTATTTTTTAGTTCGCATGCGATACTGTTCTAAGTTTTATAATTTATTAATTTAAGACTAAAAATAAAATAAATAAATAATAAAATAAAAATAATATCTTTCTCAATGAATATAATTGTAAAAAGTTTTATTATCACTTAATATTTTATGAAATTTTTAGTTTGTGAAATGAAGTATGGTGCACTATGAAGTGTACAATAAAAATATTGCACACTTGACACAACTGTCTATTCAACTGTTGTTCAATGGTTTTGTGTGTTGTTCTCTATTTTTGCTTCACACTCAGTTACGATCACCAATACAAACACTATTTGCTTTTGAAAAAAATACAATACTGTGCACTTTTTCATAGCTTGTGCTCAGCTCTAGTACATACATATAACGAAATCCATAAGCGTATGCATGTATTAATTTTAATTTTTAAAAAAGACAAGCCAACCAAAATGTGCTCTAAATGACACTCAGTGAAACTCAAATAGAAAATTAAGGTGAAAAGTGTTCTGCTTAGAGTGTACACACACATACATACATGCATACATACATAAGTATATGTATGTACATACATATGTGTGTCGTTTTAAAAAAAAAGCCAACAAAGCTAAAGAAGAAGAAGCCTATTTGTTAAAAGAATGCTGTCAAAGATTTAGCTCATTTCCTTTTACTGCTAAAAAGGGGAAACGAAAATGAATGTATTTGAAGAGGAAAACATACAAGAAGACAAATTACATTTTAGCAGAGTGTTGTTAGGAAGAGAGTTTTGCACCTATTCAAACCTGTTTTTTTTTTCTTCTATTTATTCATGCTAACAAATATAATTTTAGAACACAAAATGGTTTATTTATTGTTGAGATTTTCTGCAGAGCGAAAAAATTTAAGCCAACAAGCAACGATGTACAAGTGACTAAATGGAGAGTGTGATTTAATAATAGACTCTACTGAACCTGAGTGGCTTGCTGGATGATGCTGGGGGTTTCAGGTTTTTTTTGTCGCTGATATGCTGTAAAATTAAATGCCTTACATTGTACAAATCACCGGCAATCAATTCAGAAAGTATAAAAAAATAACTACCCCAACTACAACTACACAATGGCAATGCATTGAACCAAAGTTTGTCCAAATGTGTTACAACATAAAGTATAGCCCAAGGCTAAAATGACTAGAGAGAGAGAGAGAAAGAGAGAGTAAAACAATGTAATAGTGTGGCTCAGAGTCATATAGAGAAAGTTCAATATTCATTTATATATTATTTCTTAGATAAATACATACCCTGATATAAAAGCTCATCTAGAGACCTGATAATGAATGACCTGCCATCAGAGTTTGGAGAATAATATTACAACAAATGTAATCAATAAGGGGCCTATTTGGAAATGCATCTATGCGCTGCATCTGATGCGCCTGTGTGATTAATGTGTGCAGCTGATACAAAACAGCTGATGCAGATGCTTAAATGAAGCGCAGACAATCTGATTGCAATGTCGAATGCGAGAACATTAAAAATGGAAAAATTAATAATTATCTTAATTTTTTACTTAGATGAATGCAAAAATTAGTTGAAAAAAATATTAAAAAAAGAAATTTATAAGAAACAATAAATTAACAAAATAAAACAAATAAATAACAAATCAAATACTTACACATCTATTGCATCAGCCATTTTAGCAATTAGTTTTTGATCTTCTTTTGCTCATCATATTATGATGCAGTGATGCATTTTAGAATTCACCACATTTGAATTGTTGCCATCTGTTAATTTGTAGAACGCACCACGCATCAGATGCAGCGCAGTGATGCATTTCCGAACAGGCCCAAGATCAAGACTGCCATGCAACTTTGTTGAATTTGAAATTTCATCTATACGCATACGAGTATGTTACGTTAGGTTTTATAAATCAATAAAAGGTAATATACTCGTATGTTTTTGGAAAAGAAAACCTAAACGGTGTAATTACATTTGTAGCTTGTATTTCATATATATGCTGACACCCATTTGATTAAAAGTAGCAGCAAATTCCTATGTCAACATATATCATATGTTAGGTGTTTACACCATATGCTGAAACTACCAAATTTTTTAATGTCAGCAGATATCAGCAAATGGAATGTCAACATAAAAGTTAGCATACGATTTTTGTGCTTATACGATATGTTGAAATTTATATGGTAATATATATGCTGCATATATGAGCATTTGTTTATGAAATTAGTGAGTTTGGCATTACTATTTATTTATTTATTTATTTAAAAATAATGTCATCAGAGGAACTTGCTTTAGCTATTGTTTGCACAGCGATAGTTTTTGATGATGATGAAGCAGAAACAAAACCAAGAATTTCTTCCACATCGCCAAAGTTGTCCAAGTATTCTTCATTAATTGGATCCATTGCTATGTATGTGCACATGTATGGATGTGCGCATGAAGAAAAATAGTACTATTATTGTACAACATAAAAGTAAAATATTGCAGAACTTACCAAGAAATAAAATAAAGCAGCAAAACAAAAGGAAAGCAAATAAAAAAGTATTTTATAATTTATTGTTTGATGTTTACTTACTCCACTGACATTCGAATACTTATGCTCATTAATTTGAACGTTTGCCGCCGTTGAAAACAAAAATGCGTTTGCGTCAGCTAAAATCCGGCTGTGAGCATTTAATTAATCGCCTTGCCGTTGATTGTAAATTTTCAAACCATTTATTATTTTTTGATTTGAGAGTTTCGCATTGCTTAAATTTCAACTAAATTTCATTTTATTTTGGTATGTGTGTGCTTTAATGCACATTTTCGACACGAATTGTATTTACACTAAAAAGAAACTAACGGCGGCTCGGCTAAGCTATTCGACACATATGCATAAAAATTTGGCATATGTTGAAAAGTTTAAATAACATTTTCAACAAACAACATATCTGTCAGCATATAAAGGCCAAGCATATTTTATGCTGTTCAGACGATATGCTGAAATTACCAACATACGTTTGTTTCTATTGTCAACATAAACCTAACAAACGTTGTCAAACATGCGTATGCTGAAAAAATTTTGCATTTACACGATATGCTGGCAGTTGTAACAAATTTTTCAGCGTAAATATGCTGATTCAACATATCGTCTAAACTTAGCTATAGATTGCTTGAATTACGATCGAATTGATGTACATTAATCATTATCAGGTTGACCAAACTACTTGTAATAATGAAATCAAAAAGCTTTCTAAGAATGCGGACATGATACATTAGAGCAGGTACTCTCATTCGCCAAAAATCCAGGAGTATCTATCAGTTGATAGCGCTACATTAGGTGATTATTTTCTGCGTGTCAAATTGCATTTATGCTTACAAGCCATACAATGATTTTTGTCTCCTTTTTTAATTAAAGAATTCTTTTACACAAAAATGTACTGAATATTTAACAATTTAATATAAATTTAAAATTTTGAAAGTATGGAGGTAAGTAAAATATTTTGCTACTCAATATAAATAAACATAGTCACAATTTAGAAAAAAAATGCTTTAAACATATTTAACTTTGTAAATATGTAGTTCACTAGCCATGAACTTGCAATGGGCATTATGATCATGTTTCATCCATGCTCTGACATCGATGCCAGAACATTGGCTGAGCAATAACGTTCGCCATGAGGTTCGCTGTCCGCAACCATTTTCAATAAAAAGAAACAGACAGAACAAAATCGGTATATATTCCATCTCTATTGCACTACTGCAAAAAATTTGATACTTGTAAGAAAAAATATGGACATCGCACGTATTCAGCACAACAAAGAAATTGATGAATTTTTCACAGTTTCAATTCTTTGAAATCTCTTTCAAGTTATCGTCAATACGATGCCATTTAGCTTCAAAACTTACAAGTTAGCTTTTTGTACAGTTTTTTCTTTCCTTTCTATTAGTTTATGATCGAAAAAATTGCTCATACAATAGTTCAATGTGACTGCACATAAAAACTTATCCTTATGAAAAATATTCCCTAGTATCGTCGTTAAAACGTTCCCGAAATCTTTAAATCACGAAAATATTTAGTGAAAATTTCATTCATCGTATGTAGTCACTTGCACTCACGTTAATGTCACTCTTACTTGAGCGAAGCCATTCTTTAAAGTGAATTATAGTTTGTCAAAAAAAATAAACTTAACCACCCTAATTATTTGACATGTACAATGTGTTAATGTAAAAGAAAAATATTCCACGAAATAAACGAATGTACGTGCGTGTCTCCACTGACGCCTTCATAATACATATTCTATTCTTTTTTTTCAGTTTTAGAAATGGAGTAAAATAAACAGTAATGTTTTCGCTTGTAATGGAAAAATGATTGAATTTGTCAATGAATGACTGACAAAACGCAACAATCAAACAAACAACAAAAACAGTCGTCGTCGCTCATTGAAACAGCAGTGAGTACACACAGCGTACGAGTACACAATCCAACATCTATCTCCCAGTTCATCAGATATTCTGGGAGGTTGATATTTCTTTTTTGAAAACAGCCGCAGACATTGAGCACATTTGTTTGGTTATTTTCTTCCATCCAACAAAATGTTACCTCACATTTGTATGCCTGTAAGTATGCTATAGATTTTATTTTGTCTTTTCATTTTGTGTTTCAACCGGAAATCCACTGAGATTTTATTGTGCGAAGGTGTGAATTGTAAGCATGTATGTATATATTTATGAGGAAGTTAAGAAGGAGGAGGATAACAATAAGGGATCATTGATTTTTCCTAATGCTGTCGCTGTCATTAATTTTAAACCATCGCTGTAGTGAAACAAGTAATTTATTTGTAAAAATTAGGCAATTTTCTCACACGAAATGTAAAATTGATGGCTCAAGTTGTTGTTGTTGCTAATAACATGGAAATTAATGTGCTACTTATGATTGCCTTTCCCAATATTTGAATAGAAAATGCTAAATAAACATTAAATTATTTTAAGATATTCTTCCTGTATTAAGCTTCCCTACCCCCGCTCCGCTTTTCATTAATAAGCTGCTTATTTAGTAAAATATACATAATGCGAATGAACCATTCGCATATTAAGGATAAAATTATTTTGCTTTACGATGCACGGTTCGATTTTTGTTAAAGAAAAATAAGTATCAGAGTGAAAAGTATTATATATTCAATTTGTGGATAAAAATTTAATACAACAACTCACTTTTGTCGGAAAATTTTACCAAAAATCTACAAAAATCTGAAAAATAATCTAAAAAAAAAATCGGCAAAAAAAAATCTGCAATCACTTTGAATTGTTTTTAATTTTGTTTTAGAGTTAACACAAAAACATATGTATGATTTGAAAACTCCCGAATATATGTAGAGAAAATGTAATATCTTCTAAGCGTCTGAAACAATTTTCTTAAAACGCAGCTAAGAACCGTCCCAATCAAGTCACCTTTCAAACAGAAAAAATAAATTCAAATCGGTCCAGCTGTTTGGTCTCTATGTAGACTCAAACAGACACACAGATACAAAAATACAAACTTATAACAACCCTTTTTTAGGTTGGGGGCTAAAAATAAGCATTAACCAAAGGATAAGGTCAAATACATATAAAAACAAGTTTTCTACATAAAACTTAGAAAAATTGTGCATATACATGCATACAAATCTGTGCAAAGAAATAAACATACATATCGCACACTAAATCATAAACAGTCAACTCAAAAATCCCAAATATTTAGGAGTGGCAAAAAACTGTTTAAGAAGACTCTGTTGCAAAAGAAATGTTTGGGGTCCATGAGAAAACAAAACCATTTTCATAATTTTGAGTTGTGACTGCTTATGATTTAGTGTGCAATATGTATATGGTCCTTTTTATGAGAAACTTTCGATCTTCGCCTGCAGTCGAAAGTACTGATCGATCGAAATTTCATTTGGTATTATGACGAGCATTCGACAAAGAATGTCCTTAACTATTGTTTATGTCATTCAATGTGATTTTTCAGATTTGCAACAACTTTACCTAAAAATAAAAAACAATCATTTATAATAATTTTTTATACTAAATTCTATTCGATAGAAAATTCGTAGCTCAACGAAATTTTCGATGCTCATAATATGAATTAAACATTCGATTTTTGATGTTCGATAGCCAGCGAAGATCGAAAATCGAATGCAACTCTTTGCACAGA
Organism: Tachina lurida; assembly: GCA_944452675.1. Taxonomy (NCBI): domain Eukaryota; kingdom Metazoa; phylum Arthropoda; class Insecta; order Diptera; family Tachinidae; genus Tachina; species Tachina lurida. The sequence goes on from OX101752.1 coordinate 1,325,664, forward strand.
TTTGTTAGTTTCTTTTTCACATGGTAATGTTGGTGGTATGGTTATTAACAGCATGGTTATATCTGTTACGGAGCAAAGAAAACCACGAAATATGGATGTTACACAAGCATTTCAGTAAATCTGCAATTTGGCAGTGAAAATCTGCAAATTTCACTTTATAATTTTTGCAGTGAAAAACCAGTAAAACGTAAAGAAATCTGCAAGTCTGGCAACAGTGAATACAACCAAACATTTTTCAAAAGATTCCGGAAAATTTCTATATCAGAAATTCGTGGTAATCAAATTATGTTCAGTTTGGAAATATTTTAACGTTTCTCATTAAATAATAAATGAAATAGAGGAAAAAAGCCTGCACATGAAATCCTGTTTGTATACACTTTTGTTAATATGCGTGTTGCCGCGTGTTTGTGTGTGTGGCAGATGTTAATAAAATATGCTTCATAAAATTCCTGCATACACACATATAAGCCTGGCTACAATCATAATGCATAAGTAAAAATTCTCATGAAGCACAATCCTATTTGCACTTGATGTCAACAAATGATTTGTTGACAAGGATTTTTTCTTCTATTTCAATACTTCCCAGAAATTATTTGTTTTTTTTCTGTTTCACTTTCTGCTCCAGCAGATTACTAAGAAGTCTTATACTCTCTTTCCAAAAAAAAACACAATAATTCGTAACGCTCGCGTGAGGAATCTAAAGTAAAATAAATTGAAATTTTAAATAATTTCTTGCATTATTAATGATTGAGATTATTCTAAGCTGACTTTTATTCTAATCGTTTGATTTACAGCGCACCATCAGAAAAGCATGTTGCATTTCTATAAAAAAAAAGAAATAAAGTAACAAAAATGTATTACAGCTGTTGCGTTCCTTTTTAATTTACATAATCTTGCTGACAAGCTCAGGCGAATGATATGAAAATATAAATATTTTGCCAAGATAGAACCAGGAAGAAGAATAAGAAGAAAAAATTATAATATTTCTCATATCGGATCGATTTCTATGACATTATTGTTTCTCAATAATCATTTGAAAATGTATATTGTCTTTTGATGTTATTATAGCTTTGCTATTTATCTCGCGATACAGGGGTTAGGAAATAATTTTCGTAACAAAAATAATCGACACTATTACAGTTATAAATTTATTTTTGTTTTGATTCCTTTGTACTTAAACCAGAGCACGAAAATAAACGAAACAAATTGTTTGATTTTCTTTTTCTTCTTAATTCTTTGGAGTGAGAGAAACAAAAACAGTGAAAAGGATTGCTCAATTTGTTCAAGGAAAAAAGAAATAATTTTGTTGCTTTGCATTTGCGTATATACAGTGAATAACGACAACAAACTAAAAGACAAAGTTGTTTGTGTATTTCGTATTGCTGGTACTGCATGTGTGCATGTGTATTTCGTATTGCTAGGACTGAGTGTGTGCTGTGAGCAGTGATAATAACCGCTCATTTTTCGATCATAAATGATACTCTCGTTGTGAGAAAATGGTACCCTACAGATGAATCATACCAAAGAATCATTTATGATACGATTTGCTGATTATTTTTTGAGCAATTTTCTGGTAGTATTAAATCATACAATCGCCTTCTTGCGATTTCTTTGCATTTTGTTCGTCTATTTTCAAGAAATCCTTATTTGATCATATAGATGAATCGTAAGTGAATCCTTTTTCAATCACCCAAGTGATTAATCATCAAAAGTGATCTGAGGAGAATCATATTAGAGATATCTGCAAAAACTAATCACCCAAATGCTAGCTGGGTTAGTACTATCTATATTTACTATACTATTTAACATGAAAAAGGACCGTAACACATTTGATACTCTCACGGAAAACTTAGATATGCAGTCAGCAGACGCGCGCATGCATATATTTTTGAAAATAATTAATTTTTATAGCTTTGATATTTATCTCGCGATACAGGGGTTAGGAAATAATTTTCGTAACAAAAATAATCGACACTATTACAGTTATAAATTTATTTTTGTTTTGATTTCTTTGTACTTAAAAGTATAGTACGAAAATAAACCAAACAAATTGTTTGATTTTGTTTTGTTTCGTTCTTTGAAGTGAGTGAAACAAAAACAAAACAAGAACAATGAGAACGATTGTTCAATTTGTTTTTGCTTTGTTTTTGCATATGAGCACAAACCAGAGAACAGCGGCGATCGGTTCTAAGCCGGCTAACACCTGTCACCAGCCACAAACAATACATTAATTTAATCGCACGCCGCTAGAAAAGAAAATAATGGGAAGTAAATGGAAACGTTTTTAAATATTTGCAGAGAATTTGACATCATCATATATATAATATAATTTTATTGCATTGTTATTTCACAAATGAAAGTTGTTTTAAATAACTAAGTAGCAAAGCTATAACCGGATGTCCTAAGACAACTCTCTTCTTTTTAGGGTTCCGTACACCAAAGGTGAAAATGTAACCCTATTGTTTTCGCTACGCTGTCCGTCTGTCCGTCTGTCCGTCTGGCCGTCTGTCCGTCTGTCCGTCTGCCCGTCCGTCCGTCTGTCCGTCACAGGGTATTTTCTCGAGAACCGTAAGAGCTACGGACCTGAAATTTGGACACAGTGTGTAGACCCTTGGCCGCTACAACAACAAATACATGAGAGTTGGAAATTAAAGGGTGTGCCAAAACGAGCAACGAAAAATGTTAAAATCCCATGTAATATACATACAATTTTATGTATATGCACTTGAAGTTTGTAAAGTTAGTGTATTTTTATACAGACTACAACAATTAACACTAAAATTTAAAAAATTTTAATTAGAGGGTGTACCATCAGTTAATGTAATTTTGACTATGTAATTTTGATAACTTGCTGTATCTTGGAAACCGTAAGAGCAAACTTCTTGAAATTTTCAAAACCGGTAAAACAAAAAAATCTAAAAATTATAAAATCGCCAAACCGAAAAAAAATCGCCAAAATCAAAAAAAAATCGCCAAAACGAAAAAAAGCACCAAATTAAAAAAATTTCTAAATCGAAAATAAATCGCGGAAACCGGAAAAATCGCCAAAATAAAAAAATCGCCAAAATGAAAAAAAAATCGGCAAAATGAAAAAATCGTCAAAATTAAAAAAATCGCCAAAATTAAAAAAATTGCCAATATGAAAAAAAATCGCCAAAATGAAAAAAATCGCCAAAATGAAAAAATGGCCAAAATTTAAAAAATCGCCAAAACGAGAAAAAAGCGAAAAATAATCAAAAAAAAATTATTTCAGCTGAAAAAACGTAAAAAACACTGTATTAAACAAATGATCAAAGCCCAACATACGGAACCCTTCGTGCGCGAGTCAAAGTCGCACTTTACTGAATTTATTTAAGATTTCCCAGTGAAAAAAAACTTGGAAGTAATTATTCACGAACTACTTTTTCATTACTTCCAAAATATCAATATTTACAGCAAAATATCAATTATTAACAACATCCAGATTAAAATTTGGAGATCACTCGCAGTTTTCGCAAATACTTATGATATATCTTGATTTTTTAGGAAAAATACGTTTGCTTGAAGCTAACGTTAAAGCATTATTTCCAAACAAAACCCGGTTTTAACGTAGACTTGAAGCACACGTTATTTCTTATGCATATGGTGGTTAGACTTTTATTTATAAAAAAAATAAATTGATTTAATAGAAATTTGGGAAATGAAAAAGGAATATACGAAAAATCAGATTTACTCAACATTGCGAACATGACTTCGGATTCGCAATGACAACAAATTATCCAAGAACGCACTACTTCCTGAACACAATTTTAGGAACTTTTTGACTTCCTTGGAAGCTCTTTTTTACTGGTTTGGAAAATCCAAATTTTCGTAAATTTCTTACACATTGTGTTAAAGTGATCATGTTTAACCAAATCAATTTTAATTTATCACAAAGTAAAAAGCAAAAGTGAAATAGTGTTCCAAGATAGAAAACAGTGAAACAACTCCCAATATTAATATTATTTTCATATAAAAAATACCAAAATACGAGGGTGGATCAATAAGTCCGTGACTTTTGAATAAAACACAGTTTTTTTTGCAAAACAAAAATTTATTTTTCAACATAATCTCCTTTTAGCTCAATACACTTACTCCAACGTTTCTCCAGTTTTTGTATCCCTTCCAAAAAATAGGATTTTTCGAGGTCCTTAAAATAGGCCTTTGTTTGTTGAATGATTCGTTGTTGGAGTCAAATCTCTTTCCGACAAGCCATATCTTTAAGTGTGGAAATAAGAAATAGTAACTTCTTGCTAAATCTGAAGAATAGAGTGGATGAGGGAGCAATTCGTAGCCCCGATTCATGGATTTTTGACATGGAAACTGGGCTTGTGATCAATTGTGAGCAAATGCGGCAACCATCTTGCAGACAACTTTCTTAAACCCAGCTGATCATTTAAAATCGAAACCACACTGCCATATGAAATGTCTATGGCATCAACAATCTCACACACTTTTACTCTTCAATCAGCAAACACCATGTCGTGGATTTTTTCGACATTTTCAGGTGTACTGACCTCAATTGGCCGTCCAGAACGTTCAGCGTCATTTGTACTTGTGCGACCACAACGAAAGTCAGAAAACCACATTTTTTACGATTGAAATCGATGGTGCAGAGTCCCCATAGTATTTATCGAGCATTTCCTTGGTTTGACGGTTTTTTTATTCCAAAAACTAATGTTTAATGAGCACTCGAAATTCACTTTTTTCTATTTTTAGAGAAATACACGAGGTTGTATGTTTTGAAATTTGGCAGTAGTCTATTAATATGTGGCACTTGGTGGGAACAGTATTGCATTTCATATAACTATTCGAAAAGTCACGGACTTTTTGAATCACCCTCGTATATTTATTTTAAATAAAGTTTTTATTTAATTTGAAGAAAAAATTTTTGGTTGAGCAAAATATACATACGTACGTTTTATTCCTGCTTCACGGAACTAGTTAGTAGAAGCAGCAATGAAATATATGTATATAAACATTCCTTCACCAAAAAAACAGGCAAACTTTTTATATTATTATACATATATAAATGTTTTACCTTTATTTTAAACGTAATTTGGCTTCAGAATATGTTAAAACTCTTACAAATGAAATAATGACAGCTACATAAAGCTGTCCATGTGAAATTAATGGATTAATTTGCTAAGTTTATGTCACATACTTGTAATGACTGGCCCTGTGTGCTGTCAATTCGTGTAAACTTCAGCCCTATTAACATATTTTTCAATGCAAATGGAATATGTGAATTACTTTGTTTCATTGTACTTCAATTAGATGAAAGCTTTTTATGTAATGAAAGCTCAAATTCACCATCCCTCATTTACAAATAACAGTCTAGTCGTTGGCACCACCCGTAGTGGACCAAGCATAAGAATGCTGATGATGACGTTGTGTGGCGGCTTTCAAAAACAGCATGGTGTTCCGTTCTGCTAGTGTTTCTCATAATAATTTACAGTTCTCCTTAGTACAATGTGTAATTTGGCTTACGAGCTGTAGCCTAAATGAGTCATGAACTACAAATAGTGGAAATAGTGGCTGTTAAAATATGGCGTTCTCCAAGTAAGAAATATTTTTGTTAATAGAATAACAAAGGTGTTCTTAAAATATTAACACCATCTGTTGCTAAATTAAGAATATACACATTTAGCTCACTTTTTACTAGGGATGATGTATGAATTGGTGTTTTTTTTTAAGTTTTACTCTCTCTCTCTCTCTCTCTCTCTTATTTATGAATTGTTAATATTACTATTTAATTTATTTTTTTCATTGGGATTTGTATGCCTCTAATTCCGGGAAGAGTTTCTCGGCAATTTCGCATTTGCATATTTACTGAATTTTTCCTGGAAATTTCCAGATTGAAAAGCTTTCAATAATTACAACTGTAAAATTCTGCCAATACCGGAATTGTAGTTTAAAAATCAAAAGGCAAAACTTTATATCTTTTCAAATTTAACACACACAAACACAATGTAGAAATGGCATTTCTATCAAATAAATTGTAAGATGGAACGGACTAGGAAATAAATAGCAATTAACTGCGATACACATGCGAATGCCATCATACGTTGCATGGCAATGTACGAGCTTAAAATAATTTACAAAAAAAAGAAAATGTTACAAAATTTAATTACCCCAATGTTAATACAAAAACGTAATTACTTTACGAATTCACGAAATTATACACAACCGAAACAACAATTTTAAACTATGTTTGTATTTCTATTCATTTCATTGCTACGGATAATTTTGTGGCATCAGCAACATCACACGTGCACATAAAAGTATTTTACTTTGAAGGAATACCACAAGGATCATTATACCTTTTTTCACGTAGAAAATAATTTGCCATAAGAAAATGTTTCACTAGTTGGTATTTTTAGTATTTAAAGCAATTAATAAATACTACGAGTGCATTCTTCTTCTATAAAATCCTCTATTGAAGATTATTTTCTTAAATTTTAAATGTTTCGCAGCATATTGGATTTTTTTGCGAATTTTATTTAAAACTGAATTGGAAAATATTCTACAAAAGTCAGAAATAAATTAATTACAAAAGTTTTATTATCTTAAATTTTTAAAGACAAAACTAAGTTTCATTATTTATTTAGAGAAAAGAATCTGGCAGCGGAAATATAAGAAGTTTAGCTGAGCAAGTTTGTTATTTCGTTGTTCAAACTTTATTGTTTAAAAAGAATTTAAGAAAATGCATTAATTTTACATTTTGTATAGATGTGTGCTGTGATGTACGGCTTCATTAGAATTCAGATATTAATGCAAACACTTGTAAATAATTTGTAAATTAATAATTTTGTTTTACTTTATCCTCCTGCAAAATTTAACCAGTCATTTCGAAAACATCTTGAATTACACATTTTGCAAATTTCACTTTTTGACGCCATATCAATAATTGAAGAATTTTTCATATTCCCTGCAAAAATAACTCATTTATGAGTACCACAAATCCATTTTAGCAGATTTGAAGAATTCAAGTCTGCACGAAAAGGACGTAAACGAATCTTTTTTTCATTTATAACTAGTATATATATATATATAATAATAATATATATATAAATAACGGTATAATCGACGCTTTTTCAGTTTGAGATTATGGCATTCGATATATCGATATGAAGCGTATGAGTATCGTAAAGTAAAATAGTACTTATACGCTCACTTATACAAACGAAAGGGCATTAACATTTAAAAAAAATTTACGGAACTTGTACTATACATTAAACCGGGTCGGTCTCAAGAACAAAATTGTCCCAAATACCCCCTAGAATGAAAGTTTCTAAAACAGGATTTTTTTGCCTCACCTCCAAATTACGCACTTTTTCCCTTCATGCAAATTATTATTAATTCTTCAGTAAAAATTTCTAAAATTTTTCTAGAAAATTTTCAAAGAGGTATCATCTTTCTAACGAAATTTTTGAACTATACAAAAAATATTTAGAGAATACACTTACCTCTAAATCTGTGGCATTAAGGAAAAGGTTCATAGATTACTGTCTTGCAGGAGAACACTTTTAAACTTTCAAGTAGATTTTCAGAAACTATTCCTTTTCAGTTGAATTGGGAAATGCGTTGTACTTTTATAGCTATGCTATTTATTGCGCCATACAAGAGTTAGGACATGATTTTCGTAACAACAATAATCGATACTATTACAGTTATAAATTTATTTTTGTTTTGATTTCTTTGCACTTAAAACCACAGTACGAAAAAAAACTAAACAAATTGTTTGATTTTGTTTTATTTCGTTCTTTGAAATGAGTGAAACAAAAACGATGAGAATGATTGCTCAATTTCTTTTTGTATTGTTTTAGCACATGAACACAAACCAGAGATCACAGCCGATCGGTTGTAAGCCGGCTAACAGCCGCCACCGGCCAAAACAACACATTAATTTAATCATAATATAAATGGAAACGTTTTGAAATATTTGCAGATAATTTGACATCATCGTATATTATAATTTTATTGCCATATTATTTCACACATTAAGTTTGTTTTATGTAGCTAAGCAGCATAGCTATAAACGAGTGTCCTAAGCCACCTCTCTTCTTTTTTCTTACTCACAAGTTCATACAAATTTATCGACTCAAAAAATTCCCTCATTCGTTACAGAAACGAGGTAGTGGGAGGACTAGGTTAGGTTAGGTTAGGTTAGCAGGCTGCTGGTAAGGAAGGGTCAAATTTAGAGTCCAGCTCACTTGGGTCCAATACAATTATCCCTTTGTGCTGCCTGTTAATTGAAGAGAAGATAGTGAGAGAGGGTGATAGAGAAATGATAGTGATAGTGACAGAGAAGACAGGTGGTGAAGGAAGGGATAGAGGAAAGCTTCATTCTTTTACAACTCTGCTCTTTGCACATTTTTTGATAATGCAGTGTTGCAGCGCCATCTGGTGTCAAATGAATGGCGTATTACATTTTGAAGCTGTGTTTAGTAGCCATTTTATTAGTTATTTTACTTCGCCGATGATTCTGCTACACAACGAAGGAGGGCGTTCTGATGTAACATTAGGATTAGCATCTGATGAAGTCGGTGTAGTTTTCAGTGACCAGTGCCTGCATCACTAAAACTTTTCCAACAACAACTGATACAAAGGACACTAATGCACATCAGAAAAATTCGTGGTGTTGTTATTTTTAATGACTGTCGGAGACCGGGCTCGAACCCAGGACCTTCGATTTTTGTATTCAATGTGCTAACTACTTCAGCCAACGCCACCCTAACTATCAGTTCAACAATTTCAATTTAAGATATGTATTTATATATTTAATTAAAAATTATTAATACGAGAATTGGATTTGCTCTTGTTTGTCAACTTGCAGGTCTAGCTCTTTTAGTTCAACCGAATTTTTTTAATAAAAAACGTATCTTTATTCATCCTGAAAAATTTAGTTTTATGCACTCATGCTCCTTTCCCAATAACAGATTCAATAATTGTCAAATATATGAATATCTTTTTGTTCATATTTTTCAAATTATATATTTTATAGTGTTTATATCATCTCAATTTCGCATATTTAACAGAAATCTAAGCCAATATCATGTTGTACTTCACAAGTCTTTCCCATGACAATCGGTTTTAAATTATTATCTTATACTAGCTTCACACTTTGAAATTTAAGTTGAAGAGAGAGGAGAAGATAATGAAGACGGTAGCCATCATATTTTCCTCTCTCCCATTTTCATAATTATAGGCAAATATATAGTATGTATTAAGTACCCTCTAGTCAGCCTAGAACCATATGTCTCTTTTCTCTAGCGACAATTGCACTAGTTGAAATGTCGACAACTTTCCCTTTATGCAACTTGTACATAATTTTTTTAAATTTTAGGTAATGAGATTTGATAATCAGAAAAGTAAGTCATTATATGGCAAGTAGTTCTGATGGTAATGTGTAATTTTTTGCTGGGTTGCTATGCAATAATGTTAAAAACTTATTTACATATATATGTATGTATGTATTTAAGTTTGTTGCCCCAACCCTTATAAAATTGTAGACGAGGGTCACTAAAATGTAAATCTTTAGTTCAAATGTCTCCATATGGTCGTAAAAGAATAGTCGTAAAGTCTACTGGTAGATTTTCAATGACAACCCTATGTAATATGTCAATAGGTCCTTACATTGGCTGGGCTACATCTAGTAGGTAGTACTATTGACAACGTCACTAGTAAGTCACTACAAGTTTACTATTTATATCGAGCTAGGAAATATCGATATTGTAGACTAGAACCCCTAAAATTTACTAGTGAATCTTTGGTGCCAATGTCTCTACGTGGTCAATAGTGATACAGTCTAGTGGTGGATTTTCAATGACAATCTAATGTTAAATGTCAATAGACGATTACATTGGCTGGGGTACACCTGGTCAGTAGTACTATTGACAATGTCACTAGTAAATCACTACAATTTAAATATTCGCATTTCCTGCAGGATACTTATGAACATGTATGTGTATGTACGTATGTAATTGATATTGCATACTTTTCATATTATGTTTTCTTAGGCAGTCACTAAAAACTTTAGTGTTCGATATAAATAATACAAGAAATATCGCTACGCTACGCTACATACGTGAATTCCCAAAGAATCTAATTTAACATTATTAAGATGGCTGTCATGGCAAGTTCTGCTGAAAAAAAAAGTATTCTAAATTTATATGAACAAAAAAAAAGGTTTCAAAGAGAAGCTAGAATTTAAAATAATTAAAAACCCACAAAAACAAGGATAATGCGATATATAGATGAAAAACGTTGTCATGGACATACAGTTTTTTGTTCTTCTTTTATTTTAATAAAATTTACTGAAAATTTTCTCTATTCAGCTCTTTGTATTTATTTCTTCGATTTATTAAGAATTTTGCAAGTGGAACCTTTAATAAATTAAAGGATGAAAGTAAACAACTACAGAACACAAATATAGAATCATGTCTAACCTCCGTCTTCACTGGCTCTCGCCCTCCACTCACTACCTTAGGATGAGTAAAAAAAAAATAGGATGAAACAATAAAAGGAAAAATTCGAAAATAAAAATCATGTTTAAGTGGCTTTGAAGTGAGAAAGATATAAACAAATGATTTTTTTTTTGCTAACCACAGTGCTAAGCGCTACATGGCTGATGAAGGCAAACTATGTTGTGCTGTTCATTTGCAATCAAGTATATCTTTGTATAATTTAATTGTTTTGATATCATTGCAACTGATTTGAAAAAAATATATAATTTCATTTAAAAAATAATTTTTCTTTTCTTTTTAATTTAAGCCTAAGACAACCCGCAAAGCGATTAGCTTATCTGCAAAAAAACACCCAGGGTATATGGCGGGAATCCACGAATTCTGGACTGAGAGGCTAGCATCGCCACCACTCAGCCACAGGGGCACCCTGAATTATGTATATTTGTTTGACGTTAAATCTGTAATGTATTAGATCCAAATTATGTAAAACGAAAACGTTAAGCGTTGATAAATTTTTTATGCAAACTTTTTGGTTTAGTAATTTGCATTTTTCCATATAAAGTTTTTCATGGCTTAACGTTTTCGTTTTACAAAATTTGGACCTAAATATAAAGAAGTTCCGTTTGTTATTGCATTCCGTTTCTGCTTAAAAAACTTATTAGTAGACTTCAACCAAGAAAATCTTGAGACTTAACATCAATTAAATATACTTCGGTTAGTTTTTTAATGCAATAGAATGTTTTACATTTTGCTATTTAAATCCTCTTATTGTCGTACCTTATTGCAACTAAAAAGGAGTCAGGACTCGAATAAAGATGTTTGTTATTAAGTCTTTCTGTTTGCACCCTTTTAACATATTATGGGTCTTCATGTGCATTTCATTTCATTCATTTCATTCATTTCATTCATTTCATTCATTTCATTCATTTCATTCATTTCATTCATTTCAGTCAAATTGGCTTAACGGTTTGCACAAAAGTTAAAAAGAGGCTTCATAACACAAGTCTCGCAAATTTGACCAATTGCACAAATGACAATTTTAAGAGTTCTCATGAAACCCCTTATTATATTTGAGAATTTCTTATAAGCTTCTCTCTTTTGTCTTCTCGAAAATTTTTTGATCTACTGACGAGTTTCTTAAACAGAAACGAAATGCATATAGACGTGGCTTAGCCAATTTCAAATGAAAATTATTCATGTTAAATAGATATACATATATGTATACATATGTATGTATATTGTGTGGCGACACAGAAAAATTTCGAAAAATTATATTAATTAATAAAAATATATTATTCTATTATTCTATTCTATTTTTAATTTTTTATTTTTATTAAACGCGTGTCATAAACAAATTCGTATTAAAAAAAAAATAAATCAAAAAGTTTGTTTGTTAAACTTCCTTGATTGCATTGGCTTGTAGTTTTGTAACTCTCAATAATTTATTGTGAGTTTATCACTAAGCTCTGGGGCTTTGTAAGCTCTTTTAAATTGTGGTTGAAGTCTACTGCTGTGTTCCCTAATCCATAATGACATGTATCTAGACGTAGATAACAAACTTTTCTGAATTTATAATTTAATTATTTCTTTTTTACTTTGTTTAAGTTGCAATATGAATGCAACATGAAAGAAAATTAATTTCTATAATCGGAAATATTGTGGACGGTTTGATGCAATTAATAAATGTTTAGATCTTTGTAGGGCATTTGAAAAAAGGATTCCTATTGTTGCTGATGTGTTTTTTGGTGATTTAATTTTGAATTAAATTTTTCTGCAAGAGCAACACAGCTTTTCATTACAAATCAATGTAAAAACAAAACAAAGTAAAGTGAATATAAAACAAACTCAAGTGTGAAGTATCTGAAAAATAACATCAAAACAAAGTGTAAATTTGATTTGGGTTTGATTAAAACTTCAAACGATTTTAAGCAAAATGAAAGAGATGCAAGCAAAATGAATAAATAAAAAATAATCAAAGGAGATTTACTTTAATACATAAATAAAAATTTAAGCTAAACTTTGCTACATTTTTTGTATATAATTTGTCAAATAGATTTTGTATGCATTTTGTTTTTAAATACTTTTTTAAGTATGATTTTTTTCTTTATTATATTTGAAAGAAACATTAATTAATTGTACTTAAACTGTTACGCTCCAACTCCAGTCAAATCATGTTGAATTTTGCTAAAAACATAAAAAATAGTAAATTAGTGATACTTTGTAATCTTATTTTGCATAAGATTACAGAAAATAGTAAAAAAAAAATGTTTTTATAAATACATTCATTAATTTCCATTACGTGATCATGAGAATGAAAAAGTTGGAAGATTTTTCTCGAAGACACGAAAAGGGAGGTGCTAGTGAATAAAATGGAAAGATGGGCAAACAAATGGATACTCAACAGCATTGACCCTTATGGCAGTCATTTAACAAAAAGCCATCGCTTGTAAAGTCAAAAGGTTAAAAAGGAATTTGTCTTCATTTAGAGATTTTATTACTTTGTAAGACACACACACACACACACACAGGCACTCGCGTAATCAAATCTTGTTAAAACTTTCAGCTTTTACTCTTTGTGGCTTTATTTTGTTGCAAGTGGCTAGAGGAAAAATAAAAGAAATAATGCAACTGATGAAAACCAAACTGTATATCTTATACTCGTACATATCAATTCTCATGTCATTTAAGGAACATACATACTACATACATAAGTAGTCGAAAATTTCCAAAGTGATTTATAAAAGATGTGACAAGCTCTTAGAAAGCACACCTTTAATATGAATCGCTATAAATATCTATATATTAAAATGATTAACTAATAAAAAAACTTCAAACGAAAGAAATATTATGACTTAATATTTGACATGTTTGTTTAAGTGTCCGCTAATGCCTAAAAACTAATAAACAAATTAGTTTAACCCAGATATTGGTCAAACCTCACATTTCACCGCACAATTTACCTTAATGGCCGCTACAAATTACAACCACGAATTAAGATGGACATGTTTATTAAGCGTCATAAAATCCTAATATGCCACCCAAATGCCCAACATATTCACAATATTCTCAACCAGGACATTTTTTCTTTTTTTTCTCTTTTAATAAATGTCGTGTCGTGTTGTTGTCATTGGCATTGTTATGCCAGCTAATAAAGTAGTTAAACACACACACACACACAAATCCACGGCTTTTATATATGTATGTATGTATGTATGTATGTGTATGTATGGTATTGTGGACACTCTTTCTACTTTCCAAAATGACTAAATAACATGAAATTTTCACACTAGCGTACTCAGTTAATGTTCAAACAAAATGAACAATTTATTATGTCATGTTTAGTATTAGAGTCAGCACAAATACGATACGTACATACGATATGTACGAGTGTCATAGCTAAATGTACACTCGTACGTAATAGTATTCGTTCTAAACATAAATGTATAAAGAAACTGCTTCAATGTACCATTTATTTTTTTTTTTTAGTCTAATGCAACGTTCAAAGTGCAAAAGCCAAAAGAAATTTGTAGGCGGAAATTAAACTTTTCGTTTTAATATTTCACGTGTTTGCTCATATGACGCCATACTGTTAATAAGTCGACATAAAAATGTCCAGTGAACATTTACTGTCGACATACATAAGTGTCTCATGTCAGATATAACTTGAAAATTTTCCGCACAAGTCTGTCTGCTTATTTCTGCAGTCTGGAGAAGCCTATTAACAAATTTTATTTGTATATTCTTAGGCTCATTATTTCCTTACGTATTGCAATGTACATATCGCTCATTTACTTTAATTTTACAACTAAAAAAAAACAGTTTTTCAGAAAACGCGTTTGAAATTTTCAATTTGCATACAACTCAATGAAGGCATGAAAAAATATTCTTCTTTCAAGAGGTGATGGTACAAGGCATTTCTATGAAATTTTTACACAAGATAAAAAACTAATTTTTTGAGTTATAACACTATTGAAGTAAATGAGCGATATATCATAATATTATTGGCAGTCCAAGGGTATTTAACAATAATTTGTCCACTTCTTCTCATTATTCTTTAAAGTTAATTATGTGCACGTCCTTTGCTCTGTTGCCAGAGATCGTGTAGTAACACATAAGTTCTATGGGTGATGTACCAAAGGTACGTCAACGGAAAAAGCCACATCACCCCAGCTGGGGCACCGGGATTGCCACACCCGTAGTCAAAAATAAACTCCCCTGGGGGGGTCTTACTAAGCACAGCTTCAAAAGTCTTATAACCCTCATTTAGCACTAGAGGCGCTGCCATACTTCCAATACAAATTGCATATTTGAGATAACAAATTTAATTATTTTTAATTTAAATAAGTAAATATTCAGCTTTCTTCAATAACTCCCCACTTCAGGAAATTCCCACAAAATTACCACAATTTTAACGACTTTCAGGCAACAGCTAAATGCAAGCCCTAGAAGTCTGACAATTTCTAGCTTGTATTCTATAACATGACTTGAAGATATTCAGAAGTTTCATAGCAAGTCTTAAGAAGTATTAATTGATCAATTGCAGCTAACAGTATATAGCAAAATTTTCTAGAAATTTCACAACACATTTTCTTGCGTTACGAGCTATAACTGGATTCGATAAAAAAAATGTTCAGCGTGTAAGAACAATAGCGACAGAAAAAAAAGCTACATGAATTTTGACCCCAAACAATTGACACTATGACACGCTATTACTTGTAAATTTTCCTGCCCATTTAAGAACATTTAGACGCTGCAAACGTTGGGCAGCCCCACCAACAGCAACTCAAATGAAATGCAGGACGGTGTAGCCAGGAAAACAGGCTAAACAACTAAAGGCTAAGCGATTAGCTTACATTTATGTAGGAATAATATTGTAATTTTATATATCTGTATTTACATATGTGTGTGCGTGTGTGTGTGTGTGTGTGTGTATGTGTGCACCAAACACCCCATTATGTTATGAAATACAAACTACTACGTGTGTATGTATTTTTTCTGGCTCTTAACATTTCCCTTCTTTTAACTGAATGTTTAAACGCGCTTAGGAAAATTTAGCACCGTATTATATTACAAGATTGTTGTAAAGATACACGAAAAAACATTTATTTATTTTATTTTAAGTGATTCGTTATATTTCATAGTTCCTTTTACGAATATTGTTGTTTTTCCTCCTTTGAAGTTGGCTTTAAAGAAAAATTATTTCTATATTTAACCTAATTCCATATACATAATTGAATTTAATTTTAAGTGTACATATTAAGGATATTCATTTTGGAGTTCGAAAGTACTAAGATAAAATAGTATTATATAAACCTGCTCGAATTATGTACATAGATCCACAAATGAAAGTTGTTGAGTAGATTACACGAAACTAATATCTCCACTTGGCTTAGTTTTAAAGTTTGCTCTAGTTGTTTCATCCGTTGTGTTCCAAATCAACCCAGTAAAAAAAGACACTCCAAAAAAGTCATGAAAATGTAGAGTTTGCGATCTGGAAGTAGTGCAAATTTCGATCCGATGTAATGATTTTTACATAGGGTTGTCATTGCAAGAAGTTCTCTTTTTCGATGCCTGGTCACCGAATTGGAAGCGATTTTAAGAAAAATGTCCTTTTTTGTGTTCTATGATAATATTTTCATCTAGTAAAAATGGTTAATAGTTACCTATTTTAACAATTAGTTTCTTTTTATAGGAACTTAAGCGCGAAACAGTATTTTCATGTAAATTTAAGCAAATAACTTACAAATTTTAGACCAAAATTAGTTCATAAATTTCTTCAAAATAATCGATTTTATTAAAATTCTGCGGAGTAATTTCTAAAACTATAGACGAATTACAAGGTTTTATATGACTAAAATAAACTTCTACTTGGTTTTCTGCTAACTATCGGCAAATTAAAATATCGATTTTTTGGAAGTAATGAAAATGTAGTTCCTTTAGAATGACTTCCAATTTTTTTTACTGGGAACATTTGGATGTAGCATACCAGGTTATAAACTAGAAAACGAAACGATCACTAACCATCAACTTTATATGTATGTGAGAACAGTTCATCAAAGCCGCTGCGAGAAAAGACAGTCGAAACCGAAGCCGCTCTGAGAACAATCAACCGCAGTCGCTGTGAGAACAGTCAGCCAATCCTACTGTGAGAACAGTCAGCTGGAGTCGTTGTGAAAATGGGCAGTTGAAACCACTGTGCAAAGTTATTTACTTCGACCTAGGCCAAAGTATTTAAAAATAATGACTAACTCCTCCTCGAGAGCAGTCGTCTCATCAACATACACATGAATTACCTACTATAACATAGTATTGGTTGAAAAAACTCCGACACTTATCCACATCACACAACAAACTAAACAGGAATTATTTATAAGGCGAAAATACGAATGAAATGTACATAGCAAACAATATGTATCTACATTATAACCAGCGTGACCATACTAGCTTATTTTGAGCTAAACTTAGCTTATTTGTTTCAGATTTAGCCTTAAAATTTTCATTTAGCTCTTAGCTTATTTTTTAGCTTTTTTTAAAAACTCATTTAGCTTTTTTAGCCTTTTTTTAGTTTAAATTGCGTGTTCTCTAAAAATATATTAAAAACATAAACAACTTATAAAAATTATAATTTTTTAGCATTGTAAAATAGTTTACAAAAAATACAAAATGTAAATTATACGACAATTTTATAACAGAAATGGAAAGAAGAAAAATAGTAGATAATGGCAGAATGGTTAGAATTCCAATGGAAAAAGTTAAATTCATATTAGTGGCCAAAACACTTTTTGAGTTTTTTGGGTATAAAATTATTTGACTTGAGTTGAACGTTCATTCAGCGGCATCAATTAACTTAAAACAAAAACCTGAAATAGCCTTAAGCCTAGATAACACTATGTACCGATTTTCGCCAGGCCACCTCAATAAAGTCATAAGTAATAAGCCAAAATGGCATTATTACTCAATTAATTCTGGAATAAGTCTATATGGGCTTATTACCAATGCAGTGTGGCGCAATTATGTCCTTGTTTTTCAAGTAGTCGATAAATTAGAGCAAAATCTTTACTTATGACTTTATTTCACTGATCTGACGAAACTCGGTACATTGTGCAGATAGTGTGATCCATGCTTTACCTTAAATAGCATTAATTCACTTAAAAAGCTTTCGTATTTTAGTATAAATGTTTTTACATTTTTAAAAACTTTTTAAGATTATTTTGGGGAAGTTTTTGTTTTGTTCTTCATTAAATCTAAAATATAATAATTGATAAATAATTTCATTAAGCAAATATTCTATCTGCCTTATTCATAAAAAATATTTCTGTTTAATAAGAGGGTTATGAAACAAATTTTCTATGGAAATTTGATTAATAAACCTTTTATAAAATCAAAATATTTTTTATGAATTAGGCCCTCTATGTATAATGAAAAAATATGTTTGTGTAATATTTAACGTTAGTTTAGCAATAAGAAACTATTGAAAAGTGATCAAAGAAGTGGAAAAAATTTTAGCTTTATTTTCTAGCCTAAAATGCAACTTTTTAGCTTATTTTAGCTTTTTTTCAAACGTGATTTAGCTTAATATTATTTTAAAATCTGGTCACACTGATTATAACATCATCATATACCACCTTTCAGGCGAAATAAAAAAGTTCACCACACTCCTATGAAAATGAATTTAAAAAAAAAAATATTTTTATGCCAATCGTAGGGGTTGCATTTTTAAAGTTTTCATTTAGAGTTGGATCTTAAAATATGATATATCGATGTTTTTATCTCGAGTACGCCAACGTTTTGCTTAATGGGCCACTAACCTGAAGTATACCATTTTAGTATTGACAAACCAGATTCACTTTATACCATCTCAATGCGCCACCTTACCGTGAAAATATAATATAAAGATCGCAAGAAATCATTAAACTATTGCCAAAGCAGTATTTCCATAATTGCAGCAGGAAAGTTTCAAATTTATATGTTTTTAGGGTTTCGTATAACAAAGGTGAGAAGGCACCCTATTATTATCGTTACGATATCTGTCTATGACAGGCTGTTTTCTCGGGAACCGTTTGAGCTATGGGGTTCTAAAGCGAGAAACGAACAATTTTTAAATCCTAATGTAATATCCATACATACAATTATATTTAGGCACTTATTATTATTATTATTATTAACATTGCAATTTAAAAAATTAAAATTAAAGGGTATTCTATTAGTTAATGTAATTTTTACCATGTAATTAGGGTTCCGTACAAAGGTGAAAAGGAACCCTGCTGTTTTCGCTACGCTGTCGATCTGTCCGTCTGTCCGTCTGTCACATGGTATTTTCTCGAGAATTGTAAGAGCTACGGACCTGAAATTTGGATACAGTGTGTAGACCTTTGGTCGCTACAACAACAAATACATGAAAGTTGGAAATTAAAGGGTGTTCCAAAACGAGCAACGAAAAATGTTAAAATCCCATGTAATATACATACAATTGTACATACATTGTATATACCCAGCAAAAATTTTTCAAGATTTTGTAATGTGTAGTACTCTTTTAATGGCTTACAAAGTAATGAGTGGTACTTATTTATATCATTACGTGAAAGTACTTCTTGTAGTACTTTCTAGTTAATAATGAAGTTTATATAGAGAAAAATTTATTACAAAATTTAAGTATTTTTGCATATTATTCAAAATACATATTCATATATTTTCTTTGCAAAATTATGATTTTTACAAAATTCTATATATTTTTATTAGCAAATAAATTATTTTTCAACAATTTTAGAAAAAAAGTAATCCACAAAATAACCCATTAACTTTTGAATACGTTTAGGCAATAAGTAATCTATTAAATTTTGGATATTTGTAAGCAAAAAGTATAGGGTACCGCATACTTTTTGAACTTCTCAAACAAAAATAATGGGTTATTCAGTCGTATGTATATACACTTGAAATTTTTAAAGTTAGTGTATTTTTATACAGACTACAAAAATTAACACTAAAATTTCAAAAAATTTAAAATAAAGGCTGTTCCATCAGTTAATGCAATTTTGAGTGTGTAATTTTGGCAACTTGCTGTATCTTGGAAACCGTAAGAGCTAAACTCTTGAAATTTTCAAAAACGGCCAAACCAAAAGAAATCGCCAAAAACAAAACAATCGCCAAAACGAAAAAAATCGCCAAATTAAAAAGAATTCCTAAAACGAAATTAAATTGCAAAAAACCGGAAAATTGCCATAATGAAAAAAATCGCCAAAATGAAAAAAATCGCCAAAATAAAAAAAAACGCAAAATGGAAAAAACGCCAAAAACTGAAAAAAATCGCCAAAACGAGAAAAAAAAATAATTTCAGCTGAAAAAACGTCAAAAATGCAAACAAATGCCATATTAAAAAAATGCTCAAAGCCCAACTTACGGAACCCTTCGTGCGCGAGTCAAAGTCGCACTTTACTGAATTTATTTTGAATTTATTTAACTTGATATTTCTTGGCAACCGTAAGATACAAACTCTTGAAATTTTCAAAAACGCTAAAACTAAAAAATCACCAAAATAAAAAAAATCGCCCAAACGAACAAATCTCTAAGAACCGAAAAAAAAATCAAAAAAAAAATGCCAAAACTAAAAAAACTTACTTAATATAATTTAAATCGCCGAAACTCGAAAAAATCCCAATAAGCAAAAAAAAAAAGAACGCAAAAAGTAAAAAAGCCACAAACAGAAAATATATCCCAAAAAAGCAAAAACTAAGAAGAAGCTAAAAACTAAAAAATATCGCCAAAAACGGGGAAAAATTGTTTACCGAGTGCTTCAAATTGTTTAAAAAATTTCGTCATCTTAAAAAAATTTCGTTATCTTCGTAACTTCGTATGGTATTAAATATTTAGTATTCGTACGGAACCCTTCCTGTGAGAGCCAAAGTCTTACTTTACTGATTTTATTTTTTTTTCTCGAGCATTGCTTACTTCGGTATTGGTATGTAAGTTATGTGTGGGTGTAGAGTTGCGTATTGTCTGCTTAATTGTGTTTCAATATTTTTTGTATGTCGATCGTTAGATATGTTAAAATATTTGAACTTCCATCTGCTAGAAATTTCTTTCTCCTCTGTCTGGCAGCATCTTTTGCCATGCAAAATAAATCTGGCATCATTTTAGTTTAGCTGCGAAACAACATGGGCATTACTTTTCTCGCACCGAATTTTAACAATGTTGCATACTTTCAAGCAATAAACGTGACAAATTTATAAAAAAACGCGAGTTGGGCTACATTTAGTACATGTCAAATTTATCACGCGAAAGAATCAGTGGTACTGAAAATTTTTCACAACTTCGAACAGAGTACCAGCCTTTAGTTGCAATTTTTTATGTAGTAAATTTACTTCAAAATAAAATAAAATAAAATCATTTTAATAATGCTGCTCGGGTAGCATCCATCTGTTCGTTGTTGTCAGTCGTTAGATACATATGTATGTTGTTGTTGTTGTTGTTGTTGTTTTGTATTATAAATTTCAAAATTATATAGCGGATGATCAACGTTACGACTAGGACACAAAAGGATAACCACTCACCAGCATTTATATCTTTTTAGCAAAAAATAATTAAGAAATTTTTATATTAAGCGCATGCAGATTATTTTCGCCATCGCTTCGAATGTCGAATTGAACTCTAGCAAAACTTAATTTTAAAATTGTTTGCTTCTATATTTTATATAATTTTCTGCAGTTTACTTCTGGTTTTCTTTTCCAGCTCTAATATTTCATTTTATTGTTCCAATAAATTAAAGCAACTGCCAGCCGTTGCCAAAAGCTAGAAACAAATATTGATTTGCTTATAAGTAGATTTTAATTAATTTCCTTTTAATGTTTCTTACCTCCTTGTTCAGTTACGGACATATCAAGCATATCAAGCGATAGATTCGTTTTCATTTCGCTTGACGTGGAGCAAAAAAAGTCACACAAACAAATAAACGAAAAGTAAAGTAAAGTAAAGGAAAGAATTGAAATCTTCTACTGATGTGATAAAAATGACCAATATGTTTTCTAACAATAAATCTTAATTTGAGTCAATGTGTTGGGTAAATAAATCTTCTTTTAGTACGAGTAATTGTTTTGTTTGCCTACCTCCAAGAGTTTTTTCCGATAGACCCATTCATATTTTAGCTAAAACAATATAGGTACAATTTGTTTTGTACATATACATAAATACATACATACATACATACATTAAATTTTTTATATTTTTTTTTTTTCAATACAAACAGAAAATCTGCCAAACTTTAGCCAAATGTTTGACTGGCTTAACCAGAATTCAATTTGAAGAGCCCAGAAAAACCAACTACACACATACACACACAATTACAAAGGCTGAGAGAGAAATAAAAATAAAACTTTTTAACTAGAAATCCTTGGAAAAGTGATTTGCCTGTGACTGCGACAAAAACAGCAAATACCAACAGAAGTGATTTATAACTTAAAAGATTTGTATTTATGTTTTTGCACAATTTCTATGTCAGGTATAAATATTTGTGCCCAATATTGGTTTTTGTAGCCAGCAATCAAATCTCAAAACGAGGCACACATACGCTTCACTACGACTCTATTTGTGATAAGACAACAGAAATTTAAATACGACTGAAAGGTGCAAACATTTTTCTGAAATAAGTGAAATAAGTCATTTTATGATTTCCTAAGACTTGGAAAAATTAATTTTTATTCTCTGTATATTTATTTAATAACACATTTTTGTAAATATCAAGCAATATTTATCGGTATTTACTACTTCTTCCATAAAATGTCAGAAATAGTAAAAGGGTAATACATATTTACAACAGCTGGAAAAGTTTATTTCTTTAATTTTTTATTTTTTTGCAATTTCACTATAAAATTAATAGCTTTTTTAAGTTCTATCAGTATACATACAAGCACACACACACACACACACACACATAAATTGATTGGTAGTGGCCAATGGAAAAGAGCAACTTAACATACAGTATTAAAAAAAATTATATGAATAGCGCTTGAGTTTGATCCCAAGTACAAAAAATATGCAAATGAATCAAGGGTTCGGTTGATAAGTTATTCTTTAGACAGAAAAAAATCACATGTTTTGTGTATGTGTGTGTGTGTGTGTGTGTGTGTACGTGTGTGTAAGTGTACTTATTTAGATGTAGCAGTTAAATAGACATCTTGTGCATTTTATGCTGTAATCAGTTTTGCTTTAATGTGGGTGTGTGTGGGTGTGTGATTTAAACGTTCGCGATGGAAATAATTTCTACCCCCACCCCCCCAAATTTAATAAGCATTAAAAAGTTTTTTGACTTTTTTTCCGCTTTTTATCCATTTCCAGGATAATTAAACCATCGACAGGAAAAATGCATATTTTAAGCGCGTTTTTTATTTGTACAATGAGCAGAATTAAAAACTTTTTTAATCAAATTTAATTGAGATAATTTTTTCTACCCCTTCTAAATGTTTGGCTTTGGAATATAAATTATTTTGCAAAAACAAAAAAATAGCGTAAATACATTGTTGATAAAAGTTGGTTTTAGTACCAACATCACTTTTCATTTAAAATTAGTTGAGCTGTTTTTATGTAAAGTAAATAAGTATGCATATCTGTTTGGCACTTCAGCCTTGGTAAAATATATATATACATACATATATACATACACATCTACAGATATTCATATATTCGCTGATAGCTTTCAAACTTGTACTTGTCATTAATTGACAAATGGGGAGAGCTCGTTAAAAGTCGCCCATCGGCTTGCGCAAAATTCAATATCTCAGTCTTCTAGAAGTGCATTCAATGTATTATGTTGTGTGTCAAATGAAAAAATTTAATTGGGTCAGGTTCACTGTTGGAAATTTAAAAAAAAAATTCACACAAAAAATCGTTAAAAAATCGCAAAAATTTTTAAGAATTTTTTTTTTTTTAGAAAAAAAGGTTTCTTTTTTTAGAGTGTCACAACTTTGAGCACAGCTGATAGTTGCTTTTTGTTTAGTTTGTTTTGAAATTTCATTATAAAATTCAAACTCATCGTGCACTTCTTTCATTATCCGACGAAGCCCATTTCTGGTTGAATGGGTACGTAGATAAGCAGAATTGTTGAATTAAATATTTTGAAAATTTTTATAAGTAAATAAAGGCTACATCGGCAGATTTTCTGTCATATGTTTTTGTTAGTTAACAGAAGGATGGTGAAATTGAAATCAATAACCCTTGGTTAAATGGTCTCTGTTAAACAAGCTAGAAATTAGTTAACTTTTCGTTAAGAATAAAATAATCATACATTGTGAAAAGGGCTGGTAATTGTTACAACAAATTAACAATTCAAACGTAATAAAAGCTAAAAAAACAATTGCAAAAGCACACCGAATTCCACATAAACAGATCATTTTTGCTTTGTTTTTCATAATTTAATTGTAAGGTAATCATAAAATATTTTCTACATATATTATATTTAACTTGGTATTTTCTCTTTTTATTTTTATCCGCTTGATAACAAATTCAAACATATATAGCTCATTTACTCAAAGAACGTCATAAATCAAAAAATGGAATAAAATAAAAATCAATTTTTCCATTTAGTTGTGTATAAATTGAAAACTTTAAATTCCGTTTTCAGAAACACTATTTTTTTTAGTTATGAGCGATATTTATATTTTCATTTGAAAATTTCTGAATGTAGTAATTTCAATTCTTATTGAATGAAATATTTTTATTAATTAATGTGAATATCTAAAGAAGAGAAGAAAAATTAAACTAGACTTTATAGCTGGGGGAAATACCGATATTTTTCTGTGCAGCCACGCACTTCATCAGCACCCATGTCTATCTACTGGGGTAGAGATTATTATTAACATCAGCTATACAACTTAAATTTCTATGAAATGGAATATGAGAATTGATTGTGTATACAATTATTGATTTGCCTTTGGCAAACACATTTGTAAGTATCACTATTCATTTTCTGTTTTTCCATTTTCTATTTAGGTTAGCACGAAGTTATATCACTCTACCTATGTATGTTTAACTATTCTTACTTATCTTTTACGATCATCACATTAATTATTTTTACTTATTCGATGCACCATCGGTACATACATATAAGTATTATTGTAGTGGCTTTATGTTACTTTGTTTTTGCTTTCTACAGTTGACTTCGCTTTCCAGCATTCTGAAGCAGTGATAGCCAAGTGAACAGTGATCGCTAAGTGAACATATTTTTGTCACGTGCCCATGATGAATTAAATGAGACATTTTTAGAATTAATTGAACTGTAGTAAATTTTAATCAGAAATAATTTCTTAATTAATTAATTAATTTATTAATTAATGTGAGTATCTAAAGAAGAGAAGAAAAATTAAACTAGACTTTATAGCTGGGGGAAATACCGATATTTTTCTGTGCAGCCACGCACTTCATCAGCACCCATGTCTATCTACTGGGGTAGAGATTATTATTAACATCAGCTATACAACTTAAATTTCTATGAAATGGAATATGAGAATTGATTGTGTATACAATTATTTCATAGAAATTTAAGTTAAATAGCTGATGTTAATAATAATCTCTACCCCAGTAGACAGACATGGGTGCTGATGAAGTGCGTGGCTGCACAGGAAAATATCAGTATTTCTCCCAGCTAATAAAGTCTAATTTAGTTTTTCTTCTCTTCTTTAGATACTCACATTAATTAATAAAAATATTTCATTCAATAAGAATTGAAATTACTGAACTCAAGCCTGATTAAGAAATTATTTCTGATTAAAATTCACTACAGTTCAATTAATTCTAAAAATGTCTCAATATAATGAAAACTATAATGTTATGAAATTATCACATGAATATAATAAAGCAGAACAATTAAGCAAACATGAAACAATTACACATACATGTGTGACCTTCTCCGAGAAAACAAAGGGACGTAGTGTGTGAAAATGAAGTTTTGAGAAAAACGCATTTAAAAGACAAAATTTTATTGTTTTTCTCATTTTTATCGATTGTGACACACACCCGTTTTTTGGCACACTAGGTCCCTTTTCTCGGAGAAGGTCACATATTATTATTATTTTTTTTTTTTTTTGCATTTAAGTCTGTGAAAACTTAGTTGCAATTATTTTTTGTATAATATAAAAGTTTTCCTAGAACTTTCAAGCAATATAAGTTTCTGTGATTTATTATCCTTTCACCATGAACATGAGAATATTTATCAATCAGTAGTTTTTATTTTGTGTCGCTTATTTATTTAATATTATTGATTCTTTTGTTCTTACTCGCGCTGTAGTGTTTAATTGTGATAAATTACTTCATAATGCTTTTCATTTATAGTGCTTTTAGCAGAGAACGAAATTTTGATGGCAGCTTGTAACATAAATGGCAAATAATCTGACAGACCTGCAGACGAATAACAGAACGGCACGTATGCGAACACAAATAGTGACTGCTGGCTGAGTCAGATACACTGGTAAATATGGTTGTACGAGTATTTTTGTGTGTTTATAATACGTTTATTATTGCGAATTATGGCGGCACTTAATTAATTTTGTTTCAAAACATTTTGGACGTACTTTCACTTTAAATATTGCATTTTTAATTTCATTGGCTTTCCAATCTGTTTGTGCGTATCCTGATAGCAAAAGTAAACGTACGTATACTGCATACGAGTATGATTGGAAGCAAACTCATTACTCATACGTCTTCCACAACACACAGAAACCAAAGACTATAAACCAGTGATCCCCACACACACACACACATACATGCATACATTCATATTTACGTTTGTGTTTTTTATTTTACTTTCATTACCTAAAAATAAAAGCCCCCAATTTCCCAAAAATAAAAGCGGTAAACCTGTTGAACACTACCTCCTTTTTTACATCGAATCTACCTCTAAGAAAGATTTTGGCTTGCCATCACTGATCTCTGTTTCAAATACATATACACATATTTTATTTTGTTACCACTTGTTCTTATTTCAATACTATATCCGTCTTATTTTGCTACCGATCGTTCGTTATTTGACAAAAGATCGTAATTTATTTATTAACTTATGGTACTTTTGTACAATTTGATCATGATTTTGCTACAGATCGCTCTTGATTTGTTGTTGTACTATTCATTATTGTTGTTTAACTTGTTTCGCTCTTTATTTTATTGAATCATATATTTCTCTCATCTACTGGACTTTATTGGCATAAATTTGTCCAATCAAAACCCGTAGCCAATTTACTCTATCAATTGATACTTCCTTTGGCAAAATTTGTAATTCTTATAAAAGAACTCATTTGCACAAAATTGCAAACAAAAAATTTTTGCAAACGAATGCGCCTATTATCTTTTTATAATTTGTCCATCTATCTTTGTTTTTCTGTCAGCATTTATAAAACATTTACCTTGTAAATATTGAATACGATCATTGATCCGCAAAACAAAATATGTTTGTATTGGTGAGAAAAATGAGAGTACAATAAAGTTACACTTGAAGAAAAATTTTTTGTAATTACATACATGCCTCATTGTTTGAATATTTTTTGTAAATAAGCATATAATAAAAACTTAAGTAAAAAGTAATAATAAAAATAATAATAAATAATAAATTCTAAATTAAATTTATTCGCATCGCTGTGAAAGCTATTTAAAGGCATTTTTAAACTATCTTCCCTATTATTTTGAAGTGTTTCATATTGGCAAAAGCATTTTTTATCACAAAATATTTCTTAGCTTCCATATTTATTTTTAATTATTTTTTTTTTTTGCTGTACAAATTTATGAAATTTTAACTTTAATTTCGTTCCGTGTGCTCAAAAAAAACTAAGCAAAAGACCAAGTAAAAATTCATACATGCATGCACAACTTCATTCGTCGCCTTCTCAATGACGATTAAATGAAAGAGCATAAGCAGGTATGTGTATGTATGTGTCCACAATTGTGGTATGGCTTGCGGGATACTGAATAAGATCAATTTTTTCTTATTTTTCTTCGCTCAAAGCAATCGAAAAAGTTTGATTAAATTTGACAATATCCAAAACTTCAGACTGAAAATACAAGCCCCCATATGCAAAAAATTAACGTATGGTTGAAGTGTACGTTGAAACAAAATTTCCATACAAAACTCGGCTTTAACATACACTTGAAGCACACGCTAATTTTTTTTGCATATGGGGGAAAGTACTTAAATTACTTATTAAGCCGAAATGTAGATTAGTGAGTTATAATACGATTAGGGCTTTAGTCTTATTCACAGAGAAAAAACTGTCTCATAGAATCAATAAGATTTTCCTTATAAGGGGTATCCCAGCAGAAAGAAGCGAAGATTTTTTCATAGAGATTCCTTATTGTTTTTATGTGGTAAATCTTATTAATTTTATCAAGAAGAAAACCACATAAAATCCAGAAGAAATCTTATTACTGACAACTTTTTTTACCCAATTTCCGTTATTTTTGGCACCAAAAAAACAATCCATAGAGAAAAACTTCTTATAAATTGTAAACTATAGGGATTTCTTATTGATTTTATTAGGTTGCCTTCTTGATTTTTTCAATAAGGGTTTCTTCTTGATTTTAGTAGGTTCCAATATGAGTATGTGTAAAGAATCTTATTGATTTTTTTAATAAGGAAATCTTATTGATTTTATAAGGTGTCTTGTTATTTCATATCTATAAATAGACACAGAGACAATTCTTTTCATGATCTTTTTCATTTTTGTATAAGAATGTTTGTACAATATTTTCAATGGTTATTCAGGCTGCTTGTTAGCATATTGGGTAGAATGCTTGTCTATCAGGTAGAAGTTTGCTGGATCAATACTTGGTGAGTAAGTTAGTTAAGAATATAACATAATGTGTATGTATGTATGTATAAATAAATAACATCTACAATATACTACATACATACATACATATGTATATGGTATAAAATTTAATTGAAAATACTCAAGTACAGAGAATAAAAACGCATTTTTTTATTGAAAAATAAATAAGATAACCTCATAAAAACCACAAGATTTCTTCTTGATTTTTTCAAAAATGTTTTCTCTATGAAATTAATAAGATATAAACCATAGATATTTCTTATTAATTTTGTTCCATTTTATGAGGTATTTAGTGGACACTGTTTGCTCTGTGTACTCAAACTTTTGCCTTTCAAAATCTCATTTTGATTGTGATTAGTACGTTCGATTTATTTACAAACATATATCTCAAGATAATAAAGTAAGTGAATTTATTCAAAAAAAAAACCTAACTAGAAGGTAACTTAGCCTGCACTATGTAATAAAAATCTAATTCAACTTTAAATAACTTGTCAAAAAAATTAAAAAAAACAACTTGCTTGTCTTCTTATCGCCCACACGTCGCGTGGAGTGCAACAAAGTCTAAACCTTTTTGCACATCATCTTAGCATCTTCATGGCTGACATCTAGGGAATGCATGCATTTTTACACATTTTACACACAGATCATGAACAATGAAGACACATTTCATTTTAGCATTTAAAATAAACAAAAAAAAAAACAGCATAAACAAATTCAAAAGATGTGCAAATTTTCTAAGCATAAAAATGTTTTATATTTTCTTTTCTTTTCAAATATAAAATAGAAATAAAAGTGACATCAAAAAAAAATATGAAATAATATAAAAAGTTGAGTAACTGGCAAA
The DNA here is from genome assembly GCA_944452675.1 of Tachina lurida. Lineage (NCBI taxonomy): Eukaryota > Metazoa > Arthropoda > Insecta > Diptera > Tachinidae > Tachina > Tachina lurida. The sequence goes on from OX101752.1 coordinate 1,354,796, forward strand.
ACTTTATTTTCCTAAAATTGAGCATGAGTATGAGTATTTCTTAAAAAAAAATTAAATCCCCATACGTACGTATCTCGTATTTATATGTATGTGTACTGAAAACTCGTAAGCAATAAAAAGAAAGACAGGAAAATTATGTTTGGCAAAAGACAAACTGTTTTGCACCCTCCTTGCAAGGCCAGATTGTATTAAATCGATTAAATAGAAATATTAAGCAATGATTACGATTTTAATCCTGAGTTTAATATTGTATATATATTGGGCGCATTCATAAGGCGTAGCTGTTGAGCACAACAGTTGTGAAATTGTTGGCAACTGTTGGCCCCAACAGTTACATCTTAGAAACGGCTTGATGGATAGGATTTAATTTTATATCTTTATTTATTTCGTTATTTTTATCGCATTTGTAATGTAAAATTTAACAAATATTTGCTCCTGCCACCTAACAAAGCATATAAAAAGCATAACTCTATTCGATCAGCTGTTCAGGCTGAGCAAAACATGTTGACTATAGGTAGCGAAAAAATGTTATGATGGAAAATAACTCAACTGTTGAGTGGAGCGGAACTACTCAACTATGCGTTTCTAAGACAAACACCCAACGGTTGCGCAACAGCAAAATTAGTCAAAATTAAAATTAAAATATTAAGTAACACAAACAAAACGCCTAAATGATATTAGATGATATTTTATGTTGCCAGTACCTGGCAGATATTCATTGAAGAGATTTATGCCACTACTTACTTCTCTCACCTTATATTCGTAGTTTTGTTAAGACAGCTATGAAGTATTATTTGCATTATGATAAGTTGTCTTGGTTACCAAAATGCCAACTTGATATGTAGAGTTTTTTTTTATAACAAAGAAGTTGAAAATCAAATAAACGAGAGAGAAAACAGTGTGTGGTGTTAGGGAAACAAATCCTAAGAGAAAGGAAATGCACATTTCAAATTGTTGTGTTTATGTGTCGGAGTAAAAAAGTTTTAAAAATAAGAACCTTCAACCTTTATCTCGTGTCAGTATTATTATTATTTTTATTATTATTATTATTACTTTACTTTGTTTAGTTCACAGAAATTCTGAAAATAATGTGATTTTATTATTTTTGAATTTTCAAAATGATATAAAAATTTTCTCAGGGAAATGCAAGAACATTAGAAATGATGTTAGCTGGTATGAATGTAAAGCGTGGTTTTTTAGATTGTCACAAGTTTGAGTTGGCATCACTGCTTTGTTTGAGCAGCCATTTAACAGCCCTATGCTCCTTGTAGGAGTTAAAAGGAACAAATATATACATGTACATATGTATATTTAAGAGGTGGTAGTTGCTTTTTATTTAGTTTGCTTTGAAACTTCATTATGAATTGATTTACACCAGTTCCAAATCGACGAATGGGCTGTGAGCACAAATTGATATTGATTTTGAATTTCCATTCAAAATTTTATTTTCCGATGAAGCCCCATTCTGGTACGTAAATAAGAAGAATTGTCACATTTGTAGTGAGGAGGATCCTCACTGTTTGGTGCGCTTTATGGGCTGACGGAGTCAATCACAGCAAAAACTAATTTTCCATTTCAAACACAAAATTCTCTGAATCAAATATTAATTTTTTCAATTTAGGTCCTACAAAGAAATTTGTAAATTCAAATACAAAATTTTGTAATAATTTGTTTGAAAAATAACTTTGTTGAGTAAAAAAAACAAGCCACGACGTTTTTCGGCTTCTTGTCCGAGTTCACACGTGTACAACACGAGCATTTAAAGAAAACAACAACATCCACGTTGAGTCAATGAACAAGCAAGGAAAATACCAACACAAGCAAATGAAATTAAATGATACAGTTTTTTATATAAAACAAAATTTAAACAAATAATTTACTGGAACAGTAAAAATATTTACCGAAACTAAATTTTATTTCAAAACACACGTTTGTTTGAAATTTTTTTGGGAATAATTTTTTCTGTGTTGGCTCATATGTCTTCAAAAACGATGACTGTCCATGGTGAACGGTGAACGAAAAATGATTCGAAACTTTATCGTACCTCAATGATGTGGCATTAATCTTGCTGATATGTGGTTTTAACAGGATGGAGCCACATGCCACACAGCGGGCGCTACAAATGATTTACTCAAAGAAACTTTTGATGAAAAAATAACTTCACGTAATGGCCCAATTAATTGGCCATCACGATCGTGTATTTGAACCCCATTGGATTATTTTCTTTGGCGTTATGTTAAGTCACTTGTTTACGTCGATAGACCACAAACCATTGATAACCTGGAAATCGACATTCGAAGAGTTATCGAATGCTGCGAAAAGTTGTTGAAAATTGGTGTTCCCGATTACGCCTTCTAACCGCCTGCCGTGGCTGCCACAGGGCAGAAATCATATTTAAACATTAATTTCATAAAATTTTCTTTCCAATAAAGCCCGCTTCAGTGATATTAAAAATATATTTCCTTGTTTTATTATGATTTAAACTTGTGTCACTCTATAAAACACACCCTTTACATATATATTACACGCAAAGAAATAATATTGTTGAGGTAACCATAATCAAACAGCAACATACTGTGATTGAATTATTGTCAACGGAAAAGCAAAGTTTAAATAATATTATTTTCTGAGTTAATAATAATATTATCTACAAAAACAATTAACTTTGTTATACCTAATCTTATTATTGTAAATAAGACAATACTATTGTTAGATGTGACTAAAATATAATCGAGACTTACCATACCATGTTCTAATATTATAATAATATTGTTCAATACGACCATATTATTATATTATGTAATAATAATATTTTGTTTTTTAATCATATATTTATTGGCAAATCTTTTGTTTAAAACAGCTGTGCGGTAAATCCGAAATAAAAATAAATTAATATTAGGTATGTTTTAATTTTTAAGCAGCTATCTTAATAAGTTTATACACACTTAAATTTGTTCTGAATATTTATATAAAGTTCGAATAAAACATACCTATTGTTGAAATAAAATGTACGTATGTATGTATAGAAATGTATACTTACATATATGTGTATACACGAAATACAGACACATCTGTATAAAGAGATTTACATACATATATGTATATGTACATATTATTTTTATTTATCTACCCTTTTGTTTATACATTTTTTATTTATTTAACACCACGCGTGCACTACCGATAGCTTACAAACGAAACACTGAACTGACAGAAGATGTTTCTGAAAAAGATTTTTTTGAAAACTTAACATAGTATGGTTTTGGATAACATTATATTGTTATTTACATCATATTATTTTTATACAATAATACAAATTATATTGTAGTCATAAATTTTTAACAAAACTATATTGTTAAACTCTAACCATATCGCACTTTCTATGAATATAATAATGCAATTATTAAATTCAAACATTACTGTGTTTATCGTAACGAAATTAATGTTTAAAATAACAATAACTAGTTTTCAACGACCACACATTTGTTTCAGAGAACATAATATTGTTTTTTCAACCATTTTACAACCATATCTTTTCTTTGCGTGTACACATATATATTTTTTGTAAATTTAGTTGCATGACATTTTTGTTTCTGTGCAAGAAGTATAGTGAAGTGAAAGAAGTGCGAAAAATGATACAACTTCTATCTATTTTAAGGAGATGTCTGTCATTCATTCGCAATTATGTGCATTTTAATTTGTTTTGGTTATGATAAAAAGATATCAAGTCGAAGAAAGATACTGTATGTATGTATGTATATGTACTGTATCTACAAAACGTTTATTTACTTCAACAAAATTATTACTTTACAAAACTAGTTTTATATCAAATGCATTTAAAGCTTTCAATTTACATACAACTTATGCCCTAATTCTGTTCGACGAATGTATCGTCTTGTCTATGGACGAAAAAAAGAAGCAGTTTTGATTCTTTAAAACGATTATTATTTATTGTCTATGCTAGAAGGTTCGTGTATTTGCTTTATGATTTTGTTCTAAACATTATATCCAACACATATTTTTTAATGTATTTTTCAAACTATTGTATAATAATTTAATTGAATTTTTATATTTTAAAAACATGGCAATAATATTTATATTTTTTATTGTCAAATACAACAACCATTTTTGAAGAAAATAATTTAGAGACTTCAAAGACAAGAACTCAGAAGCATTTTCAAACAAAAACGTCCTAATTCTTCTTACTGAATTAGGGCATTAATGAAAAAAGTAAAATTTTTTTGGAGTTATAGCGTTGTTGGAGTAAAATGAGCTATATATCATTAGTTTACTTCTCAATCATGGAAACTCTTAGCCAATTTTAATGAGATTTGGAAGAAGTTATTGAATTGCTTAGCTAGAAAAGTTTTGACTAGATGCTAAGAAGGTTGGAAGATTCGATTTTTAAAGCTACCCGACTGTAGAGGAGCTGTACCCTGCATTAGAATATATTATTTCTTTTATATGTATTTGCATCGATCATGAATCTATATCAATTATATATTTATTCAACATTACTTAACAGAATTCTAGACAACTGGACTCATTTAGTTTTTTGATTTCTTTTAATTTTATTTTTATTCATGAACATACAAAAAGAGAGATAATCCACTTAAAACGAGCCATTCCTGTTTCAACGGGATCGAATGCACTCGACCACGTTCTACAGGAAAATAAAGCATTACATTGAAAAAATCACAAATCGGAAATCCTTTAACAATTAAGCTATCAACGTCTGTTTTTATAAGTGGCTAAAGTGGAACGAATCGCACAGAAATAAGGCGTGTACTATGAAAACTAATGTGTAGTTTCCACAATGCAAGCAAGCGACTTGTCTTGAAAATTTGTATAGGAATCACTCAAAAATTTGAGTGCTTTCCATATATTTTTTCTAGACAAGTCGCTTGCTTGCATTGTGGAAACTACACATAAAACAAGTATGTACTTATAGCTCATTAGCTCAAAAAAAGTCGTAACTTAAAAATTTGAATTTTTGAGCTAGTCATGAGTAATTTAACCTCCATTTTATTCTTCATATTGTGTAAAAATTTCATATAAATATCTTGTTTTCTCAAGTCTTGAGAGAAAAATAAGATTCTCTTTTTCCATTAAGTCGTGTGTGAATTGAAAGCTTCAAACCCGTTTTCTGGAAAACTAGTTTTGTTTTTCCTCGGTATGACGTATTAATGCAGAGATAAGATACATATTTATCCGTTTTAGAGCTTTTTATGGATTTTGGCATTGATTTGTTACTGCATATTTTTGCATATTTAACCCTTAAAAGCATATTTTCACATATTCCAGTCTTACATGTATATTATTAAATAATTCCAAGACTTTTTTAAACCAACCATACATACTTCTCTCATTATTTAAATTTTAAAGTGGAAAATAAAAACTTGATTCCAATTGAAGTACATAGAAACAGAAATTATAAATCCCAATAAAAAAACCTCAAAAAAACTAACTCTTTGAAGCAGGAAAATGACACGGAAGTATTTGTGCAAACCAACAATACGACAAAACAAGTCTTGCAGCAAAGCCACAAAAACACCGAATCCTTTGAGTTGCTCATTTCGTATTACGTTGTGCCTTAGATGTAGTTACGTCTGTCTACACACGTACGTACGAGTACAAGACAAGTTACATTTATAAAAATATTTATTTATTTATTTATTTCTATCGTAGAAAATTCTCTTAATTTGATTTTTGCTGCTTTTTGATTATCTTAAGTCGTCGTCGTAATATGGTTCCCTTTCCGCACCGAAACCCATGTCTAGTCTGTCTTTCAGCAATTCATGTTGAAAATTGAAATCATCGATGTCCGGCCATATTGTTTAACCGGCTTCAAATTGACTCTCTTTATTATTTGTCAGTTTTTTTTAGCTACGTGTTGTTGTTGTTGTTGTTGTAATTCTTCTTTTGAGTGGAAGTTGTTGCAGCTTAGTTCAATCCTTTTATGGTTTAACTCTAATATCCTGCATTGAGGATTTTATATTATGTGATATCGGTACAAGCAGCTGGTTGTTTTCTTTATGTGTGAATGTGTGTGAGTGTCTGTTAGTTTTTCAAAATTGAAACATGTTCAAGTTCTTTCAGTTTCAATTTTTTTTTTTTCATCTGCCTCCCCATCACACGGACTGTCTGTCTGTCTGTCTGTTTACTGTAGTTGTTGGTGGTAAAGCTTGTTAACACACTCGTTGGCAGTTGATTTAAAACTTGCAGCCACACTCAGGATATTGGTGTATGTTAAACACAAAACTTGAGCAAAGGATACACATACGAGTAAATACTTGCTAACATTCTCAGAGACACAACTCTTTGCATTAGTTTGAGGTTATGTATCGAATCTAGTTATTAAGTGCATTATACACTGAAAGGAAAATCATTCATTCAGACAATGAAACGGTTTCATTAAATGTTCTGCATTATATTAATGAAACTTTTCATTAATACAGTGAACAATTACATTGTATACATGAAATCTTTCAATTTTTGCTTTTTATGTGTTCTTCATAGTTCATTGTATTAATGAAAATCGTTACATTGTTTAAACGAATTTTCTTTTTAGCGAATTAGGGGCAAATATAAGTAAGTTTCACATATTTTATTTACTTACTGCATGCAGTTTGTCAAACATAAATAAATCAAAAGTTATTTTGTTAAAAATTATTCTCTATTTCTTACTTTTCTAATCCCTTTTAATTTCAAACCAGTATGGTCGTCATAAATGCAATGAAATAATTTCATTTATACAATGTAATATTCTTCATTGTATATCACACATCTCACTCTTTCTCTTTTTTTATCCATTCACGTCCCTATCACCATTATACAAACACAAAATTCGCTTGTTTTGTTAAGATTTTTGTTTGGTTCTTTTAAACTTCTGTTTCTGCATTGTGATTCTCAACAACATGTTAAGAGTTTTACTATAAACATGTAAGTTTTTCGGCTTACTTAAAACATTATTTGGGTTGAACTCCACTGATGAGTTGCTTAAATTTCAAATGTTTTGCTATAATAAATACATACGTAAGTACATATGTATGTATTTGTATACATTAAATAAAATAAAGAAAATGTATATATATATTTTATTAAGTATGTGGATTAGAAGGGATATTATTTCATGTGTTTAAAAGAAAATTTTCATTATTTACGGCTTATAGTTCATTATATATATGAAAATCTTATCATGAATTTAATGAAATTTTCTTTATATTAATGAATAAACTTCATTAAATCAATGAAACAATTACATTATATTCATGAAAAAGTGTCATTGAACTAATGAAATAGTTTCATTCTATTTATGACATAGCCGCGAAATTTAACTTCATAAATACAATGAAACATTCTTCATTGATCCAATGAAGGGCTTCATTAGCTGACTTTTAATGAAACTTTTCATTAATACAATGAAGAATTTCATTGTCTGAATGAAGGGTTTCCTTTCAGTGTAAGGATTGCTTAAAATCAAACGCTCCTTTATTTCAATAGACACGTACACACATACATATGCATGTGTGTGTTTGCAAATTACATATTAAACACAATTACATATTAAAAATAAAAAAAGTTCAAAATTGTATACAAAATTATTTAAACTTTCTTTTATACATACATATGTATATACATATGTATGTGTATCAGAGGTCAACTGACTTTACTAAATGGCTTACGTGACATTAACGAGACTAATGATTAACTTACTGCGTGCTTCTTATAAAATCATTTTCATCAATAGGACCAAGATAATCTTTCGGTATTTTCAGTGAAATTGAGAAGATAAGAAAGGTGTTCAATTATATTTAAGGATATGTATAGAGATGACTGATTCTGACTTGATTCTATTTTTTGTTCCCCTACTTTAAAAATTTATTTGCAAGCTTTCAGGTAAAATGAAATAACTGGAAACAAAATTCGAAATTCTCTCTCTAATTTTTAACTTTTACCGCCATCTACTTGGAATAGGAAGATTTTAGTTGCGAGTAGTAGGGAACTCCCACTCCGGCCCCACAGTGGGTCGATTCACTAATCTGGTAGGTCAAAATTATTTGATTGTCAGTCTATACGGCTTTGAGGCTGTTGAGTTCGACAAAATTAGTTTAAAAAAATTTTAGATGATTTTTTTAGGAAATATGACAGAGTTTTGCTATTGTGAACTCCGTTAGCATAAATTTTTCATGTAATATTTACAATATTTAATTTTTCATATAATATTATCAGTACTTTTAGAGCAAGTTCTTAGCTATCCAGAAATCCTTTTATTTTTTAGATTTTGAAATGCTAATATTTATGACTTTAGTCCATCTAGATTGACGATTCATCCCACTGTGCACGCCAAATTCTTTTGAAATTTTGAAATTTTAATTACCCAAATTTTAAAATTCTTGGAAATTTGTGAAATTTGATACCTTGAGTTTTCGGCGGCACGCTTTGATGTTTTTTGTTTACATTAGGAATTTTTTGTTTACATATGGAGTTTTTTGTTTACATTAGGAGTTTTTTGTTTACATTAACCCTTTTGGGAACGGGTGATTTTTTTTTGGGTTACATTAATTGTGTGAACGGGTGATTTTGTTTTTTGTGGGAATACGTTAAGTGGGTTCATAGGTAGGAGGTTTTTCTTTTTTGTAATGTATGTATGTATATGACTACGGGAAAATCATGAATACGATTTTTCCTAGTACCAAAGGAAAATCATGAAATGATTTTTCCTAATACTAATGGGTGTGAAATAGTGAAAATTAATTTTTCCTAATGCCGACGGCAATACATGATTATTTTTCCTAATGCCTACGGTAAAACATGAATATTATTTTTTTCAAATGCCGACGGCAAAACATGATTATTATTTTTTTCAAATGCCGACGGGAAAATGATTTTTCATAATTCCGACGGGAATTATTATTGCTAATGCTAATATAGGAGTTTAAGGCTGACCGTGACTTGGGTGGGTGGAGTTGTTGTTGTAATATATAACCGAGGGAGTTTATGGATGTGTCTGTCTGTCTGTCTGTTGTGCGAGGCTGTGATTGGACGGGGGAGCGTGGTGTAGTTGAGGTAGATGGATTGAGTGAATGTGTGTGTGTATACCTGTCTGTTGGAATTTGTGTGAGGGTTTGATTGACAGGGGGCGGGATGTAGTTGAGGTAGATCGACTGCGTGTATGCAGGTGTTGCAAGTCTGTAAGAATTAAAGGCTTATAGTGATTTGGGGTAGGTGAGGATGTTGTTGTACGAGTAGTATGTATCCATGGGAATTTGTGGATGTGTCTGTCCGGGGGAATTTAAGCGAGGCTGTTATTGGGAGGGGGTATGGTGTAGTTGAGGTTGATCGACTGCGTGTATGTATGTCTATATGTTTGTAGGAGCTTAAGGCTGATCGTGATTTAAGAGAGGTGAGGATGTTGTTGTAATATGTAGGAATCTGTATGTATGTATGTATGTCTGTGAAAATTTAAGGCTGATCATGATTTAGGGTAGGTGAGGTTGGTGTAGTAGTATGTCTGTGTGTATGTACATATGTTTGTAGGAGTTTAATGCTATTAGTGATTTGAGGATAGGTGAGGGTGTTGTCGTACGAGTGATATGTATGCGTAGAAATCTGTATGCATGTTCGTAGGAGTTTAAGGCTGATCGTGATTTGTGTTGTTGTCAGTGTTGTTTGTAGGAATGACCGTGAGAATTTTTGTATGTATATCTGTAGGAATTTAAGGTTGGCCGTGTTTTGTGAGGGTTGGTGTGTTGTTGAAATAATTTGAATTTTTCTTAGATGAAATCTGGTACATGTGTGTGTGTGTGTGCGTGTGTGTGCGTATGATTTTCTCACGCTAGTAGTTTTATGTACGTAGAAATAAATTGTATTCAATATCGAGATTTGGTTCTATAAAATGTTTTCATATATCTGATACATATATATAAGTATATTTTCATACTCAAGATTGCTGGGTATTTTGTCATGCTTAAAATTGTCCAGCTTTAAAGTCTGCCTGCGAGAAATTTGTTTATATTACAGATTTTGTTTATTTAACTACGTCCGGCTTCTTTCGCTGAACTTCTTTTCATACGATCAGGGGGATTTATAGTTTCTCTGTCCATAATAAGGTCGTTTAGCTTGGGCATGTGCTCTGACTGAATGGTTTGCGTTGTTCATATATTTTTATGATGTAGATATGTAAGTGTGATTGTCAAGATCTAATAAATACTTGAGTATTGATAAGAAATTTGATATTATGTGTACATACATATCTACAAATTGATTTTATGTATGTATGCGGTCTTTTGTTGATGTTGTAAATATTCGCCGGGTCTTTTATGTATAGATGTCAAATATCTTCATAGTTTTTTTATTTTTTTATTTGAAATTAAAAAACGTTGATTTAATTTTTATCTGTATTTACTTCAAAGTTTGTGAGGATTTTCTGTTTTAAGTAAAACTGAATTCCTTAAGAAACATACTTTAGACTAATAGTAACTATAATAGAAATATTTTCTATAAAGTTGATGCAGCTTATAGTCATTCGTAGAAATATTTTGATATAAATTTTTTCCAGCCGTAGGCTTTTTTCATCACCTTTTACATTTATTTTAGAACATCTTGCATTGCCTTTTATACATTTATAAACATTTTTAAATGAAACTGATCCAGCAGTCCAGCTTATGTAACGATAGTTTTTTGTTAGCCAGCTTGCTTCTTTTTTTTATTTTTTTATTGATTATTGAGTTTCATAATGAAATTATTATATTCGTAATTGTTGAAAACAATTGCTACTTCTTTTCCAATAAATTTATTTGAATTACTTTTGAAACCTTGTACGTCTATAAAAATTATGTTGTTTTCCATATTGCTTAATTTATAAAACTTTTAGAATTTGACCTTTGATGGGTATATATTCTAGTATATGATCATGAATATGAATACAGGAAGCTGATTTCTTTGCTTACTATTTCAAATTAAAATTTTATTCAATTGCCCCGCTATTGAATAAAAGGAGCTTTTATCTTAAACTCTGGTACAGGTAGAAACGCATGAGATTCTTTCATATACTACCTTTACTGGAATCTTAGATACATATAATAACTATATAGAATTGCATTACGTTTATTTTTTAAATTTTATGTTAGGATTATCATCATATGGATATGAGACTGAACTTAAATGTACTTTTAAATTAGTTAATTCATAATAACCAATCTTATTTTCTTCTTGAATAGCGAACAACAGAAAACGAAGTCGTTTTCTTACAATTTCGGTCTAACGTGTCAACTGGTCCTCTAGTATACAATATGACTTTGTATGTCAGCATTTCTGTTTCCTCTTTCTCAGCGTTAGGGATAATTAAATTTTAAACTTTTTATTCTTCAAATTGTGTTACTTCATACTGATAATATGTTTAAGTACAGTAATAATGTACGAGTATATGTTTATTTTATGACGGGTGAGCGCCTATGGCTTTTATTTGATGTTCTGGATGAAGTGATTTTTTTCAAATTTTCTTAAAGTTTAGCGTATTGCGTATATATTTCTAATATATTTAAGTGAGCTTTTTGTATCTGTCAGACAGAGTGAACGTATCAGTTGGTCAGTCAGTCTCTCTTTTTTTTATTTTATTAATTTTTTCTTCTAATGTGTCACTACTATTTTTTCAGATTTTACTACTTGAAATAGAAAATATTTATATAATTTTAAAAGTATTAATATATACATACATATAGGTAAATATATGTATGTACGTACAAATTAGTTCATATACAAAAAAAAAATACATCTTTAATAATCAACTATTCTAGAAAATCGATCTAAAATAACACATTTACCTCCATCACCAATTCACCGTCAGTGTTTTCATAAAGTGTTAGAAACATTGGAATATCTATGTTTGGGAGAATTTTTACTTCAAGTGTTTCTATATAAGATTTGATGGTTGACCCCTTGACGTTATTGTGGTTAACATAGGCTGGGTTGTATAGCATTCAGATGTAATCATTTCTCACTTAGAAAAGGTCCTCATCACCATCAATCATACCTGTATACAATACATTCATGAGTTGAGTTGATCCAGATACAATTGCTGTCTACAAATTAATGATTAGAAAAAAGCTTTCTCATCACCTTCTAACAGGTTTAATATTTTGCTAAGATGCATGCTTTAGCATGCTTTTATCGATAATGACGCGAAAGTCCGACATTTAGTGGTGTTTCAATTAAAAATCTATACTATTAGAATTACGAATTCACTCTTTTGAATTTTTAACAAAGTAGATACATATGTATGTATTTCATTTTCCACAAAGTCTTAAAATTTCTTTGCTTATAAAAGTATGACGTGAGGAATTTTTTTAAATTATACATGCTTCGGCATGCTTTCAATATTTTTTTCGGTCAATTTATTTCATATTCATACAGATACAGATATAAAGTAAGATCTGTTTACATTCCATTTTACAATTTATGCATGCTTCAGCATGATTCTAGTTGAAGTCGGTATTTATTTAGTAAGTTTGTTTGATACCCATTCATACACATGTACATTGTTAAAGATTGGATATCAAAGTACAATTTCCTTAGTTTATCTAGAAATGAACAGAGTGAATATCTATTATAATAACCATATTCACAATTTAAAATTTTGTGTGCTAGAGCTTTCGAAATGGAAAATGTACAACTTTTACTATAAAAAATGATAATATGATGTGTTTCTGAATATTTTGAACTCTTAAGTTTTCACAATATTTCATACAGACCATCAAGTTTAAAGAATTCCAGTACATTAAGCTAATAACCTTCCCTGAGACCTAACATTCCTAATCAATCCTTCAAAAAAAAAAAAAAAAAAAAAAAAAAAAAACCAATACAAACTAGATTTTTCCTTTGTAATTTTATTTATATTTTCATTGAATTTTAACATTTTGTACCTCTACAAATTACTGTATACTGTATTTTGCAACTTTTTCTTATTCGTTGAGTTAACTTTAATCGCAAATATTTTAATTTTCCGGTTAAATGAACTTTTCTATTTCATGCACTAAGTAAATCCTTATATATCTATATCAATCCACTTATTATTAATTCTAAATTCTTATCACATAATTCCTCTTAATGATCTATTAAATCATTCTACTATTGATGCTTTCATATTAAGTAATTTTTAATCCTCTATTTATGCATGAATTTTACAGTGTTTATTAAAAAATTCTTTACCATCATCTATTTGTAAGTTTTTTGGTACTCGTACCATTTCAAAAATATTTTCCATTGACTAAGTTTTCCCGAGTGCAGTTTTTATTTTCAACGATACTCACCATATAAACTTTAAGAATAAGTATATTACAGTCTACAAAAATCAATAATTTCTATTTTCTATAGAATAGTTACCCACTTCACCTAAATCAGCTCCATAAAATATCATCTATTCCATTCATTACATCACTACAATGCACAAAATGTTTTCGTGCTTGCTTATGGAGTTCGTTTACTAAATTTCTTTTTAAAGACATTGAGTTGTTTTGCAGTTTTATGGAGAGTGTTGTGATCTACTTGATACACTTTCAGCTATTTATACTAAAATGTAGTTGATTTTCCAGTCTATAAATTCTATGGTTCAGCTGTTCAATTTGTTTGTCAAAAGTTGATTTAATTTTTAGAATGTCTTTTTCAATTTTATACCTATCTTCTATCTATAATTTTATATCATTTGTAGTCCATTAATTTGCATTTGAATATATCCTTGAATTATATTAATGCCTTAAGCTTTATTATTAATTCATCCTTTAGTTTCTCGATTTAAGTTTCCAGAAACAATTTACTGATAACATTATTCTCCGTCAGTGAATGATGATGATTCTCTATGTATACATTGATAGAAATTATACATTTTATTTATCTATCAAAATCAAATTTGTCATAGTATTTACACGTTTTATTAATCATTAAAGAAAATAACCCCACTTTTAAATCCCATATTTGACCATCAACTTGTATTTTATCTTCATACAGTTTTAGATTTCTATCACCAAATTTCCATTCATTATTGAAATTTTTAGGTGAGCCATAGTTTGTATCTAATTCATTTCTTCCTTCCAAAACTAATAAGTCAATATAAGTGTCTTCGGAATTGGAAGTCTGTGAGTAAAAATCACCTTCATAATCGTCACCACCATTTTCAGTATTAACATCATTAAATAAGATGCTATTATCAAATATTGTTCCTTATGCTAGGTTCTTTGGTATACTTGTCTCTATCTTGACTAATGGATTTTCAGCTTCTGTCTTCATTTTATTTTCTTCATTCATGAGAATTCTTTTAATTTTTTAGAACTATTTAGGAATTCTTTCAGTGGTTCTGTTGTAGGTTTAAATGTATCTCTTAGTTGTTCACGTGTATCTATTTCACCAGTTTTTATACTACGAAGCTTTTTCTTCAAGACATTTCTTGTCAACACCAACTGTTTTAAAATTTTTTCATCCATGTTTAATAAATAAAAGGTATCAGCTATTAGATCAGGTATCAGCTATTAGATCAGCTTATCAGGACCGGGTCTGATTTTCAGATCAGCTTTTCAGGACCTGGTCTGGTTTTCAGATCAGCTTTTCAGGACCTGGTCTGGTTTTCAGATCAGCTTTTCAGGACCTGGTCTGGTTTTCAGATCAGCTTTTCAGGACCTGGTCTGGTTTTCAGATCAGTTTTTCAGGACCTGGTCTGGTTTTCAGATCAGCTTTTCAGGACCTGGTCTGGTTTTCAGATCAGCTTTTCAGGACCTGGTCTGGTTTTCAGATCAGCTTTTCAGGACCTGGTCTGGTTTTCAGATCAGCTTTTTAGGACCTGGTCTGGTTTTCAGATCAGCTTTTTAGGACCTGGTCTGGTTTTCAGATCAGCTTTTCAGGACCTGGTCTGGTTTTCAGATCAGCTTATCAGGACCTGGTCTGGTTTTCAGATCAGGTTATCTGATTCAGATTGAGTTATCAGTTTACAAGTAGTTAGTCATTTATAACATTTATATGAATAAAGTTTCAGGTCAGATGAAATAACTAAAGTCAATCTCTTATGAGCAGTAATTTATATAGTTATAAAATAGTCAAATTGTTTTCTATAACGAACATCATTTAATTTATCATCAAAAATCCATATTTATCCTTCCAACACTATACAAATTTATTAAAACTTTTCAAAATTCATATTACTGACAACATAATCCCTATAGACGAGCTTAATATTTTTCTCATCTTGATTAAACATTATAATAAAATTTTCATTGTCTCTTGTTAAATTCTTACAGCCGTATTCATAAAAATTTTAAACAGCATTTTGAATGTTGTTTAAGCAAAATTCGCTAAATTTTAGCTTAAAAACGTTTTTTAATTTAAACCTTGTTTAATTCACCAAATCCTAAAAATTAACTGCACCCATACTTAAAATAATTTTGAGTTAACGTCGTTGTAATTTTGCTTCATGTTTATTTGCATTTTTAACTTTGCCTATATGTATGTATGTATGCATGTATGTATGTATTTATGTATGTATTAGGAATTATACTAGAAGTTGGGCACAAGTAGAATGAGTCATCATTCTTCTGTCGCCCCATACAAAAATATACACGTACATATGTATGTATATTATTCTGCTTTTCACATGCAGCATCAGCAAATATCATACTTGAAATTCTTTAAGCTTCAATACGTCAAAAAAATAAATGTATAATATACTATTCTTTTAATTATGAAATTAACTTCTTCAGATAATCATATTCGACTTGGTATAGATAATTTTGGTATAAATATAGGTTTTTAAACCTGAGATAGTAGTAGTGAACTGCCATTCCTGCGTAGATTAAAATTTTAAAGACCGACAAAGGACCCCCACAAATTATTACAAACCCCCAATTCCCTGACAGACTCGAATTCCCATAGACAGACAGACATCATCAAATTTTTCGTCGGCTTTAGAAACATTTTATTTTCACGTTTTTCCCGTCCACATTATGAAAAATCAATTTCATGATTTTCCGTTGGAATTATGAAAAATCAATTTCATGATTTTCCGTTGGAATTATGAAAAATCATTTTCATGATTTTCCCGTAGACATTACAAAAATATTTATTTCCACGTTTTACCCGTCAGATTTACATACATACATGCATACATATAAATACATACATACATATAGGCAAATTTAAAAATGCAAAGTAAACATGAAGCAAAATTACAACGACGTTAACTCAAAATTATTTTAAGTATGGGTGCAGTTAATTTTTAGGATTTGGTGAATTAAACAAGGTTTAAATTAAAAAACGTTTTTAAGCTAAAATTTAGCGAATTTTGCTTAAACAACATTCAAAATGCTGTTTAAAATTTTTATGAATACGGCTGTAAGCATTTAACAAGAGACAATGCAAATGTTATTATAATGTTTAAGCAAGATGAGAAAAATATTAAGCTCGTCTATAGGGATAATGTTGTCAGTAATAAAAATTTTGAAAAGTTTAAAGAAATTTGTATAGTGTTGGAATGATAAATATGGTTTATTTTGATGATAAATTAAATGATGTTCGTTTTAGAAAACAATTTGACTATTTCATAACTATATAAATTACTGCTCATAAGAGATTGATTTTAGTTATTTCATCTGACCTGAAACTTCATTCATATAAATTTTATAAATGACTAACTACTTGTAAACTGATAACTCAATCTGAATCAGATAACCTGATCTGAAAACCAGACCAGGTTCTGATAAGCTGATCTGAAAACCAGACCAGGTCCTGATAAGCTGATCTGAAAACCAGACCAGGTCCTGAAAAGCTGATCTGAAAACCATACCAGCTCCTGATAAGCTGATCTGAAAACCAGACCAGGTCCTGAAAAGCTGATCTGAAAACCAGACCAGGTCCTGAAAAGCTGATCTGAAAACCAGACCAGGTCCTGAAAAGCTGATCTGAAAACCAGACCAGGTCCTGAAAAGCTGATCTGAAAACCAGACCAGGTCCTGAAAAGCTGATCTGAAAACCAGACCAGGTCCTGAAAAGCTGATCTGAAAACCAGACCAGGTCCTGAAAAGTTGATCTGAAAACCAGACCAGGTCCTGATAAACTGATCTAATAGCTGATACCTGATCTAATAGCTGATACCTTTTATTTATTAAACATGGATGAAAAAATTTTAAAACAGTTGGTGTTGACAAGAAATGTCTTGAAGAAAAAGCTTCGTAGTATAAAAACTGGTGAAATAGATACACGTGAACAACTAAGAGATACATTTAAACCTATAACAGAACCACTCAAAGAATTCATAAATAGTTCTAAAAAAAAAAAAAAAAAAAAAAAAAAAATTAAAAGAATTCCCATGAATGAAGAAAATAAAATGAAGACAGAATTTGAAAATAAAATGAAGACAGAAGTTGAAAATAATACAAGTTTAAAGCAAGCCTGAAAACCCATCAGTCAAGATAGAGACAAGTACACCAAAGAACCTAGCATAAGGAACAATATTTGATAATACCATCTTATTTAATGATGTTAATACTGAAAATGGTGATGACGATAATGAAGGTGATTTTCACTCACAGACTTCCAATTCCGAAGACATTTATACTGATTTATCAGTCTTGGAAGTATGAAATGAAATAGATACAAACTATGGCTCACCTAAAGATTTCAGTAATGAATGGAAATTTGGTGATAGAAATCTAAAACTGTATGAAGATAAAATACAATTTGATGGTCAAATATGGGGTTTAAAAGTGAGTTTATTTTCTTTAATGATTGATAAAACACCTAAAAACTATTACAAATTTTAATTTGAAAACTTAATAAAATATATAATATCTACTAATGCATGCATACATATTCATCATCGTTCACTGACGGAGAACAATGTTATCAGTAAATTGTTTCTAGAAACTCAAATCGACAAACTAAAGGATAAATTACTAATAAAGCTTAAGGCATTAATATAATTCAAGGATATATTCAAATGCAAATTAATAGACTACAACATGATATAAAATTATAGATAGAAGACAGTCATTAAATTGAAAAAGACATTCTAAAAATTAAATCATCTTTTTGACAAACAAATTGATGGACTACAAAGTGATATAAAATTACAGATATAAGATAGGTATAAAATTGAAAAATAAATTCTAAAAACTAAATTATCTTCTGAAAAGAAAAAAAGAACAGCTGAGCGATAAAATTTATAGACTGGAAAATTAACTACATTTTAGTATAAATATCTGAAAAATACATAAGGTAGATTACAAGACTCTTCTATCAATCTGTAAATCAACTCAATGTCTTTAAAAAGAAATTTAGTAGACGTAATCCATAATAAATTTATAAAATTGTTTGTGTATTGTAGTGATGTAATGAATGGAATAGATGATCTTTTATGGAGCTGATTTAGGTAGCTATTCTAGAGAAAATAGAAATTATTGATTTTTGTAGACTGTAACTGACACATTCTTAAAGTTTATATGGTCAGTGCCGCTGAAAATAAAAACTGCACTCGGGAAAAACTAGTCAATGGAAAATATTTTTGAAATGGTACGAGTACCCAAAAAACTTACAAATAGATGATGGTAAAGAATTTCTTAATAAACATTGCAAAATTCATGCATAAATAGAGGATTAAAAATTACTTAATATGACAACATCAATAGTAGAATGATTTAATAGATCACTAAAAGGAATTATGTGTTAAGAATTTAGCATTAATGGTTCATATAAGTGGAATGATATACATATATAAAGATTTACTCAGTGCATGAAATAGAAAAGTTCTTTTAACCGGAAAACTAAAATATTTGTGATTAAAGTTAACTCTACGAATGAGAAAAAGGTGCAAAATACAGTATACAGTAATTTGAAGATGTACAAAATGATGAAATTTAAGGAAAATATAAATAAAATTAAAAAGGGAAAATCTAGTTTTTATTGGTTTTTTTGAAGGATTGATTAGGAATGTTAGGTCTCAGGGAAGATAATTAGCCTAATGTACTGGAATTCTCTAAACTTGATGGTCTGTATGAAATATTGTGAAAACTTAAGCGTTAAAAATATTCAGCACATCATATTATCATTTTTTATAGTAAGAGTTGTACATTTTCCATTTCGAAAGCTCTAGCACACAAAATTTTAAATTGTGAATATGGGGTTATTATAAAAGATATTCACTGTTCATTTCTAGATAAACTAAGAAAATTGGACTATGATATCCAATCTTTATGAATGTACATGTGTATGAATGGGTATCAAACAAACTTACTAAATAAATACAGACTTCAACTAGAATCATGCTGAAGCATGCATAAATTGTAAAATGTAATGTAAACAGATCTTACTTTATATCTGTATCTGTATGAGTATGAAATAAATTTACCGAAAAAAAAAATATATTGGAAGCATGCCGAAGCATGTATAATTAAAAAAAAAAAAAAAAAATCCTCACGTCATACTTTTGTAATGAAACAAATTTCAAGACTGTGAGAAATGAAATACATATGTACATATGTATATACTTTGTTAAAAATTCAAAAGAGTGAATTCGTAATTCTAATTGTATAGATTTTTAATTGAAACACCACTAAATGTCGGACTCTCGCCTCACTATTGATAAAAGCATGCATGCTAGCAAAATATTAAACCTGTTAGAATGTGATGAGAAAGCTTTTTTCTAATCATTAATTTGTAGAAGGCAATTGTATCTGGATCAACTCAACTAATGAATGTATTGTATACAGGTATGATTGATGGTGATGAGGACCTTTTCTAAGTGAGAAATGATTACATCTGAATGCTATACAACCCAGCCTATGTTAACCACAATAACGTCAAGGGGTCAACCATCAAACCTTAAATAGAAACACTTGAAGTAAAAATTCTCCCAAACATAGATATTCCAATGTTTCTAACACTTTATGAACACACTGACGGTGAAATGATGATGGAGGTAAATGTGTTATTTTAGATCGATTTGCTAGCATAGTTGATTATTAAAGGTGTATTTATTTGTATATGAACTAATTTCTACGTACATACATATATTTACCTATATGTATGTATATATTAATACTTTTAAAATTATATAAATATTTTCTATTTCAAGTAGTAAAATCTGAAAAAATAGTAGTGACACATTAGAAGAAAAAATTAATAAAATAAAAAGAGAGACTGACTGACCAACTGATACGTTCACTCTGTCTGACAGGTACAAAAAGCTCACTTAAATATATTAGAAATATATACGCAGTACGCTGAACTTTAGTAAAATGAGAAAAAAAAAAATCACAGAACATCAAATAAAAGTCATAGGACCTCACCTTTCATAAAATAAACATACACTCGTACCTTATTAATGTAAACATATTATGAGTATGAAGTAACACAATTTGAAGAATAAAAAGTTTAAAATTTAATTATCCTTAACGCTCACAAAGAGTAGACAGAAATGCTGACATACAAAGTTATATTGTATACTAGAGGAGCAGTTGAGAGGCCAGACCTAAATTGTAAGAAAACGACTTCGTTTTGTGTTGATCGCTAGTCAAAAAGAAAATAAAATTGTTCATTATGAATTAACTAATTTAAAAGTACATTTAAGTTCAGTTACATATCCATATGATGCTGATCTTAAAATAAAATTTATAAATAAACGTTATGTTAATCTACATATTATATGTATCTAAGATTTCAACAAAGCTACTATATGAAAGAATCTCAACCGCTTTTAACTGTACCAGAGTTTAAGATAAAAGCTCCTTTTATTCAATAGCGGGACAATTGAATAAAATTTTAATTTGAAATAGTAAGCAAAGAAATCAGCTTACTGTATTCTTATTCATGATCATATACTAGAATATATAGCCATCAAATGTCAAATTCTAAAAGTCTTATAAATTAAGCAATATGAAAAATAACATAATTTTTATAGTCGCGTAAGGTTTCAAAAGTAATTCAAATAATTTCTTCGGAAAAGAAGAAGTGATTGTTTTCAACAATTAAGAATATAATAATTTCAATATAAAACTCCCTTTTGATTTTAAATGTTTATCAACAAAAAAAAAAAATTAAATAAAAAAAAAAAGAAGCAAGCTGACTAACAAAAAACTATCATCACCTAAGCTGGACTGCTGGATCAGTTTCATTTCAAAGTTTCATATCAAAACATTTCTAAGAATGACTATTAGGCTGCATCAACTTTAAACAATTGTAAATTAAATAAAGGAAATATTTCTATTATAGTTACTATTACTCTAAAGTATGTATCTTAAGGAATTCAGTTTTACTTAAAACAGAAAATCCTCACACACTTTTAAGTAAATACAGATAAAAATTAAAACAACGTTTTTTAAATTCAAATAAAAAACTATGAAGATATTTCACATCTATACATAAAAACCAGGCGAATATTTACAACAACAACAAAAAAATGTATTCAAGCACGGAGTCAAACACATATTTGTATGTACATACATACATACATAAAATCAATTTGTAGATATGTACATACATATGCACACATAATATCAAATTTCTTATCAATACTCAAGTATTTATTAGATCTTAACAATCACACTTACATTCAAAGCATATACCAAAGCTAAACGAACTTATTATGGACAGAGAAACTATAAATTCCCATGATCGTATGAAAAGAAGTTCAGCCAAAGAAGTCGGACGTAGTTAAATAAACAAAATCTCTAATATAAACAAATTTCACACAGGGAGACTTTAAAGCTGGACAATTTTAAGCATGACAAAATATAAAGCAAAATAAGTATAAAAACATACTAGGATAAAAAAAAAAAAGTTCTGATACCTACATACATACATATATGCTAATATTTTATACTACCAAATGTCTGGCATGACACACAAAAAAGTGATGACGTAATACACAAACACAAACATACATAATGAAATTTTATAATATTATGAAATTCATACACACAGACGCACACACACACACATACATACATACATACATACATACTCACATACACACACACACATACAAATTCCCATAATTCATATGATAATCGTGTAGTAGACGTCAAATCTAATTTATCTGATGGTATTACGATATATGATGAAATTCATATACACAGCAACACCCAGATCAAAATCGCTGGGATCAGTTTGTAATACAACGGTATGAGTAAAATTTTTGGTGTATGTCTCCAAAAGCTACTTCCTATAATTATTACATTAAATTAAAATATACTGAAATAAAAATATCATTACCCCTATTCAAAAAATCTGCTTATCAACCTGATTTGATTCAAAACATTTTACATCTGAAATTCACTTGTATATATAAAACCTATGCCAACACAATATTTTCTATCTACATAAGAACAGCAACGTCAATAGCCTAGAAAACATATACACATTCATTTGTAAATATGTATGAAAAACTCTCGCAGGCCAAACAATACACACAAGCAATGATATTCTTCAAAGTAAAAATAGATACAATCACATACATTAATACAACAACATATACATACATTACCAAATACATTCCCTACCCACTTCCATTGACAACATGGTTGCCACTCTCTGTAGCTATTAGATTATTTCCCCAGAGATCGCAAACATAAATGCAATACAATAACCCTACATAAGCATACCAACGATAACTCAAAACAGCTACCCAAAGACTATCAAATAACAATCACTACATACACACAAATACACAGATCCCTTGTCACTACCTTGCAGTCAGACTGGGAGCAAGTGACTTTGTGTCAACTAAAATTCTAGTTACAACTTTGGTATAATAAGTTTTCTACTATCCGTCAGTATAAAAGAAGGAGAGAGGTGGAATTGTCAATATTCATACATTTGTATGCACGTAAATTATAGATATGTATCGGTAACTAACTGTCTGGTTAGTATGTCTCATGACCCCATAACAACTACGTGGTCACTACCTAATCAATTGTTTTAGTGTGACTAGTATATTTTCAATGACAAGCACATGCTAAATGCCTATAGTACAAAGTATTGTATGAGGTATAATTATATAGTAGTACTGATGACAAGCTAGTCAAAAGCTAGTCAGCACATTTTCACCATCAACATTTCCTACTGGGTATAATGATTGTCTGCCACTACAACAAAAGTATTGGACACCATCAAACATACAAGTAAATACAAAAACACATACTCATACATACACATACTCACATACACACACCCACATATACATACCCACATATACATACATACATCCATACACTGTAAGCACAACGCTTCTCCTCAATAACAACAAAAGCTGTACACACAAGTATACATACATACACATAAACAAAGAATCAAAGTCACACACACACACACATAGCCAAGAAAATCTTAGCAAAAAAAAAATCCCCAAAATCCCCCATTTGTAACAGGGTTGCCACCCTTTTTGATTTTTCCCGGTTTTGAATTCCCAAAACATGTCGTCCGCCACCATTACTAATCTACTGTTGCGAAAAAAATTAATGCCCAGGGAATTAAAATTGTACTGAATATTTATAGAATTATGTGAACTTACAAAAAAAATATTTAATTGAGTAAAAGACAAGTACACATCTTCACCTTAATATATAAACGTCCTAACTCGTTATTTTTTCAAGTCGTCTTTTTTTGCATATTTCGATAGATAATCCTCTAATCTATCGAATAATTAAAAAAACAGGATTTAAAGAAATAATGGATGAGGGCGTTTCTATATTAAGGTAACGATATGTATGAAACCTCTGCCAATAATAAATACTTTTGAAGCATTCCCAATTGCTTAAGCTTATTTTGTAAAATATCTTTCGATTTGTAATACGATTTAAGAATTAATTAACATTTTTATTTTTCAACTAGTGAGTGAGTGAGTAGAACCTTATCGCGAAAAAGTTGAATGTGGCAAAAATAAATAATCCATAATACAATTGAACCATCTCTGCATATCTCCCGAGATAGCTGGAAGTCAGTGCGTTTTTATTTTGAGTTAGCTCATAAAAATCCGACTTGGCAGAGATGTACATATGCATTTGTGCGTATTATATACACTATGTTGTTCTGATATTTGCTTGAGAAAGCAATTCAGGAAACTTTGCAAGCTTATGGAAGCTTCGAAAACATGCAACCTGCCCATCTTTGAAATTTATTGATTTTATTTATTATGAAATTAGTTGCAAACAAATTGAAAAAGTTTCAGGTTGGGAATTTTCGATTTTTTTTATTAACTTCACTATATTCCTACAACAATTGTGCTCAAACTTAAGTGCAGAGACAAATTGTAAAAACAAGAAATTTTCAGCTGAAGTCAAGAAAAAACTTAGGGCCGCCTTATTTATGCCCACAGCAAAACAAAAATAAAATTTGTGTGCCACACGTCAGAATTTGTCGACATCCGTAAACCGGCCCATAATTATGATTACAGTTAAGAATTGACTCCCATCTTTGGATCAAGCTGCAGTTAATAAAAAACTGTACTTTTGTACATTGCAATGGCTGAATAGTTATTTTTAGCATAGTTAATAATTAACCAAATTTTCTATTGACTATATATTAGAGAAGAAGTTTTTTTTATGAAATTTTATTTAGTTAATAATAAGAGCTGAGGAGTCGATTATATACACATACAAAAAAATATTGCAATCTTTCATAATTTGCCACAAATTTTTACAGAAATGTCGAATAAAAATATAAAAAGTTACCGAGCTCAGAAACAAGCCTGTCGGCTCACAGACTTTCAATGCAACTTCAAGTCCTAATTTACACTAAGCAAGTCTTATTGCTTAGCTGATTAGTTTGTAGGAGAGAGAGAGACGAGGGAGACATAAAAATTTCTTTTGCCCTCGTCTCTCTTTCCTAAACAATTAATCAGCTTAGCAATAAATGTAAATTAGGACCAATTGAATATTGAACTTTCTTCTTTTTTTTTGGCAAATACAAATTTGTCTGTTTATAAAATGTAAGTAATTTTTGACAGCAATTATTTTTTCCAAACGAGAAAAAATTAATCACCTGACGACTTTCATATAGTATAAAATTATATTTTAGACCTTATAAATAGACATTGTTATCAAAATAAAACCAATGGGTATAAGCCACCGCCACAGACTTTTTTAAGACGGCTTGTTACTCTATTACCCAGATATAATGTTTGTTCGAACACTAAATATTTTTGGTTTTTAAATTATTGATTTTTTATAATTTTTGTTAAGTTTCGGTACGTTAAAAAAGGAAGAGAGGTGTCTTAGCACAACAAATTTGTGAAATAACAATACAATAAAATTATATTATATGATGATGTCAAATTCTCTGCAAATATATCAAAACGTTTCCATTTATTTCCCATTATTTTCTTTTCTAGCGGCGTACGATTCAATTAATGTATTGTTTGTGGCCTGTGGCGGCTGTTAACCGGCTTACAGTCGATTGGCTGTGTTTTCTGGTTTATGCCCATGAGCAAAAACAAAACAAAAACCAATTGAGCAATCGTTCTCATTGTTTTTGTTTCACTTACTTCAAACAAACAAACAAAAACAAACAAAAAAAAGAAACAAAACAACATCAAACAATTTGTTTCGTTTATTTTCGTACTCTGCTTTTAAGTACAAAGAAATCAAAACAATAATAAATCTATAACTGTAATAATGTCGATTATTTTTGTTACGAAAATCACGTCCTTACTCCTGTATCGCGCAATAAATAGCATAGCTATAAAAGCTTGAATCTTTTGAAAAATTTTCATCATTTTGGTAACTTTATAGATTTTGTAGTGGCAAGTTTTATTCCATTACATTTTCTTTCTTTTTTTGTGACAAACAATAGAAAACCTTGCAACAAGAATTACTTTGTATATTATTACTCGTAAGTCAAGTACCTATATTCAACAGGGCTGCGGAGTACATTTAGTATAAATATGTTTTTATTTATTTTCATATGTCTAAACATATATTTTGCCATTTTATTGATAGCAACGATAAACAAAGAGTGCTTTTAAAACGATTTATGGTACATATGTATGTATGTCCAATAATAACAAGGAGGGCTTGGTTGTCTATAACTGTTTTCCTTTTATTTTTTGGTATTGAAAGTTTATCGATTGTACGAGAAAGTATTTACATACTGACATACATGTACATATGTTTATATGTATACATATGTATGTATATATGTAACTATATACATACATCTGTTACGTGTCTTGCCACATTATGGGCATTTTTTTAATTAACTTGGCCCAGGCACGCAAAGTGCATTAATTTAATCGTTTACAATAATTTCTATTGATGTATGTGGGTGTGTGCGTGTGCACGTGTGTACGTGATACCCAACAAACACCTCCAAGCCTTAAATATAACACAACATCTGGAAATTATTGCACATACATATCTACATATATTTTTAAAGCTTCCTAATAAGTTTTAATGTTCCTAGTATTTGTACGAAGACTTCGCCGAATTTGACATTACAATTTTCAACGAATATTAGGCCGGGCTCACATTTGTGCGCCATGTGCCCAAAAAGGCATAACCACTAATTACCAATTAAAAACTGTTTGATTCAGACATGTATTTATTGATTTAAACAGTTTCCAATCATATTCGATTGTATAATATTGTCTATCAGTTATGTATGAAACTGTTTAACTTAATAAATCGTGTCTGAATCAAACACTTCTTCATTAATAATTAGTGGTTACGCTTTTTTTGCCAGGCGTAAACTCAGCCTTACACACATATTTCTTATTTATTGCAGATCATCAGTTTGCAGCAGTTTGCCCAAAATCAGTGAAATTATTTTAACGCAGTTATGATAAACTTAAAATGTAATGAAATAAATGAAGCTGTTTTTAAAAACTTTTGACAAAAGACAGTAGTAGTATTTTCTATTCCTAAAGCTTTTAATTTAATTCTACTTCGCTCAATATGAGCCTGTGAGGCAATTTTATATACATATTCATATGGTTTATGCCATGGAGCTGATGTGGTAATGAAGACGGAAGTTGTCCACGAGAAATATTAAAGTTAAGCTCCTATTTTTGAAGAACAGCAATGAAGTTTGTGACAAAAAAAATGCTTTAAATAATTTACATATCAGAAATTAGATCAAAGTGTATCAGGCTATTTTAAGCTTCCTAAATAGCCAAAAAAAAGTACCAAAGATTCTTTTGACAAGATCTCTTCATTCACGTCGATCACGGTGGCTTAAGTCTAAGTACGTTCATTAATTTAGGATCGAAAGGACATGACAAAATGATTTTGTTTAAATTCAGTATGAGGGTATTATTGGAGCTATGCTCCTTATGGCACGATACAGGAGTTAGGATGTGATTTTTGTAACAAAAATAATCAACACTATTAGAGTTGTAAATTCATTTTTGTTTTGATTTCTTTGTACTTAAAACAGGAGTACGAAAATAAACGACAGAAAATGTTTGATTCTGTTTTGTTTCTTTGAATTGAGCGAAACAAAAACAAAACAAAAACAATGATAGCTATTGCTAAATTTTGTTTTTGTATTGTTTTTGCACATGAGCACAACAAAGAAAACACAGCCAATCGGCTGTAAGCCGGCTAAAAACAATACATTAATCGTACGCAGTTCGGAAAGAAAATAATGGGAATAAATAGAAACACTTTGAGATATTTGTGGTGAATTTGACATCATCATCTAATATTATTTTATTGCATTGTTATTTCACACATTAAATTTGTTTTATGTAGCTAAGCAGCATAGCTCTAATCGGGTGCCCTAAGACAACTCTCTTCTTTTTTATAGTTAGTTACGTGTTTTATTATTTTTTGCCCTCGCGACTTGGTAACACTAATGAGAGACTATTTTGTTTCAAATACTCTGTTTCTTAAATTACGGTTATATTCAAACAAGTCTCTAGCCTTCCTCATATGAAATAAATTTTGTATGAAAAGCATTTCAATTTGGACTGAAGTATGTGCGTGTGTTGGGTTACGTGCACGAGTGTGAAGATATTAATATACATCCCCATGTACATCCATATGTATGTATGTATTTGTTAGCAAAAAAAATGTGTGGCCAACATAATGATGGGTGGTTTAATATTAAACTCTTCTATATAAAATATTATTATACAAACATATAAATGTTGGTAATTAAATTTCATAAATTAATTTCCAAAATAAAATAGGAGGCCTAATAAATAAAACCATCGAGAGGAAGAGAGTCCATTAAAAAAACAATTTGGTAGCGATAATATTTATTACATCAGCAAAATGGGTAAAAATGTTGTAATACTTAATTCATTTTTATGTGAGAATATTAAGTTAACAAATGCGTTACATTCTGTAAAATTTTTTTCTAAACAAAATCGTAACCAAAACTATTTGATCATTTCCCTCCAGATTATTATAAATATAAAAAATATATACTTTGAACCAGAGCTGTTAAATTTTGATTAGGATTAGATTACATTTTAAAAAGAATTGTAATGATTATATAATTGCCTTCAAAAGAATTGCTGATAAATAATTGACTACGATTACTAATAATCGAAAAGTATTCTGAATTACTTAAAATTACTAAAAATAATTAAAAAGAATGAAAAGTAAATAAAAAGTAATCCGACTACTTTCAAAGATTACTTTTGATTCTTAATAAATAATCAAAAAGAATCAAAAGTAATCCTTAGAAGTAATCGGACTATTTTTTTATTACTTTTGATTCTTTTTGATTATTTTTAGTAATTTTAAGTATTTCAGATTACTTTTCCATCAGTAATCAAATTAGTAATCATTACGATCTCTAATCATTGCTTAACAGCTATGCTTTGAACATATTCCAAACTTCTTGTGCTATAAGCAGGTTAGATTAGGTTGACAGGCAGCTGAGAAGAGAGAGCCAAAATAACAGATCGCTTTGTACTACCTGAGAGTAGGATGGTGAAGTGACGTGAATTAAAGGAAAATATTTCCATTAAATTTACCAATCTGATTTTCTGTAGAAGTCAGTACCAGCCTCGAAAAAATCAAATTGAGTTAGATATTGTCTAAAAAGTTATTTTTTGGTGGTACTCGGAAAAACTAATGCCGAACAAAGATTAATAGAGGATTAACAGTTTTAGCCGGTACCGAGTCCGAAGCGGATTAATACGTCGGATGTTGTTATTAAAATATGCTCAGAGCAGAAAAGAATATATATATGTGACCTTCGCCGAGAAAAGGGACTTAGTGTGTGAAAATCAAGTTTTGAGAAAAACGCATTTAAAAAATAAAATTTTAATGTTTTTCTCATTTTTATCGATTCTGACACATACACGTTTTTTGACACACTAGGTCCCTTTTCTCGGAGAAGGTCCCAAATATTACATTATTTTTTATTTTTACAAAATTTGCCTGCTTAGTTTTAATTTGACAATTCTTCGTTTCATTTAATTGGAATTTATTCTCTGTTAACAATAAGTAAATTGCCGAACAAGAATGGTTAAAATACCGCAACAAATAGATGCAAGATCATTAGAACTAAGCTATAAACTAATAAAGTAACGTGCATATGCACATGCATGCACAAACATGCATATCGTTGCTCCCAATTAGAGAGGCCCTAACTCAAATAACTGTAATTTTACAGGAGAAGGTAAAAATATAATAATAAACAGTGCAACTGCTTTTTATAACTACTTGTAAAAGTGTTATTTTTGACCATATTGCAATAAATTTTTGTGACGAGGAATATTTGTGTGAAATGTATTGGAAGCACTGAAAACTGAATTTCATGAAAACACGAGTTAGGGCCTTTTTACTTGTGACCATCGCACACTAAATCATAAACAGTCCTAGATTTTGAGGAGTGGCAAAAAACTTGTTTATACTGTACAAATGAAGCAAGTACGAGTATGTGACATAAATACAGGCATAACGGTATTTAAATTGTTGAGGAAGACTGTGTTGCAAAAGAAATTTTCCAAGTCTTTGGAAATTTGTTTCTGTTCCCTGTTTTATGAAAAAACAAAACCATTTTAATCATTTTGAGTTGTGACTGTTTATGATTTAGTGTGCGATATGCACATAAAAAATACTCGAGACATAATAAAACTTGCTCGTGTTGGTTTTTTTCTTCTTCTTATTGTTCTCTTCATTGCATCTCAATACAATTCTATCGGTTTTATAAGCATTTAAGTATAGTATAAAGTGCAATGCATTTCAACACTTACGGCAAAAGTTGAAAACCTTAAGTATGCAAATCAATTTGTTGCACAAAACATTTAACATCAAACAGTTACAACTTCCAATGACTTCAACAACAAAATATTCTGAAGAGAAGCAAACTATTAAGTCTATACATATGTACATACATATGTATGTATAGTTACATCCACAACATCTAATAAACTTACTTTCAAATAAAAAAGTGTTTGCACATCAGCATCACAAAATTTTCCAATTGTCAATTATTAATAGGTAAGAACATTTAAGAAGAAGAAAAGGTATAAAGCTGACTAAGTGGTGGTGGTTAAGTAAATATCAAATTTGCAGAAAATGTTTTAATAGGAAAATATTCAATTTCTTGGCTAGAAGTGCAAAAATAAATAAACATAAGCACACTTCGTTGCCATAGACAAAAAATTAAAAATTAGATCACTGCACTCAAAATATTTCACTTGAAAGTTTCAAAATTAGTGCATTTTTATGCAGACTACTTGGTGTACACTAAAATTTATAAAATCAAAATTAAAGGGTATTCTATCAGTTAAAGCAATTTTGAAAACTTGCCCTTTCTTGGAAACCGTAAGAGGCAAACACTAAAATCAAAAATTCCAAAATTAAAAAAAAACCGCCAAAACGAAAAAAATTCGCCAAAACCAAAAAAATTCGCACTTATGCTAGAAACACAACTGGGACGAACAACGAAATTTTCGGTGCGAACTTTCGTGGTAAAAAATAAAGCGAATTCGTGCATATGAAAATGATTTATTTCAATTTTGTACGCCGACCAGGGTGACCGACGACATTTTTCAAAAAGTGGCACTAATATGGAATTTATTCAAAAAATGGGGCAAAATGAAAAAAAAAACGGAAAACTACACTAAACTTCTTATTTTCAATATTACTCACCCTAAATATAAAGGGGGACAAAATGTGGCAAGGCAGTCGAAAAAGTGGCAATTTGCCACTTTAGTCGGTCAAACGGTCACGCTCACGCCGACGAACGATGATATTCTGTGTTTTCGTGTTTAAGCTGTCAAAAGTTGTTTGCACCATATATTTTAGTTCATGTTTAGACGTGTTTCTTACAACTTAAACATAAAGTTGTTTTTTGTATTGTGGTGTTTTTGTAGAGTTGTATAGACCTGATAAATAGGCCTTGCAACCAACTTTATCAAATGTAAGAGAGGAATTCGCTGAGTAAATTCGTCGTTGTTGTGCTTCACACATCCCAGTTGTGTTCCTAGCATTAACCGAATTTATTTGTCTGTAGCAGAGTTGTCAGATATGGCGATTTCTCGTGGCAATTTCTCGTGGCGATTTCTCAACTTGTTTGGCGTTAAAATCATTGAATTGGCAACATGTAGATTTTTGTGGCGATATATAAATATTTTAATGATTTGTATGGATATCTTTTAACAAACTTGAACTTATACACTTTTGTAATTCAGGAAAGTAGTTTGTTGAAGGAGTAGTTTCAAAAATAAATTCCATCAAAACTTGTCTGCAAGAAATTAAAACAATTTTAGTGTTTTATTTTTGGCAATTGTTACAATTTAAGTTTAACATTTATTTATCGTGGTTGGCGTATTTCAAATACGATTACGACTGTTTGGTAATAGATTAAAGAAGACTTCAACGGTTTTTCTTTAATCTATTACCAAACAGTCGTAGTAGTATTTGAAATACGCCAACCACGATAAGGCAGATTATTTTACTTATTCAGTAAACTAATTTTTTATTAAAAATACATTGAAATTTATTACTGAGGGGCTTAGCTGGATCCTATGCTCATTTCACTATTGCTAATGCAGATCATCAGGGCATAAGTAAAATAATAATTTGGGATCATTAGTGCGTTAATAAATGTTAAACTTAAAACAATTTTATTTGGATGATTTTTCTTATATTATATTCAATTTGGATGAGAAAAACTTACAAGAAATTTTTCGCAATCTTATTTCTACTTTTGGCGATTTTCTGCTAAATTGCTATACGATTATTTAGATAAAGCCAGCTTATATAGACTAGTGACCGCCGGATTGTTACACCCGTTATCACAAAGAGCTACACCTGTGGGACTGATATAAGGACACAAGTAAAGGGCTCTCTTATTTCCTTCCTTGTTAAGACAGTTTTATTGCAATATGTTATTTAATAAATAATTATTAATTTTTTTTATTAAATCGGGTTTTAATCCATTGGGGAATTAGCGAACTGGTTCGTAATGTCCGTTATCGCTATTGGTGGTCTGATATCCTAGCCTTGTGCATTTTGAAGATGTCGGAGGACACCACAACAACGTTTCACCAGTTGGATATCAGACCATCAATGAGATCGTGTCCAGCGCGGATGTCAGCCTTGAACGGGTATAAGTCTGGGCACAAACATTTTTCAGTTACCTCTTAAATTGTATTTGCACTTGCAGTCCTAGTAATGTTCACTATTCAAATGCAAAATTTGTACACACTTCCAATCAAAATGTTTAAACATTTGTGCTTGGCTGACCATGTGGACATAAACACATTATTGTTTGCCTTTTATTGTGTGCCATCAAACAAAATTTGAAACGAATCCTTTCTCTACGTTCGCTAGAGCCGGCATATACAGAAACTCCAACTGATTTTGATCAAGATTAAATATTAAATAAAATATATTAACATAATGGGATTTAGCTGCAAGCAAGAACTTTTCATAATATTGAATAATAAAATAAAAGTTATTTTTTTTTTCACTGGGCCAAAGATGGCTATTGTGGTAAATCTAGAATGGACAAAAAGGTTTCAAATGTGGATAAGACTCAAATAAAATACATTATATGTAAGGAGATCTTTGTGTGCAGGAGTTATTACTTTCAAGATTAAATATACTCGTATTTAAGCATTAAGGCAACTTTGAAAACACGTGAGTGTGTGAGTATGTGTGCTTGTGTGTGGGTATGTAAGTACCCTGCAGGAGATGAGGCGATAATTGTCTAAAAGCTACTAGTATAATTACTAGAATAGCAAGAACTAGTGCAAAAAGCGTTAAAGCTGTGGTGTAAAATTACTAGTGCTGATGAGTACTAGTATATGAAGTAGTTCCAAGGCACCACATTGCAAAATAAACTTTAACTGTCTAACAGACCTCTTGCACTGTATGAAAATTGCTTTCATAAAATTATTAAAATTTTAGGTTCATATAAAAATAGTTATAATTAAATAATTATAATTACAATTTTATATTTTTGAATTTTGATAAATAATGACGAAGTTTAAATAACAGTTGTCACTGGATAACAAAAGAATGAAACCACCAATTATATAGATTTTTTCTTTACAGTAATAAACTAGTCCTAAACTAGTACCAATGGTACTAGTAGTTTTCTAAACACACTCAATGTTAATTTGAGCATTAAGATGGTATAGGAAAGTTTATAGTTGGGAACTAGTGGTGGTGATTGCTGTACTAGTAAAATACTAGTTGGACACTAGTTCGATCTCCTGCAGGGTATGTATAAATGTAAGTATGAATATTTTTATCGTATTGCTTTATTCCATAATAAAAGAAATTTTACAATAGAACGTATGTATGTATGTGTGTATATAGCAAATATTTCCATAATTTTATTTATTATATACATACTTATGTATGCAAAAAATATATATATATATATATATAAAATTTAAAGCTAGCTCTGCCATTGTAATATCTTGTTAAGAGATAATTTTTAAAAGAAGATTATTTATTTTATACATTAAAGCAGCACCTCGTCGGAATAACAAAAAACCTGCAACTCATAAATATTTCTGATTGTAAATGAAAATTCCAGCCAGCTCCGGTCCGTACATCGTTGAGTCCGAATATTTAGATTTGCACACATACTCGTATATAATTTTTTTGTGTATTCATCTACTATAATTTACTTATCTATTATAAATTTCGAACGTTAGAATATATGCTACCTACAACTAATATTGAATTGCGAGGTCTACTGTAGCTGAAATGGAAAATATGCGCCAAACTGTTCCGATATACTTCATTCATGGACCACCGCCTTCCATGATAGAGTTGCCTGAGTTAAAAGGCATTAGACGGTTTACGTTTCGGGGCGGAGCTTTAAAGTATGTCCAGCACAATCCAGCTACTGAAATCCGGTTGTAGAATACGTTCTAACTCCACGAGCCTTAATACATAAAGCTTGCCATGGCAACTAAGTATTGCAAATTTTCTGGGGCGGTCATCGCTCCAGTCCCGCAAGAGGACTGAAGTTGTGTCCGATGGTTGGTGAGATCTTATCTTGGAGTTCATGTGGCGGGTATGGGTAATCATAGCCGCTGCGTGCTATCACGGAGAAGCAAGCTTCCATAATGGTTGTTACCAAACTGCTAGAAGAATGATGTTGGATGTCTAGAGCCAGACCAATGCTAGTGATTGATCGGGCGCGCTCATCAAGATACAGTTCTAGGTGATCTTGCTCCTCAACATATTCAGCTTCTGATATTGGCGGATGGTGCCAGTAATGGGGGATACCTTTTGGCTTACCTCCCGCACTAATGCTATCTGCCGTAAGCCTATTAAGCACTTCGAGATTAAATAACTCGAAGATCGTGTTTGGGCCGGTCTTAGTCTTTTACGGAGTATAGTGCATATTTTATTCCAACAACTTATTCCAGCACCGTTTCGAAAGGAGTACGTTATCACACACAATTATAAAGGTTAACTATATCTGTTGCACAGAGAAAAAAATTGCTAAATAATGGCTAACTTAAACACATTCAATTAAACAAATGATCAAGGGAATGATTTTGGAAAGAAAAAGTACGTACTCATATACCCTAAACAAGTAACAAGACCCAAGAAGTTTTAATTTGAATTTGAAAATTAATTTGCTGGTAGTCCAGCATTGTCTATATATGCATTTCATCATCATGGTTGCTGTAACAAATCGTCAATAGAACAGTCACAAACATCTTATGTTATTCACAGACTTTCAAGTTAAGTTAAATTTTTATCGTTTATGTACAATGATTTTAAAATAAGTATGGTTTCTTTATTAAGAATGGAAGTCACATCAAAAATATTGAGAGAAGTGATTGAAAAATACATCAAATGCATCTTTAGTATTTATATGTATGTATATGCATGTACATATACATATGTATATACCCTATAGGAACTCAAACCCATTTGTAAGTAACTTCAAACTGGTTTTTTAATAACCACAACTTGTTGATTAAGTGACTTTTTTCCTTGTCGCCGACTCACTATTTTAACATAGGCATGTCATAGGCGGTAGTCAATTGGCCATCTCTGCATGACTTTTAAGTTGACTACTAACTACTTATTTTTCAACCAATTTGTAGTTAATTAATGTTATAGCAAAAAAAAAGATATGTACATATGTATATTTATATTATATATATATACATATACATATGTATATATTCATATATATCTATATAAATATATAAATACATACATATATGTCTATATAAATATTTTTTATTATTATATTCACTAAAAATAAAAAATTAGTACATACATATACATATATGTACATAAATGTATCCATACATACGAACCGCTTATAGAAAATATTATTGAAATTATTTAGTTTTTTTTTCAACACAAACATTTGGCATTTGTTTTCATGGCATGCTTCTTTTATTTTTTTTTTTATTTTCTTCTCTTTTACTTATTTTGCTTTTATTTATTTCTTACGTGTGCTTCTATTCAATATGTTTGGTTGATATCTGCATGATATTTAAACCAATTTGTAGTCACTTGCAAAATAATTAATTTATAAGTTAGTGTTTTTTCTCAACTGATTATTTTATTTACTACAGGGTACATTTTTGATAACACTTCCAAAATTTTTTAAATATCACTTCCAAACAAATAAAATATATACATATACATACTTTTACTTCGGTAGCAATGCAAATTACATTCCTTGAGAATGGCCTAATTTTTTTTGCTGGGATGTTAAAGCAACAGCATAAGAAACTTGCAACAAATGATATAAGTAATTAAGAGAACGTGTATTCGTTTTTTCATACGAGCATACTACATACATACATACACACATACGAGTATGTATGTCTGTATTTGCACAAATTACTTGGATAGTTGAGGGCCAGAAATCCATATTGCCATAACTTCAAGCTTTTCATAGCACACGTGTAGTTTACACAAACGTGCAACCAGGATGACTCTTAATGAGTTAAAAAAATTCCATATTGACAGATACAAAAAATTAATTCCGAATTATTATATGTAATCAATTGTTATTTAAAAAGCTTTAGTTATTTAATATAGACAGCTAATAGTGTCTAGTTTAATTTTTCTTCTATTCTTTAGATACTCACATTAATTAATAAAAATATTTCATTCATAAGAATTGAAATTACTGAACTCAAGCCTGATTAAGAAATTATTTCTGATTAAAAATTCACTATAGTTCAATTAAATCTAATAATGTCTCATTTATAGCAATAAAGTTAATAACAAAAATTAAAAATTTTAAAAACCCCCGATGTATCTAGAAAAGATGTGATACCGATTTTCTTCAAGCATAGCTAAGAACCCTCTCGATCAAGTCACCTTTCAAACAGAAGAAACTAAATCAAAATCGGTCCAGCCGTTTGATCTGTACGTGGACACGGACAGACACACAGATACACAGATACACAGACTCACACTATAAGCTTTTAACACCCCTTTTTTTGGTCAGGGGTTAAAAAGAAAATGTATTTTATTCAAATTTTATTTTATGCAAGTTAAAAACAACGACTCAACTTCCACTAGAGTTGACAGATTTATTTTTCCTATTTCCCCGAATTCGTTGCTGGAATTGATCAAACGACATCAAAATTGTACATTTTGGATATCAAAGGAAAAAGTGTTTTTATAGAAACCTTCAGCGATTATGGGAATTTTAAAAATGCCACCAAACAAAAGCATGTTTTAATTGTTATTTAAATAAATATATTCTTTATTTCTTTGAAAAATATAAAATGGATCAATATGATTCATATGCATATGCTTTATACCTTCAGTATTTTTTTTTTTTTTTTTCAGAAATTAAAATAAGCGTACTAATTTGTATGAAATATTTTTGACAATTGTTGTCACCGAAAAAGTTGTTCGTTGTGAAAAGTGCTCGTTAAAACACTTTTATTATTGAATTTATCATTCACTCCAAACCGGCATACGAGCTTGTTTACATTCTGCTATATTTTTATAAGTTAGCACACATTTTTGCAAGAACTTGAGTAAATGAGATGATATATCATCCCTAAAATAATAAATCATATTTCCAAAAAGAAAAGTTTCCTCCATAAAAAACTACCACCAAAATTGCCGACAAAAATTCCATGTAGCCAAATCCAAAGTGTATTAATACCAAGTGGCCTTATCAGCGCAGCTGATCGATAGCTGACCTTAACCCATCCATCAAACTCCATATCAAATAGCATAAAATATTAACCCAACTATCAACAATAGCAAATGAAAATAATTTTATAATAAATTTTTATGTATGTGGTTGTAATGATAAGGCCATTTGGTATTAATACACCTTGGTCAAATCAAAAATTGGTCGCCAAATAAATTATAAAATGGCAAATTTGACGAAAAATCGTTGCCTCTGACAACTTCGTCATGAACTCAGGCAGAGCGGTGAATTCCAAAGCCAAGTAAAAACATACTTATATACACAGTTTACACACACACACACACACATACATATCGCTCATTAAACGGTTTTAAAATTTTCAAATTACAAAAAAAATATATTTTCTCTCAAGAGTTGAGTATACAAGAAATTTTTATGAAACTTTTATACGAGATGAATAACATTTTAAGGAATAATTCTGCATTATTTAATCAAAAAATCAATTTTTTGAGTTATGACGTTGTTTTATCAAATGAGCGATATGTATAAATAAAAGTAGATATGTATTATGTATGTAAATATAAACAATAATTTTACGACATATTCGTATGTAGATTTGTTTGCAAATAAGTTTAATACTGTACTGGCACTTGCATACTTCCGAACTTAACAAATATAAAAGTGAGCACTAGTGATTAAAAGGGGATGTTTCATTTTGCTGTTATGGAATGCAACTACCGACTGCCAATTGTTATAATACGAACATGGTTGAAAATCCTTCAGGAACACTCTTAAAAAGTGCTGATTTAAATCAAGCAACACACTAGCAACAACTTGCAAAAACGATAGTTACTATTAATGTCCTGCGCAAGACCATTTATAAGTACTTTCAAGACATGAGAGATTTTTCAAATACTTTACTACAGCGAAATATTCTAAAACAAACGCTAAGCAACACTGTTGGCACACACCCGAAACCGGAGTGTTCATAACCGAAATTTGACGTGGGATGACGGAAAGTCGTTCCAAATTATACTTATCGCCTTTACTTAATAACATCAAACCAAAGGTATGTAAATCAATAATTGTATACTCAATGTAATGAATTCTCATATTCCATTTCATTAAAAATTATTTTTAAATATCTGATATTAATAACAATCTCTCTCTACCCAAGTGAAGTGCGTGTCTGCACAGAAAAATGCCGGTATTTCCCCCAGCTAAAGAGTCTATTTGAATTTGTTCTTTTCTTCTTTAGAAAATCACAATAAGAATTTAAAATACTGAACTGAAAAATTTATAATATTTTTAAAATCACCATATTTTCGGCTCTTTACGAAGAGCCCTTGGAATATTGATACGAACAACCAGCTGTACTTGGACCCCCATTTGGGAAGCGTTGCTGTAAAAATTTAAGAACAATTTACAATAATTTAAAATTTATTTATTACAATATCATACATATCCACAGCTCGCTTGTTTTCAATCAACTGAACCAGTAAAAACAATAAACTCCGAATCACACTATGCAACCAACATCAAAATATTTTTATATTTTTTAAACCTTTTAATGCAACACGAAATAAATTCATAAACCCAACTACACACTATACAACCAACAACGAAACATGCCTGGTTGTATAAACACGTTGCGACGTGTGTACGTACCATAAGTTTTTTGATCTGACTTGCTTCTCCATAAAAAAAAAGTTTAATGCATTAAATTTTATGAAAAAAAATTTCATAATGTAAGTCATACTAAGATAATAGTTTGTATACGAAATGCTTCATATACAAATGTACTCGTACATAAACGCAACAATTTTATTTCTCTTTAAAGTTTAAACAATAATAACTTCGCTATTTTCAGCGTATACACATGTATATGTATATCGTCAGCTAAAATGCAAAAAGGCGTAACTAACAAAAAATTCAAAATCGAGTTTTTGATTGATTATTATGAATGCCATTAAACTACATGTCTTGACAAAATATTACACTTCTGCGATCAAAAATGACGCTTTTATTAACAAATAACAAGGGCACTTAACTACATACACGTTTGTTCAGTTTTTTGTTTAGTTTTTTGCTTCTCCTGTAAAATTATATTTTTGTTAGTTACGCCTTTTTGCATTTTAGCTAACGATATGTATGTGTGTGTGCGTATGAATGTGTGTATGTAAATATGTACATACGTATGTATTTATGAGTATCTGATTCGGTACTTATGATGTTTTTCTGTTCTACTGTCGATGGGAATGTTCTTGCTGTGTTGTTGTTGTCCTTGGGAAATTTTATTTGTTAAATAAACAATCAATTCGAAATTATTTTTATGCAAATCAAATTTAATTAAGTGCATACATACAAATATTTGTGAAAATATTCCTGCATGTGTGCGCAGATAAGTGTGTGTGTGTGTGCGTGTGGATGAGCTTACGTAAATACATACATATGTACACGCAATCAATTTATTTAAGTATTTCATTTGTACATACATACATACATATGGGCAATTCCTAGATGACGGACCCGAAATTCGTATACTTTTAGTTGAGCAAAAAATAAGAAAGTAATGGAAAGATCCAATATACTTATATCTGAAATGATTTAAAGTAATGACGAAGTAGTACGAGTATATTTAAGAAAAAATGTTAGACGATATTAATAATATATAAAAAAGATATAAACAAATGTTACCGAGAAACGGACGCGACAAAAATACATGTTATTTTTGTGCACTTATAGAAATATACATAATTCAGCGAAAGCAAACTCAAAAAACTTCCCTCCGTTCTCCTTCCTTTGTGCTAATGCATAAGGTTATTATTAGAAGAAAATTTGTAAATTACAAAAACTAAAAAATAGTGCCACTACTAGTACAAAAAAATATTTTTTTCCAGTCGAATATTTCGGTAAGAAAATTTCAGAAATTAAAAATGCTTTTATATTTATAAAGTGCAGTAGTTTTCCGATTTAACGAATATAATTATTGTCAGGCTTGTTCGTTATATCCAGTACTAAATTAAAAAAGAAAAGCTTCCTCCATTTTATTAAAAACTCAAAATATGTGCATAATTATTTTTTTTATTTTCTATATAAAAATAATTTATTTAAAAAAACTGTTAAGCACAGTCTGTTTTTTTAATGAATATCTTTTTCTTATGGCAGCCCATATTTTTTACTGATGTCTGTAACTCCCAAACCCATTCGGTGATTCTTGATCATTTTAACTTTGTACCCATTTCGATATTGTACTAAAAAATAATTCACACAAGTTGTTCTCAAATAACAACAAACAAAAACTTCAGAAGAACAACACTAACGGCATATTTTTATTTAAATTCCCTTTTAGTAATTTTTGTCAAAAATTTGGGTTTTTATTTCCACTTTTTATTACATATTTGTTCGTTAAAGTTAGCACAAAATTAAAGTTTTGTTCGTTATATAAGGTATTCAGTAGAAAAAATTTTGGGTGTTCTTTAAATCGGAAAACTACTGTACAGACCTTTCAGCTTTATTATTAAAAATAAAACTAAAATGTTTGAGTAAAAAAAATTTATTTTTGTTTGACCTCTTTGTGGAATTACCCATATGTAAATATGCACTGAGTCCTTCACATTCAACAGACAACAAGTACGTAATTTTTAATAAAATACTAACTAAACATGTGCATTAGTATACAATAAGGTACATATTACCAAAACACAGTATATAAAAGAGAAATACCCAATATGACTTGTACGTACATACATATCGTGCCATAACGGCTAAAAAAAAAAGCTTAAGCGACACAAATTTCGAACTTTTTTTTACCGAAATCGATTATTTGTGATCGATTTTCGTAAAAAAGGAAATCCAAGCATATGTCCCTTACTCCTATTCTCTTTGTATCTGTTTACATCGAATTTAATACAATAAGTAACAATATCAATCTGTAAATGAAACACTGATGTACTCACCAATACGCTCTTGAAACTTAACAGCCAAGCTTTCGGAATCAATTGGAACTATGCACGTCTTTAACACCAACACGTTAAATACACGAATAGATCTGCACATAAATATGTGTGTCCATACATATGTACATACGCGAGTATGTACCAAACAGGCCTTTCTGCAGGCCTTCTTTGACCTTCTTAAGGTTTCGATACTCATTCTTCCCTGCCTTCTAAGGAAGGCCTTCCATGAGGCATCCATACTCCTTTCTAAAAAATTCGATTCACATTCTCCATTCCCTTCTTTTTGAAGAGGCACGGAAGTTATTTCTTTTATAATTTATGATCATAGGAACAATTGATAAACTGCGTTAAAACCGTAAAGTACGCCTACTAAAATAGGCCTTCAATCAAGCCTCTTAAGTAAGGAAGCGTGGAGGCCTTGGTCGCCAATGACATCGCGTGTAAAAAAGAAATGAGTACACAATGGGACTAGCAGGCCTTGTGTCTGCTACATAAGGCTTTATAGAAGGCCTATTTACTGCTTCTATTTACCGCTTGCATAGCATATGATTGTGGTGTACATATGTACATACTTATGTATGTATGTATGAATTTATATAGCGCACTTTTTCAAAAAAAAAAAACATTCTTCACAGTATAAATAAAATACGCTTCAATAATGTAATGGAATTTATTTAAGTAATTAAAAATAAAACATTTCATTGAAAAATTAAAAAATAAATAAACAAAAAAAACACTTTACCATTTATAAATGAATATGGGTTAAATATACATATACTACATATATAAAATACATACGCATGTATGTAAAAGCAACAGTAACAAATTTAAGAGCAACAATCAAGAGTGCTCTTACACATTATTTATTTGCTGAAATTTCTTTGTTTCGAAATTGAACGCATTTTTAATTAAAATCCTTATGAATACACACACACACACACACACACCTGTAACTCTAGTGGTTCTTTTGCATCCTTAACCTTAACAGGAACTATGTACAGTAAATGTATATTTCTATAATTGCACACAAATAACTTATATTTTTGTCGCGTCCATTTCTCGCTGACATTTGCTTATATATTTTCTCTATATTATAGAGTTGTAAAATTTCAATACTTTTAAATACTCGATACTACTCGATACTTTTTGAGTATTGACTCAATACTACTCAATACTTTAACGGTTTTTTTGAATTGAGGAAACAAATAAAAGGAAACTTGGAGAAATTGAATTTTATTCATAACAATTAAGTTTAATTAACTTTTAGTATTGAAACATAAATTTTTATTATGTTTTACAATGTTTTAATGTAAAAATTAAATTAATTAAAATAATTCAGTAATATTTGTACTTTGTATTTGTGGTGTATTTTATACACATACATACATTTTATTTATAATGTATTATGTAAATAAATGAAATTGCAGTATTTTCCAAAAAGGTACGAATTGTATTGTCAGCAGCATATTTTAATTTTTGATATATACACACCTCAATCTTTGTTGAAATGCAGGAAAAGAATTTTTTCAACATTTTGTGACTTTAAAAGGCTTCTCCGGTCGCTGACAACCTGGCCAGCAATTGAAAAAATTCGTTCACTTGGAACCGATGTTGCTATGATAGGAAGATGCCTTTTTGCTATAGCAGCTAGACCAGGATAAACTGTTTCTCTCTTTTTCCACCATT
The DNA here is from genome assembly GCA_944452675.1 of Tachina lurida. Lineage (NCBI taxonomy): Eukaryota > Metazoa > Arthropoda > Insecta > Diptera > Tachinidae > Tachina > Tachina lurida. The sequence goes on from OX101752.1 coordinate 1,397,992, forward strand.
CTAATGGATCACCCTTTCTTTCTGTTCTTTGAGATTTGCACATTTATGTTGCATTCTTCTAAAGTTTTTTGTAATGTTCTTGGAAAGTCGTCTGCAAAAAACAATTATTGATACTTCTAACTACTGCCAAACATTTTAAACATTTACATACCTTCTCGTTCTTGAAACTTTTTCAATTCCACTGTTGGATGTTTGGAATCCAAATGTTTTTTTAGGTTAGAGCTTCCACCACCTTCAGGCGTATTTTCAAAAAATTAAAATTTTATGGGTTATGTTTACAGAAAATTATATTAATTTGGCCATACCTTTGTAAGAAATAATACTTTTGCAAATATTACATTTTGCACGATCGTTATTTACTTCAGTAAAATGAAGCCACAAGACGCTTCTTTTTTTCGACATTTTTATTTATTTTTATCAATTTAAAATTTTCTCTTCCACACACTACTAATTCCTTACAATTTTTGTTCTTTCTAGAAAACACGATACCAACAATTCATCTGGCAAAAAATATGTACATAAGTATACACAGCTTTTAAAGTTGTGCATGTATTGGTTTTGTGCTGCCAATGCATGGTTGCAATATTATGCATATTACTGAAATTAGCAACACTGAAAGTATTGAGTAGCTACTTTTAAATATCGAGTACTCGAAAATATACCCGGTATTGAGTACTCAATACCCAAGTACTCAATACATTTACAACTCTACTATATTATTAATATCGCCCAACATTTATTTTTAAATGTGTGTACTACTCCTTCATTGCTTTAAAACACTTAAGATATTTATTGGATCCTTCCATTCCTTTCTTGTTTTTTGCTCAACTAAAAGTGTACGAATGTCGCGTCCGTCGCCTGGGAATTGCCCATATGTGTCCTTACTTTAAAGTGGTTGTTATTATATTATAAATTAATCGTTTTAACTATTGAAGTATATCAAACAAGACTAATAGTACATTCTTCTATATTTAAATCAATGTTGAAAACATGACATTTGAGTTCGTATTTGAAAAAATGTTTTACTTAGCAACACCAAAAGCTAGTGGTTGTATGGTTAGAAGAGAATATATTACTAATTAATTATTTAATTAATAAAGATAGAAAAATTAATTTTATATATTATATAACACTTTAAAAAAAAATATCAGTATAACTAATGCAAGCTGCAACAACTTTTATACGCTTAAAAGTATGTTACTGTCTTTTTAAAAATTGCTGTTCTTATAGCTCAAAAATGCTGAAGTGAAAATATATTTTAAAAAGATTTGTATGTTTATTAAGATCAAATTCATAACTGTGTTTATGTTTTCTTACTTTTTTTAAATATAGCGAACTTAGCCCATAACGAACTACAATATAGAACATCTTGTACGAGCATGTAAAAGATTTATTCGACAACCGAAATTTCATGCAGCGGAGGCTGCCACTAGTTGAAGATAATAATTTCAGCGACCTGTGTAAAATTGCAAGGGCAATACAGAGACTAAACAATAAAATTAAAGTCGAACAAATTAAACTTATGCCCTAATTCAGTAAGAAGATTTAGGACGTTTTTGTTTGAAAATGTTTCTGAATTCTTGTCTTTAAAGTCTCTAAATTATTTTCTGGTTGTTGTCTTTGACAATGAAAAATATAAATGTTATTGCCATGTTTTTAAAACATAAAAATTCAATTAAAGTATTAAACAATAGTTTGAAAAATATATGAAAAAATATGTGTTGGATATAATATTTGGAACAAAATCATAAAGCAAATACACTAACCTTCTAGCATAGACAATAAATAAAAATCGTTTTAAAGAATTCAAACTTTTTTTTTTTCGTCCATAGACAAAACGATACATTCGTCGAACAGAATTAGGGCATTAGCCTTTTTAACTTATTTTAACACGATTTATTTGTTTCGAAATTTTGTATGGAAAAATATTTTTCGAAACGAATTTTCGTTATTTTTTATACAAACTTGAAACGTTTAGAAACAAAATCTGCCTATAAAAGTTTCCTTAGTACTCAGAATCGACCAACGAAATTTTTACGATATGTGTATATACAATGTTTCGATAATAGCATACATTTTGTACACAGTGGATTTTAATGTGAATTACATCCGCATACAAAATGTTTAGTAAATATACAAACCATTATTGAACTAAAATTATCGACATTTGAATTACGCTATGGAACTGCAGTGCATGGGCAACCCGAATAATAGCAAACTAATACCAAACTCTGGCAGCCCTTCGGTTATGCGCAGCACTGCCAAGTGTGAGGAATTTAAAGGAAATGTGTACAGAGTGACCGATGACATTTTTTTAGAAAGTGGCACCAAATAGGCGAGTTATCAAAAAAAAAGGGGCAAAATTAAAAAAAATCGAGAAAAGTACACTAAACTTTTTATTTTTAATGCATATTTATGTAACTCACCCTAAAAAAAGGGGGATAAAAAGTGGCAAGGCAGTCGAAAAAGTGGAAAGGCAGTCGGTCAAACGCTCACGCTGAATGTGTATCCCGTATGTCGAATGCCATAAATTACCCAATTTTATTTTACAAATTGTTTAACTTATACAGTTTCTTATTTTCAAAAGATTTTAAATTATATTATATTATATACATATATTTTATACATTGCGTAAAAACATATTGAATTAAAAAAAGGAGCACCAGAATGCATATTTTTAAATATTTATCCCATGATATGAGTCTATTATGTATTGTATATGTTGCATATGTATGAAAATCAAACGAAATTCTTTTGATACGACCACATGATTTTCATGTACACGTCATAAATAAACACACATAAGTACAGCAATATATAGTATGCTTTTAATTAAAATTTGAATACAAAAGGATATGCAAGCAACTATTATTTAGGTATTATTTAAATATGCACTCGAAAACACTATTTCTTAATTAAATAAATCTTTAACTGTGGTATTCATAAAAATATTTTAGGTTTAGTGAGGGCTTATTTGACATATTTTTTATGAATGCGGGCGTAAAATTTAATAAAGAATAAATACGGCACACATTTTTTGTCGTACACTTTCAAGTACCTTATCTTTTACCAAAATATAGGTAAACCACATACGGTTTAAAAGGTATTTTTATTTATATATGCACAATATAAATGTTTTTTTAAATTTCTTGGCTCAAAATTAGTAAAGAGCGATTTAAATTTGCTGGAAAAAAATTTAACTTTCTTCGTTGTTATTGTTTTGTAAATATGTGCTTATAATATATAAAGACATACTATGTGTCAAGTGATCTAATTTAGACCATAGCGCTATCTTAGTTATTATAATTTAATTATCAACAGGACGCATATTTATATTTATATATTCCATTATATGAAACTTTATTTTGTATATGTTGTATGTGTATGAAAATTAAATGAAATTATTTCTAATACGACCACATGATGCTCATTCAATAAAACCACGTACTGAAAAACATATATTGTATGCACGTTAGACCTAGGTAGAATTTGAATACAAAAGGTTAGGCATATAACTATTATTTAAATTTCGTATTTAAGTAGAACTTTAAAATTTTTGTAATTTTATTATTAACAGAATTTTTCCTTTTTGTTTTGTCTGTTTATTTGCTCATTACCATTTCGAGGTCTATTATGTGCATTTCTTTGTTGTTATTTTTAATATATAAGCCCCATTTGGGACTTATAACAGTTAATTTTCAAAGATTAAATTAATAAAATCGATTATTTTCTTCGGCTCCTGGCAACACTGTTTATAATACCACGTCGAGAAAAAGCAGCTGGCAAAGTCAACTATACACTTTGACGGTCTGGCAAGAATGCCAATTTGTGATACTCACAGAAACACACAACGCAAACTAAACTGCTTTGCCACCACATGTACACACACCCCAGCAAGCATAAGCTCAAACGTTTGTTCCTATTCCCTAATATGGGAGATTCTCAATCTTCTGAACCATTCAAATAGTTCTTTCATATAAATTTATACATTGAAAAAAACCTGTTTGCATTACTATCAACTACTATTAAGAAATTAATAGATTTGAATTTATTGGCAAACAAAATCAATGTACAGTGAAACTTCGATATAACAAATTCCAATGAGATCGGAAATACTTCGTTATAGCCATCGATTCGCTATAAATATAATCAGCAAAGTGTTGATACAACGCAATTTGAAGAAATACGAAAGAAATTCGTTATAACTATTGTTTTCTTTATTCAAATTCTATTTAACACGAGAATGCTAATAAGAGCTTATATTTGCTTATATTTCGTTGTATAGAGGCTTATTTACGGGTACTTTATTGTATAGAGGCTGTGTAAACAGTGTGCACACTTAATTTTTTTTTTTAATTCGGTAGAATCGAAAAAAAATCGGAAGATTTGAATGAAATTCGGTAGAAAATATTTTTTATTCAAAGAAACATAAAAAATAACAAAATATATGTACTTATATATAAAGATTAAGTGCAAGGAGTATAAAACTAAACAGGTTCCAAAAGCGTATTTAAGACTTCAGATGTGATTGGAAATTAAACTGACATAAACAATGAAGCATTGTCATCCCCAGTTATTTGCCCTTACCCTTTATATAGATATGCTATGCATACATAAAATAATATACATAAAAGAAATTTATTATTCCACATATTGTCATAAGTTTATTTTAATTTGAAATTTATTTAACTGTTCAAAATGTGTGGTTGAAGTCTACTGACGATTTGTTACAGCAACAATGAAATGCATATAGACATCGCTGAACCACCAGCAAATAAATTTCAAATTATAATATACATAAATAACAGAAATTCAGTTTTTGTACATAGCTTTTATAAAGCTACTAAAATATCTTTTATTTGACAAACATTTGCTACTACAAAGATTATATGTAAGATCCATTTATGAATTTAAGCTTTTGTATATATCGACATATAGAATATAAGTACATGTGATTAATTTTCCGTATGTGTGATCAACTTGATCTTGTAGCATCATTGTTAATCAAAATGTTCGTTCAATATTCGGTAGATTTCAGGCCTTGTTCGGTAGAATTGGTAGATCGTTAAATTCACAAACATATTCGGTAGAATCTACCGAATATCGGTAGAAGTGTGCACACTGTGTGCAAATGCACTTGTAAATACATTTAGACTTCGCTGTTTTTATAAAAGGACTTTACTATTTGGGACTTATTCTGATTTCATTGTATTGAGGCATTGGAAGGAATATTTCGCTATACTAAGTTTTTCGTTATAACAAATTTCGTTGTAGTTAATCTGATTACATGGCTCTCAATTCCTCATCTTTATCAATTTACATTTTTAAACATTCTTAATATATATACATATGTATATAAAAACTTCCTTCCATATGAAACTGCAACATATATTAACATTAAATCCGCCAAAGACATAGAAGGAAATGGTATTTGCAGAAGTTTAGGAAAACATTTTTAGCAATTCTGATGGAAAAAAAAGTGTCCTTTCAAAAAATATATTCTTCCAGATATGTACATACATACATATATGGGAATATCAAATTATTAAGTTTTAACATTTTCGTTGGTCAACTTGAGGCTACAATGTTTAAGTTTTGAGAGATGTGTCAATGGATAAGGATATTATTTAAATTTTTTACACAACCGAACTTAAGAAAAAATATTTAGAAAACAACAGTGGAATGCGTCTAGGAACTAGATGGTGTGTCCCTCTAATTTTAAGGTATTTTTAAGGAAGGATATTTTTTTTAAATGGACAAATATTATGTATTGAAAATATAATGTTGTAGAAGAGAGAAAAATTTTAAAAATAAAAATTACACATTTTTCGAACTGTATTTTGTTTCTATATTCTTATGAATAGAACAGGCTAATGTTCGCAACGCTTTTTAAGCCAAATTACATGTGATAATTATTAATGAACAAATAACATCAAAGTTAGTTGTAAATATTCTGACAACAACACATAGTTGAACATCTACATCAACTGACACCACACACAGAGGACCAAAACACAGAAGAACGCTGATGATGAAGGTTTAGTGGCCTTCGAAAACGGCTGGCTGTTCCGTTCAACTATGTGTTGTTGTTAGAATGTTTACAACTAACTTTGATGTTATTTGTTCATTAATAATTATCACATGTAATTTGGCTTAAAAAGCGTTACGAACATTAGCCTGTTCTATTCATAAGAATATAGAAAAAAAATTACACATCTTTCGTAATGGAGATCATTTTGAGTCATTTGATATCCCAAAATACCCCAACAATGTGTAAGTATGTTTAAAGCCCTCCCGCTAAGTGCTAAGTGGTTAAAAAATTTTCTCTTTTAGAGTATGAAACATTTTTCACCACGGCAACCTTTATTGATCCAAGATATCAATTTTTTTTTTTAGTTTCACGCACATTTTAGATTTCTTTTGAAGATGACCAAATGGAGTCATCTTCAAGCTCTCTGAAATACACGATGATTTCACTTATAGAAACTAGTGAAAGCGAACTTGAGGCTAATGTCAATTCTCATCTTGGTGTTTCAAATACTGTTCAGTCATCAATACGGAAAACTATAGCAGATTATTTGGCGGAAAAACGGATAAAAAAAGAGAAATAAATTTATTCTTTTTAATTATTACAAACTAATATTTGTGTGCCATTCATTTAAATTTCGTTTTGGATTTATTCATGGTTTTGTTACGATCTTTTACTGGGGGGGACGGGGTGGGGCGTCCGCGTTACGTAATATATGGACAGCCCCTAAAAAGCCGTCAACAAATTACATCCGTATATTGTACCATATACGTTCTTATGTCCTATGTTCTTAAAATAGCATCAGTTGACATCAACTCCGAAAGAACCAAAAACATTTACCCCGAATGATGCTATTGAATTAATTTCAATTTATGAATAATAATAACTTAGTCTTACCTCTAGTTAAGCATGGTGGCAGCAGTATTACGGCAATGAGCTCATTTGTGGTTTAACACAGGGTTGTCAGATTTTTTCTGGCCTATTTCGCCAAATTGATTTTAAAAATCGCCAAAAGTCGCCAAAATCAATTTTATGTAGTTTTTCTTAATAAATATTTGATAATAAATTTGATTTTATATAAAACTTTTTTTAATATAAATTTTTACAAAATAATCGTATAAAAATTTAGCAGAAAATCGCCAAAAGTAGAAATAAAGTCGCCAAAAATTATTTTTTTTACAAGTTTTTCTCATCCAAATTCACATTAATTAATTAATATAATTAATAGTAAAAAAATCATCAAAATCCAGCCGATTTTATTTCTTGCAAACGAGTTTTGTAGGATATATTTTTTTAAACTACTACTTCAACAAACTAATTTCGCTGAATTACAAAAATTTTGAGTTTCAATTTTGTTCAAAAAATAGCCAAAAAATTTATTTATCGCCAGAAAAATCGCCATGTCGCCAAACCAAAAATTTTGACGCCAAACAAGTATAAAAATCGCCACGTTTGGCGAGAAATCGCCATATCTGACAGCCCTGGTTTAACGTGAAACATGAACAAATGTCTTTGATTTGCCATATGTGAATATGTACATTCATTCATATGCATGTATATGTTTACGGAAGCGTTATGAAAATATGCTAAATATAAACTCTAATGTTAAAATCTGTAAAATTTTATTAAACAAATTTGACATGCAACATACAATTTAAAAAATGCACGTCTTTATCAGGTTGATACCATAGGTTTGTTGGGTTTCGTTTTATTTATTTACATACATACATATGTACATGCATATGTGTATATGTATGTATACAGATGTATGATATTGGTGAACACAAGTCCGTAGATATATTTCGGCTTCGCTAATGAAATTTTGAACAAATTTGCTTGTGTTCTTTTATATTCAAGTGAATTAACATCGGCATCGATTGTTGGTCGGAAGAGGAAAAATTTTAAAATCGCTTTGTTGTTGGTGGGTTGCAGGTTTATAAAAAAAGGTGATGATATAAATAACTAAAATTATATACATACATATGTATGTATGTACATATAATGTTAAAATGAAAGTAACAGTGAACAAAAATTACCAACCCACTTTCTAATTATGTGAAGATGATTATTTAATGAAAGTATCAACATGTGTATGTATGTAGATAAAAGTTAAAGTGGAATTTAAATTGATCATGATTATCAATTTAGTACATAAGTATGTATGTACATATGTTTGTACACAACATAAATTATGTATAGTGTGTATTATATACAAACATATGTATACAATGTCTATTACTGATAAATAATCAAAAACAACACTTTAGCTTGTACAAAGAATGGAAGAATGCTCTTTGTTTTTTTGCTTCTAAACAAAAGTACTAACTAACGCATTCCACACATTGCCGCTTATGTAGAATAAATATCATTGACCTTAATTTGACATTTATCAAGTACAAAATTGATGAAAGAAAGATGTGTAGATACAAACTTACAAAGATTTTGTGTTGTGCGGGAAGAAGAATCTATTTTGCTTTAATACTAAATAAAGATATAAAAATAAAAAGTTTATTCATGCAACAAAAACGTCAGCATTGCATTTGTTTATAATGTTTTGGTGGTAAAATGTGATTAGAAAGTTTAGCGAAATTAATTATGTATAAACACGAGTGTACAATAAATATCCATACATACATAAATCATAAACAGTGTTGCCAAGACAAACAATTTTTATTTAATTTTTTTTTTTTTTTTTTTGCTAAAATATCTACAGCCTTATTTATAAAAATTATTAAGGCTTTTTAAGGAAAATTTTGTTTTAAAAACGCTTTATAAAGCCTTAATAACTTTTATAAATAAGGCTGCTAATATTTAAAATAAATAAATAATTTTCCAATGTGAACACAACACATACAGAAGCTCATATTTAAAAAAAAATTTATACCTACTATAATCAGGTATGTGATGGAAAACCATCGTTTTGAAAAGGTGTGATAAATTCCGATAAATTTTTAGAATCATTTGTGAGCTAATCTCGAACTACACCACTTCCAGTTGTATTTCAGAAGTTTCCAATTGTTTTTCAGAAATTTCTAAATATGTTTCAGAAGTTTCTAAGTATCGTTCAGAAGTTTCTAATTATATTTCAGAAATTTCTATTTATATATCAGAAATTTCTAAATGTATTTCAGAAGTTTCTAATTATAGTTCAGAAGTTTCTAATTACACTTCAGAAGTTTCCAATTATGTTTCAGAATTTTCTAATTGCATTTCAGAAAATTCTAATTGCTTTTCAGAAATTTCTAATTGCTTTTCAGAAATTTCTAATTGTTTTTTAGAAATTTCTAATCGCATTTCCGATTTTTCAAATTACATTTCAGAAACTTCCAATTGTATTTTAGAACTTTCCATTTGTATTTCAGAAATTTATATATATTATTCTGCATAAAATTTTGGGTTTTTTTTTTAATAAACAATATGTGTAGGAATTATACCACTTTATTGTGAACTACATACATACAAAAAAAGTATAGGTTACTTCGTTTTCGCACAATATACGTATATATATGGTGGTACCAGATATTGATCTCTGTTTGCACAATTATCATTATGATTTTGTTACTATGTATAAGATTATGCTAAGTTATATTAATAATATCATATACGGTAATAATATACTTATGTTATAATTACACAATAACTGTAACTGGTAACTGTTTGGAATATTATTGAAAATATGTTAACATACAATACTTAGAAATGATTAGATTTTATAAAATGTAGGTGCACAAAAATAATATATCCACATAAGAGTCTGAAATACATTTAGAAATTTCTGAAATACAAATGGAAAGTTCTAAAATACAATTGGAAGTTTCTGAAATGTAATTTGAAAATTCGGAAATGCAATTAGAAATTTCTAAAAAACAATTAGAAATTTCTGAAAAGCAATTAGAATTTTCTGAAAAGCAATTAGAATTTTCTGAAATGCAATTAGAAAATTCTGAAACATAATTGGAAACTTCTGAAGTGTAATTAGAAACTTCTGAACTATAATTAGAAACTTCTGAAACATATTTAGAAATTTCTGAAATATAAATAGAAATTTCTGAAATATAATTAGAAACTTCTGAACGATACTTAGAAACTTCTGAAATATAATTAGAAACTTCTGAACTATAATTAGAAACTTCTGAAACATATTTAGAAATTTCTGAAAAACAATTGGAAACTTCTGAAATACAACTGGAAATGGTGTAGTTATGTACTGACTTTTAAAAAGCACACTAGAAGATAAAATATAAACAATTTAATAGAGCTACGGGGCAAGGAATTTATTACTTATTTAGTTATTTTCATCTATAGCAATACTAAGCCTTTTAGGCCAAAAAAATACATATCGCACTTAATCAACAAGAGGGTATTAAATCAAAATTTTTAAATTTTCACTTTTTGCAAGAAATCAACTAAAAACATCTCTATCTATCTAATCAAATTTGGGAGTTGGACTCTTTTCAAAACATAAATATTCTTTCCCAATAATTGCAAGATTTTGAAATAAGAACAATGCAAATATATTTGGAAATTGAATTTTCTTACTATGATCTATTCGGATTTTCAAATTCTCTTAAAATTTAACCGTAAAAAGTTTTTCGTCTCTACTGAAAATTTTAAAATTTTGAGTTAATACCCTCTTGTTGATTAAGTGCGATATGTATTACAAAGCATTTAATATGTACTGAGTAAATACAATAATAATAAAAAATATTTGTATAAACGTAAAAGTAAACTTAAAACTTATAAAAAAAAGACTATTAAAATAAGGTGACCAGATTTGATAATTCTTTATAGCTACCAAAAAAAATTATTTCAATGCAAAGATCTGATGGAAGAAGGTTAGAAGTAGTAGGTGAAATATAAAATTAAATTTTAATGGTGGTACCTCCGCCCATTTTTTAAATGCAAGATTGTATGTTGAGTTTTGTAAAAATCTGTAGGGTAGAACCACGTAAAATAAAATATTAAATTTTAATGGGCTTGACTCCGCCCATTTTGTCTATTTTAGAGCTCAATTTTTGTGGTAAGTTTCGTAAAAATCGGTTAAGTAGATACGCGTGAAATATTATAATAAAAGAACCAAAGGTTAAAAACAAATTCAAAATCTATTGACAAAACGACTATACTAAGCTCATCATTAGGCTTGCAAATAATAGCAGATTTTCATAATCGTGACTACAATTAAAAAATATGCGACTAATCGCAAATATCGGTTAATCGCGAGTAAGCAAGAACATATAATACCATAAATTTTGTTAAACCAGTGATCTCAAATAACCATTATTTTCCAAATTTAAAATGAAAAAAATCAGACTAATAGAGAAGCGCTACATGCACAAGGAATATAGCAAGATAATCCATATTACATGGACTACCTATAGATGCAATGATTTTTATTAAAAAAAAAACTCAACTATACCGATTATTTTTTGATTTTTATTTATTCCTCACAAAATGACAGTTACTTTTTAATTTTTATTTTGCATACATTTCACACAAATACATACACCCCGTCACAAAAATTAATTGCAATAGTGCAAAAAAATAACGCTTTTTAAAAGCAGGTGTACAAAGCCCTAAATTTTGAATATTACACTTTCTATTATGTTTTTTCCTTCTCCTGTAAAGTTACAATTATTTGAGTTAGGGCCTTTCCACTTGAAACCAACGATATGTACTTATGTATGTGCATAGTCTGAAAATATGTTTGTTCAGTTTTAAAAATATGTACATAGGCACATACATATGTATGTACAAATATGTATATCGTCAATAAAAAGACCTAAAGACCTGGGTGGCGTTGGCTGAAGTAGTTAGCACGTTGACTACAAAACCGAAGGTCCTGGGTTCAATCCCTGTATCCGACAGTCATTAAATAACAACACCACGCATTTTTCTGATGTGCATTAGTGTCCCTTTGTGTCAGTTGTTGTAGGAAAGTTCAAGTGATGAAGGCATAGTCACTGGTCACTGAACTATACCGACTTCAGCAGATACTAATCCTAATGTAACATCAGAGCGCCCTCCTTCGTTGTGTAGCAAAATCATTGGCGAAGTAAAATAATCAATAAAATGGCTACAAGACACAGCTTCAAAAAATTAATACGCCTCATTTAACATCAGAGAGGCGCTGCAACACTGCATTATTCAAAACGTGCGAAAAAGCAGAGTTGTAAAAGAATGAAGCTTTCCTCTATCTCTTCCTTCACCACCTGTCTTCTCTCTCACTATCCCTTTCCTAAAGAAGGTAACACCTAGTAATAGTAGTAGGCATTAATTGCCTGAGTGTTACTTCTCTTTGTAAAAAAAAAAAAAAAAAAAAAAAAAAAAAAAAAAAAAAAAAAAAAAAAAAGACCTAATAACCTATCTGCAGTTTTCAAAAGTTTACAGGAGAGGAAAAAAGGTTATAAAATTGGAACTATTTGCAATATTGAAACGAAAATTACATTACAAAAACTGGTAATAACTTGGTCATTTGTAATATTAGATGTTCAAAATTCTGCACACATATGCGTTATGATATAGGGAATAATAATCCATAAAGAACTCAAATTTTGAACTTATTGCTGATAGGTTATTAGGTCTTTATGACGACGATATGTATGTACATACTTATGTATGTATTTATAAATATCATTGAACACGCCATTACGTTGAGCAGCACGTACATATGTATGTATGTAGTACATAGTACAAATGTAGTGTTTGATCGCTTATCTCCGTGTTGATCAGGCATATGTAAGTATGTATAATCTAGTTTTAGCATTTAGCATTTAAATGTATCAGGTATTTGGTATTGGGAGTACTAATTATTTAATGTTGCGGCGACAATTATCTTTTCGATTCGAGGACAATGAACAGAATGGCTTTGAAAACAGGGTGGACATCACGCGAAGAGATAGATCTTGAGATACAAAATATTGATGTTTTTATTGCTTCTTTTTTTTAGATGAATCGACGTTATTCACGTGTGGAGTCCGGTGGTGACCTAAAGGGTTACTTTGATCGCGGAGATGTCGCTTCACGCGAGAATCGATGGACATTTGAAATTGCTTGGGAAGTAGCAAATAAAGTTGGTGGCATTTATACGGTAATACGTTCAAAGGCTTATGTCTCCACGGAAGAAATGGGCGAGCAATTGTGTTTAATGGGTCCCTATAAGGAACAGTGCGCTCGCACAGAAATTGAGGAAATGGAATTTCCTCGTGGAAACCCCCTTCTAGAAGCTGTCAACACCATGAGATCTAAAGGCTATAAAATACACACAGGCCGTTGGCTAGTCGATGGCAATCCACAATTAATTTTATTTGATATTAGCTCAGGTGCATGGAAATTGGATCAATTTAAATCAGAATTGTGGGAAAAATGTCACATTGGTAAGCTTAGTGGTATTAGTTTTTTTTTTTCTTATTATTTTGAAAGTGTTAAAGTATAATGATTTTAGGTATTCCTCACTTGGACATTGAAACAAACGATGCCATTATTTTGGGTTTCATGATTGCCGAGTTTTTAGAAGAGGTATTGTGTTGGTATTTTATTAATTCTTTACAAATACTTGATTAATAATGAAATTAATATCTGCAAATTCAAACTAGTTTCGCAACCGTGCCGTGGATTATTCGCAAGCCAACGAACTGCAAAATCCGCGTGTAGTTGCTCACTTTCACGAATGGCAAGCTGGTGTTGGACTAATTGCTTTGCGTACGCGACATGTGGAAATTGCCACAGTTTTTACTACACATGCCACTTTATTAGGACGTTATCTGTGTGCTGGTAACATAGATTTTTATAACAACTTGGATAAATTCGCAGTAGATGACGAGGCTGGCAAACGTCAAATCTACCATCGTTATTGCTTAGAGCGTGCCGCCACTCATTTGTCGCATGTCTTTACCACGGTTTCAGAAATTACCGGTTTTGAAGCAGAACATTTGTTAAAACGAAAACCGGACATTATAACACCAAATGGCCTCAATGTGAAAAAATTCTCAGCTATTCATGAATTCCAAAATTTACATGCAATGGCGAAGGAAAAAATTAACGAATTCGTTAGAGGTCACTTTTACGGGTAAAAACGAATATTTATAAAAAAAAAATTTAATATTATTATTAGTTTCGCTTAAATATTTCAAATAGCGAATGTTTTATATTCCAGGCATATGAATTTCGATCTTGATAAAACATTATACTTTTTTATTGCTGGACGATATGAATTTGGTAACAAAGGCGCCGATATATTCATTGAATCTTTAGCACGTCTTAATGCGATGCTGAAACACGAAAAACCGGATACCACCGTGGTCGCATTCTTGATTTTTCCCACAAAGACCAATAATTTCAATGTAGATTCTCTACGCGGCCATGCAGTTGTCAAACAATTGCGAGACACCATAAACAATGTACAGCAGAGCATTGGCAAAAGGTTATTTGACTCTTGTCTCACGGGTCATATACCGGGTACTGAAGAACTCCTCACTAAAGACGATTTGGTTAAAATTAAGAGATGTATGTACGCTATGCAGAGGGATTCTATGCCACCAGTTACCACACATAATATTGTAAGTACAGAGAATGTTTATATGTATCTGAAAAGTTTCTCAGTTATCAACTCATGTAGGTTGAAGATTGGAATGATCCAGTTTTAAGTGCAATCAGACGGTGTCACTTGTTTAACTCGGTTAATGATCGAGTTAAGATAGTATTTCATCCAGAGTTTTTAACCTCTACTAATCCATTGTTCGGTATTGACTACGAAGAATTTGTACGCGGCTGCCATTTGGGAGTATTTCCATCGTATTATGAGCCTTGGGGTTATACACCAGCCGAATGCACGGTTATGGGTATTCCAAGTATTACTACAAATCTCTCAGGCTTCGGTTGTTTTATGCAAGAGCACATTAGTGATCCCAAATCATATGGCATATACATTGTTGATCGCAGATATATTGGGCTAGAAAGTAGTGTCCAACAGTTGTCCAATTATATGATGGAGTTCTCGCGACTTAATAGAAGACAGAGAATTATTCAACGCAATCGCACCGAACGTTTAAGTGATATGATGGACTGGCGAACACTAGGCATTGTAAGTGCATACAATACATATGTACATACATCCATAAAAAGTTAATTCATTTTGTATTTATTTGCCGTATCATTTTAATAGTATTATAGACAAGCACGAGTTAAGGCTATACAAGCAGTTTATCCGGATTATATTGATGAAAGCTCTTTATATGGGTCGCGTAGTAATTTGAGTTTTTCCAGGCCATTCAGTGAACCACCGAGTCCTTCATCATCAAGTAAGCTTTGAAAATCAATTAATTTATTTAAAAAAATTACATTACATAAACACAACCTATTTCTCTAAGGACATACCACTCCCGCCCCATCCGTGCATGGCTCAGACGATGAAGACTCTGTAGACGAAGAAACTGAACTTAAAGAATTGGGCATAAAATAAATTTGTCTATTCTTCTCTAATTATGACTATGAAAGTTTGTATGATTGCTGCAAATACAAAGACACGTTTTTATAATAAATTTTTAATTAATCGAAAATGACGCAAAATGGCCACATATTAAAATAAGTCAACTATAAGGTAATGAAGTACCTCATTAATGTGTAAACAAATCCTCAAGATCTGATGTACTTCAAACTTGGGAGATGAAAAACAAAACATTTTAACTATATACATAAGTACATGCAAATATGCCAATAGTTTCTTCTACAAATATATGTATGTATGTACTATACATAAATACTAACTAATTAAACAAATATTTAAATTTTATGATGACATTAGGTAAATTAAAAGAAATAAATCTACTATTAATTAATTACTTAAACATACATTGTATTTAATGCAATCCAATTTTCAACTTGAATGACTTTTTAAGATATAGTCGGACTGAGCAAAGATTTGTTAAAATTAGTGTAAACACTAAATAATGATTGTATACGCACAACCTGTCTTTTATTTACTTGAACTAAAAGTCAAAATAACACAAACACAAACGTATTACATTTTATCGTATAGGGCCCTGCATTATGCCCTTCCTATCGTTAAACTTAATTAAGTAGTACATATCAAATAAGATTGTATAGACATGTTTTCGTGACTGTTTCAACAAATATTTGCGCAGTCTCATCATATCTTTACTAAAGTAGAGAGGTAAGCCATACTATCTCATGTACATATTCACCCAGTTGACCAAGACTTTCGTTATTGATATCGATTTCGGATATACATACATATCTCGAACATTTATCGTGTAAAACTATCGAGAGTGACACTCAAAAATTAATCGAAAAAAGTTCACCTGTCGCTCAGTTTTGTCCCAAAAAACATTCGATCTCGCAGTTTCGCTAGCAATATCAAAAGTGAGAGAAACAGGCATATTCTGGAAATCACATTTTTCAAATCACTAGTGATTCTAAAAGTAATAGGGCCGTATGCAAAAAAATCTTTTACTTGAGCTTTAAAGTTCATAGTAGTTACCAAGCACTTTAAGGCTAACATTGCTTTGTTAAGAAATTGTATGCAAAAAACAACTTTAATTATTTTGTAATTTAATAATAAATACTGGTAACACCACCGTGTTCAACAACCACTTCACGGCTTATGATGTACAACATCGAATACAAATTAATTCGAGTATTCAAATAATTTTTTATTTTATTAAATAAATTTGTATTATCTTGAAGTAAGGCAACCTAATTTAAAAAGTATGAGCTTCTGACATGGAAGGAAAACAGATAAACATGTTTATGAAGTAAAAGTAAAAATAATATGATGAACAAAGAAAAATTATCACAATTTTTTTTATTCGAATGAAATGAGTATTTGAATATCCAGATTTTTCCATTCGTTTTGACTGTATGTACATCACTAAAACATTTTTGTATAATTGAATTTATTTTAATATTTTTTTTATGGATTTTGCTATGTATTTCGAATCAGTTGGATAATTTATTGATGTTTTCCATAATATAACAGAAATAATAAATTTAAGATAAGAGCTAACACTTCTAGCTTCATTTTTAGATGTATCATGAATCAATATGTGCTATATTAACAAAAATATTTGAAGAACAAAATACACATTTTGGAAATATCAACTTAAAGGACCCTTAACAAACGTAGGTGCCTACTTTAGAATTTTGATATAATGATTTTTTTAGAATACAACTTTACTTATCATTGCTTGGCAAAGCTTTGTTAACTTTTTTTGCATACGACCCATAATGATCATGCAGATATTTGTTCGCTCTTTTTTTTAATTTTTCTATTGTATAACAGCATCAAATATCATTTCTGAAAAAAATTTATCGTATATGATTTCGAAAACGTATACAGGACCATTATTACTTTTAAAATCACTAGTGATTTGAAAAATGTGATTTTCAGAACATGCCTGAATATCGAACTAATTTCGATATCACAAAAAGGCAGCAGAAAAAATAAAAAATTAATTTTATTTATTTTTTTTATTTATTTTAATTTACTTATTTTTGTATACCTTAACTTACGAGACTGCAGGACTTGAACATGGTACCTCCATTCTAACAGACAAGCACACATCCACTAGGCTATCGTGGCAAAAATTTTTTCTGTTCAATTATTGCACAATTGGAAGTATGTATGTCTTCTTATTTTATTTTTTAACCTACAGTGCTGTCAGCCTCGAACTTGGTAGCTCTAAACTAACAGGCTGGCACACATCCAATAGGCTACCGTCACACATTCGGAAAACTATCGAGAAAAGTTCGAAGTTCGAAGCCTTGACGAACATTCCAATTTTTTTAGATTTATGAACAAATATCGAACAATTTTGTTTCGAAATTTTTCGTTTTTATCGAATCGCAGGTCAAATGCACATCTTAATGTAATTTAAAAAAATATACAGGCAATATTTCTACGCAACAAATGTTTTCTTATATAAAAATTTTTATTTCGGTATCAAAAAATTTAAAGCTTTATTGTCATTTACAAAAAAATACACAATTCTCTGAAGAAATAAATTTAAAAATTCAAGATGCTTTAAAACCAGCAACAACAGTTGAAACAATAGGTTTGTTCATTTACTAAAAATTGTTACGAATTTGTAATAATTGTTACTGGAAAGTGTTCATTAACTCAAAAAGTTTGCAAGGAGAGAGCATCAAAAGAGAGAGACAAATTTAGAGACAAGAAAATTCCTACAAATAATTACTAGTAAAATTTTTACTTGTAAGAATTATCCAACCACCTGTTGTTTGTTTTCTTGTCAAATTAATTATTTAAAAAATATCTGAAAAAGGAAAACTGAAAAATTTGCATTTCTTTGTTAAAAAAAAAAACATGTATACATACATACGTATGTACATATGTAAAAAGAAATCATGTTTTCTTAATTTATTGTTTTTCTTTCAATTCAATTTTAATGGGAATTTAATTTTGCTTGTTTCTCATATATGTATGATCAGAGATGGAAAGTGGCATTTTTGTATTTGTTAATGAATAAAATTAAAAAAACTATGAAAAATACCTGAAACTGTGTAAAAAAGTTCATATTAAATGTTCTAAAAAAATTGCAAACAAAATACATCAGAAAAAGTACAATTGTATCATGATTTACATCCATGTTCTGATATGAATAAAATTTTCTTGCAAGTTTTTACAAGTAAAGCGTTAATTTACTTTTTCATATTTAGGAGAGTAATTTTGTAAATGTCTGCCTTATTCTCTCGTTGCTAGTTTCTGCTGGGAAAGTAAATGAATAGACCTATTATTATATTAATTATTTTTATACAATTATAATCAGATTGTGATCAAAATCGAATTGGGTGAAAAGACCAATTTCGAAAGAAATTTAACAAAAATTATTGGCCATTTTCCGTTAAAACCAAATTATGAAATATATCCAAAATGTAAATAAGAAGCACATCACAACTATTTTCTATTTCGAATCGAATGTTATAACATACTTGAATGATATACATATTATTCTAACAAGTCCATGGTACTGTAAACGAGAACCAGGAGCAAATGTATAAATAAGAAAGTTGATTGGTTAAAAATAATAAAAATTACATGTATTTACAAGTGTTTATTTATATCTATAGCAAGTACATACATAGAAAACAACATGTGCATGTAGTGGGACACGAAAGTTATTTTTACTAACTCTAGTTTGTTAGGAAAAAATTTCAAACTATTGCCACACTAAATCAGGATTGTTTTAACATTGCTAAAATGCTCTCTCTACCTTATCAATCAAGTTGCATTCCTTCTCTAGTAAAATTTCAAAAATGATAGGTTAGTTTGTATACTTATGCCCGACGTCGACTATACTTTGATCTGGTAAAAGTATGACGACGATTTCGTGGATTGTTTTCATAATCAAGAATCATCTCTTCATCTTCGTTATTATATTCAAAATATTCGTCTTGCATATTTGGCAAATTATCCCAAGAATCAGAAGTAGTAGGACGCGAATCAGCGTCTTTAATTTCTTTGCAGTTATCACTTACAGATCCATTAGGCAAAATACACTTCGTTTTATCTTGACGCCATCCACCCACATCCAAATCGAAGATATCATTCTCTTCAATGTCAGGTCTCTCAATAGGATACAACGAAGTGGGATACGTTTCGACAATAGGACTCGAGTATGCCATAAAACATCTAGCGCATCGAGCTGGTATACCTCTCTGCAAAATATAGTAATATGGCAAATTAAGACACTGGCGACAAATGATGTTATAACTCTCTCTATGTTGATCACATAGAACATAAGGCCATACAGGGGAGAAAGTACATTTGTTTCGTGAGCTGTGTGTTGTTGTATGTTGTTTGGTATGATGCTGATACGGTACGTATTTAACAGTTTCTTGACAATTCCCTTCACTATTATAGTCTTCATTAGTTGGATAAGATGCCGATTTCTCACATAAAGTAATACTTTTGGCCAGCATTACCCGTGATTTACATTGTTTACCACATACACGATGACGTCTGTGGTGACAGGGGGTTGCAGTCGAGAATGGTTTTATTTCACAATTTTTTGCTAATCTTACTATTATGCAACATGGTTCAGTATTGTTATAGCCCAGTCCAAATTTGCCACCCACTTTTGAAGTATTCTGATGGACACGCACTATGTTCTCATTTCTATTTATAATATTTCCTTGGTGAGTTTCAATTATATTCCGAATTTGATTTGTCAAACGTATTATATTTGTGGTATTTAGGGGCTTTACAGGTACTGGAGCAAAATTCGTATCATTGAAACCCTGGACCACAACTTTTTCTTGTACAAGATACGGACAAATTGGACACTTGCTGGTGCACTCAAGTGGATTTTTCTCGTCCTCGCACGCATTTTTACATTTTTCTAGATTTTCATGACACTCTTGGTATTCTTTCAATGTTGGTTGGTCATAATATTGAAGTTGGGTATGAATTACAACAGGTTTATCATCAACAATCTGCTTGAACGTGTGGCTTGTGCCAGTATCTGCTATTAGATTAAGGTTTTCAATATTTTCGGTAGAAGGCATTGCCGGTGTTAATAAAAGCATGTTGCCCAGGAACATTAGTTCCAAAATCTTTAAAAAGAAAACTTGCTTACGAAAGATAGAAAGATTATAATATGGTTTTTATTTACTTTGGATTTCATAATTTTAAATTTGATAATACTCGTAATATACTAGACTCTGATACTCGTACACTAGCCCAACATTTCTTATTCGAAGAGAGAGTTAAGTTAAACTAAATTATTTTACTATTCTTCTAGTTCAAATATAAATATTTTTCAATTGATAATGATATCAGAAAAGATATCTTTATATTGTATTTAAACATACAAACATATCGTTACCTTAATATAGAAATGCCCTAACTAATTTTTTTTATTCGAGTTTTTTTTATATATTTCGATAGATGGAGATCTACGGCCTGGCCCACGATGTCACGAGAAATCGAACGATCGACAACTTGTATTGCAAACAACAATAACTTTAGAAAATTTATTGTTGTTTGCAATGCAAGTTGTCGATCGATATCGTGATATCGTGGGCCAGGCCGTTATATGTATTGAAAAATGCAAAAATCTCGATTTCAAAAAAATAATGAGTAAGTGTCTGTCTATATTAAGGTAACGATATGTACATGTGTTCATATTTAAGTGTACTTTAAAACGATTTACAGATATGTACATTTTTTAATACATATGTACATATCGCACACTAAATCATAAACAGTCAGAACCATACTTGCGTCATTTGTACAGTATTTTAGGTTTAAAAAGTTTCAAGACGGAATCTACATAGTTATATGAGTTAAGCGAATTTCTTTACACGGCGTAACTTACATCAAAACCGGAAGCGAACACGAAATTTGAAACATTTTATTATCAATTGGTCGTTTCCGGTTTTGCACATGCAAAAAAATATTTTCAAATACAGTTGAACTTCTATAACTTGAACTTCTATAAATTGAAGTTTCTATAAGTTGAAGCAAATCGCATGGCAACAGCGGCAAACAAGTAAATTCCTTTATATTTTTTCTATTACTTGAACTTCCCTAACTTGAATTTCTCTCTAACTTGAAGAAATATAATGGTACAAAGCCTTGCAAAGTTTCTATAAATTGAATTTTTCCTTGCAAATATGACATTAAAATTACAATCACCTGACCAGTGTGTAATTCGATGCTTGAAAGCAGCGATGCCAATTTAGCGCTTTTCGCGCTAGTTTTAGCGCGTTTTAACTATGCCGAACGCGCTTTTTTTCGTCTTAGCGCGTTTAATTAAAAAAGCGCTAAATTAGCGCGTTTTGATTAAAGTCAAAAATATCATTTCAGTTCAATATCTTTTTACTTTTTTGTATAAATTTAACATTTGTCTAATATCCAAAATTTAACTTTTTGTGTAAATTCGTTAATGATGTTGCAAATAAAATTCTATTGACTGTGGTTAGAATTAAAAACGCATTTTAATATTGTAAATGGCAACTATTTTGAAATTTCACAGTTAAAAATTTATATAACTTATTAAGCATCTATTCTTTTTGTACTTCAAAGAGCATTCGAATCGCAACACTATTCGATAATTTATATAAGTTGTTACAAAGTTTGGCAAATAAAATTAAAATCAAAACTAATAATTTGGAATATTTGGAAGGCAAGACTGATTCTGT
Source organism: Tachina lurida (assembly GCA_944452675.1). Taxonomy (NCBI): domain Eukaryota; kingdom Metazoa; phylum Arthropoda; class Insecta; order Diptera; family Tachinidae; genus Tachina; species Tachina lurida. The sequence continues at coordinate 1,420,196 of OX101752.1, forward strand.
ATTAAATAATTTTAGATATTTAGTATATAATTTCGATGAAGCAATATTGTATAATCTGAAAAAGAGTTACTAAAAAATTAATTCTACTCGTATTTACTAATACATACATCGCCCTTTATTAAAATTTAATTTAGCGCGTATGAAAATAGCGCGTTTTGACTATAAATTGTTGATAATGCTGTAACTGAGCGCGTTCTAGCGCGTTTTGAGAAGGGGTATAGCGCGTTTGGGTTATAAATAGTTGGCATCGCTGCTTGAAAGGTCATTATCGAAATAGAATATTAAAAGAATATATAAAACGTGTAGAAGAGAATAGCAAAAGCGATATTAACTTACGAACTGCATCCGCATAACAACCAGTTGCACTCTTCAAGAATTTTTTGAAGTCCATAATGAGACTTCCAACGGATGATTGTTGATAATGCTCTCGAATCAGTATCGCACACTGGAATCACAATAGATAGTGATGAGGAGAACATAGTTGAAGAAACTGTTGCTCAGCCCTTATATACACGTTATCAATTCTTTTATTACAAGTAAAAAGGAATCAAAGTTAGTAAAATATATTTTTTTATTATATGTAAAACTTTCGAAACTTACTCCATAACTTGAAGTCTCTCTAATTTGAAGTTTTTTGTTTGGATAATGGTGATTCAAATTATAGAAGTTCAACTGTACATACATATATATTTTTTCAAGATTTTGTATTAGAATCATATATATCATTTAAAATACATGGGTTTGATCATTGCTTTGTGGCAAAAATGAACTAGTGAACGAGTTCGACCCAAGTCTAATCACATATCGAGATCCTATATTCAAAATACGTCAACTCAAAAAAGCTCACTTTTCAGCAGATCGAAAAAAACTAGTTAATTCGCTCATTATTGTAAAAATAAATGATGTGCCTTCCATAATATGGTTGAAATATGCTTACTAATTTATAGGTATGCAAAAATAATTTTATTTTGCACTGGGTTGCGTATTTTTTTGAAATATGTAGCATATTTTAGTCGATCAAAAATCAAATATTTTCTTAGAAAATCTTTTACTCAATACTAGATACCTACAAGAATTGAAAAGTTAAAAGATAAAACCTAAAATATTATAAAAAAAAATAACTTAAGCCTGACTGAAAGCCTCTTCCATTTCGAGGTGGTCAGCTTTGGCACTCTCTAACTCAATCTCTATTATAGTAAGGTCACTCCAAATTTTCAATTTCGAAAGCTTATATCATTGACTATAATCGGTCCATATACATATAATGTTTCTATTGGATTGACAGTTTAAAAGTTATACATATAATATCAATTGTTTTTTTTATCGGAACCCCTTTGTACTAATATGTTAAAAGTGACCACAAAAACTTGATCATTTTTTTATTCGAAATTTATATTACAGATGAATATTGCACAGGGCACAGCTATTTGCAATCGGAAACTCATTTTGACCAAATTTGAGTTGACATATTTTGAATATAGGCTCTCGATATGCATGTACATATGTACTTGTAGCAAAGAATATTTCAATAAAGCGTGTCGTCGAGTACCGAACACAAGAACGATTCTCTCTTCCTCACCCATGAATTACTGACAAACTAAATGTTTCCCATCCATTAGTTTTCGTGTCTAATCGCCTACTTTCTGAATTCCAACTGGAAAAGGTGTAGATCCTTGCTAGAACGGAAATAAACAAGGCGAATTAATAGGCCAAGTTGGCAACACATCGCTATTCGTTTCCCTCGGTTTTTTGTCGTTACATACCACATAGGACGAGTTTACATCTGTGTGCCATTTACCCAAAAATAAGCGTAACCACTAATTACTAATGAAAAACTGTTTGGATTCAGACACGTATTTATTAAGTTAAACCGTTTCATACATACATAACTAGTAGACAATTTTATAGAATCCAACATGATTTAAAACGAAATTAGTGGAAGTACCTTCTATTTTTGTCCATGCTGTCGCTTGACTAACGTAGCAGCATCTTTCCCCATGGTGTAAATATCGTCTTGCTGCGAATTGTGTTCAACAAAACTTCAAGGCGAGAACAACTACATTTTTGTAGATGATTGCATTAACATCTGTTTATAGCAGGGACATAACAGTTATAAGAGAAATGACAAAAAGGTTATATTTAACCATTAAAATTGATAATTTAAAATATTGGTTATAATTAACGATTATTGTAAAATATATTTCATTTTGGTTATTGTAACCAATTAAAGTGAGAAATATTTTTTTTTTGTTACGAATAACTATTATAGCAACCAAAAAATTTTTTTGGTTACCAATAACTATTATCTAAAGAATTTTAATTTTTTTTTTGGTTATTGCTACCTATACGTATTTTAGATGCAAAGATGCAAAATAATATTTGGTACGAAAATATGAGAAAATTATTCAACGGCTTCTATCTGTATCCGAAAACTTTTTCCGAATTTTTGTAAGTTTTGCAATATGTGAAACAAAATTTTTTTCGAGCATTTATCCTTTTAAAAGTTAGGGCTTTAGTATTTATTTGCAAGTTTTAATAAGTTTTGCGAATCAGGTAATTTTTAATAAATCTTATTGCTCATGTGCACAATTTTTACAAATTAGGGGTAACTCAACCCGTTCACGTTATTGTCTGATAGAATTATTTTTTACAGTTTTTCCCTTTTTATAGTTCTGCAGACTTTTAATTAATATCAGACTTTGCTATTTCATGTTAGCAAGTTATTGCAAATTTTCGTAATTTTCGCGAATTTTGCCGAACTTTTGGCATTCCTTATAATTTTACCTAAAGCATTTTAGGGCATGCAGTTTGTCGCCAATTTTCGCGATAAAAGTGATTTTAAGCCAATGCCTTTTTAGCAATTTACCGATTTTTAATCCATCTATCTATTTGATGTTAGCAATTTGGTGTGCATTTTTATAATTTTGGCAATTTTCCTCATTTTTTGGAATTTCTTATGTCTTTATGTATTTTTAAGTAATTTTAGGGCTTGTTTGCTATTTTGCAATTTATCGCGGATTTTCTCTAATATCGCAATAAAAGTGATTGTTCCCAATTCTTTATTTTCTTTTGCATTTTTAACTATTTTTAATAAGTATCAGACTTTGTTATATTTTCGATGTTACCAAGTTTTTGCGAATTTTTTATCATTGTCGAAAATTTTTTTAAGTTTTTTAATTCCTTACAATTTTAAGGGTTTTTAATAAATTCTATAGCATTTTTGCAATTATGAAATTATTCGCGAATTTTCGCAGTTTTTTGCAAATGAGATTGTTTTTGATTCTTAAAATCTATTGAGTTTTTTTGTTCACAGTTTTTGCGGTTTTGGAAGTTTTTTTTTAACATATTCGCATTTTTGGCAAATTTTCGCAAGTTCTTGCCCATTTTGGCGGTCTATATAATCAGTTTTGGGATATTATTCGATTATTTTAATCCCTTGCGAATTAGTATATCTTTTGCAATATGTAATGTTTTTAGTATAAATTTGCAAAAGAAAAATACCCCGTATTTTGTCGAAAAAGAAAAGTAAAAAGCAAAATAATTAGTTTAAATACCTGAATTATTTTATTATGAAATTGATAAATAAAACGGCCCGTTTTGTCAACTTTAAAAGATATTTAAATTTTTTGTTTTGCATACCCCTTAGAAATGCATCTTATACATCTAAAATACAGTATTTTAGGTAGCAATAATTGCTACTTATGTAAACAAAAAATTAAAATTCTTTAGATAATTGTTATTGGTAACCAAAAAATTTTTTTAGTTGCTAAAATAGTTATTCGTAACCAAAAAAAAATATTTCTCACTTATATTGGTTACAATAACCAAAATAAAATATCTCTTACGATAATGGTTAAAAATAACCCAATCCAAATAAAACACATTTTACAGTAACCTTTTCATTTAAAATAAAAAAATAACAATTATTTTCGGTCCCTGGTTTATAGTCTTTGGCCCAACCCTAATTAACCTTACAAAAAATAAAAAAAGAATTGTTTTGTTTGTAGCAAGGCAAATTCATTTCCAGGTAATATCAGGATTACAAAAACAATGAAAAAATACAACAATGAAAAAAACAACATGGGCTGTATGTAGTTCATCCAAAAGTTCAAAAATATAATTTCTTTAACATAATAATAATAAAAATTATTCATATAAATTTGAAAATATTTCTCCACGGCAGCTACCAGTAACAAAATTTGCAACGTTTAGCACTTTTCACAATTTTTTAATAGTTTTTTCATATTTTTAGATTTGTTTTCACTGAATTTTTTTAATAAAATATTTTTCATATTGAAATTTTTTTACATTTTCTTTTAATTTCTCTTTCGTAAAAAATTTTTGAAGTTTCGGATGAACTTTAATTTGAAAAAAAAAAATAGCTCAGCTGCATTTCCGCTACTACCTTGTGAATGTGCCTTGGTTTGTAGTAAGGAGTTTGACAATTGTACTGGCAATATTTACTCATTTGTTTGTTTTGCTCTTGTAAATTTTCTGGTTTGTCGGTGATGCCACCGAATGTGAAGTTATATTATATATTGTTGTTATTGTCTAATACCACAGTTACACGTTCTACAAATTGCTTTCAATAACACAACGCATTAAAAAATATATTTCCGCTTGATATTTTACATCTTTTCGCAGCATGGCAATTTTTATTCATTCCCAAGTTTAAGATAGAAATTAATGTTGTTCATTAAAATTGTTTATTTTAGGTCAAACTATATATTTTTATAAATATTTAAGATTGTTAACGTATGCAGTGAACATGAAAATTAAAATTAATAAATTGTATTATACTATTGTTAAGCCAGTGTTAAATAATATTTATTTCCGAACATAAGCAATAACGTCGGCAGCGTGACGTCACAAATATGTTCATGCACAAGCTTATGTTTTTAGGTGGAGAACATTTACTGCATATTGAACATAAATCTAAAAATTTCGCTGTGCATAAATAGATTAACCTTAGCGTTTTTATGCTTGTTTCATTTATTTTTATTTAAAATTTGCCGAATGTTAATAAGCTTATGCAAATATATGCATACATACATACATATTTTACTCGTTACTTTTAAGAAAAAAAGTTTAATATTTTTAATTAAACTTCGGTTAACGAAATATTGAAGTAATAAAACATAATACAAATAGACCTAAGGCTCAAAAAAAATAGTTTAATTAAATATATAAAAAAAGGTCGAAAAATTAGATAAAAGAGTAAAATATTTTTTTTATTTAATTACCAGGAAAAACAAATGACAGCAATGACAGCCAAATTTGACAGTTTATTTCCAACATAATTGCTTGAAAATAACTTTGAACAATTATGTATCAATATATGTACAAATAAATGTTTTTGCGGTCCACACGTGAACATATTGTGTTGGAAATAGAATTTGATAGATGAGAACATAACACTGTGATACACAAAAAATATTCAGGGATTCTAATGTACCAATTCTATTTTGTTGGAGTCCATGGATGACGAAAATACCGTTGGTTTTTTTAGGTCACTTCATAAACTGATTTTATAACGGTAAATGTAGTGAAAAACGGGGTTTCTTAGATTTTCAGTTGTAACTTCTTTGTTTCCCAACGGATTTCTTTTAACTTTTCGTTGGTGAAAAGAATCGAATATTATCTTTCAATAAAGATATAGTTTTTGTAAATCGACTAAGAAATGGCTAAGTTACAGTCGTTGAAGTGTACAAAAAATCCATTAAAAAGTATTCTTTTGTAACTCATAAGCAACTTATAGCCTGAGGAAAACAAAAGAATACTTTTTTAATTGGTTTTTTGTACACTTCAACGAGCCTTTTAACCAACGAAAAGTTAAAAGAAATCCGTTGGGAAACAAAGAAGTTACAACTGTTTAAAACTGAAAAGCTAAGAAACCCCGTTTTTCACTACATTTACCGTTATAAAATCACTTTATGAAGTGACCTAAAAAAACCAACGGTATTTTCGTCATCCATGGACTCCAACAAAATAGAATTGGTACATTAGAATCCCTGAATATTTTTTTTCTCAACTTTTGTAGCACAGTGTAATTATTTCCAAGTTTATTGCGCGTGGAGACCCCCACTAATATACATAAGTGTTGTGTGAGTGTGTAGTTGTTTCCATAGCTGTTAAAATTTTTCTTAACAATTATTAAGTTAGGTTATTTAAAATTTTTAGAAACGAAACCACATAACAATATTGTAGTTTCCTTTAACATATGTATATAAATAAGCACGTTCACACACTTTAATATTTTTACTTGTATTCATAAGAACTTTTGAATTTCTTATAGCAACAACCTTATAACAATTATGTTATACTATTTACTTTGATGTCTACTACAGCCAGCTAGCAAAATATCATCTGCTTTTGAATTTGACATATAAACATATAAACATAAATAAGTATATTAGATATTATGTTATCCATCCATGGTATCTCTTATTTTATTCAGTCATCAGACGAGAATTAAACGAAATGGTTGTGAAACGGATACGCGGTCAAAGTAATAGCGATTAAAACAACAAAACAAATATTAAGTGGATAATTGGAAAATTATTCTAATATAGTATACTTATGTGTATATTCTATGATTTGTATGTTTTGTTGGTAATCGCATAGTTTTTTTTTTTTGTGAATTTTGTATCTAGTTTTAATTAAATGTGTTTGTGATAAATAAATAAAGTGGATATAATTGCATTTTTTTTTGCAAGCTACGTATGTGTGTATGTGTGTATGTATATCTATCCATATGTATGCATACATCCGCACACACATACTACAAATTTATGTACTACATACAAACTTGTGTGTTGTATTTTGCTCTCTCGTTATGTGGGTTGAATAAATAAATGCGCATTGTTCGCGCCTAGTTTGGATCCATCGTAATATATGTACCTATGTACTATTAGCCAAATTGTAATTAATTTTTTTACTTATTTGGAATATAAAACATTATAATTTATGTAAATATGTACATACACATTGTACATAAATATTTTGTGTGATAGTGTTTAAAAATACCTACGATAATTTAATGTTCAACAGCACTTATGTATGTATGTAGGTATACACACTTGTAAATACATACGTACGTGCATATGTATGTATGTACTAATGTATGTATGCATTATATTGTACATTGAACAGCATAAACAAATAAATTTTACTAGGTATAATCTACGAAATAAATCGTTTAGTTAGATAGATGTACATATGTATGTATGTATGCATATGTATGTATGCATATGTATGTATGTATGCGTGTATCTATTAGATATAAAATAAATGTTTTCTGTGGATTTTTCCAAAGCGAATGATTACGATTTTATGACACCGCCATAAACAGAAACAAAGCTATTCCAAATAGGTATGTAGGTACATACCTACATTATTAATTTATCTATAGATATATGTAGATGTATGTATGTACATATACATACATGCCCATGCATATACATACATACATACACGTGAATATATCAACATGTGTACATATGTACCTACATATGTATATATGTACATATGTATGTGTGTATGTATGTATCTACATATTTTGTTAGAAAAACAAACTCACAAATTGTTTAAAATGTCAAATGAATACATTTAGTCGATACAACGAATACAGTCGTGAGATTTTTTTCTCTGCAAGTCAATGTAATGGTACAAAAAGCCCTTCTTCGTTCTGAAAGACACGAAATTGCAATTCTCTCTTAAAAGTATGTAATTAAATACGTATACACATGCATGAGTACATACATACCCTGCAGAAAATGCGAATAGTGAAATTGTAGTGATTTACTAGTGACATTGTCAGTAGTACTACTGACCAGGTGTATCCCAGCCAATGTAATTATCTACTGACATTTAACATTAGCTTGTCATTGAAAATCCACCACTAGACTGTAGCAATACTGACTAAGTAGTTCTTTTGGGACCACATGGAGACATTGGAACCAAAGATTCACTAGTAAATTTTAGGGGCTCCAGTCTACAATATCGATATTTCCTCCCTCCATGTCAATAGTAAAATTGTAGTGATTTACTAGTGACATTGTCAATAGTACAACTGAATAGGTGTACCGCAGCCAATGTAATTGCCTATTGACATATAACATAGGGTTGTCATTGAAAATCTACTAGTAGACTTTAGCACTATTCATTTACGACCATATGGAGACATTTGAACTAAAGAATCACTAGTACATTTTAGTGACCCTCGTCTACAATTTTATAAGGGTTGGGCCAACAAACTTAAATACATACATACCTACATACATATGTACGTAAGTTTTTAACATTATTGCATAGCATAATAAAAAAGAAAAACAAACTATTGACGCGTTCATTGACAATATCAACAGAAATACATTAGAACTGTTGTCTCTAACGCATCTCTACTCGCGCATAAAAGGAAAATTGTAGACATTTCAACTAGTGCAATTGTCGCTAGAGAAAAGAGTGTTGACATAGAGACATATGGCACTAGGCTGGCTAGAGGGTATGTATATATGTATGTATGTATGTATGTATGTAGATATGCATTTATGAAAAATTGTATCTTAAATAATGAAGGTCGAATAGAAAATATTTTATCCAAATAAGAATTGAAGTCTGCGTTGAAAATGCACCCTGCAGTCAGACTGGGGCCAAATGTCTCCATGTCAACACTAAAATTGTAGTACAGGGTGTTTTTTTAGAGGTATAGAACTTCGAATTGAAATAAAACACAAGAAAATCGTTTTAATGTCCATCAATTTGGCTTTATTGGAAGGATAATTTTATGCCATTAATGTTTAAATATGATTTCGGGCATGTGGCCGCCGCGGCTGGCTCGAATAAAGCCAATTCTACAGGTCCAATTTTCAACCACTTTTTCGAGCATATGGGGCCGTATGTTGGCAATAACGCCACGAATGTTGGCTTCCAAGTCCCCTAACGTTTCTGGTTTGTTGGCGTAGACGAGCGACTTCACATATCCCCAAAGAAAATAATCCAATGGTGTCAAATCACGCGATCTTGGTGGCCAATTGACAGGTCCATTCCGCGAAATTATGCGCTCATCGAATGTTTCCTTCAATAAATCGATTGTGACGTGCGCTGTGTGGCATGCAGCGCCGTCTTGTTGGAACCACAACTCATCCACATTCAAAATCTTCAAAATCTTCCATAAAGTTGATGGACAAAGCTCCAATTGCTGTGCACGGTGGCGAATCGATTCATTCGGGTCCTCTTCAACACTTTGCTCTACAGCGGCAATTGTTTCTTCGGTGCGCACTGTTCGACGTCTCTGCGGATGCGTATTATCACATAGAGTAAACGTAGTGCGAAAACGATCCATGGTTAACCGAATTAATTGCTCTGATGGACGATTATGTCGACCATAAAATGAACGGAGCTTGCGGTAAACTTCGCGAACTGAACCATTATTTTCGAAATAAATTTGCACGATTTGCAAGCGTTGTTCTTTTGTCAACCTGTTCATGATGAAATTGCAAACCAAACTAAATATTAATCACTTGACAGCTGACAAAATGGCCGCCAGTTAAAAAAGTGATGCCAGCTTAAAGTTCTATACCTCAATAAAAAACACCCATTAGTAGGTACATTGTCTACAATTTCTCTTCTATTCGTCAGTATAAAAGAGAGAGAGAAAACAGATGTGGTGTATTTCTGGTGGCTTTTGCAACAACTTGTCAGTATTCATACAATTGTATGTATGTACGTAAGGTATAGAAATTTACCACTAAATGTCTGGTTGATATGTCTCCATGTTCCCATAAGAACTATGTAGTTACTACCTAGTCAATTGTTTTAGTGTTACTAGTAGATTTTCAATGACAAGCACATGCTAAATGTCTATAGCACAAAGTATTGTATGGGGATTAATTAGAGAGTAAGTAGTACTGGTGACAAAGTCAAAAGCGACTCAGCACATTTTCACCATCGACATTTCCTTCAGGGCATATACACACATATACATACATATATGTACATATGTACATATATAGTACTTATTTACCTCAGGACATACGAACGAGTGTCAATTAATTTAATAGGTGCATCCTTTGTAGACTTGGGTCGAACTCGTTAACTAGTTAATTTTTGCCACAAACCAATGATCATAGCCATTTAAATTACATTGGTTTGATCATTGGTTTGTGGCAAAAATGAACTACTGAACGAGTTCGACACAAGTCTAATTTTTTGTGTAAAACAATGCAACTTTATCACCATTACCACTGAGAAATTTGTATTTTCAAAGGTACATATCGTCCCTGCCATGTCAAGCTATCCAGTATGCAAATTTGCACTTTTCAGAAGAGCGCGGAGACATGCCAATTTTGAATTTAAAGTCGGCGTATTCCTGCACTCAGGGAAAGCTACAAACTTAAAAATAAGAAAGCGTCACATCAATTCAATAATTTTCAATAAAATAGAAAATGTACGAGTATATTGAGATACATACTTACAAAAAAATATTAAAAAATTAATACTGTACATTAATATTTTTCCACATTGAAATAAAAAATTTCAACATGACTAGACTTTCTTTCAATATTCAATATGTTTTTTATTGGGTGTAAAAGTGCGGAGCTTAAAATATTTCTTATTGAGTTAGTTATATGTATGTATATGGTCCAAGAGAATTTCAGCATTTTGAAACGAGGCATATCATATAAATTAGGGTACCAAGATAACGAATCTAAAAAATGATTTTAGCATATTGGATAGTTTGACATGTACATTCATACCAAGATACCTATTTGCTTATTTTTAGTGGGCGAATGTTTAAAATAAGTATGTAGGTACATATGTACTAGTGATGTGCCGAATGTCAATTTTTTATATTCGCGAATACTAATACGAATATTTGAAACGATATTTGCGAATACGATTATTATATGTGAAATTTTTAGACATTAAATTGGCGTCCTATTTGCGGCTTCAAAATTAAATATGAAAAATTTTGTATAAATAATTCTTTCTGCCAAAAAAAAAAGGAGTTTAATGCAAAGATCTGATAGAAGAAGTACGTGAAATATAAAGTTAAATTTTAATCGGCGTGCCTCCGCCCATTTTTTAAACGCAAGATTGTGTGTTAAGTTTTGTAAAAATCTGTAAATTAGAACCACGTAAGATAAAATATTAAATTTTAATGGGCGTGACTACGCCCTTTTTTAAATAAAAGATTTTGTCTATTTTAGAGCTCAATTTGTGTGGTAAGTTTCGTAAAAATCGGTTAAGTAGAACTGCGTGATATATTATAATAAATTTTAATGGGCGTAACTCGGCCCATTTTTTTAACTTTCAAACGGTGTAATTATAAGAATCAAAGGTGTTTCATAGGTTTCGCACCAATCAAATAAGTATAAAATCATAAAATTATATAAAAATAATTGTTGGCGTGTCCCCTACTACTTTTTTACAATAGGACCAATGGGAAACTATACCCTCTAAGACAACAAAAACATTTTTACAATCGGTCTAAAATGTACCGACTTATGAAGTAACACACCTAAAAAAATAGAGACGAATTGTTAACATCCTCCTTTTTTTGAAGTCTGTTAAAAAGGATTTCATACTCCTGTCGCGTACATTAAAGTAAATAAAAACTAATCAAAATTTTAATGTTCCTCATTATATAATATTTAGTTTTTCATATTCTGTAAATTCATTAATACGCAAAATTAGAGCAGACTATTTGGCGGAAAAACGTATAGCAAATGACGTCGATCATATAACATGCTTCAAACTAAATTGGCTCAAGATCAGGATATTTATATCTATAGACAGAAAATATTTAGCCAATGTTGGCTTAATGTAGAAAAAAGATTCTAAACTTTTATTTTTGAAGTAAAACATCCCCTCTTTAGGTGAAGAAAAGTACTTTAATTTTTATTTTAATTTGGCGAATAAGAATACGAATGAGAATATCTAAAAATGGGCGCATATTCGGGAATTCGAATACGAATACGAATATTCGCGCATCACTAGTATATAGTATGTAAATATCGCTCATTTACTTCAACAATGTCATAACTCAAAAAACTAGTTTTGCAGAAAACGCATTTAAAGTTGAAAACATTAAAAAAATATTCCTCACTCGAGAGTTGGTAGTACAAGCAATTTATGTACATATATGAAATTTTTACACAATATAAAATATCTAGCACAAAATGCCGAATTATTCAGAATTATTAACTCAAACTCATTTTTTGAGTTATGACACTATTGAAGTAAATTAGCGATATGTAGATAGATAGAAAGGTAACATCAAAATAAAGACAATAAATATTTTAGTACGTATGTCATATTCATGCATATGGTATGTATGTATGTACGCACAAGAATATTTAAAACATAATAATGTTCATACGTATTTATATTCCATGGTGTAACTTCCTGAGTCGTTGACATACATACATACATACATACTCGTACATACATACATGCATACAAACTAGGGATGCCAAACGGGAAATCCCGAACCCGAAAATCCCGGGATTTTCGGGACTTAGCAATAGACTTGGGTCGAACTCGTTCACTAGTTCATTTTTGCCACAAACCAATGATCAAACCCATGTAATTTAAATGGGTTTGATCATTGGTTTGTGGCAAAAATGAACTAGTGAACGAGTTCGACCCAAGTCTACTTAGCAAATCCCGAATCCCGGGATTTGTAAAATTCAATCCCGGGATTTCATTTTCGGGATTTCTTTGCAATTTTTATATAAAAAAAACTTTATAAATTAAAATTTTCGTTGATTTTATGGTATTTTTTATAATATTTAAAAGTCCCATACAATTTTATACGTACAGTTTTAACAAACATCAAAGGTGCTACAATACATGTACATTTTAGAATTATTTTGAAAACAAAAGAAACATATTAGCTTTGGAATCATAAATCATCATTTATATTCTTCACAATTTATATTCTTTGATACAAGGCAAGTGAAAACTTTTTGTTGTCCGGTTGACGTAAAAGCGAGAAGTATTTATAGAATAATGCGGAGTATTTTGTCTAAAAAACTGCTCGAGTGTGTGCGTATGTTTTTCACATTGCAGTTCAAAATTATTTTCTTTTTTACTTAGACCGTTTAGGTAGTTTTTGACACAAACCTAAGATCAAACCCATTTAAATTACATGGGTTTGATAAATAGTTCTAGTCAGAAACGACCGACTGAATGAGTTCGACTCAATTATAGTTTTATTCGAGTTGCAGAGGAAAAATTCCAGGACACTAATAAACCATACTCCTCTAAGCGAACGTATGAATACATATGTATCGTATCTGTTGAACTTATAGAAAACAACCTATGTATGAATTAAAAATTTTTCTGTATAGCGAAAATACTGTTCAATTGCTCACGCAAACTTTTAATATATGTGCCTATAAAAATGTGATCGTTAGACGTAATTTATAGAATTTGATTAGAATTGTGTATACATTTCTTTTAATTTTTCGACATGTTCAGCCTTATTATCGTTGTCGTAGTAGTGACGAAATCTATTAAAAAAAATAGGCAATACCTGGTATATGTAACAACCGTAATAGCTACTTGTTGGTCAATCGCAATTAAAAAAACGTTAATAGATATATTTAAAAAAACAATAATGTTTTTGCAGCTTATTTGTATGAAAGTGCATCTAAAATTTTCGTAAATCAACTTAAGCGATAGTGCTAAAAGTCCTCAAATATCTACATTCGTTTTGATTTAGACTATAGAAAAACATTTATATTGAAAGCAAAAACAAGTTTTCGTATTTAGTTATTGTTTTCAGTATAAATTCTCTAACATCAACTTAAAAATAGATGACAAAAATTCTTTCGATTTTAATTTCATACTACATAGTATTAAAATATTGTTAACTTTAAAGACAAATGTTTAATGATATATTATCAACATAAAAACTTTTAAAATGCATAAAATTTGTTATTAAAGTAATATTTATTAAAAAAAAATATTTATTTTACCAAAAAAATTTAGATCTCGAAATCTCGAAAATCCCGGAATCCCGAAAAATCCCGGTATTTCCAAAAATCGATCCCGATTGGCATCCCTAATACAAACGAACACCCAAATCTATTTTAACTGAGCTACGCAATAACAATAATTATTTTTTATACATTTCTCATTTAGGTTCTTCGGTAAAAGTAAACCACGGCGCATAGGTTCCTACCTATAACATTTTTAATGGATTAATTTTATTTTAAAAAGTTTATTGCCATACAAACATATATGTATGTATGTATGTACACATGTACTATGTATGTATGTATGTAGTTACTAGTGATGCACGAATATTCGTACTGGTATTCGAAATCACGAATATTCGGCAATTTTTAGATATTAGTAATCGTATTCATACGAATACGAATATTTTTTAAAAAATTTAAATAAATAAATGCAAAAATCCTAAACGAAATTTAAATAAATTTGTAAAACTGTTAGCTTCTGATAATTTAAAAAAAAAATATTTCAATTTAATTTTCGTATCCAACCTAAAAACAAAACAAAATTCTTGTTTTGTTCTTGTACTAATAAATAAAGTACTTTTCTAGATAATATTTGTCAGAAAATTACTTCTCTATATGAAAATAAATTAAAGTATTCTTTAAATACATATATTGTAGGGGCAAAAAATCTATGTAGTTCCTAGATAACTGCTGTTTTATAAAAATAAAAAATTTAAATAATATACCTTTGAAAATACGTCTATGTATGAAAGTTTCCATTAATACATCCGTCAAAATTTTAACAATGTAGCCTAAAGTGGTCCAACAACAATTTTAAAACTTATAATTTGATATTTTCATATCTTGAATCAACAATTTTTTATCCATGAGAATGGGAAGAAATATTTTCATAAACTTTTGCAAGATCATTTGTTATCTTTATCGGTAATAAATAATGCAGTTTTATATAGGAATCTGTTAAACTTTTTATAGAAATTTGTGTTATTTATCATTTTCAAATATTATTTAATCGTCGGTTGTTTTCTCGTTTGCGGCACAGTATAATCAAAATACATTATGTCTACAGCAAACCAGAAACCACGCGACGTAATGTCGATCATTAAAATTTTGGATAAGTTTTATTAACTTTAAATTATGCCAACAGGAGTATGAAGTTCTACTTCATAAAGATTTTTCATATTTCATTTTGCAGGCGTAAATAGAATTCCGATTTAATGTGTATAAATTTCACACATAATGTTCGCATTCGTATTCGTATTCGCGAATATCGTTTCAAATATTCGTATTCACGAATGTGAATTTTTGATATTCGCGAATACGAATGCGAATATTTGAAACGATATTCGCGAATACGAATGCGAATATAATATATGGAATTTATAGACATTAAATGGGGGTTATATTTACGTCTGCAATATGAAATATTAAAAAATTGTTATGAAAAAGGACTTTATAATCCCGTTGGCGTACTTTAAAGTTAATAAAAACTACCCAAAAATTTGATGATCGTCAATAAATAATATTTGCAAATGATACAAAGCACAAATTTCTTTAAAAAAATTTAATGGATTTTTACAAACTAATATTTTTAGCCATTTATTTAAATTTCTTTTAGGATTTATGCATTTATTTATTTAATTTGTTTGGAAAAATATTCGTATTCGTATCCGCCTAAATTTGGCGAATACGAATACGAATACGAATATCTAAAAATGGCCGAATATTCGACAATTCGAGTACGAATACGAATATTCGTGCATCACTAGTATGTACATATAAGTAATGTAACGAATGCCAATTTTTAGATATTTGTGAATACGAATGTTGAATTTAAAATCTAGAGAAATTTATCAATGGCTCAATTTATACAAAATGTAATGTATGTTCGAGTAAATTATAATTTGTAATAATTAAAATAAATTTATGTGATTCTCTTCATTAAAAAAATTAAAAATTTTATGATAAACTAACTGAATTGTTACAGTAAATTTGCAATACTATGCAACTGTTATTTTTATGTACGTATGCTCGAGTAAACATACATGCATACATATGTACATACATATGTATGTATGTACTCGTATGTATGTATGTATGTATGTATAACATTATTAAGGCCGACAATAAATCGCTTTCTTGTCTGTCATAGTCGACATCATTTATGGTTCAAACACCTCTTTTGAGGGAGGTGTTTAACATGATATAGAGAATAATGACCAGGGAAACCAAAAATATGCTCTAAAAAAAGTGTTTTATGCGCATTCAATATGCACTAAAAACTTGTAAATATGCCCTTAAAAGTCAAAAAATGTGCTCTTAAAAATAGAATAATTAGGCTTATTTGTAAATTAAAATATATTTTTAATCGAAAATTCAACAACATTTGCATATAAAATAAGAAAAAGAAAATAAATAAACAAAAAAAAGTAAACATAGTTAACAAAGAAGTTTGAAGTACAGGTTAAAACAAATTAGTGTAAAAAATTTGACTAAAACAAATAATACAAATTAATTTTTATTGGATGCATAAGAATTTAACTTTAATTTCAAAAGATCACGATATCAGAATTAAGGCTTTGGAACTGTATTTTGGATAAATAAGACAAGATTTTAATTTATAATTTTTATTGCAATAAATAACAAAATATTGGCCTAGAATTTCAAATAAAAATCGTTTTTGTCTCATCTGAATTTGTATTGCAACTAACGTCCGTAAAACTGCGTTATATATAAAAAATGTATACACTACATGGAATATTGGAACAGAGATTTAGATGGCGAAAAATAAAAATAAAAATAAAAATGTGGACCAACCCCTTAATTTGTAAGCATATTAACCCAGATAGCGCAGGGAAAAATTTTTCTTTAAAACTTAAATTTTTATTTCGAAAATAAAATTTTAATAAGTTGCTAGAAAAAAAATTCATATAATTTTTTTCGGAATGGGGTGTTTTTTTTAAAGGATGGTGGTGCCAAACGGGTTGAAATAAAATAAATTCTATAAAGTATCAAAATATGCCCTAAAACCGTAAATTATGCTCTAAAAATTCGAAAATATGCTAAAATTATGCGTGTAAAACTGATATATGCATAAACATGCTTTAAAGGGTAAAATATGCAAAAATATGCACTAACAAATCGATGCCAAAATTCATAAAAAGTTCTGAAACGGATAAATATCTTGTCTCCGCATTAATACGTGATACAAGAAAAAACATGCATTTGCATATTTGCGGTTTCCCTGATAATGACTTTTTAACTTGTTTAAAGTTTGGTGTAAAAGACGTTTAAGTTGTGTTTGATTTTTTAAGTTTACTGCAATAATATTATTATACCTATTACCAGCCTTTACCCGTCACTTTGTTCACATTTTCATTGCAATTTTACTTTGCTAAGAAGTACAAATTTTTCTCCATAAGTACTGTTTACGTTAATTTGGACAATAAACTACCTATCGAAGAGAGAAAAAGTACCAAACGTAAAAGAGTACCAATTTAGCTGGGGCATATTATGTAATTCTAATCGAACGGAAATGTTTTCGAACTTCAATGTTAATAACATGCAAATTCGAACAGTGCTCTTTTGGAAAAGCAAATAATTGCTTTCAACATCATATAGATGTACACACCAGAGAAAGCCAAAAAGTTACTTTTTGAATGCTCAATACATATCGATACTCCAACGAGTATAAGTATTATAGCACATCATCAACATGAATAATAGTATGTTTCCACTGACTTTAAAGCAAGTAGGTTTAAATAAATCACTTCAAAGTGTTTACACCGAGCTTGTGAGTGGTTTGTTGTTCGAATTTTCGTACTCAATTTATGCACGTGCTTATAAGGTGGGCGCTGCAGCTGTAATGTGAATTTTGTTCACATTTGGTTGACATTTAAAATTGATTAAATATTCCTTAATGTAATTTTTTCGAAATTGTCAACCACTATTGATGGATGACCCAGGGATGGAGTTTGTAATTTCAAAAGCAACGCAGGGTTGCATACATACATAAATCGAGCTCAAAAAATAGTATTTTCAACATTATTTAAAATAAATCAACCACTTTGAGGTGATTTATCCATATGCAAAATGTATGGCAAATCATGTAGAAATTAACATGATTTGCACAAATCATGCCGGTGGAAACATACTTGTATAAGTGTGCATATCGATAGGATATCAATACGTATCCGCATAACCATGTAATGACAAGTATGACTATATGAACAATATTGCCAAATATGTATGCGAACAAAAAAATCGTTGTGTATAAGTTTAACAAATATCTAATTTATATTATGCATTTTTTCATGAAATCTAGTTTACGAAACTTTTTCTATTTGCTAATTGCAGCGCTAGAGAAGAGAGTGACCTCATGCACAAAAAGTTGCGAAAATTCGCGTATACTATTTTAATTGAAAATCTTTAAAATTTATTTTAAAAAAAAACGCTAAAATGTAACGACCCAATAAGCAATTTTGCTTGAAATCAAGTGTAAAACAACTGTTATTCAAGCCACACATTCAATTCTCAAGGGTTGACTTATACTTTATTTCAATAGCATTCTCCAGTGAAAAGGGGGCTTGAATTCAATTCGAACAATTCAGTCGTAGTACAGTATAATTCAAGCCTTAAATTACACTACAATTAAGCCTTGTACTACAATTGAATTCAAGTGTATTTCAAGCTTCAAAAACAATGCTTTTAAAATAGATATCAAAGTGCAATTCATTTGTTTTCTAATAATAATTTTCTGCATATCTGCCTTCGCTATTGTTTTTACGATTACTCAGCTTTGTTTTCCAAATTCACAATTTCAGTTTTGATATTAAATAAATTATGTATTTGACAAGGTTCGAACATACATATATGTATGTTGTTTGATTTTTATTTCAAAATATTTTCAAACCTGAAAACTACTTGAAAAAATGCTTGAATTCAACTTTGTTTCCAGTTAAATTTCAAGTGCTTGAATTTTAATTTTTGAGTGCTTATTGGGTTAAAAATTAGGTGAAAAAATACTTGAATTCAACTTTGTTTCCAGTTGAATTTCAATTGCTTGAATTTTAATTTGGGGAGTGTCAAAACCTTGGAAAATTCGCAAAAACTTGGTAGCTGATACAAATTAAAAATCTTTAAGGCTGTCAAAAAACAAAGAATTCGGAACAATCACTTTTATTGCGAAAATAGAAAAAAATTCGCGATAAATTGCAAAATTGCAAACAAGCCCTAAAATAACTTACAAATTCCCAAAGATCTAAGGAATGAATGAAAGATGGATTAAAAATCTGTAAATTTTTTAGCCAAGATTTTACTAAATAATCACTTTTATCGCGCTAAAATTCTTTAAACATTGCTAAAATTGTAAGGAATGCCATGCTTAAGCCATTCTTCCACTAATTCGGCTTTTAGTTTAGGAGGGGGGGGGGTCTTGTTTTCTCATCCGCTGTGAAATTACTCCCGTAAATATTCAGAGAGTAAGCTTAGGTCTAAGGACTGCGAATTTTGTGTTAAAATAGTTTGAAAAAAATTATTAGTACTTCAAGAACTACAAACTAGTATTTCTGGCAACACTTATAAAACAATATTTAAAAACCCGAATGTGTTGCGAGTCATTGGTATGCCGATAGATATGCGGGATATAAAGAAGATTGAGTATCGATACATACAAGTATGAAATAAAGTGCGCAGGGGTATACGCAAGTATGAGAATGAATGGATATCAATATCCACTAGCATAAAAAAATTGTTTGTATCGATTGTCTTTCTCTGGGACATACATATATACTCTTATATCATTAAGAGGGATACATATATGTAAATAATTATGTAGAGGGAACGAATGCAGCAATTGTATGTGTATGTATAAGACACTAAATGTTAACAAAATATGCAGTTTCATTATCAAAACTGTAGACTAGAGGTGCTTAAATGTACTGGTGATTGTATATTTCCACTGCCTACATATGGTCCCAAAAGAACTACCTAGTCAATATATTGGCTATACTATGGTATCAAATTCACTGGTAGATTTTCAATGAAACGCACATACTAAATGTCTACAGCAAAGATCATTGTCTGGGCTATAATTCGTCAATAGTTCTGATGACAAGGCCAATAGTAGATCAGTGCTTTATTTACTATTGACACATCCTACAGGGAAATGTCACCGCTTTTTTTAAATACATACGTACATACATATGTACACACATAAATGTGTATGTAATAAGTAAATAATAAATACATAAATAAATAAAAAATACAAATCGTTCATAGTTCTTTTGGTAAAATGCCACGCCCACAAATTAACTAAATTCCAATACACCAAAATGATTGTCAAAGTGCGATAAATGATACTAAAGAAAATATCAAAATAAATAGTTGTCATAGCAATGGAAGCAAATAAAAGAGTATAATAAAGCAATATCTACGAGTATCTTCTCAACCAACATTCGCCATTCCAATATTGCCATCAAAACTTCAGCATTCATAATTGATATTGTTGTATGTTTCGATGCTTTGTTGTGCTTTAGCTGTACAATTGTAAAAGGTAAGTACTACATAACAATTAAATTTATTTATATAACTAATAAAAGTGAAATCAACGGAAAATTGTAAGAAAATTGTTCTATCAAAACATTTATTAAAATACTACTTTTCATCTACTAACGTAGATTAGGCAAGTTCTGGACTATGCACAAGTGTACACCCAGAAAAAAGATTGGTTGGAAAATGGTTAGGACAACAAAATATCATTTGCATAAACTATATTTCAGTTCACACAATCAATTTTCTGTTAATCCAAAAAACAATCCGTGTTTATTGCCATAAGGGCATAATTGTAATAAACATATGATTCTGACAATTCTTAAATTGATTGAATCAACCGAGCGTATGCTTTTGCCATGACTAATTCATTGATTGGTTTACACAACCGAATAAAATATTATGAATTGGATTTTACTACCAACTTTTGGTATTGGCAACTAAAAAATTGTCGTTCTATATTAAGGTTAAAATAAATACTTATTATCAGTTGCTGCAACTAACTAGAGGTTGAGTTACATATCATAGGTTGAGTTTTTACTCGTAGCAGCAAATTGAAAATTAACTTTTTTGTCTTTCAAAGATATTATGATTTATGAATTCTCAAATGGTTTTTGAAAGTCTGTGCATAAGATAACAGGTTTGTGACTGTTTAAAATGTGTGGTTGAAGAAATGCATATAGACATGCTTCACCAAATAAATAAATTTCAATTAAAATAAACTTATGACAATATGTTAAATAATAAATTTGTTAAATTGTGTATTTTTATTTGCGTTTTTTGCTTATTTTATTTCAGCAAGGAATTCCAATTTTTCTTTCACAGCAACCAATTATGATATTGTTTTAGTTATACTAACCATATTTTTGGTAGCAAGAATAACTTTTATTTCTAATTCCATACTGGTTACCAATTTTTTCTGTTGCTGCAACTATTTGGTTAAGGGTTATAATTGAAATATAGGGTACCACAATCAAATTGCAGTCGTCATACCAGAATTATATGATAGTTGGTGCAACCGCCAAAATTCGATTGGCAACAAATTCGGTTGTCTCAACGAATCTGTTTTCTCTGTGTACCTACTTACTATCAGGGGTCTTCTGTAAACCGTGCGTTTTGAAAACGTGCGATTTCAAAAATCAAAAACAATGTTCTACTGATCGGACGATTTTTTTGCATTCAAACTTAAGTTCGTATAAAATATCTTAAGCATCTAAAATATTAAGACCAATTAAAAAGCTGCAACAAGTCATCTTTTTAATTCAGTTCTCTCCTGGAAATTAGGCGATTTCAAAACGCGTGATCTGCAGAACACCACTGTATGTACATATATTAAACGAAAACATTACTTCTCTCATTATTTTTCTTCCTCTTAATCATAAACGAAAACATATGGACACTATTTATAAAGCTAAGCCCACGTATGATGAAGTTTGAAGGTCTTCCAATGAAAGCTTTCTGCATAATTAGGATGTGAAAATTGCTTATTAGAAGATATACTGACTGACTGACTCACACATCATACGTACCTAACAAGTAGATCCATTGTGAATCCTTTCATAATTTGCCCCCTTCCGACACTCGGCTTGATACCCATGACGAACCCGCTGACATCCTCAAGCTTACACTCCGCTACGTAGCCACTTAAGTCTGTGGCGTTCTAGCCTGGGGCAATGACACAGATGTGCAATGGTTTTCCGTGAGCACCTGCCGTAACGGCCTAATCTCACGGGTGCCAAGCACCGAGTCCGGTTTGGGGACACCAGACCAACGCCCCCGTGAACCCTTACAGTTCACACCTATGCAATACATAGGTGCGCCTCAAGGGACCACAGGTTGCAAACCTTATATATAGCTATCCCTGTACTATATTTAATTACCTTGCATAGGTAATTGAGCTATCTAAACTCGTATCAGTTGCTATGTTCATGCCATAACAACTTTCTGTTGATTGGCAACAGCACCTAGAATAGTGTCTGGCTGACCGCGTCATACCAATCACTAGCATTGATTTGGCACTGGGAAGCCAAGACTATTCTCCCAGCGTATCTTTTGGTAGCAACCACAGCTACTACGATATTTCTCAGGCTTCCACGCTATGGTGTTGTGTATACACCAATAGCGAGGTCCCCAAGAGAATTCCTCAACCATTGCCGGCACAGCTGAACCACCCTCGCGAGCAGCTCAGCTGTCGGGCAACCGGCACCCGTAGCACCAGAAGTAGCCTCTGGTCAGACCTCGCAATTCCACCTTTATTAATAAAGGCTTCACTACTACTATCTTTTGAACTCAGGGGCAGTTCTAGGTGATCATGCACCTAACTGACATCAACAGTTACCTGTCTTCCTTTTATAAATATGTGCACATCCTTTGCTCTGTTGCCAGAGATCGGGTAGTAACACATAAGTTCTATGGGTAATGAACCAAAGGTCCGTCAATGGAAAAAGCAACATTACCCCGGCTGGGGTCCCCGGGATTGCCACACCCGTAGTCATTTGACTCCCCTGGGGGTGGGCAATGACACAATGTGTTGCAGTGCTTGTGGCTCCACGTTATCCTCGCAGGCAGTATCCCACCTGCTGATCCTTGCTCTAACCGGAAAATAATCAGCCAAGACTCATATAAGTACCAGGCCCAGCTTTGGTCATACATCTAAATCCTTCCTGCTTATCGCGGAACTATTTGTTCCGTCTGATTCTCAATTTTTGAGTTTCCTGAAATAGTGTCTAATCAGTGGTTTCACCGACAACCCTGATACTATCTCATCTAATCCTGATCTTAATCTTACCAATTAATTGGCAGTCTCATTTCCCTCAACATTACAATGGCCTGGAAGACAGAATAGCCTTATATTATAACTGTTAAATCAGTGCTTTTAGCGCTGGCTTGACTGTTGACGTAGAAGGTATTCAGTCGGCTAGACTTGGGTTGAACTCGTTCACTAGTTCAGTTTTGCCACAAACCAATGATCAAACCCATTTAAATTACATTGGTTTGATCATTGGTTTGTGGCAAAAATGAACTAGTGAACGAGTTCGACCCAAGTCTATTTTCGGCAAGTAATTCCGTTAGTATGCCATCGGACATGTCTGCAGACAAGTACGCGTGTCTAATAGCCCTTTTAGAAATGTATGGCAAACAAAAAAATTTTTTGAAAAATTAAAAACAAATTTTCTTTTTAATGGAAAGTTTCACTTCTTCGACGCATTTTCTAGAAATGTAAATACTTGCGTACTCCTTTGTAACCTCGAGCTCCTTACTTAAAATTAAAAAATCTATACAGTTTCTCCCACCTCTGAATACATGGATTTGTCCCCTATCCAATAAATACGAATAGGATTACCTACTTGTTAAGTAGATGAAATCACAAAAGATCAATGCTTTATCGCTATTTGCACCAGATTTAAATATGTATGTATTCAATATGGTTGTTCTCTTGCTAGTTGGAGTGACATTGCATCCTTTCGAATATTTTTAAGTGCAGATAGCAAGAAACACGTGAAAAGTCACGTTTGTCGAATATAAAGACTTATTAAACATAAAAAAAAAACTCAACAGACTAATTTAAAGAGTCCATATAGGAATCATTTAAAAAAACAGATATTTAAGCTGATAGAAATAACAAAGATAATGTGATGAAGTGATGTAATAAGTGTGAAGACACAATGGCTTGCAAACACTATTTGTATATCGTATGTACGAGTACGTATGCTTGACTGTGGTTTTCAACGGGTTTTAAGGAACATACATACATAAGTATCTTATTATGATCATAATAATAAAAAAAATATGATAATAAAGCAAAACATAACATGTAGCAAAATTGGTTTGTTGTTACCACCACATTGGCTGAAGTGTGTAAAAAGTGGCAAACACAATGCCTTGCAATGTATAATCTAATGAATTCAACTGAAAATGCACAAACGCTCTAAAGTTTAGAGTCTAAAGTAAATGAGGGAGCTACTGAGCGCTTAAAATCCCGTAAAACAGAATGAAACATTTAATACCTGCTAAGAAATATAAAAAGTACAGGCAGATAGCAAGTACATATCGTTATCTTCTTATAGAAAGGCCTAACTATTTTTTTTTAATCGAGATTTTTGTATATTTATATAGAAGAACATCTAATGTATCGAAAAATTCAAAAATCTCGATTTTAAAAAAATAACGATATAAAGGGCCCGCCATCTAACGTTTTTTTTTTCAACTAGTGCTTATTTCGTAAATGGTAACACTTAGCTCATGTCGGATTTGACAGATAATTAGCAGAGTGCGGAGAGTGCTCGAATTAAACTCGCTCGCAAGCGAATTCAATTCGAGCGAGTTTTATTTTTTGTATTGAAAAGAGCTACTCTTGTCTGCTCGCGAGTTAAAAAAATAAAACTCGCGAGCGCATTTAATTTTTGAGAATCGAAAATAGAACTCGCGAGAAAAATTCAAATTTTAACAGTCAAAAATAAAACTCGACTCGCGAGTCGAGTTAAAAAGGATTATTCGCGAGTTTTATTAATTTTGTTTGTTCAAATTCTGTTTTCTATAGGTCGCAATGTTGAAATTATATTTTATTACTGGCAGGTAAGGATTTGCATAACTTTTCATGAAGCAGAAGCCTTAAAACATTTGAAAAATACCTCATGACATGAAAGTAAGAACATATATTTTTATATATGTATATGCATTTGTAAGTACTATACTTTTCAAATTCGCATATAAATACATATACTTCTTCGAATAAGCAAAAAAAAAATTTTTTTTGTAATAACTACTCGTTTTGAATTCGTTTATGCTCGTTTTGCACTCTTTTAAAATTTGTGCTTACGAGTTTTAAAATAAAACTCGCGAGTACAAATTTTAAGGCGAGTCAATTAATGCTTACGAGTCGAGCATAAAAGGAGTACGAGTCTTATAAAGTTTGTGCTCGCGAGTTTTAATTTTGAACTCGCGAGCACAAATTTTAAAACGAGCGAGTTAATAAAAATTTTTCTCGCGAGCAGAATTTTTCCCTACCCTGATAATTAGTTTTATCCTTCCGCTGAACGAATATGGTTGTGTATACGCTTGAACAACGCTGGGAAATAGTTGCTTACAGAAAATGCCGATTTTGCCAAAAAAAAAATCATCTTTTCAGATGAAGCTCATTTTGATCTTGGCGGGTATGTAAACAAGCAAAATTGTCGCATTTGGGGCACAGAAAACCCGCACGCATACATTGAAAAGCCGACGCACCCAAAACGAGTCACTGTTTGGTGCGGATTTTGGTCCAGAGGCATAATTGGGCCATTTTTCGAAAATGAGCAAGGAGTGGCCGTTACAGTCAATGGCGATCGTTATCGGGAAATGTTGAACGAATTTTTGTTCACAAAAATTGAAGAGGAGGATATTGGCAACATTTGGTTTCAACAGGACGGCGCTACGTGCCACACAGCCGAAGCTACACTCGATGTTTTGCATAGCATTTAAAAAAAAAAGTTATCTGGCGGACCCTTTATGTATTTATATATTAAGGTAACGATATGTATGTACATATGTATGTATGTATATGTAACTATTGCGAAAGAACACCAGGCGGTATGTGGCTCAATTATCTCTCAGGAAACAATAGAATAAAAAAGCAATGTGTAGACTTGGGTCGAACTCGTTCACTAGTTCATTTTTGCCACAAACCAATGATCAAACCCATTTAAATTACATGGGTTTGATCATTAGTTTGTGGCAAAAATTAACTAGTGAACGAGTTCGACCCAAGTCTAGCAATGTGAGTCCGATCACAGGGGAGATGTGTAAACATCTAGTAATGAATTTTTTTTATATTGGCTTATGATAACTAAAATAAGATATATAAATTTTTGAGTCTACTGTATTTAAAAATCTATGGAAAACTGTATCTATAGTAGTGGAATTATTAGTTGTGGTGGTTTGTGGAGAATTGCTCATATGCAAGTGGAAAATGTCAAATAAAAATTTTGATCTATTAAAATTAACATTGCTCCTGAAGGTATGCTTTAAAATTCAGTTGAGTGTATTTCTATGCAGCTGTTAAGTTTCTCTGTACTTCTTGTTGTCCGTATGATTACACTAATACACTCATACATAGCTCACACCGATTTGATAACGCATCGCACATCTTACTCAAAATTTGTGATTGTATTGTGAAAAAGATTTTTACCCCCTAGCGTATAGATCTTTACACATCAAAAAGCATCACTTCGTTGTCTGTTAAATATAGAAAATATGTTTAAATCGCTATCAATCCTTCTATTAATTATGCTTAAATTAAGGAACTTTACTTACTACAATACTAATAGCTCGGTATAAAACATACATACATATGTACATATACATATATATAGTACATCAATTGATAAGATAAAATAGCTTGTGCAAATGGTGTGGACTTTTGAATTTATCTTTTGAGTTTACTAAAAGCATAAAATTACGTACATATCAAAAATTGTATAGACACAAGAGATAAATATACATTTATTTATATGCATGTATAACTATATGTATACAGTTACTGCCAAAATAATAGCACTAAGTAAATGTATTAAACTAAATTGAAAATATTAATATTTTACACATATGGTTTTATGTCAATTCATCAAAATAAAATCACCATTTACTTTTATAATTATTGTAGTATATAATTGTAAACATAAATTGTGAGACATCTGTCTTTCACTGATTTAAGTAAAACGGCAACACCAACAGCTGTTATTGAAAAACTACAATGTAAACTAGATATAAGAATATAATTAATAAAACACTCTTGAATTTGCTTTCATCCAGATTGGTTGTTTTCTTCTGCTTGTCTATCTTTTACTTTGCCGCTACATCACATTGGCGACGAGGATAAAGGAGAATAAAAAAATAAGAAAAGAATAAAAAGTGTACATACACGTGTTTTGAATAACTAAAAAAAAGTTACAATAAATAAAACAAAATAAAAAAAACGTCTTAATAAGATACTCGTACAATCAGAATGGTTCAGGAAGACAGCGCATTGGCAGCTACAACAAACATCTTCCATGTGACGCTGCAAGAATTCAATCCGTCTAAAGAGTCATGGATACTTTGGAAAGATAAGTTTGATGTACATATATCAGAACTTAACATCAAGGATGACAGCGCCAAGCGATCAGCTTTATTAAAGTCAATCGGATCGCAAGCATACAATTTATTGCATAGTTTATGCAGCCCAAGCAAACCAGCAGATTTAACCTTTAAGGACTTGTGCAAAAAGCTGGAAACGCATTTCACACCACCGATAATCGTTTTCCAGCAACGTAAGATATTCCATGCGGCATCGATGAATGCCAATGAAAGCATTGCCGAATATTTTGCCAGAATAAAAACATTAGCATTGAACTGCAAATTTGGAGATAGTTTGGACAACTTCATATTAAATCAGTTTGTGATGGGTCTTCCAGAAAGAATCTTCGACAAAATGTGTGAAGAAAGCGAAAAATTAACGGTTGATGAGGCATTACGTAAGGCCATGATTTATGAAATTAAAATGGCGGCTAAATCAGGCGATGGCGAACCTAACAACAACAACAACAACAGCAACGTAAATTACGTATATAGCAAGGGCAAACCCAACAACGGCAAAGGCAACAAAAACAAAAACTCCAGTAAGAAACAACTTGGCAAGTGCATGCATTGTGGCTGGCGTAATCATACTTCAGAGGAATGCAGATATAAGGGCAGCAAATGCCATCAATGTGGCAAAATCGGGCATTTAGCGGCAGTTTGTCGTTCCAAGCATAAAAACAACGTCAATTACGTATCAAATATAATAGACAATCATAATATGAATTTAGATGAAGTTGACGTTAATAATTTTTTTAATTCTCATGTTTTTAGTATTACTGATGATAAGTCGAACATAGCCTATTCACTCACAGTCAACATTGATGGGATAAACGTAACAGCAGCATGCGACACTGGCGCTCCTTGCACCTTGGTTTCAAAATCTTTTTTTGATGATTATGTACGCAACAAGAACTTAAGAAAGTGTTCTGTTCCATACGTAAGTTACAGTGGTGATTATATAAAAATAATCGGTGAGTACGATTCATTGATTACGTATCAAGGCATAACCAAAAAGTTGAATGTTGTAGTTGCTAATGAAAAGAACCCAATATTATTGGGTAGAAATTTCTTACGTTCCTTTGATTTTGAATTGAAGCAAGTCAATTTTATAAACAACAAGGTTGATTACGATATCATCGTAAATGAAATAAAAAGTGAATTTTCACAAGTGTTTAGCGATCACTTGGGCAAATATGAAACAAGTGAAGTAACGTTGGCTATTGATGACAAAGCAGTGCCTATTTTTTTTAAACCGCGCCCTCTTCCTTTTGTGTATAAAGAAAAAGTTGAAAGGAAATTGCGTGAAATGATAGATATGGGAATTTTAGAGCCGACCGAGCATTCAGAATGGGGTACACCTCTCGTACCTGTCCTTAAGCCCAATGGTGACTTAAGGATTTGCGCTGACTATAAAGTCACGTTAAATAAGCATCTCATTGACGTTAAATATCCACTGCCACGTATTGATGAGATCTTCGCTTCTTTAGAAGGTGGCCAATTATTTACTAAGTTGGATATGTCAAATGCTTACAATCAACTCGTCTTAGATGCAAATTCTCAAAAATTGTGTACTTGGAGTACTCATATTGGGACTCTCAAGGTAAAACGTTTGCCTTTCGGCATCAAAACTGCAGCAAGCATTTTTCAAAAAACGATGGAAAATTTGTTACGTGAAATTCCACACGTAGTTGTCTATCAAGACGATATCACTATAACTAATAAAAACTTCAAAGATCACATTGCAACTCTTAAATTGGTATTATCAAAATTGAGTTCTGTAGGGATAACATTAAACGTAAGTAAATGTGTTTTCTTTCAACCGAAAATCACATATTTAGGATTTCAAATTGACAAAAATGGTCTTAGTAAGACACCAGAACGCACATCTTGCATTATTGATGCGCCTACTCCACGTAATACGTCGGAAGTCAAAGCATTCGCCGGAATGGTCAATTACTATTCAAAATTCATTCCAAATTTCGCGCACAAAATGACGCCATTGTACAACCTTTTACAAAAAAATAAGAAATTCGCATGGTCGAATGAATGCCAAAAGGCATACGATCAAATCAAAGCTGATGTGACTTCTAATCAAGTTTTAGTACATTTTAACCCAAAACTACCCATTGTCTTGACAACGGATGCAAGTAACACAGCCATAGCAGGCGTACTTGCGCATCAATATGCTGATGACTCCCTCAAACCGATTGCATTCGTTTCGCGAGCATTGTCCAAGCCTGAACAAAACTATGCTCCTATTGAAAAAGAAGGTCTTGCTATAATTTTTTGTGTAAGTAAATTACGGCAATATTTATTGGGCAACAGTTTCACTATACGTACCGATCATAAGCCACTTGTTTCATTATTCGGCCAAGCGAAAGCGTTACCTGTAATGGCAGCAGCCAGAGTACAGAGATGGTCTGTAATTTTATCTGGTTTTCAATACAAAATTGAATATATACAGGGTACAAGGAACCAAGCTGATGGCTTGTCCAGAATTCCACAACGTAATGTCACAATTGATTCAAACGAACACACATATATCAATTTTATTGATAATGAAAGTAATTTACTTTTAAATTATAAAAATATAGCCTTAGAAACTAAGCGTGATCCGATATTATCGAGGGTTGTTGAAGCCATCAACACAAATGTTCTTCAATATTTAAAAGGAAAGGAATTTGAACCATACAGAAATAAATGCATTGAATTGACGATTGAATCAGACTGTCTTATGTGGGGTTACAGAATAATTATTCCACAAAAATTTAGAACGGATGTACTAAATCAATTACATATTTCGCATTTAGGAATTGTCAAAACGAAGTCTTTAGCTAGATCGTATGTATGGTGGCCTGGACTCGACAGTGACATAGAAAAGCTTGTGAATACTTGTGCACCTTGTCAAGAATTGCAAGCTAGTCCTGAAAAGAGTAGTCTGATTCCATGGAAAGTTGAGGACTCAGTATGGTGTCGCATTCATGCAGATTTCGCAGGTCCAATAAACAATCATTATCTTTTTATTGTTATTGATTCATATTCAAAATGGTCTGAAGTATTCGTCACTAAAAACATAACGACGAATTTCGTCATTTCTAAGTTCAAAGACTTATTCTCCAGATATGGCATAGTTGACACACTTGTAACAGACAATGCTCGTCAATTCGTTTCAGATAATTTTAAGCGTTTCTTAAAAAATAATGGCGTTAAGCACATTCTTACCTCACCAGGACACCCTGCAACAAATGGACAAGCAGAGAGCTTTGTCAAAATTCTCAAAAAGGCGATTTACGCCAACTGGAAATCAAATAAAAATACTGATTTAGAGACAATAATTCATCGCTTCCTTGCCGATTACAGAAATACTAAGCACTGCATTACAAGCGAAACTCCCTCCAAAATTTTCTTCGATAGGACCCTGAAAACCAGATTCAATTTATTAAAACCACCTTTATTAAAAGATACAATCATTCAAAAACAAAAGAAAATAGTAAATAGGTACCACGGTACAAGAAATGTTGAATTTAAAAAGGGACAGCAGGTATGGGTACGAGATTATACCGATCCAAACAAATCAAGTTGGACACAAGCAACCATCAACAAACAACTTGGCCCGAGAAATTATTTATGCATCTTATCTCAAACATCACGGCAAATAAAGAGACACTTGAATCAGATTAGGAGTTCAAGTTCTCAGGAAGAAAATTTAAACGAAACCAAAATGCAACGAAGCGTCAGTAAAGATGATCTACTTAAACCATCTGGCATAAATACTAATTTTCAGCAACCCATGGGTGACCAAGAGCAATCGAGCTCACATACAAGGCAAGATTCGACTGATCATCCAGTAAATTCGTCTCCTAAAAGAAATTTAAGGCCACGTAAAGACGGAAAAGTTTTTAAATGAGACAATTTTATTTACTATTGCATGCGTATTTTTCAGCTAAAAGGACGGCATGTAGTATATAATTGTAAACATAAATTGTGAGACATCTGTCTTTCACTGATTTAAGTAAAACGGCAACACCAACAGCTGTTATTGAAAAACTACAATGTAAACTAGATATAAGAATATAATTAATAAAACACTCTTGAATTTGCTTTCATCCAGATTGGTTGTTTTCTTCTGCTTGTCTATCTTTTACTTTGCCGCTACATCACAATTATAATTATCGGTTATTAATTAATTAAAATTTGAAATAATTTTGGTGTTTTATGGCAAATAAGGGATAAGTTAAGTGCTGCACAGTTAAGAAATGTGATCTTATTAAAAATAGTCACTCTTTAAGTTAGAAATATATTGGCTGCTCAAATAAAGTTAAATGAAACTTGAAGAAGTAACATGGAGACGAAAGACATTTACACCGACTGTAATGATCAAATCGATTATAGTTCAAAATTAAAAATTATCCATTTATATCAGTTGTACAAGTCAAAGGGGTGTTAACTTTGAAGGTTAGCGCTAAAACAATATCCCACATATTAAGAGAACAATACCTCAAAGCTCATGCCACTTTTGGCAAAGCAGCGTGTTGCGAAACGATTAACATTTATTAAAAACAATTTAAATTTAATCAATTGAAAATTGGCGTAATATTCTTTGGACTTGTTCTATTCGATTGTAAAGGTTCTCAGTTATATGAAAGCCGGCCTCCGAACTCTGACTGTAATCCAAGATTTATTAATAAAACAATAAACTATGGTGGTTAAAGTATCATCGTTGGATATATTGTTCATACTATGGCTTGCAACAAGGCAAAATACACAAAGAAGCTGAAACATGGTTTCATGCTCTGCTGAGCCACCAGATTTAAACGCGATTTAACATTTTTTTGATGAGTCTGCTCTGACTATACGAGTCTTATTGATTGATATTCTTAGTCAGTAAAACTATGCATATAAAATATGTGCTTAAAACTAAGACTCGCATTGTGTGAACACCGAAGATAGTTCAAAGAAGAAAAAGTGATATGTTTATCAATAATACTTGACTAGTGTGAACTGGGACTTACTTATTCTTATTCTCTGAACATAGACTGATATAAAGAAAAAAATATTAGGACTGCAGTCTAACAGGCCTTGTACTCCATTCCTTCAGAATTTTTGGTCAACTCCATTAGACGACGATGCTCTGCTGTAAATTTACACTAAGGAAATATAACAAACTGTTAAAATGTTAAGGAATTATAATATTTAAGCAAATAAGTTACTTCTATTAAAAATTTCTACTTTCAGCTAAACGCCAGCAATGCTATTATTTTGACACGCAAATTTTTATTTAATCGGCCATGTCACAGAGTTCAATTCCGTTCGGAATCGGAATTCAATCCACCCCATTTTTGTTGGAGATGGTGTCTAAAAAAGAAAACTAAAATATGGAAATTTGTCAGGGGTGTCCAGACTGTGGGAGGCGGTGGTATGCTGGGTATTCTCCGGCTAGGGCTTGACATTTTGAGGTTTATTCAATTCCGATTCCGAACGGAATTGAACTCTGTGACATGGGCGATTTATTTTTTTTATAACGTTTGAATATTTTGTGCTGAGACTATATATAAAATGATATAAAATGTATATAAAATATATATATATATATATATATATGTCATTAATATAAATAATAAACTTTTCAATTTCTAAATTAGATTTGTTTATGTAACCTAAAAGAAAAGATGTATCGTGTGGTGCTATTATTTTGATAGCAGCTGTGTAGATACATATGTGTATATATACATATAAATATATATATATATATATATATATATGTATATATTTACAGGCATACATTTATATACATACATATGTTTATATATGTATATGTTCACATACATATCGCCACAAAAACTTCAAAATGCCACGTAAGATTTTGAAAATTGAACAAAAGAAACAAAAATCTTTTTTAACAAGTATTCAATCAAACTTGCAGATAAAGGTTTTTGTACTGTTAATATAATAAAATATAATCATTATTAACGGAAAGAAATTATTTATTTTTAGATAGGACGGTTTGTTTTTCCGATGACGATATAGGAGTATGTTGAAGAGTTTGAGTGTGATAAAATATTGTTATACATACGTATTTCGATATTGACATTTCTAAAAATATTGTCATTTGTGCTTTAAAGTTTAAATGAACTAAGTAAAGTTAAATAGGTTTCTGTGTGTATGTTAATACATATCGTCGCTATAAGTCCTCCAAATAATTTTTGTTCTCTTTGATAATGAAAAATAAAAAATAAAAATGCTTTGGAATAAAAGCGTAAAGCATATACACGAACCTTCTAGCAAAGACAATTAATAAAAATTGTTTTAAATAATCAAAACTGCCACTTTTTCCGTCCACAGACATGACGACACAATCGTCGAACAGAATTAGGGCATTAATTAGGCTAAAGTTCGTATATTGAGGAAGCCAAATTGTATATGATCATTTTTAAGGAACAAATTACACAAATTACAATTGTACTAATTCTGACAAACACTAGCACGAACGAAACAACGTGCTGTTTTCTAAGCCCGGTAACTACACCTTTATCATTAGCTATCATGTGTTGGTGTCAGTTAATGCAAACTTCAGTCTTACATATACATACATATATAGATTTTCCAGTGCAAATGGAATTCATCGTATTATTTTTTCAAATTTCCCAATTTTTTTAATTAAAACACTTTTCTTTGGCTCGAAGCTATTTATAAACATTCATCAACTGAAGTGAATCTTAGTGACAGGATAATTATGTGCCCACATGTCCACAGGTTAAATAAAATAAAAAGAGAACTGTGCTATTAAAAGAGCCCGATATGTGCAAAGTTTCGTTTCGGTTTTATTTTAATTTTCCGTATTGTCATACCAATCTGAGTATGGTTTAAAAAATAGGCCTTTGGCTCATGGGGAAGTTTATGTGAAATTGGTGATTATTGGTGATTAGCGAGTTTATAAAAACGTGGTAAAATAAAACAATGCAAAGACGAACTGAAATGAACAGTAGAATGAATATCTTTCATTCACTCAGAAAATATCTCAATGTAAAACTAATATACATACATACATACATAGTTCGATGCCCTTTCATCATATTTATGTGTTTGAGTACCGTTGAATATTTAGTTCTCCCGCCTGCTTGTCACAGTTATTTATGTACATATATATGTATGTATGTATGTATGTATGTATATTTATTTGAATTGTATGTTTAATATTAATGCTGCTGTTTTAAAACTTTGCACCGACTATTTCACTGGAAATTGACACCGGAAGTTGTATACGTTTTATAATTTGTTCATTGCTGGTCTCTTTCAGATTTACGCAGCTCACTATTGTCTGATTTAATTTAATATTGTGTTTTTTCCCAACAAATTGTCTCAGCTTCTGTCTTAGCATTTTTAATTTACTTTACATCTTGTAGACCGAAATATACATACATATGTACATATCGATGGCTTAATGTAGAAAATGCGTATCTCGATTTTTTTATTTTACGGGAAAAAAACTTTGGAAAGAAAACAGATACAGATTTATTGCTGATTTGTTTTTTTTTAGTTTTCTTTCCCAGACTGTGGAAGTTTTAAATTTTTTTATTAAAATTTTTTTAAATAAATGCCAAGTTAATTTTTTTTTAACACAACACAACCCGCAAAGCGATTAGCTTGTCGGCGGAAAACACCCAGGGTCTATGGCGGGAAACGAACCCACGACCTCTGGACTGAGAAGCTAGCATAGCTATCACTCAGTCAAATTACATATACAAATTACATATGTACACACATACATATGTATATTTTTATATACATATATATCAAGTACATGCAACTCTACAACAATGGACAACAATCAGTGTAAAATAATATGTACATATTTAATTGTCAAAAAAACTGACAACAAAAATACGAGAAAAATTAGTGGGAAGAAGAATTATAAAAAACCTGACATCAAACACTTGAAAAAAAAGTCAATCACCTGTGGTGCGATTCATTAATAATTTTTTTTTTACAAAAATATCAAAGCAACCCAGCAGCTGAGTCAAATATTTGTGTATTTCTGTGGCAATAAGGAAAAAGTGCTTAAGTCATATTTTACTGTTTTGCAGGAGAGCACTTTTAAGCGTTCAAGTCGATTTTCAGAAATTTATTTCTTTTACAGTTAAGTTGGGAAATTCTCTGTTAACCTTAATTTTTTTTTAAGCAAACACCGTTCTACACACTGTAAGTAATAGATTTAATATGAAAAGTATAACCTTAACTAAGCTATTATTCCAAATGAGATCAGAAGTCTAAAAATGATAAGTCGCAAGTAATTTTGCTATAACTTCCTGAAAAATCAGACAAATTAATTAAGATTTTGACAGATTACAGAGGTACCATTAACTCAAAATCAGCTTATCTCGACTTAAGAACTTTTTCTTTTTTCCCACAGATTTGATATATTGACATAAAGGATAAATATTCAACGTCGTCGTCATCTTGTTATAGAATGCAAAATTGTTATTGAATTGATGATGACGTTGACAATAAAATGACGGTATAAGGGTAATTACAAATTTATTTAAATTAATAAGTTGCCGCTTAATAAAAACTTTATAAAAATAACACTTGTCAAAATTAGACAAACAATATTAAAATTAACAATAACCTTTTTTTATCAGCAAGACTCATTTTCCCAATTAAAAGTTAAAACAAAGAGAGGGAAATTAATAAAGATGCTAATAAAACAATGTATAATAATTTCTTAACACAAAACCCACACCACTTCTGTCTGGTTTTGTGAATTTTTATGTCTGGTTTTAAACAATGTAATAAATATGCAAAGGGTTTGTGATATCTCGGAATTTTTGACTTCCCAGCAAACTCTGATAAAAAAAATCATTTCTTGGGAGTTATTTGTTTAAAAAAAAATTATGTATCTAAAGGTGGTACATACGTTCATATTTGGCAAATATTTGGACAAAAAGGCGCATGCAACTAAATATTAATGAAAAACCTTTGGATTCAAACGCGTGTTTATTACGTTATTCTTTTTTAAACCTTAAAAATCATATCATATCATATATAATATGAATAATGTCTTAAGTTGATAAACGGATTTTTATCAAACAAGAAATTGGTTTTTAAACGTATAGTTAATCGAATATGGATGGCCGTTAGTTATTAATAAGAAATTATATCAGAAATCTTATTTTGTTAAAAAATTTATTTTGAAATAAAAAAATAGACGAATGCTTTATATATGTATGTATGTAAATCGGACTTGTGTTCGGATCTTATCAATTTCAAAAACATTGAAATCAGTCTTTATTTTTCAAGGTTTTGCCCTTGCGCTCTGTTGTTCCTTCTTTGCTTTTAGGTAAAGGTGCAATCAGACGTGCCATAACCATAGCCATATAAAACAGCCAATCGAACCAAACTAATGGGCAACACTGTGTTTGATTATAGGTGACTCGCCATAACGCCATAGCCATTACCATAGAAACCAATTGAATTTTGGTTTGGTTATGGCTATGGCATTATAGCTATGGCACGTCTAAGTGTACCTTAACCAAACTGATTCATATGTATTTCCATTATTTTGCAAATCCAAATTTTGGGGTTTTAGTTATCGAAAATTGGAATCTTTGTAAATTGCTGCTTTCGTGATTTTTTTCTTAAGCACCAGGTTAGGTTAGGTTAGCAGGCTGCTGGTAAGGAAGGGGGAAATTTAGAGTCCAGCTCATTTAGGTCCCTTTGTGCTACCTGTTAGGTGAAGAGACGATAGTAAGAGAGGGTGATTGGGAAGGGATAGTTCTCTATCACTACGCCAGACCGTGAAGGAAGACATAGAGGATGGTGAAGGAAGAGATAGAGGAACGGTTCACTCTTTTACAACTCTACTTTTTTTGATACAAAGGACACTAATGCACATCTGAAAAATGTGTGGTGTTGTTATTTTTAATGACTGCCGGAGACCGGGCTCGAACACAGGACCTTTGGT
Organism: Tachina lurida; assembly: GCA_944452675.1. Classification (NCBI taxonomy): domain Eukaryota; kingdom Metazoa; phylum Arthropoda; class Insecta; order Diptera; family Tachinidae; genus Tachina; species Tachina lurida. Next base: position 1,457,786 of record OX101752.1, read on the forward strand.
TTTGTACTACTTCAGCCAACGTGTTAACTACTTCAGCCAACGTCACCCTCTTCTTAAGCACCAGAGTGTTTATAAATTAATAACACAATTTTAAAAATATGTTATTCCACTTCAGTCGTTAAGTAGCTCTGGGCCGAAGAACACCTTTCGCGTCATTGTAATTATTTCTTAAGTGCGGTCAGACTTGTGTGTATTGTTTGGCCTTCGAGAGTTGTTCGTCTCGCTCGCACTGGTTGACCGATTTGCCATGGATAACCGAATATTCTTGCGGTTCTTTTGTGGAATTTCGTTGGCAATGACTTTGCTACTTCCTACATATGTGAAGGCATAGGCCCGACCTATAGTCAGTCACAAAAACATTTTTAGAATAGTGATAATAACATCTTGGGCACATGGTCTAGTCACTTCGTTCATGTTTATGCAAACATATTTTAAACATTTATTTTGTAGAATATGTATCAATAAATAAATAAATAAATGTATTCCCACTTTACAGGGAATTTCAAACAAAATTTCCTGATATCTTTTTGTTTCCCAAACTCTAATATTTACACAAAACCAGCTATTGTCTTTTTGCTCATTTAGATTTATTTTATTTTTATTCTCATTTCGTTTGTTTTACTTTTTGTCATGGTAACCGCTCTATTGCAACTTATTACTTAAGCAGCTAAATGTTATATGGTAGTAAATCAAAGCTAAGGAGGCGTTAAAAATAAAGCAAACGGAAAGATAGTATTTAATGAAATTCACTCGTATTTCTTAAACATGCTATTGTCTTCTTAACCTGGTTTTGAAAAAAAAAACATCATTGCATAATACGAGTAAACTTTTTCATTTCATTATACATATTATATACATATACATATATGTATGTATGTACATGTGCATATATATGTATGTAGATACAGTTGAACCCCAATTATCGGCTCCTCTATTAACCGGATACATCTATCAACCGGCATGCTACTCGCTTTTTAACCTCTATTAACCGAGCTTTGCTTCTATTATCCGTTCAAGACAGATACATTTGTATGTACATACATATCTACCCAGCGGGAAAAAATAAGGAGTATGCATAGATACCTTTTAGAAAACATCTGTACTTATTATGGATATACAAGACCTGTTAGCTCCATTCCAAACTCATATCGCTTTTACACACGTTGTCAGTAAGATGTAGTAGGCCTTCCGCTATGGCTTTTCCTTTTGCTATGGTAAAAGAATATGTTACTCGTTCTCTTCTCTTATATTGTATAATAGATGGGGCCGCTAGAGAAAGAAGTATGAAATGCATATTTTATCTTTTGTACATATAATGCATTCTTTAGAAATTAGATAAGAATAGTAATTGAATCAAAGAAATGCCTAAGCAGCCATTAAATAAGGCCTGAAGTAAGAAGGTCTTCTGAGTTTCCCGCTGTATCAACATAATTCAAATACGGCGATTAACATTTTTAGTTCATTATCGCAAAAATACACCGATGAAATTGTAGTCTAACATATATTAAAATTTCATAATTTTTAATAAAAATTAAGTGGTATCTCGGTTCAACGAATGAATACTGAGTTTAAAGTGTTCTCAACTTTTTCTCATTAAGTGCTTTATATAACGCACAAACTAAAAAATTATGTGCTCGATACTCGTATACTGAATTTTTTAAAAAATTATACAGAATAAATAAATATGTATGTGCATAAAAAATTAAATACAAATGCATGGATTTTTTTACGATATAGATATTTTGAATAAGAACAAAAATATATATGTATAAAAATGTATAAAATATACTTCACAAGCAGTTTAATTTTATTTCTGTTGGAAACATTTTTATTTTTAATATGTATTTGATTAATTTGTTAAATTTTTGTTTACTGTGCGTAAATAAAAAATGCATTTACTTTTATATACATACATTTATTGATGAAATTAAACAAAAACCCCGTACATGATATAACATTCGTTAAACCGTGATTCCATTGATATACGTTTTCGTGTTCTATTAAACGTGTTTTTCGAATTCACCATCTTAATATTATACATATACATACATATACATACATATGCATAAACGAGTTTCTGAATATCCATTCTAAGCTTTGTCCCGTGAGGGCTGCATAATCGCGGTTCAACTGTGTTTAGCTTTGTTATTCCTTTTTTATTTGTTTATATTAAAAATCGTGGAAAACAAGAACTAAAAGTGTGTGGTAATAATAACAAAATATCAACATATGAATGTATGTAGGTATCTATTTTACTTTCCCTTTTATATTTATTAAATAAAAGAATATATTATTAACTATTTTATATTCGTTTTCTGCATCTATACATCTTTAAGTACATATGTATGTATATCCATCAGAATCATTTTTGGTTTCGTTTTAAACCAGTAAGACTGGCTTCACACACGGCAATTTTAGTTGAGCCACTTTTCATTTATCTAAAAGACAGAGAGAGAGAGAAAGAAAGGAGAAGATAATAAAGACAGGAATCATTGTTGCGATTTTGGCATTTTCGCTGCCAGATCTGGAATTTTCATTAACCGAAAAGCATTCAACTTTGAAAAAATTCTGCCAGATGCTTCTTGGCAGAATTTGCTTAAAATAAAAAATGCTAATTTGTTAAATTTTTATCACTGTAGAGTATAATTCCTTTTATAAATGTATTTTTTTTTACAATTATGTGTTTCCTACGTAATGTAGATACAATAAATACCTATGTATTATATACTATGTATTATATGTAATTATATTTGTGTATATGGAGCCCTATCAATTATCAGTAAGCGACGAAAATTAAAGTTTTCGGAAGATGGTTTTTATAGTATTCAAATATGTTTTACGTCATACATAAACTATCGCTTACGATAGAATTTTACAGCCTATATTTTAAAAGATATCAAACATTTTGACATTTTTATAATTCTTAACTATGGGTAGGCCTATTATTTTAATTTCAACTCAAAAGTTTATTTTTTACAATATCTTGCTTACAATTAAACCGAAAATAGGTTTCGATATACATACATACATACATAATACATAATGGGTGTTTTTTATTGAGGTATAGAACTTTAAGTTGGCATCACTTTTTTAACTGGCGGCCATTTTGTCAGCTGTCAAGTGATAAATATTTAGTTTGGTTTGCCATTTCATCATGAACAGGTTGACAAAAGAACAACGCTTGAAAATCGTGCAAATTTATTTCGAAAATAATGGTTCAGTTCGCGAAGTTTACCGCAAGCTCCGTCCATTTTATGGTCGACATAATCGTCCATCAGAGCAATTAATTCGGTTAACCATGGATCGTTTTCGCACTACGTTTACTCTATGTGATAATACGCATCCGCAGAGACGTCGAACAGTGCGCACCGAAGAAACAATTGCCGCTGTAGAGCAAAGTGTTGAAGAGGACCCGAATGAATCGATTCGCCACCGTGCACAGCAATTGGAGCTTTGTCCATCAACTTTGTGGAAGATTTTGAAGATTTTGAATGTGGATGAGTTGTGGTTCCAACAAGACGGCGCTACATGCCACACAGCGCACGTCACAATCGATTTATTGAAGGAAACATTCGATGAGCGCATAATTTCGCGGAATGGACCTGTCAATTGGCCACCAAGATCGTGTGATTTGACACCATTGGATTATTTTCTTTGGGGATATGTGAAGTCGCTCGTCTACGCCAATAAACCAGAAACGTTAGGGGACTTGGAAGCCAACATTCGTGGCGTTATTGCCAACATACGGCCCCATATGCTCGAAAAAGTGGTTGAAAATTGGACCTGTAGAATTGGCTTTATTCGAGCCAGCCGCGGCGGCCACATGCCCGAAATCATATTTAAACATTAATGGCATAAAATTATCCTTCCAATAAAGCCAAATTGATGGACATTAAAACGATTTTCTTGTGTTTTATTTCAATTCGAAGTTCTATACCTCTAAAAAATACACCCTTTACAAACATATATATGTACATAATGTTTATTAAATGTTTGAAAATACATAAACATTCATATATGTATATGCAATGAAGGAAAGGTCGATGGTGAAAATGTACTGAGTCGCTTTTGGCTTTGTCACCAGTACTAATCTCTAATTACACGCTGCTACAAATGAGTACTTTTTTTATACTTGAAAAGGGACCTAGTGTAGGTTATAGACCTTATTTAGTAGATCATAAATCAATTTTTAAAAGTTCGGAAACACCCTCAAATTTCGGAGTTATTCCGAAAAAACTATTTTCGGGTAGGTCCGAGTACTTATGAACACGTAACTCAGTTGATTTTTATCGGATTTACAACTTTTAAATGGTTTCAGAAAGAAGAAAAATGTGCTTTTCTAAATATATATATATTATTGGTATATATATTAACTTTTTGCAGTGATATTTTCAATTATATCTGATTTTAATTTTATTTTTTCTAGGTTTTTCAACTTTGGCGCCATTTTTTTAAATTAGATTGTTCAAAAACATACCCTTATGTATATATTTAATTAAAGCTAATTTAGTTCTGAGTTAAACCAGCTTTCAATAAATAAAATCGAGTAAAAAGTAAAAAAGTTATTAAGGGTTTTCAAAAGTTAAAAATTTTGCTTTTACAAATATTCATCAATAGCTACTACATTTTCTTTATTTTTTTAATCTTATAATGATATGATTATATAAATATTTTAAAATAACAGTATTCAAATTATTTTATTTAGAAATTAAGAATATATGATTAAAAGTGCTTGCTAGACCTCTTTCGCTTGTACATACATCAAATCGTCTGTTTCTCTCTTAAGTGACCAGCAGTAATTTGAAATCATTCTTACTTGGCTTTTTCCTTCGAAGCATCTTTCGATATCCAAAATGTCCTGGTGAAATCGTTCGCCTTGCTCATCACTGAATTGTCCTAGGTTTTCTGGGAAAAAATCTAAATGTGCATGCAGGAAATGAACTTTAATGGACATTCTGCATCCCATTTCTGCATAAGCCTCCAGAAATTCTTTTACTACATCAATATAATTTTCACTTTTTTTATTTCCCAAAAAATTTTCAGATAAACTAATAAAGCTTCTCCATGCTCTTTTTTCCACAACATTTAGTTTCGTTGTGAATTCTTCGTCAAACATGATTTTGCGGATTTGAGGACCAACAAAAATACCTAAAAATAAAAAAAATAATACAATTATGTTTAGAAATCAATAAACATTTGTACCTTCTTTTATTTTTGCTTCACTTATTCTTGGGAAAACTGATTTTAAGTGTAAAAAAGGCATCGCTTTCCCTATCCAGGCGTTTCACGAACTGCTTCATGTATCCCAATTTGAGGTGTAATGGTGGCAAAATAATTTTTTCGGTACTGACTAGTGGAATTTTTAAGACGTTTTTCTTGCCAATTTGAAAAATTGTTCTTGGTGGCCACTTTTTTTGCTTGTATTTGTCTTTCCCACGACTGTCCCAAGCATTCCGAATAAAATTGTCAGAACTTTTAGATCTGAAACTATTTGCCATTGATACTTTTTATAAAATATAAAATCCAGTATATTTTCCATTGTTGCATACGACTCTTTCATGTTAGTAGCGTATGCTATAGGCACTGAGGGCAACTGATTCTCGTTGTGTAATAAAACTGCTTTCAAACCTAAAAAATATGTTAATGGTTTTTGAATAACAAAAAAATATTACTTACTTTTACACGAGCCGTCCAAAAATAATCTCCAGTCGTTCGGTTGATGTTGGTAAATAGTTGATGCTAACAACAATCTCTGCTCAAGAGGCGCAGAAAAATTTCGTCATTTCCCCCAGCCAAAGTATACACAGTTTAACTTTTCTTGAATTCTTTGGAAAATCACGTGTCTGTATTTTCAACTACACCGACATGGGTTAATTTGCTTTGGAATTTTCATCTGCTGGGCAAAATAAAATTTCCTAAAGTTAATAACACGCAATAAAAACAATGTGAAAATTTGAACGTTGTTTACATCATCGCATGTACCATGTTCACATGTATGTATTCTTAATGTCTGTCTACTTTACTACTCTTTGTAGTACGTACTAGGGATGCCAAACGGGAAATCCCGAACCCGAAAATCCGGACTTAGCAAATCCCGAATCCCGGGACTTGTAAAATTCAACCCCGGGATTTCATTTTCGGGATTTCTTAGCAATTTTTATATAAAAAACTTTATAAATTCAAATTTTCGTTGATTTTTATGGTATTTTTTATAATATTTAAAAGTCCCATACAATTTTATACGTATTTCTTATAAATTAACAATAAGAGCAAAATAAATAAACTACTTTCTTACGGTAATTTTCATCAAAGGTGCTACAATACATGTACATTTTAGAATTATTTTGAAAACAAAAGATACATATTAGCTTTGGAATCATAAATCATCATTTATATTCTTCACAATTTATATTCTTTGATACAAGGCAAGTGAAAACTTTTTGTTGTCCGGTTGACGTAAAAGCGAGAAGTATTTATAGAATAATGCGGAGTATTTTGTCTAAAAAACTGCTCGAGTGTGTGCGTATGTTTTTCACATTGCAGTTCAAAATTATTTTCTTTTTTACTTAGACCGTTTAGGTAGTTTTTGACACAAACCTAAAATCAAACCCATTTAAATTACATGGGTTTGATAAATAGTTTTAGTCAGAAACGACCGACTGAATGAGTTCGACTCAATTATAATTTTATTCGAGTTACAGAGGAAAAGGCCAGGACACTAATAAACCATACTCCTCCAAGCGAACGTATGAATACATATGTATCGTATCTGTTGAACTTATAGAAAACAACCTATGTATGAATTAAAAATATTTCAGTAAAGCAAAAATACTTTTCAAGTGCTCACGCAAACTTTTAATATATTTTTTTTTTTTTTTTTTATATGTATGAATTTTTATTTATTGTATCTTCATATATGAACTAACAATAAGTATTCAAATCTTAAATCTAAAAAATATAATTAGGCCCGACCAATGTCGGACATAAGCTTAGTAGTAGTTATATATAATACATATGTAAGTAGTGATAATCAAAAGGAAAAAAAAAATAAAAGTATTTTCAAGAAGTCCCATCTGGAGTGCTGTGAATAAGAGCCATTGTGTCCCTCTTTTTTAGGCGGATGTGTCCAGTAAAGTTCAAAATATTACGGGCAAGCGGATTAGGATGTGACTCGAGTTTTGTTAAATATTTGCCAGCGTATTTTGCAATTTCTTCAGTCACTAGTGGCATATTCAAATCACGATGTATATTTGAATTTTTGATGTACCATGGAGCCGATGTTATCATGCGTAAAATTTTATTTTGCCTGCGTTGAATTTTCTCTACATTTGAAGCTGAAGCAGTGCCCCATAGTTGAATTCCGTAGCACCATATTGGCTTTAAAAGCGCCTTGTATATTAAAAGTTTACAGTCTAGGCTAAGTGTTGAATTTCGACCAATCAGCCAATGTACCTGAGTTAGTTTAAGTTTCATTTGAGTTAACTTAGAATCAATGTGGTGTTTCCATGTAAGTCGTCGATCAAGGTGTATACCAAGATATTTCACATGTGAATGTTGAGAAACAACTTGATTGTTAATCCGAATGGGGGAACAAGTATCTCTTCGTAAAGTAAATGTTACTTGAACACACTTTTGTTCATTTACCTTGATTCTCCATAAGTTTAACCAAAGCTCCATCTGGCTAATGTGTTCCTGGAGTTTGCGGGATGCCTCATCAGGGTTTTCATGCATACTAAGGCAGGCTGTATCGTCGGCAAATGTGGAAGTATGGATACTACTGCTCACAGGCATATCACAAGTATAAATTAAATATAAAACTGGTCCCAGTATACTCCCCTGTGGCACACCAGATGAAATTGTTTCAGGCCTACTTGTAAAGTCTCCTTCCGCAACAGTGAACTTACGGGAAATAATGTAACTTTCCAAAAGATTTAAAATGTTTATTGGTAAGTAAGTCTTCAATTTTAAAATAAGGCCTTCATGCCACACTTTATCAAATGCCTGGGAAACGTCAATAAACAGCGCAGAACAATACTTTTTTCCCTCAAAAGTTCTTCTTATAAATTGAACTAATCTGTGAGTTTGTTCAATGGTGCTATGCTGACTTCTAAAACCAAATTGATGGTCTGGTATGCACCCACTACTAATTAGAATTGGGGACAATTTTGTTTTGAGCAGTTTTTCGAAAAGCTTTGACATTGTAGATAGTAGACTTATTGGCCTATATGACTCAGCCTTTGTTATATCTTTGCCCGGCTTTGGAATCATTTTAACCTTGGCAAGTTTCTAGTTGTGTGGATAATACTCCAGTCGTAAAATAGCATTAAATATGAATAACAGGATTCTCATTGCAATACGAGGCAAGTTCATCAGCATCTGATTACTAATTCCATCAATACCCGGAGCTTTCTTCGGGTTGAGTTCGGCAATTAATTTTTGTAAATCACGCGTCTTAAACTTTATGTGTTGAGGGGGTAGAGCGACTATATTCGGCAAATCAGCAACACCAGTACATATATTTGGCGTAAAAACGGATTTTAAGTGTTCAGCAAATATTTTACCTTTTTCAGTATCGCTTCCTGCCCAACCTCCGGTAGATGTGCGTAGAGGTGGCTTATACTCAACGGGTGTTTTAAGCTTTCTGGCAGCGCGCCACAAGGAGTAATTAGACGCCGGTGTAACATCAAGACCCTCCAGATAATTTTTAAGAGATGCAATTTTTTCAGATGCAAGCAACTCTTGGAGTCGTTTAGTGCACTCTTTAAATCTGATTTTATTTTGTGGTGATCTGTGCTGTTGCCATTCCCTTCTAGCCCTTCTTTTTTCACGTACGAGACGTTCAATGTCTGTAGAATAAATTTTATTAAACCCAATCTGCGGATGGGAGATAGTGGCATGTTCAGCAGCCTGTTTAATATTCTCGCTGAGATTGGCAATGTTCGATTCAATATCATCGGGTGTTCTAAGCGTAATGTTTTCCGTACAATGACTGCTGAGATATTTTTTGAACCCCAGCCAATTTACACGATTGATCATCTTCACATATGGGTCAGGTAAGTTACTTCTTAATGGGCTACAAATTGTGATGATCGTCGGGGAGTGATCGGACGAGAGATCAAGAGAAGCTTGAACTTGAATTAAATCCCTAGAGATATTTTTTATGACGCCAAAATCTATAACGTCCGGAATTTTTTGTATGTCAGTAGGCCAATAAGTGGGCTCCCCACTCGAAATGACATCCAAGCCCATTTTTGAAATAGTGTTGAACAATGCTCGACCTCTGGGTGTAACAAGGCGCGAACCCCAGAACGTATGTTTCGCATTGTAGTCTCCAGCTGCTACAAAACAAGGTCCAAGAGATTTGTAGAAATCCTCATATTGATTCTCAGTGATTGAAAATCTGGGAGGGGAGTAAATTGATGATATAACGAAATTTGAACAAAAACTTTCAATGCCAATATATGTGCCTATAAAAATGTGATCGTTAGACGTAATTAATCGAATTTTATTAGAATAGTGTATACATTTCTTTTAATTTTTCCACATGTTCAGCTTTATTATCGTTGTCATAGTCGTAACGAAATCGATAAAAAATTAGATAATGCTTGGTATACATACATACATATGTATGTATGTAACAAAAATGAAAGTGAATCTAAAAATATTCGTAAGTCAACTTAAGCGGTAGTGCTAAAAGTCCACAGATACATTAGTTTTGGTTTAGATTATAGTAAAACATTTATATTGAAAACAATATAATTAACAATATATTAAGTTATTGTTTTCACTATAAATTCTCTAACATCAAATGTGATTAATCAACTTAAAAATAGATGAGAAAAATTCTTTTGATTTTTATTTTCATACACGAATTAGAAAATTGTTCACTTTAAAGACAATTGTGGAATGATAAATTATGAACATAAAACCTTCTAAAATGCATTAAATTGTTATTAAAGTGATATTTATTTATCCCGAATCCCGGGATTTCCAAAAATCGATCCCGATTGGCATCCCTAGTACGTACATACTCGTATGTATTTGCTTGGTATTTAGTTGTTGTTATTTGCCTAAAACTTTCAATACAATTTTTTATGTCATCATCAACTTCAGTTGGCAGCTATAAATTCGTGCAGGCAATTTGTTACTGGTTGTGTTTTGGAACATTGTATGTACTTATGTATGCATACAGCAAATCCATTAATTTGTTGCATTTCACTTATTTGATTTTGATTTTTAGTTTTCTTTTGTGTCATTGTACTCTTCTACTCACTTCGGTTAAGAGAAACAAACTTTAACAATTCACAACATAATTGCTCAATTCACAAGCTATTGTGCGAGTCGTAGTTCGTACATATGAGTTGTCGGTAATTTCAATTAAAACATTGTTTATAAACAAATTAAATTACTAACAACGTTTGTACGAACTACAACACTCCTACAATAGGTTGTGAATTGAGCAAATATTTACATATCTGTATGTATATGAAAACTAGAAACAAAATTTATATGAAAATTACAACAAGTTGTAAAATTGATTGTGATCTGAAGAATTAAAAGATATAAAAGTAAAACCAATACCCCTTTTACACTCTTTCCTATTCTAAGGCAGATTTTATAGGATTGAGTTACAAGACGTACAGAATTGACTTCATCCAGAGATATTTCAAATCGCTTCTGTTTTATCATGCATTAAATATGAAGTGAAAAGGAGAAGTAAATTTAAATGGACTGCCTGTTCGTAGGCGGCCAAAGTGGCACCAGAGTCCCAAACTGCAATCGGTTTCTTATGCAAATAAATACAAATATGTACATGAATAAATTTCTCTCGGTAGCCAGTACTGGAGCAGATAAAAGAAGAACTTTGAAAGATCCCTGCAGAAAATTTGGTGAAAATTGAACCAAGCGTACTTGTCGTAGGACTTCAGAAAACGGGAGTGTTAAAAAAGTAGGGCGTAGTGTATGGTGAAAAGAAGATATATCGTGTAAATGGTTACATATTCAAAAGTTTCGTGATGTATCTAATATATTGAAAAATGCCAAAATCTCGATTTCGAAAAAAAGAAGAGTTAGGTGGTTTCTGTATTAAGGTAACTATGTTGTTTAATATTTTCTATACGCTGCATTAAGTTAATGCTAATGAAAATTTATCAGAAAATGTCCAACAAAATTCTTGAAAAAAAAATTGGAATTATATAAAATCTACTATAGTAATTGAGAATTACGAAACACCTTAAAAGCTAAAAAGCTTCAACAGACTCGTTCTAGTTATTGGGACTCGTTCTAGTATTGTAGCTGAGTCCAGGACCTGTCAAATAATATAAATATATGTTTTTTTTCTTTGGATTTTCTCTACATTGGAAGCTTAAAGCGGGACATGATCCATCAAAAACTGGGACTTAAAAATAAATATCTTTTAGAAAGCGTGATGTGTAATATGCAAGTTGGGAACAAGTATCTCTCTCTTCATAGGGTAAATGTTACCTGAACACATTTTTGTTCGTTTACTTTTATTCTCCATTAGTTCATCCATAGTTCAATAGGGCACTATTACGAATATTATATATTATATGTGCTACGAATATTTTTTTTTGCTTAGTATGTCTATATAAGAAAGACTCCGGTAGGGCATGTATTACGTATTACGAATATTATTTTTTTTTTTGATTTAGTATATACATATATGTATAAGAAAGACTGGGCTGGGAAAGACAATGAATCGATATAAATGGAATGTCAAGTCCTCTGGAACAAGTCCCGTAACTATACTTAGATAATAAACTAAGTTTAACAGGTGTTTATACTTTTGAAATATGAGTGCCTCTGTGGTCGATTGGGTAGTGTGGAAGCCTGTCATGCACGACGTTGACAGTTCGAGTAAAACACATCAAAAAAAGTATCTGCTCAAAAATAAATTATAATTGAATTTATAACAATAAAAACAAAAATGATAAGTTTTCATTGTTATAGTTAAGTGTCGGAATAACATTTTTAAATAATTATATTATTCTACACCGAATAGTCCCTGTGGGATAGTTTAGTGACAATTCAAAAGGCGTATACAAAGTAACAATTAATCCATCCTAGGCCATCCCCATGTAAAAGTGACTGTTCCGCTATCACTTAAAGACCGATCACTTGACTAGACTTGTGTCAGTTCCATTTCCTGCAAGGATAATTGAAGTAACTTAAAACAAGAAACACTTAAGAGCGTAAAATCAGTGAAAGTGGGGAAGTTAAAAATTCATTTGATCGTACGTGTCTAAATATCTGTACACTAAGAGAAAAACACTTACAAATACAATTATTTTTTACATTTACTCAATTCATTGCTTAAAATTGTATTTGAAAAGAAAATTTAAATCAAAATGTCTCCAACCAAAAATAAATTATTAATCAAATGTTTTTGTTTTGTTTTAAGTTGCCTTTTCAAATACAACATTTCGTTTTTTTTTTTTCGTTTTTCGTTTTCTAAAGCACCAAAATATGGATTAAATTCCGTTTCCGAACGGAATTGAGCTCAGTGACTGGGCTTATTAAAATAAAAATCTGACATCCCTGCATACACAATACACTTTCCTCCTTGGGGTTGGATTGTTTCCTAAAAAAAAGTCAGTTTTTGCTTTGCGACGATTGAAAGAAAGTCTGGCAGCCGTGCATACCTTCCAAAGGCATGAGTAATGAGATCATTTTCGTAGCATACTTTATTGCTGTAATTTTATTTCAGATTTTTATGATTTGTATCCCCGATGGTAGCTTATGTAGTATACATAACCTGACCAGACATCCCGCTTTAGGCGGGATTATCCCGCTTTTCTGAGGTTGATCCCGCCTTGAATTTTTATCAAGCTTTATCCCGCTTTTTAGAGTTTTGAAATTTCTTATCTCTTAATATATATTTTTTTTTTTTTTTTTCAGTCGTAATTTAACTCTGGGTGGGAGAACACCTTTTTCGCGTCGTCGTAGTTATTTTTTAAATGCGGCCAGGCATTTTGTTGTTGTCTTGCCTTCGAGAATTTTGCGGCTGTCGCATTGTTAGTGTTTTTTTCCTTGATTAACCGTAATTACTTGCGGCTCTTTCTGGAATTTTTCATTGGCATATGCAATCGTTTTGTTGTGTATTATGTATACATATGTATGTATTATGTATAACTGTTCGTGATTTGTTACACTTTTGATGTTTTTTTCTACGGCTTTTACTGCGACTTATATATAACCAAACTTTTTGATGGCTTTCGTGACACTACAAGAAATTTAATGAAACTTAACCAATTGTTGAAGACTCTGGTGCAGACCAAATAGAATACTCAATTTAAGAGCAATTTGTTGGAGAACCTGGTGGAGACCAAATAGAACACTCAAATGTGCCGTACTTATCTGACAAAAGGGATTTGATATAACTTTTTAATACTTGGAGACTGACATTTCATATTGGAAGGAACTGGTGGAGACTGAATTAAAAGCATTTTGTTGAAGAACCTGGTGGAGTACCATATATAACTCAAATGTGAAGAATACTAACTGGTGGAGACCATTTTTTGTTGAAGAACCTGGTGGAGTACCATATATAACTCAAACTTGAAGAATACTAACTGGTGGGGACCATTTTTTGTTGAAGAACCTGGTGGAGTACCATATATAACTCAAACTCGAAGAAGACTAACTGGTGGAGACCATTTATACTCTAGGAGTGGACTCTTGGATTCTCTACTTCCTACGTGAAGGCGTGGATCGAATGTGGCCTTGAGAAAGCTTCTATTTGTTGTAGAACCTGGCACTTTGCTCTAAGTAGCTAGCCAAATTATACTAAACCCCAAAAAAAAAAAAAATATATATCTATATAATTAATAGGCGAACAAGTTTTTTGTAATCCCTTTTGCGCCGGAACTACTGCACCGATTTTGGAGAGACTTACATGATTTTAAAGGATTTTCTGCACAGATGTGCACAATCTATATTTTATTGACATCGGTGCAGTATTTTGGGAGCTATAAGCGTTTAAAGTTGCTACTACTACATGCAAACATAGTACACACGCATTTATTAGCTTACACTTAAAAATGAAACAAAACATGTTTGTGTGTGAGTGTGTGTATTTGCAGTATTTCTCTTGCTATTCCAATTTTTTTTTTCTCTTATTTGTTATCAGCGATGCCAACTATTTATAACCCAAACGCGCTATACCCCTTCTCAAAACGCGCTAAAACGCGCTAAGTTACAGCATTATCAAAAATTTATAGTCAAAACGCGCTATTTTCCTACGCGCTAAATTAAATTTTAATAAAGGTCGATGTATGTATTAGTAAATACGAGTACCATTCATTTTTTTAGTAACTCTTTTCAGATTTTGCAATATTGCTTCTTCGAAATTAATCCTAAATAACTAAAATTATTTAATACAGAATCAGCCTCGCCTTCCAAATATTCGAAATTCTTCGAATAGTGTTGCGATTCAAATGCTTTTTGAAGTACATACAAAAATATATGCTTAATAAGTTATATAATTTTTTTGGGTCACGAGTACTGTAAAATTTCAAAATATTTGCCATTTACTCGTACAATATTAAAATGCGTTTTTAATTCAGGGAATTTTATTTGCAACATCTGAATCATTAACGAATATACAAAAAAACAAAAAGATATTGATCTCAAATGATATTTTTCACTTTAATCAAAACGCGCTAATTTAGCGCTTTTTTTATTAAACGCGCTAAGACGAAAAAAAGCGCGTTTGGCATAGTTAAAACGCGCTAAAACTAGCGCGAAAGGCGCTAAATTGGCATCGCTGTTTGTTATTGTATGAAAGCCATAAAACTTATAGGAAAGAGTTCAATAAATTGAAGTAGCTTTAATAAAGGGATTTTGTTTCTGGTTTTTTTTAATTTTATGTACGAATTATTGTTTATGTAAATATGTATGCATATTGTGTGACTGTGTTTTAATGAATTTTTTATGACGTTTAGATAATTTTTCATTGAATCTTAATATAATTATTTACATCTAGAATACGGACGATTATGTCGTCCGTTTGGTATATCTAGTTTTTATTAATATGTAACTGATAAAAATTTATTCCAAATATTTTTTAGTGTAGTTATTGTTTATTTTTTTTTGGATCTGGCAGCTCCTCAAATGAAAAAAAATAAAAATACAAACGTACACACTCAAAGATCCTTTTGTTACAGTGCTTTATATGTGCAGACATTCTGCTGCTTTAGGAATTTATTACCAAGAGGGCTTATTAGGAGAATAACAACTGCCATTCACCAAACTGTCAATAATAAAATAAAAAGTTCTTGCTTATTTTTTTATAAAGAGTTTGACACATTGGTGTAGTCAGTTGATGATAATATGGACTAACAAGGCCACTTGCTATCATTCGCCTTAAGTTTTTGTACATTGTTTTGTATAAAAATCGTATTTTGTTTTGTAAATGAAGTCAAAAAATCTTTAATTTTATTTATTTTACGTTACTAAATAAAAATTTTTGTTAATAAAAACTTTTGTTTATTTAAAATTGATTCTTTTGAGTTAAAAACTGTGTTTCCTAATTACATACGAAACTTTTTATGTGCGTATTACACATCCCGCTTTCAAATAGTTGTTTATTTAAAAATCCCGCTTTTTGGCCGTATTTTCGTCAAAATCCCGCTTTTTGAACGATCGTGTCCCGCTTTTTGTAAAAAGCTTCTGGTCACGTTAAGTATACATAGTAATCGTGGACTTAATATCTATGAATAAGTAAAACAAATTTCATCGAAATCGGATCAGCCGATCGGGAGGTTATGCCGTAACAAAAAAGTCCCAAACTAACATACAAACAAACTTCTTTTTTCTTATCCCGACCAAAAAAAGAGGTGTTATAAGTTCGTAGTGTGTGTCTGTACGAGTCCACGCACAGACCAAACGGCTGGACCGCTTTTGATTTAGTTTTTTCTGTTTGGAAGGTGACTCCATCGAGAGTTTTCTTAACTATGTTTGAAGAAAATGGTTCCAACCATTTAGAAAATATAAAATTTTTTCTAGATATATTTTGATGCATTCTATATGTCTTGTGCACCGTAGCTCCCAAGCGGTTAGATTTTAATTTGGTTTTTTTTTTTGTTTTGAAAGGTTGCTTGATGTAATACCTTCTGCTCAGCCGTTTGGAAGTTATCATAAATTTTCTTGTTGCTGAATTGGTAATATCATTTATTATGTGTTTGAACAAAAGTCAGTTAAGACATTCTGGTTGAAGAATCAACAATCATTTCTGTCTGATCGAGTAAACTTTTTTTTTGAAATTTTAGTTTTTGTTGTTTTATACAATAATATGGTAAAACGGAACAAGTTTTCTAGTGGACTTTTTGTGGTCGACTTAAGGTAAAATTAGAATTATGACTCCATCATAATTTTTAAATTTCCAAATCTATACCCTTGGAAAATGTCAGAATATTTATGACAAATACAGCAAAATTACTTTTTGCTTATACTATTTCAATATGCGATTTCTTTTGGAATAAAAATTTAACTTGAAATTAGTTGTAAAATGCAATAGTTTTGCGATTCAACAAACCTAATTGTTGTCAGGCTTCTTCATTAAAGTGAATTGTTCATTATATCCAATACTAAATTAAAAAGGAAAAGCGACGTCTATTTTAGGGATGTAACGAATGTTCGCATTCGCTTTTGCATTCGCTAAAATATATGCGAATATATCAAGCGAATACTACAGACAAAAAAATTATTTCTTTTATGAAAATAATTTGCGATTAACAAACGTCAAAAAGAAAATTATTTTAAGCTTCTTACAAGTAAAGCATTCTAATCAAAGCTTTAAAATTTTACCGGAAAACTTTTCTCTAAATAATTTCTCATAAGTATTAAAATGAAACCAAATTCCAGCGGTGCTTGGAAATATTTTTCAGCTTTTGAAAAAGAAAAGTCAGTGTTTGATTTGCGCGAAAATATTTTCTGCTTAAGACTAGTTAGTCTGTTCAAAATTTTGATAAAATATTGAGTACCACTCATTACTTCGTACAACAAATTTCTAATTCAAAGAATATTAACTAGTCCTTGTTTGTTGTAAATTCCACGCAAAACAGGTGCCACTCATATTATTTGTCATGAAAACTTAAAATGTTGAAGATATATTTCATATGTTTTTCCCAAGATGAACAGAATACAACTTCTGCAAGATTTTTTTAGGAAAAATTCATTCTAAATTGTCTTAATATGTATTTTAATCTGAATGGGTTGATTGCCTACCATTTTGTAAAATTACTATTAATTATTATCTATACTTACTCTTATATAAATTTATTTGCATTTGATATTTTAACGAATTGTAATATTTGCATTCGCTTTCGCTAAACTGGTATTCGTTACATCCCTAGTCTATTTTATTCAAAAGTATAATAATTTAAAATATATATTTCATTAAAAATATAAAGAAAGGAAAAATGTTTATCAATTTTATACTGTAACACAAAAAAGCACAGTAAAAACATCACATTCCCAGCTGGAAAAGTAGGCATTAATTACATAAATAATGGGAGAAATAATATATTATTTTCCAAAGGAAGACAATACATTCATTCCCTTAGAAACGAGAGGTTAATTTGATCAAACACAATAATTTACACATTGATTACCACGTGCATTACCACGTGTGCAGAAGAACCATGTATAGTTTAGCTTGTGACGAGTGTTATGAATTATGGAATTCATTCCTCGGACGTATTAAAATAATTCATTACTTTCCTAGGACATGTTCCTTGTTAACAGTAATAAATTCTGGAATGAAAAATTACAATGCTATGCATTACCTTCTCCTTTACTATTCATTACATTTTCCGACTGGGTTGCTTAACAACAAGAGAAAAATTAAATTTTCTTTTTCCATTCTGTTAAACTAGTTTTTTTAGAGTAATGAAATCAAGGAAATCAGCGATATGTACATAAGTACATACATATTTATTTCCTCCTTTATTGCTGAAAAGAACAACGTGTCAGAACTTTTTCAAGTGCATGAACACAAATTTCAAAGTGATTTTCATTGCCCATTGATCTAGACAAGAGTGAATAAATTTATTAAATTGAAAAATACTATTTTAAGGTCTTAAGCAGCATGGCGATTACAAAATATTTTCATGTTATCCTCTAAAATGGCAGTTTGTATTCTAAGGTACCGAATTGGATGTAAAATGGATTATTGATTTAAATGAAACCAACAGAAACGACAAATCACAAAAGCGTTTAATTTGAAAATCAATAACAAACAGTAGTATGCTTTTAGTTTTTCTTTCTTCTTGTTTCTTCTGCTTGAATGCCTGCCAATATGAATAGAAAATATTTGTTTATAACCAACCACATTAAGATAATTTTCTCCACTTCCTCTGCACAGAAATATCAGTGTGTTTTATTTGCCTCTCCTGCTGGCAAAATGTTCGTTTCTGTTCGAATATGTACTACAGTATACTAGTTTGTGTGCAACAATGTTGCTTTAAGATACTACATACATTTGTATATACATATCAGTGATGCCAATTTAGCGCGTTTCGCGCTAGATTTAGCGCGTTTTAACTACGCCAAACGCGCTTTTTTTCGTGTTAGCGCGTTTAATAAAAAAAGCGTTAACTTAGCGCGTTTTGGATAAAGTCAATAACATCATTTCAGTTAATTTTTATAGCTATTGCTATTTATGGCGAGATACAGGGGTTAGAAAATAATTTTCGTAACAAAATTAATCGACACTATTACAGTTATAAATTTATTTTTGTTTTGATTTCTTTGTACTTAAAAGCAGCGTACGAAAATAAACGAAGCAAATTGTTTGAATTTGTTTTCTTTGGTTCTTTGAAATGAGTGAAAAAAAAAACAAAACAACAACAATAAGAAACGTCACTCAGTTTGTTTTTGTATTATTTTTTTTTTGCAAATAAGCACAAACCAGAGAACATTGCCGATCGACTGTAAGACGAATAACAGCCGCCGCCGGCAACAAACAATATATTCATTTAATCGTGCTCCGCTAGAAAAGATAATAATGGGTTATAAATGGAAACGTTTTGAAATATTTTCGGCGAATTTGACATCATCATATAATATAATTTTATTGCATTGTATTTAACACATTAAGTTTGTTTTATACTATGTTCACACTTATGTTTTTAAACATGTTAAATACATCGTCAGCTGGTTTCTGGCTTGCGGCACAGTATATTCAAAATACATTATGTCTGCAGCAAACCAGAAACCAAACGACGACATTTTCACAATTATGTTTAAGACGAGTTTTCTAAGAACCAAAGTTTTTTAAGAACTAAACACAACCGTTCATATTATATTTGAGATGATTAAGGTTGACGTTTTGTCAATAAAAAATTGTAATTACGAATAATTATGCTTTTCAAACAACAAATGTTTTTGTAAATAATTGAGTATTTTTTAAGTAATTACTTGCTTACCAAATAATTTATCAGATGCCGCCATTTAATAACAAAACAAAGGTGCCAGAGTTATCAAAAAACGGACTGAACATACTCTCTTTATGTGTATAAGGAAGTGTTTAAATCTTAAATACTTCATTTAACAAAACACTTCATTTGAGATGTTTAACAAAACAAGTCAATGTATGGTAAAAAATCTCAAAATCATCGTGTTTAAGCTCTTAAACACGAATGAGGCGTTAAAAACGTTTAAAAACATAAGTGTGAACATAGTATTATATAGCTTAGTAGCAATTGCTATAACCGGGTGTCCTAAGACACCTCTCTCCTTTTTTTTTATTTTTTTGTATAATTTTACCAATTTTCTAGTATCCAAAACTCTGATAAAAAAAATTTTTAATTTCGTTGGTGATTCAGCTATTGCAAATTAAATTCCCTTGCATGTAATTAGAATTAAAAACGGATTTTAATACTGTAAATGGCAAATATCTTCAAATTTCATAACCAAAAAAAAAATTTATATAACTTATTAATCATCTATTATAGCTGAAGTACAAAAATCATTTGAATCGCAAAACTATTCGACATTTTATACGAGTATGCTGTTACTCCTACAAAGTTGGTTAAAGAAAATTAAAATAAAAACTAAGGATTTCGATTATTTGGTGATTCTGATTCTGTATTAAATTATTTTAGTTATTTATGATATAATTTCGAAGAAGCAATATTGCAAAATCTTAAAAGAGTTGCTAAAAAAAAGTATATTTACTAATACATACATCGACTTTTATTAAAATTTAATTTAGCGCGCAGAAAAATAGCGCGTTTTGGCTATAAATAGTTGACAAAGCTGTTATGAGAAGGTGAATAGCGCGTTTGGGTTGTAAATAGTTGGCATCACTGATACATATATGAAAACACATATACAACATACATAAGTACATATTTTTATGACATGTTTGAATGCATGTTTCTCCGATTTTACTTACAAGGACGACGAGCAGTAACTGGAACGTTGTGTTTGTTTTTGTAATACCAACGAAATTGGACTATTTAAATAATCTTTTTTAATTCTGCATAAGACCAACTTAGATGCATTTTACAGCTTCTTAAGCATGTTAATAGTCAATCAATTGATTGTTGTACGAGTATGTTTTGTTCTGCTTGCGATTGATACTGTGTTTAAACAGATCAATATATAAAGCATATAGTAAGCGCATATATGTACAAAAATACAGTGCACTCGGAATATAGTGAACTTATTAATGAGCATACCTGTTCAATTTATCTTCAAATTCCTTAAAAACAGTTTAAGAAAAGTTAACAGATATCATTAATATAATGTAAGAAAAAACAACCAATCAACCAATTATGACTCGTACTTTTGCCAAAAAAAAACGAGTTCATTACTCCCAGTAAGTCTAATGACAAAGTGTTCACTATATCGCGACTGTACTGTAGTTATGTGCCATTTCGGACGTTTGTTTTTTGAAATGCACATTTTTATCCGTCATTCGATTTAATTTAAGAGCACTTGCCTTTGAATCTAGCTGGCGTGTTAAAGTCCTATATTGATCGAAAAATAAATACATATGTTTTACTGGTGAATGTCCAAAAAGAATTTTTTTCGTGATCAGCACACTCAACTTATCCAAAAAAAAATATAGGATGTGCAAATTTAAGATTAGGAATTAAATTGGCTTAAAACACAATTTTTTTTGGACAAATTCATTTTTATTGATACCAATGTAAAGTAGAAATATGGGAATTAATAATGCAATATGATATAGGGCCAATGTCAACCTCTGATACGTCGCTAGACGTCCGCTCTTTTCACAAAATTTTTAACAACATGTTGCAATAAAGCTTCAGTTGTTTATAATTTGTTAACGTAGGCCCAGTCTTTCAAATTGAAATTCATAAAGTTCACAATTAAAATTCTTTGTTCAAGTGTAGCGTTCCATGGTTAAAATATCCCAACTTCTTACTAAATAAATGTCAAAGGATGACAGTTCAATCCTTGACATTTGCTGTAACTTGAAGTTATAACTGAGTTGTTAAAACAAATGCCTTAACAATAATGTTATAACTTGAAAAAATCATTTACTTTAATCTTAATATATATAAAAATCAAAAACACGTTTATTTGTTAGGGGTGAACTCTTCAATGCCCCAAAAGATTTTCGCCTTCCACCCCACAAAATATTTGTAAAAGACCGGCGCGTGTTTTTATATATATTCTACCCCGGTAAATGCTACGCCCCTTTCAGAAATAGTGATTCGTCCGACAGATGGCGCAATTTTTAGTTTTTTTGTGTTTTTGCACCGTAACTCAAGAACTACTGAGCCGATTTTGACCAAACTTCATATACATGCTCTATAGGGCGTGAGTAGTGTTTCTGTGTAGTTTGAAATTCGTCCGACAGATGACGCCATATTTAGTTTTTTGTTGTTGTGATTTTGCACCGCAACTCAAGAACTACTGCACCGATTTAGACCCAACTTTATATACATGCTCTATGGGGCGTGAAGAGCGTATCTGTGTAGTTTGAAGTTCATCCGGCAGATGGCGCAATATTTAGTTTTTTTTTTGTGTTTTTGCACCGTAACTCAAGAACTACTGCACCTATTTCGACCAAACTTTATATACATGCTCTATGGGGCGTGCAGAGCGTATCTGTGTAGTTTGAAGTTCATCCGGCAGATGGCGCAATATTTAGTTTATTCGTGGGAAAAATCCAATTTTCATATTGTACCACCAATGCCATATACAACACTAATGTTTGCTTAGGGCCAGCAACGCGGACCGGGGTCAGCTAGTTATATATATGTACATAAATTATATTTATTGAAGAATTTCCTCAAATAAATTTGATGTCGATTTGAGCGGATTAGTATTTGATTTTAGACCTGTGGTTTCTTAGGAAAATGTTGGTGGCATGTAAGATAGATTAATTTTTGCTCTTATTTACATACATATCCAGCCTTATTTTCGATTTTATCGCAAGTTCAGGAGAAGGTTTTTCTTAAATATTCAAAAATGTTTTTGTACGTAAATTGTCGCTTACGATAAAATTGTAAAGCCTGTATCTTAAAAGTTGTTAACAATTTTGGCATTTTGATAATTATAAACTATGGGTAGGCCCATAAAATTGTAATTTCAATAAAAACGTATATTTTCGATAACATGTCGTTTACGATAAAATCGAAAAAGGGCTCGATATGTTGCACAGAAATATGTATGTATTGTCATGAGATTTAGAATTCAACAAGTCTCAAGGTAAAATTAAGTTTGTCCAGTTAAAAAATTACAGTCTTTTATTTGCTTAGTTATTTATTATGAGTCTGTTAATTAATAATATATATAACTATTACAGACAGAAATCATAAAAGTAAACTATTTAAGACTATAGTACACGATATGTAAAAAGCCAATATATTGTGTTGTTAGAAGTTTTTCGCAATCTGAAGATATTTCGATACTTTTATATTATTTGTGATCAATTAGTAATCAATCACCCTATTTAGAAAAATGGAAGAACTTTCAAACGCTGGATTTAACACACGTACGAAAATTGCATTTGTAGTCGAAAATCGATAAATCGACTTTAAAAATTTTAAGCGATAAAGATTTAGCTTTAGCGAGTTACTTACACAATAACTAAGAGGGCAGAGTACTTTCGCCAGACAAGTAGGTAGATACGAGTATGTATGTATGTATGTTATATATAATAAATATTTTTATTTTAATGTTCAACTGTTTACTAATCGTAATCTTTGGTGTTTGCCAATGAACGTGCTGTGCTTGTGCTTGTGCTTGTGCTTGTGCCAGTTTTATAAGTGTGTCATCTTTCATATTTTTGTAAACCGGCATTGTGGCATTCCGTAAAAGGAACACTATTTGCAATACACTTCCCTTATTAGTTTATTTTAGTGTAAAGTTGTTGAGAACATTTGCTCATTGCCAATGTTGCCAGTAAATAAAGAAAATTTGTCAGAAAGCAAGAAAATTTATATGCATTTTCATAAAAGCTGACAGAGAGACATTTTAAAATTTTACAGACCTCAATTAGTCGACCAATATAAACATACTTATAAAATATCGTTCACTGGATTCCTCTAAATCTGCTTCATTTATTACAATATGTGATAGAAGTGGCAATCTTGTTTGATGATTTATTGAACACGTTTTTGTTGCAACAAATTTTCTTTTCCTTGTTAAATAGTGCATTCTCTTTTCTATATGTATGTTCACTTGCCTGTCAGACAACCAATTTTGTCGAAACGAAGAACATGGTCAAGTTTTCTTGTGTAAATAAAAGGAATGCTGCCACTTTAAGCAACTGGAACACTACAAGTGTTCTACATTAAAAAAAAAGAAAACTTTTTTCTCGCCTTGTACGATTACACAAACAGACTTATTGATGTATTCATAAGAATATATGTATGTACGTATGACAAAAACAATTCAATTTTATTGCAGTTACTAAAAAAGATTTAAAAAAAAAACACAAAACTCTTTGCAGAGTTTATATAATAAAAAATATTTGCTCAGTCTTGAATTAAATTTAACTTTTCGTTAAAAATGATTTGTTAATATCGAAGTAGGCCAAATATTCAATGCTTGCTTGCCGCCCACATATCCCTCGAAGTTCTTATGTAATTCGATTCGAAAAGAATTTGTATATTATTGACATTGAAGTTCGAAAATATTGCATTTCGATTCGAATTACATAATAACCTTCCTGGAATATTCTCGGTGTACTTGGAATAAACTTTTGCAAAATTGCAAATGATATCTTATTCCATTCCCCCCCCCCCCCCCAACACATCTATATTTACCAGAAATTCTTTGAAATCCCTTTTTAAAATCACAGAGAATTTAAATCGATGGAATTGTTTATTCAAGCGTGAAATGCTTTCTTTTTTCTCAGAGGTCCAATTTTATATTTTACATTCAACAACGTGTGGACTTATTTTCTTGCTGAAGTATTCAACATAAAAGCTATACAATGTGTATCTTTATACATTCTTGTATCTTCAATACAATATTTATATACATACGACCAATACAATGCCGCAAAAGCTTTCATTAATCCCATACAGTAATTTTGTAATTTAATTTTGTATTTAGTCTCATTTCTACTTTAATAACGAGGCTACACAAAATACTTTTTACTTATAAAAATTTAAATTTTAACCAAATCTCGAAAAAGTTTTAAACAAATATGTTGACAACACTGCAGTACACTGTATGCCATTTAAGCTGGGCAATTGGAGAAGTTCAATCTGAATTTCAGATACTTACAGATTCCGATGAGAACTGAAATTCATAGCTACTCGTAATATATTAGTGTATTACATAGGGTTCATGATGTGAATATTCCATGTATTTTATAATTCTGTACTCCATTAAAGACTAGGAGTAGTACAGTGATAACCAGGGAAACCGCAAATATGCAGTTGCATGTTTTTTCTTGTGTGACCTTTTAATGCGGAGATAAGATATTTATCCGTTTCAGAACTTTTTATGAACTTTGGCATCGATTTTTGCATATTTTACCCTTTAAGACATGTTTTTGAATGTTTCCGTCTTCTACGCATATTTTTAGCTTTTTTTTTTTTGAGATTTTAGAGCATATTTTCATATTTTATGGAATGTATTTATTTTAATGTTTTAGTTTTTATTTTTCGCCATTTAAATCTCATTTGCCGTGTTCTATGCATGTGGTGTATGAGTAGAGAAACAAGATCGAACAAAATTTTATTGCTCTCAATCGGATTTCAAGCGGATACATTTTTTAAATGAATTCCCGGTAACAAATGAAAAAAGATTGCAAAACGGTGGACCGATCGAACAGCTTAAGTTTTACAGTTTATTTATCTGATGGGCAGCAGGTACAATTAATGCAATAATTTTGTCTTAGTTCTGATATCGTGATCTCTTTTGAAGTTGAAGTAATATTTTTATGCTTTATTAAATTTTTTATTGTCTTCGTTTTTTTTTTTTTTTTGCTTTATTGTATGTGAAATTAATAATAAATATATGTATCGGACCTGTTCTGAAAATCACGATGATTTAAATCACGGTGATTTCAACAAACAAACTACTAATAGCTGACTTGTTAGTGGATTTTTATTGTATATTAAGATTTTGTGATGTATAATAGAATATTTTGTTCCAACTTCCATCGCTATAAATCGTGAAATTTGCTAAAGAAATGATTTAGGTTTTATTAACTTTATGAAATCACCGTGATTTAACGTGTCGTGATTTGCAGAACAGGCCCGTTATATGCGTGTTGTATTCAACGGATTGCTCAATGAGTATGCAAAATGTGTTGACGTGATCTGTACACGATCTTCCAGGTATAAATCCAGCTTGTTCTTTTCTTAAAATTGCATCTAACACTGGACTTATGCGTTTAAGTGTGAGAGGCGCCATCACTTTACCTATAGAGTTTAACAATGTAGTTACTCTCCAATTTTTGCATAATGCAATATCATCTTTTTCGGAATAGCTACAATTACTCCTATTTGGTTGTTCGCCCAAGCATTCGCGGATCAGAGATGTGATGAACTGCGATATTGCGGTGGAGCCGTACTTTAATAATTCTGCAGGAATATTGTCCGGTCCAGCTGAATTGTTGAATTAAAAATTTATTTTCATTTCCATTGTGTACTTTATATGTATGTACTCGTAGTTAAAATAGTTTTGACGTTTGTTTTCGATATGTATTTTAAGTAGTGTTTTATGCAAAATACAAATATATAAAAAAACAAAAAAGGAGAGAGGTGTCTTAGGACACCCGGTTATAGCAATTGCTACTTAGCTATATAATACTATGTTCACACTTATGTTTTCAAACGTGTTTAACACCTTTTTCGTGTTTAAGAGCTTAAACGCGATGATTTTGAGATTGTTGTTTTGTTAAACATTTCAAATGAAGTGTTTTGTTAAACATCTCAAATGAAGTGTTTAAGATTTAAACACGTAAATAGAGTATGTTCAGTCCGTTTTTTGATAACTCTGGCACCTTTGTTTTGTTATTAAATGGCGGCAGCTGATACATTATTTGGTAAGAAAGTAATTACTTAAAAAATAGTGAATTATTTACAAAAACATTTGTTGTTTGAAAAGCATAATTATTCGTAATTTTTTACAAATACAATAATTGACAATAATACTGACAAAACGACAACCTTAAACATCTCAAATATAATGTGAACGGTTGTGTTTAGTTCTTAGAAAACTCGTCTTAAACACAATTGTGAAAATGTCGTCGTGTGGTTTCTGGTTTGCTACAGACATAATGTATTTTGAATATACTGTGCCGCAAACCAGAAACCAGCTGACGATGTATTAAACATGTTTAAAAACATAAGTGTGAACATAGTATAAAACAAACTTAATGTGTTTAAATTCGCCGCAAATATTTCAAAACGTTTCCATTTATAACCCATTATTATCTTTTCTAGCGGAGCACCATTAAATGAATATATTATTGGTGGTCGGCGGCGACGGTTATTCGTCTTACAGTCGATCGGCAATGTTCTCTGGCTTGTGCTTATTTGCAAAAAATAATACAAAAACAAACTGAGCGATGTTTTTCATTGTTTTTGTTTTTGTTCAACTCATTTCAAAGAACCAAACAAAACAAATTCAAACAATTTGCTTCGTTTATTTTCGTACGCTGCTTCTAAGTACAAAGAAATCAAAACAAAAATAAATTTATAACTGTAATAGTATCGGTTAATTTTGTTACGAAAACTATTTTCTAACCCCTGTATCTCGCCATAAATAGCAATAGCTATAAAAATAAAATAAAAATGTTTTAAGATTATGTATGTGACCTGGTATATGAAAAGATGGCTTATGACTCAAAAAGCAACAACTACCGAGAAACTGATGAAATGCATTGTTTATCCTTAACAGCTGATTTATCTTTAACAGCTGATTTTGAGTCATAAGCCATCTTTTCATAGACCAGGTCACATATATTAAATAAAAAACAAAACATTCCTGAAGAAGTTGGGATTTTCTAACGAAACGTCGGATGACATTCAAAATTTAAAATAGTATTTTATTTCAATTTTAATAATCTCGAAAGCCCATTAGTGTAATTAGTGTTTTTCATACGGGATTTTAATCACTTTCCCGGGATCCCGCACATTTTCCGGGAAAGAAATCCCGGGAAAGTTGTGCGGAAATTCCCGGGATTTTTTGATTTTGTTATGGCAATTTAATTTGTATGTACACACTCCTTGATGAGTGTCGTTATTCACTTTATTAATGCGATGGTGAGTTAATAAGGTGATGGCAATATCACAATAGCTAAAGCTTTACAACAACTAAGGCCGAGTTTACATCTGGTACACATGCATTCTGAGACTTAGATGCCTTTATTTGGAAAAAGCAGAACGCGACGATCAAAATTTAATTCTACAACAGTTCATAAAAGTAAAAACAGAAATGAGCAAGGAAATAAAAGAAAATTACAAATAATTACAGATTATCTTTGGTAAATAGTACGGCTAACAGCATTAACAGCTTATTCTGTACTAAAGTCCTATTTCCAACGAAATATGCCCTTATGCAAAAACGATTGTTAAAGTTAAAACAATTTTAAGTTTAGCAATGATTTTTTCATGAGGGGGATATTTTGTAATATTTTTTTTAATAATACTCGTATAATTTCTTTTTTATAATATTGGTATTTATGTATTACTATTATATAAAGAGCGGAAACGGTATTTTTTTGACTAATGTGTGTATAAGACGTTATTATTTAATCGATCTCATGAATTTGTTTTTGTTGAAATAAATTAAATTTAAAAATATTTTGTTTTGTTTTGTACTGGGCGGGAATTCACGGGATTTCCCGGGAAACCGAAAAATCTTTCCCGCTTTCCCGGGAAATGAAAAAGTCCGGGAAAAGAAAAACTCTAC
Organism: Tachina lurida; assembly: GCA_944452675.1. Taxonomy (NCBI): domain Eukaryota; kingdom Metazoa; phylum Arthropoda; class Insecta; order Diptera; family Tachinidae; genus Tachina; species Tachina lurida. The sequence continues at coordinate 1,486,166 of OX101752.1, forward strand.
ATGTAATTCAAAAACAACTTCATATTCATATGTATACACAAAATAATAGAAAAAGGTCAATAACAACAACAAAAAGTAATAAACCAATTTATGCTATTTTAAAAAACATAATTTTTAGTGCATATTGAATGCGCATAAAAACATTTTTTTTTTATCATATTTCTGGTTTCCATAGTGATAACCCAAATGTTTGAAGAAAACAAGATCAATGTGACAGCACATGTTTCAAGTTTTGCATTACATCGGCCTAGAACAAAAACTACCCCATATATTGAGTAGTTTTGGACCACTCAATTTGACTAGAATCGGTAAAAAAAAGCTTAATATGTTTGTATGTACAATAGACCACGTAGTCGAATATTGTCTATAGGATTCTATGTGAGTGGTCTAAAGCTGCTCCATATAAAGTAGTTTAGAGTAGTTTCGGATCACTCATACTATCTAAGGGACTAGTCACGTGTTTTGTAGGCAAATGTAAAGAAAAACATTTTTGAATTTATTTATAGATGATAGCAACAAAATTGCTTATTTTATATGAAAAAAGAAAAAGAAGGAACATACTTGAGTGTTGTTTATACATTCGACTGAAAGTCCATTGAAGTTTTTACAAAACTACACATACCTAACCAGGTTCAAGAATATAATTTTTGGGTGAAAAATTAGATCAGTTTGTAAAATGGTTTCATTGTAGTCTGGATCAGGGACGGCATTGAGAATTTTAAAATTGTACCAACAACTATCAAAAATTGTACTTTTTTGGCCTTAATTGTGCTAAAAGATTTTTTTAGTTCAAATTACATATTTTTATTTGTTTCTACTGAAATAATCAATTTTGTTCTGGATACCGAAGCGTTTTCAAAAATTTGCTTGTAAGTTGGGATGTTAAACATATGGTTACAATGCTATAAGTTAAAATTTAAAATATAAAAATTAATAGCATGTGCTGTAGCACCCGAATTTAGAAGAAAAATGATTTCACATTTTTTGAATTTTTCGCTGCATTTTGCTTTCACAAGACTGTTTTCAAGTGAGAAGAATGTTAGTTTTATTGTTCAAAAGTGAAAATTGACATATGAAATGTACTAAATTATTCATTGGCGCACTATTGTACTTCCCGAGTTTGAATTGTACAAAAAAAAAAGTACAATTGTACCAACTTTACCATCCCTAGTATTGATTGATGCATATTCAGCAGACTATTTGACCTGCAAAAACTAAAACAAATAACTCAAAGTTAGTGTTTGGGTATTTCATATTATAAAATATAGATCTTTGGGAATCGCAGGAAACTTAGAAATTCTTTTAACACAAATCATAAAATGTATGTTCCTTACTGATATTTTACAAACATTAAATAATATCGAGCCTCATTTCTAGTCCTAATTGTAATACAATCCTATTTATTGAAAAATATTTATGTATGTACGTATATCTCAAAGTTATTTTTGTATTTTTGTTATAGCGAATGAAATATAATAATGCTTTTGCCTTCGGGGCGCTCAAATAACGATGTACATCTAGAAAATAGCACAAGGAAACCTCAATTTTCTACAACAATATCAACCTCACAATTCAATGCGAATTCTAGTAAGAAAACTGACAATGGAAACTATGACATATCAGCAGGAACTCCAACTCCAACTCCAACTCCAACACCAAACACATCAACCACATCGACTGCAATCACAATGGCATCAACAACATCCGAACTACATGCAAGCTCAGCTTCAACACCTAAGGCAACAGTATCGACGCCATCTTCAAGCCATCAACCATACTCCAGCCAAATACCCTGCAACTCTACCAGAACAGGAAACATGTTGCCATCTAATTCACCCGGAAGTCAAACTGAAAGTGGAAGTCCAACAGCGGAAACTTATACTAATTCTGCCAAAGCTAAATTATTGGCTAATGGAAAAATTAATGCAAGTACAAGTTCTTTGACTGCAATGGCTCCGGTCTCTCCCAGTAACTGGAAAGAAATTGATCGATATTTAGAAGTAGTACAAACAAAGCTTAAAGATGGCTGGAGTGTCCATTTGGGCAAAGAAGGCCGTCTCTATTATTGCAAGTAAGTGAGCAAAACTGTTTTTATTTTTCAATTACGTACTATTTATTTCATATATTTATCATTTGACAGTTAAACTAAAGTTTAACTAAGCAATCTTGCTCGGTTAAACCTAGATTATTCACTAAGGAAATTTTCGAAGCAAGGGCAGGCTAAAAAGGCATAATGTGAATAGGCACTAAGTAATATTTACTTGAAAAACCAAATTTTAAGTTTAAACTACAGCTAACTGACAAGTAGAGTTTATCTTTATGTTAAAAAATAGCTCTTATCGCCTGTTTCACAATAACGAAAGAAAACATTCGACTTGCAATTTATATTGAAAACAAAAACAAATTTTCATATTTTATTGATATACGAGTACTCAATATAAATTTTCAGTAATGTAAAAAAAAATCATTTTAAATGTCTTTTGTCATCTAACGTATAGATAATTTTAATAGATTAAAATTACAAGCGGCTAAAATAGTAACATGATCAGTTGCAACTACGTAGTATTCATTCACCTTGAGTATGCAAGCATATTCTTATCTTCTTGTTGCAGGAGGAATATACAATTAAGTTCGACATATTAAATCAATGCTAAATGTATAAAAGTATATATCGATGTAATATGTACATACATATGTATATATTTGAGTAAATCTAAACTATTTACGTATTGTCCATACAAAAACAAAAAGCTGAATCAAATTCATTATCAACATTATCATTCTCAACATACAAATTATGAACACAATTACCGGCGTTCATTTACAATTGTAATTGTATGCATACATATTTACATAACTATTGCGTACATTAGGGTGGAGCGTTGATGGGGGAAATCATCCAAACGATTTTGAATACTTACAGAGTATTGTATATTGCTAAATTATGAAAAAAAAATTGTTCCTTTTTATATACATACATACATATTATATTAGGGATGTAACGAATACCAGTTTAGTGAATGCGAATGCGAAAACGAATAATACATTTTATTTTTTTTTTTTGAAAGCGAATGCGGAAGCGAATGCAAATATTACAATACGTTAAAAAAATCACACGAAAATAAATTTTTATAAGAACATGAAGTTGTGTTGTATACATAGATTTACTTGAGTCTTCAATTCAGCAAATACTTATTAATTTATTAAAAATAAAAATTCTTAAATAGAAAGATATATGAAATTATATTAAAATTCGAAATCACAGAATATTCAAAAGATTTATTTTAAAATAATTAGGGTTTGGGATTTCCCGGACTTTTGTACTTCGCGGGAAACGGGAATGAAAAAATCAAGTTCCCGGGAATTCCCGGGATTCCCTCATTTTCTAAATTAAATACATTTATTAATTGAAAGTTGGGCGAAATTTCGATTGTTTTATTAATGTAAGCATTCTTTTGAAATAAGAGTTAATACAAAAGCAATTCTAAGACAAATTTTTAAGAATTTTTAATTGAATTCAAGCAAATGGAATAAAACCGAAAAGGATTATATAAAAACCAATTGACGACTGCTACCACAATTAGTAGACAGTTTTATAATAAGACCTAGCTTCATTTTAATAAGAATTTGCATTGCTTGTTTCTCATTATTTTTGAAAAAATTCCAGGCGGTTTCTTATCGTTAAGTACAAGCAAGTTACAGTACCATACTCAGCTGCGCCAAATTTTAAATACCCTGAGCCACAGTCTGTCTAAGTGTCATTCATTTTGCATTTTATTTCTCCTCAAATATTTTCTTCAGGGTTTCAATAATAGCGTCGACTTATAATAAATTTAAGTATTATCAACTCAGAGTTTTTACAGCTTAAAATGTTCAGTATATTTTATAAAATTTGTTCACTAATTCGGCGAAAAAGTACTTCAAGTTCGCTTAACATCGAATTATTTACTTTAGGAAACGATTATATCATTGCAATCATTGATACTTATACAATTTATTCCACTTTCTTACGTTATGGTGATTAAACGATAGTGATTAAAGCAGTTTCAGACTATGATACAACTATTAATATTTCTGACTAAAATGTCTCGCTGATCTAATTTCAGTTACAAAATGTTCAAAAAACAACAACAACTCAGCATGTCAGAGTTTCATCTACCACAAAAGTATTAGCACTTGTATTATACTCGGAAAAGGCCTTTCCTAAATGCATCTTGCATGGAATAGAACAATATTTTTTTTTTTTGTAAACGCATTAGGAGATATGGCATGATTTCAATTTTATGGAATTTTTTTTTAAATTTCAGTAGGGATTTGAATAGCTCACATTTTTCCTTTATATTAAAAAAAAAATATGGACATTTTACTGATTATTTATCGGCGTCAAAGGAATTCTTTCTTTCTTACAGTTACATTTGAAACAAAAACACAATTTTAGAATTTGTTTAAAGATTGAAAAATTTCCTTCGAACAGGGTATATGAAAGTGTTTAAACAGACAATGAAAAACGTATCAACTTTCGTGTAAATTTAGTCATACAATCAATCATTCAAACGAACTTTTTTAATATATAAAAAACAATGAGTTTTTATGTTAAAGTAACATAGGATTATAACCATGTGTGCCACAAAATTGTATATATGTATTTATGAAATAACATGTACTTTTAATTTCCCGCTTTCCCGGGAAAATCTCAAAAATTTCCCGGGAATATTAGACAGACATTTCCCGGGATTTCCCGCCCGGGTATTCCCGTTTCCCAAACCCTAAACATAATAGAAACAGCTGAACTGCGAGTACAAACTACTTTGTACAAATGCTTGCAAAAGCGTTGTTTTTTAAACTACTGCAATAAATTTTTGTGTCGAGGAGTATTTTTGTGAAATGTATTAGAATCACTGAAAAAATCAATTTCGTAACAAATACGAGTTTTAGTTAAATATACAAAATCAATCGTTATATGGTTAAAAATTGCATACAAATATCTTATACTCACTCAACTCTTGAGAGAAGCATAAAATTTTATTTTTCAATTAAGTTGTAAGTAAATTCAAAACTTCAAACTCGTTTTCTGAAAAACATTTCAGCCGTTTCTAAGCGGTTGGTGCGATTGAAGTAAAAATTAGGATTTAAGTTTAAGTTTGGAAGAAGAAGCCCCCAAAACGACCAGGAGCGACTCCAGGAAGTTGCAGCTTGGAATTTCTGAATGCATGCCATTTTTTTTTTGTTTCGACTTAAGTCGAAAAAAAAATTTATCTATTATTAAAGAATGTGAGAAAATAAAACTTTTATATAGCATTGCTGGGAATATGATTTGATTTAAGAGCTATAGTTTCTTCAGAAAATTCTCATGGAATTCCATATTTGCTTAGGTATGTACGATTTTCAACAAAAAGAAAATTACTCTCCCTAATACGTACGGAGATTTGTATTCTATCTATCACCCTCTAGTCAGCCTAGAACCGTATGTCTCTATGTCAACACTCTTTTCTCTAGCGACAATTGCACTAGTTGAAATGTCGACAACTTTTCTTTTATGCGCGAGTAGAGATAAGTTAGAGACAACAGTTCTAGTGTATTTCTGGTGACATTGTCAATGAACGCTTCAATAGTTTGTTTTTCTTTTTTTGTTATGCTATGCGATAATGTTAAAAACTTACGTACATATGTATGTATTTAAGTTTGTTGTCCCAACCCTTACAAAATTGTAGATGAGGGTCACTAAAATGTACTATTGAATTTTTAGTTAAAATGTCTCCATATGGTCGTAAAAGAATAGTGCTAAAGTCTACTGGGTAGATTTTCAATGACAACCCTATGTTATAAGTCAATAGGCGATTACATTGGCTGCGGTACACCTATTCAGTTATACTATTGACAATGTCACTAGTAAATCACTACAATTTTACTATTGACATCAAGCGAGGAAATATCGATATTGTAGACTAGAGCCCCTAAAATTTACTACTGAATCGTTGGTGCCAATGTCTCTATGTGGTCCCAAAAGAACTACTTAGTCAGTATTGCTACAGTCTAGTGGTGGATTTTCAATGACAAGCTAATGTGAAATGTCAATAGATGATTACATTGGCTGAGGTAGTACTACTGACAATGTCACTAGTAAATCACTACAATTTCACTATTCGCATTTCCTGCAGGGTCATAAACCTAAATACATATGTACATATATAATATGTATGTATGTATGTATGTATGCATGCGTTCTCCTATTGTACCTGTTTAAAATTAAATTCGAACAAGGGACTTAATAATTAGTGCATTGCTTTTGAATGCTTAACGCTCTGTATGATCAATCCACGGTAATTAACAATTACATAACACAAACACATTTACACATACATACGTATGTATAGCCATGTGCATATATGAATATATATATATATGTATGTGCATATGGGTGCATTTACAATTTGCACAGTACATATATGAATATTTTATAATTGCAATTAGCTGACCCCATAGATGTACTCGTAAGTTGTTAGAATATGAAAATTTTTATTGAAATAAATGTATCTAATCTGTTGATAAGTCTTGAAGGAATACCGCTGAATATACTAGTCGTACATAGATATCGAAACAATTTTTTTGTCATCCTGCATTGTATGTATGTATGTAAAAACATTTTGTATTGCTATTTTGTAGTCACACAACACGCACGTCGGGATGGCTGCCTTCTTGTGAAGACTGGAACAAACAGGAAGAATTGCCTTACGGTTGGGAAAGAGCCATTGATTCCAAAGGACGTTCTTATTTTATAAAGTAAGTAGTCGGTGGTAGTATTATTGTATTAAATTTTGAAAATTAACTTGTTTCGAATTTTTCTTCTTGTGTAGTCATCTTAATAAAACTACAACATATGAAGCGCCTGAGTGTGCAAAATGGGATGAGAATCCTCCAGAACCCCGGGTTGTGATTTTACAACGTAGTTCTACGATGGGGTTTGGCTTTGTTGCTGGCAGTGAACGACCGGTAATTGTTCGATTTGTTACTGAAGATGGGCCAAGTATGAATAAACTTCAACCAGGTGATCAAATTTTAGCTGTAAATGGCGAAGATGTAAAGGATGCTCCAAGAGATCATGTAATACAATTAGTGAGAGCATGTGAGACACAAGTAACATTGCTGGTATGCCAGCCTGCTCATAACATAACTCCGGGCCGCAAATCGACTCTTTTATCGGCAGGTAAACGTGCTAAACTACGAACTCGACCTAGCCGAGTACGATTTGCTGAAAGTGTTTGCGTAAATGGAGCTCCCTTGTTTCCGGTATGTGGAAGCGGAAAATGGTATATTTATTAATGTTTTAAAACCGATTCCGAAACAAATTAAAAAAATTTGGCCTAAACAACTTTGATGGTTTTGAGTTAAAAAAAGAAGATACGAGTAGAATCATTAAAACATGGTACCAATTTAATCTTGAATTTAACTTATAGACTTTTGCCCATCCAGTTGAAGTTAATACTTATACATATGTATGTATGTATGTATGTAATTCTTATGGGATGGTAAAATTCAGGCAGAACCTCTAACATCACAATAAAAGTTGTGGTTTAACTTTTTATTTTTATACTCAGCGATTTTAATTATAGACTATTTCTGAATTAAAATTTTAATAGTATATATGTATATGTAATATATACATATGTATATGTAAAACAAACTCTTTTTCGGGTTTGTTGTTCATTAGAGCGACTAACTGAAAAAAAGTTTTTGATACCCCTCTCAAATCAAAAATCAATATTTTTAATGAAGGGTCTAGCGATCGATGACCGTTTGTGAGCTGTGCCGTGTCTAAAAAAGGTATACTTTTGAAGTTTTTTTTTAACATATTTTCGTATTTCCTCCCACGACAACATATTAAGAAAAGTACATTACCTGAAAGATTTTTTCAAGCCGCTTCCAATGGTGTATTAAATTCCATGCATACATGTATGTTATTGATTTAATTTATTTTTCGTTTGTTGTTTCTTTAAAGTTCACTTGCGATTTGAATCTTCCAAGTTATTAGCGCGACTGTCAGAACGTAGCCGAACAAACACTTCACATATACATACATTGAGGGCTCTATGTATAAGAAAAAACTGGCATGAAGTTAGCATAAGTGACGAAATTTAACATAATCTTAAAGAGTTTTGCCATAAACTGTATATTAAAAATCACGCTAGGACTTAGTAGTGGGTTAGAACTACGTAATGCACCAATTTTTAATATCAAATTGTATGGAGGAAATCGTTAACATCTTATTTAAGTTCGTCACTTATGCTAACTTCATGCTAATTTTTTCTTATACATAGGGCCGTGAGTATACATATTTTATTATTTGAAATTACCATTAAATTTAGCCTTCCGCCTTTTCTCTGGGTGATATTTGTGTACCACCAATGGCAAATGTCTTGAAGGTCTTCTTAGAAAATGGTCAAACTAAATCATTTAAATACGATGCCACTACAACAGTACAGGTAATATCTAAAAGAATAATTAATAGATAAATGTCGTCATTGTTAAAATAATCGAAACTTATTGTTACTTTTAATAAGGATGTGGTTACGTCATTATTGGACAAGCTATGTTTCACAAGTGGCGAAATATTCAGCCTTGTATTAGAGCATGTCAAAAGCCTTAAACGGAATAAGTTAACTTTGTTGGATCCAGATGAGTCTTTAGCTAAAGTAAGCAGCTAATCATAAATCATTTGTAGCAGGAAATGTTTGATTATTAATTACAGATTGCTTCTCGGCCTGGAGCACATAAGTTGCGTTGCCTATTTCGTGTTACTTTTGTGCCTGTTTCTGCAGCTGAGCTGGCTAGAAGGGATCTGAACGCTTTAGATTATTTATATTTACAATGTTGCAATGATGTAATACAAGAACGTTTCGCTCCCGAGCTGCAACCGGATGTTGCCTTGCGTTTGGCTGCTTTACACATGCATCAACATGCTTTGGCCAATAATGTTTCAGTTTCGAAGTTAACGGTCAAGGTAGTTGAGTAAGTTTGATTTTAATTAATCTTAATAATATATTTATGGGTTTTTTTTTTGTTTTTTGATACAGGCGCGAATTTGGCCTAGAACGTTTTGTGCCTGCTTCACTTTTTGAGGGTATGAAGCGTAAAGAGTTGCGAAGGTTAGTTGCTCATTTTTTGAAAATGAATGCCGAAATGACAGGATCGACCAAAGTTTTGACACAGCTTCAGGTACATATTTCAAATAATTTGTATAAAATCCCACAATCTTGATGGACAATTAGTTTTTTTTATACTTTAGGCTAAGTTGCATTATTTAGATATTATTGCAAGCTTACCTAGTTACGGAGCCAAATGTTTTAGCACAAACCAAAGAGAGGGTATAGAAAGAGTTCTCTTAGTAAGTCCAAGATTTGGTTTAAGTCAAATTTCAAGTGCGAGAAACTCAGTGGTAAGTGCCTTTACTTTGCCACAGCAAATGTTTCCATTAATTTTATTTAAAAAAAAATTATTTATATCCGTATGTATGCAAATATTTTACAGCCCCAACCGATATCATCTATTGAAGATTTCAGTCATATAAGTGTTCAAAGAGAAGATGACATCACATGCGGAGTAAGCATTTTCATGCAAGGAGATCGGTCTGTGAAGTTTTCTATGGAGGATCGTGATGCATGCGAGTTTTCATTATGCTTAGCTGGCTACTATAGGCTATTGACTGGTAACTACTTTGTGTCTTAATATAGCTTTAATACTTATTTAATATTATTCAACATTTGTAGATAAAAATCTCCCAGTCTCAAGGGAACGGGAACCAGTTGACGAGGACAATGCACCATCGTATCTGGCTCAGCATACAGTACTACCAGCAGCTTGGAGTTATTTATCACCATTTGACAATAGACCACATAGTATTAATTTTCTTATGACTCCGCCTTACCATCATTGCAAAATAAATTCTCCAATCAGTTGTGGAAGTAGTCATATTCCGGAGCCTTCTGGAAGTGTGACAGACAAAACTTCAAATATCTCTGAATGCTCTTATCTGCCTTCAAATATACATTTGCTTTCTTCGACAGCCATGGACTTGGATATCCACAGCGTTATGGCAACAGAACTTTTAGAGGAAGCCAAAGATTCAGGAATGAGTGATAGCAGCGGTGGTGGCAGTAATTGTGGAGATAGAAGCAATAACCACATCTACAATGCAGCTAAAATGGAAGCCAAAAATGAGGAGGTTTTTAGACGGGTGCAAGAAATGCAGAAGATGGTGGAGAACTCGGAGCAGTATTTGAATGAGCAAGGGGAGTTGATCAAAGACTTTGAATTAGCAAACACTAGCTCTTCTTATAATTCAGCCTTTGTTTCATGGCAAAGTCCTACAAGTGCTATGAATTCTTCAAATGTTATTTCGAGTGGAGTTACTGAATTCGACAGTGATTGTGATAGCCTCAATAGCAGTAAGTTATCGTCGAATGAAGAAACTCCTCAACAAAGTTCTTTAAAACATAGTGACTCATTGGCTCTACTAGCCGAAACAATAAGCCATGATTTAAGTGGTATAGCACAGACTTTAAATTCCATTGGTGGTGGTGCAATGGAAATAAAGCGAAAAAAACCTACACTCATAGATACATCAAGTCCAAGACCTGAACGGAAACCGAATGGTTTCAGTCAACTGCTCAGTAATCTACAAGCTTTAGGCACAGATTTTTCACAAAGTGAAAGCGATTCAGAATCAATAGCATCACCAACAAACTCACCGACCGCCCGAAGGCCTTCTTTATTAAATACAAATGATAAATCTAGTCGTAAGCAGAATTTAGCATCTCGTTCTAGTTTTGGACTCCACAGCCCAGATAGCAGCAATTTCGGCATGGAGACAAAGGATTATAATCTTAAAGAATATCTGAAGCAATTAAAGGAAATAAGTAATGTAGACAATTTTAATCAAGATACAGATGCTGCAGCCAAGAAATTATCAGAAATTTACGGTTTCGAAATACGCGAAGACACTTTCATTGAAACTGATACCGACTTAATAGACTTACGTGCCATACCGCCTCCGCAAACTCCAGATGAGTTAGACTCTATATCTTTGCTTAATGCACCGCCAAAAGGATTCGGAGATTTGATGAAGAAAACTTTTAACGACTTAGGTCAAGAACACGACTTGGACAAGTTTTTGGAAAAAGTTGTCGTTGCACCGCCCACCCAGAAAGCAACTCCAGCAAAAGAATTAACACCTGAAGAAATAATGTCATTTATAATACCCCCACCTCCTAACTTGGATGAGATTGACGATAGTATGCCTGTGCAGGATGAAGCGTGTACTGAGAGTCTATATAGCAATTCGTCAACTACAAAAAGACATTTTAAGTCTACGTTACCAACGTTACCAGCAAACGGAAAAGACGATCCAAAAAAGCTTGGAAATAAGGGCCACATCATTGAGTATGCTACTGTAGAAAGAAAAAATAAATTTTCCTGCTGTCCCAAGTCAAGGAAAGAAGATACCACCGATGCTCGTAAAGAAGTTTTAGAAACAATTAAACCACCACCTAGGTCACTTACAACGGAGAAAACGGTGCCCGCACGACCACCAAAGAGCGCCGTGCTTATGCAGCGTTATTCACCGAAAAAACAAAACTCGGATCCTTCCTCTTTGCCGCAACGGAGTAGATTACTCTCAGAGGGTTTAGAGGATAATCCGCCATTACTTCCCCCTAGAACATCATTCAGCAGTAGTTTTCGTGCGTCTTCGCAAGAGGAACGTCAAAATATGACCATCATGGTGAGTCCGTCAGCCCCAAAGAAACCTCCACTACCTCCAGTAACCGCAAGACCAATGTTAAGAAAAAGTCCTTTGCCAATGAATTTTCCCGGAGCAATTAATATTTCATCGCCCCCACCCACGCAACCGCGAGTATTTCCATCGCCTATTAGCTCGGCTGTAAGTAGCCCAATATTAACACCACAACCGCAACCACAATCACAACCTTCACCAACAACATTATCCCTGCAGCAACATATCAACCAGCATTCTCTTTCAAACAATCGGGAATACCGAGACAAACGATATCCACAACCACTACATCTCTTATTGTGCTCTCCCCAATCTCAAAGGAAAATCCACACCACCAGCCCAACAAATCATACTCAAATGTATCCCAATGCAGCAAGAGGTTGCAGCAGCACATGTAATAAATTGATTATTAAGAATGGTCATGTCATAGACCCTGAAGCTTTGTTGTCCAAAACTGACGTAGCTATGGCTGGATTGCTAGTGAAACTTGATCAAGTCGCTGCGCAGTGCACCAAAGCGCAAGCGGCTGGCGGCGGAACAAGCATCGACGAAGATAAATTTCAAAGGGCCCGCAACGAATTAACTGAACAAACATTAGTATTAGTAACTGCCTCAAAATATTTAGTTGTAGCCATGTCAGACATGACTCTATCATCATTGCCAGAGCATTTAACTTCATGTCTTACTGCCATAAGGCGCATAACAGAGCTCTCACAGGATATGACACGACATACATCGTCTCCGCTTCAAACGCGTAATATAGTCCTAAAAGTCCACGATGTCGCTTCATCGTTTAGAGAATTGGTTGGAGTTCAAACAGGTCCTTTGGGCGCTGGCCAGTTGGCCTTACAAGCCGAATGTTTAGCTAATGTCCTGGCTACACTTTTGCGAAGCTTGAGAGTTTTTTCCCCCTAAGATCATCAACCACAAAATTCTTTCTCATCTTGTGTATGTAGTATGTATAATTAATTTTTTATTTATACATATCATTAATTCGTCTTAGCATCACATAACATAATCCATTTACATGCATATTCATGTATGTATGTATGTACATATGTAAAAGAAAGGAAACGTTTTGAAATTACGGTTTTAAAGGCACAAAATTAGACTAGTTTCATTTCCCTTTCATAACTTCCTCATTGAATGTGCTTTCAGTGCACGAAAAACTACGGGCCTGACCCAGGATAATTTTGTTTTTGTATTGAATGTAAGTGTGCGACAAGTGGAATGTTGTCGACATCGTGGTTTTGGCTATAAGTGAGAAGATATGCATGCATACATACATACATACATACATAGATACATACATATGCATGTGAGTACATACGAAAAGTATACAAAAAAGTTTTTGACAACCCATCAAATGTGGAAGCACGTAATATCTGTCTGCCATTAGTGCTAATTTGCACTATGCAAGTCTTATTGCTAAGCTGATTAGTTTTTTAGGTGAGTGAGAGAGAGAGAGAGAGAGAGAGATGAGGGGAAAAGAAACCTTTTTGTTCCACTCGACTCTCTAAGACTTGCATAGTGTAAGCTAGGACTTAACAATTTACAAAAACTTTTAGCTATTGTAGACCTTCTATCGAATATATTACATTATAAGAAATACGTTAAGTATTTTTGACTTCGAATAAAAAGTTAGTGATTTTACTCCGATTTTCGAAAATCGAGTTTTCATCAGATTTCGATGTTTTGTGCTAACTGGAATCTGTTGTCTGATTATTTTTGCGATGATGCCGTAAGCATGTGTATGCTTTTTTAAAAGCATTGAACTTACTTAGATTTCGTGAGACAATGAAGCAATTCGATTCCATAAACTTATAGAATTTGCATAAGTAAAATCTAAAAAAGAAACGTTGATTGATTGATTTGGGCTGGAGATATCATTGACAAAAAATTTGACTCCAAAATCTTTGTCGAATTGATTTTTAGAATTCATTTAATCTTTCATAACGTGAGTGCCATAAATTGGGTTTAAACCGATTTGATGTTTCGAGAGATATATCGTTGTTGAAATTTTCAAAAACTGTGTTTTTCGATAACCTGAAAAGTCCTTGTCAAATCGATTTTCCCAGTTCATTTAGTTATTTTCTCTTAAAAAACAGCTGTAATTTTTTTTTTAATAAGTCCAAACATTGTTACCATAATTGATTTTCTCCATTAACTTACTTATCTATACAATGCATGAAATTTTTTCCAAAAAAACGATATACAATTTCCCAAAAAAAAATACAGAGTGAACCTGTAGTTGTATCCCTCCTTGTGACAAAAATAGAATAGTGTTTTGGCTCTATTGAAAAGTTGTAAATATTGAGTTGAACCCCTTTAGAGGAACAAGTGCGATATGTCTATGTACATAATAGTGATGTACGAATATTCGTATTCGTATTCGAATTGTCGAATATTCCGTCATTTTTAGATATTCGTATTCACCAAATTCAGGCGAATACGAATATGTTTCCAAACAAATTAAATAAATAAATGCATAAATCCTAAACGAAATTTAAATAAATGGCTAAAAATATTAGTTTGTAAAAATCCATGAATTCTTTTATATAAATTTGTGCTTTGTATCATTTTCAAATATTATTTAATGACGATCATTAAATTTTTGGGTAGTTTTTATTAACTTTAAAGTATGAAGTACTTTGTCATAACAATTTTTAAATATGTCATATTAAAGGCGTAAATAGAACCCAAATTTAATGTCTATAAATTTCACATACAATATTCGTATTCGTATTCGCGAATATCGTTTCAAATATTCGTATTCGTATTCGCATATATAAAAAATTGACATTCGTTACATCACTAGTACGTATTGTCTATTTTATTATTTTCTTAGAATTTTACATTATTCCGCAATATTCCTTTAAACCTAACTATTCTAAACTCTTTTGTGACAATGAAAACACCAAGGTCCATTTAATAAGGTCAATACAAGTAAGTGTTCATTTAATTTTCCGTTATATTTTTTAATCCGCTCACAAAATGTTGAAGACGGGTGTTATTATTTGATCTGAGGCATTGTTAGTTTTCTTGTAATATCTTTTTATATGTGCTAGATCCAGAGGTTACAAAAACTATTTTTGTAAGTCGTTCTAAGTTTCATTGATACCAAATAGTCTCAACATGCCAAATTTCTTTCTCTACCTGCAGACATTTTCGGATGACATTGTAAATTTTATTTTATATACATACAATACATAAATACATAGATACATACATACATACATACATGTGTATGTTAATTTAAATACTATGTTTATACATTATTTAAAATAATTACAAGTCTATACTATAATGAATCTTCTTTCGTCTTATTGCAGGCTAAAAAGTAATATAACATCTCTGCTTTCTTGGACAAATGCGCTGTATATCTTTAAGATCAAAAACTTTACTCCTACATTCATCTATTTACTGTTTAGATACATAAATGCATAAATAATAATAAAATACCAAAAACTATTCTCGAACCACTCATATATATACATACATCATACATATAATACACAAACTATTCATTGAATACATAATTTATTAGACAATTACATATTACAAAATAATACATTAATAGTAAATACTTAACATATTACATACAATAAATACATATTAAAGTCCTGCACAAGACCATTTATAAGAACTTTCAAGACATTAGAGATTTTTCAAATGCGAGCGAAATATTCTAAAACAAACGCTAAACAACAACACTGTTGGCAAGACATTTGTTTCAGTTGTTTGTCTTGCCAACAGTGTTGTTTAGCGTTTCGCTGTAGTAAAGCATTTGAAAAATCTCTCATGTCTTGAAAGGTCTTATAAATGGTCTTGTGCAGTACATTAATACATATGTACTTCATTTATGTAGGAAGTATGTATGTAGATAAGTATATTAGGGCGGGCATTTAGTTCTTTTTTTTAAATCGTAGATGAAATCATTCTACGAAGAACTCTAAGAGCGGGGTTTAACTACGAGATTAAACTTAGTATCTAACTATAATCAACTAATCTTGTAATATGTTTAATAGAGTACTAATCCTGTTTGCTGATTTTAAGTTGGAAGTTTAAACCTCGTAAAATTTCCATACGGCATAATAAAAAAATTGGTATAATTAAGTGGATGGACTACGACGTTTTTTTAATAGATTTTAAGTCCACAAAAATATTTTTATTTAAGCAAACATCACTTCATAAATGGAAATTTTTTGAATTTAATGTAAGAACTGATTTTCGTGACTACTTTTTCTCGCTTTTAATTAGAAAACAAATAAAAATTATCGTCTGTCTATTTATATTGAAAACAAAAACAAAGCACTCAAATTTGTTTTTGTTTTCAATGCAAATAGACAGACGAGAATTTATACATGTCATCTATAAACTGGCAGTATGTATGTATGAATGTGTTGTGAAATACATGAAAGTATAAACGCGTTTACAACAGATAAATGTCATTTACATAAAATTTTTAATATTTTATCAATAATTAAAAACAAAAAGTATAATCGAATGTGTGTCTTGACATACTTAACCCTACGGTCAATGACCGGGTACCCGGGTACCTTTTTCAATTTAAAAATGCTCGCAATTCTGTAATAATGAAGATATGGCGGTACCGCCCGGTACCCCCATACAATTACAATAGAGATGTAATGGAACGTAACCTACTTTTCACATAAAAATATCGATCAGCTGTTTCGGACGTTGCAGTTACATTCGGCCCTTTCTTCTAGTGTTTGCGTTGTTGAAGCGTATAAAACGTATCAATTACCATAATCTGTTAGTACTAACCCAACCCCTACCTGCCTATACCTACCTGCAGACTATATAACAACATTTGTTAAACCAAACAAATGTATATATTTAAATCAAATGATTTTAGCATCAATTGAACTTTTTTCAATTAAAAAAACGAAAAAAAGTACATAAGGGTACCCGGGTACCCGGTCATTGACTAACGCATATTTTTTTGGTCATTGACCGTAGGGTTAAACTCGCGAATAAAAGCAACTAACTAGCCACTTAAAAATTAATAGCTAAGATTTAAGATGGCTAAATTTCTGATCTCGATGCTGAAAGCCCGCTATAAGAAACTTGGAGAAAATGATTCTACGAAGAATTCTAAGCAGCTTAGGCCTAGTAATCCAGTTTAGACCTATAGTTTCTACGGCAAAGTTTCTTAGAATTGTTTATAAAATCGTTTAACTTCTTTCATATTTTACTTAGTTTGGTTTGGTTCCATCAAATCCACCCGCCCTGATGTACATTATTAGCAATAACAAATTAACATTAGTTTTCTTTTATAGATCTATTACATTACAAATGGTACAATAATAGACTAGATACTCTTAATTTTACAGGAAATATAGAACGAATAAAACTGCAGGGTTTTTATTGTTGCTTCAGCGGAAAAAATTAAAAAAAAGAGCTAAAATAGTAATAGTAGTACCCTTGTATTTTATCTTTTATCAACAAATCCTATTTGTATTCATACAGCTTTAATAACTACTAGTGATGTAACATGGCACAAAAAATATTAATTTGCAATATCCCAGCAAACATTTACCAAATTTTTAAAATTCTACTTTCAAAAACAAAATGCACAGAAATGTATTTGTTTTGCCCACAAATATCCTAAAATTAATGGACTACTTTGTACCAAAAAAAAATACCTAACTTTTTTTAACAAAAAATATAGTCCGTTGAACGTAAAATTAGATACATAAATAGTATTCATTACTTTATAAGCAATTAAAAGAGTACACCTATCCCTCGATTTACACGATAGGTACGTTCCTGTATGAAAAATCGTGTTGTATGAAAAATCGTGTAAATCGAAAATAAAGGCAGAATCGCGTAAAAAATTGATTTTATTAAGAAATTATATATGTATTTCAACTTAGTTTTTAAAATATCAGAAGCGTTTACTCAAAACACATAAAAATAAACCTTTATTCATTAAACAAAATAAATGCTATTCTCGAACGTCCTATTAGAGACAAAAATATTCAATAAAACACATAAAATCGAGGTATTTCATAAATCAATTTACACGAAAACCAAAATAATTGTGTAAGAGTGAAATCATGTAAAAAAAGTATCGTGTAAATCGAGGGATAAGTGTACTACAAATAACAAAACCTCGAAAAAATTGCTTTATTTTCGAACAAAGTGTAGTGTTTCAAAGCGCTGCAGTGCAAAACTGCGCATCGTTTTTAAATTTGATGCTCATGGTTGCAATGTTTCTCAACTTTGTATATGTACACGATATAAATACCGCATCAGAAAAGTATAAAAACTGTGTATGAATACGTTTTGGAAGTCAGCCGTAGTTAAAAATATTTATATCCAGAAAGTAGCAAACAAAATCTAATTTTGTGGATAATTTGTTTAACTGTGCTGTTACGCTGACATTGTACACCAGTAACTTTATGATAGAAAATAGTATTTTCTATCGATTTTCATATGAATTCAATTGTAACAAATTGTAATGCAGCATCTCTTTCAGTTAAATTTTAAATATATTTACATATAAATCCATGTATATATAAACATTTAAAAATTTTATATTCGTATTCGTTACATCACTAATAGATAGTTTGTATTGGTAAACATTTACCTATTTTTAACAGATCTTTCCATGAAACAAGCCAGCAATAAATATGGAATTAACCGGCGCCTCGAGAGTACGTAGTGTATTCTTGTACCATGGAATTACATAAAATAACATATCAAATATATTACAAATGTATTTAGTGAACCAATTGATAACTAGAGAAGTAAAACGGAACAAAAAAAATTGTTAAGGAATCTCCGAAGGAAAAACATTTCATAATTTACATATTTTAGTGATAAATTAATTTCTATTACTTTAAATATAAAAATAAATATAAATGCTCAGAATTGGTGAGTCGCAACGTAATGCGTTGGAAATTTTTGTACGATATTTTTAATTTAATTTTTTTCCACAA
This sequence comes from Tachina lurida, assembly GCA_944452675.1. Taxonomy (NCBI): domain Eukaryota; kingdom Metazoa; phylum Arthropoda; class Insecta; order Diptera; family Tachinidae; genus Tachina; species Tachina lurida. The sequence continues at coordinate 1,504,922 of OX101752.1, forward strand.
AATATTTTTCGAGTGGTAGCGCGTTGAGTACACACGTGTGATGTTACATGTTCGAACCTCAGAAAAAATTTTTTTAATTTCCTGACTACCAGGTGATTTAAAAAGGTCAACTTTAAGTTAGCTGAAAGTAGTGCAGAGTGAGACAATTGACTACCGCCTAGGACATCGCAATGTTAAAATAGTCAATTGATTACATTGCAAAGTAATTCAAGTGTCAGTCAGTACTAGTTGAGAAATAGTTAGCTTAAAGTTAGTTTAAAGTTAGCCAAATTTCCGACAGGGATTATACATGAGAAAGGTTTGTGATTGTTCAAAGTTTGTGGTTGAAGTCTACTGATAATTTTTTGTTGAAGTGCCAATGACATGCGTATATAGCCATGTCAACTCACCAGCAAATAAATTTCATTACGCTCCTTTATTTTAACAGAGACATAACTCAAAAAGTTTCATATCTACATACATATGTAGCTTTTCAGCAAATAAATTTTAAGTTTTCAATTTACATAATACTCAATTAAGATATAAAAATGCTGGCATATTACCGCGACTTTGTTGGCGACCAGAAAGAATCTGAAATTGTCCTTTAAGCTGCATTTATACTAACAAAGAAAATATATTAAAAAGTACCCAAAGTACAAATTTGTACCCCTTTTTCCCCTTGAAAAGTACCATAGATTTTAATCTGGACCATATGCTATCCGTCTATCAAATTTCATCCAAATATGTACATGAAGCCGTTTTCTCACAAACATTCACATTTATAATGGGTTAATAGAGGGCAAAAACCTTTAAACTTTTTTCTCAAGAATCTCTTTCATTCTGTTACCAAAAATATGCCCCTGTGCAGCAAACCAGAAACCAACCGACGACATAACGATACATTTCCACAGAAGTATCAAGTTTTTGTCGCGTGCGACACCAAATAAATATGCTTATTTTTCAAAGAAAACGAAAAGTTTTTTTACTTCTTTATATATTTGTGTAGGCCGTCATCAGCTCTACATTATGTAAAATTTTAAGAAAAATCGAGTATGAAATACAAGTTTAATTGATTGCTGTCGCACGCGACAAATAAAAGTTGATACTTCTGTACATTCAATCATAAAAACTTTCACATTTAAAATTATCAGTAGGACTAGTAGGATTTTCTTTTCTCAAGAAATGCGTATACAAGCCTTTTAATATATAAAATTCTTACACAAAATGTAAAAATAAATATTAACTCCACAAACGCATCTTTTGAGATATTACTTTGTTGCAATGAAGGGGCGATATGTATGTATGTGTAAGTACATACATATATGAAGCATAAAATTGTTTCGTTGTCTCCCAAATAAATATTTAATTGTTTTAGGAAATATTTCAAATTCTATTTAGTGAGACATAAATAAATTTTACCAATATCTAATTTATATTAAGCATTTTTCCAAGAAATTAGTTGCATAAAAAATTTTTAATTTGTCAATAGCAGGCCTGGAGAAGCACATCAGAATAAAAAGGTTGTCAAAAATGCTTCAAAGATTCATCATGTGTCCTATGTACCGAAAAATGCAAAAATCTCAAATTCAAATATATAATGAGTTAGGGCTTTTCTATATTAAGGTAACGATACACATACATATACATATCGCTCATTTAAATTACTTCAATACTGTCATAACTCGAAAAAATTCGGTTTTTGAGTTAATAATGCAAAATAATTCATTCATATAAATAGCTTTTACTACTACCTCATGAGAGAAGAATGTTTGTTCATGTCTTCATTGAGTTGTATGTAAATTGAAAACTTTAAACGCGTTTTCTGTAAAACTAGTTTTTTGGAGTTGTGACACTATTGAAGTAAATGAGCGATATGTATGTACGTACATAGGTACATTATTTGGAATTAGAAGATATTGATAAAAATAACACAGAAAAATGTTGAATCAAAACTTAACCTAAATACAAAATTGATGTATGAAAAATTTTTGGAATAAAGTCCTTTTTATATTATAACAATATATAATTACGTACATACTCGCAAACATAAACCAGTTCACGTTAAAAACACATATTTGTACTAGTTTATGCGAGTTTATTTGTAAGCATTAATTATATTACAATGTATTATAACATACTTACATATATTAAAAATATTATTATAATTATCTTAAATCTTTATTATTATTAACGGTTTACGCTTTATGAATTTAAAAAATATTAATATAAAATAAATAAAACTCATTTATTAACCAAATGTAGAAGCTTTTGTTTTTAGTATTTATTATTGCTAAAATTTCACTACATCTGTACATAAATCGTTTTTAAATGATTACAAGAAAAAGAATCTGAATCAAATCACTTTTAGTTTCATGAACGGAATTAATATTTTCTGCATATTTAAGTCAAAATCTTCATATTGGCAGCCCACAAAAGAAAAATAACAAAAATTTTAAATTTAGAAAACTCCCGATAAATCTAGCAGAGATGTGATATCTTCTTCTCTACACGGTTGGACCGAATTTCTTCAAACATAGCACTCTCGATTAAGTCACCATACAAACAGAGAAAAACTTAATCAGAATCGGTCCAGCCATTTAGGTGAACTCGTAAAGACTCACAGACACACACTGTAAACTTATAACACCCCTTGCTTTTGGTCGGGGTCAAGGCGAATTCATATTCGGTGACCTTATCGCTACAACAATACAACAATACTAAAAACAACATTCAATTCGTCTGGCTTTAAAAAAGCCCATCTGTCAAAAACAGTTGACTAAAATACCAATCCATACATACATACATATTTATAAAATACATACATACATACACTTTTCACTTCAAATGTAAGCAAGCATTAGATAAAAGAAGTGATTTTGACAGTCGGGGTTTAAAACAGTTCAATTAGTCCTCGAACACCTGATAATCATCTGGACTGTTAAGGTCGCCTGTTATCAATTCGCCTTGGTCGGGGATTAAAAATACAAGGCAGAATTACAATTTATGCTAGGAACACAATTGGGACGAACTACGAATTTCGTCCACGTCGACAAATTAGAAATAAACCTATCTCAGAATTCGTCGCGCACGACGAATTTCGTTGTACGGCTGTGTTGTGTTTATTCAGTGATGGGAATTGGAAATCGTGATTTCGTGCCGAATCTGTTTCTAAATAGTGCCAAAATCACACGAATAGCGCCAAACCTATTTTTATATAATTTAAATGTTGGCACTTGATGTTCTTTTAGTATACCATGGTCCTTGAATGATACATTATTCTGTATATCTAGAAAATTCCATGAATATTACAAAAAAAAAAGTTCCAAAATTAGGTCTGATTTTAAAAATGTTTTTAACACGAAAATATTCACTATCATTTTAGAAGAAATCTATTAAAGCAATAGTTTACCTACTCAACAGAAAAATAAAGCTATTTTAACGTGAACACGCTACGCTGTTCTATCTGTCCGCTTGACCGTCACCTGGCCGAATTGTGAAAGTGACTGCTGACCGATTTTTATGAAAATGGAAATATAGGCTTTTTATGTAGGTATCTATAAAACAAACATATGACGAAAAAACAATAATTGAGGGCAAGGCAACGTTTAGCGGGCTCAGCTAGTCTTGTAACATAATTGAACAAAATATGATTCCAAGGAATACATCGCTCATTTACTAAAACAACGTCATGACCAGGGAAACCAGAAATATGCTCTAAAAAAAGTGTTTTATGCGCATTCAATATGCACTAAAAGCTTGAAAATATGCACAAAAAAACTCAAAAAATATGCTTTTAAAATAAAATAAATTGGTTTATTTTAAATGAAAATATATTTTTAATTAAGAAATTCAACAACATTTGCATATAAAATAAGCAAAAAAGCAAACAATAGAAAATTAACAAATAATAACTGCCGTATTGAAACAAAATTGCCATACATATTTTGACTAAAGCAAATAATACAAATTATTTTTTTTTGATAATCTCGTAAAAATTTAACTTCAAGTTCAAAAGAGATCACGATATCAGAATTAAAACTTTGGAACTATATTTTCGATAAATAAGACAAGATTTGTATGTATAATATTTATTGCAATAAACAACAATCTAGGTCAATATAGATTTTCAAATAAAATCGTTGTATGCCACATCTAAATAAACTTTTATATATTGACAATGTTCCTTCAACGTCTACTAGGGGTAGAGTCCGTCACAAATAGAAAAACCGATTTTTTTATTGAAACTAAGGTCCGTAATAACTACGAAAATTTATACACTACATGGAACATTAAAAACGATTGATATTTAACAATTTCTAACAAGCGCTTTGAGTCTGGCAACGCATAATAATGTCTGGCAATTTTTGCATATGACAACCGTGTGAACTTACAATTTTTTTGCTGACGATTTTGTCAGCTGATTTTATTGTCATACAATCATCTAGCAATAAATTTTAAGATTTCCTGACAAATTTGATACAACCGTGTGAACTGTCAATCTGCCATACACTTGCAATTTTTGATTGTCACTACAATGTCAGCACATTGCCAGATCTAACAATATTGTAAGATCTGACAACCGTGTGTACATAGCTTTAGGTTGCTTTACTTCAAGATAATAAAAATCTATTTAATAAAATAAAAAATTATTCGAATACTCGTATGAAATTGTATTCGATGTTGTACATCATAAGCTGTGAAATGGTTGTTGAACACGGTGGTGTTACCAGTATTTATTATTAAATTACAAAATAATTAAAGTTGTATTTTGCATACAATTTCTTAACAAAGCTAACATTTAGCCTTAAAGTGCTTGGTAACTACTACGAACGAATTTTTTTTGCATAAGAGGGTTAATGTTTAAAAAAAAAATTTCAGAGATATTACCGAAATGTCTTAACAAATTCGATACGACAAGTCTGACTTCAGAAAAAGTGGGGGGTTATTTGGTGTTTTTGTTTATTTGTATTTTTTGTTTTAAATATGTTATTTTACTTGTGTATTTTAAAGTTATTTTTTTATAATAAAAAACCAAATACAATAATTTAAAAAGTATATTTGCTGTCAGTATATCAATCATGGGATTCTACCTGGCCCTATTCCACAAAACAACTTATCAACTTTTCACTTTGCACTTATCAAATTTTTCGTCAATTTGCAAAACTTTATGTTCCACAGAACTATAAAATTTGAAAAGTGATAAGTTGAAAGTGATAAGTGTAATTTGCAAAGTCTTTGCAATTTTTCTCGTTTCTTTGCAATTTCTGTTCCGCGTACGTTCTCTTCTGCAAAGTGCAAAGTTAATTTTGAAAAGTGTAATTTGCAAAGATTTTGCAAATATTTATACTGTTTCGTTCCACAAAATCTGTAAATTCTAGTTTTGCAAAGCAAATTTTGATAAGTTTGTCAAAAATTTGCAGGGTAAGCGTTCGCGTTGCAAATCAATATTGTTATAACTAGTGAAGCGTTCAAAATGTTAAGACGTGAACTTTTGTTTGACGATTGTGAAGACGCGGATAAAACAAGAAATTATAGAGACCGAATTAATTTTTCGGGTCTAAAAAATTTCAATTTTAAAGAGTGCTTTCGCTTAAACCAAATCCAAGTTGATTACGTTTTAAATAAAATTGGACAAAATTTAAAGCATGATACTCAGCGCAGTCATGCTTTGTCGGCTGAAAATCAACTGTTACTGTGCTTGCATTGGCTCGGAAATGGGTGCCAGTACCATGGGGTTGCAGCTATGCATAACGTTGCAAAATCAACAGTTTGTAGAACCATCCATAGAGTTGTCGACGTTATAATAGACGTTTTATTTCACAACACAATTCGGTGGCCCGATGACGTTAATGGTATTGCTGAAAAGTTTTTTAATATGGGTGGATTCCCTTGTGTGTGTGGTTGCGTGGATGGCACACTCATTAAAATTGATGCGCCTACATTACACGAGGAAGGATACGTAGATCGGCATGGAAACCACTCATTAAATGTGATGATGATATGCGGGCCAGACTACACATTTTACAGTGTAAATGCAAGTTGGCCGGGCAGCGTTCATGACTCAAGGGTGTTACGGAATTCGGCTGTAAGTCAACGATTCGACAGTGGATGGAGACCATTTCCGGATGCTGTTGTCTTGGGTAATAGTGGTTATGGACTGAAAAACTGGTTGATACCACCAGTACGACGAAATCCCGATAACCCTGCTGAAGAGGCTTTCAATCGTTGCCACAGGAAAACACGACGTATAATTGAAAATAGCTTTGGAATTCTTAAAGAAAGATTCCCGTGTTTAAATCATCTGCGACTGAGACCTGAATTTGCAGGAAAGGTAGTTATTGTTTGTGCCATCTTACACAATATTGCCTGTAGCATCGGAAGGAGTAGTGAAAACATACAACCCACTGATGACACTGACAATGACATCGAAGAATTAGATCTGGAAAATACTGATGAAGAAAATTATGTCATTAATAATATGGATCATGCGAGTGGAATGGAAAGGCTTACTTCTCTGCTGCAATACTTTTCGTAATGCCAACTATTACAGTATTGTTTTGAAATAAAATTTGTTTTTCGGCTATGGCATTTTATCACTGCAAAAGAGTTGTTTAATTTGGGGGAAATTTTGAGGTTTGAGAATAAGATCTCAGAAAATAAATAATAGAAGTCAAATAAAAATTAAATTCACTCATTGTTTATTTAGGAACAAAATAAATTAAAAAAAAAAACACAAATAATAAAAATGCATACATAAAACTAATAAAACATAGAAAACTTAAGACTCATCAAACGATATTTTGGAAATATTTGCAGTTTCTGCCGCTGCAATTCCTCTAGTTATGGCAGAAGCTGGAAGTTGGAGCTCCCTCTCCAGTTTAAGGCATTGAAGTTTCCGGTAGTAAACTTCAACTTGGATTAGCTCAAGCCGACATTTCTTCTCTATATCCAAAGTTTCACTTGGAAAATTGGTAGAGCTTTTCCGCTTCCTTGCGTTTAGAGGTGGGTGGGCAGGTGATTCCTCTGTCATTGATATTCTGGAATCGCACTCACCTGGTGGTAGATTTTCTGGATTTCCATAGCTTTCTGGCAAATTCAGTCCATCTACCACGGCTGAATCTGACTTCAGAATATCGAGGATGACCAAGTCAGCTTCATCCATAACGCTGTTTTTCCCACCTGCTGAACCAGTTCTTCTGGCGTTATCTCTTTTACTCTGCAAGTTAATAATATTAAATTCAGGGGTTAATAAAATTATATTCAAGGATCTCAAAAATAACAATCATTTGTATGTGTGCCCAAAAAATTTCCGGTGCACAAATTTTATATTTTTGCGCAGGTAACAAGGAAAATGACCTTTTATGTACAGTTTATGAAAATGCACACACACACACACGGTTGCATCATTATTAATTGATTTTTAATTGTCTCACAGCAACAATGTGTGTAATGAACATTTGTATTGTTGTTGTATACAATATACCTGTTAGTTATTGGGTCTGCACAATATTACAATTGATAAAAATTTTAACAAGGACAAATAAATGATTTACATATTTAAATCCCTAATTATTTGCTATACTTAGACGTAAAATTATTTTACTTACCAATGTACGACTTTTCCAGAGCCCAAACAAACCATCCCTCGCATAGGTCCATGTTTTTTGGGCAAACGCCAGTTGCAGGGATTGGGCTTTTTTCAAAACTTCCTCCCAAGCAGCCTGTTTATCTAATTTGTTAACCTTTAAATGAAATGCAAATTTTAATATGTTCTTAATATTAACAATAGTTGTAAAAAATAAATACTTACTTTATTGTCTTGAAAACTGGCAAATAAAATATCTTTTTGTTCTTTCATAACATGCAACACTGCAAGTTTTTTTTCCATTTGAATTTTTCGGCTCACTTTAACAAGTTATATTGTCAAGTGCAAAGTGAAAACTGATAACACAAAAATGCAAAGATGCTTCAATGCTTTGTGGAACACTTTGCATACTCTCTTTGCAGGAGAGCGCAAAGACTTTGCAGTGAGTGCAAAGACTTTGCAGTGAGTGCAAAGACTTTGCAGTGAGCGCAAACTCTATTCAAAAATTAGCTAAGTGCAAAGTGAGATTTGCAAAGAATAATGTGGAACTGAAACACTTATCACTTTGCCAAAAAATACAATTTGATAAGTGCAAAGTGAAAAGTTGATAAGTTGTTTTGTGGAATAGGGCCCTGGTATTTACACAATGAATGGGTAAATGTCCGGTAATGACGGGGTATATTTCTTTTTTCGGAATTTATTTGGGTATTTATGAAAAGCAATTGAAATGCAGCGCCTGGCAATCTTTTGTGGGCAATCAGTTGAAACGTCATTTGAAATGAGTCATTTGTTTTAATGTTTTCAACAACACGTGAATTGTTGAATATCAAAAAGTGGATTAAATCTAATTAAAACTGCTCTAAATTGAATTAACATTGTGAAGAAAGTATGTATTTATTGGTGAAGTTAATATTGATAAAATGCAACAACAAACTCAAATCGTTTTCAGATATCAGTAGTCATGGGAAGACCTAAAAAAGAAAAAATTTTGAAGCATTTTGTAACAACTGCAAGCACCACAAAACCTATTCTTTGCAGAATGTTAATAAAATGGCGAAACATTTAATGAATTGTACCAAATATCCAGTTATGGTGAAACGAGAAATTGGTAAAACGAATCAATGACAGTGACAGTGATTTCGATTAATGTAATGTAATATTGCAAAAATAAATATTTCTATATAATATAGTTATATCTTAAGTTGTTATTTTTCAACTGCTCTGTAAGCATTTTTATTTGTCAAATTTGTTATAAAATGTACTAAATTTTGCCGCAGAATGCTGTTGTTTGCCAAATTTTCTACCATATACATAGGTAAATAATTGGCTATTTACCCATTTTTACCCAATTTACCCATTTTACCGGGTATTTACCAATTGTGTATTTACCCTTTTCCCATCTCTAATCATGTATGATTACCAGGGAAACCAGAAATATGCTCTAAAAAAAGTGTTTTATGCGCATTCAATGTGCACTAAAAACTTGAAAATATGCACAAAAAACTCAATAAATATGCTCTTAAAATAATATAAATTGGTTTATTTGAAATGAAAATATATTTTTAATTCAAAAATTCAAAAATATTTGCATATAAAATAAGCAAAAAAAGAAAATTAACAAAGAATAACTGCCGTATTAAAAACAATAATCTGGGTTTGATTGAAGTGGACGTTGAAACAAAATAGCCATACATATTTTGACTAAAGCAAATAATACAAATTATTATTTTTTTGATAATCTAGTAAAAATTTAACTTCAAGTTCAAAAGAGATCACGATATCAGAATTAAAACTTTGGAACTATATTTTCGATAAATAAAACAAGATTTGTATGTATAATATTTATTGCAATAAACAACAATCTAGGTCAATATACATTTTCAAATAAAATCGTTGCATGCCACATCTAAACAATCTTTTATATATTGACAATTTTCCTTCAACGTCTACTCGGGGTAGAGTCCGTCACAAATAGAAAAACCGAATTTTTTATTGAAACTAACGTCCGTAATAACTACGAAAATGTATACACTACATGGAACATTAGAAATGAGACTTTGATGGCGAAAAATAAAAATTAAAATTATGTGCAACAATTAAGCTTGTAAGCAAATTAAAATAAAAAATTTTATATATTTTATTTTATTTTATTTATTTAATTTCAAAATATGCCCTAAAAGCGTAAATTATGCTCTAAAAATTAGAAAATATGCTAAAAAAAATATGCGTATTAGAGTGATAAATGCAAAAACATGCTTTAAAGGGTAAAATATGCAAAAATATGCTTTAAACGGCAAAATATGCAAAAATATGCACTAACAAATCGATGCCAAAATTAATAAAAAGTTGTGAAACGGATAAATATCTTGTCCCCGCATGAATACGTCGCACAAGAAAAAACATGCAACTGCATATTTGCGGTTTCCCTGATGATTATTCAATTGTGGAGGATATTAGTTTATTATGATCAGTCAAACTTGACTAATATTTATGCTATCATTGATTAGAAAAAAGCAGTAAAGTGAGCAAGCGACTATATTTTTTACAGTCTTTAGAGTGAGATGCAACATTACACGTACACAAAAGTTTCTATCACATTTTTCATTTTGCCCTTAATAATGTGATATAAACTTTGTTCTACGCAATGACGAATATATCCTGCATAACTTTCGATCAAATGACCGGTCAATTGACTGATACTACTATTCTTGTAGGGATTCCTCCTGATAATATATGTTTACTAGGCAATGAAAATGTCTTGGTTATATCAGAAGCTTTCTATATACAAACTTATTTACTTAAAAGGCAATATATTTAACGAAACTCTTGATTTTTTTACGTATCCACTGTCATCCATGGACGTAGGATTATATGTCGTAGAGTTGCTGCTATCACTCTTATACATGAAGAACTTATGCCCTAAGTCTTGACTATGGACGAAAAAAAGAAGCAGTTTTGATTCTTTATTTCACTATTCATTAAGTGTGGGAAGAATATTTTCAGTTCGAAGTTTGATCAAAAGTAAAATGATTAATAGACTGCAATTAGAAGCTTTAGCATCTTTAACACATGATAAATAAAAAAGACTTTTTCAAGTCTAACAATGTACATACATACGAGTATGTTATCTTGTTATAAGAGTAAATGCATATGAAATACTAAACCCAAACCACAATATAAATTCTTCTACACCGACAAAATCTTTGTTGAAATAAAATAAATAGCTGACAATTAAAATTTTTAATGTGTACGAATTTATTCAACTTACCAGTATATTATCCATATAACGCAGTTAGGGGCTCGGATTTCGATGAAAAGTAATTTAAGTCTTTAAGAAATACCGTAAAAACGATTTTCTTTTCTAAAATTAAAAGTTCTTTGTGTTGTAATTTTATTGTCATTTTAGCACATTTTAGTTTTAATAAGATTAGAAATTTGGTTTGTTGTTTTCAATATAAGTTGTCGATCGAACGTTTGCTGGTGACATCGTGGGACAGGCAGTTAGGAAATTTTTTATTATTTTGAGTAATTTTTCCACTTTTTTAACTTTGGATACATAAGTAATTTTTTACTATTTTAAGCATTTTTTTTTTGGAAAATTTGTTCATTTTTTTCACTTTTTAAGTAAGTTTTTCATTACTTTAGGTCATGTTCACAAATTTTTGATAAGGCTCCATTACGAAGGGATCGGTTTAAATTTTTTTCTTTCAGACATAATCACCATTACCACCCGAACCCGAACATGGCTGAAGACTTGTGTTTGTGTTAAAAACAAAAATATGGAATTTATTTTTTTTTTGCGTTGTGTTGAGTTTTGTAAAATATGTAATTTTTCTGATTGTTATGCTTGCTCAAATAAACTCAGCAACTCAATTATAGGGCCGGGTTTACATCGGTGTGCCAAATGCCACACAAGCGTAAAAAAGCGTAACCACCAATTACTAATGCAAAACTGTTTTATTCAGTCATGTATTTATTAAGTAAAATAGTTCCATACATAACTAATAGGCAATTTTATAGAATCCAACATGATTGGAAACAGTTTAAATAAATAAATACATGTCTGAATCAAACAGTTTTTCATTAGTAATTAGTTGGTTACGCTTTTTTGGGCAAATGACATAGAAGAAATGCCAGATGTAAACTCAGCCTAAATAATGAATAAATATACATAAATATCGTCACCTCAAACGCAAACGGACGTAACCACACAAAAATTCGAAATCGAGTTTTTTTATCAAACGACATGTTCACGCAAATATTTAGACCTCTGCGATCAAAAATGACGACTTTATTAAAGAAATTCAAACGGACGTAATTACGAATGCATCCATTTTTTATTGCAAAGAACGTAACTAGCATAAAAGCTTAAATATATGTATATAAAAAGGATATAAATGGTTAAAAACATATAAGTATCCATACTACAAGTAAATTTCGAAGAAAATTTTCAAGATCACTTTATTATTATTGATTTTGAAACGTTTTTTTGTTTCTCGTGTAAAAAATATAAAAGTTTAGTTACGTCCGTTTGCATTTAATGTGACCATATATACATACATACAGTCTTATTTATAAAAATTATTAAAAAAGGATTTTTAAGAAAAAATTTTTATGAAAATTTGTTTTAGAAAACCTTTATAAAGCCTTAATAAGTTTTATAAAAAGGCTGATAGTATGTAGTATGTAAACTAAAATCAGACAAAAAATTTCAAATCTAGAAAACACTTTTTTTAGAAAAATTAGTAACCCGAATAAGAACAAAAAGTATGTACATAGGTAGAAACGTTTTACTGCAAAAAATAATTTGTTTGTATCTTATCCTTGGCCTTATCCTGGGGGCAAATCACCGCATTCGAAATCGAATACTTTGTCATCGAAATGTTGTTAACGTGGATCACGGCAATCGTTATCGAAACGTATTTACTCGAAGTTGCACTCGATTGGTAATCTACTATCGAAAACAAGTAAACTCTAGCTTTTTTGCGGCGAAACAAACCAAAGAAACAAAACGAAGGAAAAAAAGAAGAGTAATAAAAATATAAGTATTTTCCGGATATTTTCGCACAATTAATTTAGAAAATATAATTTTAATTGTTTTTATTACAAATATTGCCCAATAGACAGTCCAAAAAAGTAAATAAAGGAAAAATCGCTTCCAGAACAAATACAAATAAAGTTAATGGGAAACAAAAAGAAGTATTGAGGCAATTTATGATGGAACATCCCATTTCGTTTTGTTTTTCTTATTGTCATATACATATGTATGTAGTAGCAGGTAACATAAATTACGATCGAATACCTTGATCCAAAAAATTTGTGTAATCGAAATAATTCTCTACACGAACGTGCACTCGATTTCGAATGCCGTGATTTGCAGTGATGCCAATTTAGCGCGTTTCGCGCTAGATTTAGCGCGTTTTAACTACGCCAAACGCGCTTTTTTTCGTGTTAGCGCGTTTAATAAAAAAAACTTTGGATAAAGTCAATAAAATCATTTCAGTTATTTTTTTTTTTTTTTTTTTTATAATTTTACCAATTTTCTAGTATCCAAAACTCTGATAAAAAAAAATTTTTAATTTCGTTGGTGATTCAGCTGTTGCAAATTAAATTCCCTTGCATGTAATTAGAATTAAAAACGCATTTTAATACTGTAAATGGCAAATATCTTCAAATTTCATAACTTTAAATATGTAGTCGTACTCGTGACCAAAAAAAAAATTTATATAACTTATTAATCATCTATTATAGCTGAAGTACAAAAATCATTTGAATCGCAAAACTATTCGACATTTTATACGAGTATGTTGTTACTCCTACAAAGTTTGTTAAAGAAAATTAAAATTAAAACTAAGGATTTCGATTATTTGGTGATTCTGATTCTGTATTAAATTATTTTAGTTATTTATGATATAATTTCGAAGAAGCAATATTGCAAAATCTTAAAAGAGTTGCTAAAAAAAGTATATTTACTAATACATACATCGACTTTTATTCAAATTTAATTTAGCGCGCAGACAAATAGCGCGTTTTGGCTATAAATAGTTGACAAAGCTGTAACTCAGAGCGTTCTAGCGCGTTTTGAGAAGGTGAATAGCGCGTTTGGGTTGTAAATAGTTGGCATCACTGGTGATTTGCCCTCTGTTCGCTGCTTTTCACTTTACGCGCCAATGTAATACACATATTCTATACAAAAGCGCAGCAAAAACAAAAAAAAATTCAGTAAAGTGCAACTTTGACTCGCGCACGAAGGGTTCCGTATGTTGGGCTTTGAGCATTTTTTTAATACAGTGTTTTTTACGTTTTTTCAGCTGAAATAATTTTTTTTTATTATTTTTCGCTTTTTTCTCGTTTTGGCGATTTTTTAAATTTTGGCGATTTTTTTCATTTTGGCGATTTTTTTCATTTTGGCGATTTTTTTCGTTTTGGCGATTTTTTTTCATTTTGGCAATTTTTTTCATTTTGGCGATTTTTTTAATTTTGACGATTTTTTCATTTAAGCGATTTTTTTTCATTTTGGCGATTTTTTCATTTTGGCGATTTTTTCGGTTTTTCGCGATTTATTTTCGATTTAGAAATTTTTTTTTAATTTGGTGCTTTTTTTCGTTTTGGCGATTTGTTTTTTTGATTTTAACGATTTTTTTTTCGGTTTGGCGATTTTATAATTTTGAGATATTTTTGTTTTACCGTTTTTGAAAATTTCAGGAAGTTTGCTCTTACGGTTTCCAAAATACAGCAAGTTTTCAAAATTACATAGTCGAAATTACAATAACTGATGGTACACCCTTTAATTAAATTTTTTTAAATTTTAGTGTTAGTTGTTGTAGTCTGTATAAAAATACACGAACTTTACAAATTTCAAGTGCATATACATCCAATTGTGTGTATATTAGATGAAATTTTAAAATTTTTCGTTGCTCGTTTTGGCACACCCTTTAATTTCCAACTCTCATGTATTTGTTGTTGTAGCGGCCAAGGGTCCCATGTAATATACATACATACATACAATTGTATGTATATTACATGGGATTTTAAAATTTTTCGTTGCTCGTTTTGGCACACCCTTTAATTTCCAACTCTCATGTATTTGTTGTTGTAGCGGCCAAGGGTCTACACACTCTGTCCAAATTTCAGGTCCGTAGCTCTTACGGTTCTCGAGAAAATACCCTGTGACGGACAGACGGACAGACGGACAGACGGACAGACGGACAGACGGACAGACGGCCAGACGGACAGACGGACAGACGGACAGACGGACAGATGTGCAGAGGCTTTGCGTGGGTACCTGCCAATATGGCCTTACCCCACGGGTACCAGAGCACCGAGTCCAGTTTGGGGACGCCAGACCAACGCCCCCGTGAACCCTCACAGTTCGCACCTATGCCATACATAAGTGCGCCTTGAGGGACCACAGGTTGCAAACCTTATATATAGTTATCCCTGTACTATATTTAATTACCTTGCTTAGGTAATTGAGCTATCTAAACTCTGCTGCTATGAAAGTGAACATAGCAGCTCTGTTGATTGGCAACAGCACCTAGAATAGTTTCTGGCTAACCGCGCCACGCCAATCACTAGCATTGGCTAAACCTGGGAAGCCAAGACCATTCTCCCAGCGTATCTTTTGGTAGCAACCACAGCCACTACGATAATTCTCCGGCTTCCTCGCTATGGTGTTGTGTATACACCAATAGCGAGGTCCCCAAGAGAATTCCTCTACCATTGCCGGCACAGCTGAACCACCCTCGCGAGACAAAAGCAAGCTGACGCCACCAAAATTACCATGCATATTGTGGTCAGACACAAATGCCGTTGCCCCGGCGCTTTCCGGGGGCGTTAAACCTTTTGAACACAGTAATTTTGATAGCCGCAATGCTTTTATCTCTGAGCAGCACTGCTGTCGGGCAACCGGCACCCGTAGCACCAGAAGTAGCCTCTGGTCAGACCTCGCAGTTCCACCATAAAGGCTTCACTACTACTATCTTTTGAACTCAGGGGCAGTTCTAGGTGATCATGCACCTAACTGACAACAGCGGACATTCTTTCTTTGTTTTCCTTTTATAAATATGTGCACATCCTTTGCTCTGTTATTTCAGAGATCGGGTAGTAACACATAAGTTTTACGGGTAATGAGCCAAAGGTCTGCCAGCAATAAAAACTCTATTACCCTTAGCTGGGGCCCCGGGCTTGCCACACCCGTAGTCATTTTGACTCCCCTGGGGGGGGACAGACGGACAGCGTAGCGAAAACAATAGGGTTCCATTTTCACCTTTGGTGTACGGAACCCTAAAAAAGTAAATGTCAAATTTCCTATGCCAAATACTTCTGTTCAAATTTTTGATATGTGATCTAACATTGAGATTATACACTACACCAACCTTATTAATATGTATGTACATATGTATTTCTTAGCTATGATTACAAATTTTCCATCCGAGCGTGTTTCTATGTATAAATGTAATAAACTACAAAGAACAAATAAAAAGCCAACAGGAGCCGGCGTACGCAAATTCTAACGACTTTGTGCAGAGTTTTCTCGAATCAATATTACTTTCCTTGGAATGTGTTTGTGCACACACATTAAGCAATACATCACTACTAGATTTCCGGAGAAATGCTTAAATTTTCTTTATTACTTAAACAAGAATATATTAATTTTCTTGGGCACTTCAACTCAACAACCGAACCGTTTGGAAAATGCGCGAAACTAAATGCATTTGACAGAAATCATTAAAAATAAATTTGCGCGGAAAATAGAAGAAGAGAATAAGAAAGAAATATGTATGTCAAACTTCTTATTTATCCACTACACGAACCTCATTGAAATTTCTTAGCTACGATTACCAATTGTGCTTTCGAGCACTTTCTATGTATAGATATAATGAACTACAAAGAACAAATAAAAGGCCAGCAGGAGCCGGCGTGCACAAATTATAACGACTTTGTGCAGGATTTTCTCGAATTAATATTACTTTCCTTGGAATATTTTTATGCACACACATTAAGCAACATATCGGGACTAGACTTCGGAAAAAATAAATACATTTTCTTTGTTACTTGAGCAAGAATATGTTAATTTCCTTGGACACTTTAACTCAACAAACCGAACCGTTTGGAAAATGCGCGAAACTAAATACATTTGACAGAAGCCAACAGAAATAAGCGTGCGGGTTAAGTGGAGAGGAAAAGAAGATTAAGCAAATGTTTGTGTGTGATATACATATCGTCGATTGGTTTCTGGTTTGCTGCATACATAATGTATTTTGAATATACTGTGCCGCAAACCAGAAACCAACCGACGATATGTACATTAGTTACATTATTTTGGAAATAGTACTCGTAAGTATGGTAATGAAAATACATAATAAGTATGTACATTTGATATTGTTGACTCTCCCAGGCAATTGAAGAATCCCAAAAAATGTTTGCAAAATATTTTATAAAGGGACACAGCCTGCGTATATAAAAGGGAATTTTCAATAAGTAGTTTTGAGGACCTGGAAACGAAAACGTTGTATTGCTGATCAAAAGTTTGAAAAATGCTCGCAGTTCCATTAATGGTGAAATTCGTAAGAATACTTCTAAAAATTTAATAATTTAATAATAATGGTGGATATCTAAAGAAAACATTGGTCAACGTGGCCAATCACACCATTTTAGTTGTTTTCAACTAGATTTTTCGAAACAATACCCCTTTTAGACACGCAAAGTTTACTTTGCAAAGTCTAAATTTAGCTTTTACACACGGAAAGTTTACTTTGCAAAGTAAACTTTGCGTGTCAAACGTAGGCAAGTCCCGGTTCACACACTTAAACTTTTGTTGATCAACTCGTAATTCATCTGCAAGAAAAAAAGAGATATTTGTATTTCCTTCTCCGTCTTTCTTACAGCTGAATTACGAATTGATCAACAAAAGTTGAAGTGTGTGAACCGAGACCAAGTAGTAAGATATTCAACGTTTAAAGTGCTTTGCCAGCACGCAAATGATAAAGCTTAAATTAGACTTGACATAGCCATAACGCCATAGCCATAACCAAACCAAAATTCAATTGGTTTCTATGGTGAGAGTTATGGAGAGTCTCTCTCACTCTCACCATTTCCATTTGCAATAAAGTTTCGTATATAGGGCAGACATCTACATCAACTGATCTACGGTTTACTGATTGTTTTTCATGTCGATGGGCAAGTATTCAGAAACCTAAAAACTCAGTGCTTTGACAATACTCACCATTATCGGGAATAAGAGGTGAAAACTTTCGTTTTCCAATTAACAAAAAATTGTGAAAAAACGAACCAAATAATACACTAACTCAACAACAACACAAGATTACCGACCACAATTTTAGGGAAAGGAAACACTTTTTACATGAACTTTATTTCCGATAAAGGTGATTATCATTTTGTTTAGTAAAACATTTTCCCAGTACTTCATTGATGAAATGCACATGCCTTATCATAAAATTAATAAATATGTAGTTACTACATGAGTTAATTTTAAAGAATTCATTTTTGTATGTATTACAGGAAATTGTATCAACACTGCAACAAAATCTTTGAGATATCCAAAAATGTGCGATTTAATGAATTTAGAAACCGGAAAGCTACACAATTGCGTTTTTCCTAATTATATGCTGTAGCAATTGCTTTAAAGAGTGTACAATCACTTTTTAATTTCATTTACTTATCATATTTTATCGTCAGCCAAAAAAAAAAACATTAAGGATTTGTTAAAATCCTTTGTTGAGCTTATTATGCTTAAGGTAGGATCACACGATTGCCGCAATGCACTAAATAGCAAACTATGAACATTCAAAATTTAATACATAATCCATATTTATGAGAATTTTCAGCTTTTGACTTTAGAAATATTAAAATATTACATCTAAGTCCTTGTTGTCGACAGCAATTGACTAGTACTTACTTTTAACCAAATCTACCTATTTTCTGGTCTTTAGAGTATAGTAAAAGTAATTTGGCTTTGTTCTCTAGCTCACTCAAATAAAAATTTAAAACATTTTTTTACGAAAAACATTGGCAAATCATTTTTCAGATTGTAAGCTGTAACCGTTTTGGTTTCTTGAGTAAAAGTGCTTTCCCAGTGCTACAACTTTTGAACGGTTGTCAATTTCTGCCTGGATATTTTTTATTTTTGATTTTTATATTTTTAAGCAGAAATAATTGTTATTTTTTCAGTTTTATTTACATCTAAGTCCTTGTTGTCGACAGCAATTGACTAGTACTTACTTTTAACCAAATCTACCTATTTTCTGGTCTTTAGAGTATAGTAAAAGTAATTTGGCTTTGTTCTCTAGCTCACTCAAATAAAAATTTAAAACATTTTTTTACGAAAAACATTGGCAAATCATTTTTCAGATTGTAAGCTGTAACCGTTTTGGTTTCTTGAGTAAAAGTGCTTTCCCAGTGCTACAACTTTTGAACGGTTGTCAATTTCTGCCTGGATATTTTTTATTTTTGATTTTTATATTTTTAAGCAGAAATAATTGTTATTTTTTCAGTTTTATTTTTTGAGCAGAATTAACTTTTAATTTCTGATTTCTATTTCGAGCAGAAATATAAAAGACAATTGCTGATTTATAATTTTTCTTACAGAAATGGAAGTTACACTATGGTAAAAAAATATGTATGTATGTAAGTTACATACATATGTACAATGTACATATGTAACTACTACGATGAAATCAATGTGTGGGAATTCACCATGTTTTTTCCATTTGATAATACCGAAAATGCTTTTAATTTAATACCCATATCATAAAAGTGATAAAAAGAGTGCCACTATCAGGTATGCACTAAAGTCCTGCACAAGACCATTTATAAGAACTTTCAAGACATGAGAGATTTTTCAAATGCTTTACAACAGCGAAATATTCTAAAACAAACGCTAAACAACACTGTCGGCAAGACAAACAACTGAAACAAATGTATTTGAAAAATTTCTCATGTCCTGAAAGTTCTTATAAATGGTCTTGTGCAGGACATTAATATGCAGACATTTCTTTCAATTTCATTCTGGTTTTATTTTAAATCGAAATTGATTTCATTTCCCACCTTGTTCTATGAAAATATTACAAAAAAGGATGTGATGGAACACGGAATTTGTGTTGTTTTTTTCCTTCGTTTTTAAATCGAGTAAGCGGAAGTTGACGATTTAGGAATTATTTTATATCTAATCAAAATTTTCCTGCAATAACTTGTGTGAAAATGTAAGTAAAATGCTTTTGTTAGAAACAATTTAATTGTATGTAGGTTGAAGCCGATCAGATAAAATCTGCCGCCGACACGTTTCGTCGTCGCCGAAAATATCTTTGGTAACCTGCAGCCGGCTTCAGCGTTATTGGCTTTACTTTAATTTCGGAGCAAAAAAAAATATAAAGGAACAAGTTGATTTTTTGCAACCAACTGAAAATGAAACAAAATTGGAATATGAAAACGATGCGTTTTCTGTCGCATCAAAAACATATTTCTACTTTTTGAGCTTACGATTTCATTTCAAATCGAACCTATTTCCATCACATACCTGTATGTTTTTTTCGGCTGCGGAATCTCAGACATTGATTTTTATTTCTGCTCGAAAAAAATATAAATAAGGAAATAACAGTTATTTCTGCTCAAAAATATAAAAATAAAAACGTAACTCCTATATTTTGACTTTTATTATAAAATTCATAAAATTTACGGTCCCTGGTTTGAAGTCCATTTCATCACATAGGTGTACAGGCGTGATTCTTTAAAACAATTATTACTTATTGTCTGTGCTAGAAGGTTCGTGTATTTGCTTTATGATTTTGTTCCAAACATTATATCCAAGGTGTATTTAAACAGGTGGCAGCGCTACTTCAGCTGATAATTTCTTGCTCTATGTGCTTGTAGCTGAAGAATGTCAAAAACTTCGATTTTGTTTTGGTACAATTATTTTTGTGCTTTTGACATTCTTTGGTTCTTTACACAACTATGGTTGCCGTATTTTTGTATAATTTACAATAATTATGTTCGATCTGTAATAACACTTCATCATTCAAAATTAAACAAGTAATAACTTTTTTTTTATTTTTATTATTTAAACTTTTTAAACATAAATGTACACGAAAAAAAATTTAAGAATCTTGTAGTTTTTGATTTATCTGAACATATCAATAAATTAATGAATGCATATTATATATAGATGTATATGTATGTATGTATGGTGTTACGAGTTGAAATGAAAAGGATGTTAAATTGATATAAAATAACAAAGTCTAAGCCGTAGATGAATTGAAAAATTATAGACGCAGTTTATTCCTGGGATAAAAAAAAAAATATTGACAGAATACATATATGTAGTCAGTTAATCCATTAAGTTCCTTTTACTTTAATTAAATACACCGAGGCGTAAAGCCCGACTCACTTAGAATCCTTCATTTGTTATATGTCACCTTGTTCAACTGACATTCACTCCACGACGTATGAAGTTGACACAATGAATACTTTGTTGATGAAAACATTTGAGCAGCTTCGACAGCTTTGTTTTACATTTCATTAATTATGACCTAATTCAGTTCGACTAATGTATCGCCTTGAAGAAGTTTAGATTCTTTTAAACGATTATTATTTATTGTCTATGCTAGAAGGTTCGTGTATTTGCTTTATGATTTTGTTCCAAACATTCACCCTTATTCCATTTGTCGACATCGACGTCACTTCAACACAATACTTAAAAATTGGGGCTTGTATACCCGTTCTCGAAAACAACTGACCCCTGTTGGCAGGGTAATACCATTTACTAAAATTAAGGGAACGGAAATATATTGCCATTATCACAAAATTATTCTCGAGAGCGAGTAAACAAGCCCCAATTTTTTGGTATTGTGTTAAAGTGACGTCGATGTCGACAAATGGAATAAGGGTGATTATATCCAACACATATTTTTTCATGTATTTTTCAAACTACATATTGTATAATACTTTAATTGAATTTTTATGTTTGAAAAACATGACAATAATATTTATATTTTTCATTATCAAAGACAACAACCATTTTTGAAGAAAATAATTTATAGAATTCAAAGACAAGAACTCAGAAGCATTTTCAAACAAAAACGTCCTAAATCTTCTTACTGAATTAGCGCATTAAACTTAAGTTATGTTTTATTTATTTTATTAGTTTCTTTTGTTCCGTTGTTGCCCATCTTTTTTATTTTGCGTTGGCGGAGACACACTACATGTGTCAGAGCTCATAACAAACCCTGTATTTCAATTTAGCTGTCAGTTGAAAAAGACGAAGTTAAACGTATGACGGATTCTTCTATGTGGCTCGGCTTTAAGTCGAGAAAATGAAATAAAAAAGTTTTCAATATTTTTACAATACGATACAAACAAAGCAAAAATATGTAGACTATATGTATGTGTAATTAAGTGTGAAACTTACATTTAATGAAAAATATTTTTAAGAGAGACAGATAGATATCTTAGATGGTTTCAAATACTAATTCTAGGAAATAAGTAAACATAAAACTAAATAAAAATTGAATGAATTCTGTGAAACTTTGTCAATAAAAGTTTATGTGTGGATGTTTTGGATACAGTCGCAGGAGTTGTTTTTGATAAATAGGTTACTCCTTAAAAATCCCTCTCGCTTTGGCAGTAATTTTACGAACACGACCTCTACTACTGACACTAACTAACTGATCATCATCACTATCCATTGTACTTGCGTCGTGATCATCTTGGTGTAGAGCAGAACTACCAACAGCAGAAGCCGAAACATTACGTTGTTTTCTAACTCGATTATTGGAGATGGCGGAATATTCATCCTCTTCACTTAATTCATAGTAACGTGGACGTTTCTGATTACGAGAACCTCTTTGATTTCGTCGACTACTAATTCGACTGCCTACTCCCCCGTTGTCACGTTTACGCCCTCTATTTCGCCGATTGTTATATTCTTCCTCTTCATCAGCGACAAAAGAGTCATCGGAAATTCGGCGTTTTGTTCGGGGTTTCGTGCCAACTTTCTGTTTAGGTACGTAAGAAGTTAACGGCTGATTATCTTCCGAGTCGGAGGCATCATCAGTTGTGGAGGGGTCGGTGCAACCTCCTGTACCCATATCCGAAACACCTTCTTCGTTGTCGTCTTCGGGTCTATTTTCGTCCGCTGAAGCTTCCGTTTGCGAATTTTCTTGGCTAAAACGAGATCGACCCCTTCTAACGGACACAGATGTTTCAATTGCTTTTTTGTGAATCTCTCTCTGGTACGGTGAGGAAATTTCTGCTATTGTTGTAGACGAAGCCAAACCACGTCTTAAGCGCGAAACGTTTTCAGCCGCGTGCAAATTTACCTCTGATTCAACTAAATTGTGCAAATGTCTTGAGAATATTCTTCTCGAGTTTCTGATATTAGCAGCAGTGGAGGTTGATGGTCCTGGGTCACCCATATAATTGTGATCATGAACAGTCGGTGGAGCTGTAGAAGAGGTAGCTGTATTCGATGTAGTTGATGTGGCATGAGAACGTGTCATATGCAGTGAAGATGAACTACTACCGCTCAATTTTCCATTCAATGCGGATTCGTGACGCTGTAGATGTGTAGGGTGCGGTGAAGACGTATTGGGCATACCTAATGCAACATGTTTTATTAATAATTAAATTTAAATTCATATTTGCTATTCACTTTCAACTTACTCTGTTGATGCCTATGATGTGAGCCCTGACTTGAAGCTAGCGGTTCATCATCGCTGTCATTATCAGAATCATTTTGAGACTCTACTTTCGTGTTGCGGTTTGTTCGCAATTGCCTAACAACACTTACTGAAGGAACGGTAGTATGGCTTGAAGATGCACCACTGTTTTCACGATTGCTTGTTGATCCATTTGATTTAGTAGGCGTTGGTGTTGGCAAAATCTAAATTTAAACGAAATTTTTTTTCCATCTTTATATCAAGAAAAAACCTAATGAATTTGTCTGATGATGATTTACACATTGTCGATTGGGTATAGCAACCAAACTTCAGTTCGGTTAACAATTGCTGAACGTGATTTTCTAAATATAATTGAGGGGCTTCATAAAATGGGGTGCAAGTGGAAAAAAGGAAATTTTGAGTAAATAAGCTTGAAGTTTTTTTTGCTGTTAAGTTAATCCCAGCAGTAAAACTTTGAACTAATAGAGTTCAGTTTGAAGTTATCATACAGATCTGAATTTTTATAGGGTGATAGATATTATTATTAAGAGTGTATTGCTGCATCTAACTTATTTTTTTTTTAGTTTTGTACTTGTATCCCTTTGCCTTTAAGTCCCTTAATTGGCACTTTCCAGCAGCGAAGAGTTTTCCATTGTCAACCGAACTAAAGAAAGGATTGATTTCATTTCTATATTTTTAAAATTCAAAGTACTTCAACCGATATTTTCCGCCGCAGCTGTAAAATTGTATATTCATCAATAATATATGTACATATAAAACTTTTAAATTATCTACGGCCTTATGTATAAGAAAAAACTAGCGAGAGGTTAGCATAAGCGGCAAAATTTAAAAATTTTTATAAATCACGCTAGGATTTAATAGTGTGTTAAAATTACATTATGCGCCCATTTTTAATGTCAAATTGTATGGAGGAACTCGTTAGCACCTCTGTAGTTCAATGTCGTCACTTATGGTAACTTCATGCCAGTTTTTGATTATACTTTCCATAATGGTAACTAACAGTAACAATAGCGGAATTCACTGTTCGTATTAAATTTAAAACCCTTTTAAATATACTACGATTTTAAACGTCCAAGCGTCAGCGATTTTTTCTTCTGTGTGGTAAGCAAAATGTTTATTTTTCAATTCAATGAGAGATACAGAGAATATCTGAGAGGATTTGTGTGTAGCTTGTTCTTCTTTTGTAGAAACTATGGTAAATAAATTCAGCTACAACATTTACCACAGTTTTTAGTGTAGTAGATGGTGTAGGAATAGTTAAATAAAAATGTATGTATTTTGTTGTTGCCGTGTTTTAAATTTACCACAATTTATCAAAGCTAGAATATGAAAAAAAACTATACAAGAGCCAACCGTGAATACCGCTAAACTTTTTATTCGTCCAAAAAAATCCTACTTTTAAATAACTTTAATTTGTAATAATGGCCCTTAATAAAATAAAGTTGATTTTAATAATATTTTATTGAAAAATATAGTTTTTGTTTCAATTTTCTGCAAAACAAAAGTAAAATAAAAATTTGTAAACAAGCAAGCACAAGTAAACAACAGCTGAAACGATCATTGGTTTCAATTATACCCCTTTTAGACACGGAAAGTTTACTTTGCAAAGTCTTAATTCAGCTGTGTGAAAGACAGAGGGAGGAATACTATCTCTTTCTGTCTTTCTCCCAAATGAATTAAGACTTTGCAAAGTAAACTTTCCGTGTCTAAAATGGGTATTACATTCGAAATTAACAAAACCAATGTAACACGAAATGAAACCAACATTGTTTTGCAAAAACGACAATCAGCAAAATGGACATGGTTTCTATGACACCCTCGATTAATTGGAATCGCAGTGTTTACTAACTTCAGAAGCGATTAAATCATACTTTATTAGTTGTAAAAAATGAAGTTGCAATCTCTATTAAAAAAAAATCTGACAAAGAAACCAATAAGTTTCTTAATAATTGTACTTTACTGTACATTTTTATTTTTGTAAGTACATACATATTTTTTAATATAATTACTTACTTCCTCGGCTTCTTCAGTTCCTTCCCCATCTTCTAACTCACTGCCCCGAGCCCAATCCATAATGGCACGTTTTACACTAGCTCTAGTAGGTCGCACGGCAACTTCTCGCGAATCTGTGTCAGATTCTATGATGCGACCATTACGAGCAGGAAGATGGTAACTATGATCATTTTCAGTAGCACGTCGTCCGACACCAACACTAATTGAGTTAGCTTGAGAAATAATTTGGTTTCTTGTATTTCGAGAAGGACTTTGTAGCATTAAGGCATTTCCTGCGGAACTTGTACTTGGACCATCATCATGTCGCGTTATTTTTGGGGGCCTTCCTTTTTTCTTCGGTGTATTTGAAAGAGTATCTTGTGTGCTTTCATCAATCTGGGAAGTAACCCCTCCTGCTCTGCGTGAACCATTATTGTTAGCCTTTCGGCCTTTTCGGCTGGATTTTTTATGTTTCTTATGTCTTCCCACATTGAAGTCTTCATCAGTGTCATCTTCCAGATGACGCCGTTTCCGCTTAACCCCCGATTGATTGCTTTTGCGTCCTGACTTATGGTGATGCCTTTTACGACCTTTCTGTTTTCGATCTTTTTCTGGACTGTAGCTTTCTTCAGAATTCTCACTTGCACTGTTCTCGCTTACCGACTCATCAGTGGAAGTATCTTCGCCATCATCATCCACATCAACATCTGAACTGGAAGCAGTTGCTTCAGTATGTCCTATATCGTCACCGCAATTTAATTCTTGACTGGCATTCTTACGTCTCGATGTTCGTGGTGCTGCCACTTGTACATCGTCCTCTGCATTCGTTCTTTTATGTGATGAAGAAGTTACACGATTAGAACTTGAAGCGCCAGCTGCCACAGAACTACCAGTACGAGTTTGGCCGATTCGACCCCTACGTTGACTTCCACGTGGTTCGTTATTATCATCTTCATTATGTGATGATTCTTCTGAATTTCTTATTCGTCTTGTAGTTCGCACCAAATTTCCTCTACGACCTGCGTTACGTGTTCGTTCAGAAGGTATTCGCTTATTTGGGCTATTACTAGATCCACGGGATTTATTCTTGTTAGCTCTTCTTCTAGCCGTCTTCCAATTGCTGATTACTGTCTTTATCTGCGATTCAAACAGGGCACTTAAACGTAAAGTCATTGAATAAATCTAGAAACATACCAATAAATAATAAATCATCCATCAAATATTATTATCACGTTTTAAAATAATTAATGAAAACTTTATACACATGTATCTTCTATATATTTATATGTATATATGTATGTATGTATTATTATAATTACATAGCTTGTTTACCATGTACATATTACTTAACCTTACCGCCAAGTATTCCTACAATAATGATCGTCATTCATTATTATGTTTTATAGAATTTTTTCATGGGTAGTAGTGGGTGATGATAAGATATTAGAGATTATATTAGATTTCATGAGAATGTATTTGGGAAGCATGTCAAAAATAAGTAAAAAAAATAAAAGTAATGTGAAGCACAACAATAGCGATGTGAATAAAATAAATCGACAGATTATTACAAAATAAGAAAAGTATACTTATGAAATAAAAACCAATATCAATTATTATTCTTTAGAAACACTTGAAATTGAATAATAACGATTTTCAAATGAATTGACGATCTACATTCAAAAATTAACGAGACAACGAAAAATAATTAAAAAAATATAAAGTAAAGTAATGATCTTACTCGTGAGCGTTTGTTAGTGTTATAATTTTTAGAGTTTTGGAAAATCAAGCGAACATCTTTCGCAAAATCTAAAGGATCTTCATAGTTTCCACCGAGGAGGTCTTCTTTTACTGTACGCAAGTCCATAGGGGTTGCAATTATTTCCAGATAATCAGGAAAATCTATTGTATCCACCGGTTCACGAAATGGTAATGAATCTGGGCGAGACCACATTAATTCCAACAAATTTCTACATTCAACACGCCAGTCGATTTCTGATCGATTTCGATTAGACCTAGATTAAATTTATATACATATTGTGTAAATTAATATAATTTATCACGCATTTATTCAATTGAACTAATATAAACCTTCTTGTTGAAGACATGCTCTGTCTGGCTTTCGCAGCCGCCGCCGATGTTGATGGCCCCGTACTTGTTGATGGAACAACATCGGATTCATTGTCATTTTCTGATTCAGAAGAATGGTACACATCGACTAATTGATGATATACAGCTGCGACATCAATATCATTAGGCTCCCTGAATGGCAAATTATAAAAATTTCAATTTTATTTTATTTTAAGCAATAAAACACTAACGTCCCTTTTCAAAATATATAATTAAGAGTTAACATGAACTTTAACAGCAAGTTATTCATACAAAACTTGCCGTTAAAGTCCCTGTTATCTTTTAATTGCACATTGTGGAAAGGGCCGTTACGTATGTACATGCACGTAGATAGATAGATATATGTACATATTATTATTTTAGCGAAAAAACAAACCTTATAATGCGCAAACAAAGATCTGTTATTATGCGGGCATGTTTTACAATATTTGTGTGTCTTCTGTTGTATTTTTCG
Organism: Tachina lurida; assembly: GCA_944452675.1. Classification (NCBI taxonomy): domain Eukaryota; kingdom Metazoa; phylum Arthropoda; class Insecta; order Diptera; family Tachinidae; genus Tachina; species Tachina lurida. The sequence goes on from OX101752.1 coordinate 1,532,754, forward strand.
GCATTTGTGGCTAAATAGCGTACATCGAATTGGGCGGAGGTTATGCGACGGTAAAAGTGGTTTTCAAATCTTGATTTGATCGTTGTTAAATCAATCGGATACTCAATTAAATATGCATAGTCAGGATAAATATTCAAGTCCACTGGAGCTAGGAAATGCTCAGCAATTGACAAACGCATAACCTTTGTGAAGGTAAATAAAAGAATATTTCAATATGTAATATGTATTTGTGAATGTGTGTATTATTATGTGCTAGACATCTTGTACCAGCGTTATGCTTGAGATATTTCAAAACGAAAAATAAATGAATATTCGAGTAAAAAAGAGTTACTATCAAAAAAAAAATGTATTTAAAAAAGGGGCCAACTATTTATTCTAAAAGCGAAAGCAATATTCAAAATGTTTTTCTTCCAAAATTATTTTAATTCTAAAAACTGTGCAACAATGAAAAATCCACATGGTCTTAACAGTATAGATTTGATAGTGCATACTAGGGATGGGCAAAAAATATCGATATATCGAAATATCGATATTTGAGAAAATAAATATCGATATATATCGCCGATATTTCAAAAACCTATATATCGATACATCGATTCTTATTTACGAGTATCGCGTTTCGATACTTTTAAAAGCTATAGCCGTTTTTTAACTGCGACCCAACTAATGCAGGTGACTTTTTGGATTGTGTGGGTATAAGCCTAAAGGCAGAATTTGTTTTTACTTTCCGTTCTGTTACGAATCAGCTGACTCTTTTTGGTTTATAAAATTCATATACATATAAGCCATTAGTTTTTCTCTCCTTAATTCTGTCATGTTGCGTACACATTCCTCGATGCATGTCGTTATTCACTTTATGAATGCGATGGTAGAACTATAGCTAAAACTTTACAACAATTACGCCCGGGAACTGATATTGTATTATTTTTTTGACATGTGTTTATAAACGTTAAAATCCGAAAAGTTGTTCCCACTTTCCCGGGAAATGAAAAAGTCCGGGAAAAGAAAAACTCTAATAACAATGGACGATGCAAAACTCATCACTTTAGTGGAAAACTGTGACCATTCTGGTCCGAAACAGCTGATTATTTATTACAGAAAAAGTAACTATTGAAATTTAGAAACAGAACGGCACAGCACAGAACAGCAACAGAAAGTAAAGACTAATGAAGTCTTAAGGAGCTACAGTAGGTTACGTATTACTTAACATAAATAGTTCTTTTGTATTTTCTTAAAGTAAGTAATTGTGCATTCGAAATTAATGCAAAAAAATATCGATATATCGAAATATCGATGTTTTCAAAAAATATATATCGATACTGTTCAAAAACATCGATACGATATATATCGATACATTTTCTTCATTTGCCCATCCCTAAGTGCATACTACCAAAGGAGGGTACTAAAATTCTATTCTTAGTTTGGCGACTTTGGTGACAAATTTTTTTATGGGCCTCCAAGAATTTCGAAAAGAATTGCGCCGTAAAAAATGGTATCATCAGTTTTAGGTCAACGGCTAATTCAGACTTGGTGATAGCGCATAACTATACATGAAAATAATGTAGCTAAAAGTTCACCAAATATTTATCTGAAACTTCCAAACATCTTTAGAGAATAACTTATGCTGTATATCACATGTATTGGTAGCCTTCTGGCTTAATCAGGAGAGGAGTTACAGTGAGGCTTGAAACTCTTTTTAAATTATCCGATTTTTATCGGATAAAGCATTTTGAGATAAGCTCAATTCTTAAGAAATAATTGCCTTATATGTGTTTCCGTATCTCTAATACCTTACAAGATATTTCACTTAAGACAGAACACACTATTTTTCTTACGAAACTTGGCAGCACTTACTTGTTCTAGACCATTTATAATTCTACGGCATGAACCATCACGGTCTCCTCGGTGCCATTCTTCAGACTTTGGTTGGTAGAGAGTTGCACGAATCTCTTCTTGCATAACTGGTACCGCTCCACCCACTTCGTCAGGTAAGCGACTTTCGTCTATGGGTTCCATATCCCATGGACTCATATATTCGTATTCGCCGTTATCCCAACGAACACGAAAGCACATAAATGGAGAATCTGGGAATTCGGCTGATAAGGCGTGACGTGATTCTATCTGGCCCATCCACCAACCATCACCAATCATACAACGGAATCGATCACCCATTGTCCAGTTTCGTTGCACAGCTAAATCGTATGTTTGCCTTAAAACCAAGAAATCTAACACATCCGGCATATCGTGATATTTTATTTTAAAACTTGTACCCGTCATATTACCATCTACATCAATTATTGCTAATTTAAGACAGCAGAGTCTTGGAGGGCGAATTTCATACTTTATACCTATTACACGAACTAGCTCACGATCTCTTAAGGTATGAAAACTCCATGGCTCCGAACTGTGCGACACTTTGTATACTTTTTTTAATCGCACTGCTTCAATATAACGGTGATGTCCCTGTCTAAAGTAAACTACTTCGTCACCCATTTGTGGATAGTATGGAGCTTTACGTGGAATAACTTCTGAAAGCCATTCTGCGGGTCGATATACTTCTGGAATTTCACCATTAGGAGCCGCCGGAGGTATAATAATTTTTTTAGTTTTTCTTCCTGACTTCGCCGATGTGGTTGGCTGTTCTGCTGTGTCATCACTACTGTCTTCGCTAACAGCACGCCGACGTGATAAGGGTTTCCTCTTTGAACGTTTGGGCGGCTCCAAATTCGGACCTGGAGTATCCGCAACCCAGTCAGAATAATCAGAGGAGTCTGTATCTGAATCTTCTGAGGATTCTACCATATTTTCTTCGATATTTGAATAACTTGTATCGCCAGATGAATTACTACTTTCTTCGTCCTCTTCCAACGCATCCGGTTGTGGAGGCACCTCAATTTCTGGCTGGTCACGCACTGCTCGTGTGCGATATGCTGTTTGAGGCTGTGGTTGTACTGCTGGACGGGCATTATTTATTCCTACACGTCCCAAGCCATTTGTTCGAGTAGTCTTATTTCGTCCCGATCCAGACTGAGAAGTGATAACGCTGGCGGTACTAATCATAATAGGTCGCCGACGCATTTCACGTCTATAGTCTTGCATTTCATATTGACCAGCGGTATAGACGGCTGACTTAAGAGTTTGAAGTTGAGCATATCTAATTGGGCGAACATAAGTGCGTCGCACATATTTCAGTTGACTTGCTGGAGATGTCTGATTTTGTTCGGCTGCTGGTCTACCCCATGTTGTTCCTTGGCGTGTTTGATTGTTAGATTGTTCTGACAATCTTCTATCCATTAAAATGTTCCGCGAAGTACTCGGTCCGTTTCCCAGAACATTGCCGTTGGTTGAATTCCGGCTTCCCGAAGGAAGATTGTTGGAGTCTGGGGCTTGATCACGACCTTGTCGGTTAGCTAAGGCTTCAATCATGCGATCCAATTGCGAAGGATTTGGTCTTGGTGTTGAAGCATTATTTTGATTTCCAACCCCCGGTGCTCCACCTCCTTGGCGGTTCGCCAAAGCCGCTATTAAACGATCAATATTTGAATAATTGTTATCTTCGACAACAACGCCCTCTACAGCTAGTGTAAGATTCGGAATTAGTTGTTCCGTTGAACAATTTTCTCTGCCAGGAACATAACGCTGAAATCTAGGTGGATGGGGATTACCATCAGAATCTACTAAAAACGGCGGAGGCATCAAGTGTGGCATTACTTGTGTTTGTTCATCAATAACATGATGGGATGCATCTCTCAATAACGGTCTATAGTCGGTGTGGAAGAATAGTTCATTTGGAAGCTAAAACAATCAATATTCTATAAAAGGAACACTAACATTTGCATTGAAATCTTAAACTTACAATTTTATATCTATCAGCTGTTACACCCAGGCCAAAGATTAATACATGACCGTGGGAGTCTGTAGCGGCAATCATTGTTCCATCCGGTGACCATTTTGCATCAAATACTCCACCATGCCCTTGTCCATCAATATTATTTACAAAATGAGCAACAGATTCTCCCTTTTCTATATCCCATAAAAATACTTGGCCATCATGTCCGGCCGAGAGCAAGATGTGCTCGTTCTTAGGATTTGATTCCAATACAAAAAGTTCATCTTTATGACCGCGCAGAACACAATGTAATTTGGCAGTTTTGGCATTCCAAATTTTTATCTGTTCACAATAATAACAAATAATATTAATAATTGCACATAATGAGCCAAATAATATATGTATAATAAGACCAATATAATTATATTCTCCTCAAATATGTGTTTGTAAAAGATAATTTATAATTAAATACCGTAAAGTCATTAGCGGCTGTTATAACATATTTATCGGAACAGTCCCAAGCCACCATTGTTACTTTTAATTTTTTGCCTTCTTCCGGTTCGGGACAACTAAAAGAATATAATATTGAAATATAGCATATCGTTAGCTTAAATAACAAAAACTTAAAAAATCTATGTTTTCGTTTAATAATATTATATTATTTCAGAACATACTGGGCATGAACAGTTTTTCTTTAATCTATTACCAAAGAATATAAATCATATAGAATGCGCATCTCATACAAGCTAAAATTAAACGTCAAAATTAACGTGCAAAATTAAACGTCAAACACTACTTATTTGTTAGTGTTTCTTATGTGTATGTTTCTGACAGTGACACCATGGTTATTTCTGTTACGGAGTAAAGAAAAACATGAAATAATAAGTGCGTTCGAGAACTCAAAAATTTGTACAAATTTGTACTATTTTTTACTGGATTGCGTTCGCGTACAAAAATCCAGTAAATGAGAGGGCGAATTGAGAGCGAAAAATGACAGTTAATTTACTGAGTAAATGCAAATTTTTACTGGACAAATTTTTGCCAGTAAAATCCAGTAAAATGAAACCATATGTTTTTGAACATAAACAAACAAAAGCAAAAGGAAACAAAAATTTTTGTTTTTTGATGAAATTTTAAAAATAACAAAAAATAAGTGTATTAACAGCCTGTTTTTCGAAAATGAATAAGTGTATACGTTCGTTAAAATAACGAATGAAATCATGTTTACGTTTTGGTAGCATTTATTAATTTTCATGTGAGTCACAACAAAAGAGCTTTCAGTTTTACACACTCATAAAATTTCTTATGTAAAATTAATTAATAATCAGTCTACATATTTTTTTTCTTTAAGTTACAAAAAAATAAAATTAACGAGAAAATGTGAATGAATTTTTCATAAAATTTAAAATAAATTTAAAATGAATTTTATTTAAAATTTTCATCGAATTTTTTTAATAGATTTTATTTTTTTTATTCTTTCACTGTAATAATTTTTTGAGTTTATATTTTTGGTTATAACTAAAAAGCTCTTTTTATGTGAAAACTAAAGCTTTAGAAAATGTTTTATAAAAATCAAATTTTAAACGTTATCGTTTATAAATGAAACATAAAAACGAAAGGGCTTATGTTTTCGAAAAACAGGCTGTAAGTTATAACCAATATTACGTTTATTTAAGTTTGATGCCAGAAAAGTATTAGGGGATGCGGAATTTTCATAGAATTGTTGGAAATATGTATTTATAACAACAATTTCCGAACGATATAATTTCACGTGGAATGCAGAACATAATCGATTGTTTTTAAACGCGAATAAAGTTAATAGATTTTTATAGTTGAATTTTTGTTTATAAATATCGTCAGACGGTTACTGGTTCCCCACATTTAAAAAAAGTTTGTTATTGATCGATTATATACATATGTACATATGATTAATGTGAACTTTTCTTAAATTTGTTTTCAGTTTTTCGATATCTTGAATATATCAGGATATATAAAGTTATTTTCCCCTTTTATATTTCTCATTGGACAAACTTGCAAGGAAGTGAACAATATTGTTGTCGTGATTTGTATAAGCGGCAACAAACATTTTTGTCTTTTTCTGTACATCCTAATCACTTTCACCTTGAGCGTAAAAAGCATAGAAACTTTAACGGCCTGACCCGCGATGTCGACAAGAAACTTTCTATCGCTTACTTATATTGAAAACAAAATAGGAAAGTTTATTTTCGACATCGTGGGCCAGGCCCGTAAGTTCAAATAAAAACATATGTATCTATTACTTTTATTATTAAAGAAAATATTTTAAAAAACATTATTCAACGATTTTCTCAAACACGCAAAATTTTTCCATGCGGCTGGCCAGTAACTACCCAGAAAAAAATCTGATTTGGAAGCAATGTATTGTTTGCTTGATTACAAAAGCTTCGAAAACTGCTTCTGAAACGCACTAACATAAGGCAGGCTCTCTAACAAAATAGTGAAGAAAAGTAAATAAATTTACAAGCCAGTAACTTTTGTATCTGAGTACACAAAAACTATATCTTACTGCTTCTGTGAAGCACTTTGGTAAGGCAAACAAATACGGCTTTTTGGAAGTTGAATTTATTGCTTATAACTGATTCATCTCGCACAAAAAACGCCTTATTCATTCATTGCAACAGCAAGTGATTCTCTAACATTGTCTCCCTTACGAAAACGCTTCTGGGAAGCAGTAATTTTATCCGACGATATGTATGTACATATGTATATATTTTATACATACATATGTATGTATAGTTTTGTATATTCCCTACAGATAATGCGACTAATCCATACACTTATGTAAATACTCTAAAGAGGAGTAGGAATACTCCAAATACTCCAAGGAGGTTGATGTCCTAGGGTTGGACTAAATGGTACAACTTTGCATTACATCGAACTAATTTTTTTACCGCCAAAATTGTCAGTCAGCTGTTGTATATATTTTACTGGATTTTACAATTTTTCCGTTCGCGTACTTTTATATGCAAACTTTTTTATTGAGAGTACTTTCTTTAAATTACTCAGTATTTACTCAGTTACTGGATTTTACTGGAAAAGTACTCAAACGCACCTATTGATGTTACACAAGCATTTCAGAAAATCTGGAAATTTCATTTTATAATTTTTTCAATGAAAAATCAGCAAAATGCAGAGAAATCTGCAAAACTGGCAACAGTGACGACAAGCTGTAGCAGAACTCGAAGCTCTGTCGCTGTATCGTACAGTGTGACCGTTTGATCGACTACAGTGGCAAATTGCCACTTTTTCGATTGCCTTCCCTCTTTTTGTCCCCCTTTTTCTAAAGTAAATTATATAATAATACATTAAAAATAAGAACTTTAATGTAGTTGTGTCGATTTTTTTAATGTTGCCCCTTTTTTTTGATAAATCCTCCCCTATTTGGTGCAACTTTTTGAAAAATGTCATCGGTCACCCTGGAAGCAAATGGTCTCTCTCTGCGTGTTTGCTTGCGCTTTATACTTTCCCCCCGCATCATTAACGAAATCAAAAAATGTTTAATTTTTTAGCTCAGATGCGCATTCTATATAATTTATATTCTTTGCTATTACCAAACAGTCGTAGTCGTATTTGAAATACTATTCTAAACTAATGCCGTGTTCAGACATACCCCTTAATTGCGCAATTAGAGCATTTTTTGCAATTAAGACCTTAATTGACAACAATTTACCATACAATAAGTCAATTAATAAATTGAGCAATTACTAGTTAATTGTATCACTAATTGCGTAAAACTCGAAATGCAACCCTGGTCATAAATGTTTTTATTAAGAACTGTGTTCAGTGAGCAGAAAATTTTCCTATAATGGCGAGCCAAATGTCAAAAAATATACATACATATAAACAAAACAAATATACATACATGTAAAGAAAACAAACTGAACAATATGAACTCCAATAAATAAATAAATAAATAAATAAACAAAAAATAAATGGCTGGTGAAGAAGTTTTTTTTAAATTCATAGATAAATTTATTAACAAATATATCTTTTATAAATAGGAAAAAAAATTAAGAGAAAGAGGCTCGCGTGGAGTGAGGCCAGTGAAGCTGCTCTATTGGAGTTGTGGCCATGTCGAATAGAGGAGCTTCGTGGCCAAAGAGAAAACGGTCACGTATATAATGAGAAAGCGGATAAGCTGCAGAAGTTGGCCTTTCCATACAGCCCTCGCGATGTGCACGTTAAGTTAAAAAATTAGTGCAAGGGGAAATAGCTGCTGCTTTCGTAAACTTTGTAAAATTGACAAGTTTTTCTTTTCCTTATAATAATTTTTAATCAAAAATCGATCGCATTGACTCCAAGAGCTCCATATTTCTGTTATATGCAAGTAAAATTTCTTTTAAACCAAAATTTGCATCCAATTTGAAAATTTACAAGCACAAATATTCACAAAACAAATAAAAACTGTTTTTTCCAGCTGTCAAATGATAATTGAGTCAGCTAAATTGAGTATGTGTAAACAGTAAATTTAATTGCGCAATTAAAATTAAATTGACTCAATTAAAAATGCATGTCTGAACACAGTATAAGAGTCAAACGCGTGTGTTCAGTTTGAGGGTTGCAAAAGAACCTACTAAATGTTTTTATTAGTTTCTCATTTACTACACAAATACAAACGCATCAATAGTGATGCATAAATGGAATGGTTATTCGGTTCACAACACGATCCCTGAATAAGCATTCAATTAAATATCTTATATTAATACATTAATTATTTCAAATAAAGTTAATAATTTGTAGTGAAACATATACAAATTAATTTTAAATCAAACCAAATTCCTGTACAAAAAACTTATGTTTGTCAGCTGGGACGCCCTTCGTAAAAATGTCGGCTAACATATTATTGGTTTCTAAATACTTTAGTTTGACTTCCTCACTTTCCAGTTTTTCTTGTATAAACTTGATTCGTATGTCGACGTGTTTTGTTCTGGATGAGTAGGAATTATTTTGCGCAATTTGAATAGCGATTTTATTATCGCAATATAACATCATTGACTTGGGCGCTTTTCCAGTCAACTCATACTCCAGTCGACGAAGCCATATCGATTCTTGGATTGCTGACACCATTGACATGAACTCAGCTTCTGTTGACGAAAGTGCTACTGTGCGTTGTCTTTTGGAGTTCCAGGATATTGCCGCACCATGCATTGTAAAAATGTAGCCAGTTGTAGACCGCCTGTCATCAATGTTGCCTGCCCAATCGGCATCAGAGTATCCAACGAGACCTTCATTCTTTTTTTTAGATCAGACCTTTATTTATAGTACCTTTTAGGTACCTCATTACTCTTTTGACTGCAAGCCAGTGTGCCTTCCCTGGATTTGTGTTGAAGCGACTGAGTAAATTTACGATGTAGCAAATATCCGGTCTTGAATTCTGCGCTGCGTACAGCAAACAACCAACAGCTTCCATATAAGGAATATTTTTCATTTCCTTTTCTTCTGTTTTTGTTTTTGGACACATTTCAAATGAAAGTTTCTGGTTAATATCTACCGGTGAGTTTACTGGATTACATTCATCCATAGAAAATCTTTTGAGTACATTTGCAATATACTGTGATTGATCTATTTTCAAAGTACCAGCAGACTTCTGAATTCTCATACCTAGAACTGATGATGCTTCTCCCAAATCTTTCATATAAAAATGATTTGACAGTTCAGCCTTAAGTTTATTTATTGTCGTCATGTTATTCGAAAACACCAATACGTCATCTACATATGTATATGGCCACATACAAAATTTGATTATTGTCAATTTTGAAATAAACACATTGATCAGTTTCGCTTCTTTTCAGACCAAACTGCAGAAGAATTTTGTTTAAAGTTAATAAAGCCAAACACGGCTGGATTGTTTAAGTCCGTAAAGGGATTTTTTTCAACATACAAACACGGTTACTTCCATCATTGTAACCATCATGTTGTTCCATGAAAATTTCCTCCTGGAGATCGCCATTCAGAAATGCGGTAACTACATCAAGCTGGTGTACATGTAATTCAAATTTAACAGCTAAAGCCAGCAAAAACCTAATTGATGAGTAGCGAACTACTGGTGCGAAAGTTTCATCATAATCAACACCCTTTCGCTGACTATAGCCTCGTACAACCAATCTGGCCTTATGTCGAATTTTACTGCCATTCGCATCATATTTTGTTCTGAACACACATCTGCATTTGATTGGCTTTTTATCAAGGGGTAGTTCCGATAACGTCCATGTATTGTTAATGGCTAACGAGTTTATTTCATCATCCATGGCTTCACGCCATTCAGAGGCTTCTTCACAATTCAAGGCTTCGTCAATAGTATTTGGATCTTTTGATACATAGCTCGTTGCACAAAAATTGTATTCATGTAAATATTTTTCAGCCAATCGCTCAGACCTTCGAACTTCAACTCCTTCATTAGAAATATCTTCTTGATTATATGTAACGGCATCTTCAAACGTTAAGCTTTCCTCTGATTTGACATCGTATTCCACCGTAAGACTATCAGTTGATTCGTTATTTTCATCATCAATTAATTGTTCTTGTTTGACTTCAGTCGACATATCACATACGTTATTAGATGGCAATTCACTTATTAAATGCCTCTCTGAATTGACATTTTCATCAATATCAACTACAAGATTCGGAACGCTATTAGTAAAATTTTGTTCATTGTTACATACCTGATCCTCCATGAAAACAACATTACGGCTAATGATTATTTTCTTTGCGGATGGGTCATACAATCTGTACGCCTTTGCATGGGTACAGTACCCGACGAAAATACAACGAATAGACTTTGCTTGAAATTTGGAACGCTTCACTTTCGGAGTATGTACAAAAGCCTTGCAACCAAAAACTCGAATATGATTTAGACATGGTTTTCTAGCAGACCATATCTCCTCTGGGCAAATACTATTCTCTCGGGATGGTATTCTATTCAGTAAATAGGCTGCTGTCATTGCTGTTTCGGCCCAAAATTTCTCATCGACCCCAGAATCCAATATCATGCATCTAATACGGTCAACTATGGTGCGGTTTAGCCGTTCGGCCACACCGTTTTGCTCAGGTGTATATGGAGCTGTTTTCTGATGAATTATTCCATTTTCTCTTAGGAATTTCTGGAACACATTGTTTGTATATTCAGTGCCATTGTCTGACCGTAAAATTTTAATTCTCTTTGACCACTGATTTTCAGCCATGCTTTTAAACTTTTTAAACTCGTTGAATACCTCAGTCTTGCTCACAATCGGTGATAAAAATACCCTTCGCGAATAGTCATCTATAAATGTCACAATAAACCGCGATCCAGAAAACGATTTTGTTTTAAAAGGCCCCATTACATCTGAGTGTACAATTTCTAATATTTCATTTGCACGATGGCCATCTTCTTTGAATGAGTTTTTTACTTGCTTTCCTCTTACACACATTTCACACTGATCAATATTCAATTTAAAATTGAGATCATGATCGTCTTTTATTTTCTTTAGGTTATGATTGCAAATATGGCCAAGGCGTCTGTGCCAGAGCTGTGCATCATTTTTTATCATCAAAGCTTTTTGTGTTGGTTTCTTTGAAACGCAGTCCAATCTATTGTATGTGTTCTGGCTTTCATATCGTTTTCACATTTTTTCTTGTGAAATCGGATGTTAAAGCACATCCTACGCCTGTTTAGGTTGAAATTTAGAAAATAAAAATTAATAGTATGTGTTCTTGCATCCGATTTTAGATGAAAACGATTTTTAAATGGACGATTTAAAATTTTTAGCTCTTTTCGTTTTAACTTTTGACAAAAAAACTCGTATTCTTTTCACAAGACTATTAACAAGTGAAATGAATACGAGTTTTTTTGCCAAAAGTGAAAACGAAAAGAGCTAAAAATTTGAAATCGTCCATTTAAAAATCGTTTTCATCTAAAATCGGATGCAAGAACACATACTATTAATTTTTATTTTCTAAATTTCAACCTAAACAGGCGTAGGATGTGCTTTAACATCCGATTTCACAAGAAAAAATGTGAAAACGATGTGAAAGCCAGAACACATACATATATAAATTGTTATATTAACTCGCTGTTGCCATAAGTTCATTATTAACATCAAAAATTTTGCAATTATTGTGCTCAAATATTACTCTCTTTCCATTTGCCGTTAGTTGTCTAACAGACAACAAATTTGCACATAGTTGCGGCACATATTCAACATTTTTTATAATAGTTCTTGTTTCGCCTTGATCAGTTGATAGAAATACACTCACATCACCAACACACTCAACTTTTAGCTTGTTGTTGTTCGCCACAGTAACTTCCTTGCCCTGTCTTTCTTTAACATTCTGAAGTATTGTCTTTGTTTTCGACATGTGTGTTGTTGCGCCTGAGTCAATATACCATTCATCTGCGCAGTCGTCATTCGAAGTAAACAGCGATGCTAACAGAATTCTCTCGTTCGACTTTTTTACCTGCTGCTTGAATCCGTTATTATTGGAATTTTTATTTTGCATGTTCGGACAGTTTTTTATAAAATGACCTTCTTTTTTACAACCATGACACTTGAATTTTTTGGATTTCTGATGTTTCTTGTGCAATACAAAAGCATTTTCTTCAGTTTTTACAAGATTATCGAATTTGACAACATGGTGAAGAACTTGCTTTTGCACACTCAATTTTGTTTTAGAATTTTCTACAGCTAAAACAAGCGAACGGAAATCTTCTGGCAAACCTGCCAACATTAGAGATGCAACTACATACATAGCTCATCATCAATATTCAATCCGGTATTTTTAACTTTTAGAGCGGTCATTACCATTTTGTTTACATACTCTTCCATAGAGTCAAAATCGACCAACTTTAATTGCACCAACTGTTTCAATAACTCTACTTTTCTAGTCAAGCCAGAGTCTTCAAACGCATGTAATAACGCTTGCCACGCTTCCTTCGCTGTTACACAAGTAGCTATGTGAGCAAAATTATTTGGTTCCAGCATTAATGTTAACTCCGCCAAAGCGACTTCGTTCTTATCCTTATCAGCGACAGTAGGTGCCTCCTTTAAACCCTCTTCAACAATTTTCCAGCATTGCTTCAATACAAGGTACGATTTTGCATGTCGCTTCCAAATATCAAAATTTTCGCGACCACGCACGCAATCTTTCAAATGGAAAAGATAAACTTGACGCCATTTTTCTAATCGTTTCACACACTAAATATTAAAACAATTTGTTTTTTTTTTAATGTAAAAAACTAACTGTACTTTAAATGTGACAAAGGCCCATAACCTATTGTAAACGAAGAGTCAAACGCGTGCGTTCAGTTTGAGGGTTGCAAAAGAACTAACTAAATGTTTTTATTAGTTTCTCATTTACTACACAAATACAAACGCATCAATAGTGATGCATAAATGGAATGGTTATTCGGTTCACAACAAATACGTCTTACACAATCAGGCCCACTATTACTCACATTTTTTATAAAAATCGTTCACTCCGCCTATTTTGTAAAATGTCAATTATTTTTAACTATTTAGTACTTATTTTTAAAGTCATTTCAATTTTTGTTTTTTAAGTTTTATTATTTATATAAAGGTAGTCCTTAAAGAAGCACAAAAATGCTCACAAAGTGACTTTTGAGATGAAAGAGTAGGCGTAATAAAAAAATAATTAAATTTCCGAGTTAATACCGTCTTTTTGATCAAGTGCTATCAAAAATAACCAACTTACAAATTAAATTAAAAATTAAGTTTCACCACTAATGTAAAAAAATTAATGAATAAAAAATAACAAAAGTGAAGAAGGTAAGTATGATTCGGGTTTCGAGGCAACATTTTTCACATAGTACATATTAAAAAAAATATTTGATTTTTAGATAGGTCGCCTAAAATATTAAAAAAAAATTAACGCAATTATATCGCTAAAGTTTAAATAGATATTCCACACGTGTATGCATAATTTCTGTTTATATTTTTAACTGTTAAACTTAACAAATTTTAATAGTCGGACTACACATAATTTAATTTTTTTTAGTTAAAAATTCGAGTTGATCAGTTTTACGGTTTGTCCACGATTCCCCTTCGGCTAAGACATTGTAAAATTCTCCATTAATTCAAAAATAAATAAGCTTTGCCTATGTGAAATTGTATTACGATTAATTGTTCACGAGCTACCGAATTATATTTTCAAGAGCACAGCTAATATGAAACGTCAATGTCAGCTCCATACATGAAACATTTTGTATATTTTTAAGATACAGATTTGTACCTGCCATTGCTACTAAAAGCTAAATAACAACGTAAAACGGAGAACATTAAATTTTAACATTAGGTTTGTTCATTTACTAAACATTTTTAAGAATTTGTAACAATTGTTACTGAAAAGTGTTCATTAACTTAAAAAGTTTGCAAGGAGAGAGCGTCAAAAGAGAGAAAAAAAAATTGAGACAAAAAAATCTTACAAATTATTACTCAAGGCACATTCACAAGGTAGTAGCGGAAATGCAGCTGAGCTATTTTTTTTTCAAATTAAAGTTCATCCGAAACTTCAAAAATTGTTTACGAAAGAGAAAATTAAAAGAAAATTTCCAAAAATATCAATATGAAAAATATTACATTAAAAAAAATTTGTGAAAACAAATTTAAAAATATGAAAAAACTATTAAACAATTGTGAAAAGTGCTAAACGTTGCAAATATTTTCAAATTTATGTGAATAATTTTTATTATTATTATTATGTTAAACAAATTCTATTTTTGATATTTTGATATTTTGAATCCTGATATTACCTGGAAATGAATGTGCCTTGTTATTAGTCCTAATTTACACTATGCAAGTCTTATTGCTAAACTGATTAGTTTTTAAGGAGAGATAGACGAGGGGAACAGAAACGTTTCTTTTCCCCTCGTCTCTCTCTTTCTCTCTCTCTTTAAATACTAATCAGCTTAGCAATAAGTAGCATTTTGTATTTATTAATGAATAAAATAAAAAAAAACTATGAAAAATAGTAAAAATACATGAAACTGTGCAAAAAAATTATATTAAATGTCAATTTCTAAAAAAAAAATTGCTCAAACAAAATACATCAGAAAAAGTACAATTGTATCATGATTTCCATCCATGGTTCTGATATGAATAAAATTTTCTTGCAAGTTTTTACAAGTAAAGCGTTCATTTACTTTTTCATATTTAGGAGAGTAATTTTGTAAATGTCTGCCTTACTCTCTCGTTGCTAGTTTCTGCTGGGAAAGTAAATGAACAGACCTATTAAATTCAACATTTCTTCTTTTAATAGCAGTGTATTTATTTCATTCATGTAAAAAGTTGCATTTTATTAAGGGGCGATTTTTTGATGGAAACATTTGAACAGCTTCAATAGGTTTTTTCCACATTTTATTTATTAAACTAACACTTATTAAAATGTCAAACGACTCAACGTACGTTAAAAGATGCCCAATTTTAGTAGTTTACGTTGACGCTGACGTATTTAATGTAACAGATTACATAAGAAAGACTGTATTTCAACTTAGCTGTCAGTTGAAAAAGCCAACGTAGACGGTATGATGGATTGTATGTATGTCTCAGCTATTATTTTTTTTTAATTCGGGCGACTAATATTGATTTCCGCAGCATAGTTGAGTTTTTCTCAACAAAAAAAAAACTAAACTTTGTATTTAAAATTACCTTGGGAGTCGTTCTGTCATACATAGTTTTACACTTTTCCATTGCTGGGATTCAAATGTCCAGATATGAGCTGTGCCATCCTTACTGCCTGATATAAATCTTAAACCCCGATGTGACCATTGCACGGAGTCTACGGCATCAGTATATGCTTCTGTCTCCAGAATACGTTTAGGTCCATCTTCTGACATTAAATATACTCGAATATGATGATCAGCTGAACCCGCTGCCAAAAAAATTCCACCAGGCGAAAATGATGTACACATCATTTGAGACTGCCCTGGTCTTAATTTTTCATGATACTGTATGGGTTTTGGTGCAAATATTATCTTTTGACCTCTTGCGTTCGAGTATTGCCAAAACGCAATAGATCCATCGTTGCTAGTTGTTACTAAATATTTCAAATCATTTCTTGGTGAAGGACAAAAGTTTACGGAAGTTATCATGCCCGTATGGGCAGCAAGCACTGCTATTGGAGATGTAGTCTGCAGATCCCATACACGTAAAATTCTATCTACAGATCCAGCTGCCAACATAGTATTATCTAAGCTGATCGCAATATCAGTTATTTCTGCTGATGCACCTCGAAGGGTTGCTAGCAGTCTTCCGTCCATGGCAGACCATATTTTAATAAGAAGGTCGTCAGCGCCTGTTATAATATAATGGCCTGTTCGATCAAACAGAACGCAATAAACAGAAGACAAGTGTCCAACAGTCCGGCGAAGAAGCTTTGTTTTCCCATACAAAGTTGTAGGTAATAAGAGCTTTCTGCGTACGGGTCCACCATACTCGCGACCAATAATTACTTTCTCTGCATGCAAGAATTATACTTACATATAAATAAACACATAAAAAAATACGTTTGAAACAAATTAACTTACGAAGATTGTGTATGGGTTTTGTCACAGTGGAATCGGGTAATGATACACCATGAAGACGAGTGCAATAATCCAACAGCGTCCTGGACTTAAATATGCTATCTTTCGTCCGCAAAAGACTCTGACGCCCTGCACCCAACAATGATGTGAGCCCAGGCACGCTAGGGCTAATTTCTTTCTCTAGGATTGGTCCAATACGGCAACATATTTCCAATAAATGATTCGATCCAATATGAGAGTACTTTCTTTCCTAAAAAAGTGAAATTAAAATTGCTTTTAAAATTGAAAACCTTTTCAGACTTTCTAAATGATTACATTTTATATATTGTAGCCCTATTTAATAAATCAAATAATGAAAAGGATAATTCTGTCATTAACTTTATAGAAAATAACGGAATTCTCTAGATATTTTTAAGAAACAAAGTTCATATTACTGCAAAAAATTATATTATATGTATATTGTATTATATTATTATATATATCTGAGGAGATTAGTGACAATAGGTAGACCACAGGGAGGAGTTTTATCACCTATATTGTGGTTGTTGGCAATGAACGCAATTCTTAGGCGTTTTGACAGGAGATGACGGGGTTTTACTGATAACGGGAAAGTTTCTTCCCACTATCAGTGAAGTCATGCAGTCGGCGTTGGGCGATCTATCCTTCTGGACCAGCAGTAAAGGACTGGGAGTCAACCCAGAGAAAACCGAGGTAGTTCTCTTTACCAGGATATACAAAATACAAAACTTTGTACTTCCCACAATGGGAGGGGTGGAGCTGAGACTAACAGAGGCAGCGAAATACCTACATAGCAAGCTTTCTTGGAAAAGTAACTTGCAGGAAAGGTCTCAATGCCTACAACGCATGCAGGAACTCCATAGGAAGGAACTGGGGTCTGCAACCGAAGATAGTAAACTGGATTTACACATCGTTTGTCAGACCGGTTATTTTCTGTGGTATGGTGGGAGACATTGAAGAAGGAAAGTCACAGGAGATTACTATCTAAGGTTCAGAGCACCTGTGATGCCCACTGAGACACACCTCAGGCTGCCCTGAACGTCATTCTTCATCTACCTCCCAAAACGGGGGTCTACTCTGTAACTCGAAACGAAAGAAAATACTTTCGAATTTGTATTTAAATTACATGCAAATTTGAAAGCATTTTCTTTCGTTTCGAATTACAGAGTAAACACGCGCGTCTTTGTGGTGGGAACGGCGACTACTAGAAGTCTTCTTAGACTCGTGGAAACAGGTTTGGTGAGGACAGAAATAACAGGTCACACATCAATCTTAAATGAGATCAGTTTTAGTGATCAGGGATCTGTAACCCCTGGGTTTGTGAACTATAAGGTCGCTAAAATTGACTTTAGTAGAACACCCTTACTGGTAATTCCGGATAGGGACTATTGGGTCAAATCCGATAAGCTATATCTTGGGAGCGAACATTCGTAGTTCTTTCAGACTGCCGAATGAATGCAGCGTTTTCCAGGCTGAGATCTTGGCGATCCTCTGGGCCACGGAACTGGTGGCCAGCAATGTAGCTGAAGGTGAGAAGGTAACCTTCTGCATCGACAGCCAGGCAGCGCTAAAAGCTTTGAGGGACATAATCGGGCCTGTTCTGCAAATCACGACATGTCAAATCACGGTGATTTCAAAAAAATTAATAAAATCTAAATCTTTGCTTTTGTAAATTTTACTATTTATAGCGATGGAAGTTGGAATAAAATATTCTGTTATACATGACAAAAACTTAAAATTCAACAAAACCCACTAACAAGTCAGCTATTAATAGTTTGTTTTTGAAATCACCGTGATTTTCAGAACAGGCCCGAATGTCACATGTTAGTGACTGTAAGAGATCCCTCAACTTGCTTATGGATAAATATAGTGTCAGACTATATTAGGTTCCTGGCCACAGCAGTGTTGAGGGAAATGAAATTGCCGATGAGCTGGCAAGAATAGGGTCGGCATTAGATGAGGGAATGTGAGACAGATCGGTGAAATTACCGATAGGTCATTACTATAGGCAACTCAGTAATTGGGCAGAAAGCAGGACCAACAGTTCATGGCGAAGTAGGGAGGATTGTAGAGTCTCGAAGGCTATGTGTCCAAAACTTGACTCAGGAAGATCCAAAATGCTACTGGACATGAATAGGAAGGGGTTGCGAGTCGCGATAGGTGCGTTGACAGGTCACTGATCGGTCAGAGGAAGAACCAGCATTTTGGAAACTGGCACTCCAGATTTTTGTAGGATGTGCGGGGATGAAGAGGAACCAGAAAACATTGAAAATATTATCTCGTCACTGCCCGAAGCTGTATAGGCTTAGATGGCTGAGCAGACGCTTCCATCAGAGCATTACTGATATCGGGAAGTGTAAACTAGAAGACATCATTGGATTCATCATGGGAATTCAGTGGTTCAATGACGGATAATAGTTTCACGTCTAGCTACAAATGGGGGATAAATATTGCTTTTTTAATGGGCACTAGAAGGGAATTACAGTGGACCCAATACAACTTTCACCTACTGATTATATTCGACGAAAGCTTGACAAGCTTGATGGCAATTTTATTGTCGTTTCTCTTGATCTTGCGAAAGCATTCGACCGCACAAATCATAATGTTCTAACTTATTAAAAAAAAATCAATGAAAAATTAAAATATTCTAAATATATTTATATATATTTTTTGTTATTTGTTAGGTAATGCCATACAACGTTAGCACTTTTGTTGAGTTTTATAGAAATTTCACGGTCGGACAGACCATGATCATCATAGGCATCAATTTTCACCTTCTCTTTCACCGTTAATGATTTACCACGTCCAATTTTCAATTAAATATAATAGAAAACTATTTTTGATGTTTGCTATTTTGTAGTTAAAATTTACGCAAATGAGCAGCACTCTTTTATCACTGCACCTAAATAATTCACATTTTTCTTAACAAATTATTTATTTATTCAACAATACTATACAAAGTAAATTTGCATAGTATGGTGTTGCACGAATATGGGAGGAGTAACTAGACCACATGCCCAAGATGTTATTAACAGTATTTCCAAAAAAGTTCCGTGACTGACTGTACGACCTATGCCTTCACATAGGAAGTAGCAACGTGGTTGTTAAAGAAATTCGACAAAAAACCGCAAGATTATACGGTTATCCGTGGCAGATCAGTCAACCAGTGCGAGCGAGACGAAAAACTCTCGAAGGCCCAACAACAAAACTAGGGATGTAACGAATGTTCGCATTCGCAAATAATTCGCTTACTTTTGCTATTTGCATTCGCTTTTGCATTCGCTAAAATGTATGCGAATATTTAAAGCGAATACTAAAGACAAAAATATTGGAAATATTTTCCAGTTTTTGAAAAATAAAAGGCAGTGTTTGAATTGCGCGAAAATATTTTCTACTTAAGACTAGTCTGTTAGCACTTTTGAAAAATGGTAAGCACATCATTACTTCGTTCAAAAAATTTTAAATGCAAAAATATTAACTATTCCTTCTTTGTTGTAAATTTTTTGCGAAACAAGTGCCACTCATATTATTTCGCATGTAAACTTAAAATGTTGAAGATATATTGTATATGTTTTTCCCAAGATGAACAGAGTACTACTTCTGGAAAAAAATTTCATGAACAATTCATTCCAATTTTTCTTAATATGTATTTTGGTAGCATTTTACAGGAAATGTTGAACTTAGTACAAGGTCTTAGGGCCAAAGTACGAATGGGTTGATTGCCTTACATTTTGTAAATTTATTTTTAATTATTATCTATACTTATTTTAATATGATTTCATATATCTTTTAGTTTAACAATTTTTATTTCTAATAAATTAATAAATATTTTCTGAATTCAAGACTCAAGTAGATCTATGTATACAACCAAAGAATATAGATACATATATCATATAGAATGCGCATCTCATACAAGCTATGCGGGTATTTCCAGTACTACCCGTCCAGCATACGCACTCTCATTTCTTTCTGCAGTGTATGCTGCGCTCGCATTGCTGAGAGCGAAAGCAAGTGTTTATTTATGTTTGATTTTTATTATTTTGCTGTTTTACAGTCTCGTAGACAGCGTATGCTATGATCAGCGTTGCCGTTTTGGTTACTTGTAACCAAAATTACTTTTTTCCATTTTGGTTACTTTTTTTAACGCAAAATTAAAAATTTTTATATATGGTATTTAAATTAGAAGAGAAGATTATTTTTATAATATTCAAATTTGTTTTACATAATTAATTTTCGCTTACGATAAAATTTTACAGCCCGTACTCGTATCTTAAAAGTTATAAAATATTTGGCATTTTGATAATTCTTAACTATGGATAGGCCCATAAAATTTTAATTTAAATAAAAAGGTCTATTTTCAATTAAATCTCACTTACGATAAATATCGAAAATAAGGCTCAATACAAATATGAAACTGAATTACAAATTTAAATGTAATAGCTTAAAAACATTGCATCTGAAACAAAAAATGTCTGTATTTCTCACTATCAAACATAAATTTGTTTAATTTTTTTCCCCGTTTTTTACATTCACTGCGAATCAATAGCGGGAACAAACGTTCCCATGAAATTCCCGATAGCAAATTTCCCCTCATGGGGAATGAAAATTTCATGGGTTCAAAAATTTCACATTTTATTCACGATAGGGGTGAATGTTTACAACGTCAAGCACTGGTGCCAGAACATTTTACAAAAAATCTGGAAAAATTGGCTAAAAAATCTGAAAAATCTGCAAAATAATTAAAAAAAATCGGAAAAAAATCTGCAACAATAAAAACAGCTATATTTTGTACTGTTTTTCATTTTGTTTTCGAATTATTAACCGACTTCAATTAAGGAGGAGGTTATATGTTCGTCATGTATGCATTTTTTATTTAATTTGCGAATTGACATAAATTATCTTGCTGTATAAAAACATATGCCGATATTACAAATTCTTTAAAATAATGGGACATATGTATGACTGTTTATGATTTACTGTGCGATATGTATATATGTATGTATATTCATACATCTTTGCACAGATTAGCTAGTTTCTTTTTACCATTGTTATGTTGGTGGTAAGGTTACTGCAAAATTAAACGTCAAACACTACTTATTTGTTAGTGTTTCTTATGTGTATGTTTCTGACAGTGACACCATGGTTATTTCTGTTACGGAGTAAGGAAAAACATGAAATATTGATGTTACACAAGCATTTCAGAAAATATGCAAATTTCATTTTATAATTTTTTCAATGAAAAATCAGCAAAATGCAGAGAAATCTGCAAAACTGGCAACAGTGACGACAAGCTGTAGCAAGAACTCGAAGCTCTGTCGCTGTATCGTACAGTGTGACCGTTTGATCGACCAAAGTTGCAAATTGCCACTTTTTCGATTGCCTTGCCTCTTTTTGTCCCCCTTTTTCTAAAGTGAATTATATAATAATACATTAAAAATAAGAACTTTAATGTAGTTGTGTCGATTTTTTTAATGTTGTCCCTTTTTTTTTGATAAATGTCATCGGTCACCCTTGAAGCGAATGCTCTCACTGAGTGTTTGCTTGCGCTTTATACTTTCCCCCGCATCTGAAGCGGAAGCAAAAAATTTTTAATTATTTAGCTCAGATGCGCATTCTATATAATTTATATTCTTTGATACAACACAACTTCATGTTCTTAGATAAATTTATTTTCATGTGATTTTTTTAACGTATTGTAATATTTGCATTCGCTTTCGCAAAAATTAAAATGTATTATTCGTTTTCGCATTCGCATTCGCTAAACTGGTATTCTTTACATCCCTAAACAAAACTAAGCCTGACCGCACTTAAGAAATAATTACGATGACGCGAAATGATGTTCTTCGACCCAGAGCTCCTTAACGACTGTTTTAACAAATTATAAAAAGAAGCCCAGATTAAGTCTAACGGAACTTTTTCGACTTTTCTTTGTATACACTCTTTTTCTCAGCTGTTCGAACACTGTATTTGATTACAGGTGACTCGCCACAACGCCATAGCCATTTCCATAGAAACCATTTGAATTTTTGGTTTGGTTATAGCTACGTCATTATGGCTATGTCACGTCTAATTTAAGCTTAAAGGGATTTTGTTCATGTTTTTCTTTTTAATTTAATTTAGTTATGGTTGAATATGTATATAATTATGCATGCAACTGTGTGGCTGTGTTTTAATGAATATTTTATGACGTTTAGATAATTTTTCTTTGAATTTTAATAAAATTGTTTGCACCTACACTATTGGGTAAAACTAAAGCAACTGAGCTAGTATTATTACAAGTATATACCAGTATTGTAAAAAAAAAGCATTTAAATAGGTTTAGCAGTTCCTATTACAAACTTTTAGCGCTATATTAACCTTTTACCACCAATTTTTTTTTTAAATTTAATTTAGTTAGAAAAAAAATAATACGAAAATAAAAATAGTTCATATGTACATGGCAGAAACTAAAGCAACTCGCATTAACTTATTAAAATTTTTAAATCTATTTTAATAATTAATAGCATATGCATTATTTTTCAAAACAGCAACGCATCATCTCGTCATTGATGTGATTAACCTGCCAATTTCGCTTTTAGAAATGCTTTCCCGGGATTCTTTTCTTTCTAGGAAAAAATTTCGTTTCTTCGACCCATGGTCCTGCTTTATCTTTCTCTCGACCATATCCCGCAAGTTCTCTATAGGATTTAAATCAGGTGATTGAGCTGGCCACTTGAGTAAATTAATATTTTGATCTTGAATAATGGACTTAACAAGTTGCGAAGTATGCTTTGGATTGTTACCGTGCTCGAAGATCCATCCAGCAGGCATTTTATATCTTGCAAACGGAAACATGACATTTTCTAAAATGTTTTTGTAGAGGTAGCGATCCATGGTTTCACTAATTTCATGCCGAGACCCGATACCATTGAGTGAAAAACACCTGTGAGTTATTTTTTTTAACTAAATAAAAATTTTTTTAAAACTTGGTGGGAAAAGGTCAATATAGCGCTAAAAATTTGTAATAGGAACTCTAACCTATTTAAATATTTTTTTTACAATACGGCCATGGAGTTTTAATAATACTAGCTCAGTTGCTTTAATTTTTGCCACTAGTGTATACATATATAGTAGGTGTGTTTTTTACTTTTGCAGTAAAATACAGAAAATTAGTAATTACTGTGCAAATGTTTAACTACTCTCAAAAAGAGCTGTTGCCGAAAACGTGCGCGAACGGAAAAATAGTAAAAATTAAGGCTCAGTTACCCGACTGTAATGTAAAGTAACTGCAACGTAGTAACTGAAAAGTAGATTACGTTACATTACATCTCTATAACCATTTTCATTACTTTTCACATAACAATAACGATCAGCTGTTTCCTACTGTTGCAGTTACTTTACATTACAGTCGGATAACTGAGCCTTTAATATATATTAAAGCAACAGCTGAGTCCAAATCCACATAGTGTTGAAAAATATATAAACTTTTGACTATTCAACTCTTTTAATTATTGGTACTCGATACAATATTTTTATAACACGAACAATTTAAGGATAAATTTGTTAATTTATTTCATCTAATATTTGTAATTAATTTCTTCTTGATTTCTTTTATCGATTTGTTGTTGGTTAAATTAATAAAAATTACATGACTATTTGTTAATGTTAGGCTGAGTTTACATCTGGCATTTATTGTGTGTCATTTGCCCAAAAAAGCGTAACCAACGATTTACTTATGAAAAACTATTTGATTCAGACATGTATTTATTGATTTAAACGATTTCCAATCATGTTGGATTCTACAAAATTATCTATTAGTTATGTATAGAACTATTTAACTCAATAAATACATGTGATAATCAAACAGTTTTTCATTAGTAATTACTAAACTTTATTACAAATTTCTGCAGTAAAAATTTGCATAATACTCAGACAAGAACTGTCACTTTACAAAATTTATTCTTAGATTGTTTGTGTTATAAAAATATTGTATCGAGTACCAATAATTAAAAGAGTTGAATAGTCAAAAGTTTATATATTTTTCAACACTATGTGGAGTTGGAGTCATTTGTTTCTTTAATCTTATAGCCTTTCTACACTTACTCACATCTTTCATCAATTCGCCAAGATGATAACATCTTCCCATAGAATTATACAGGACTGAATGTTCAACATCTTCAAAAGATATTCCTCTCGCTTTGTTCCATTCAACATCTTTCGATTATTTTAGTGTCATCACTAGAAAAAACATAAGCAACTACATATATACATACATACATACATGCATACATACGAATATACATATATTCAGGGCTACCTTTTGGAATATTCTTCCCGCAGAAAGTTCCGTAACTACTGCAAGATTTTATTATATGTATATACATTTTTCCAAATCGAAATAAATTATAAAAAGTAGTTGCAAATGTCTACAAGCTGCGCTAACGCCAAATCGTTACGCATAAAATATGTAGCATTTCTTCATCATTATCGTCTGATAGCATAATTTCGACTAATTCTGCATATTGCAGCATTAATTGTTTCTGGTCCTCAAGAGGAGCAATTAAATCAATTGCTGCTGAATTTTTAAATTCAATTTTATTATTTAATTTTTAGTTGCTCACACCTGCCCCCCCCCCCTTTTTCGTAAGTCGCTAAAGCTAAAGCTAAATTTGAACGCTAAAATGCTGAACAAATAGAAAATTAAAAATTTTTTCCTTGACATAAAACACTCAAATTTCGGCGAATTACATTTTTAAGCCATTGTCTGATTTATCAATAGACGTTTGAAAATTGTATTCGTAGCCGAAAATCGACTTTATAGATTTTTAGCGATAGAGATTTAGCTTTAGCAACTTACGGAATACGGGGGCTGTAAAAATAGTATTATAATACATGACAGACGAAAGATGAAAGACGTTGTAATGTGAATAGGTTTTTTCAATTTTCAACATATTCCACGCATTCCTCAAAGATGTTAAGTGTAAAAAGCCTATTACTAATTTTTACTATTTTTCCGTTCGCGTACCTTTTTCGGCAACAGCTCTTTTTGAGAGTAAATTTTAAAATGTTCGCAGTAACTACTCATTTACTGCATTTTACTGCAAAAGTAAAAAAACACACCTAAATTTGTTGGTGTTGCGTGTTTGACGATACAAAATATTGAATTTTTTCGTTATTGGAAATTAATGCGTGTGTCTTTCAAAAACTCTTCATTTATTGCATAGTGTTGTTACATATTTATATTTATTTTAGTATTATTTCATATACATATGTACGTACTCGTTGCTTTCTGTGTTAAATTTACGGCCTGGCCCACGATGTCACCAGAAATCGTTCTGTCGACAACTTGTATTGCAAACAACAATAACTTTAGAAAATTTGTTGTTGTTTGCAATACAAGTTGTCGATAGAACGATTTCTCGTGACATCGTGGGCCAGACGATTAATTTAAATAAAATGCTGTTTTGAGAATCTATAGTCGTTGCTCTGACGTGCTCGGTTATGTGTAGATTTTTGAGATTTTTTTTATTTCACCAATCTTTTAAAGATATATTTATTGGTTCAAAAGTTAGCAAAAGTAGACTTTACATATCGTCACCTTAAATGCAAACGGATGTAACTACAATTTTTTATTTTTTACAGGAGAAACAAAAAACGTTTCAAAATCAATAATAATAGTGCTCTTGAAATTTTTCTTGTAGTATGGATACTCATATGTTTTTAGCAATTTATTTCCTTTTATATATATTTAAGCTTTTGTTAGTTACGTTCTTTGCAATAAAAAATAGATGAATTCGTAATTACGTCCGTTTGAATTTCTTTAATAAAGTCGTCATTTTTGATCGCAGAGTTCTAAATATTTGCGTGAACATGTAGTTTGATAAAATGAATAAAAAAATTATTTTATTAGAAATGCTCTTGAAGCTGGACCACAAAATGAGTTATGTGTATTTTTTGTGTACCTACCAATTATATTTACAATTATTTAAGAATAATTTTACGAAATAATTATATAAATGCTAAATATGTTTCAATAAGGAGTTGCAGTTTGCAAAAATATTGAAAGGTTTCAAAATAAAATAGTTTTTTTGCTCTCCTGAAAACTTAATAAGAAGCACATAGCTGATATTCACCCGTATTGCGTATATCGAGTCGAATTTTCATCTACGAGAATTTTGTCATAGAATAAAGAAATCTTATACAAGTTTTGTTTAATCAAATACAAAATTGTCGTAAACGAATATTCGACTCGACATACGCAATACGGGTGATTGTCGGAGCAACGACGATATGTATGAATACAATACACCTTCATGTTTTCATACAAATTTGTTTTCATATGATTCGCTTCGCAAAAATGAAATTGTTTATTCGCTAAACTGGCATTCGCCATATCTCTACTGAGTATCTGCATTTGATATCGAAAAAATTCCCATAAAATTTAATTATATTTGTGTGGACATTTCGATCGATATGGAATGCCGTAATTTGCCCCTTGGTAATGAGCCTTACAGACATTACCCGCGCTTTCTAGCTATGACCATAGTTTACCAATACTCGATTGGAATATTTTGGGGGATTCAAACGGTCATAGTCTCATATTTTAATATAATTGTTTTTGCTTTTATTTATTTTTTTCGAACTAACGCTACAGTTACACGACCAAGATTTGCATTCAAGTTTTTCACACATACTTTTTTTTTTTTTTTTTTTTTTTTTTTTTAAATTTTATTTATTGTATCTTCAAAAATGAACTAACAATAAGTAATCAAATCTTAAATCTAAATATAATTATTAGGCCCGACCAATATCGGACATAAGCTTAGTGATAGTTATAAATAATACATAAGTAGTGATAATCAAAAAGAAGTATTTTTAAGCAGTCCCATCTGGAGTGTTGGGTATAAGAGCCCTTGTGTCCCTCTTTTTTAAGCGGATGTGTCCAGTAAAGCTCAAAATATTACTGGCAAGCGGATTAGGATGTGACTCGAGTTTAGTTAAATATTTGCCTGCGTATTTTGCAATTTCTTCACTCACTAGTGGCATATTTAAATCACGATGAATATTTGAATTTTTAACGTACCATGGAGCAGATGTTATCAAACGTAAAATTTTGTTTTGCCTTCGTTGGATTCTCTCGACATTTGAAGCTGAAGCAGTGCCCCACAGCTGAATTCCATAGCACCATATTGGCTTCAAAAGCGACTTGTATATCAAGAGTTTGCAGTCTAGGCTGAGTGTTGAATTTCTGCCAATTAACCAATATATTTGAGTCAATTTAAGTTTCATTTGGGTTAACTTAGAGTCAATATGATATTTCCATGTAAGCCTTCGATCAAGGTGTATGCCAAGGTATTTGACTTGAGAATGTTGAGGAATATTTTGATTGTTGATTCGAATGGGGGAACAGGTATCTTTTCTTAGGGTAAACGTTATATGAACACACTTTTGTTCATTGACTCTAATTCTCCATAAGTTCCACCATATTTCAAGCTGGGTAATGTGTGCTTGGAGATTGCGGGATGCCTCATCAGGATTTTTGTGAATACTCAAACAGGCTGTATCATCGGCAAATGTAGAAGTGTGGATGTTATTGCTCACAGGCATATCACAAGTATATATTAGATACAAGACTGGCCCCAGAATACTACCCTGTGGCACACCAGAAGATATAGATTCGGGTACACTCATGAAGTCTCCTTCCACAACAGTAAACTTTCTATCGAGAATATAACTTTCCAAAAGCTTTTGTATATTTATTGGTAGGTATGTCTTCAATTTTAAAACTAGGCCTTTGTGCCATACTTTGTCAAATGCCTGAGAAACATCAATAAAAAGGGCAGAACAATACTTCTTTTCTTCAAAAGTCCTCCTTATAATTTGAACCAATCTATGCGTTTGCTCAATAGTGCTATGCTGACTTCTAAAGCCAAATTGATGGTCCGGGATGCACCCAGTATCAGCTAAAATTGTGGACAATTTAGTCATGAGCAGCTTTTCGAAAAGCTTTGAAATTGTTGAAAGTAAGCTTATAGGCCTATATGACTCAGCCTTGGTAAGATCTTTGCCTGGCTTTGGAATCATTTCAATCTTGGCAAGTTTCCAGTTATGTGGAAAATACTGCATTCGTAAAATGGCATTAAAAATAAATAGCAAAATTCTTATTGCAATATGAGGCAAGTTCATCAGCATCTTGTTACTAATGCCATCAATACCTGGAGCTTTCTTAGGGTCGAGTTCAGCAACTATTTTTTGTAGTTCATGCATCTTAAACCTTAAGGGACGAGGGGGTAGAGAGACTACACTCGGTAAATCGGCAGCACCCGTACATGAATTGGGAGTGAATACAGATTTTAAATGCTCAGAAAATAAGTTACCTTTCTCACTATCGCTTCTTCCCCAGCCTCCAGTCGAAGTACGCAATGGTGATTTGAGATCAACGGGTCTTTTAAGATTTCTAGTAGCGCGCCATAAAGAGTAATTAGATGTTGACGTTACATCAAGACCTTCTAAGTACTTTTCCAGTAATGCAGTCTTTTCCGACGATAGCAGCTCTTTGAGTCGTTTAGTACATTCTTTAAGTCTGATTTTATTTAGGGGTGATCGGTGTTGTTGCCATTCTCTTCTAGCTCTCCTTTTTTCACATACGAGACGTTCAATATCCGTAGAATAAATTCTATTAAAGCCAGTCTGCGGATAGGAAGTAGTGGCATGTTCAGCAGCCTGTTTAATATATTCGGTAAGATTGGCAATATTAAATTCAATATCATCAGGTGATCTTAGCTGAATGTTTTCTACGCAGTGACTACTAATATATTTTTTGAATCCTAGCCAGTTGACCCTATTAATCGTTTTCGCATATGAGTTAGTTAAATCACTCCTTAGTGGGTTGAAAATTGTAACTATTGTGGGAGAGTGATCGGAGGACAGATCTACAGAGCCCTCTACGTGAATTAAGTCCCTATGGATATTTTTCGTGACGCCAAAATCTATAACATCTGGAATTTTTCTTACGTCAGTAGGCCAGTAAGTAGGCTCCCCACTCGAAATGACATCTAAGCCCATTTTTGAAATTGTATTAAACAACGCTCTACCTCTAGGTGTAACAAGACGCGAGCCCCAGTACGTATGTTTTGCATTGTAGTCACCAGCTGCCACGAAACAAGATCCAAGCGATTTGTAGAACTTCTCATACTGATCTTCGGTAACTGAAAATCTGGGAGGTGAGTAAATTGATGATATCACGAAATTCGAACAAAAATTTTCTACGAAAATATTCGTAGCTTGCATATATTCTTCACTAACGTTCTCAAGGATATAGTGCTTGAGTCTTGACTTAATTAGAATTGCTGATCCACCGCATGCTCTCCCTCTCGGGTCCTTTGAATCATATAGAGTGTAACCATTTATCTTAAAGCAGCTTCTCGAAGTCAAGTGAGTCTCAGAGACCATCATTATATCAATATTTTTTTCCGTGAGGAAGTGCTCAAGTTCATTTTTATGTTGGCGAATGCCGTTTGCGTTCTAGAAACATAATTTTAACGTGTTCATGGTTTGTTGACTAATGCTTGAAGCAGAGTATTCTGCATTCTCAGCATTTCTTGCATCATGCTAGTCATATTTGTTGTAAAGTTGTTTATAGTTAGCACCAGATTCTCAATAGTAGCTTCAAGACGACTAAAGTTAAAGGTAGAGTTTGCATTCGTTGAATTACTTGGCGGTGGAACATTTTGTGTGGGAATAGAACTAGTCTTAGCAGCATCGGCATACGATACACGTGAAGTTACTAGTTGGCTAGTTTGAGGAAGAGTGGCGGAGTAAGCATTTGCTGATTGAACTGGAGCTAATTTAGATTTTTGACCCATAGCCTGTTTAACGAAATAATATACACGGCATCCTCTGTAATTAGCGGTGTGATTTTCTCCACAATTACTGCATTTTTTTTCAGCTTGTACTTTTGGCTTGGTACAGTTAGCAGTACCATGCAATTCACCGCAGATAACACAAACTGTAGGTAATTTGCAGTAGGTTTTTGTGTGGCCATATTCTTGGCAATTATGGCACTGTACGGGACCTGAACGCTTACGTGGCTCTTCAACTGTGATTTTTCGGTGTAAAAGGTATTTTAGACTATAAATTGGGTGCGTCTCATTTTTTTTTAACTGTATATCATTCGGCTCCAGTTCAACACGAAATAGAGGCTGGGGAATCTTCTCTCTATTGATTATATTGGTAACATTTTTTACCTTAAATCCTTGTTCGATAAGTGCACATTTTACTTCTTCAGGCTCAACATATGAATCTATGCCCTTTAATACTATTTGTAGGCCTTTAGCACTCTTAAGTTGATATGTATAAAAATTTGTTTTATTTTTTTCAAACTCACTAACAATTTTTCGGAAATCTTTTTCATCATATATTTGGATTTTAGTTTCATCAATATTACCTCGTTTAATTGGAATGATGTGAAAAGTATTTTCACCAATGGTCGACAGTAGGTTTTTTAGAAGCGCGTTTGAATTTTTTTCTCTCAGATAAATAGGTGGTGGCTTGAAAGACTTTTGCGATGATGCGGCGGGCTTGTCGTTTTTGTCTTGCAATAATGAAAAACGATTTTGACGATTGATAGAAGATGTGCTGTTATCCCTAGACATCTTTGGGGCGGATCCAATTTTAGTAGAATTTGGGCTTCGCCCGCGCTTTAAAATGGTTATATATCTGTCCATTCCTACTTGTAACTTTGGTTTTGTACTACTGTTGTCTTCAGTAACAACTTGTTTAATTGTTGACCACGAGTCGGAAGCGGATGATATCGCTGAGTTAAATGTAGAAGTACTAGGCAATAATGTCAACGATTCACTTGTTGGCATTGGACAAAGCGAAGTTGATCGCTGACGAAACTGTGGTTTTGTCGTTAGAAAAAGTCTATTATCAGATTTTTGATTTTTATTAAGAGCTTCAGAACTCACAGCAAGATTATTATCAGATTTTTTATTTTTATTGTTATCATTATGGGCATCAAAACTCACAGTAAAATAGGCATTTCTGCCGTTAGAACTCACTTCACTATTTTTTTCCTCTGGGGTACTCATAAAGAGTATTCCTCAAGGGTATTTTGTATGTTTTTTTGTTTACGGTTTTTTTTTTGTTTTTGTTATTTCTATATGTAAAAATATTATCAAAGCAAAAAAATGCTTATTTATCAAAGTTAATATGTACTACGAATATTTTTTGTATGCTTTTTTTTTGTTTAGTTTGTATATAAGAAAAATTCCGCTATTACGTCTGTTCACTATGAAGGTACAACGAGAACTGATTGTCAAAAGTAATTTAAATTGAAAGCTGTGACGTAGGCTGCACGCAATTTTCAAGCAAATTTATTTTCAATCTGCCTTATCGTGGTTGGCGTATTTCAAATACGACTACGACTGTTTGGTAATAGATTAAAGAAAAACTGTTGAAGTCTTATTTAATCTATTACCAACCAGTCGTAGTCGTATTTGAAATACGCCAACCACGATAAGGCAGAATATGCCGTTCATATGAAAACAGCTTAAACACAAAACTTCATGACATGTATTTAGGTCTATAAACCGCAACACATCATTATATTTTTTACATAGTTTTGTTCCTAATAATATTTATTTAAAGTTAATTAAAGTTTTTAGGAGGAATATAACATTATGTGTAATAAAAGAACACAAAAATACTATACCGGCAGAATATTTGAAAACAAAATCGAAAAGTGTGCTTATTGAAAATGGTGTCAGTTGTTTTTTGCCTATAAATTTGAATACACAATTGGAAAGAAAATTTGAAGTCAAGGTCGCATCAAATTCTAAAAGTGTGAATGTATTAGTGAAAAAGTGTGAATGTATTGAAATTTGAAAGGCAAAACTTGATCGTGTAACCCTCAAGTAAAGAAAATAAATGAAAAAAAATAATTATGTAAAAACCAAAAAACTTACCAACTCTGCCAACGTTTGATCATGTTCATTTCCCAACCAGTCGGTACGTTTAGGCAAAACCTGAAAAAATTAACATTGAATTGTTCTTATTATAAAACTTTCGAAAGGAAGTATTCTATTAAAAATATAAAAATGTAAGTATGACCGATGTCACAGAATAAATTCCGATTCCGGATTCGTAAAAAATCGAAGCTATATTCGTATATATTGATCATCGTATTCATAACATAATTAGTATTTCCAGTCGTAAAGCAACTGTCCTGTAATAGTTTTGTTGAATTTTACATTATCACTTGCAAAAGTTTTTAATAACATTTATACTGGTCGAGATTATAAAGAACTATAGAAGTGGATCTCTGAAGAACATAAAATAAATTCTTAGGGAATAGTAAGCAGGGAATTTCCAACTTGCCAGTATATCCTTACCTAAAACACAAAACACAACTTCCAAAAATCCTAGTCTGTAGTCAATTACTTTTCATCTAACTTAAAGTTGATTTTTTAAAGTAGTCAGTAAATTAAAAAAAAAAAATTCTGGGGTTTGAACATGTATCATCACCCGTTGTCTACTCAACGCGCTACTATCTAGCTAAGGTACCATATAAAATAATAGCAAAATGTTAATATAAAACTGAAATTAGTTTCAAAGTAGTGAAAATAAATTTGTTGGCTCTTACCAAATTCGATTACGTAGTCAACTTAAGAATTAATTTTGGATTTGTTCTGGATGACATTGCAGTTAGCTTTTAACTATAAGTTAATTATTTTTGTAGTCAACCACACATTCTCCGGCAGGGCATGTACATACATATGTACATATGTATGCGAAATCTGCACATGTACGTACAAATAAAAACGTTATAAAACACGTGAATCTTAAGCTTACATATATTTTAGAGGTGGAAAACTATCGATAGTGTTACTATCGAAAGTTTTCGATAGTTTGAAAAACTTTATTGATATATCGTTTCAAGACTATCGAAAGCTAGAAAAACTATCATATATCGACGATACTATCGTGATAGTATCGAAGTTGTATGATTCTCGTATAATGTACATAATTATTTACACTAAAAATTCAAAACAAAATATTTTTAAACAAAACAAAACAAAATAAAATAGAAGTTTATTCGTCTGTTCAATAAATAACAAAACTAAAATAGTTTTATGATAAATAAGTGTGATCAGTGGAAGAAATTTTCCGTCATCCAGCTATTTTTGCTTATAAAAAGCAACATATTTTCTATTTTTTGCCTTTAGTGGTGTACCATTTAATATCGATAGTGACTAAAAAATATCGATTGTTTTCAAGTATTAATCGATTGCAGAAATAAAACATCGATAGTCACAAAATAAATTAACTATCGATACTATCGATAGTGCCATCGATAGTTTTCCACCCCTAATATATTTATGTACATGCAGAAATTAATTTAAAAGTAAAGAAATACCTATTTCAAAAATTTTCCTACTATTAAAAATTTAGGTACATATGTATTTCCTTAACTAGTGTAGAAAGACAATATTTTCTAATAAATTGCAAATTCAATTCTTAATGTTATTTTAGTTTACAACCGAATTTTTGAATAAATAATATATATGTATATATTACATGTATATATTACATATATTTTATATATGTATATACATATATATATATATTTATGCGTACACATGCATGAGTGTGTGTATACGCACATATCCGTGTATGCATACGTATGTATCCTGCCTTTACTTCTTTACATTACATTGTTTTCACAGTTCCCTGCCTATATTTTTGGGCCAATCATTGTGGATGGGTAAAGTTTAAAAATAATAACAACAAAATACAATAACAAATTCTATTAAGATACCGCCAAAAGAAAAATAATTTTAAGCAATTGATCTTCGTAGGTTGGGTATTAAATCCTGTATTAATTGCTCACCTTTTTATTTTCTAGTTCCTTTATTAAGATCTGCAATAAAATAAATAGGAAAAGATTAGAGCTCGAGCAAGTAATTAAATCGAGTTTTTTAAACAATTTGGAATGCTCACCCTTGATGTTTCTTTGAGAGGACCCGCAGACAAGAACTTTGATATTAAAAAATATAACTCTGAAATATAAACGAATTCTTAGAAATGTTTTCAATGATACTCATTTAAAATTTATATAATTGTTTAAAATATTACTTTTAAAAATATATGCATATATATTTTGGCTTATTTTCCAATGATGGTGCCTCACGGCAAGAACAAGACGGCTGCATTTTGCAAGCCAGTCATAAATGGTGAAGTATTTATTGTACAGAAATTATGCTTACCTGGTATCACTATTTTCTCAACAATTTCTTTATTACTATCCATCTTTCATTTTTATAAACAAATTTTTCCGACTTCTCACAATTTTCAAGGAAAAATATACAATTTTTCTCAACTTTTTTATGGGCAGTATGAAAAATTTTTGCTGAAAATTATTTTTCTTTGCTTTTTTTCTGTTTCACTTTGTTCAACTTCTGTGTTGCCAACTACTACCAATATAATGCTGCCAAATATATTGAAACAATGCTGCCTTCTTCGGAACAAGAGATATAAAGTCCGTTAACACTATTCGATATTCTATTATTTTGTTTTTATTTTTCATAGTACATATTTTGTACCAAGGCATTCATTGTGAATGTGCCTTGTTTTGTAGTGTGTTTCACAGAAATTCGAGTGTGTGGTGAGAAATAATATATTGCTCCGGTATGTCCTGGGTTTCTGATTATAGCTATTCTTGGCTTGAAACAGCAGCCATGAACGTTATCAAAGCTGGTGGCCAGTTACCATATCATATTGCATTTGTAATGGATGGTAATCGTCGTTATGCTGATTCTCAACACATTCGGAAGATAGAAGGTCATTCCAAGGGGTTTGACAAGTTGGCTGACTGCTTGAGGTGGTGCTTAGATATGGGAATTCAAGAAGTTACAACTTTTGCATTCAGTATAGAAAACTTTAAAAGATCAGAAGAGGAGGTGAATGGTCTTTTGGACTTGGCTCGTGAGAAATTTACAAAACTTTTAGAAGAATCTAAGAAATTAGAAGAACATGGCGTTCGTATAAGAGTTATTGGAAATTTAAAACTATTGCCCTTAGATTTGCAAAGGCTTATAGCGAAGGCAGTGTTAGACACTGAGAAAAATAATAAACTCTTCCTCAATGTGGCGTTTTCTTATACATCGCGTGATGAAATGACGCAAGCCGTTGAGGTTGTTTTAAAACATGGTGATAACTTGAAAGATGATGATATCAGTGAAAGGTTACTAAGCGAATGTCTCTATTCACGTTGCTCTCCATCTCCAGATTTGCTAATTCGAACTTCAGGAGAAACTCGAATAAGTGATTTCTTAATGTGGCAGGTAACTTTGGTTATAATTTCAATAAGATACATGCATAAGGGAAGTTTTTCAATTCTAGCTCAACTCTACGGTTTTGTATTTTACAAAGATACTTTGGCCTGAAATCACCATTTGGAATTTTTTGGGTGGAATATTTTCGTATCAACGTTCATATCTACGTCTGGAGCCATACAAGGCGCATGAACATTTGCAACGTGCACAGGTGGCAAAATGTTCAAATTTTTATACGGATCGAGTACAAGGTTTCCTAAAACATTTAGATATGTATAGAAAAAATATACTTTTGCAATTATGGACTACAAGTCAATAGTTTTACAAAACAAAATTAAATACATACATATGTATGTATGTATGTATGCATCATTCATACATGTAAATAAGCTTTTTATTTGGGAGTCCATAGTGGTATAGTGAACATTTTTAAATAAAAAAATACTAAATTTGGACTATAAAGTGCACTGAGAAATTTTCTTGAATTACTTCTCAGACACAAAAGTAAATGTATATCAAGTACCAAGAAAAAGTGTAAAATGCTTTTTAGTTATAAAAAAGGTCAACAAACATTAAGAAAAATCAGTGGAAGGAAGAATTATGGAAAATTTGCCAATAAGCACATGAAAAAAACAATCACCTGAACACTTGAATAGATAGACCTTGCTCCTGATCAATACAAGGTCTATGCGAGTCATCTGATGTTTGGCTTTAATAATTGCTTAGTTTTCTTGTGTAGCTTTCAAAAGTTGTTTACAATTTTCGTGTGCCATCGGTTTTTGTTATAATTCTACAAATTTTGCATAATAATACTACAACGTAGAAATATTTCAATTAATTGGTTTGTGGAAGTTTTATTCAAGTTCTAGTCAGCTTTTTTGACAGCGTTGGTCCCCCCTAGTCATGTTTTACACTCGGCAGTTTTACTTGAAGCAAGTCTGAGTTTATAGGAGAGAAAGGAAAGAAGAAAGAAGAGGGGTACTGACTTGCCTGTACAGAAAAGTTACTTCAATTCTGTTTTGTTATTTCATTCGCTGCATTAAAACAATACGAAAATTGAACAAGAAACCGTCTGAGTGTAAGTCATGTTTTACACTTGGCAGTTTTGCTTGAAGCAGTTATCTTCAATTCTCTTTTAAAACTGCCTATTTGTTTACACTCGGACGGTTTCTTGTTCAATTTTCGTATTGTTTTAATGCAGCGAATGAAATAACAAAACAGAATTGAAGTAACTTTTCTGTACAGGCAAGTCAGTACCCCTCTTCTTTCCTTTCTCTCCTATAAACTCAGACTTGCTTCAAGTAAAACTGCCGAGTGTAAAACATGACTAAACAAATGGGCAGTTTTAAAAGAGAATTGAAGAGAACTGCTTCAAGAAAAACTGCCAAGTGTAAAACATGACCTATACACAAAAAAAGGAAAAAGCAAAAGATGCGAACAAATTTGTTAGTCATGTTTTACACTTGGCAGTTTTTCTTGAAGCAGTTCTCTTCAATTCTCTTTTAAAACTGCCCATTTGTTTACACTCAGACGGTTTCTTGTTCAATTTTCGTATTGTTTTAATGCAGAGAATGAAATAACAAAACAGAATTGAAGTAACTTTTCTGTACAGGCAAGTCAGTACCCCTCTTCTTTCTTCTTTCCTTTCTCTCCTATAAACTCAGACTTGCTTCAAGTAAAACTGCCGAGTGTAAAACATGACTTAAGCTATGTACACACGGTTGTCAGATCGTACAATATTGCCAGTAAAATGTACCGTGTGAACTAACAATTTTTGGCTGATGTCGTTGCCAGAAAATGCATTGTCAGTCCCAAGGCACATTTACTACAGGTACACGCATTAGGGAAAACACTGTGGCAACTCTGTGCTTCTCACATAGTTTTACAAAGTAATTGTCAAAAAATTGTATGCATCAAACAAGGCACAAAAGTAATTGTCAAATGAATTCTTCGTTATAAACGTGTAAACAAAAAATCAGCGGATGAGCAATTTGCCTGATGCATGTACCTGTTTGATATGCCTTGGTCAGTCCATTGCAAGACTAGCAGCTGACAACAAATTGTCAGACATCTTACAATCGTGTGAACAGAATTATTGCCAGATATTTGTCAGACATTTTAATATTGTCAGATGCGCGAAGTTTATGCATTACCCTACGTCTACACCTGATATATTTTTATCAAAACAAAAGTCAAACTTTATATTGAAAAATAATTTTTATAATGTTAGCTTTTTTTCTATACGGAATTTAACATTTATCATGATAAAAATATATCAGGTGTAGACGTAGGGTTAGTATAATATTTTCAGTGCTCCCCAACCAATTCAATTTCAATTTATTTATTTTCATTGTTATACAATTCTTATTTCCCGTGTTGAAAAAATTCAACACTGTTAAATAAGCAGTACGATATCTTTGTATAAAAGGTTTCTCACAGGAAGCTTTCTACTATGACACCTTCCTCTGAAAGGTCTTCAAGTTTTTGGATAGCATGGCATGAATACAATGGGAGCTCTTTTCCCTTCAATACAACATTTTGACCGTGTCTAGACCCCTTAAGACCCGTCTATGCATTACCGTATAATGGTACTGTTTATTACATCTCTGTCAAAATCACACAAATTTTTTTGTAAGGTGGCACCACTAGTATTTTATTACTTGCCCCATTCTTCGCAGTTTTATCTTTGAATTCCTTTTGTTATCATCACTTTTCTTTTTCAGCGTCATATTCGGCGTTGGCCAGGAAAATTTCAGTCGTTTTATTTTTTCTGGAGAAAAGAAATTCCTAATTAAGTTTTTAAAACGTGTTTATAAATATAAAAATGGAAAAGTGGAGAGTTTTTAATGTAATAGGAAGTTCTTTCAATGAAAGTTTTAAAAATATGTAGGAAATATCAGTAAAAAAGTTTAAAATTTTTTGCAAAAATACGCATGTGAAAAAATTAGCTATAATATCCGCCATTGTGAAGTTGAACAACGAAGTGAAAAATATCAAGAAGAACGAAGAAGAATACGACAGAAAGGCTGGCAGAAAATAGAAGAAGCTTGGTTGGTGATTGCGCACACGCGAAAAATTGTGCAAAATAATAAAAATTCAATAAAACGTGAAAAAATTATGTTGCAATTTTCTAAAATATAAAGAAATTAAATAATAAAGCTATAACAATATTGAATTAAAAAATACTTTGAAACAAAAATAAGTGGTCTACACACGCTATAAATACTAAAAAAGTGGGCAGGCATCAGAACCTGAGTAGAAGCACTATCATTACTACATACTAAAGAAACGAAGAAGACAAAGCGGAGGATTCCCAACGGTTAGAAAGAGGTGAAGAAGTTCAACGCTATCGACATCTCAACTTACGACGTCTACTGACTGAATAACGATAACCGACCAACATTGTCATCGGTAACGTCTTTTGAAGAATTATACACGAAAGGACAGGAGAAGAGGCGCCTTAAGAAAATTATTTTAGACTTGGGTAGTGGAGGTGTGTGTCCCAAATAAGAAAAAAATTTCAGTTTCTTAAAACGAAATACATATATACATATGATCGTCTAAAGTTATAATATTGGCCTATAAATACCCTCATCCTCTCTCAGCATCATTTGTCTCTTCTGCTTTTAATTTCGTACCATCTAACGCAATTTAACTATTAAAACAGAACCTCGCTATTGTTTTACAATTTAGTTCTTCGAAAACAAAAAAATGTATCCTGCACCGGTGCGGCACCCTTCAGCGGGGGTAAGTGATATACAAACGGTTAAAACATACTCACACACGCTCAACCTCAGCACACATTCATCTACTACTACTCCCACTCCTAATTTGCCACCTATTCATGTAAAATTTAAAACTACATTTTTTGCTAAGCTCATTAAATGTTTATTTCTGACATAAATTTTCTTTGTTTTTATCTTTCTTCCCATATTATCTTTTCCATTTCTAATTGCTTATGGTTTCTTCATTTGTTCGGCTTGGAACTATTTTTTTTATTTTTGAACGCAATGCAGGGTCCACCACCACAGGGTCCCCTTAAGTTTACCATAGTCGACACTTTGGAACGTATCAAGGAAGAGTTTAGCTTTTTGCAGGCTCAGTACCACACGTAAGTAGATAATTTAAATTTTATTTATTTTTATTATTTTTTTAATTCTATTGCATGCAAACAAAAACAAACTACGTAACAAATGCGAGGAAAATAATTATACATAGGTATATATGTACCTACCTGTGTAGTCATGTTTTTTTTTCACTTTTTCGGAATCTTTGGATTTATGTATATACATATGTACACTTTGTCAAAAAAATATTTTCAGTAATGGATAAAATCATCATATACCTAGGTATTACAATATCGAAAGTTTTAAAATCAAGAATAAACATTTTTATTTTAAAACCGAAATGTTTATAAAATTATAAAATAGATTTAAGTTTGTTTTGTGCTATTTAAAAAAATAGGAACGGCGCAGTTTTGTTTTAAAACTGCCTCGATATAAAAATAACAGTATTAATTACACTGTAAGCACACTCTGTTTCAAAAGATTAGGTCAAAATCAAGAGATATTCCATTTATAAGTTTTTATTGTCTCACAGGTTATTTTTATACTATATATGGACAAAGGCTTCGAAAACTTGAAATAACATTCATTGTTTATATGTCGATACTTAATTCTAATAATGATAGCCGTCTCTTTTCAAGTGTATATAGTTCAAGTATTTCCAGTTTGAGGCACAATTTACTGCACACGAAAGTTTCTATGTACCAATCATGCATGTTCTGAAAATCACATTTTTAAAATCACGTGGTTTTAAAAGTAAAAATGGTCCTGCAGACGTTTTTAAAATCATATATGTACGATAAATATCTTTCAGAAATGATATTTGATACTCTCTATACAATAAAAAAAAAAAATTCAGAAAAGTGCGACTTCGACTCGCGCACGAAGGGTTCGTTCCGTACGTTCGGTTTTGAGCATTTTTTCAAATGACTGTTTTTTTGTTTTTTCAGTTTTAACAATTTTTTTTTTAGTTTCAACGATTTTAACAAAACTATTTGTCGCTTTTTTCTCGTTTTGTCGATTTTTTCGGTTTTTGGCGTTTTTTTATTTTTTGGCGATTTTTCCGGTTTTTTGTGATTTATTTCCGTTTTAGAATTTTTTTTTAATATGTCGCTATGGATTCGTAAAGCAGCTCTGGGCGAGTCAACATCACGCGTCGTTGGCAATTATTTCTTAAATGCAACCAGGCCACTGTTGTTTATTAGCCTTCGAGAGTTTTGCGTCTCGCCACATGTGATTAATGGTTGGCGTCGGTTAACGGTATCACCGCGATATCCCGTTGGTTTCCATTAACCATATGCAAAAACAATTATAATAAAAACAACCACCACAAGGGAGTGGATCTTGGAAACTCCTACTTCCTATATGAAGGTATAGGTCGTTCGCAGCAACCGAAGGAAGCTCCTACACAACAAAACAAAATTATCACCACAAAGGTGGCACCATGGATTAAGTGTCCGAAGCCACCTTTTTTGACATATACTATGTATGTCAGCACGGGAAGAAGAAGAAGAAGAATATGTCGCTATTTTTTTCGTTGGCGATTTTTTTTTTGGTTTTTGGCGATTTTTTTTCGGTTTGGCGATTTTAGAATTTTGGAATTTTTTAGTTTTACCGTTTTTGCAAATTTCAGAAGTTTAGCTCTTAGGTTTCCAAGATACAACAAGTTGTCCAAATTACATAATCAAAATTAGATTAACTGATAGAACACCCTTTAATTAAGATATTTTTAAAATTTTAGTGTTAATTGTTGTAGTCTGTTTGTTTGTTTGTTTGTTTTATTTTAAAAGTTACTCTGTAATAATAAACAGAGAATTATTTGGCCGAAAGGAAAACGCCAACACCAATTATGGACAACCAATTGTCCCGTGATGAAAATAATATAAAAATATGAATTAGTTCGATCCAAAAAAAAAGGAAAGTTGATTGATGAAATAAAATTTTGTTGAAAATTAAAATCTGTTGTTTTTTCTTCTCTTAAATTACAGCCTGACGCCAATATTTTTTACAAATTCAGTCAGAATGAGAATATCTTTGAAGTTGCCATTTTTGAAAAAATCTTCCAAGGAGATTGAGTTACAAATAGTAGGGAAATTCGCTCTTTGAAGAGCATATAAACCGCAATGAAAAATTACATGTGAAACGTCCTCAGGAACATTACAAATTTCACACAAATCGGATGGTACAAGATTCATCTTTGAAAGAGTTTGATTGCAGAAAGCGTGTCCAGATAGGATTCTATTAGCAAGTTTCAGATCAGCCAGTCCGAATTTAGAAAAGTCAGTCAGTACCCAAAAACCATGGCATTTTCCCCACAATAGTGAAAAGTCGCCCATACAAAATACCCTTTGTCGTACGAATTGTGTCATACTCTCTCTGCCAATCAATCCTAAGCATAGAACCAATGGCACAAATTGCGTCCGTGTACGTCCAAAACACCGTCACGCAAGAACCAGCTCTTCGTGCCTCTCTGGCAGCCTGATCCACTAATTCATTGCCAGCAATGCCAACATGACCAGGAATGTAATGAAACTCAGTAAACGTAATATTTGATGAACAAATTTTAGAGCGAATATTTGATGCAATATAATTCGGGTTGTCAATATCAGCAATTGTATGAAGTGCAGCTTTAGAATCGGTCAAGATTGCAACATAACTTAATTCACGAGCAATTGCAAAATCGATTGCTTTCTCAATAGCCAGCAACTCAGCAGTCGTAGAGGATAAAACTTTACGAGTGAAAAAGGAATCTGAAATATTATCCTCCATGTAAACATATGCAAATCCAGAGATTGATTCACCGACCGAACCATCAGTATAGATTAATTCAAAGTTCTTTTCTCTGAGATAATTTCTTTTTTCCAGAAAAATTGCCATTGATTGAATCCGATTAGTCTCAGATTTAGAACCAGAAACACCTTTAAAGAAATCCACATCAATTGAAAATTTATCCGTACGAGTTGTTGATGAAATTATTGAGCCCATGTCAGTGAAAATAAATTTGAACTGATTAAAAACTTGAAAAATGCTTGTATCTAGAATCACATCCGAATCTATAAGCGACTTAGCAATAGGAAAACCAAAAGTAAAAGCCTTTGCGATTTCCTTAGCAGTGGTGAACGAAAAACGATATTTGTGTGGCAGCTCAGCGGCCATATGATATATAACATTTATTGGTGTGGATCTGATAAATCCAAGACTTCTTCTAAGGACTTCATTCAAATAAACATTCAACTTGCTCAGTGCCCTTTTTGATATGTTAGAAAACGAGGAAACAGCATATTCAATTTTCGTACGAACATAAACTTTATACAGTTGAAGAGCCCTTGATGGGGTAATGCCAAACCGACAGCTACTCAGAATGTTGATAAAACTGCAAGATTTTCTAGTGTTATTAACAATATGTGTTGCATGTTCAGCTGAGGAGTTATTCGAGGCAATAATTCTACCAAGATATTTGATTGATGAAACTTCAGGAATGTTTGTAGCATTTAATGAAATATTAAGAGCTCTAGGTCTTCTACTGAAATGAATTGCATTGGTTTTTTCTGGATTAAATGATAGTTTTAGATCTTTACACATATCATGAAAACGAGTCAAGCTGCGTTGCAGCATTAATCTGGCGTGATCAAAATCCAAATCAAAACAAATTAGGAAAAAGTCATCGGCGAATTGAAATAGTAAGGTGTTTTCTGAATTAATCTTATGTAAATCAGCAGTAAAAATATTAAAAAGCAAGGGAGATAATGAACTGTCCTGAGCCAAGCCATTATCCGCTACAACAGATTGGTTACCCATAACTAGGAATCTGTTTGCCAGAAAAGAATTTAACCAATTCACCAAATGAGAGTTCAAATTCAGTCCCAAGAGTAAATTGCATAATAGAGCACGATCAGTAACATCATATGCTTTGTCAATATCTAGACATACTCCGACTGTTTGATAACCTTTCTTCTTCAATAATTCGACAGTATTAATGACATCATTTATGCAATGAGTAGTAGATCTTTTCTTTCTGAACGCATATGACCTCTCAGGAAGATAATCGATTTTATTCATAAAATCCTCTATGTGTAATTTAATCATTTGCTCTAGTGCTTTCAAAACAACCGACATAAGACATATTGGTCGATGATTCTCCAACAAAGCAGGATCTTTATTCTTTTTCGGTACTGGACACACTCTTATCTTACGCCAAATGTCAGGAAATGTACAATTCTTAAAACAATGAACCATAAATGAAAACACTGATTTCTTGTTAATATCGGATAGACCAGATAAAATACGATATGAAATACCATCAAGACCTGCAGCCGAATCAGGATTTCTAGATTTCAAGAAACTCACAAAATCCCCATAACATAGCGTTGGAATTTCGTTATCATGTGCAATGCTAACTACAGCCTGAGATGCGTTGGGAATACCGGACAATCTATCTAAAAATTTCTTTATTTCCACAGGAGTCCACGAATTATTAAATTTTTTATCACATTTGTATTTCTTCAAATTTGCCATTTTCTTCCAGAGAATATTCATATTGGTTGGTCGTGAAATTTCATCCAATCATTGATTAAACGATTGTTTTCTTCTTTCAGCTATATGAGCCTTTAAATTGTCTTCTGCAGCAATGTAAAGCTCACAGTCAGACATTTGTTTAGTCAAATAATATTTCTTCCTAGCTGCATTCCTCAAACGAAAAAGTTTTGTTGAATCTGCATCCCACCAAACCTTTGGAATAAATTTATT
The DNA here is from genome assembly GCA_944452675.1 of Tachina lurida. Lineage (NCBI taxonomy): Eukaryota > Metazoa > Arthropoda > Insecta > Diptera > Tachinidae > Tachina > Tachina lurida. The sequence goes on from OX101752.1 coordinate 1,577,283, forward strand.
CCTGACATCCGTACGAACAGTGTTTCTTTTACGAATTGTTTCAACCTCGTTTTGAAAATCAGTTAAATTGCTGCCAACGTTCATGTTGTAAATTTCATTGTAAAACTTCTTTTTTGCTAGAAAATTAATTCGGCCAACCGTGCGAAACTCTCCCTTAATAGAAATTACTACAGGACGATGATTGCTGCTCGTTATATTAGTATCCACTGCAGACCAAGAATATTCGCCATGAAAATTGTAAGTAAAGGTTACATCTAACGTTGATGGTGTACAAGAAGCGGTAGAAAAAGTAGTACTGCCATTATTAAGACATAAAAATCCAAATTCATTTACAATCGACTCCAGAGCAACACCTCTTGAATTTTCATTGCCAACACGCCATAAGTGTGACTTAGCATTAAAATCACCGCAAACTAAGGAAACACCTTGTAAAGAACTTACATACAAGAACAAATTCCTCATTTCCATAGAAAAAGTGTCATTCCGCATACTAGGTGGACAATAAACACAAATAATGTTAAAGTTTCTTTTCAAGTTAAGAGTCGAGATCGCCAAAATATCAGCATTTGTCGTGTAATTCAAAATATTATATCTAATTTCTTTATGTACATAAAAACCCACTCCACCAAAACCATCATTTCTATTTTTGCAAACAAAGTTAAAATTTGCTAGGCTGGTGCAAGAATTATCCACCAGCCAAGTCTCCATAAGTGCAGCAATCTTTATATTATTTCTGGCTAGAAATAAATCAAGTAATTCCTTGTTCCCGGGGTGTTTTAGACTTTGAATGTTGTACTGTAAAATATCCATCTTGATCAATTTAAATTTGTGAGTAAACTTTCGGAGGCAACCGATTTACTCTGTCAACATCCAAATAATTCATACTAATATTTACATTATCTCTAAGAGAGAACAAAAATTTCTTAACTGATTCCATGTCAATAATATCTTTTGATGTGTCTGTTAAAAATGCTGTAGCTTGTTGCGAAGTTTGCAATAAATAATCCATTGCTTTACTATGATTATCATCATCAACTTGTATAGTAGGTTGTGATCTTGAATGTCTTGCTTGTGAACGTGTCTTCATACCATGAGAGTTGTCAATCTCACCTAATTTAGGTAAATTATACGAGAGAGGAAAATCATTGTCCTTCAAAATATCCTTATGTTTTTGGATCTGATTTTGGGCATTTAGATTTTCCCTATAGCGGTTCATATTAAGCTTGGCAACCCTGGCATACGGCAAAAATTTATGAACATCTTTTACTGCGTCACGATGGTTATCACGAGTCTCTACAGATTGATTTTTTACCAATGGAGGAAAATTATTATTGTCATCATCATCCAAAATTGAAAAACTGTTTGAAAAAACGCTGGAATAACGATCACGAGCTTCTTTTAACGAAAGATTTTCCACAGTCATCATTTTCTTGATAGCAAAAGCCTTGGCACGAGCTGGACATTGTTTATATGTAGGTGAATGATTGCCCTTACAGTTAACACAGACAACAACGCCACATACAGCTTCTTTAGCATGTTGGTTAAAGCAATCTCTGCAAAGATCTTGATTGGCCTTACAATGTTGTGCAAAATGATTAAAACGATAACACTTGTAACACTGAGCGAAAGATATAAAATGTTTAACGGGAATTCTGATGTAACCAAACAAAATCTCACGTGGAATTTCATTTCCTTTAAAAATAACTTTTATATTCCTTGAATTTATTATTTCTTCAATATCATCTACACCTTTTGTTCTCCGCGTCATACGTATACAACGAATTATTTCAATTGGTGACGAAATACCATTCAAAAATTGTTCCTCCGTGATATCCGTAGGTATATCGAAGACTATAGCCACCTTGGAGACAAAATGAGCAAAAATCTTGACAGTAAGGCCATTTTCCAACAATCTTTTGTCATCAGCAAAGTTATTTGCTGCACGATAATTTTTAAAAACAACTTTGCACCTTCCATAACCAATTTTTGCAACTTCAATAACATCTCCTATTTGCAATGTAACAAGCAGTCTGCTGACTGTGATGCCATTTAAATATCTTCTTATACCCGAATTGTCAAAAGCGTCCACATATACAATAAATGGTCCCTTGTGAGTCTCATCATAACGATATAATGGCTGTTCCTCACGCGCACGATTGGTGTCAACCCTATCTTTGTCCACTCCTAAGTCCGTAACGTTAATCTGATCTGACTTACCTTTAGAATCCGTGTCCATCTGGTCAGAATTTGATACAACATTTTTTAGCTTCTTGAAAGGATTTTGGTTCCTCACATTTTGTGCCGGAGGACCACCACCTCCGGCATCATCCATTCCCCTCTTGGAATTCAAAACGAATTAATTAGTCCAACAGCAATCACAATAAAATCTCAAAAATCCAAGGGTTTACAAAATTCTTTCTTTTATTTCCCAGAAATTGTGAAAAAATTTCTAGTAGGCGACGCACAGATTGTCCAATAAAACAAAAACAAAGATGGCAGTGCCCGAAAAATTTTTTCTAGAAAATGAATTCTATGAAAATTAGTTTTTTTTTTTCAAACAATTGAATCACAGTAAGCCGAGCACAAAATGACATAAAAAAATTTTCCACAAAACGAAAATTATTATTATTATTCCGTTCACTATGAACCGAAAAATCAGAATGTATGATTGTTGTAGTCTGTTTAAAAATACATATATTACATAGGATGTTAAAATTTTTCGTTGCTCGTTTTGGAACATCCTTTAATTTTCAATTCTCGTGTATTTGTTGTTGTAGCGGCCAAAGGTCTACATACTCTGTCCGAATTTCAGGTCTGTAGCTCGAGAAAATAGATTGTGACATACGGACGGAGAGCGTAGCTAAAACAATTGGGTTCCTTTTCACCTTTGGAGTACGGAACCCTAATTAAGAAAAAGAGCTAACAAATATCTACGTGACCATTATTACTTTAGAAATTGCATGTGATTTGAAAAATGTGATTTTCAGAACATGCCTATATATTGAAAAGAAAAAAAAAAAATAAGAAAATTTGTTTTTGGTTTCAATAAAAAAAAAAATTATAAAATTTTTCAAAATTAGATTAAATAGCACCATACATTAAAAATAAGTGAACTGTCCTAGACGGAAGGTGGAAGGTCATCATTATAATAGTTGAATTTCGACAAATAAACAATACCTAAAGTCATTTCAAAAGAGATTTTCCTTAAAACACCATCAAATAGCTTAAGATACCAAACAAAACTAAAAATGGAATATCTCTTGATTTTGACCTAATCTTTTAAAAAGTATACCACCGTGTTCTACGGCGCAAAATTAAGTTGGGGTGTTTCGGCGTTTTTCTGTCATTTCGAAAGTTAAAATTTTACTTACATTGTTATTATATGATGTGAATCATTCATATATTGAAGACGTAGCTTTAAAAAAAAAACAAAAGTGTACATACATATGTACAATGCATATGTACTTATAAAAAAAATTATACAGTGAAACCTCTCATAACCGGACACACCGTCGTGGCATTTTTGTCCGGTTATTGGAGGTGTCCGCTTATGGGAGTGGTAATTATTCTTTTATTTTAATTTTGGATCTAAAAAACTTGTCCGGTTATTAGAAGTTTCCGGTTATGGGAGGTGTCCGTTATGAGAGGTTTCACTGTATATGTACTGTAAAATCGAATTTACTTAATGCATCTATCTTTTCGTGACATTTTCTGCACGAAAGTTTTTCTATTTTCTAACAGATACTGCTATATCAAAAATTACATAGCATGAATCTTATCTTTGAAGGATATTTGGCAGTTGACATGGCTGATTTGCCTCTCCAGGTCTCCTATTGACAAAATGAAAAGGATTTTCGTGCAACTAATTTAATGAAAAAATTCATAGGGCCTTATTTTGTAAAATGCAACGCTAAGCGTTGAAAAATTTTAAATATGTTTCGTTTTTGTAATTTAAATATTTTCCATATAAAATTTATTGAGGTTAAGCGTTGCGTTTTACAAAAAAAAGGCCTATAATTAGGTTTAATAATGACACTTACTAAACGCCAAGCGTTTACAAATTTTATACCGAAATTTTTCAAAGCTAAATGCCATGTCAGATAAAACTTTTGCTTCGTGTTGCGTTGATGATTCGCTTTGACATCTAAGATGAAATGTACATGCTTATGAAACATGTCACATAAAATACTTTTAACGCAAAGCGAAGCGAAAAGTTAGGCAATTCTCAACTTTTTGCGTGCTTTGACAATCAGTTGGTATACCTTTCTTAATGTGTTTGACCAAACTCTCATGTAATTATGATATTTTATTAAACTTTTGGTAAATTTACATAAAAAAACGAATTAGTGGCATCAGAGTAATGGAATTGTGCTGTGCATAAAACAAAACAGTGTAACAAACAGTGATTGTTGTCAAAGTATTTATTGTGTCATACACATCTTGCTTCACGCTTCTGAACATAACTATAGACCAGTGATGAGAAATGAGATTTGCATTTCGGTATCAAAAAAAAAAAAAAAAAATAGGACTTTTTTGATCCCGAGAGTACCAAACAATATATTTTAATTAAATTTTATTAACAAAAAATTAAAACAAACGGACGACACAATCGTCCGTGTTCTAAACAGAAACAAAATCTCTTTATTAAACTTAATTCAATTTATTGAACTCTCTTCCTATAAGTTTTATGGCTTTCATACAATAACAAATAAGAAAAAATATTTAAATAGCAAGAAAAATACTACAGAAATGCACACACACACACACACACACACACACACACACACACACACACACACACACACACACACACACACACACACACACACAGTGTAAGCTAACAAATGCGTGTGTACTATGTTTGCATGGAGTAGTAGCAACTTTAAACGCTTATAGCTCCCAAAATACTAAACCGATTTCAATAAAATATAGATTCTGCACATCTGTGCAGAAATTCCTTTAAAATGATATAAATCTTTTTAAAATCGGTGCAGTAGTTCCGGCGTAAAAGGGATTACAAAAAACGTGTTCGCCTATTAATTATATAGATTAATTTACAAAGAAATAAAAAAGGAACAAATTTGTATAGCCTGGATTAGACTTAATATTACTGGAACATAAATCCTGCCCCCGTATTCCGTAACTCGCTAAAGCTAAAGCTAAATTCAACGATAAAAAGGTGAACAAATAGAAAACTTAACATTTTTGGCGATGACATAAAACGCTAAATTTTCGGCGAATTACATTTTTAAGCCATTGCCTGATTTATCATCCACCAGGGGGATCTATTTTGATTACGGGTGTGGCAATCCCGGGGCACCAGCTGGGGCGATGTGGCTTTTTCCGTTGACGTACCTTTGGTGCATTACCCATAGAACTTATGTGTTACTCTGGCAACAGAGTAACGGATGTGGACATATTTATAAAAAGAAAAAGGTCTGTTATGTCAACCAGGTGCAGCGTCACATGGAACTTCCCTGAGTTCAAAAGACGTTAGAGTTGAAGCCATTCGGGGTGAAACTTCTAGGTATCACCAGATGTTTGTCTCTGGTACCACAGAGCGTCCAGTGGTCGAGATGTGCCGGCAATGGTGAGGTTTTCTCTTAGAGACCCTGCTGTGAGTGTAAGCAACTACACTCGCGGCGTGAGAACTTGAAGAATCGTACGTGGTGGCTGTTGGTTGCCATCAAAAACGCTGGGAGAATAGTCTTGGCTTTCTATTTTTAGACCAATGCTAGTGGTTCGTGTGACGCTGTCAGCCAGACACTATTCTACATGCTGTTGCCATACAACAAATATTACTGTTTTTACAAAGTCATTGCGGCAAAAAATTTACATAGCTCAACAAAATACTTGAGGTAGTACAGGGATAACTACTATGATCGAAGATTGCAACCTATGTGCCTTGTGGAGTGGGCACATGGTTCATTCTAACATATCGTGTTGGAAATAGAATTTGACAGTTGAAAACATAATTATTTCCAACTTTATTGTGCGTGGAGACCCCAGTTAAAATAAATGAAAAACAATGTTTTGTTAACTCGATGAGAATTTGCATAAAATTAAATGTTATAAGAAAAGTAAAATTACATTGTCCTGTTGTATGATATGAAGAGAGATATCGGCATTTTATTTTTGTTATTCTGCCGACGTTCTCTCACAAAGAAGAACATAAATTTGACTCCAGTCGTTAAGCAGCTCTGGGTCGAAGAACATCATTTCGCGTCATCGTAATTATTTCTTAAGTGCGGTCAGGCTTTTGTCTGTTGTTAGGCCTTCGAGAGTTTTTCGTCTCGCTCGCCACGGATAACCGTATTATCTTGCGGTTTTTTGTGGAATTTCTTTAACAACCACGTTGCTACTTCCTATGTGAAGGCATAGGTCGCACAGTCAGTCACGGAACTTTTTTTTTAAATACTGTTAATAACATCTTGGGCATATGGTCAAGTTACTCCGCCCATATTCGTGCAACACCATACTATGCAAATTTACTTTGTATAGTATGTTTAATAAATAAATAAATAAATAAATTTGACTGGTAAAGAAGTGTTAGAACTTCTTTATTTTACTTTTCTCTTTTTTTTGTGTAAATAGTGCTGCCATTATTGTTATTAAATTTCTTCATTTAGACATTTTATATAAGTTTTTTAACCAAACGAACAAGACAAAATCAAAACAAAAATGAATGCTTGGTTGGCCATCAAACCTGGTAATATCAAGCCAACAAGCACACGTACACGAACTTGACAGCAAGCATTTTGGTTGTGTCCAAAGCCCTTAAGAATTTTTTAGTTTCTCAATTTGTTCTCTCTTTTTCAATTAATGAACACTTTCCAGTAACAATTGTTACAAATTTGTAACATGTACATAAATAAAAAAACTTATTGTTAAACAAATTCTCTTTTTGACATTTTGGAGACACTAAAAATGTTAAACTTAAAAGCCATGTTATTTTTTCATTGTTTTTATAATAAATTAACGTGCCTCGTATTAGATATTCACCCTTATTCCCGTTGTCAACACCGATGTCACTTCAATACAATACCAAAAAATTGTAGCTTGTCTACCCGTTGCAGTAAAGGCAACGTTTTTCATTACTTTCCGTATGGAAAACATAATCGCGGTATTCGGTGTTTGGTGCAAATGGACTTGCGTAAGTGTAAATGCAAATTTTTGTAGCTTTTTTTTTTTAATTCAACAACAAATTACACACACAATGTAAAGAAAAGCTACGATATTTTACATTTACACTTACACAAGACTATTTGCAATGAACACCTAATACCGCCAATGTAGTCGGCATTGCACACATATTAAAAATGAAAACACAAAATTTAGAATATCTTTTGTCTTTTCACTATTTGGGTTTCGCCAGAAAATTTTGGTCACTCTTCCAACAGTAGAGTTATACCAATCTTTGGTGAGTTCTTGTATAGCCCATTGTTTCCGTCCATTTTTAAATTCTTGAAAAATTTTGGCGTTTTATAGTGTAATATTATTCAGTAATGATCACATCTTTGCAAGCTTATCCGCCTCTGCGTTTCCAGAAACACCCTGATGTCCTGGAATCCATATTGTCTCGATGTTTTTACAATATCTGTATGAGTTTATTTAGTTTTTGCATTGAAGGGTGCTTTTATATTGTTCTTTATGACTTCTTAAGGCTTCGATAACATTTCTACTAACCGTTAAGATATGGATTGATAGTTCGTTGTCAATTTCCTTTAGATATTTAGAGCCTTCCGTTATAGCCGTGATCTCAGTCTGAACGACTGTATTATGATTCGGCAAGCGAAAGAATTTACGCATATTATGACTCATGTCGTAAAATCCGCCAACCCTTCGGTTACCAATTTTTGACCTGCCCATGTAAAGGTTAGTTCCGGGGTTATTCCCTAATATTTTTTTGCTCTCTCCCATTCCATACTTTCAGATGATATGGTGATGCAGTTGCTTTGCATATATCTAATTCGGATTTTATCACACATGACCGTTAAATCGTTTCCCCTGGGTAAGGTATGTATTATAGTACATATATTGGTTTTTGGTTGTATGTTCTCCTGTTAGCCATTCAACCATTACCATTAGTTGGTTGGTAGCCAAAGCTGGCCTATATTTAACATGTGTTTCAATCTCGTGAAGAAACAAATATCTGTTTTCTCCGGATTATCATCAAGACTTCGCTCTCTGACCCAGTTGTAAAATAAGTTGAGAGCTTATGTAGCCCTTTCACATAATATTCTAGGGTGGTGTCACCTTATTAAAATCGACACGTCGTCTTCATAACAGACGGACTTGAATTCTTCTTCGGATAGAATTTTTAGTCGGCTGCGTATGGTGGTAACCCCACAATGTGGAGCATATTACTTTTTCAAGCGGTTATTCCTTGATGTAAGTCAAAGATGTTTAGGGATTCTATTAGACTCAAGATCGAAACATTGTTGAAAGCCCCTTCTATATCAATGAATATAGCTAGGGTATAAATGCCTAGATCAAAAGATCTAGATCTGTCTCAACAGTCCTGTCTCTAATATAGGCGTGTTGTTCAAATTAATTTAAATTGTTCATACTATTTTCATATGAAAATTAAATGCACTTTTATCAGTTAGTTTGCACATGATGGGAGGGGGAGCTGAGATTAGCAGAGGTGAGCGTAATACCTGGGTGTTTTCCTAGATATCATGCTTGGAAAAGGAATACAGGAAAGGCTAAAATGCCTACTACTCATGCAGGAACGCCATAGGAAGGAACTGTGGTCAGCAGCAGAAGATAGTAAACTGGATTTACATATCAGTTTTGAGACCGGTTATTTCCTATTGTTGTGTGGTTTGGTGGGAGGCATTCAGAAAGGAAAGTCACGGCAGATTACTGGCTAAGGTTCAGAGGTGTGCCAAAGGAGCACATCTCAGGCTGCATTGGACGTTATTCTTTACATACTTGCTATAAATAACTTTTGGGTGAGAATGGCGACTAGAAGTCTCCTTAGACTCGTAGAAGCAGGTTTGGTGAGGACAGGAATAACAAGTCACACATCAGTCTTAAATGAAATCAGATTTAGTGATCAGAGATCCGTAACCCCTGGGCTCACTGACTATATAGAACACTCACTGGTAATTCCGGATAGTGCGGTCTTTACAGACGGGTCAAAAATTGAGGAGGCACAAGGGGTGGTGTCTATATCTTGGGAACGAACATTCATAGTTCTTTCAGACTGCCGAATGAATGCAGCGTTTTCCAAGCTGAGATATTGGCGATCCTCAGGGCCACAGCACTGGTGGCCAGGAATGTAGCTGAAGATGAGAAGGTATTCTTCTACGACGACAGCCAGGCAGCGCCAAAAGCTTTGAAGGGACACAATGTCAAATCGAAACTTGTTAGTGACTAGGAGAGCCCTCAACTTGCTTATGGACAAATATAATAGTGTCGAGTGTTGGTTTCCTCGCCACGGCGTTAGATGAGGAATGTGTGACAGCTCGGTGAAACTACCGATAAGTCATTACTACAAGGATCTCAGTAATTGGGTAGAGAGCAGGACTAACAGTTCATGGCGCAGTAGGGAGGAGTATAGAGTCTCGAGGGCTATGTGGCCAAAGTTTGACTCAGGTAGATCCAAACTGCTACTGGATATTGATTGGAAGACAATGCGAATTGTCATAGACGCGTTGACTGGACTGGCCACCACTTGGGAAACTGGTACTCTAGATTACTTTTAATGATCAACAGAAGGGCTCACAATAAACTCAACTACGTCTTCTTCCTAAACTAACCTAACCTTTACTAGTTCGTTATATTTTAGTTTGAAGGGCAGAATCAAGTACAAAAATTGCGTTCGCGAGCTGCAGACGACCTATACATTCGCATAGGAAGTAAGATATTCCAAGATCCACACCCAGAGTTTTAATAGTCTCCACCAGTATACGTCTTATTAAAATGTTTGCATCCGTTAGTGTAAAATACATTTTAAGAATAGGGGTATGAGTTCATGAGTACGACCGTGTTCCTCAATTCTAATATTAAACACATAGCGAATTATAGTTTTTTACAATTCCATTGATAATGTTTATGTTTTATGTCCAAGTATCAGAAAAGACTTCAAGGCAATGGTTGATACGAGACATAATGACGGAATTAGCTAAGTTTTAAAAGTTTTCTAAAAGAAGTTTTTGCTCATCGCCCTAAGTTTTTTTGTAGATGAAAATCTTTGAATAAAAGAGATTCTCTTAATTAAACTTTTTTTATAGATCTGATGGAAAAACCATCATCAACAGTTCCTAGTTTAGATACAACAAATTTCATTTATATCTTTTTTTTTGTTAGATTATTCTAAAATTGTCGTTTAAGCTTTCAGTATTTCTTTGGAAGGTTTTTCATTGGGTTCAACACCTTTTAATTGCTTATTATGTATTCCCTTTAAATGTCGAATTATTCTAAAATAGTCCAACAAATAAGATTTTTTATCTTCCATATAAATTATTTGGAGGAACGTTTAACTTGCTACGGACGGCATTTTCTAAAAACAAATAAACAATCAACATACCTTAATAAGAATTTCCACACAGTAGACTTTTTACGCCCAAAAACTCCCGCGATATATTCCCGGGATTACAAGAATAATAGTAATAATTAAAAAGATGAATTTTAAGCTTACAAAACGATTAAAAAATTTAATTGTGATGATCCCACTTGTTTGGAATGCTTCAAACGAATAAAATTAACAAATTTAGAAAAAGAATATGTTAATCACGAATAATAATTAAACTTAGTAAACGTTCCAAAGGGATAATTGTAATGGACCCAAGTGAGCTGGACTTTAATTTTCAGTTTTTCCTTGCCAGCACCCTGCTAACCGAAACGTTTCAAAAATTTGAGTATAAATCACTTCCATCGTGAAAATTATGCACACTAAAATTCGCAAAAACATGCCAACGTGGGAAAAATATTCTAAAGTGTCTACATGCAAACGAAATGGGAAAAATCATGTGAAGCAACAAGAATAAATTGCGAAGGTAGAAACAAAAGAGACCGGTACAGAGAGTAAAAAAGCGAATACATACGAGATGGTCTCGATTTCCAACTCTGCATGAAAGCATGTACGAGTATGTATATTTGTTAATGTAAAATGTCCAGCTTTTAAAAACTTTTCTAACTGTTGCATTTGATTGAAACAACATAAACTTTAATTTAAACTTATATTAAATTCATTTATTCAATATTTATATAATTCACTTCAATTAAATAAAATACACATTAGCTATACTCCACCGCTATGTAATACTCTTATGCCCTCTTTTCATTTTTCTGCATCTTAAAATTCGTATAACAGTGATGCCAACACCTCCCCCCATCAGAAAACAAATTCCTTGAGCCTAAGGGGTGGTCTTCGGTCTCTGGCCGGTCTTCGACTTGTCGTTGGCATATTATCTACAAATTCTTGATCATCATGGACTGGTTGCGTTGTTTGCAGTTGCCGATGCACTTGTTGGCTTACATCATCGCATAAAATATCTAAAGGCAGTTCTGCATTTGATTCTTCAACCGCCGGTTGTCTAGGGTGCAATCGCATTTGGTTTGCGTGAGATCTGACAGTCCTATTGGCGCCATGTATTAAAACATAATACATTACCTTGCCTATCCGCTCCTTGACTGAACCAGTTGACCATTTATAATTGCTGTTGTGATAGACCTTTACATCAAAGGTATCTCCAACTGAAAATTCACGATATGCGTAGAACTGATTATTTTGGGTTTGCTGACGTTTATCATATAAGTTGTCGCAATGAGCGTTGTTTGGCTTAAGTAAGTCTAGTGGCGTTCTTATTTTATACCCTAACATAAGCTCTGCTGGAGACTTTTGCTTGGGTGTGTACTGATTTGATGTAGTACGGTAAGTGGACAAGAAAACTTGAAGTGCATCCTGTAAGCCTCCTTCAACTTGATGTTTCTGAAGAGAACGTTTAAGCGTGTCCACAAACCTTTCAGCCTGACCGTTTGACTGTGGGTGATATGGAGTCGTTCGAACGTGGTCGATACCATTCTGCTCACAAAACATCTTGAATTGGACTGAAACAAATTGGGTGCCATTGTCCGAAACTAAGGTTTGCGGAAGACCAAATCTGGCGAAAACGTTTTCTAGCAATTGAATTGTTTTGCTTCCTGTCGTTGAGGTAGTTGCGATGATTTCTGGCCATTTTGAATATGCGTCTATAACCACAAGGAAGTAGGTGCTTTCAATTGGACCAGCATAATCAATATGTATACGTTTCCATGGCCCATCAGGCGTTTTCCAGCATTCGAGTAACGTTTTAGAAGGTGATTTGGCAACACTGGCGCACTTGTCGCAATTTTTAACTAAATCCTCGATATGCGTGTCTCTGCCAGGCCAAAAAACATACAGGGCAATTATGAATAAAACTCCCAGGGAAATTTTTCCCAGGAACAATTCCAACTAATGGCAAGTGATAGGGAAAACAAAAAATTCTAATAGGAAAAGGGAGAAATTTCCCTGGGAGTTTTATTCATAATTGCCCTGATTGCCTCTTGCGATTGTTTTCATTCTTTGCATCCCTTGATGCCCTTTGTGAAGCTGTTGCAATATACGGGTTCTGTAATTACGTGGTATGACTAGACGTTCTCCATACATTAAACAGTTGTTTAAGACGTAAAGGCCAGATCTACGTTTATAGAAACTGCTTGCGTCAGAGTCAACGATTTGTGAAGCGGCGGGCCAACCGCTTTTAACATATTGTATAATTTTTTGCAAGGAATCTGACTGTTGTGTGGCTCTTTGAACCATGTTGTGTGTTACTGGCAATTTACGCAAAATATCATCTTGAACTCGACCAATATCACTTTCTGTATGAATTGAAGCGATGACAAATTCTTCAGCTGGTTTTATGTGCTCGTTTATTAAACGCGAAAGTACATCAGCGTATCCAAAATTATTCGTTGATACGTATTCAATATTGAAATCATACAATTTAAGAGTAAGTGCCCATCTCTGCAATCGGTTCGCTGTATACACTGGAATGACTTTCTTGGACCCAAAAATCGATAACAGCGGCTTGTGATCGGTTTGCAGGGTGAATCTGCGGCCAAAAATGTACTTATGAAATTTGGTAACCGCGAATACTAAGGCGAGCGCTTCTTTTTCTATCTGACTGCAGCCCTGCTCGGCCTTTGAAAAGAGATCTTGAAGCGTGACTGATGGCTTTCATAGAGCTATTGCCGTACCTGTGGTATAGGCATGCTCCGATACCCGCATTGGATGCGTCTGCTGCTACGACGATTTCCGCATCGGGGCCAAAATGCGTGAGGAGATGATCAGACTTGAGAATCTCCTTGAACTTGTTGAAAGAACGCTGACACTCTGCTGCACAGTTCCATGGAGAATTTTTTCGGAGAAGTGCGTCCAATGGTCTGCGCAGCTCATGCATTTTTCTGACATACTTGCCATAATAATTTATAGCACCCAGATATGACTGTAGGGTTGCCAGATCAGATGGTGGTGGCATGTTTGTTATGGCCTCAACTTTGACAGGATCGGGTCGAAAACCATCCTCGTCGCCACAATTATGTTGCATTTGATTGAAACAACATAAACTTTAATTTAAACTTCTATAAAATTCATTTATTCAATATTTATATAATTCACTTCAATTAAATAAAATACACATTAGCTATACTCCAACGCTAATACTCTTATGCCCTTTTTTCATTTTTCTGCATCTTAAAATTCGTATAACAGTGATGCCAACACTAACGTTTTGCTTGATTTTGCACAAGAGAAATTAACACCTGATCACCATTTGCTGAATCGATATCACATGGTGTCAATTCGCCCTGGAGAGTCCTCTATTACACAATCTGCATCTTCGCCCCCTCTTCGACAAACTTCGTCTGTCTTCCCATCAATTGCCAGTATGTAAATTGGGCTCTTATGAATGTAGTATAAAAAAACACCCCAGCCAATTTGAACCCTATGTATGCACACTCTCTCAGTTAATCATATTATTTCTAAATGCTTATCCATATTCCGATCAAAGACGAAAACTGTTTGGGAACGAATCAGCTCTAAAAATTCTTAAGGAGCCATCCACAAAGAATATTTATAAAACCTGCCACTTCAAATTAACTAAAACACAAAATTTAATTTAATGTCAACATTGTAAATATCATTTTATACATTTATGTTTGACTTATGTATATCACTTTATTTATATCAGGCGTGCCCACAACTTCCTTATGGAAGAGTAAACACCAATACATTTAAAGAAAAACACATTTTTATTTAATATTTCTTGTTGTCAAAACCAATACATACAAAGAAAAAAGAAAAAGTGTTGTTGCTTTTCACTTGCGTGTATACAGTGAAGAACGACAAAAAAATAATAAGACAAAGTTGTTTGTGTATTTCGTATTGCTAGTGCTGAGTGCATGCTGTGAGTATTGAAACACACAGCCTATAGTAAAGAGCATTTACAAAAACAACTGAGCACCAAGAGCATAGGGCTTGGGCACCCTTGATTTATATGATCATGCTTAATACACACATTTATGTACATACCCTGTCGGAAACTCAGTTAACTTTAAACTAACGTTAAGCTAACTATTTCAAAACTAGTCGTGACTGACACTTAGATTACTTTCCAATGGAAGTAACTAACTATTTTAATATCGCAGTGTCCTAGGCTTTTCAACTGACTTAAAGTTGACTTTATTTAAGTCACCTGGTAGTCAGTAAATTTACAAAAAATGTTGCTGGGGTTCGAACTCAGCTAAAGTACCATCTAAAATAATAACAGCAAAATGTTAATATCAAATTGAAATGAATTACAAAGTAGCTGAGAGTAAATCTCTACCTACACATTGGGATGTCAGCCGTAACACTACATCTTTAATAGATTTTTTCCTTGTTGATAATGTTTCGGACATCATTTTGTCTGGTCAAGGAACTGTCCCTTTCCTTCAATCTCACCATGCGTTAATTTATGCTTCCATAAACATCTCGTTAAGAACTGATAATAATAGATATGTTCAATATAGAAATTTTGATAACTTGGACTTTGGCCTTGTTGAGTCACATGTAAATCTTTTCGACTTTTCTTCTTTCTACAATAGCAATCATGTTAACGTTAAAACAAACTTTCTTAACATACTTTTGTCTGAGTTGTTTGAACTTGTTCCGATTGTATGTTTTAAGGTTAAGGACCGCATTGATCCCTGGATGAAAAATAGGGAGGTTATCATTGCCAGATATGCTCGTGATCGTACATATGAAGTTTTTAGAAACGATAAAACTGAAGAAAACCGCAAAACCTATTCTATCCTAAGAAACAAGCTTAAACCTCTAATTCGAAAGTTAAGGAGACAGCATCATATGAGATTGTTCGACGGCGCTAGCAGTAAAAAAATTTGGAGAATATTAAACAAATCAAAGAACAGAAATGTTTATGATTCTAACGTAAATGTTAATGAGCTTAACAAGTCTTTTGTTTCTAGTAATGTTGTTCCTCCTTCTTTTGACTTTGGAAACTTCGACGGTCAACTTGATGGTTTTTCTTTTCAAAACATATACGAGGACGATATATGTATATATTGCTTTGCAGAAAATTAAATATAATTCCTTAGGAACTGATGGATTTCCTATTAAGTTTATCAAACTAGTTTTCCCTTTCATTGTTGCGCCCTTATTAAATCTTTTTAATACTATAATTGTCACGTCCACGTATCCTAATCAATGGAAATTTTCTCGCGTCGTTCCAATACGTAAAAAGGACTCTGAAAATAGCTTTCGACCCATTAGTATATTACCCGCAATTTCTAGGATAATTGAACGTATTTTAAAGTCTCAAATTTTACATTACATATCCCAGGGAAACCTAATTTCATCTTCTCAATACCAGAAATAATTAATGCCATCCGGGTGAAGCGGTTTATTTTGCTCTCATCTGATCAAAGAACGCGTTTCCAATCATCAATAGTTCAGTGTTGGTGATGTCTGGCAAACGCTTGACGAGCTTTAATATTTTTAATTGATAACTTTGGCTTTTTAGATTTTTTTGACGCGAAATAACCTACGTCTCTGAACGCACGCCTCACAGTCCATGTACATACTTGCTTCACACTGGATTGCTTTTCTTGCTTTTTTTGGTGTTTTAGCTCTCCCGGTTATCAAGGCTCGCGCTATATGTCTTGGATCACTTATACTTATACTTCGTGGACGACAAGTTTTGCCATGTTGGATAGAAACATTTTTATTTTTTTTTATTTTCATCACATAAAATTGTGAAATCTTTAATTCTTTTGCAACTTCGCATGTTGATTTAGCCATTTGAATACGTTTTTCTACTTCAGCAATAATTTAAATGTTAGCCGGCTTCATATTGATAAAACTATTAAAAAACAAACCATTCACTACGGTAGACGAAAACAAAAAGACATTATTTAACTATTTACACCAGCTCAGCCACAAACTGCGTAAAAAAATATAACGGTTCTTTGCTCAAATTAAAAAATTGTAATGAGTGCAAAAGTGAACACAATTGCTTTTTTCCAGTATTTTACAACCATGCATAAAATATGGGTTGTTGTTGTTGATGATTATTATTTTTATATTCCACACACAGTGACCATGCCTACAGTCATGATAGTTTCTAACAAAATGTAACACTTTTTTTTTATAAAAAATAACATATGAAATCATAATTTTTAAGTGTTCACTTTTGCTCCATAGTGTACATATGTACATTACCAAGTCTTTATTTTATTTTAAATATGTAAAGACATCTGCCAGCATCTGTTTTTTTTTAATATTTTTTTTTCTACTATATCTACGTTTTTCACCGATATGGACTATTTGGCATACAAACACCGCTCGCCCTTTTTTTTCAAAGATGTACTTCCTGACCTTATCTTATTTTGTTCTGATATAATAATACATATATTTATACAAATTCTTTTTTGTTTACGTATATGCTAAAGAAATGCACATTTATTGTTATATATTTTTTTTTCTGATAACTATAATTTTAGCCATAGAAATGTACTCTAGTAACACGATTTTGGCCTTGCAGGCTTACTGTATTACAAAATATATTTAAATAAATAAAATAAAAAAAAAATTGTTGGCTTTCAAAAAAATCCGATTACGTACTCAACTAAAGAATTGATTTTGGGTCAGTTCTGGATTACATTGAAGCTAGCTCTTAGTTAGTCTAAGAAAAGTAACAAGTTAATTTTTTGTAGTCGACTAGTGATTTTCCGATAGGTTATGTATGTATGTATATTAAACCAGAGCTGATGGCCAACGTTGCTACTGCTTTCTAATTAAATTTAATCTTAGAATTATATTCTTTAAGATTGAATAAATAAATAATAATCTGCCTTATCGTAGTTGGCGTATTTCAAATACGACTACGACTGTTTGGTAATAGATTAAAGAAAAACTGTTGAAGTCTTCTTTAATCTTCTTAATTAATAATAATTATATTATTATATTATTACTTAAAAATTAGAAAATAATAAGGGTCATCCTTCTTTATGAAAAATATTTGGACTTAGATACAACGAGTATGTATAAAAAGTTTATTAATCAAATTTCAAAAGAAAAATTGTTGTATACCAAAATAATATTTTTATGAATAAGGAAGCATGTATTGTACATAATTATTTTGCAAGAAAAAAAACTAATATTACAGTTCAACTTCTTCTTCTTCTTCTTCTTCTTCCTGTTGTGCTGACATACTATGTAGTATGTCAAAAAAGGTGACTTCGGACACTTAGTCCATGGTGTCACCTTTGTGGTGATAATTTTTTGTTGTTGTGTAGGAGCTTCCTTCGGTTGCTGCGAACGACCTATACCTTCATATAGGAAGTAGGAGTTTCCAAGATCCACTCCCTTGTGGTGGTTGTTTTTATTATAATTGTTTTTGCATATGGTTAATGGAAACCAACGGGATATCGCGGTGATACCGTTAACCGACGCCAACCATTAATCACATGTGGCGAGACGCAAAACTCTCGAAGGCTAATAAACAACAGTGGCCTGGTTGCATTTAAGAAATAATTGCCAACGACGCGTGATGTTGACTCGCCCAGAGCTGCTTTACGAATCATTACTGTTCAACATCACTTTTCTAAAGGCACAGTTAAGGCTCAGTTACCCGGCGGTAATGTAATGTAAAAGTAACATAGGAAACAGCTGATCGATATTTTTATATGAAGAGTAGGTTACGTTACATTACATCTCTATAACCATTTTCGTTACTTTTCACATAACAATATCGATCAGCTGTTTCCTACTGTTTCAGTTACTTTACATTACAGTCGGGTAACTGAGCCTTAGCCGACTATAATGGAATGTAACTGCAATGGCAGGAAACAGATGATCGACATTTGGTTGGATCGTATTGAGTTTTTTTATGTTCCAACAACGAGTTATCATTATTTTCGGTGTCTGCATTAAAGGCAAGTTGTAATAATAACGGACCTAGTTGTTTCAAATTGTATTTGCTGTTTTTATATGGAGATATAAATACATATATATATATATATATATGTATATATATAATACATACATATTTCATTATTAAATATTTATATATTTGTTTATAGATTAAAACTTGAGTGCGAAAAATTGGCAAACGAAAAAACTGAAATGCAACGTCATTATGTCATGGTAAGAATCGAATTCAAAATATTTTTAAAATAATAACTTGAATGTAAATTGAAAACACTAAATTTTATATGCCTTATAGTACTATGAAATGTCGTATGGCTTGAACGTAGAAATGCACAAACAGGTATTTATATAAAGCATCTGTTTTTAAAAAGGCATCCTTCTAATGTTTTTTTAAAATTTTATTTTAGACGGAAATTGCCAAACGTTTAAACACATTAATCAATCAATTACTGCCCTTTTTACAAGCTGATCATCAACAGCAGGTTTTACAGGCTGTCGAGCGTGCGAAACAAGTTACAATGCAGGATTTAAATCTAATTATAGGGGTAAGTTTGCCAAAACTTGAACTTTTTTAATTCCATATCAGTTAGTTGAATTTAAAAGCAATTAACAAATTCGTTTCTATAAAGCAATAACAATTTACCATTCTTACGCCATTCTACTATATTTCATTCATTAATTTTATAAATTATTTATGCATATTATTATGCATAAGAAGTTATTGTTATTAAATAAATAATGTTTCGAATTGTATGTACGAAAAAAAAATAAAAATATCTACATATGTGTATCCAAAATTAACGGCTTGGGTCACGATCTCGACCAGAAATTTTCTTTCGCTTATTTATATTGAAAACAAAAACAAAATAAGAAAATTTTAAATATTGAAAACAAAAACAAAATAAGAAAATTTGTTTTTGTTTTCAATATAAATAAGCGAAAGAAAATTTCGTGTCGATATCGTGAGCCAGGCAGTAAATTTATTTTGCGCAAATCAAAATCGAAACAAGTACATATTTATGTAACTACGTATTCGACAATATAGCTTAATTTTTTACAGCTGTCATCCGTTCAATTCCACTTTGGAACATTATGGGACATGTTTGATTGTTTTGTACAAGAGAAACTAAAAGTTGTTTCTTTAGTCATTTTAGTATTAATTAATTATATGATACGAGGGTGGATCATTAACTCAGTGTCTTTTTGAATTTCCCGCCTCTTGATTGAAATGGCAACACTGCTCCTGTCAAGAGGCAACTGTCAGTTGACTGCTGTCTTAATTTTGAACAAGCTGTGTCATTTAAGGCCGGGGCACAATGAATCCGTCATACGTTAAACTTCGCCTTTTTCAACTGACATTAACCCAACGACGGAGAAGGTTGGCACAATGGGTACTTTATTAACGGAAGCATTTGAACAGCTTTTATAGGTCGATTCTCCATTTTATTTATTAAATTCAACTTTTTGTATTTATTTCGTTTATTTCTTCTGTTTAATTTTATTTTTGCTGCCACAAAACACAAAAATCTAAATCAGAACATACCAACAAACCAAGCAATATCTGTCAAACTACTCAACGTGCGCAAAAAGTTAAAAGTTGATCAAATTTTGTACTTTGCGTTTACGGACACGTACTGAATGTAACCGACCTCATCAGAAACCATATATTTCAACTTAGCTGTCAGTTGAAAAATGCAAAGTTTAAAGCATGACGGATTCATTGTGCCCTGGCCAGTGTTTGGCAGCCGTTGATAACAGACTACCTCGCCTTTTGACAAGAAAATGGAAAAAAGTGAATTTCGTGTGCTCATTAAACATTTAACAAACAAACATGAATAAAATTCCTGGTGAAATTTTTCCCTGGAAACAATTCCAGCTAATAGCAGGTAATAGGGAAAACAAGAAATTCTAATTGGAAAAAGGGAGAAATTTCATGCGGAATTTTATTCATGATAGCCCTGATTATATTTTCCGAAACATTCATCGGCTATCAGTCAAAGCATACGGTTGTTAATCTCGCTCTCTTGACTAGTAACATACACACGAGTATTGTGTAAAGTGTAAAGAAGTGTAACGGTTAATCTTTGATTGTTGGTGCTTTATATTCTTTGATTGCATAACTTATTCAAATTTGTTTTTTTTTTTTGTTTTTTTTTTTGTTTTTTTTTTTGTTTTTTTTTTTTTCTTTCAAAGTAAAAAGAACACGTACATTGAATATAAAAAGAAAGAATAAACAAAATGGCTCCGGGGCCTCCGGACAAATTCTCTAACAATAGGTTTCACCTATTGGGAGACTTTATTGATAACCCATCTAAAAAACATAAATTAAACGACTATCCAGACTTACCAATTCCAAAAAATAATAATAACTTTAACAATCCGAGATATATTTTGATTTCATCAACTGAACCTGATAAACCCCTATCGAAACTAAGTCCATTTGTAATCAAGAAAGGCATCGAATGTATCAGTACCGAATATTCCTCTATATCACAACTAAGAGACGGAAACTTGCTCATCCTTACTCGTAACACACGCGTCGCTGATAAATTTATAAAAACCAAAACTTTAGCAAATATATGCAAAATTTCTTGTAAACTTCATGATTCGTTAAACTCCATAAAAGGCGTCATATTTGCTCCATGCCTAAAAGAAGTGCCAGAAAGTGAAATTGTGGAGGAAATGAAGGAACAAGGTGTGACAGATGTATACAAATTCACAAAACTTCACGAAGACGGTAAATCCAGAATACCAACAGGCAAAATGGTTCTCACGTTTGATCTATACCGGTTACCAGTTACAGTAGACGTAGCATGGTACAAATGTAAGGTTGAATTTTATTTCCCGAATCCAATGATATGCAAGAACTGTCAACGGTTAGGCCACACACAAAAACGTTGCAAGGGAAGCCCTACTTGCCCAAAGTGCAGCTTACCTCCACATGAAAATACTGATTGCACACGTGTATTTTGCTCAAATTGTTCCGGAGACCATCCCTCGAATGATAAGAATTGTCCAAGATATCTTCAAACCAAGGAAATTTTAAAATTAAAGACCAAGAATTACTGTAGCATTGGAGAAGCCCGCCGTAAATTTAAAGAATATAACCCTGAAACTACAGCTCATAAATCCATCAGTTACTCAACTGCCACGTCTCAAAATAAAACCACCAACCCCCAATCTACAGCCAAAGCACCTCCACCAGCTTTAGATAGCCAACCATCAACTTCAAATCAAATTCAAAATCTTAATAAAACCCAATCTTCAAAAGAAAAACAACTATCAACAGAAATAAAAAGCACACCTACACAACAAAATAACACTATTTCATTTGAATTACCAAACATTTATTCTGAAACAATTCAAACCTCTGAAAAACACAAAATATGTAAAACCTCAAACCAAAATTCTTCCACATCACCAATATCTTCTATAACCCAGAATTTAATAAAGGATAATCAATATTTTTTTCCAAAGGAATCTCCCGATGGGATGATCATGGATCAAGAACTATAATTGTAATCACCATCTCAACACCACAAAAAATCCGTTTACCTCAAACTACACAGGATACAAAAAGTACAACACTCCCTAACTCATACAAAATGGATTTCGTAATACTACAATGGAATATAAACGGCTTCAAAAATAACTACTGCAATCTTCAGGTTCTAATGAAGGAAATGGATCCCAGTATAATTTCACTTCAAGAAACTCACTGTGCTTGGAATTTCACACCAATTCCTCCCAAAAACTATTGCTGCTATTTTACGAATTCTACACAAAATACAACGTCTAAACAAGGTATAGGAGTATTAGTAAAATCGAACATCCCACACCGACAACTGCAAGTCAACTCTAATTATCAAGTAATTGCCATAGAAATAAAGCTTAATATAACATTTACAATACTATCTTTCTACATCCCACCAACTGAAGACATTTCGGATCAAGAATTTACATCTATTATTAGATCTTTCAATAGTCCAATATTGGTAATTGGAGACTTTAACTGTTGGAACACAATGTGGGGGTCTTCCTCCAGTAACAATAAGGGACTTCTTCTTGAGAAAATAATAAACAATACTTAACTTTGCCTCTTAAATAATGGAAGCCCAACACATTTTTCTACACACAGTTCTTTTTCTCATATTGATCTTTCATTTTGTTCCCTTTCCCTGCTCCCAATAACTCATTGGTCGATTTTAGAAGATTTACACAATAGTGATCATTTTCCGATAAAGATTTCAATAAAATTAATTAATAGAAACCCGGACGCTATTATTATTAAAAAGTTTATCACTGATTTGGCCGATTTACCAAAATACTCTTTAAGGGTAGAACAGGAACTCGCAACCAGAGCTCTGACTAACTCTAGCAACAAGGATGCAGCAACAATAACAAAATCGATTCACAACGCAGCCAATATATACATACCCCAAATTAAGAAGGATTCTAACATAAAGAAATCCCCAAAAGTTCCCTGGTGGAGCTCCACACTATCTACTTTACGGCGTCAAAAGATCAAGGATTGGAGAACGTTTAAATCAAATCCTATTTTAGATAATCTTATCTCATACAAGAAAGCCAATGCCAAATTTAGAAAAGAAATGAGATCTGCTAAAAAGTTGTACTTTGAGGAATACACAAAAACGATTAATAGGAACACACCGATATCTAACATCTGGAATAAAATCAACTGTATTACACAAAGACATAATTATATAAGCATTAAAGCCGTAAAAGATGGTAATGTAACCTTAGTTGATCCATTAGAAATCGCAAATCACTTTGGCAGTGAATGGGCTAAGTATTCCTCAGATAATAATTTTTCTCAATCTTTCATTTCAAATAAACTCAATTTCAACTATTTACCCAGCGGTATAAACGATAGAACTTCAACCTTTTTAGAAGAACCAATCAATTTGCTGGAGTTAAATAATTGTTTGAGAAAAGCTAAGGGATCTTCTCCAGGCCTCGATCGTATAACATACCAAATGATCAAGCCGCTAAAACAAACTACCAAGCTCAAATTATTGGAATTGTACAACACAATTTTTGCAAGCGGAAATATACCTCACTCATGGAAACTAGCTATCGTTGTTCCAATTCCTAAAAGTAATAATTGCTCTTCAGTATCAGAATTCCGTCCTATTTCCTTGCTGCCTTGTTTTTCGAAAATAATAGAAAGAATAATTGCTACGAGACTTGCATGGTTTATTGAAAAGAAAAAACTGGTTGACAATAGGCAAGTAGCCTTCAAAGCAAACAAGGGATGTGATGACGCTCTCCTTCACCTAGACAATTATATTTCTAAAGCGCTCTCCGCTCGGAACCACGTCACCGTGCTATCGGTTGATTTCGAAAAGGCTTTTGATCGAATAGGATGCCATGTTGTATTGAATGTTCTAAAATCCTGGAATGTTGGGAAAAAGCTGTTCAATTTTATCAAATCTTTCTTGTCTAACCGACGCTTTAAGGTAAGAATAAATGGATATTTATCGGAGACGTTACCATTGCAAAATGGAATACCACAGGGATCCCCACTTTCGGTAATACTATTTCAAATAGCCTTTAACGAAATAAGTAAGCTTCTGAACATGAACCCATCTGTAGACCACTGTTTGTATGCAGATGATTTATACATTCTATGTAAGAGGAACAGTAACAGTGAAACAACTACTATACTAGAAGCAGTTATCAAAGATATAAGTGAATGGTCAGAATATTCAGGCAGCAAAATTTCTTTTCAAAAGACCAAGAAACTTCACATATGTAGAAAATTCAATTGCGATGCAGACGACTGCACATTATTAGTCTACGGGATGAGGATACAAAGTGTTAAGCAGCTAAAAATCCTGGGTATTATATTCTCACATAGATACAGCTGGAGGGAACATTGCACTTACTTAAAGAGATCGCTTTTATTTAGAGGTAACATTATTCGTTACCTGTCAATAAAAAGCTTTGCGCACGTTAATACACTCACATATCTAGTCAAAACCCTTGTTTTGAGAAAAATAGACTATGGTTTGTATCTATACGGGAACAGTAGTCAATCCACACTCAACATTTTAAAACCACCTTATCACATGGCCGCAAGGGCTTCTATTTACGCCTATAGGACGACTCCGATCAACAATATCCTTACGGAAGCTAACCTCCCATCCATAGAAAATAGAATTCAGGAAATAACAGCAAGAATTATCCCTAAACTTTTGACTAGCACAAACTCTATTATAGACAAGGATATATCGTCTTTCCTTACTGCAAAGAAAACAAAGCGCATAAAATCGGCAATAGCCCAATCACTATTGTTAGCTCAATCAATAGGAATTCCTCTTGAATGTTCTAGGAAAATTAATAACAAACCTCCTTGGAAACTGTACACCACTTCTGTCGACACATCTTTATCTTATATGAAAAAAAAACTACACTGCCAAAGAAGAATTTTTGAGTATTTTAGAAAAAAAGAAAGCATCTTTTAAGAACAACGGCTGGCATTTCATTTACACTGATGGCACTAAAAGTTTAACTAATTCACCAGCTTATGCAGTCGTTAGCGATGATGGCAATAACATAATTCTTCGTACACTCCATAACCACTCTTCAATTTTCACAGCCGCATCCTGTGCTATATATAGAGCTGTCCAGTTAGCGATTTCGTCTAAAAAGAAAACTATCGTCTTCTCTGACAGCCTCTCAGTGCTAAAAGCTATTAAAAATCCATTCAATAACACCTGGAATACAGTAATTAAAATCAGAGACTTGATGATTGGCAACGAAGATAAAATCAAAATACATTGGATACCTGGCCATGTTGGCATTTCCGGGAATGAACGAGCTGATATCGCTGCAAAATATGCCTCCTATGCACCTGTATTTTTGGAGCCTAATTTTGAAAAAATTGATCTTCGCCGGCACATTACCAAATATTTGCAAAATAAACTCAGGGAGAATATTTCTAAACATTATCATTATTCTGTCATTAATCCAAATAGTACCAGCCCATTTTATCCAACAACAATAGATAAAAACAGAATAAGAGTTTTCTCAAGACTAAGACTTGGGCATACTTCCTTCTCCCACGAACACCTTATGCAGAAAACAAATAACCCAATGTGCAATGTATGCAACATTAACCTCACTATTAAACATATTCTGGATGAATGTTCGACAACTCAAAACTTCAGAAGTATATACCCTGCTTGTACTCCATATTCCAGTCTTCTTGGCGATCCAACCATCATCAACATAAATATTATTTACAATCTTATTAAACAAAGATTAAGATTAAAAAAAACAAATAAATAAATAAATAAATAATATTTTCCGAAAAAAAAAACGTCAATAAAACCAAGGAAAAGCTCGATAAATACCAAGAGGACTCTGCACCCTCGATTTTAATGGTAAAAAAGTGGTTTAGTGACTTTCGTTGTGGTCGCAAAAGTACAAATGACGCTGAACGTTCTGGGCGGCCAATTGAGGTCAGTAAATTAAATGTTCAAAAAATCCACGATATGGTGTTGGCCTATCGAAGAGTACAAGTGCTGAGATTGTTGATGCCATAGACATTTCATATGGTTTTGTGTATTTCGATTTTAAATGATCAGCTGGGTTTAAGAAACTTGTCTGCAAGATGGGTGCCGCGTTTACTCTCAATTGACCATAAACGTAAACGTGTGACAAAGGATTGTTTGGAGTTGTTTAACAGCAACCCGAATGAGTTTTTGCGGCGTTTTGTAACTATTTATGAAACATCGATACATTACTGTACTCCGGAGACCAAGCAGCAGTCTAAACCTGCTGCGAAGAAGGCCAAGGTGAGTTTGTCGGCCAATAAGGTGATGGCAGCAGTTTTTTGGGATGCACGCGGGATAATCCACATCGATTGCCTTCAAAAGGAAAAACAATAAACGGCGACGATTATGCCAACTTATTAGACCTATTTAATGGGTATTTAAAAAGAATACGACCCCATATGGCCAAGAGAAAAGTTCGTTTTCACAAGATAATGCACGAGTGCACACGTGTGCAGTCTTAATGGCAAAATTCCATGAATTGGGCTACAAATTAGTACCCAATCCGCCATATTCTCCGGATTTAGCCACTAATGACTACTTCTATTTAAAAACCTAAAGAAATGGCTAGGTGGAAAGAGATTTGGCTCCAACGACCAAACAAATGCCTCTTTTAAGAACCTCAAAAATCATATTTTTTGGAAGGGATACAAAAACTACTGGAGAAACTTTGTACTAAGTGTATTGATTTAAAAAGGAGATTATGTTGAAAAATAAATTTTTGTTTTGCAAAAAAAAAAAACTGTTTCATTCAAAAAGTCACGGATTTATTGATCCGCCCTCGTATTTATTAGGAATAAATTCAGAAGTGCACCGATATGCATTTGTTTAGAAAAATAATGCAGTTAGACTTTGATTATCCGTAGTGGTCGGGACCGGGAGCATTATGATTAATCGATTTTTAAAGCATCAGTCAGTCAAACGGAAAACTACGAACATGACGAAAAGCTGGAGCTCTTCGTTGTGTATATCAATTCGTTTATTGTGTTTACTTCAACTACGACTCTTTGAATTTCAGTAGCAGAAGTATGAGCAACAGGTTGTGATTGGGCAGACCAAAAATAAAAATGTCGAAGAAATAGCACAATTTTAAGACTTTTGCTATTTAGACTGCAGACCAAAAATAAAAATGTCGAAGAAATAGCACAATTTTAAGACTTTTGCTATTTAGACTGCAGACCAAAAATAAAAATGTCGAAGAAATAGCACAATTTTTAGACTTTTGCTATTTAGACTGCAGTTTTTTTATCACTCTCTGTACTTGCTTTTGTATTTATTGCTATGTCTGTTTGAGTAGAATTGGATTTGGTTTCTTAGCAAAATTTTCCATTGATTTAATTTTAACTATACGATTACTGGGTGTCTGGTGGCAAAATAATATTTTTAAATACGATTATTTCAAAAAGCAATAAACGGTGTGGAGAGAGGGTGGCGCCGTTGGAATTATCGATTGTGCGGATTTGTTAGTCACGATGTTGCAGTGGTGAGTGAGCATCGCGCATTCGCTGTGGAGTAATGATTCGTCGACAATTTTGTTCATAGTTCGGTATTCGGCGAATACGTGATGGACCGAGTGTAAATTTAATTCGTTCGTGACTGCAGAAATACGCCAACCACGATAACGCAGAATGCATAAGTAGTGATAATCAAAAGGAAAAAATATAAAAAATAAAAGTATTTTCAGGAAGTCCCATCTGGAGTGCTATGAATAAGAGCCCTTGTATCCCTCTTTTTTAGGCGGATGTGTCCAGTAAAGTTCAAAATATTACGGGCAAGCGGATTAGGATGTGACTCGAGTTTTGTTAAATATTTGCCAGCGTTTTTTGCAATTTCTTCAGTCACTAGTGGCATATTTAAGTCACGGTGTATATTTGAATTTTTTATATACCATGGAGCCGATGTTATTAACCGTAAAATTCTGTTTTGCCTTCGTTGGATTTTCTCGACATTAGAAGCTGAAGCAGTACACCATAGCTGAATTCCGTAGCACTATATATGTTTTAAGAGCGACTTGTATATTAAAAGTTTACAATCTAGGGTGAGAGTTGAATTTCTACCAACCAGCCAATGTATCTGAGTTAGTTTAAGTTTCATTTCGTTAGCTTAGAGTCAATGTGGTATTTCCATGTGAGCCTTCGATCAAGATGTATACCAAGGTATTTCACATGTAAGTTTTGAGGAACAATTTTATTATTGATTGTAACGGGGGAACAAGTGTCTTTTCTTAAGGTAAATGTTACCTGAGCACACTTCTGTTCGTTTATCTTTATTCTCCACATGTTTAACCATAGTTTAATATGTTGCTGAAGATATCGGGAAGCCTCGTGAGGGTTTTCGTGCATACTAAGGCAGGCTGTATCATCGGCAAACGTAGATGTATGGATATTGCTGCTCAAAGGCATATCACAAGTATAAATCAAATATAAAACTGGCCCCAGTATACTCCCCTGTGGCACAACGGATGAGATTATTTCTGGCGTACTCATAAAGTCTCCTTCCACAACAGTGAACTTCCGGGCAATAATATAACTTTCCAGCAGATTTAGAATGTTTATTGGTAGGTAAGTCTTTAATTTTAAAATTAGGCCTTTCATGCCACACTTTATCAAATGCCTGAGAAACGTCAATGGACAGCGCAGAGCAATACTTTTTTTTCTTCATAAGATAATTGGACTATTTATTTTTCAAAAATTCTCGAGGCCAGGCGATGAATGTCAACGGTGAAAATTATCGACGCATGATTACGGAATTCTTTTTGCCAAGCCTTCGTTCTCAGCCATTGTAGTCTTCACACACGTGGTTTCAACAGGATGGGCGACTGCACACACATCCAGAGCTTCGATGGATTTGCTTTGGGAAAATTTCCCCAAAAACTGATCAGTCGCTTTGAGGACATCCCACGGCCACCGAGGCCGCCCGATCTAACTCCCATGGATTTTATTTTTATGGGGCTACCTCAAAGAGAGGGTTTATAATGACAATCCCCTATCTCTTGTGGCTTTAAAGGAAAATATTCGTCGAGAAATCAACTCAATCGAGCCAAGTTTAATCCAGCTTGTGGCTGGAACACATTTGGATGACATACTCTTTAAATAAAATCCGCATTTCCTTTCTATCGTTCAATGCTCTTAATAAAACTTTGTGTCAAATTATTCGTTTTTTTATTTAAGTTTGAAAATATAAATCTGCTACCAGACATCCTGTACATACACACATACAAATGAGGTCCAGAAATGTGTCGGTTAAGATTTTTTTTGGCGGATATGACACGATACCTAGTTTACTCAACTCTTGAAAGAAAAATTAAATTTTCTTTTTCCATTAAGTTGTGTGTAAATAGAAAAATTTAAGCTCATTTTCTGGCAAATTATAGTTTTTTTTGAGTTAGAACGTTGTTTGACTAAATGAGCGATATGGGTTTTTGTTTGTTTCAATTTGGTTAATTTCTTAGATTTTGGCAAATTAATAAAAAAAAAATTAATAAAGAACTAAGACTTTGATATTGTTAAGTTGTCAGTATGTAGTTATTCATATCATCAAAAAGTTTAAAACGGCAAAATAGTTAATGCTATAGGATGTTAAATGTATGTATGTGTAACAACATTAACTAACACAAAAAAATAAATTAATTAATTTTTTTTTTATCTCAAACCTGAATCTGTAGAAACGAATTTGAGACTATGTTTATTAATTGGTTTGACAGCAGACTTATTAAGTTAAAAGTTTAAATTTTATTTATGTTGGATTAAAAAAATGTTTATTTTTCAATTATTTTCCTTAAAACATAAAATATAAAATTTATATGACACTGGTTGCACCTTTAACAATAAATGTAGCAGCAACATCAACAGGGAATGCAACAACTTATAGTAAGTTTTTCCTTTTTATTTATATTTGATTTCGTCTTTTTTTATATGCTATGTATAAGGAAATCATTTTTGTATCTAATGTATTTTTGTTCATGGAGGACCCAGTATCATTAGTTCTTTAAGAGAAAGTGCTGTTTAAAATTTCCTAATTATTGTGTTGGTGTGGAGTCTGCTAGTTTTTCAATCAACAGTGCTTTTAGAATATTCCATTAAACATCCATATATACATACATACATACATACATAATACATGCATAATAAATACATACGTAACTTGTACATATCTGCATACATATCCCATTCACGTTTGTTTTGTTGTATTTATCATTTATTCTGCTGTCAAATCTTTATTATATGTATATTCATAATTAATAAATTAATTTGCTTCCATCAATAAGTCAACAATTTCAAAAAGCGCTTGAGAATAAGTCTTTTTTTTTTGCTCATACATATATGTAAAAAGATGGTCATAAGTAATAATAGTGTTTACTTTTAAATATTTATTAAAACATGAAATAAAGAAATATTTAATAGTGAAGAAAAAATATCATTTGTTCGAATTGTAAATTCGTATTA
The DNA here is from genome assembly GCA_944452675.1 of Tachina lurida. Taxonomy (NCBI): domain Eukaryota; kingdom Metazoa; phylum Arthropoda; class Insecta; order Diptera; family Tachinidae; genus Tachina; species Tachina lurida. The sequence goes on from OX101752.1 coordinate 1,607,768, forward strand.
AACTAAGCTCCGCAATAGCAAAAAACTCTGATAAAAAAGAAATAAGAATTGATAATAAGAAATAGTGTTAAAATATATTTTTTTTTACGTTGGCTCCTTTATTGTAACATAGTTATATCTCAAAAAAAATAGGTTTTTGGAGTTCATAATTCAGATCAATTAATCATATATCGTATTTTATCTTATGTATTTAAATTACAAACTTTAAACTAATCTATTGAAAATGACAACTGGCAACGTAACCAAAGATCCTATCTATAACTCGAAAAATTTCTCTCAAGAGGTGATTGATTATAAAAGGCAGTTAGTTGTATGCAATTTTTGTACACAATATAAAATACGATATGCCGAAATATCCGGCGTTATTAACACATTGAGTGCCATGGCTACACGTTTTCGTGCGACACCTAATACTTCCTGGGATGCCACGTCGCACGTTTTCGTACGACAGGCATTGTCTGGCCTTAGATATTGTCGTGCGTTTCTGTGTGACTCTACAGGGTTTTTTTAATGTGTTTCTAGTACCCTAATGCTTGCCCTAAATTTTGGTTCAAGTTTCATAGAGATATCTTCATTTTTTGCGGTTTTATCATAAAAACTCGGAGGTTCTTTTTAACTTTTTTTTATAGCAAAAAATGTGCTTGGCACCCGGGGAAGGTTTTCGTCAAAACCCCTTGGCACTCAATGTGTTAATTGTAAAATCGCATTTTTTGAGTTATGACGTTGTTGAAGTAAATGAGCGATTAATATACATATGTATATATAAAAAATATTTAGAATAGAAAAGTTAAAATAAATAATTTTTTACTACTAGCAACAAATACATGTGCAGCAAGTACCAGGAGGACCTCCACAACCTATGGGTGCTTTGGGACCACTTGGAGGTCCGTTTGGCGCTTTAGGAGCTTCGATGGGCTTGCCACATGGACCTCAGGGCTTACTTAAAGCACCACCAGAACATCACAGACCTGATATCAAACAGCCTGGTCTTGAAGGTCCTGCCAGTGCCGAGGAAAGATTGGTGAGCAATTAAAAAGAAAGTTGCATAAACATTGTTAACATATTATTATTATATTTACTTGCAGCGCAATTCGGTATCTCCTGCCGATCGTGAAAAGTATCGAACACGATCACCTTTGGATATCGAAAATGACCCTAAACGTCCAAAACAGGAGAAGTTGGTATGTATTTATTAAAAGAAACAGCCACTCTCTTTAATTGTTGTTTTATTCGTATTTAATAAAAAAAAAGAGTATGAGAGCAATTATGAATAAAATTCCGCAAGAAAGTTCTCCCGCGGAAAAATTCCAACTAATAGCAAGTCATAGGGAAAACAAAAAATTCTAATTGGAAAAGAGAGAAATTTCTCGCGGAATTTTATTCATAATTGCCCTGTATAGAACATTGTAGTTTGAATATTAAAAGCAAGAAATATTTATGCTCAACTCACCATTTAATATGTAATAAAGTGTCAAAAATAAATTATAGGTAAAGGTTTTGTTTGGCTTAATTGTTCTCTTGTGCTCTCTCTCTCTGTCTTTACTTTGTTGCCAAAGCATTCGTAGTATTTTTGTAGTATGAGTAGAATTTAAAGTGATTTATTAATGCCTACCTTCCCTCCTGCATATTAAAAACATTTTTTTATTTGATTAAAAATTTGATTACTACTAATAATTATTTCTACTGCTTCATTACATGCATTTATGTAGATTAAATATTATAATTTTTTGTATTAAATATAGTTGTATTTTTTCATGAGAATTTTAATAGTGATAAAAGTGTACGTTCGCTTCTTAACACATTTTATTTTATTTTCAAAATTTTTCCAGGAGGATGAAGGAGAGAAAAGCGATCAAGATTTAGTCGTAGATGTTGCAAATGAAATGGTGAGTTGAGTTTCATTGTTTAACATCTCTACTAATAAAAAATATATTTCATATGAAATCAAATAAAGCATAAAAATTTTCAAACATTTAGATTAAATAATATGTATTTAGTTGTTGATTGCTGCAATAAATAATATCAACTTTATTATTATTAATATTATTATTTCAAAGGAATCGCATTCTCCCAGACCTAATGGAGAGCACTTATCAATGGAAGGGCGTGATCGAGAGAGCTTAAATGGTGAGCGATTAGATAAACCAGGCAGCAGTGGAGTTAAACCTCCGACAGAAAGGCCACCATCTCGTTCAGGGTCAAGCTCATCACGATCAACACCCAGCCTTAAAACAAAAGATGTAAGTAATTTGATTTAGCGAACAAGTTTTATTTTAAGACGTACATATTTATTTATATTTAACCGTTAAAGATGGAAAAACCAGGAACTCCGGGTGCAAAAGCTCGCACTCCCACTCCAAATGCAGCACCACCAACTCAGGGTGTTAATCCCAAACAGATGATGCCACAAGCTGGTCCACCACCGGCTGGTTATCCAGCTTCACCCTATCAGCGTCCAGCTGATCCCTACCAGAGACCACCCTCCGACCCAACTTATGGTAGACCACCACCTTTACCATACGATCCACACGCGCATGTTCGAACCAATGGCATTCCACATCCGACTGCGTTAACTGGTGGAAAGCCGTAAGTGATTTATTTGAATTGTCGAAAAACAAAATTAGTATATACGATTCTTACTTATTTAGTGCGTACTCCTTCCATATGAATGGAGAGGGTAGTCTCCAACCCGTTCCATTTCCTCCAGATGCTCTTGTTGGCGTGGGCATACCAAGACATGCCCGCCAAATTAACACTTTATCACATGGCGAAGTTGTTTGCGCAGTCACCATATCCAATCCAACAAAATATGTATACACTGGAGGTAAAGGATGCGTTAAGGTGTGGGACATTTCACAGCCGGCCAACAAAAGCCCCATTAGCCAACTGGACTGCTTGCAACGCGATAATTATATTCGTTCTGTAAAATTGTTACCGGACGGACGCACTTTAATTGTTGGTGGAGAAGCATCAAATCTATCGATATGGGATTTGGCTAGCCCAACACCACGAATTAAAGCTGAATTAACATCCTCAGCACCCGCATGCTATGCGCTGGCTATAAGTCCTGACTCAAAAGTGTGTTTTTCATGCTGTAGCGATGGTAATATTGCTGTCTGGGACTTGCACAACGAAATACTAGTGCGCCAATTTCAAGGTCATACAGATGGTGCTTCATGCATTGACATAAGTCCCGATGGCTCACGCCTATGGACTGGAGGCCTTGACAATACTGTTCGATCATGGGATCTGCGCGAAGGTCGCCAACTTCAGCAACATGATTTTAGTTCACAGATATTTTCATTAGGTTATTGCCCAACAGGTTAGTTTGTACATTCCTTTTCCATCCCATTTAAAAATGATTATGATTTTACAAAAGGTGATTGGTTGGCCGTTGGTATGGAAAATTCCCATGTCGAGGTACTACACGCCTCTAAGCCTGACAAATACCAACTGCACTTGCACGAAAGCTGTGTGTTATCATTGCGTTTTGCCACATGTGGCAAATGGTTTGTCTCAACCGGTAAAGACAACTTACTTAATGCATGGCGAACACCCTACGGCGCCAGTATATTCCAGGTATTTCTGACTTATTTTCCCTATTGCAACAACATGTGCACAGTGATTATGTATGTATTTTATGTATTTCAGTCTAAGGAAACATCTTCGGTGCTTAGCTGTGACATATCAACAGACGACAAGTATATAGTGACGGGTTCTGGAGACAAGAAAGCCACAGTTTATGAAGTTATTTACTAATAGGTTTTCGCATATTTCATTTATATATACATACATATATACATATACATATATATGCATATACGTTTATATATATATATATGAATATACATTTATTTATTTATATATGTATATGTATATCTATATATATGTATATGTATATCTATATATATGTATATATATACGCATAACATACATAGTTTTCATAAGAATCATACAAGAATATTGATGGATTAAATTGAAATTGTTCGTTTTGTATTAATCTTTTATGCTTATTTTTCATCTTCGATTTATTTTTTTGTTTTTTGTTTTTTTAATTTTGTATTCGTTGCCAAGAGGCAAGATATTTGTTGTAAATTTGGAAACTTATATGGAACGGAACATTGAACTATAACCGACAGCTATAGAATTAAAGTTGAAAAATAAAAAATTAACCTCAACAAAATAATGGTGGGATAGAAAAAATAAATAATTTGCATCAATTTATAACACAAACAAATACATACGCCCGAAAGTATAAGCATCAACATAAACATCTTGATTATATATAGAAATTCTTTCTTAGATTTAAGTATTAAATAAGTCTACTAAACTTAAAATTATAAAAAAAACACATTGAAAATTAAGATGAAAAGAATAAAAAGAGAAAACGTTTATCCCAGAATCGTCTAGCATCAACTAGGAGAAAAAAAAATCAATTCTGTAAAAAAAATACATATAAAGAATCAATTTAAAGAAAGTTTAAAGTAAATAGTCTTAAATGTGCAAACTTTTCATAAAATATATATAAAAAACTCATTTTGAAATAATTAAGAAAAATTCCTAAAAAGAAATTAACCGATTTATAATTTTTTCCTTCCTTCTAAGCTCAAAGAACGAAATAGATTTTGTTTTTCCAAAACAAATACGAATGATTTCTTAATTATTTTCGCATTGCAGTTCAATTTGTTATTTCCTTTTTATTTTATAATTGTAAAACGTAAAATTAAAGTTTAAAAAGATTATATATAAACAAAAATATTTTAAATTTTAATAAAAAAACGAATAAAATTAATAACCTTTATATATACATATATATAGATATATACATATATATAGATATATACATATATATATATATATATATATATACATATATAGATATATACATATGTATATATATATATATATATATGTATATATCTATATATGTATATATCTATATATGTATATATCTATATATGTATATATCTATATATGTATATATCTATATATACACATATGGCCAATAAAATAGGTACCACCTTTTTAACCAGTGAAAATGCATTTTTTTCGATTTTATGTAAACAAATTGTGGATATTCGTTCATATTTCTTTCGTACAGCATTAGACTAAATAAAAATAACAATAAAAAAGTAACATTTTAAATTAATTAACATAATATGCGAAAAAAACACAAAATTCGCCTGGCCATAAAAATAGGTACGAAAAGTAGATCCTGAAAATAAAAGGATTATTGAACCTTTTTTTCGCAAAAACAATATTGAAACAGCTAAATTACGTCAGTAGCCACAAAGTCCACTATTAATTTTAATGTAATTATCTAATTTGTTGGACATAGAAGAGATAATATTGTGACAGGTGTCAATATTGGCATCATACCATATTTTCTGCACTTTTTGTCATAATTGAGTCTTGTTTTGAATATTTTCTTGTCCAATCCTTCTTTTTAGATCTCTCCATAGATTTTTAATTGGCTTAGGATCGGTGGATTGGCTTGACCACTCGATAAGACTAACCCTATTTTGCTGAAACCAACCACTCACTAACTTAGAAGAGTGTTTGGAAGCGTTATATTGCAGGAAACACCATCCTAGTGGCATTTTCTCCTCAGCGCAAGGCAACATGAAATCTTCTAAAATGGTTTTGTAGACCTCCATCGTCAATGTCCCTGAAATAAGACGACGTCATTTCAAGAAAAACATCCCCAAATAATTGTATTACTGCCACCATGTTTGGTTATTTTTTTTTCGTGAAACTTGGGTTGAATTCTTGGTCTTGGGTCTTCAGACATTTTGCCCAACATCATTTCCAAATAAATTAATTTTTGTTACATCGCTCCAGACTATATTGCGCCATTTTTTTAGTCCCTCAACAACAGCATGTCTTATGACGATTCGCAAAGTCTTTTCTATTCGTTAAATTCAACAAGGGGACTTTACGAGGTATTCGTACGGGAAGATTTCCATCACATTACTGATGATGAACACTTCTTGCGGAAGTTCGGTTATTTATTTCAGCTGCAATCGCCTTAGATGACTTGAAAGAGTCTTGCTTCGCCAGCATGGCAATTTTTGCATCTGTACTTGGGCTGTTTTTTTTCACAGCTCCACGACTTTCCGTTATGTTTTGGTTCTCAAGGCTATTAGCGACAAGGACTGAAGAAGAATATATTCAAAACAAGATGCAATTGTTGGAAAAAGTGCAGGAAATATTGCATGATGCCCCTATTGACACCTGTCACAATATTATCTCTTCTATGCCCTACAAATTAGATAATTAGATTAAAATTAATAGTGGACTTTGTGGCTACTGACGTAATTTAGCTGTTTCAATATTGTTTTTGCGAAAAAAAGGCTCAATAATCCTTTTATTTTCAGGATCTACTCTTCGTACCTATTTTTATGGCCAGGCGAATTTCGTGTTTTTTTTCGCATAATATGTTAATTAATTTAAAATGTTACTTTTTTATTGTTATTTTTATTTAGTCTAATGCTGTACGAAATAAATATGAACGAAGATCCACAATTTGTTCACATAAAATCGAAAAAAATGCATTTTCACTGGTTATAAATGTCGTACCTATTTTATTGGCCATATGTGTATATATATATATATATATATATATATGTATATATACATATACATACATACATATGTATATATACATATATATACATGTATGCATACACATACATATATAAACAAGAATATTAAACAAAACACACAATTTATGCATAATGCTCTAATATATAAGTCTTAACAATAAATACAATACAAAAATAATTTATAAATAAAAACATATAAACTAAGTTGTGTAAAAGTGAAAGAACTTAAATTTTCGTTTCATATAGTATATGTAGAGGATGACATGAAAAAAATTAAGCAAAATTCCTGAATTAATTGTAATAAAAATATACAAAAGACACCCACATGGTTATACCGAAGTAAATAAATTTACTTCTCGTATACAATTTGCACGGACTCTTGCTTTTTTCATTCTTTCTTTATTCTTGATTAAAAACCTTTTATTATATGACCTTTTTTCTGTAACCGTCAGCTTCTAGGCATAAGGAAAATAAAAAATAATATACTGCATATACATTAATTTTTCAATGAGAGAATAACAAAACTAAAAATAAACTATGTAAATACACTTAGGTCTAGTTTTGTAATATAATGGCACTATGTTCCAGATTTGAACGATGGGAATAAATAAAATTTTCTAGTTTGCTTTCAGCTAGTTAGCTTTTTTCACATACTTGTTATCTACATAAATATACTCAATAATATATATTTGTGGCAATAAGGAAGAAGTGCTTAAGTCATATTTTACTGTTTTGCAGGAGAGCACTTTTAAACGTTCAAGTCGATTTTCAGAAATTTATTTCTTTTACAGTTAAATTGGGAAATTCTGTGCTGACCTTTATTTTTTAAGCCACACTAAATAATACATTCAAGTTCAAATGATTATATTCCAAACGAGATAAGAAGTCTAAAAAAGATAAGCCGCAAATCATTTTGCTATAACTTCTTCAAAAATAGCATAAATTAATTGAGATTTTGCCCAGGGGTACTTATGTCGACTTAAGCACTTTTTCCTTTTTGCCACAGATATTTGTCTTATATTAAACATTTTGCTTCCAGTATTGTAGAATGCTTTCCATTATGCATAACTATTTTGTCCGTATTGTCTTGTGTTTATGTTAGCGTTTTAATAAATGTATCGAAATAGACTAGGGTGATGTATTCAGTTACGTATGTACGTACATACACAAAAATAATGTGTTAGAGTGAACTGATTTAGTGAAGTGCATTGCATTCAATTTTCGAACTTCGCTGGCTATCGAAAATCGAATGCTCAATTCATATTCATCCTTATTCCAGTTGTCGACATCGACGTCACCTTAACACAATACCAAAAAATTTGGGGCTCGTTTACTCGCTCTCGACACAATCTATTTCCGTTCTCTAAGGTCTAGAAAATAGCATAGACTTGCCAACAGGAGTCAGTTCTTTAAAACAACGGGTACACAAGCCCCAATTTTTTGTATTGTGTTAAGGTGACGTCGATGTCGACAACTGGAATAAGGGTAATTATGAGCATCGAAAGTTTCGTTGAGAAACGAACTGTATTAGAGAATTCCTCACGCACGACGAATTTCGTTCTACGGCGGTGTTGTGTTAATTTTCATATGCACAAATGTATTTTATTTTTTATGACGAAAGTTCGCAACGAAAAATTCGTTGTTCGTCCCAGTTGTGTTCCTAGCATTACTCGTAAATAATATGTATATCCAACGAAGTTGCATATGAACGTATTTAATACACTTTGGTATACCGATACTAATTTTTAGAACAAAAAACCATAGAATGTTAACTTGTTTTTAAACACGAGCTTTGATTAAAGATCTTTAGACGAAGTCTATGTGGGAAACCATCATAAATAATAAATAAATATTATTGCAGAAAATAATTTTTTTCACAAATAAATTTCTCTATGAGCATCGACTGCTGTGCATGCAAATCAGGAAAACGATCTGCTTTTCCATTAAAAAAAAAAATCAAATGCAATAATGTGTTTCTATTTCGCGACTTACGATAAACATTGAAATTTTTAAGTGAATTTCAAAACGATCATTTACAGGGCAATTATGTAAAAAATTCCGCAGGGAATTTCTCCCTGGGAACAATTCCAACTAATAGCAAATGATAGGGGAAACAAAAAATTCTAATTGGAAAAGGGAGAAATTTCCTGCGGAATTTTTTACATAATTGCCCTGTTAATATTTTTGTACAAACTCGTTTAAAAATTGCTGGACATAAACTAGTTCTTTTCTGAATTTGTATCTACTATGTTCCCCTTCGAAAGGGAATGGAATGCTTATCAGGTATGTGATGAAAAACGATTTATATGAAAACAGTTTGAAAACGATTAAAGGTCTGATGTTTCCTTTAGTCGTTTTGTAAATAATTTTAATCCTGTTTTTATTAGTTTTGTCAAAAAATTTTTGGTAAATTTCTTTTCACAGCTCTATTAAGCGATCGGAATTCATCACACCTTTTCAAAACGATATTTTTCCATCACATACCTGTATATCGTTAGTCACAAGTAGAAAGGCCCTAACTCAAATAACTGTAACTTTACAAGAGAAGGTAAAAACATAATAATAAACATTACAACAGCTTGTAAGTCTTCTTTTTTAAACTTTGCAATAAATTTTTGTGACGGAGTGTATTTGTGTGAAATGTATTGGAATTACTGAAAAACTCAATTTTGTGAATATACTTGTGACCAGACATACTCTAGGAAACGATTTGAATGAAAGGTATGTATCTGAATCAGGGGGCTGGCCTATTATGTCGGCAGAAAACTTTCGATCGATCAATAGTATTAAAAACAACAATTAAAGGAAAAAAATATTTTTGTTTTCGATATAAGTTATCGATCGAAGGTTTTGGCTGACTTCCAAAGCGTACCAATCGTCGGCCTTTCTATCGACATCGTGGAACAGGCTGTCAATAAATTTAGGAGGAAACTAGTATGTATTTTGTTTAAGGTAACGATATGTTGTCCCCTTAATAAAACAATAGTGTATAATTTTGTTGCCATTTCGAAATAATGGAGTTTAAAGTTGTATTAGACATATGGGAAAACAGTAATATGTATTTCAGAAAATATTCAGTGTTTTTAAGCTGTAGTGATTTAAATATGTAGTGGAATAATCAGGCTAGTAGTAGAAGATATTTTATTAATTTACAAGTGCTTTAATTGCAAATAAATCAAAAACGCAATTATACACTAGTATTTCAATTGATCTTTTGACCCACTTTGTTGAAGTAGAATTTCACAAAATTTTGACCACATTTGGAATCAGTTATGTAGATTCTTATTATGCAAAAAAAAAGTAATGGTGTACATTCGTATACACTATTGTTTTATTGAGGGAACGATGTATTGTTTTAAAAAATAATTAATTAGTTATTTAAAATATTTCTCCTTATTGTAGTTGGCGTATTTCGACTACGACGTTTTTTTAATAGATTAAAGAACACCGGAAAATTTGCTTCTTTAATTTCGAAGTCGAAATACGCCAACGATAAGGACCATTAATTCGTAAACGTGGCTCCCGAAGTTAGTATAGTTGTCCGCCCCTACTACATATATTGGTTTTAAGAAAGCTAAAATCGAGCATGCTTAAAGTTTCCTAACTAATTTTTTTTATATATTTCGATTGAAGAACATCAACAGAAGCGGTAAAATACGGCAACAAGAGTTACATTTAAATAGTAGGTCTTTCTCTCGGTGAGTGTCCGGTTGAGAGTTTTCACTGTATAGGATTAATGTAATTTTAAGTTGCCCCCTGTTTCCAGAAAATTTATGAGGGCAATTATGAATAAAATTTCGCGAGAATTTTTTCGCCGGGAACAATTCCAACTAATAGCAAGTAATAGGGAAAACAAAAAATTCTAATTGAAAAAGGCAAAAATTTCTCGCGGAATTTTATTCGTGATTGCCCTGAATATTTTTCCCTATTTTTTTAGTGATTTTCATAAAAATTTTCTAAGTGAACCAGTGTAATGTGCGATCTTTTACAAGAGCTTTGTGATTTCATTCCGATGAGAGCACAACAGCCAATCAGATCTCTGCGACAATAACCCAACCAGAAATCAAAACTTTGAATAAAAATGGAAAACATTTGAGAATAACATTTGAAAGTAAAGAAAATAAATTATTTTCTTAATTTGAAAATAATTTCCCCTTTTTTTAATAACATACAACAAATTCGAAAGCATTTTCTTTCGTTTCGAAATGCATGTGCAACCGTTAGTTATCTAATCCTTACTAATATTCAGGGCTATCATGAATAAAATTCCGCGTGAAATTTCTCCCTTTTCCAATTAGAATTGTTTTTTTGTTTTCCTATTACTTGTCATTAGTTGGAATTGTTCCCCGGGAAAAATTTCTCGCGGAATTTTATTCATAATTGCCCTCAAATATTGATTTTTTTATGTATTTTTTTTAAAGAGATTAACGCGAATACGGCACATTTGGTAAATTGAGGGAAATCATGGATAAAATTCCGCGAGAAATTTTTCCCGGGGAGCACTTTCAAACAGTACCAAGTAATATGGAAAACAAAAAAATTCAAATTGGAAAGGGGAGAAATTTCTCGAGAATTTTATTCATGATTGCTCATGAGATGTGGCAGTTAGCCCCTGTACTTTGTAATTCGATACGAAAGAAAATACTTTCGAATTTACACGTTAAAAACATACAAATTCGAAAACTTTCTTTTCGAATTACAAAGTAGACCCCAGTATAGAGACGACTAAAGAGAAAGTAATAGTGGACAAACTTTTTATATATTTTATAATCATTAGAGAATATGTGACGTATATTAAAATAAATTTTTCAAACTTGTTTTAATGAGGGCAATCATGAATAAAATTCCGAGAGAATATTTTCCCGGGGAACAATTTCAAACAATAGCAAATAATAGGGAAAACAATAAATTCTAATTGGAAAAGGGAGAAATTTCTCGCGGAATTTTATTCATTATTGCCCTGAATGTTTACAGTTACTATGCCAATATTTAGATCATTATTAGTACAATACACAAAATAAAAATCTTATATTAAAAGACATCCGTTTGATAGACATTACGTTTCTTAGGGACGGGAACTTGTGGTTCACGTGTTTGACTTTGCAAAATTTCCAAATTGGTTGCACTGCTGCCACTGATTTGACGGAATTTTGATATTGCAATAGGCAATAACTCATCAACTAAAAACTGCTTATTCTTCATCACAAAGTTGGGCTGAAATGTCAAGTCATAATTAATCCAGATATAAAAAAAATGTTTTATTGCCTTACATCAACGCTCAAACCAGGAGGAGGTTTAACAGCCTGCTGAACTTGCAACAAGTCCGTTAGTAGTATCTGACAAGATTGGGAAAGGGCTTCGCTTTTAGCTAGATTAGCTGAATACTGAGTTAATTGCAAAAAATGTCGTGTAAAGCTTATAGTAGACTGAGTCAAGTTTATCCAAGTGTCTCCGGTTGTATGAGGGCGCAAATTAACTCCTAACGCATCCATTTCAAAAAGTAAACGTTTTAAGTTGGATTTAGTTTGCATGTTATAGGGCTGCCAAGAATCTTCTGTGCGCCCTATAGTATCCAGCAATCGAATACGAGAATCATTAATTAATGCAACCAAATCAGCGCGCAGCAAGCCCTCTAAGTGGTATGACAAATCTAAGCCAATTTCAGTTAGTTTTGTGCATGGTCTTCGTACACCTTCTATACATTTGGCAATAGCTTCCAAATTACTTCCCTTTGTAAGATAATGTTTTTTTAGTTGATTTGCAAAATACTGAAGTTCAGCGTTGCACCACACCACAAGTGCTATAAAAACAAATTATTTGGATTGACTTAAAATAAAATTTCGATTTTATTTGCGCATGCGGATATGTATATACCTATGTATGTATGTACTTACCACTAACGCAGGCCGGCTGCGACTCGAATGAGGACAAAAATTCACATGCAACTTGAGCCAAGTCGCAGAAGAACAGTTCGGATATTTCAGCGTTATTTTTTCTTGCCTCTCTCTGGGCACTGCGCAAGGCTATAGAACACACCTTTAATAAGCTTCCACAAGCTTGTCGAGCTTTACCCATATTGACTAGAATCTGAAGACAACGTCTAGAGGACCTTAAAGTAACCTGTAAGTTCCTGGCATGACATTTAGACAGTTCTTTCAAGAGGACTTCCATCAGTTGTTTCTCTAAATGCTGAACTTTCAAGTCTATATCAGCAGCGGTTTCAAAACCTTTGGTTCCATTCAATAAATGCTGGCATCGTTTGATAAGCGACTCGGCATCTTCAAAGTGTCGCTGTGCTATAAAGGTTTGTATTTCGTCGGTTGCGGTATAAATCCATTCCGGCCCATTGTTTTCTTGACGTTTTGGTAGAGTCTCCGCTGGAGATAGATCCACAGATTTACCACTCACTGGAAGAGTGTTTTCCACTTTATCCTTTGGTGGCTGCGGGGCTGGACCTTTTCTTGACTTTTTCTGCTGTTGATCCCATTTCAAAGCCACCTCAAACTGTTCTATCCATTCCGATTTCCCAGCAGCAGTAATACTTTGAAAAATTTTCGTACCATCTGGTGTAATAATGTTAATTGCGTTTTTAACTCCATCCAAGTCTTTTATATTAATTACAGCTATCTTTTTAGGATTATATTCCGCTACAAATTCAAGTCGCCTAAAATTTAATAATTATATGCATAGCAAATAAAATTACTTCTACTTAATTTGAAGATACACACTTGTCATGCTTAACCTTACATACTATAAGAACATCATTAAAAAGAAAGAAAAACACCCTTTGAATAGGTCGATGGTCATTACCATCTAATTCAGTTAGAGCACCTTCGTTCAAAAATGTTTTCCCTTCTAAATTGCCACTGAAACCCTGCACCATTTCTTTAACAGCGCGCGTTGCATGCATGTTATCCGCTTCACGCTGAGCTTGAGCTTCACTATCTTCTTCGTTCGGTGATTTATTAGTTCCGCTTGACTTATCATCTGTTAAAGAAGCCAATATATTATGCTGTTCGTTCAGCAGCAACGACAATTGAGTCATTTCGGTTTCTAAGCCTAAAAATTAATGTATGTTGATATGGATTTAAAAAAAAATTAGGATCTAGGTAAGGATTATTAGAACGTTTAGGAATTCAGATAAAACGTACTTGATATTTCTTTGGCTGTTTCAATAAACTGCATATAGTTTGCGTAAACCGATTTCTTCAAGGTAGCTGAAGTTTGGTCACTGTAAGTTTGAATTTCTTTTCTTCTTTTCTGTAAATCTGGACCACCCACACATTCCTTTACTAAGTGTTTGGTGTCTGCAAATATTAAGGAAAATGTTCAGATCCATACAGATGTATGTACATACGTACACACAAATCCATGTATGTACATTCTTGAGTAAATAGTTTTGGATTTTTGATTTATTATACGAACATTTCTCCACACTAAAAGTGGGGCTATCAAACTCCTTCATAGAATCGCTCATATTTCTCCTTAATTTATACAATAACACTATTTATGTATGCATGTATATTTTTCTTTAGTCTGACAAGTATACTCCCACAAAATAATTTAACAGCTGATCCAAGGCCTATTTATCAGGTCAACGCAACTCTCACGATGATTTTTGTTTTTATGGTTTGTTTTCTTGTTTGAGCTGTCAAAAGTTATTTGCACCATATACTTTAGTTCATGTTTGTGTGTGTTTCTGACAACTTAAACATAAAGTTGTTTTTTGTATTGCTGTGTTTTTGTAGAGTTGCGTTCTGAAGTTAATTATGCAAGGTTATGTTAGTCACGGTTCACACTGAGGAATTTTTCTTTCTCAAATTTATTAAACTGCCATTCACACTTGTGGCCGGATTCCGCAACTTGAATTTTTGAGGCAGCAATTATTGAATATATTCACACACATTCAAGTGTTGAAAGAGAAATATATTTATTTTGTGTTGCTCTCTCGATCTTTTTCACTCGAAAATAAAAAAGTTGCTGCAACAAAAATTGAATGTCTGGACCGGGACTTACAACAACAAAAATATTATGAAAAAAAAGAGAAGTGTCAAAGCGAATTGACACAAGGTGGTCTTGATTTGCAACCCTGCGTATTCGCCTTGTATATTTGTTAGTGTAAAATTTCCTGCTGTCAGAATATTTCCTAACGTTTTGGTTGATTTGACAGCAGAGAAGCTATGTCAGCTGGTGAAATAAGACCACCTTATGTGAATTCGCCTTGAGAAGTGTTATGGACACTTGGTTATAGCTATGCTGCTTAGCTATATAATACAAACTTTTTTTTTTTTTTTTTTTTTTTAATGCATGAATTTTTATTTATTGTATCTTCATATATGAACTAACAATAAGTATTCAAATCTTAAATCTAAAAAAATATAATTAGGCCCGACCAATGTCGGACATAAGCTTAGTAGTAGTTATATATAATACATATGTAAGTAGTGATAATCAAAAGGAAAAAAAATAAAAGTATTTTCAAGAAGTCCCATCTGGAGTGCTGTGAATAAGAGCCATTGTGTCCCTCTTTTTTAGGCGGATGTGTCCAGTAAAGTTCAAAATATTACGGGCAAGCGGATTAGGATGTGACTCGAGCTTTGTTAAATATTTGCCAGCGTATTTTGCAATTTCTTCAGTCACTAGTGGCATATTCAAATCACGATGTATATTTGAATTTTTGATGTACCATGGAGCCGATGTTATCATGCGTAAAATTTTATTTTGCCTGCGTTGAATTTTCTCTACATTTGAAGCTGAAGCAGTGCCCCATAGTTGAATTCCGTAGCACCATATTGGCTTTAAAAGCGACTTGTATATTAAAAGTTTACAGTCTAGGCTAAGTGTTGAATTTCGACCAATCAGCCAATGTACCTGAGTTAGTTTAAGTTTCATTTGAGTTAACTTAGAATCAATGTGGTGTTTCCATGTAAGTCGTCGATCAAGGTGTATACCAAGATATTTCACATGTGAATGTTGAGAAACAACTTGATTGTTAATCCGAATGGGGGAACAAGTATCTCTTCGTAAAGTAAATGTTACTTGAACACACTTTTGTTCATTTACCTTGATTCTCCATAAGTTTAACCAAAGCTCCATCTGGCTAATGTGTTCCTGGAGTTTGCGGGATGCCTCATCAGGGTTTTCATGCATACTAAGGCAGGCTGTATCGTCGGCAAATGTGGAAGTATGGATACTACTGCTCACAGGCATATCACAAGTATAAATTAAATATAAAACTGGTCCCAGTATACTCCCCTGTGGCACACCAGATGAAATTGTTTCAGGCCTACTTGTAAAGTCTCCTTCCGCAACAGTGAACTTACGGGAAATAATGTAACTTTCCAAAAGATTTAAAATGTTTATTGGTAAGTAAGTCTTCAATTTTAAAATAAGGCCTTCATGCCACACTTTATCAAATGCCTGAGAAACGTCAATAAACAGCGCAGAACAATACTTTTTTCCCTCAAAAGTTCTTCTTATAAATTGAACTAATCTGTGAGTTTGTTCAATGGTGCTATGCTGACTTCTAAAACCAAATTGATGGTCTGGTATGCACCCACTACTAATTAGAATTGGGGACAATTTTGTTTTGAGCAGTTTTTCGAAAAGCTTTGACATTGTAGATAGTAGACTTATTGGCCTATATGACTCAGCCTTTGTTATATCTTTGCCCGGCTTTGGAATCATTTTAACCTTGGCAAGTTTCCAGTTGTGTGGATAATAATCCAGTCGTAAGATAGCATTAAATATGAATAACAGGTTTCTCATTGCAATACGAGGCAAGTTCATCAGCATCTGATTACTAATTCCATCAATACCCGGAGCTTTCTTCGGGTTGAGTTCGGCAATTAATTTTTGTAAATCACGCGTCTTAAACTTTATGTGTTGAGGGGGTAGAGCGACTATATTCGGCAAATCAGCAACACCAGTACATATATTTGGCGTAAAAACGGATTTTAAGTGCTCAGCAAATATTTTACCTTTTTCAGTATCGCTTCTTGCCCAACCTCCGGTAGATGTGCGTAGAGGTGGCTTATACTCAACGGGTGTTTTAAGCTTTCTGGCAGCGCGCCACAAGGAGTAATTAGACGCCGGTGTAACATCAAGACCCTCCAGATAATTTTTAAGAGATGCAATTTTTTCAGATGCAAGCAACTCTTGGAGTCGTTTAGTGCACTCTTTAAATCTGATTTTATTTTGTGGTGATCTGTGCTGTTGCCATTCCCTTCTAGCCCTTCTTTTTTCACGTACGAGACGTTCAATGTCTGTAGAATAAATTTTATTAAACCCAATCTGCGGATGGGAGATAGTGGCATGTTCAGCAGCCTGTTTAATATTCTCGCTGAGATTGGCAATGTTCGATTCAATATCATCGGGTGTTCTAAGCGTAATGTTTTCCGTACAATGACTGCTGAGATATTTTTTGAACCCCAGCCAATTTACACGATTGATCATCTTCACATATGGGTCAGGTAAGTTACTTCTTAATGGGCTACAAATTGTGATGATCGTCGGGGAGTGATCGGACGAGAGATCAAGAGAAGCTTGAACTTGAATTAAATCCCTAGAGATATTTTTTATGACGCCAAAATCTATAACGTCCGGAATTTTTTGTATGTCAGTAGGCCAATAAGTGGGCTCCCCACTCGAAATGACATCCAAGCCCATTTTTGAAATAGTGTTGAACAATGCTCGACCTCTGGGTGTAACAAGGCGCGAACCCCAGAACGTATGTTTCGCATTGTAGTCTCCAGCTGCTACAAAACAAGGTCCAAGAGATTTGTAGAAATCCTCATATTGATTCTCAGTGATTGAAAATCTGGGAGGGGAGTAAATTGATGATATAACGAAATTTGAACAAAAACTTTCAATGCCAATATTTGTTGCTTGTAGGTATTCTTCACAAATGTTATCAAGAACATAGTGCTTGAGTCTTGACTTTATTAGAATTGCTGATCCACCGCAAGCCCTTCCTCTAGGGTCCTTTGTATCATATATAGTGTAGCCATAAATTTTAAAAAGACTTCTCGAAGTCAAATGAGTCTCAGATACTAACATTATATCAATATTTTTTTCCGTGAGGAAGTGCTCAAGTTCATTTTTATGTTGGCGAATGCCGTTTGCGTTCCAGAAACATATTGTTAACGTGTTCATGGCTTATTAAGTATTGCTTGAAGCAGAGTATTCTGCATTCGCAACATTTCTTGCATCATGGTAGTCATATTTGTTGTAAAATTGTTTATAGTTTGCACAAGATTTTCAATAGTGGCTTCAAGGCGATTATAATTAAAGTTTGAGTGTGTATTTGTAGAATTATTTTGCGGTGAAACATTTTGTGTCGGAATAGAACTAGCCTTAGCAGCATCTGCATACGATACACGGGAAGTAACTGGTTGGCTCATTTGCTGAAAAGTGGCAGAGTAAACGTTTGCTGATTGAGCTGGAGCTAATTTAGGTTTTTGCACCATAGTCTTCTTTACCAAAGAGTACACACGACAACCTCTGTAGTTAGCAGTGTGATTTTCTCCACAATTACTGCATTTTTTGTTACTTTGATCTTTCGGTTTATTGCAACTAGCAGTGCCGTGCAACTCGCCGCACACGACACAAACAGTAGGTAATTTGCAGTAAGTTTTAGTATGGCCATATTCTTGACAATTATGGCACTGTACGGGTCCTGAACGCTTGTGTGGTTCTTCAACGGTTATTTTTCGATATAAGAGATATCTTAAATTATATATTGGATGGGTCTCACTCTTTTTCAATTTTATATCATTTGGCTCAAGTTCAACGCGAAATAGTGGTTGAGGGATCTTTTCCCTATTTATTATGTTCGATACATTTTTTACTTTAAAGCCCTGGAGGACGAGAGCATCTTTTACTTCTTCGGGAGCAACATAGGAATCTATGCCCTTCAACACAATCTGCATACCTTTAGCACTCTTGAGCTGATATGTGTAGAAATTTGTTTTACTTTTTTCAAGTTCAGAAACCATTGTGCGAAAATCTTTTTCTTCATAAATTTGAATTTTCGTTTCATCAATATTACCACGTTTTATTGGAACAATGTGAAATTTATTCTCACCAATGACCGAAATTAATTTTTTAATAAGGGCATTTGAATTTTTTTGTCTCAAATAGATTGGTGGCGGCTTGGATGTTTTGTTCGAGGATACCTCGGGTTTGTCGTTGTCATCTTGAAAAATTTTAAAGCGGTTTTGGCGATTAGTTGAGGCTGCGCTGTTATCCCTAGACACTTTTGGAGCAGACTTGATGTGTGAAATACCAATGCAATAAAATTATATTAAATCGTCGGTTGGTTTCTGGTTTGCTGCAGACACTATGTATTTTGAATATACCGTGCCGCAAGCCAGGAACCAACCAATCATCATATCGTCGATGATGTCAAAGTTTGCCGGAAATATTTTAAAACGTTTCCATTTATTTCCCATTATTTTATTTTCTAGCAGCGTCCGATTAAATTAATGTTTTGTTTGTGAATGGCGGGGGCTGTTAGTCAGCTAATAGCCGGTCGTATGACCTAGTTCCTGTGTCGTGACATAAATAGCATAGCTATAAAAATGTGGCAGGATGTCAGAAAAAGCTTGATTTCAACAAGAAAACGCGTGGAAAGACAAAATAGTTAAAAATTAATTGCCTTTTTAATAACATTACATATCAATAGTTGTAGAATTATAAGAAAGAAAAAGAAAAACCACAATGGCCTACGAAAATTATAATTCTTCGTCTACACCTAATATATTTTTGTCATGACAAAAGTCTAACTTTATATTGAAAATATTTTTTTCATGTTGGCTGGTTTTCCTATATGGAATTTGACATTAAATCGTCGGTTGGTTATTGGTTTGCGGCATAGTGTATTCAAAATGCATTTGGTTGGTTTTTTGGTTTGCTGCAGACTTAATATATTTTGAATATACTGTGCCGTATAGCAGAAACCAACCGACGTCATGTTAACCAAGCCCAATGTCAAAATTGGCTTGTTTGGGTATAAGCAAGATTATGATTTTGTTTAGGCCAAGGCGATTTCAGTGTCAGGTGAACTTTTCCCTATAATGATACAACTACATACACAAAAAACACATGCAGTTTGATATGCTAAAATTTCCATTCTGTCAAAAAGGGTTTAAAAATTTGTTTCGAAATGTTCAATTTGCATGAACAGCTGATTATAAGACGTGCTGAAGGGGTCTCCTGATACTGAGCACGCCTTGACTTAGGCTGACGACAGAGTGGCCGCTAGAATCTATAACACAGAATACACAGAAGTGAAGAAAGTGACAGGTAAAAAAGCTCCAAATGATACAATAATACAGGTAGCCGCGAATCTACAACAAATAAAACAACAGTGATTTATAAGAGGGCCAGAGTGCGAGCGAAGATAGATGCGAGTTTGTGCTACAAATCAGGTTGTGTAATGGTTTCTAGTACGTTGTAACTTCTTCCCTTTTGTTTTTGTCATTACATATTTTTCCTTTTTCACGCAACGCGAAGTAAAAGTTTTATCTGACATGGCCTTTAGGCGCTGCAATCCTGCTATAAAAAATTCTGCCTTATCTTCTTCTTCTTCCTGTTGTGCTGACATACTATGTAGTATGTCAAAAAAGGTGACTTCGGACACTTAAGGTGAATTCACCCATTGTTTCGGAAGAAAATTTTTGTCTGGAGAAAATTTTTTTTACTGAGAGTTTTTTGCAAGACGATTCATCCATTTCGAACATTTTGTCTGGAAAATCAAAGCTACCATATGAAATACGTGTGTAAACGATGAGTTTTAATTTTACCAATGGCAGCACAGCGGCAAATGATTACAATTTGTTGTGTCGCACACATCTTTTTAATTGTTTACTGCAGTGGTTTCGTTCAACTCCATAAATTTGGATATGTTATTCTTAATTTTTCTTTACTTCTATTGTAATAAATACAAGTACACTCTGTGCTTTTATTATTCATATAACATGATGTGGCAGCTCAGTTCAACTTTGGCTAAAAAAATTAAAACAGTTGGCAGCTCAGTTCGATTTTGTCCGGACCATGGTGTAATTATACAGGTGACTGCGTAAGGATTTGTTATACAAAAATACGGCAGCCCTAGCTGTGTAAAGAGCCGAAGAATGTCAAAAGCACAAAAATAATTGTACCAAAACCAAAAAAAAACGAAGTTTTTGACATTCGTTAGCTACAAAGTACATAGAGCAAAAAATTATCAGCTGAAGTAACGCTGCCACCTGTTTAAATACACCTTGGTCCGGACAAAAATTAAAATTAAACCAATTCAAGTAGAAAATGTTCCGAACAAAATTTTTTCTCTTCTCTCTCTCTCAAAAAGAGAAACGTCAAACTTCATATAAAAAAAATTTTGTCCGGACAAAAATTTTGTTCCGAAACAATGGGTGAATCCAGCTTTAGTCCATGGTGTCACCTTTGTGGTGATAATTTTTTGTTGTTGTTTAGGAGCTTCCTTCGGTTGCTGCGAACGACCTATACCTTCGTATAGGAAGTAGGAGTTTCCAAGATCCACTCCTTTGTGGTGATTGTTTTTATAATTGTTTTTGTTTTTGCATGTGGTTAATGGAAACCAACGGGATATCGCGGTGATACCGTTAACCGACGCCAACCATTAATCACATGCGGTGAGACGCAAAACTCTCGAAGGCCAATAAACAACAGTGGCCTGGTTGCATTTAAGAAATAATTGCCAACGACGCGTGATGTTGACTCGCCCAGAGCTGCTTTACGAATCCAATTCTGCCTTATCGTGGTTGGCGTATTTAAAATACGACTACGACCATGATACAATTATACTAGGTACATGCACGACTACAACAATTGGAATTTTGTTGTATTTGTTGTTATAAACAAACGATAAATTGTCAGAAACAAATGTCTTTTGTTTATAAAAAATTGCAATAACAGGGCAACTAAAGTACAATTGCAGACGCGGCATTCCTGCATGATTATAGTTATTCAGTGTTGCCATTCTGTGTGTAGTTAAATAGTGTGTAATTTCTACTCACATGCATGGTGTAATTATACAGGTGACTGCGTAAGGATTTGTTATACAAAAATACGGCAGCCCTAGCTGTGTAAAGAGCCGAAGAATGTCAAAAGCACAAAAATAATTGTACCAAAACCAAAACAAAACGAAGTTTTTGACATTCGTTAGCTACAAAGTACATAGAGCAAAAAATTATCAGCTGAAGTAACGCTGCCACCTGTTTAAATACACCTTGCTCACATGTGTAGGCCATGGAATTAAATTCTTGTACAGTGTTCGAAAATAAACATTATTTAATGTACTTTAATGTTCTGTAAGGTACAACCTCACACGCACAAGCGCTAATAATGTACGTATACCGAGTACATTAAAATTATAAGTACTTACAATCTTAGTTAACTTGTGCCCAACGAGAATCATTATTTAACCTCATCAAAATGATGATGGTCAACACTACGTTTTGTAATGTTAAGGACATTATTATTAATGTACATTTAATGCATGTAGGTTACACTCAAAAAAGTTTGACAATAACTGAATATACAAGAAGTTTCTGTTAACTAAAATTAAAGTAAATCTTACAGGTAGGTAAATTTTTACCAAGGTATTTGTATGTAAAATATTTTTTGTTTATTGTTTAATAAGCAAACCACAATATATTGATGATTTTCTGTGCACTCAATATAATAAATTATTTAGAAAAACAGTGGTAGACATGGCAAACATGCTTAAGTTGAAATTTAGAATACACAAATTAATACTTGTGTCCCAAATTAGAAGAAAAATATTTTGAAACAGACGATTTAAAATCAATACTTTTAATTATGTGCAGGTTGTTTTTAGCTATTGAAAATAAAAGAAAAAAAATCTTTTTTACTGAAATTTGAAATTAAAATAAATTGAAAATCATTCCGTTCGCATGAAAAAAAGCCTGTTGTAATCGGCAAATAAAAAAACACGTGCGCATGTAGCTTGGGCGTAATATTGACGTCACTATGAAGCTACATACCACGTAGTTATGTCAAAATAATAAACATAGCTGAGAATCTATTATTATTTAATGACTTTTTTGTTTGAGCAGATCTTCACATGTATTTACACACAAGTGCTGCCTACATTTGGATTTTGACACAAAAATACTATTAAAATTTTACGCCGATAATGCAACCAATGTGTTGGAAATTCTCCTGGCGTCATAAGTGTCTTTCTACCATAGGGTTAGTAGAGCGGTTTTTAAATCAAAATAATTTTGTTTGAAATGATGTTTAATTTGAATTTACTAACAGCATACTTTGAGTGTAAAATGTATCAAGAGCTGTTGTGTCCACACATACACTATCTCATTCTTTGTTAGTATATGTGCTTCGCGGCTGTGAGCATCACTCATTATACTCGCTTTGCAATGTTGTCAGCTTTTAAAATTTTAAACGCGAAAAAATATGAAGATACTTGTAGTGCTCAGTGCTTTTTAAATTAGTTTTCAATTTGTTTTGCTTAAGAGCTCTAAACTCAAAATTTCAAATCAAATTTGTTTTGAGCATGCTTGTCATTTAAAAATTTAAATTGTGCATTTCAAGATGTTTTTTGTATTGTTAGACTGACTTTAATATTTAATTTAATTAATGTAAAAAGTGTTTTGTCTAACAAGAGATAATTATAATGTCATCAGCATTTCAAATAGAGTCGAATAGCGAAATTTGGTCTGTTATAGACAATATATGGAATATGATTCAATTAATGCAATTGAGAAACATTGAGTCTTTATGGATTCAGTTGATATAAACCTATTTAGTCAAGACATACAAGTTCTGTCACATCCATATTAACATGTAGAAATAGAACGGGTTTTAAGCTCTATAAATTTTTTAAGGTTTACCACAATATTTTTGCACGCGTTTAACGTTTTCATATAACAAATGTCTGAAACGATAAAATTTTTGTTGTGAAACCAATGAAATAACAAATAATAAAGATTTTTATATAAATAGCAATGTAATGTATATAACTTTAAAAAAAACTATGTTATGCTCAGGTGATCGGGTATGTTCTGTAAACCGAATCGTTTTCAAAACGAGAAATTTTCAAAAACGAGTAAATGTTTATTTGGTGCTTCACAAATTACTCGAAATGGTGACATTCGAAATTAATTTGAATAGAATATTTGAATGTTAAAGTCAGTTGTTAATAAAATAAGTCACATTTTAAACAAAAGTACGTATTTAAAATGTCCGGCTCTAAATCTTTGACAGAAAAAGTGTTTATTTCATTATTATAAAACTTGATGTGTCATACATTCACACACCAAATCATTTAATGATATATTAGTCGGTTCAGAAGTTAGCAAAAGTATACTACATATTTATGAAAAAATATTCAACATAAAATGCTCTTGAAGCTGAACAATAAAATGAGTTATAAGTAGTTTTTGAGGCACTTCCGCTATACCTCTCAAATCTACAATTATTTAAGATTAATTTTACGAAATACTTATATAAAAACATTTACAGGTTTCAAAATAACACAGTTTTTTTGCTCTCCTGAAAACAAACCTGATTTTGTCGGAGAAACGATGATATCGATACCTCTTTAGTACTTTAAACTTATTTTTTACTTATTGTAATTGACATTTTTCTATTTTTTATAATTTTTTTATATCAGTTTTTTTGTTAAATAAGTTCTTTTTTCAAATAGGGACTGTGATATTTTTATGAAATGAAACCTTGTTATGTTCGATCTCTTTTATCTTTGCTATATACATGTTCCTTAATATTTGATTTTTTTAATATATGAGTGGGTTTCATAAAAGTTAAACATATTGGGCCTGATAACGAGTATCGTATTTCGACTACGACTAAGAAGATTTCGTAATAGATTAAAGAAAAAATCTTGCAATGTTCTTTAGTCTACTACAAAATCGTCGTAGCCGAAGTCGTAATACGACACTCGAAATAAGGCCCAATTACATTGAGTACATCTGTTTATATAAATTAAGTGCTTTTCATAGTTGCAGTGCTTTTCGAAATTTAAAAGTTGATAGCACTGTCCCAATTATATAAAATTGAGAGTATGACCACCGCCAGTGCTGTCGGATGTAACGATTTGTCTCTAAAATCGCCAAAAGCTTTGTTTTAAAATAATAATTTTGACGAGCCTTTTGTTCATTTATATATTCCAACTCATTTGCGATTATTTAAGCTAAACACACATATGCAATTTAAACAATGTAGATTAATGTTAAAAACATGGCAAATTTTACACAAGGAAGGTTTTCTACAACATAAAATAATTAATGAAAAGAGATTTGTTTTCTATATCTAAAGTGTGGTTTTTATAAAACATAGTGGGGAAAACTTCCTTTTATTAATTTGGAACTAGCATTTTGGACAATGATGCATCAATAGCCTTATGCATCACGATAAGGATATAAATAACTGAAAATAAGATTCATATTGATGTAATTCATTTTTAGTATGTTTTATACTCCAGTATGTTTGTATGTATGTCTGTTTTATAAATGAAATACACTCCAAAATATTCCATGCTTAAAAATACGAAACACTTTTTCGTAATTTAATTTTTGTACAATAAACTAAACATTTTTAAATTTTACTAAAATATTTGTATCTTTGCAGGATAAAGGTCATTTCTCACTATCATACAAAGTCGTGCGATCTACGAAAAAAAGTACAACCCTTGTGTGAAGAATTGTTATTGTCTTTTGAAATATTTTATAAATTCCATCATATCAGGGTTGTATTTATTCGTAGATCGCACGACTTTGTATGATAGTGTATCACGGCCTTAACAAGTTTCATAAATTTACGAATGTCGTTAAGTTACAAAAACGATTTCCTACAATTATTTTCGTATATAGTACCACATTTTTCGTTTATTTCATTGAATTTAGGAAGAAATAAAACATTCTCACTAAATTGGAAATTTCGTGAAATAAATAAATTTTGTTTTGTTATCATTTGTTTACAGTACAAAATTATTCTTAAACCTACACAAGTTTCGTGAATTTTACAAAAAACAATTTAAACATATAATAAAAACTGTTGGTTTGTTTTACTTTTTATTATATGCCCCATTTATTTTCCTATTATTGTATAAAAAATTATTGTAATAAAAAATTTGTTTTTAGTTCATGCTTGGAACACAACTGGTACGAACGACGAATTTCGTCCACGCAGAGTTTGTTGCGTAAATTCGTCTTGTGAAACACAACAACGACGAATTTACTCAACGAATTCAGCTGCTATAATTTATAAAGTTGTTTGAAGCATTTACAAAGACAGAGAGAGAGAAAATTTGTATTTCATAGTTCGTCGGAGTACAAAATAGAAATAAATCTATCGCAGAGCTCGTCACGCTCTACAAATTTCGTTTTATGGAGGCGTTGTGTTAATTTTAATATGAACAAATATATTTTATTTTCCATGACAAACGTTCGCAATGAAAACTTCGTATTCGTCCCAATTGTGTTGCCAGTTTGATTCGTGACTTTCATTGCAAAATATTCATGTATGTATGTGTATGTATGTGATGTATGAGGAATGCAGAGGCTGTAACAACTTCCCTTAAGTTATCTTTTTATTTTCATAATTATTACAACCTTCACATCTAGGAATTAAAGATTAATAAACTATTTTCCAAGAATATATAAATTTTTTGAAGATTTTTATATTCCACGTATTTAAATTTTATACAAAATTTCGCATATAACACAAACTTGCTTTTCATGATTCACTAATTTCTTTTGTATTATTAACATTGTGTTTCTTAAATTTACGAAAAAAAAATTGAAATACAAAATTTTGTTTGCAGACAACAAATATTTCGTAAAATAAAGAAATATCACATCTACTACATATCTACGAAGCATTTCGTACCCTAAAATCAACGAATATTTCCGAAAATTAACCAAATTTTTCTAAAAACCTAAAAATATATAAACTTATGTTTTAAATAAAAAATGTGTAGCTAATATTTAATGTTGTATAATATTGACGATAAACGACAAATGTGTCAGCGCTGTGGCTAAAAATCAATCTGACAGCACTGGTTAGCATCGATCAGGTATGATACAGATATGTATGTATGCATCTTTTAAAGGATTACGGTACTTGTTGACGCATAATGCATTGCTATTGGCTGAAAAATATAAGGAACAAAACAAGCAAAAAAACTGGGAAAACCTCACAGTGGAACAAATTATAATTTTTCTCCATAAATTTTGAAAGTGAAAAATTAAATTTTTTTTATAATTGTCTAAATTTGTGAATGCTAATGAAAATACAAAAAAATATAAAAATATATAAGACCTTTAATCTTAACGAATTTTACGGTTTGCTTATTAATCCACCTTCACTCATATGATTAATAAATATTTTTAATTTATAACAATAATAGCCGACGGAATTCTACACACTTCATACTGCAAATCTTCTAACTCGTTGCCTATATAAATATTTTGAAGCATATCGTCAATGCTATTAATACTTTTAAGTAGATACATACATACATATGTATGTATACATATTACCAAGATAGCCACAACTGATATTAAACACTGTATTGTTTAAAATCGTTTGCTTACATGTGTCGGGTATACGAATTATGAACATATAATTCAGGCATATTATCAATTTCTACTTTTGAATAAGAACTTGAAACCCCAAAATGTCATTAGTTTCAACTTTCTGATATTATATTATTTTCAAAATCTACCTTTTGAAAACAAATTCTCTAATTTTAAGAATCTACGGCATATCTTTGATTGCAACAATTTCCAATTTCCAAAAATATGTGCGTATGTATGTATGTATTTATTAAAAACACGAAAAGTCTTAAGTTATCCGTACAATTTCACACTTATTTTTTGTTTTTAACTGCCCACTGTGCACTTCATATATACATATTTTTTTTTTAACTACAGGACTGCCAATCTTTAGTAAGGTGATTTTATCCCACTTTTCTTGCTAAGTTCCGTAAAAAAAAGGGAAGACAAGAATTAATCCTACTTTTTTGTCTATATGGCCTATTTCCGAACTGCGAAATAAAACTTTCGACTTACAATTTGTATTGAAAACAACAATGAAATATGAAAATTTATTTTTGTTTTTTCAATATAAATTGTAAGTCGAATGTTTTCTTTACCATTATACTCTTTGATTTTACGAGTAATTGGGTACTTAAATTTTATGCATTTACAATGGGCTCTGGGATTTTCCAACGTTTTAAGGTTTCTTTTTTTATAATAATGCGTGTGTGTTCTTAACAGGTAACGAAAAGGATTTGTAACCACTATTTTCCATCGAAAATTTTTAAAATGTTTATTTTAAATACATAAATAATTGAAAGCTATACCTTAAAGCCATGTTTGTGTGTATGTATGTAGTATATATTTACATATACATATAAATATGTTCCTTAGAGTGTTTTAGGTATTTTATTACAACAAAAAACAATGCATTTAAGTTCCAAATATTGAAATATGTATGTATATTAGGATTACAACTTTTTTTTGTAATTTTGCAAAAATGAAATTTTACACAGCCTAGCGCACATCGTTATAAAAAAATATTAAAAAACGCCAAACTACTTGAGTCATTGTTAACTTATTTCTGTTGGAAGGTCTTGAGGGAATTTTTTGGGAAAACTTTTAACAGCAATAAGTTAACAATGACTCAAATGAGTCAAGTAATAGTTCAAGAAATTATAGAATTTATATTAATATATGTAAGTAGCACAGGATATAACGATGCTTAAAAAATCGTAGTTTTAATGGAATAATATATTGCTGATGGTACGAACAGTAAAGTTAAATGCACCATTGAACGCGGCTTGAAAAATCAATCAGATGAAGTATCTTTTTTTAATTATTTGCCTTGCGAAAAAATACGTAAGTATTCCAAAAAAAATATATAAAAATTTACCTATTTTAGACACGGTCCTATACATACGTGAACGGTTATCTCTAGATCCCTTAATTGTTTTGGGAATCCTCTTTAAAAAATATCGATCTTTAGTTTCAGAGGGGTAACAAAATATTTTTATTTATTGATTAGCTTTAATTTACATATGTTTACATATACATATGTATGTATATATACAAATGTATGTATTTGTGTAAAACATATAACTTTTAATATATAAAATAAGCTAAAAAATGCATTGTTTAGTCAACAAAACAAGCAAAAATATCATTTTAACTTTTTTATTAAACTTTTACCAAATTAAATAAAAGCATTTCAATGAATTTTAATATTTATATGAAAGAGATTTTCGTGTAAATTTTAACTGAAGTCTGTTCTATTTTTATTTTATTATTAGGTTAAATATTGCAATACTTTTAAGTAAAATATTATAACATTGTGATTTATTAACTTCTAAGACTGCCGAATAAAAATGAAATTTAATTTTGAAATAAACACTTCAGAAACCATAATATTGCCTGATTTTTAACTTCAAATTGCTTAAAAATACCTTTGCTTATCGCATTTGTGTGTGTGTAATTTGAAATTTTCAATGGCAAAATTGGTTACGAGTAGTTTTCTTTACTTCCTAACTATAAAATGTAGTAAAATAAAGCTCGTTGGAATACATTGGCGACAATTTGCAAATCCATAACATTAAATTCCGCAATTACCGCTAAAATTCAAGAAAGGATAAATACAACAAAAACAATATTCTTTTGTTTTCTACGTACATATGTACATACATATGTAAACAGTTTAAAAAATTTTAGAAATTTTTATCCACACTTTATTGCCAAACTTAATACAAGAAGAACGGTTTTACATTACATTTGTACGAGTTGGCAATCCTGGCTTAAAATTATCAATAGATAAGTATAAAGAGTGCATGGCGTCGTCCGTCTGCAATGTTCTTGGGTTGGTTTCATGATACAATAATATAAAGGTACAACCGTTCTCTCTTTTCGTCGCCATATTAACCTTCTGACGTTTGTGCCGACAATTTTTTACTCTCAAAATTAATGCTACCTTATTAATTTATGAAATCCGAGTTTTTGATTAATTTTTTGACGTTCTTTTTTATTTATTGAAAAATATTGAAGAATATGTATTTAAATTATAATTATAAAAAAAATTTACATCAGCATAAACAATTCAAGGGAAATTACCAACGGAAAAGCCTCTGAATCAAGGGTGGGACTTTCTCTTCATACTTCTCTGGCTTATTGATTTACATCAGGTGCGTCCAAGTGATATGCACAATGTGCAAACTTTTTTAAAAGAGCGAGAGCACAATTGGCAATCAGATCTCGGCGAGAACAATGCTTCCTCTTAATTTGAAAGGAAACAACAGCACACTTAACAGCTTTCAAAGCTGTTTGCCTCAAATACAATCATCAGAGTATGCCTGCTTAGAGCCTAAAATTATAAGCAAAAGTCCACCCGCGGGCACTTCGTTATGCTCTGTTTTAAACATACATATGTATGTATATATAAACGAATAAACGTATCATGGGTTCTAAGCACTCATTGGAATGATGAGCAGTTTTGCTAAATAATCGCCCATGCTCGTCAATGACACGCCTGTGTTAAAATCATGCGTTCTGCACCTAAATTGAACCAAGTCATTAGCAATAGAACCCATGCATTAACTATTTCTTTTGCATGTCTTTTTTTGTTCAGATTATTCAGATGTAGCCCATCAAAAAATCATTAATTTGTACTGTAAGCTGCAATAAATTTGCACACGAAGTGTATGTAAATGTGTATTATATGCATGAAACACGCTCATCCATTCTACATCATATTATACACATGCATATTTCGTTATCCACGTATCCAATTAATACAACATTTAAAAAAGTGTGTATTAAACCATAATTTCTAAACTTAAAATTACACATTTCCAAAAACATTCCTAAAAAAAAGTTCCCCGTAATTTCGTGTGGCAACGTTTTCCTCTCTCTTTACAAAAAAACAGTAATCAAGGCAGATTCATTTCCAGGTAGTATCAGGATTACAAAAACAATGAAAAAATACAACAATGAAAAAAACAACATGGGTTGTAGTTCATCAAAAACTTCAAAAATAGAATTTGTTTAACATAACAATAATAAAAATTATTCACATAACTTTGAAAATATTTCTCCGCGGCAGCTACCACTAACAACATTTGCAACGTTTAGCACTTCTCACAATTTTTTTATAGTTTTTTCATATTTATAAATTTGTTTTCACAGAATTTTTTTTAATAAAATATTTTTCATATTGAATTTTTTTAACATTTTCTTTTAATTTCTCTTTCGTAAAAAATTTTTGAAGTTTCCGATGAACTTTAATTTGAAAAAAAAAATAGCTCAGCTGAATTTCCGCTACTACCTTGTGAATGTGCCTTGACAGTAATCAAACAATTTTGGTAAAAGTCAAAATTAATTTTATACGTCAAATGTGGTTGTACCTTTATATTATTGT
Organism: Tachina lurida; assembly: GCA_944452675.1. Taxonomy (NCBI): domain Eukaryota; kingdom Metazoa; phylum Arthropoda; class Insecta; order Diptera; family Tachinidae; genus Tachina; species Tachina lurida. The sequence goes on from OX101752.1 coordinate 1,638,841, forward strand.
ATCATGGGTTGGTTTAATCTTGTATTCTATTCAGTGTTGCCGGAATAGTAATTCATTTTACAGGGATAAAACTAATCCAAATTTTAGATATTACGCAAACAAAATTTTTTGTAATTTTATTTACGGCGCTCTATTCCTAAATACATATGTACATAAGTATGTACATTACTTGCATGTACATAAATAAATCACCATAGCAGTAACTTCTGACAAATAACAAGCAAATTGCTCAATGATTACTGAAAATTACATTAAACTTTGGAGGGAGTTCCAAAACTCTTTTTTTGCATTGTCTAGTGAGAAAAAAACTTCTTGCTTACGTGGAACAGAACAAAACTCGTCCCTTGCACCATAACCAGCCTAATGTGTAACTCTTGTTTTTGCTTTGTGTAGTTGTCGTACTTTCCGTTGCTAAGTAGTGCTGCTATACATATATGTATCTGGTTTAAGTAAAATATTTTTTTGCAAAAATTTACTATGTATGTATGTGCCTATCCAACAAAATAACGAATATACATAACTGTAAATGACAGACTTGCTTTATTAAGTCCTAATTTACACTCAGCAAGTCTTATTGCTAAGCTGATTAGTTCTTTAGGAAAGAGAGACGAGGGGAAAATAAACTTATATGTTCCCCTCGTATCTCTCACCGACAAACTAATCAGATTAGCAATAAGACTTGCTTAGTGTAAATAAGAACTAAACGTTTTTTAACCTTGCATGTAGCGAGTTTTGAAATTCAATCTACATATACGTATAAGACAAACAATTATTTAAATACATAAATGCTTCCATACATGTACATATAACTTTATTTGGACGTAATTCTCCCAATGATCTATCTTGCGGGCAATATTATTTTAGTAATAAAAATAAAAAGTTATAACCAGGGACATAACAATTATAGGAGAAATGACAAAAAGGTTATATTTAACCTTAAAATTGATTAATTCAAATAATGGTTACAATAAACGATTATCGTAAGATATCGTCGTCTTAGAGTGCAAACCTGCTAACTCACTTCAATAAAATTTTACAGGAGAGACAAAATACTGTTAACATTTTCTATAAATTGGTTAAGAAATTAACCTAATACGTCAAGTTTTTTCGACATGTAGAGTTTCTAATTAAAACAAATATTTAGGGCAATCTCTTTCTCTATCGAAAGGCATTAAAATGTCATATCTTATAAAGTGTCATTTATGAAATTTTGATGAGCCTGTGGAAGATTTTATGCCATCAGTTAAAGGTTTGCCACACGTTTAGTTCCATACTTAAGTGTTTGATTTTACTAATTCAACGAAACATTTAATTTATGATTTACATGTATTTAATATATCGCACACTAAATCATAAAGAGTCACAACTCAAAATTATAGAAGTGCCTTTTCTTTTTTATAAACCAGTTAGTTGAAGAAATCTATAACGACCTCAACAATTTCTTTTGCAATACAGTCTTCTTGAAGAATATAAAATATCGTTATGCTTGTTTTTATGTCACATGCTTGCGTCATTTGTACAGTATCAACAGTTGTTTGCAACTACTCAGCATCTGACTCTTTATGATTTAGTGTGTGATATATAAAGACAAACAAAATACTTTTTATATAATTTTTTAATATAACACGAAATGTGTCAAAATATTTATGTATGCAACGTGATTATCAAAAGTGTAAACTATAATATTCTTTCCACTGAATAATTCGAAGCAAAATTATATTAAAATTACATACATATATATTTTGTTATTCAAATATAGTTGTGGAAAAATTGGTTTGTTCCATGTATAGATAATATCGCAGAATTCGGCAACACTGATGTTTTGTCGTCGGTTGGCTATTGGTTTGCGGCACGGTATATTCAAAATACATTCTATTTGCAGCAAACCAGAAACCAACCGATGATGTGTTGCCTTATACTCTCAATAATTTTCTCTCTTAGTTACTTTCCTCCCACCGAAAACCAATTTTTTTTTTTAAATTTCACATCTTTATATGAACATCCATTCATACATGCATGCATGAATGGATGTACATATCTTTACAGGGTTTGCTTATGAAGCACTAACACTTTCGCAAAGAACTCTAAAATATAATTTATTTGCACATAGATGTACACAACAATTTTAATTTACATGCTATGACCGTCCAGCAGAGTGCTTTATAAAGTATTTTACTTGAGTTGAAAAATCATTGTGATTCTAATCGCGTAGAGTACATGTAAACATACACAAAGTAGAAAGTTGTCATATCTTACCCTTTGTATAATACATTAAATAATGTACAGTTTATTTTCGTACACTGTTCTTGTATAATGTCTGTGAAATTCTACTTTGGGTTCTATTTGTATTTATTTTTCTTTTAATTTTAACCTACAAAAAAGATGTGTAGTTTAATTTTCTTCAATGTTTAATTGCAGACACAACCTTGTGTAAATTCATTGGCAACACTATAAACATTTTATTCACACACATACACTAACATTTTTGCAGCTTGTAAACAAAGTTTGACATTTATCTGCAATGTATACAGTAACAGGCTGGGCTTGTGCATGTACCTGTTATAATTGTATCATGACTACGACTGTTTGGTAATAGATTAAAGAAGAATTCAACAGTTTTTATTATGGAATGGTCACTACAATATTATGGAAAGCTTTCCAAAAAACAGCTGTTCAATATAAACAAGAAAGTTGATTTATCAATTTGCAGAAAAGTGAAATAGCAAAAAACACATTTTATGATACAAAAAGAGCATCAGAATGCATTCTTTTATTTACATATTTCATGATATGAAAATATGTGTTACATTTGTTGTACATTTGCGAAAATTAAACGAAATTCATTTTAATATGACCACATGATGTTCATGTACGTACTTTCAAAAAACACACACATGCACAAAACATATGGTGTGTTTGTAAAATTTAAACAACACTTAAATCTACAGTGTTGGCTGTTTAAGTTTGATATGATTGTGCAGTGAGAAACAAATTTTTGTGTTTAAATAAGATTTAAAAATAAAATACAAATAATCATTGACTGATTTATTAGTCCTAAATAGTACCGCGTTTGGCGTTTTTGCCTGTCAAAAGTGGCGAAAAGAGCCTTGCGCAAAGTTTACTAAATTAACCCTTTCGACCCGGATGGTACACATGTGTACCACTTAAATTTAAACATCCCTAAAATCTTCAAATTTAATGTTGCTAGGTTGTAAAATGTACCTTGTCGTCTTTTAGTTCTCCTGAATACATTATAATACGTTCCATTATATTTGGTTGTTGTTTGTGCTCTATATTGGTATTTTTATGTATTATTATATTATTATTTATTTTACTGGACGGCTGGTACTTATCTGTACCACATAACATCCCGAGTGGTACTTATTTGTACCACATAACATCCCGAATGGTACAAGTGTGTACCACCGCACCCGAGCTCTACTTTCATTTTTTTAAGTTTTTATTTCACCAATAATTTCTACATTGCCTAGATAACCGGCTGCCATCAAAAATTTTATTTTAATATTACTATTCGAATGTCGGGTCGAAAGGGTTAAGCCTGGATCCCACTATCGGCACAATGTACCGATTTTCGTTGGCTCACTGAAATAAAGTCAGAAGTAGTAAGCTAAATTTGCCTTATTTCTGAACTACTTGAAATATAAGGACATAATTTTCCCACAATGTATTGGTAATAAAGCCATATAAACTTATTCCAGAAGTAATTGAGTAATACTGCCATTTTGGCTTACTACTTGACTTTATTGCAGTGAGCCGACGAAAATCGGTACTTTGTGCCTGGGATCCAGGCTTTAGACTGTAAAGTGAACTAAAGGGTGTTGCTTGATATTACCTTCATACAAAATCGCAGCATTTCTTATTTAATATGGGACCAACTATTTGTTATTATTTCCATACATATGTATATGCTTTTGTACACAGTTACAGTATTTTAAATGTTCTTTTATTTAATTTATAAGGTGGAAACAATAATCAGGTATGTGATGGGAAAACGATCGTTTTAAAAACGATTTCAAAGCAATCGTTTTGAAAATGTGTGATGAATTCCGACCGATATTGTGTATAGTTTTTGAGCCAATCTCAAATTACTGACTTCTAAAAAACACCCTAGAATATAAATTATAAACCATATAATTAGGCTATGAAAAGAAATGTATAAAACTTTTTTGGAAAAATCATTGAAAACTAATTTTAAAATTATTGACAAATCGACTATAGAAAACACATACCACCCATGGTGTAATTATACACCTTGATTACTACCCTTTATCGTTTTCAAATTGGTTTTGTGTCATCACATAGGTATCTGAATATATAATTTCGCAGAAACAGTTACATCATACATATTAACATTTAGATTTTACAAAAGCTTCCATAGCACATGGATTTCTCTAATTTGTATGTGGTTGAAACAAAAAAGCGTACATCTTGAACAAAATCATTTGACTTTGCTGAGAAAAATACAATTTAATAGGTATTAGATTCCATGAATAAGCTTAACACCTATTACTCCGTTTTGCTATTTTCCTATGCAAAAATCTTTAAAAACAACGTTCAGAATGTCATCAGTACTAACATGGCCAGTTATGCGTTCAATGTCTTTAACAGCAATTCTTAATTTTTGAGCTGATATAGCCATATCAGGAAAAATATCGGGAGAATACTGCGATAGAAATATATGTATATGTGAAATGCATTGTTCTAAATGTGTCCGATATCGCGCATGAGTAAGTCGAGGTGATTCGGGTAATGGATTTCCGCAACTAGAACATTACAAAAAGTTAATAAAATTCTTTGGAAACTCGAAAATACTTACAGATCTTTTAGTAGATTTCTAAATTGACTGAGAAATACATTAAGCCCTTTCGTATCTTTACAAGATACAGCAAAATTATTGCATAGTTGCTGAATGCATGAAAGTTCCTTTTCAGACAACAAATCTCTTTTGTTTATAACTATTTGAATTCGTTTTCTGGCTAGGATATCCTCATCAAGTTCCAAATCTTTTAAGTAGTTATGTAAATACATATCATAGGATTTTAAATCATTAACATTTGCTAGTTTTAATTGACCTGCGTCTAACATGATCAAAATTAGGTCTGCTCTTTCCATGCAATCTTTGGCTTTAGAAATACCTTGTTGTTCTACTTTGTCATATGTAAATCGTCTAAGTCCTGCGGTATCAGCAAACCGTACAGGATATCCACCGATATTAAGTGTGGACTCGATGACGTCCCTTGTAGTTCCCGGTATTTCAGTCACAATTGATACATCTTTTTGGCACATCAAGTTAAGAAAACTACTTTTGCCCACGTTAGGTGCACCTATAATAACAGAAGAGACACCATCCCTTAACATCTCTCCCTGTCTTTGGTCATTGATATGGTCGCTTATATCTTCTTTGAGTTGATTTAGTTCTGTTTTTATTGCCACAATAACATCATCTTCAATATTTTCATCTTCTGCAAAATCTATATAAGCCTCCAAATGGGCAGCGCAACGTATCAATCGATTACGCCAATTATTGTAGAGCTTAGAAAGTACCCCTGTGCTTTGTAGTAGAGCCTTTAATTATAAGAGTTATATAAGCCGTATTTTGTAAGGTACTGCATAGCTTACCTGCTTCCTTTGAGCTTCCGTTTCAGCATGAATGAGATCTGCCAAGCCATCAACTTCTGTTAAATCCAATTTATTGCTGAAAAATGCTCTTTTAGTGAATTCGCCAGGAGTTGCTGCTCTCAGTACAGATATATTAGATAGTGCATCCATTACTGCCGCAACCACAGCTAAAGAACCGTGAACCTGAAACTCGCAACAGTCTTCACCTGTAAACGAAGCCGGACCAGGGAACCATAATACTATACCTTTGTCGATAACTTCATTAGTTATTGGATGATGAAATGCTTTTAAATAAGCATGCCGTCCTTTTAGTTCCCCATGGTTTCTTACTATAGCTTGTAAAGCGTTCCTCGTTTGTGGCCCCGACACACGGATGACTGAAACACCACATTTGCCATATGCAGAACTTAGAGCGTATATTGTGTTTGCACTACTCATAAGTCGACATTTTAAATAATCTAATTTCACTTTAAGATATACACATTCAAAGAAATTAAGCATTTTCATTGTGAAAATTAAGGCATTCTCCTTGGAGAAAACGTTCAGTCACAACATAATATAGACGGTATTTACATTTAACGCTTTGCCCCTGCTACAAACATTTAATTAAATTGGCTTACATTGAGGGCTATTTCGATTTCGTTCAATTTTTGACTTTCAATTCCATTCAATTTGCAAACACTCACACTTTTTTCACTAGCCCAATCAAACTTTTTAAATTGAAAATACGATTGCTTTCAAATTCTCCTATCCATTAATATGGCAATTTAATTTTCAATTTGAACAACTGGGGGTCTACTCTGTATTTCGAAACGAAGGAAAATGCTTTCGAATTTGTATGTTATTAACATTAGAATTCGAAAGCATTTGCTTTCGTTTCGAATTACAGAGTAGACGCCCAGGTCACAGCACAAATTGATTGTATAGTGGAAACATATTAAACATAACTATTATAACTATTATAGATTGAGGGTTATTTCGATATCACAAAAAAAAGTACATATATCAAGTATATCGTTAGCTAAAATGCAAAAAAGCGTAACTAACAAAAATTCACAAACGATTTTTTGATTATTATCAGGCATGTTCTGAAAATCACAAGATTTCAAATCACTTTGTGATTTTAAATATCACAATTGTGATTTAATGGTGTTCTGTTCGACGAATGTATCGTCTTGTCTATGGACGAAAAAAAGAAGCAGTTTTGATTCTTTAAAACGATTATTATTTATTGTCTATGCTAGAAGGTTCGTGTATTTGCTTTATGATTTTGTTCTAAACATTATATCCAACACATATTTTTTAATGTATTTTTCAAACTATTGTATAATGATTTAATTGAATTTTTATGTTGTAAAAACATGGCAATAATATTTATATTTTTCATTGTCAAAGACAACAACCATTTTTGAAGAAAATAATTTAGAGACTTCAAAGACAAAAACTCAGAAGCATTTTCAAACAAAAACGTCCTAAATCTTCTTACTGAATTAGGGCATAAATATTATTGCCATGTTTTTAAAACATAAAAGTTCAATTAAAGTATTATACAATAGTTGAAAAATATATGAAAAAATATGTGTTGGATATAATGTTTAGAACAAAATCATAAAGCAAATACACGAACCTTCTAGCATGGACAATAAATAATAATCGTTTTAAAGAATCAAAACTGCTTCTTTTTTTCGTCCATAGACAAGACGATACATATATAAATTTTTGTATTTATTTCTATTGCAAGTACATAATTTTTTTGGTGTAATTATTTGTATATGCAAGTGATTTTTTCCGCAGTGAATATTTGCATAATTAGCTAAAAGGTCTACAAGTGATTTTTTCAATGAGCTTAGATATTTTTTGTGAGCTTGCAATTTTAGTGATTTTCGAATTTTAGCGATTTTTATTGAATTTTTAGCATTCCTTATAGTTGTAGATTTTTAATAAAAATTAAATAAGTTAATTTAATTTTAAGTTCTTTAACTCTCCTGTAAAATTATTATTTGTTAGTTACGGTCATGATACAATAATATATATTATTGTATCATGGTTACGGTCTTTTTGCATTTTAGTTAAAAAAAGGTAATTGCATAATATATTTATATCATGTGTAATTGTATGTATGATTATCTATATATATATATATATATATATATATATATAAATATTTTTTTTTAATTATAATTACAAAATTAGTACATATGTATGTATGTAGTATATCCCAAATAAAGGTGCTTTATTTTAACGTTTTACAAATGTCAATCGACGCCTCATTTCAGCCCAAACGTCACACATCATTGGGTGATCTAGACATTGACATTCAACTGGATGAAGTGGATCCGGTTTTCGTAAACATTCTGAATAGCTTGGGTAGGGGGTACATTCTTTTAAACAATTACTTATTGAGCGCTCCCTTTTGCATTTGGGTGGTTGGCGGGATCCACGGCAAAATGGCATCATAACTCTTAGACACTTTCTACTTCTTTTATCCATACAAATTCTAGAACCACCAACAGGACATGCAGTGTGTGGTCTTTTTTTAGTTGTTCTTTTTTCCATGGGAGGCAGTTTAATATTTTCATCATAACAAAGTTTCTTTGGCTCAAATTGTAGTTCCGGGCAAGATACCCAAGTTTGTTGATATTTTCTTCCCAGTTTGTCACTACACTGATAGTAAAGCTCATCGAACCGAGGGAGAAAGTCAGGACAAGGATCTTTACAACATTCTGGATTCTCCCACATTGAATCTGTCTTTAGAGTCTCTTCCTTAGCTTCAAGTCGGCGAATCTTTGAAGGGCATGGTTTCTGTTTACTAAGAGATTCCTTAGAGCATAAAGGATCTTCATACAAAGCACACGTTCCACGCGATTTGAAACGCTTCAATGCTGATAATTTACACATCATAGTATTTGAGAGTGGTCTTGAAAGTTTACATATAATTTGGATAGACATTTTTTAATTTTGAATTTGGATTTTTTTTATTTAAAAATGTTTACTGGATTTTATTATAATTATTTGTGTTTGTATAGCAAAGTAAATTTTCCTTATTTTTGATAAATAAAAACTAGATATCTTAGATTACCCCAATGACGGCATATTACAGTTAATACAAGAGTTTAGAGTAATTTTCGAAATTGATAGAAATTCATCTCAGGGGCCAGTCACATATTACGTGACACTGTTTTCAGTATAGGGTGCTGCTATACCGCAACTCTACTCGAAGACCCAATTGGGTTCATTGTGATTTTTACTCAGTAAATTTTCTATATGTTCGACGTATTTTTTATACGATTTTTTTTGCACGATTTCCTTAGGAACGTATCCATCGTGTAAAAAAAGAGTTAGGTGTATGTATACGTACAAGTTATACCATTACCATCTTTGGTGGAGGGTATTAAAAGTGAATTGAGATCTCTTTGCTTGTAAGTCCAATAGTTTAATACTTGTAAAATAAGCTTTCGGAATTATAATTTTATTCAAATGCTTGGGATATGAGCAACTGTTGTCTTTAGTTTTAATAAAGCATGATTTAGAAAAACTTATATTATTTTGTCACTTAAGTCCTACTTACATATACTATATTAGTATGTATTCAACAACACAAAAGCGAAAATTAAGCTTTTGGTAGAAAATCTATGATACTGTATGGACATGATATCAGAAAATGCATTTTACAATTGACTTTGATATAATTTGCACTAAAATTTTCAACACGTCCCAATGAATTAGAGCTGTATGATGGAAATCTGTTTAAATAAAATAGAACGATGGATATATGATATATGATGTACAAATGTATCTATAATATGTAATATATGTAAATAGACGTACAGTATGAGTCTTACTATGTCTGCCATTACCGATTCTCCATATGATCGAAAATAGAAGGCAAGCTCACACATTGCTCTTCGAGCGCAGCTTGTCATATTAAGTTTAAATATTTTACCGAAAATTTCAAACTGTTTTAATAATTGCTTCCTTTCCCGGTCTCTTTGATAGTCATTATTCAATTCGATTTGCTCCGTGTAGTAATCTTTGTTTTCCTTAATAACAGACTTAAGTTCTGAATATCTTTTTTTAATTTTTTTTAAATAGGGTTGCTTGTGAAAATAAAAAGCTGAAAGGCCTTGAAGACTACTTGACTTCCGATATGGATTTCTCATAAATTCCTAAAAGAGAGAAATAATTTAATAAGTATTTTAAAAATATTTATATTATATTATTTTGCGCCGCCCTACTGTGTTCGAATCTTCAGTTTTATGAAATGGAAATTTGTAATAGTCATAATCCTCTACATATCGTTGATTTTGCTCTTGTATATGGTCGGGCAAGCTCTCATTGCAGCTTTGAGAGCTGGCAGAATCTTGTTTTTTAAACTTATTAATGAATATGTTGGGTTTCCAGCCTTCAATAGTGTCTGGTAAAGGACTATACATATCAAATTCCACGGAATATGAAAGGCCTCTGGGTCGTCCATCTAACACTGCTTTTGTAAAAGCCGGTGTCAACAGTAGTTGGGCTTTATTCGGAAACACTACGGATCTAATGCGTCTTCTCAATACATGATTGTTAAATTTGTGCAGATCAGTGGCTGTTGCAGTAGATCTACTGGTACAATCGCTGCTTGTAACATCTACAATAGTGAGTTTAGCTATTGTGTAAAAAAGTATTAGAACTGGAAACGTATTGCTTTCCATTAAAAAGATCAAGTTTTGATTGGGGAACAAACACAAAGAAGACTAAAAATTTTTTTTTCAAAGATGGGTATAAATACTACATCATGTGGTATAAAGTCATATAATAATAGTATAATAAATAAATTGTATGTATAGGGTGTTGTTATATTATTTTTGGAGGCGGAGAACTTTATTTGAAATATGAGCGTTAGATTCGAAGATAACTTCAAACTGTCAAATCGGCTGTCATACACAACAGTTTTGTCAATTTATGGGCCTCCAGTTATAAAAAAATACAAAAAATATGTTATTGTTTTAATTCTATTGAAGTGACTGCTATAATTTATTGAATTCACTAATAATGTTGTTAATTAAATACATACATATGAACGTACTATGCAGTATGTTAATTATAATATCATGTTTTTGCGTTGCGTGAGATGTTTTTGTAAGAAATGATTTTAATTTTAATTAAGGGACAGAAAACCAAAAGCGTACAAGTGTTAAAAATAACAAAAAAATAAAATGTGTTACATGCAGTAATCAACAATCAACACTTCATACTAATATGTAATTATCACTCTACATAAATACAAATTCTGATATGTACATATGTATTAGTGATCTAATGAATGTAAATTTTTGATATTCGCGAAATATTAAAATTGAAATATTAAAAAATTGTTATGAAAAAGGACTTCCTTCGTACTCCTGTTGGCGTACTTTAAAGTTAATAAAAATTACCCAAAATTTTAATGACCGTCATTAAATAATGTTTGAAAATGATACAAAGCACAAATTTGTATAAAAAATTTAATGGATTTGTACAAACTAATATTTTTAGCGATTTATTTAAATTTCATTTAGGATTTATGCATTTATTTATTTAATTTGCTTGGAAAAATATTCGAATATGGATACGAATATCTAAAAAATTCTGAATACTCGACAATTCGAATACGAATACGAATATTAGTGCATCACTAGTATGCAGCGTTATAGTACGTTTCCATATATCTACGTGTTTTGGAGCAGAAAACTTGTTTTGCTCAAAACCAATGTTTTGCTACATGTTTTCCCATACATTTTTCATATAAGCAAAACACCTCAAATAAGTTGTTTTCTTCCAAAACATGAGAAAATTTGTCAGTGCAACACTGCGTTGCTGGATGAAACTTTGAAAAAAAGTCGCAATATGCTGATAAAAGATGGCACTAATATATAATATTCAAGTTTTAAGCAATTGCACAAACCACATCAGTTGTATTTATATGTTGTTTATATGCAAATGAGTAAAAAATTAACTAATCTAAATAATAAGGTTTGCGGCCTTGATAATAAAATCAAATTCATTTCGAAAATTCGTATAACCAAAACACACAAAAGCATAATGGAAACACTTCGAAGTGTTCTGAGAAAAACAACTTGTTTTGCTCATAGTGGAAACGTACTATTACCATTTGTCAAGTTTTCCCTTTTTTTGGAAGTTTTTTGAGATGCCAAAAAGTTTTTGAAAATATAAAGTTTTTTTTTTAGAAATATGTACATAACTTAACTTTTGCAGTATATTGAATGAAAATATTAAGTGATGTTTGTATGCAATAAAACGATCTTATATTTTCTCACTCCCTTATTACTGCAAGAGTGTTTAAAGGTTCAGTTAGCCGACAGTAATAGAATGTAACTGCAACGTGGGAAATAGCTTGCAGTTACATTACATTACAGTCGGCTAACTGAGCCTTTAATTGTGTTTACTGCCACTTATGTACGACTATGCCATTTAAATGGCTTTAAATTTTAATAAAACAATGTACAAATAAGAAATACACTAGTCGGCATAAGTATTTTGACGAAACATTTTTCTGACTGTTGAACCTAGCTTAGCTTAGTGTCGCCAGATAACGGTGCGAAATTGATGGGCAAAACAAAGAATCTATTTTTAGCTCTTTTCATGCGAAATTTTATATTGTTTCCTTTTGCATTCTCTTTCTTCTGACAATAATGCATGGAGACAACAAATTTTTGCGTGGCATAAGTATTTTGACGGTGTCTTTGTGGCTTTTTGTTTGCATTTTTGAGCACGTTAAAGCGGAACAACTTTTGCTTTTAAGTTTAATTAAAAATATAAATTAAAAAAATAAAATAAAAATTTATTAAAATTCGTTATAAACCATGGGTAAAACGGCAGAGTTGAGTTTGGTTACCAGATCTTCGATGGTAGCAAAGTTTAACGCTGGAACGGCAGTAAAAGACATTGCAAAAGAGTTTAATGTGTCGCGTCAAACTGTGCACTATCAAATTAATAAGTTTAAAAAGCTTAATGACGTAAAAAACTTAACGAGATCAGGCGCAAAACGTAAAACAACGCATACTGAAGACCGATTCCTTCTACGAGAATTTAAAAAAAATTGTGTTCTGAAGCCTCAATCTGCTGTAGATCAATGGAATTTGACGGCCAAGAACCCAGTCAGTGAGCGCACTGTTAGACGACGTTCAAAGGAAGGATATTTTGAGACAATTAAAGCTAAGGACGTGCCTTACATAACAAAATCAAACAAGCTTAAGAGACTGGCCTTCGCAAAGGAACATCTGCATAAGCCAAAGGAGTTCTGGAGAAGCGTCCTATGGACAGATGAAAGTTCCTTTGAGTATAACTCATCCAAAAACAAATTTTTTGTAAGATTGTCAAAGGTAGTACGTCAAAAGAAACGAGCAGCTTGTCAAAAAGTGAGCCATGGTGGAGGCTCTGTCATGTTCTGGGGATGTGTTGCGTATAAAGGGCTGGATGACTTGGTTCCTGTGACCGGCTCGATGAACCAAAACCAATATTTGTTTACGCTAAATGAAAATGCCTTTCCTTCTGGTGAAAAGCTTATTGGGGAATCATTTATCCTGCAACAGGATAATGCCCCGTGCCACAAAGCCCGGACGATTACTAAGTTTTTGAAGGATGTTGGTGTTAATACCTTAGACTGGCCACCTCAAAGTCCAGATTTAAATATTATAGAAAACGTCTGGTCTCTTTTGAAACGAAAAAGAACAGTTTCGTTAAATAAAACCAGAGAGGAGACAATTTCTGAGGTCACTTCCCTATGGGAAGAGATATCTCCAGGGATTCTTAAAAATTTAGTGGATTCAGTACCAAGACGCCTTCAAAAAGTTATTGAAGCCAAAGGGGGATATATATTTTACTAACATCTTCTTCTTTTCTTTACTTTTGTTAAGTTTAAACACTGTTATCTTAGTATTACATTCTTGTCAAAATACTTATGCCAACACATGGAATTAAAAATTAATTTACATCTTTTTAAGTTTCTATGAAATAATATTGGTTTGCTTATTTTTAAGTTTGTTTAAGTTATAAATAGAAAGGAAAAAATAAACAAGAATTTTTAACAAAGCCGTTTAAAAACTAAACGTAAAAATGCACGATTTTTATTTCGTCAAAATACTTATGCCGACTAGTGTATATTTATTAATGTACTTATGTGATATTTTTTAAGATCTCTAAATCTAAATATGAAATTTTTTTATGTTTTTTATTATATGTTATGGTTTTGATTTTAATCGGTTTTATATTTTTAAATGAATGAAACGAACTCCAAATAGTATTTTATGTTTTCTTTTAAAATTTTGGTACTTTTGTAGAAAAAAAGGTTTTGTATTGGAAAAAAGTTTTTTTTTTCAGATCTAAAAAGTTTTTTAAAAAATATATAATATGGTAACGCTGCTAGTATGTATGATTACCTCAAACTGCTTTCTGTTGGCCAAAATTTTACTACTATATAAACTCAATAGGAAACAAATTGAAGATTTATTTTTTACTCGGAACTTTCTGCTTAACTCTTGTACCACTTTGTATATAAACCACATAGTTAACGAGATAAATATTCTGGTATATAATGGGAATCGATCGATTTCAGATCGCGCTTTTTCACAAAACTTATAATATAAAAACTCTGAAGTTAATATCTCCCCTGTAATCACAATTCAGCATGTTACATAAGTTTCATTTATCTTAAGGTAGAAATACATAACACGCGTTTGTTCGTCGACGAATATCGTACGCTTGAAAACTTTACCGCATGAAAAATGGCAAGTTACACAACACGCGTTACAAACGCCTTTTCTTTCAGCTTTTTTATTCATTTTTACATTGAAAAATGATCTTGGAACATTTTCAAATCCTTTTTTGTGCAATACTGTATAGTTTTCAAACTCTTTATTAAGATTTTTCGTCATGATTCAAATTTTTTCTTTTTTATTGTCGGCTGATTAGTTGTCAAAACAACACAACGCGTTAAAAAGTTGAAAGTTAACCAACTTTCTGCGGCAAACGCGTCAAAGAGTTTGGTATGTAACTTGTCGTATGCAAAAACACTATTTCAACTTTTTTTGACAGATGCCTACAGTTCACACGCGCACTAACGCGTGTTATGTAACTTCACCTTTAGACTTTGGTATATTTCAAATTGAGTGTATTAGCTAAAGTGTGAACGTTTAAAAATGCTCTCCTAAAACACACTAGAATATGACTTTAGCACTTTTTCCTTATTGCCACAGAGTTGTTAATGCATTAGTTATAACAAATTATTATTTTACTTTTTCAATAAACAATTTTATTACGCCAATAATAAAATGTATTTGTAATTATTGAAAATAGTCGCAGTTCCTATGTAAATATAAGCATTTCACTGTTACTAATCCAGATTAACAGGGAAACTTCACCTTCAACAACTATTATGTTAGTTACATTTTCATTTAAACAATTGGGAAGGCCAATAATAAATTATGTGTTTTTATTTTTATAATTTCTATGCGACGCACGGTGATTCCTAGGCAAAAAAGTGGTAATAATAAGTATATGTGACCCGGTCTATGAAAAGGTGGCTTATGACTCAAAAAAAGAGAACGAAGGAGAACAACTACCGATGCATTGTTTATCTTTAACAGCTGATTTCTCGAAATTTAGTTTTTGAGTCATAAGCCACCTTTTCATAGACCGGGTCGCATATGTGACGCGCAAAATAGAAAGGGACCTAAGGGTAAAAACCGGTTTTGTTTAGGAGAGCCATTTTAAAGATTTAAATACGTGTATCTCTGGTGTACCATCAATTTCATAAAACGTGCATATCTCTGGGAGGGAACACTTTTGGGGCATGGGATCGGTCTCATTCGATGATCAGATGTTGTCCACATAAAAAAAAAAAAAATTGGAAATTGATTTTTTTACCCTTAGGTCCCTTTCTCTATGGGCTGTCACATATATGTTCTGAACTAGTGGTCCAAGTACAAAATGATGCATGTACATACATATATCAAAAACATAGAAGTGGACCTAAGCTTTGTTTTAGACATCCTGTTATAATTAATCTGAAGTACAGGGTGTCAAAGTTGACCATTTTGGAAGCTTTTCGAAGCTCATAATTCTTACAAATCTGAGCTGACTTTAAGGATTTTTAGTTTTTTGAAAAGCAAATTAAAAAATTAAAGAAAAATATATAAAATAATACATATCGTTCATTTACTCAAAGAACGTTATAACTCCAAGAAAAAAATAAAATTTTTAAACTAATTATGCAGTATTAATCTTCATATCGTTCTTCATATTGAGTAAAAATTTCATACAAATGCCTTGTTTACTCAACTCTTGAGAGCAAAACCAAATTTTCTTTTTCCATTAAGTTGTGTGTAAATTGAAAACTTTGAATTCGTTTTCTGGCAAACAAGTTTTTTTTTAGTTATGACATTGTTGGAGTAAATGGGCGATATGTATCAGTGATCAGCAATGAGTACTGAAAAAATTAGTAGAGGTGAATCATGACTTGTAATTTCTTGTACTTATGGGCACTCATACTTATTGCAGTGTTGTCCAACTTCATATTCACTCCAAAGTTTAAAGTGCGCATCGAACTCATACTTAGCAACATTTATGACGTTGTTGATTTCGACTCTCCTTAAAGGCTGTGATACACTATCATACACAGTCGTGCGATTCATTCACTGGAAAGTCGGATTGAATTCTGTCACACTCCACAAAAATCGCATCAAAATCTCTTCTAGGTGCCACACTATCACACAAAAAAGATGGAAACACATTTAAAATAATTTTTATGTTTAATTATGTTGCATTTCTAAAGAAATAATAACGCAAAATATAATTTTCAAAATGTATCTCTATATCTTTAAATAAATGAAGCAGAATTTGCTGGTTTCTTATCAACTGCCTTACAAAATGCATCTCTGATCTAATAGAAAATATCATTTTATGAACTTTTGGAAATCGGACAGACTTGTCAAACAATCTGTCACACATATCAAATTTTAACCCACACTATCATACGTTTTGAGCACACACGATTTTTTTTGACAGATCGAACGACTGTGTATGATAGTGTATCACAGCCTTAACTTAATGCCTACGACAATGCAAGTAGGTATGATTCGCAATGCGAACTTCGCATACGAACATTAAAATACTCATTATTTAGGTTATGTGTTTGCTTTGTTACTTTTTGTTTGTTTTTTTTTTGCACGAATTGAAAAGCAACACTATTTTATATTATTATATACGAGTTGCAAACTGTTTAATGACTAAACTTTTAAGTATATGTATGTATGTATATGGCTGAGTTGAGTGAGTAAGTAGTATAAGTAGTTTTCTCAAATTAGCAATCAAACTGAGGTGATTTATGAGTGTGAGTGTGGTATGAGTATGATGTCGACGTCGCATTTATATTTATTTCAACCTATATTTATAAATCATTGTCATCGTGAGTATACGTAAATCAGAGTAGTTGAGTTTAAATGATGTCTACTCAATTATATTTAAAATGTCATGAGTCAGTATGAATAGCGAAAAAACTATGAATTGCCGATCACTGATGATGTATATCTGTTGTACTTTACCATTTTGCATATAAGTACGTATGAGTAATACATTATTCCTTATCAGTATTACTAATACGTACTTATAAATTTGACAATACGAACTAAAGTCCTGCATAAGACCATTTATAAGAACTTTCAAGACATGAGGAATTTTTTATATGCTTTACTACAGAGAAATCCTCTAAAACACGTTGTGTGTATGCACTTTTATTTTTTTGCGCACATACAAACGTTCACATACATTGACATTAGTTGTGTGCGCTTGCTTTAAAAAACCTCCCTTAAACACATAATAGCTTACCATCTACATATTACACACACACACTCAAACGTACAACATGGAAAATAACAAGCATACACGTATCAACACTATCTCTGTTGATTGTTTGTTCATAACAAGAAGTCTTCACTCATATACACGTACACCAATGCATCTATCGTGTTTTGCTTATAATACGACAGCATTTATTATTGGTTTAGTATAATACAGCCACGAGCATACATTTAAAAAACAAGACGTTTTACATTTCAAGACTATTTACGCAGGTCTCTAATACGAACATATTTGTCTTATTACTGGAAAATATCAATATGTTGGCATGTTATGTATCATTTATGTAATCGGTAGTTCAGTGCATTTAATTTTTTTTTAAATTTTATTCATACGTTAAAAATAAAATAAATTTTAATGCCAAGACTATTAAAATTTATTATCCATGTCATTTCCATTTATATTTAATTTTTTTTTCCATAAAAAAGTAGTCTTGGCATATACTGTTATAAATTTTTGAAACTACGGGCACTGCTACACGTTCAATATATATTGAACGCGATCCAGTATCGTGATATATATTGAACGTGTAGCATGCAGTATTGATGGATTGCGATCCATATCGCAGAAAGGCCTAAATTATGGAATCCAGATCACGGATCGCGTGAGAAATATTGAACGTGTAGCATTTTCATGATATTAGATCGCGATACGTTCATAAAAACTGGATAATAAAATAAATAAAATATAAAAAAATTAACAAATAAAAAGTAAAAAAGTTTATTACATTTGTGTAAAGTTTGTTTTAACCCAAATGGCGCCGGAAAAATGTTTTCTTTGAAAATGAAAATTTAATAAGTTTGTAGAAAAAAAGTTTATAGAATTTTTTCGGAACGAGGTCTCCTTTTAAACGGACGGTTGCGGTTAATAAATGGTAATTGCAGACGATAGTGAAGGCGAGTGGGTTCTGCCGGTGGAATCGTAGTTAACGACCGAAAAAATCATTTTGAAAGACTATATTTTTAGTTTGGAGGCATTGCCGGAGTTGTGGGACTCGTCGGCTAAAGCTTATTCGGACAAAATAAAAAGAGCGGCTGCACAGCAAAAATTATTAAAGGTTTTTAAAAAAATCAAGCCCACTGCTACTGTTGAAGATGTTCGTAAGAAAATAAACTCGTTGAGGTATTTTTTCCTATCCTGCAACCACTTTTTGCTCCAACATTTTCTTTCTACTTTTTTATTTCAATGAAAAAGCAAGCAAAATCGCTAAACAGGTTTTTTTTGGTTTTCACGCGACATTTTTTTAATAAACGATCCACACAGCACAAAAATAATGTAAATACTGACGCGATAAATATTGAACGTGTAGCATACGCTCGTGATCCATCAATCCATCAGAATGGATCGCGATCCAAATATCACAATATATATTGAACGTGTAGCAGTGCCCTACGACAAAAACAAATATTCTTTAATTAATTATAAGTTAAAGCCACAGTTAAAGCGGTAGAGAAAAAACTTAAGTTTGGTATACGTTTGAGCAAACTAATATAAGTATTAAAAAACTTTGAACTTTTCGATTGAATCTTCTGCAGTAACTTTATTTTTCGAATGGCGAGTGGACTTCTTAAACCAAATTAAGTAAAAAATATTATTTCAAACATACTTGTGCATAAATTTAGAAATATCTTTAAGAAATTTTTTTCTCCACCAAATTTTTTTAATCATTGTCTGGACCAATGGTGGACGTAGAGTGCAAATATAAATGAATCTATTTTTTATCTATTTTTTTAAAGTAGTTTTTGAATCCTATTCTTTTCATACACTTTGGAAAAAAATTCACTTCTTCGAAAAATCTTTAGGAAATTTTACAAAAATGGGCACTCTATTGTGGCAAAAAAAACGAGTTTTTGCATAAATTTAAAAACCTGGACTTCAGAAACTTGTCATAATAGAAACATCTATATAATTTTTTTTATTAATATCTTATAACTTCTAGAAAATTATAAATACTTATTTTTAATTATTTGCTGAAGTATAGTGAAAAATCAAATTAAGTCAAGGTCAAAAGTGAAATTTTTTTTAAATTGAAATGCTAATATGTATGTACCTCTAAAATAACATCAGATATATGTATGTATGTATTAATTATTAATTTTTTTTAATTTTCTTATTCGCTTTTCAAAAAACTAAAAATTCAACGAAAAGTTTCCAAAATCGGCGGTGGCCAACTTTGACATTCTGTTCTTCATATTACATTACAGCGGGGTGTCAAAGAAATATACTTATTTTCAAAGCGCTTCTATTTTTTTTCATATACCCTTTTGTATTTGAACCACTAGTTTATATATATACATATATATATATATATATATATATATATATATATATATATATATATATATATATACATATATATTTATTACCTCTTCATTGGCTTGGGAGCCACTGGGAAACGACTATGGTACGAGTATAATAAATTTTGAAATTAATTTGCTGGCGGTTCAGCGCTGTCTATATGCATTTCATTGTTGCTGTAACTAATCGTCAGTAGACTTTATAAATTCTCAAATAGTTTTTGAGAGTCTTTGCATAAGATAAGAGGTTTGGGACTGTTGTGTGGTTGAAGTCTACTGGCGATTTGTTACAGCAGCAATGAAATGCAACGCTGAACCGACAGCAAATAAATTTTTCAATTAAAATAAACTTAAGACAATATATCGAATAATAAATTTCCTAAAAGTATAATTAACTGAGTAAAACCGTCCATAGAACAGTTACAACTGCATATCGCTCATTTACTTCAATAGTGTCATAACTCAAAAAATGCACTTTTGAGTTAATAATGCAAAATAATTCGGCATTTTGTATTTTATCTTGTGTAAAAATTTCATATAAATAGCTTTTGAGAGAAGAATATTTTTTCATTTTTTTATTGAGTTGTATGTAAACTGAAAACTTTAAACGCTTTTTCTGCAAAACTAGTTTTTTTTTGAGTTGTGACACTATTGACGTAAATGAGCGATATGTATATAAAAGCAATAGAATCTTAATTTTTTTTGGTGATATTTATTACATTGTTAATAGCACGTTTTTCAAAATATTTTAGTAAAAATAATTTATTTGTTGGATTCATATTGAAGTATAATTTTACTAATTTATTTTAGACGAGTTGCGTAAATCGTTCAAACCATTTCTGTATAATATTGCACTTTCCAAAAGTTTCGTCACAATTTGCTCCATTTTGGCCGGCTCTTCGCGCATGAAGATAACGTTCATCCACATTTGAGCTCTGAGGTCTAGAGATAAAGTTCAGGTTAATAAATAGCAAATACGTACAAAGAAGATGTATTAAAGCAGGTGGCAGCAGGAGAACAACAAGTACAAAAATACAATAACAATATATAATTTTGTTTGTGTAATGTTCTAGTGCTTTTTAAAAATATAAGACATAAATAAGCAAGAATCCACACGCAAATTATCTTTTATTATTACATCTTATTTTAATTTTCAAAGCACTTCGTTGAAACCTTTTGTTGAAAAGCAAACACAAACTAACAAATGAACAAGTAAGAGTGCTATATTCGGCTGTGCCGAATCTTATATACCCTTTACCAACGTGCGTACATACATATATATAGTATATAGACACATACATACATATTTTTTTTGTGTAAAAATTTATAATTTTTTTCTCTAAAGCAATTAATAGTAAGTGACTTTTCAGCATTTTTCGATTAAAGAATTTGATTCAATTATTTTATTTTCGATAGTGGAATATTTTACTCTACACTCTGTGGTTAAGATATATTTTACATTCACTCTTATTTCAGTCAACATCGACGTCACGTCAATACATTACAAACAAATTGGGGCTTGTTTACTTGCCCTCGAGATGTTCAAAAACCGTGCTGCTATTTAATAACTCTAAAATATTCTTAGTATTGAACCTCCATACCAAGTAAACTAACTTGTTTTATATTTTCCCGTATTTAATAATCATTGATGTTGCAAAACTGCTTAGTGTCTTGATTTAAATTTCCCATTGCAAATGGTATACATCGTGGTAATATGTAAACGTTTTATTCCTACAGGATTTGTTTGAAATTTGTTCAGCAGAAAGGAAAGGTATCATGAAAATGAAACGGAACATGTCCTTTATGTCTTTAGCGATAAATTTTAGTTTTATCTCCATTTACTAAAAATTAATAGTTATTATGCTGAGAGCACAATAAGCACAAACCTTCGTTTATACTTCATTAGTTTAGATATCCATAAAAAATTATCCATGTATAAAAAATCTTGAGTAATGATTTTCCTAAAACATGAAATCTGTTTAACTGAAAAAAATATTTTTGGTTATATTTTTTAGCGAAACTTTTTTTTAAGCTCCAACCCTGAAACCATATTTCTGAGTTTCTTAATACTAATTTATTTCTTTATAAAATATAGAATATATGTAATTACCAAAGAAATAATTAGTTTCATATACCAGAAAAAATTCAAGTTTTCCAGCTCTGGAGCTATGTCTTTTATTTTTCTAATTTCTATGCCAAACTATTTCATTCTAAGTCATAAAGTATATAAAACTTGTAAACAAAAATAAAAAACTAACTTGACCTAGTTACTTTTGTAAAAAGCAATAAATTTAGCAACCCTGGAACCAACCTTTTAGATTTTTCTGATTTAAAAAATTAATAAAGTGTGTTAAATGAACAAAGAAATAAAAAAATCAATTTTATACTTTAATATTTAATATTTAATATTTATACGCCAAACTTTTCTTTCATAAGCATAAAATATATTCAACTTATAAAGGAAAAGAAAAAAATTGTTAGAACTATTTAATTTTAAATAACACAAAAAGTGTAAGTTTTCCAACCCTGGAATCATAATTTAGGATTTTTCTAATTCCTTATACCAATCTAGTTCTTTAAAAAATACATAAAATATATTAAGTGAACAAAGCAAAAAGGAAAAAGAAAAAACTTAGTTTTATTTAGTTACTCTATTATCACAAAAAGTTCTAAGTTTCCATCTCTGGAGCCTTGGTTTTCATTTTTATAATTTTATAGGCCAATTTTTTCTTTCAGAAGCATAAAATATACTTAATTTATAAATTATAAATTATATAATTATAATTATATATACAAATTATTTATATTTAATTTTACATAACACAAAAAGTGTAAGTTTTCCAACCCTGGAGTCATAATTTTGGATTTTTCTGATTATTGATACCAATCTAGTTTTTTAAAAAATACATAAAATATGTTAAGTGAACCAAGCAAAAACGAAATAAGAAAAAACTTAGTTAAATTTAATTCCTTTAATATTAAAAAATTCAGTAAAGTGCGACTTTGACTCGCGCAGTTTTTTTCAGTTTAAACGATTTTTTCAGTTTTGTCGCTTTTTTCTCATTTTGGCAATTTTTTTCTGTTTTTTTTTCATTTTGGCGATTTTTTCCTGTTTTTGGGTTTTTTTTATTTTGGCGATTTTTTTCTGTTTATTGGGGGTTTTTTCGTTTTGGCGATTTTTTTTCTCATTTTGGCAATTTTTTTTCATTTTGGCGATTTTTTTCTCTTTTTGGGGGTTTATTTTCATTTTGGCCATTTTTTCTGTTTTTTGGGGTTTTTTTCGTTTTGGCGATTTTTTTCTCATTTTTGCAATTTTTTTTCATTTTGGCGATTTTTTTCTCTTTTTGGGGGTTTATTTTCATTTTGGAGATTTTTTTCCTTTTGGCGATTTTTTTTCATTTTTTTATTTTTTTTTTATTTTTGGGGTTTTTTTCATTTTGTCGATTTTTTTTCATTTTGGGGTTTTTTTTTTCATTCCGGTGATTTTCTTTCATTTTAGCGATTTTTCTTTCATTTTAGCAATTTTTCCGGTTATTCGCGATTTATTTTAGTCTTAGAATTTTTTTTTAAATTTGGTGCTTTTTTTCGTTTTGGCGATTTTTTTTTTGTTTTTGGGGATTTTTTTCGGTTTGGCGATTTTATAATATTTTGATTTTTTAGTTTTACCGTTTTTGAAAATTTCAAGAGTTTTGTTCTTACGGTTTCCAAGATACAGCAAGTTGTCAAAATTGCATTAACTGATGGAACACCCTTTATTTTAAATTTTTTGAAATTTTAGTGTTAATTTTTGTAGTCTGTATAAAAATACACTAACCTTACAAATTTCAAGTTATATACATACATACATACAATTGTATGTATATTACATGGGATTTTAACATTTTTCGTTTCTCGTTTTGGAACACGATTTAATTTCCAATTCTCATGTATTTGTTGTTGTAGCAACCAAAGGTCTACATACTGTGTCCAAATTTCAGGTCTGTAGCTCTTACGGTTCTCGAGAAAATACTAATATAGTTTTAGACATAGTTAATTTTACATAACACAAAAAGTTAAAGTTTTCCAACACTGGAAACGTCTTTTTAAATTTTTTAAATTTTTTTAATTTAAAATTCCAATTTTAGTCGTACTGAAGTGTAAAATAAGTTCATTTATTAAAAAAAATAAAAATTTGTTTTCGGTAGCTACTTTTATATGGCAAAATGAAGTTTACGTTTTCCAGCTCTGCAATCGTCTGCTCGATTTTGCTGAATTTCAATACCAATCTATTTTGGAAAATTTCTGACACACCAGTCCAAGAACGAAGTCTCTAGCTTTTCTGGGAGCTTCGGAAAACCGATTTCACGTACAGACAGACGGACAGACGGACATCGCTTATTCGTCTTCCCTATGCATAAGGATCCAGAATATATATATATTTTATGGGTCGCTTATTGATATTATAGAAATTACAAACGGAATGACAAACCTATATATACCCTTTTACCATTTTTGTTGGTAAAGGGTATAATAAGTTTTTTAATTAATTTACATATATACCATGGTGTAATTATACAGGTGACTGCGTAAGGATTTTTTGTACAAAAATACGGCAACCATAGCTATGTAAAGAACCGAAGAATGTCAAAAGCATAAAAGTAATTGTACTGAAACCAAAACAAAATCGAAGTTTTTGACATTCTTCAGCTACAAAGCACATAGAGCAAAAAATTGTCAGCTGAAGTAACGCTGCCACCTAGTTAGATACACCTTGATCTATACTTGATATATTTTTAGCATGAAAAATGTCAAACTCCGTATAGGAAAAACAGTTAACTTGGGGGCCACACTTTCAATTTTTGCCTTTCAATTCCATTCAATTTTCAATACACTCACACTTTTTTTACTAACACAATCAAATTTTTTAAATTGAAAACTATATTTTGCTTTCAAATTCACCTATCCATTTATATGGCAATTTAATTTTCAATTTTAACAGGGGGTTACAGCAAACATTGACTGAAGCTACAAATTTGAGTTGTTTCTTCGTCGGTGGTATTTAAAAAATTAATATCAAATATTAGCTATAAATTTCAAAGAATTTTGGCACACAGTACACAGAGAAAACAGTGCCTACTAAATACCTCATAAAATAGAACAAAATTAATAAGAAATTTCTATGGTTTTTTTTTCAATAAAGAAATCTTATTAATTTCATAGCGAAAACCTTTTTGAAAAAATCAAGAAGATATCTTGTAGTTTTTATAAGGTTATCTTATTGATTTTTTCAATAAAAAAATAAAAAAAATTGTGTCTTTATTCTCTGTACTTATGTATTTTCATTTAAATTCCCTGAAGGAAATGTCGATGGTGAAAATATACTGAGTCGCTTTTGACTTTGTCACCAGTACTACTCTCTAATTATTCCCCATACAATATTTTGTGCTATAGACATTTAGCATGTGCTTGTCATTGAAAATCTACTAGTAACACTAAAACAATTGACTAGGTAGTGACTACATAGTTCTTATGGGAACATGGAGACAGACCAACCAGACATTTAGTGGTACATTTCTATACCTTACGTACATACAATTATAGGAATATTGACAAGTTGTTGCAAAACCCACCACAAATGCACCACATCTGTTTTCTCTCGTTTTTTTGTACTGACGAATAGAAGAGAAATTGTAGACAATGTACATACTACTAGAATTTTAGTGTTGACATAGGGACATTTGGCCCCAGTCTGACTGCAGGGATTCTATACCATATACATACATATGTATGTATATATGTAGTATATTGTAGATGTTATTTATTTATTTATTTATACATACATACCCATTCACCCGTATTGCGTATATCGAGTCAAATATTCATCTACGAGAATTTTGTCATAGAATAAAGAAAACTTATATAAGTTTTGTTTAATCAAATACAAAATTGTCGTAAACGAATATTCGACTCGACATACGCAATACGGGTGATTATGTTATATTCTTAACCAACTTACTCACCAAGTATTGAACCAGCAAACTTCTACCTGATAGACAAGCACTCTAACCAATATGCTAACAAGCAGCCTGAATAACCAATGAAATCATTGTGCAAACATTTTTATACAAAAATTAAAAAGGTCATGAAAAAAATTTTCTTTATGTCTATTTATAGATATGAAATAACAAGACACCTCATAAAATCAAGAAGATTTCCTTATCATACTCATATAGGAACCTACTAAAATCAAGAAGAAAACCTTATTGAAAAAATCAATAAGGCAACCTAATAAAATCAAGAAGAAAACCTTTTAAAAAAAATTCCAGAAGGCAACCTAATAAAATCAATAAGAAATCCCTATAGTTTACAATTTATAAGAAAACCTAATAGAATCAAGAAGTTTTTCTCTATGGATTGCTTTTTTTTAGTGCCAAAAATAACGGAAATTGAGTAAAAAAAGTTGTGAATAATAAGATTTCTTCTTGATTTTATGTGGTTTTCTTCTTGATAAAATTAATAAGATTTACCACATAAAAACAATGAGGAATCTCTATGAAAAAATCTTCGCTTCTTTCTGCTGGGATACCCCTTAGCCTAAAAACGTTTCATAGAGAAAATCTTCTTGATTCTATGAGGCAGTTTTTTACACGTATACGTGTGATGAAATTGAAAGCGATTTATTGAACGTGTGGCTGCAGCGTAACATAAACAAATTATTTTTCAATGGCGTTATTCGATGTTTGATGCAAATGGTCTTGCGTAAGTGCAAATGCAAAATATCGTAGCTTTTCTTTGGATTGTATGTTTATTTTGATGTTGGATTTTAAAGAAAAGCTACGATATTTTGCAAATATAAAGTTTGACTTTTGTCATAATAAAAATATATCAGATATAGACGAATGGTTACGGAATTTGTAAATAAATTTGTAAGCAAAAACTACTTTTGACAATCTGTGGCACAAATGTACTCAGAGCAAAAAATAAACAGGTGCCAAAAAATGTGCTGCCACCTGGTTAAATAGAATTTTCATACAAATGTGTGAAACTTGTAACTTGTAACTTTCTTTGCACGTCTAAAAGGAGTCTTACTTATATGTATGTATATAAAAGAATAATTAGATTACAAGCAAACGTAAGCAGAAACGGCAAGCTTTGTGCTAACGTTCAAGTTTCATATAATTTGTATTATAATTTTTGGTAGCTTAAAAACACTTGACACTTGTAGTTTGTTTACGTTTGTCTATCTGACAATTTTAAATTGTCTATAAATGTATTTCAAAGGACAACATGAAATGTAAAATTTTTTGTGTCCGACCGAAGTCTTAGGCAAGATCGAACAACAACTATATCCGTGTTTTGAGTTCAATTAACAGGCATATTAAAAAGAAAAAAATTATTAATTTATACATTAAAAATTTAAAAAATCAACATATCAATGAAAGTATGTTACGGATATCTCCTTGAATTTCACATATTTTATAACTAAAATTATTTTTTGTATAAGTGTTTTCTTTAACTTCAAGTGAATACTAAGATGCAAATGGAATATTACTTATCACCAGCTCCATTATTTGAAAATTTGGCAAGCACCGAACACCGATTAATATCCGATTAAAACTTTGCCGGCCGATTAATCGGTTGGACACTAAAATTGTTTATGAAGTACATAGTTTTTTATTTTTACTTAACGCGAGGCAAAACGAATACGAATATACTGATTTTTGATGTTTTTCTTGAGTTTCCTAGCTTACTATTTTTATAATTCCCTATTACTTACTATGAGTTTTTATATAAAGTTCCCTGTAGACGATCATATAAACTCATCAATCACATAGTTACACTTATACGTTGTTGGCAATGGCTGATGAAAGCAAAAACGGCTAATTATTGGATCATCTCCAATTCTGATTGACAAAACAACGTAATGTGATTGTCAAAAAAAAAAAAAATGTCATGTGATTCTTGTTAATGATGGAGTAGTGCGCGGCGGACAAACAAAAGTTTCAATTGAGCTACGAAATCAAAATACAAATCTCCTTTTAAGCGACAACCATACGACACTCACACATATGCACCGATTGACGGCCTTATTTTATCTTCTCCAAGGTATGTTCTCGAGCATCGGAGGTATTTCACCATTGCTATGAATGTGCTTGCAAATGTAGACATGTGTATCCATAAAGTAGCTTAACCCACATAAAACCCTTTCCTATATTCGTATTCATTTTGGTTCACGTTAAATAATAATGGGAGATAAAAGCTTAAATTTTAAAAGTTGAATAAAAATTAGTTAAACTAACATGAAAATTGTGTTTATAAGTTTATGATAAATATGTCTACCATAATCATCCAAATTTTCCTCGTTTTCGTTGGTGTTCAGCGGTGTGATATTATGTTCATCTATTTTTAAGTCTTCACTTAGAGGCGCCCGTGCCAGCTCGCAAATGATCTTCAATAAGCAATCTTTACCGATATATCCAGAACTGTTGACATCGCAAACCAAAAAGAAGTTATAAAAAATATCATGAATGAGTCGAACTTTTTCAAATTGAGTAAACTTGAATTCCATAAACATTTACAGGCTTGTGTATAAGGAATAACTTCATGCCAGTTAGCATAAGTGGCAAAATTGAACATGGTCTAAAGATTTTTTGAAAAATTTTTGGCTGGTCATAAAGATTTTCTTCTTTAAAGGTTACCGCTTCTATATTGCAATCCTTACTAATAGTTATTGTAAATGTGAAAGTGAGTTTGTTTGTTTGTGAGGCTTTCACGACCAAACCGCTGAACTGATTTTGAAAATTCTTTCACCAATGCAAAGTCACATTGCCAGCGTCAAATATTAGATATTTTTATCCAGTATGAAACCGCTTTTTTATTTGGTACGGATTTTTGCGAAAAATAAATTTTTGGGCTGGTTAGGGTAATTTTTGTTTCGGGTTTGATTGTTTAACCAGTTCTTAAGCCGGTTTTAATGAATTTTTTTAACAGCTAAGAAGAACTACTTTCTCAGAAAATTAGTTAAAAGTTTATAATTTACATACATCTAAAAAAAGGGATAAAAAGCTGTTATTCTTTCAAGAGGTGAGTGTGCAGGTCATTTGTGCAATTTTTACACAAAACTAGATCGGATATAAAAAGTTTTTTAACGTAAAATGGAAGGAAAAGGACATACGATGATGTTGAAATAAAGGATCGATATGACTTTATTCGCACATGGTAATTTTTGCTGAGCAACTTTTTAGTTCATTTTCGTGAGAGAGCAAAAAAGTTGTTCACCAAAAATTGGTGTGTGCGAACCCAGTCTATGCAGGTACAATCTTTAATGTGTTTGGGCATTATTTCCATGTCAAAGCGGAAACAATAATGTAATTTTGCCCTTATGATGGATACTACATACATACATATGTATGTACATATTTCCGTTTTAAAAGTTTTAAAAATGGAAATAATTTCCAAACTGTCCGGGGCAATTATTTCCATGGACATTATCGTATGCCACCTAAAAAAGAAAATACAGTGTTCAAAATCGAAAATGTAATCGTACACAAAATCTATAAAATTATATTGACTATATGATGATGTCAAATTCGCCGCAAATATTTCAAAACGTTTCTATGTATTTATTTCCCATTATTTTCTTTTCTAACGGAGTACGATTACATTAATATATTGTTTGTGGTTGGCGGGGCTATTAGTCAGCTTATAGCCGATTGGATGTGTTCTCTGGTTTGTGGTCATGTGCAAAAACAATACAAAAACAAATTGAACAATTGTTCTTTGTTTTTGTTTCACTCACTGCAAAGAACGAAACAAAACAAAATCAAACAATTTGTTTCGTTTATTTTCGTACTCTGTAGCTTGTTTCTGTATTTCTCGCATCGTAAAATTTCCCGCATGAAACGAGGGAATCGTAACAAAAACAGTGTAAATTGAAAGAAAAAATGGCTTTTCTCACATATGTAAGTGTTTCTGTATATTTACCTTGCGAGAACTATCTGTCATTTGAATAAATTTCCAGCAATTATTGGAAGGATGTGAGAAAGTGTTTCTGTAATAATATTTTGTGAAAACTTTCTCTCAAGAACTGTCAAAACAACTCGCATTTTGAATTGGTGCGAGAACAACCAAATGTGAACAAAAACATATGAATTTTTGAATTTGTGTGTAAAAATATGAAAAATAGTTTAGTCGAAAAGATATGCAAAGAATTGTTGAACTAAAATAATTATTAACGAGTCGATATGATAATCTTTATTTAGAATTTATTTTGTATTATATAAATAAATTTATAACTGTAATAGTGTTGATTACAAAAATCACGCCCTAGCTCCTGTGTCGTGACATAAATAGCATAGCTATAAAAACAACCCAAAACAGTAACATATAAAGGATATTTGTATGCGTAGAATTGCTTTAATTCTTTTTACATCCTATTTTCTTTTCTTTGTTAATTGTATGTGTTCTATATGTAATTCCGCATTTAGTTAACTTTTCTTTGATACGAGTAAATTTTTTTGCTTTTGGGCTCTTGGTGAAACTTAAAACAATTAAATAAAAGTATTAGTTTTGTATATATGTATGTACAAGCTTATGAAAACGACTTACCGCTCTAGTATTGTTTCTATAAATTCGTAGATCATAGCACGACTTTTATCAATATGCATCACCCTCTCTAATGAGCGTTCACGTAAATTTTTCCGAGCTTCAAATGTTGTTGTATTAAATACGCTCCACCAATATATAGGCATGGTCGGCGGAGAATATTGCAATTGAAAATTATAAAAATAGCCCAATGATCTCGTTTTGTCCGCCATTATAATGGGGAATGATGTTCCAAAAACGAACTAGAAAAAAATATGTACTAAGTGCGTGAATGCTAATTTAAATATAAAAGTTAGTGTCATATAATTTTTTAATTAATTAAACAATGTGATAACATATATAGGTATCGGCCCTATTCTGCAAATCAAGTCGATCTGAAATCGTACCATTATATAAATTAATAACGGCCGACAGACGTTTTTAAAATCATAAACGAAAATTTTCCTTTTTTCCAGATATGAACTCTTAATTATGAAAGTGGTCTAATGCCCAATAAATCAGTGAATCTTTAAATGTCTTTTTTTGTAAATCTTATTTAAACACAAAATTTTGTTTTTCACAGCAAAATTTATAGCCAACAATAGCCAATTCTGTGATATAAACTACAAAATAGCTTTTTTTATAGTTATGACCAGGGAAACCGCAAATATGCAATTGCATGTTTTTTCTTGTATTACGTATTAATGCGGGGACAAGATATTTATCCGTTTCAGAACTTTTAATGAATTTTGGCATCGATTTGTTAGTGCATATTTTTGCATATTTTACCCTTTAAAGCATGTTTATGCATATTTCAGTCTTAAACGCATAATTTTAGCATATTTTCGAATTTTTAGAGCATAATTTACGCTTTTAGGGCATATTTTGATACTTTATAGAATTTATTTTATTTCAACTCGCTTGGCACCACCATCCTTAAAAAAAACACTCTATTCCGAAAAAAAATTTTATGAAATTTTTATTTTTAATTTTCGCCATCTAAATCTCTGTTCCAATGTTCCATGTAGTGTATAATTTTTTTATATATAACGCAGTTTTATGGACGTTAGTTGCAATACAAATTTAGCTGTGTGTGATTTACTCTGCCCTGAAAAGACCTTGAAGGAACATTGTAAATGTATGAAAGTTCATTAAGATGGGACAGAAAAGATTTTTATTTGAAATTCTAGGTCAATATTTTGTTATTTATTGCAATAAAAACTATAAATTAAAATCTTGTCTTATTTATCCAAAATACAGTTCCAAAGCCTTAATTCTGATATCGTGATCTTTTGAAGTTAAAGTTAAATTCTTATGCATACAATAAAAATTAATTTGTATTATTTGTTTTAGTAAAAATTTTTCTAGTAATTTGGTTTTAATATGCACTTCAAACCCAGTTATTCTTTGTTAATTATGTTTCCGTTTTTTGGTAATTTATTTTTTTCTTATTTTATATGCAAATGTTGAATTTTTGATTAATAATAATATATTTTCATTTACAAATAAATCAATTTATTATATTTTTAAGAGCATATTTTTTGACTTTTAAGCGCATATTTACAAGTTTTTAGTGCATATTGAATGCGCATAAAACACTTTTTTTAGAGCATATTTGTGGTTTCCCTGGTTATGACTATCTTGCAACAGAAGCTCGATATGTAAGGTATCCATATATTATTTAGAGTTTAACTTTTCGTTTATCTAACAAAAGTTTTATTTCATATTGGTTTTCATAATGACTTGTTTTAATTAGGAGTAAAAAATAGTTTTCTAAAAGATTTTGAAACAAATACCAATATTTTTATTGTCGTTCACCGTTTTGAAAATTTGTGCCCACAAAAAAAGATTTATACGTGAAAAACTAAAAAATCGGCCAATTTACATTTTGTTCAAGGCATATTCAGTACCAGGTGGCTGATCGTCAGCTGACCTTACCCCATCCGGCAAACTCCATATAAAATAGCATAAAATCTTAATTATCAATATACGAGTACAAAAAAGGTACTTCTACAACAACTTTGTACGTATGTTTTTTTTTTATATATAAAGAGAAGTAACACTCAGCCAATGAATACCTAAGTCAGTGTTGCAGCATCTCTGCTGTTAAATGAGGCGTATTAAATTTTTTTTCGAAGCTGTGCTTAATAACCTTTTTATTAGTTACTAGCTTCGCTACCTCTTCCCACACAGCAAAAAATAAAAATAAATATACACTCAAAATATTATGTAGGTAAATTATAAGGGGAAATAAATGAAAAATCATGTGAAAGAAGTAAAATGTTATTTAAAAACCCTTTCGCTTACATTTCATTTGAATCAAGAGAGTTTTTCAATTATTTTTTAATGTTAATTTTTTGACTAGCACAATATGTAAAAATAAACAAAAAATCATTTATTTTCTTTAAAAAAATTAAACTTATTTGTTAGATATCTTAGAAATATTTATTAACAATTGATTAAGCAACATATGTACTAGAGTTTTTCTTTTCCCGGACTTTTTCAAAATCTTTTCCGCTTTCCCGGGAAATCCCGGGAATTCCCGCCCAGTACAAAACAATACAAAATATTTTTAAATTTAATTTATTTCAACAAAAACAAATTATAATTCATGAGATCGATTAAATAATAACGTTTTATACACACATTAGTAAAAAAATAATACCGTTTCCCTTCTTTATATAATAGATACCAATATTATAAAAAAGAAATTATACGAGTATTATTTAAAAAAAAATATTACAAAATATCCCCCTTACGAAAAAATCATTGTTAAACTTAAAGTTGGTTTAACAAACGAATTTTGTAATTTGGCAAAATCAGTTTTAACGCATGCTTCAACTTTAACAATCGTTTTTGCATAAGGGCATATTTCTTTGGAAATAGGACTATTTACCAAATAGAATCTGTAATTATTTGTAATTTTTTTATTTCCTTGCTCATTTCTGTTTTTTACTTTTATGAATTGTTGTAGAATTGAATTTTGAACGTCGCGTTCTGCTTTTTCCAAATAAAGGCATCTAAGTCTCAGAACGCATGCTTGCCAGATGTAAACTCGGCCTTAGTTGTTGTAAAGCTTTAGCTATTGTGATATTGCCATCACCTTATTATTGCACCATCGCATACATAAAGTGAATAACAACACTCATCAAGGAATGTGTAAATACAAATTAAGTTGACATAACAAAATCAAAAAATCCCGGGAATTCCCGCACAAATTTCCCGGGATTTCTTTCCCGGAAAATACGCGGGATCCCGGGAAATTTTTCCCGGGAAATCCCGTATGAAAAACACTAAAATGTACATAAAAAGTTAAAATATAATTTTTTTCGTAGGACAACAGCATTTTCATTTAAGTTTGACTTTACGGTAAACTTCTGAAACAACTGCAAAAAGTTAATGTAAAACTTTTTTGAGTGTATATATGTATATGGCATTGGTGGTGCAATATGAAAATTTGATCTTGCCACGCCCCTCCACCCGCAGGCCGAAAATAAAAAATCGGACTTCACAGTGTCATCCACGTGAATATTCTGAAGGTTCCCTGAAAATTTCATCAAAATCGGCCCAGCCGTTTTGGAGTCCATACGTTACATACATACATACATACATGCATATGTACATACATACATACATACATACACACATCTTGTTTTATATATATAGATTTTACTTCGCCTATGATTCTGCTACACAGCGAAGGAGGGCGATATGATTAGGGATGGGCAAAAAATATCGATATATCGATATTTGAGAAAATAAATATTGATATATATCGCCGATATTTCAAAACCCGATATATCGATACATCGATTCTTATTTACGAGTATCGGGTTTCGATACTTTTAAGAGCTATAGCCGTTTTTTAACTGTACGATATTGACATTACTACTAGTGATGCGAAGAAAAAAAAGAGAAATTTAATAATAACATACCAGGCGAATTTATAAGGCGACCCAACTAAGGCAGGTAACTTTTTGGATTGTTTGGGTATAAGCCTAAAGGCAGAATTTGTTTTTACTTTCTGTTCTGTTACGAATCAGCTGACTCTTTTTGGTTTATAGAAATCATATACAAGCCGTTAGATTTTCTCTCCTTAATTCTGTTCTGTTTCGGTTCAACTTGTGAAAATAAAAAACTGTTAACTAATTGTAAGTGGCAGCATAAATAAAATAAAAACATTTCGAAATAAACTGTGATTGTGCTTTAAGAATTAAAAAAAAAATTAATTTTTACCAGAAAAACATAAAACTATATTGAAACATAACAATTAGTGTTTTTCATATGGGATTTCTTGGGATCCCGCACATTTTCCGGGAAAGAAATCGCGGGATTTTTGTGCGGTCAACTTTAGTTTGTACTCATTCCTCGATGAGTAAGGTGATGACAGTAGAACTATAGCTAAAACTTTACAACAATTATGGCCGGGAACTGAAATTCTGTGTGTTTATAAAACGTTATTATTATTATTATTTAATCATGAATTATAATTTGTTTTTTGTTGAAATAAACAAATTAAAATTAAATAAAAAAATATTTTGTATTGTTTTGCACCGGGCGAGAATTTCCGGGAAACCGAAAAGTCGTTTTCGCTTTCCCGGGAAATGAAAAAGTCCGGGAAAAGAAAAACTCTAATTACAATGGACGATGCAAACCTCATCACTTTAGTGGAAAACTGTGACCGTTCTGGTCCGAAACAGCTGATAATTTATTACAGAAAAAGTAACTACTAAAATTTAGAAACAGAACGGCACAGCACAGAGCAGCAACAGAAAGTAAAAACTAATGAAGTCTTAAGGAGCTACAGTAGGTTACGTATAACTTAACATAATAGTTTCTTAAAGTGACTGATTGTGCATTCGAAATTAATGCAGCAAAAAATATCGATATATCGAAATATCGATGTTTTCAAAATATATATATCGATACTGTTCAAAAATATCGATACGATATATATCGATAAATTTTTTTCATTTGCCCATCCTTAATTAGGATTAGTATCTGCTGAAGTCGGTATAGTTCAGTGACAACAAAAGGGACACTAATGCACATCAGAAAAATATGTGGTGTTGTTATTGAATGACTGTTGGATACCAGGGTCGAACACAGGAATTGCGGTGTTATAGTCAATGTGCGAACTATTTCAGCCAAGGCCACTTGGTGTTCATAAACTTTGATTTGGTTTTGATTTTGTTTTATTTTTTGGGTTACATTTCCAGTATTTGATTTTATATATTTTTTCAAAATAATTTTTGGTCGTTTTTATTTTAGTTATTTTTGCCGGCAGTCTACTTTTTTTCTCTTACTAATCTTTCTTAAAATAAGAGAACTCAAAAATGTGAGAATTATAAATCACAGGTCACTGCGAACGATATTCTTGTAAAATCAGTGGATTGCTTATTCCAACTTTGAATTTATTTTTTTTAATTTAATAATTGGCCTTATAGTGGTTGGCGCATTTCAACTTCAACTACGACACTTTGGTTTTAGACAGTTTGCGGTGTTCTTGAAAAACAGGTCGTAAATCAATGTCGAAATACGCCAGACATGATAAGGGGAAATGATTCTTGTTAGTGTAATAGAATTTAATTTGTATCGAAAAATAATATAAGACTCACTTTCACAACTCCTCCACCCTGAAATATTAAAAATCTTTTTATCCTCTTCGGCGTTGTTTCTTCATTTTTGGTGCGGTTTGAAGAAATTTGAATGGATCCAACATCATTGAATCCTTGACCGAAAAAATTCAAGGGCTTGTGATAATAAATTAATGAAACGAAAATTATGATAATGAGTGCCAGTAACGTTTTGCAACCATTAAATTGAACTAGTTTCATTTTAATTATTTCAAATCCCTCTCATCAAACTTTTCCAATTAAGAACTTTAATATTTTTGCCACTTGTAGTTATTCAATGAAACTATTATTTTTAATGTTTTGCTTTGAAATTATGTTGATGACACTACGAGTTGTAACATGTTTATGGTTAAAATACTAAAGTGGTTTTGCGTGTAATTAGCACGCTGATACATGGTTTTTAGTCCATAAATTGTAACGATGACAATATTTTATTTTTTCATGCATGTAACGGGTAACTTTTGTTGGAGGTATAGAGCTTTAAAATTAAAATAAAATATTTGCCATAGTTGATGGTCAAGTTAAACACTAAACAAGTAACAACTGTCAAGATAACTGACGTGCTATCACACACAGTAATGTCAAATTAAAGTTCTATACCTGTGAAAAAAAAACATGTGCCATGTACGAGGGCTACTATTTGTATTTCGGGAATAGGAAATACTAACAAAAATTTTTAAATGAAAATGGCTGTATTGTTTTTCGAAATATTCCCCTTGATGATCAATACACTTTTGTATTCGTTCAAACCATTTGTCATAGCAGTTTTTTCATTCCTCTTGAGACATCTCCAGAACATGGTTTTTGAACACTTCAACTGCTATTTCAGCGATCGTAAATCGTTGACCAAGCAGTTTATCTTTGATATTCGGGAACAAGAAGAAGTCATTGGGGCCCAAGTCAGGACTGTATGGAGGATGAGTCATTAATTCGATGTTTTGACTGCTCAAAAATTCACTTATTTGAGGAAATGTGTGAGAGCTCGCATTGTCCTAATGAAGAATGATTTGTCTTCGGCGACCATTTGCTTCTATGTGCTTCTTTTGTAAGCAACTTTTGTTGGATTTAGCTCGTCTTGGAATACCCACACGGTCGAGTGCTTTTTTGTTACCGGCTCATAAGCATATATCCATGATTCGTCACATGTCATGATTTCAAGCACCAAGGTTGAACTGTTTAATCATTTCCTTACACCACTTTACGTGAGCCTTTTTTTTTGAGCGATTGATATATTATGGGATATCCAACGAGAACAAATTTTTTTACAACTAAGTGTTCATGCAAAATTGATTGCCTCTATCTCACAATATGTCACACTGCATCGATGTTTTGTGGCACAACAACCGTTTTTGGACGACCTTAACGGAATTATTATACTAGCGATATACTGTGGTTTTTGATGGTGTTTTATCGCTATACAAAGAACTGAGTTGATCGAGCCATTCTTGTTGTGAAAAATAATCCAACGAAAACGTTCTCTTGAAATTTCCATTTTTTTTTTTGTCAAATTGATTTTCTGAACTCGCTGTGTACGAGTACAAAACAAATAGTAGCCCTCGTACATGCATTCATCCATATGTACTCTCGCATATATTTATCTTGCTTGACTGTGTGAGTCCCTGTGAGTGTGTGTGTGTGTGTGTGTGTGTGTAGAGAATTGCATTTTGATTTTTTCATTTACATCCATACATATTTTATTTGCAATATACATACATACATATATTTTTATTTGCTGCTGTTGCAGCCCCAGCACTCTGTTAAGAGTTAAATATTTGTCATACTTATCGTTATTTCCATTATTGTCAATATCATTGGGATTAACATGCGTCGTGCTTCATGGCCAATGCAAGTTTATAATTTTTGACGGCATATCCAGCCAAATATTTAGAGCGATTGAGTTGTGTTTTCAAGACTCTAAACGTGAGTGACCACGAATTTTATTACGAGTATATTGGATTTTCGTTCATTGATGAATGTCATAATTTAACTATTGCTTTGTTATATAATTTATAAAAGCTTATTACATGCCAATAACAAATGCCATTATGCAATAACGATTGTTAAAGTTAAAGCATGCTTTAAAACCGGGTTTGCCATACAAAATTCGTTTGTTAAACAAACTTTAAGGGGGAAAGTCTTTTAAAGTTACTCGTAACTGGTCTGTGATCATTTCTATGCAATTAGATGTCTTGAGGGAAGTCTAGGCATCCATTACAACAAAATGAAATAAAACCAATAGCTCTGTAATTTTCAATACATTTTTGTTTTTTATTTTAACTTGGTTTCGAAAAAAAAAAACTAAAATATGTGATAACTTCTGTGCCATCTCCTGATCTTTAAAATTAATTAATTTAAAATTTTTCTTTTCATGTTCAAAACCACTTTACCTTAAATTTTTTCTAACTACGATATTTGATATTTTGTTTTCTACACCCAGAGAAAAACAGCTTAAAATCAATAAAAACCATATTGAATTAATAAGAAACATTAACG
This sequence comes from Tachina lurida, assembly GCA_944452675.1. Lineage (NCBI taxonomy): Eukaryota > Metazoa > Arthropoda > Insecta > Diptera > Tachinidae > Tachina > Tachina lurida. The sequence continues at coordinate 1,677,365 of OX101752.1, forward strand.
AAAGTCTAGTCATGTTGAAAGTTTTTATTTCAATATGGAAAAATATTAATTTACAGTATAAATTTATTAATTTTAATTCTTTTTAAGTATGTATCTCAATATACATTTTATATTATATTGAAAATTATTGAATTAATGTGACGCGTTCTTATTTTTTTCTGAGTGTACCAAATAAACTTAGGATGATTTCATTATTATGCTGGAAAAGTTTGATTATGGAATGAATCTCCATAACTTTAAAAGCTATTAAAATTTCTTTACGAATATAACGCACTGCAAACAAAAAAGGAAATGTCCAATTAAAATTAATATTTTTGTGACTTTGACCCGTTAGTCTAGGATGTTTTAATTATACTGCAAAAGTTTAAGCACAAGATATCCAAAACTTTGTGAGATACAAATTTTTTTACACCTGCTCGACACACACACACACACACTTCAAAGTGAACATTTTGAATTTCAATTTTTCTATCTTTGTCCCAATTTATATATTTTTTAACTCAAAACTAGTCTAAAACATATTCATAGTACTAATGCCCTAATTCAGTAAGAAGAATTAGGACGTTTTTGTTTGAAAATACTTTTGAGTTCTTGTTTTTGAATTCTCAAAATTATTTTCTTCAGAAATGGTTGTTGTCTTTGATAATGAAAAATATAAATATTATTGCCATGTTTTTAAAACATAAAAGGGGGTAGAAAAAAAATTACATTTTCCGTTCTCCGAGTTTTTTTTTTCAAATTTTCTTTACACATATTTAAATTTTTGGTATGTTGCTTTATTTTATTTTTTCATTGAATGTGAAAACAGCTTTTTTTTTAATAGAAAACAGTGTTACATGTAGGTATTTTTGTCGCTATAGGGAATATCGGACAAATATTTTATTTTGGCCAAAATGTAGGTATTTTGTATTCTCATATTGCATTTTTTGTGCATAAATGTAAAAATAAATATACGCAAAATATATTTTTGCTCCGTTTAAAAATTTGTTTTTGCTCGTAATTACATAGACTTTCATCTAATTATTTTGGTGTCGCAGTGCCTGTATTTGGATAGGATCTTCCCTCTATTCTAATGGCAAGCAGGCCAGGAAATAGGAAAAGAGCATCTATTAAACAATGATTTGATAATTAAGGATATTACTTACAACTATTTAACTTAAATCTTAATAAACTCCATGATTGGAGAAAACCCAAATATAGATACATATGTGTTATATTTGTATTATAAGATAATTACTGAAAAACTGTACAAAAGTATGCATTAATTTCAAAGGCAGAAGTAGTCACTTTGAATAATTTAATACAAAAGAATTACATATATACATACATATGTCAAGTTTTAAGTTACCTACTGTAGCTCCAAATATTCAGAAGAAATAATTTTTTTTTACAAATTGTTTAACATGTAGGGAAAAAACGAATTTTTTTAAAATTTAATGACAACACTGATACAATTTTTGGAAGAAAAAAAAAATCAAAAACAATAACATGGAAAAAATCATCGTATGAATCAAGGCAAATTCATTTCTAGGTAATATCAGGATCACAAAAACAATGAAAAAATACAACAATGAAAAAAACAACATGGGTTTTAGTTCATCCAAAACTTCAAAAATAGAATTTGTTTAACATAATAATAATAAAAATTATTCACATAAATTTGAAAATATTTCTCCACGGCAGCTACCACTAACAAAATTTGCAACGTTTAGCACTTCTCACAATTTTTTAATAGTTTTTTCATATTTTTAAATTTGTTTTCACAGAATTTTTTTTAATAAAATATTTTTCATATTGAAATTTTTTTACCATTTTCTTTTAATTTCTCTTTCGTAAATTTTTTTTGAAGTTTCGGATGAACTTTAATTTGAAAAAAAAAATAGCTCAGCTGCATTTCCGCTACTACCTTGTGAATGTGCCTTGGTATGAATGTAAAATGTTTTTGGAAGCAACTTTTAAAGAGAATCAAAAATAAAACAAGATTTGTAATTCCTCGCAAGGCACATTCACAAGGTAGTAGCGGAAATGCAGCTGAGCTATTTTTTTTTCAAATTAAAGTTCATCCGAAACTTCAAAATTTTTTTACGAAAGAGAAATTAAAAGAAAATGTAGAAAAATTTCAATATGAAAAATATTTTATTAAAAAAATTCTGTGAAAACAAATCTAAAAATATGAAAAAACTATTAAAAAATTGTGAAAAGTGCTAAACGTTGCAAATGTTGTTAGTGGTAGCTGCCGTGGAGAAATATTTTAAAATTTATGTGAATAATTTTTATTATTATTATGTTAAAGAAATTATATGTTTGAAGTTTTGGATGAACTACAGCCCATGTTGTTTCTTTCATTGTTGTATTTTTTCATTGTTTTTGTAATCCTGATATTACCTGGAAATGAATTTGCCTTGATTCCTCGTATGAATTGGGCCTTAGATATACTGCCTGGCTCACGATGTCGACAAGAAATTTTCGTTCGCTCATTTATATTGAAAACAAAAACAAATTTTCTTATATTTTTTTTGTTTTCAATATAAATAAGCGAACGGAAATTTCTTGTCGACATCGTGAGCCAGCTAGATAATGTTTGGAATAAAATCATAAAGCAAATACACGAACCTTCTAGCACAGACAATAAATAATAATTGTTTTAAGGAATCAAAACTGCTTCTTTTTTTCGTCCATAGACAAGAGACGATACAATCGTCGAACAGAATTAGGGCATAAGTTGTGTATTTTTAAATTAAAAATGTTGTTTCTGATATCAATAAAAGCACTCCAAATTAAATGTTTTATAGTAAAAATTTTTGGAAAAGCTAAACGGACTCAAATTTACCAACATGTCGGAAATTATGTTACAAAATTTCACTTCCGTAATACCATACATCATATATGTATATCTGCCATTTGACACCATTTACCTGCCACTTTTGTTTCAGTGTAAGTATTCACTTATTGTTTTGGAAAAGATGATAATTATGCCAATTGGTCATGTTATTAACGAACTTTTAAATTCAAAATCGCTGCTAATTAAATTAAGTTTTATATAATTATTGCTTTTCGTGCTCAACTTCAAGAGATAAATAATACAAAAAAGAAAACGTTTTAGTTTTTTAGAATTTTTTTTAAGATTTATTCACTTTGAATCATTCACAATTATAACGCTTTAAATATGAGTCCAACAGTTTCATTTCAATTACTGTTTGCTGTTTTCTATGTGGGATATTCCTCAATACAGGCGATACTTATATTTCCTGCATCATCTGTTCTTCAAGTAAACTTATGAGTAAGAATGACTAGTACATACATATAACATTAAACGAATTCTCTTTTGTTTGTTTATTAAGATAACAGCTTCAATTGCTGCTCCCATCGAACTACCCGACCGCAAACTTTATTGGGATTGGGGATTTCAGGTAAACTTTGATTTGCCTTTTAATGTAGAGCAATTTTATAATGCACCCATTTGGCCTGGCAAATTCGATGACCGTAAGCGCCGAGGCGTCCAATATCAACGTAGAAATAATGTAACTCTTTCGCATGCAGCTGATATTAAATATAATAGTATGGATGAAGGTATAGAGGCAGGAAAACATCCAAGTGACTTTACTGCTGGTGAATTGTATCACAGTTTTGAAAATCTACTTGTGAGGTACAATGAATGTCACAATATTACCAACGAGTTGCACACAATTTACTCAAACTTTTTTTTTTAGCTATGGATTTCATGAAACCTGCTTGCTGCGCAGTGTTTGCGAGTTAGCTCGCCATCCTTTTTCAGATGATCAGCAAAATATTTTAACAGAGATCCTAACATTTATTCTAACGTAAGTGAGTGACCAATTTAATTCTGTGAATTTTACTAAAGCATGCAATAACATTTTTAAAGACCCTCCATCCATGAAGCCTTTTCACCATCTGAGTCTCTATACCGGGAGGTTTATGAAGAAGCGGAACGTTTTGGCTTTTTGCATTACAACTGTGCTGAGGTTTATCATGAGTGCAAACAAGATTTGTTAACGTCTATAACTAATGTAGTAACAAACTCCAAACTAGATCACAAGAACTTCTACTAATTCAATAATAAAGAGCCAAGAACTTGTTTCTCTCATTAATATTTAAATCATACTACAACCAGTGTTTTTACTCGTACCATTAATTAGCGAAATTAATAATGTCACTTACGTCCCTTTTCACAATGTATGGTTAAGAGTTAACATGAACTTTAACTGACAGTTCTTCATACAAAACTTGCAGTTAAAGTCTCTGTTATCTTTTAACCATACATTGTGAACAGGTACGTTAGTTTGCATAAATAAAACTGTGAAAGAAATCCATAATCACAACCACAAGTCTCATTTGGTGTTAATTATACAATTAGTCAGTTGCACGATTCCCGATTAGAATGTCTTACAAGAGACAAGTTTTCTTTGAATTTTTGACATTTTTCATTTCAATAAAATATTCACAAAGTGCCCTATTGTATCCACAATTCACTGTAATTCAAGTGAGTTAAAATAATTTTTTTTTTTAAATTTATTTTTTATTTAAAAAGCTTATGGTTAACTTAAAAGCTGGTTGGTTCCATATCTGTTCCTATTACGGATTTATCCTTGAATCGTAAAGTATTCTTTGACTGGGGGTTGCAAATGAATTACGATATGCCATATAATGTTTCATCTTTTTATATGGTTCCAATATGGCCCACAAAAGGGTCTAGGAGTTTGTTTTTAAGCTCTCGTGGGGCACATAAGCATGACTTTACGGCCAAACAACTTTACAATGGTATTGAAAATACAATGGAAAGGTATGTTCACAAAAAAAAATATTTCTCTAGTCATGACACAGAAAAAAGTATTCACAAATTAATATTTTCAATTAAAAATTTAATTGATTTAATTCAATTTTTAATTGTATTTATTAATTTGAGTGGAAAAACTTAATTAATATTATCAAATTGTTTATAGGTGAAAATTTAATTAATTTTTTAATTGATATCACAAATATTTTAATTAATATTACAAAATCATTCATACTAATTGAAAAAAAAAACCCAAAAATCAGCTAAAAATTTAAACAAAAGTTTGATTGACTTAATTCATGTTTTTATAAAATTCTAAATCAATAAAATTTTTCCACAAAAGTTTAATTGACTCAACGAAGCTTTTAATTGATTATTTGTATTTTGTTCCAATTAAATGTGATAATTATGGATGTCGATGTTAAGGAAAATTTAAAACTATTAAAATATTTTAGATATGGCTTCGATGCATCATGCTTGAAACAATCGATTTGTGAACTGGCACATCATCCATTCGATGAAGACCATACAAACTTATTTACAGATGTCGTCAATTTCTTTTTGAAGTGAGTTGTGAATCAAATGTAAAGTTCCTCAAGCAAGCGAGTTTATCTTATTCTCTACTGAAAATCACATTTCCTTCCATTAGTGTGCTAATTACTATTTAAAGAAGGCTGGACGATAGAAGAATTGAAATTTTAAACATTAGATGGTTTTAATTAAAAACCTGCTTCTTTATATTTTATATTTATTTAAGGCCTTCCAAACACCAAGGGTTCTCAGCTAGCGAAACATATGAGGAAACTCTTTATCGTTTGGCGGAGGTTCAAGGATTTTTCGGAAAAAATTGTCAGGAACTGTATCCACAATGTATTGACAGTCTTTTTAACATTTTAACTACAACAGCTTTAACGAAAACCTAAATAAAAATAACACTAATTTTTAAAAAATTTTACTTCAACTTTAACTGATTATTTTGGAAAAACTTGTAAGTAAATCATGTTTACAATCATAGTATAAAAATGAACAATCCTCTCCCAGGAAACCACTTTTTTCTGCATCTTCATAGGATTCGCGATAAATTTGTTCTGTTTTACCAAAACCCTCATGTAACGATGGACTAAATATGGTAAAATAGAAGGACAAATTTTATCTGAAAGCGTTAAGTGAACAGTATTATACTTACGTTAGAAGAAATGTTAGTATGTCAGTTAAGATATTTCGATGTTCTTCGTCGAACGGATGTTTGGCTAATTGACAAACACTTTTCAAAAGACATGTTTCGTGGAAACCGTAACTAAGCATGGGTTAAAAAAATTTAAATTTGGTACTAACTGAATTATTGCTATGCTTACCTGGTCAAGAAATCTTCAATGCCTTGATACAGTTCTCCAGCCGTGAAATCACTTGGATGTCGTCCTTGATGCTTAGTGCTATTGTATTTTTCAACTAAAGACCAACTGTTGAAAGGGTCCACTAAAACTGAATTGAGCTGACGTTTGCGGATTTTTTGACCATGTTTGCCTGGCCATATGGGAATATTATAAAAGGACGACAGCTTATTGGGCAAATCGTACGACATTTGAAAGCACCAATCTATTAAGCAACGTCTATCTGGCAATAATTCCAAAATTGGCACCGATACCGAAGAAACCAACTGTAAGAAATCACACATAATAATTTAATTACAAAATTGTTTTCTTTAACCACCTGTGTCCACAGTCAGGCAGACGACTCGTTTAGAAAATTTTTATAAAAATCACTAAAAAAATTAGTGTCTTTCATATAAATTGATATTGGAAGCAACAAAAAAAAAATATGATGATTTTTTTTTTTCCGATTTAAATTCTTACACAAAGTCTTGTCTTCCTTTTTTAAAAGAACAGAGAGAAAATTTATGTAATTTCCCTCCCTAAATCTAATTTTTGACCGAAAACACAATTTTTGTTTTATAAATACAGGCAAATTTTCCTTTTTAGAAAAAATTTACGTTTATTGAAGATTTTTTTAGAAATAATTATATCATTCCTTACAAGCGTAAGTGTTTACATTAACTAAACTCTAAATTTAATTTTTTTTAATAAAAAGTTAAAATATGTTGCACTTTTTCTAGAAAAGAAAACGGCATAAATTGGAACGAGGCACTGTGGAATGGTTTCATAAATTTTAGTGCAAAAACTAAAAGAAGTCATAGATCATTATATTGCCTAAACTAAGAAAAAAAATCTAATCAAAATCGGCCAAGCCCTACGTTTTGCAATCCAAACGTATCTTTGCGCATAAAACTTTCCTATTCAAGCAAATTTAGTACATACACTTTCTAAAAAAAGGCTCATACCGAGTCTCATAGAAATCGGTCAAACGGTGAGCCCATGTTTCATTTCATACAAAATATAGATAATAATTTTATCATCAGATACAAAATCCTGTTTGGATAGCTCATGTCTTAAGCTGGTTGTAAACGGGCCTCATGAGAACAGTAAACTACAAAAAATTTCAGTGTCTGTGGAAGCTCCATTGTATTTCCTACGAACCTTTAATCTATACATCCGGAAATTTCCGAGAATATTTTTTTTCATTTCATTGAAAAAAAAAACCGCTCAGGGAAGGTTGGATATAATATAATATTTTTCAATTGAAAATCTAAAAGAAGTTAATTTTTATAAACTTGTAGGCCCTAATTATGACGCGAATTCGGCAAGGAATGTCGGCGATAGCTGTTTTCAAATTGAGTTGCTTCTTGGCATCAAAATCCCACAGTGCGAGCTATACTCGTATCTCCATAATAAAACTAATTTGAATCGATAAAGAAAACATCAGTCCATCTAATGGCATCATTCACTGGTATCAAGTGAGATTTGCACAACAACTTTATCTAATTTACTAAATCATGGGTCTAATCGTCGCTTTCGATAACGTTTTTTCAGTTTGAGATTATGGCATTCGATATCGAACCCTATTATTACACTGTACGATAGCGAATGCAATAATCTCAAACTGAAAAAGTGATCGAATCAGCTCGTTATCGAAAGAGGCGATTGAACACCCAGGAAATTGTTGCATCAGTCGAATATCAAACTGTATAGTTATTTCGTATTTAGTTGAAATACAATCGGATTATCACGATCTCCAATAAAACTTTCAACCATTAGAACAAAACAAACAAACATGTATGATAAAAATGGTTGTGAGCAGTCAACAAATCGAATTAAAGCACTCGTATCTAATTGTAATGGGTGTTTTTTATTGAGGTATAGAACTTTAAGTTGGCATCACTTTTTTAACTGGCGGCCATTTTGTCAGCTGTCAAGTGATTAATATTTAGTTTGGTTTGCCATTTCATCATGAACAGGTTGACAAAAGAACAACGCTTGCAAATCGTGCAAATTTATTTCGAAAATAATGGTTCAGTTCGCGAAGTTTACCGCAAGCTCCGTCCATTTTATGGTCGACATAATCGTCCATCAGAGCAATTAATTCGGTTAACCATGGATCGTTTTCGCACTACGTTTACTCTATGTGATAATACGCATCCGCAGAGACGTCGAACAGTGCGCACCGAAGAAACAATTGCCGCTGTAGAGCAAAGTGTTGAAGAGGACCCGAATGAATCGATTCGCCACCGTGCACAGCAATTGGAGCTTTGTCCATCAACTTTATGGAAGATTTTGAAGATTTTGAATGTGGATGAGTTGTGGTTCCAACAAGACGGCGCTACATGCCACACAGCGCACGTCACAATCGATTTATTGAAGGAAACATTCGATGAGCGCATAATTTCGCGGAATGGACCTGTCAATTGGCCACCAAGATCGTGTGATTTGACACCATTGGATTATTTTCTTTGGGGATATGTGAAGTCGCTCGTCTACGCCAACAAACCAGAAACGTTAGGGGACTTGGAAGCCAACATTCGTGGCGTTTGCCAACATACGGCCCCATATGCTCGAAAAAGTGGTTGAAAATTGGACCTGTAGAATTGGCTTTATTCGAGCCAGCCGCGGCGGCCACATGCCCGAAATCATATTTAAACATTAATGGCATAAAATTATCCTTCCAATAAAGCCAAATTGATGGACATTAAAACGATTTTCTTGTGTTTTATTTCAATTCGAAGTTCTATACCTCTAAAAAAACACCCTTTATTTGAACTACTACAAACCTATGTATCTAAAAGAAAAAGAATTAAATATGATGCAGATTATTGTAAATGCAACAATAGGAATGAATTCTAATTGTAAGCACTTACTCCATTTGATAACTACAGATATAGAACCCACCCAGTAATTTTGCTTATATATTATATATTGGTTCCTCTTAATCCTTTAAGGAGCCTTCAGTTGGTTTCACACATATCCGTAAGCTTGTTAGTTCGATTAGTCGATGCCATGTGTTGCAATTTCATCGATCACTGCTATTTGTCCTGTCTCGAGCCACAGTCATTCATTGCTTATTGTTTGTGGTGAGAATATTCATAACATTGGATGAGGCTTGCAGTGATGCAATATCACAGCCAAATGCGTTGCGTGATTCACAAGCATTGTTTGAATGGAGTTAATTGTATTTACGGCCTGTCCCACGATCTCACCAGAATTCGTTCGATCGACAACTTGTATTGCAAACAACAACAAATTTTCTAATGTTATTGTTGTTTGCAATACAAGTTGTCGATCGAACGAATTCTGGTGACATCGTGGGGCAGGCCGTTCGTTTTACAAATCAACAATTTTGTTAATTTTTAAAACTTTATGTACATATGTACGTATGTAGTTTTTTTTTCACCATTTTGTCAAACTTACACCCAAGGACGATGAAGCTGGATATAAAAGTGATAGAGATGGATTTATACACACTATTGAAATTGTAATAAAAATAAGTTTCATATTCGAGTTCTTGAAGAGTTCTTTCTACATTACGTGATGATTTTACTTTTAATACTGACTCTTTATAGAAATGATCATAAGCGCAAACTCCCACGAATGCTAAAAATGTTTGATACGAAAAATGTTTTTAACGAAATTTAATGAAGACATCACTATTTGTCATCGTGGGCTTACGCTTGATTGCTGGCTTTTGTTAAAGTATGTCAAGTTTTATTAACAAGCCTTTGTACTCTGTTAATGAAAGAATCTTGATTAATGTCGCCTAACAGCAAATCAAAAAAATCAACAAGAAGAATATCAATCAAAACTTAACTAATTTGACAAATATGCATACACATGTGGATATACGAGTATATGTATATTAATTTAGTTTCAATTTAGACTTGTACTCTGTCGCGCTAAGAACACTTAAAGAATTTTGTTTGGAATGGGTTTTAATGGAATTTTATTGTCCTTATTTGTATGCGCATTAATTAAGTGTCCGTTATGCGTCCAGAGTGACCCAAGTATAATAGAAAGAAATCAAACATCCGTTTTAAGACCTGCAGTGGAACGTATTTTTTCAAGAAAGAAGCGTTGGATGATATTTCCTAAGGGTTCAAGCCTTAAATTCACTATGAATGTTAGCAAACGACTTCTGGCCCTGTACCCAAAGGGATTTAATTTTGTATTAGAAGCAGCAGTTTACTATCCGGTGCCCGCGGCCAGAATTGATCTTATACCAAAAAGATTTCGTAAGCCTACTACAAAGGCGCCTGCGCCAAAAAGACCAACACCGCTGTACTTAGTTGGAATACCCGGTTCGTTGATTGAATACCGAGCAAAGCCGGCTACCAAACCACCAAAGTTGCAACGCATTGACCAAAATATTTCGCAATTGCAATGGTTGCCCTCACCAACTTTTAATTGGTATCAAAACAAATCCCAACAGTGGTCCAAGTACAGTTCTCCGCAGTATTTAAATAAGTATCTCAACTATCACTGGCCACAAGAAAAACAACAAAAATATGCGAATAAATTTTCCAAATATAACGAGAAATGGTCTATACCACAGAAATATTATCATGCGTCCAATCATCCCAATTGGCACCATCGACCGCGTTACGGCAGAGATGTTGATAAATTTTTGGAATATGAACCAATTTATTTTGAAGAATTGGAGCCATTTGAAGACTCCCCGCACTATCATTCTTATCGTAGTCGCAGAGAGCTTTTTCATCACTTCGAAGGATTGTCGAACGTGTGAGTATTTTTTAAGGAATACAAATTATGTAAAACAATCCTGTTGCCCACAATTTTATGTTGGATTAGGGTCATATTTTAAAATATACAAGAGAACTATAGGGTTTTCATACAATGTTTTGCGCTTAAATGAAAGGTAATTAAATTTGCTAATATTTCTCTAAGCATGAGCGGTTGTGCCGATTTTAATATTTATGAAAACCCTCTAAATTTGTATCTCAACAACTATTAGACATACGGATCTGTGGGTTGGCTTCAATTATTTCAAACTTAATATGCAATATGATAGTATTTTTTTAAATCAGTTGCAAAAACTGAAGAAAGTCCAAAAGTTTTGAAGTTTTGTACTTATTACTTCGACTAACATGCAAGAAAGCAGCTTTACATCGCGTTTCGCGTTTTTAGGTTTTTTTTTTTTGTAAGAGTAATATTAGGTATGTTCCACTAAATTTCGCACAAGTTCGGACTAATGAGAGTAAAAAGAAAATTACTCTCTGAATGTGACAAAATTATGCAAAATTGCTGGAACGCAAAAAACCATAAAATCACATCTTGAAATACTGGTGCTGCTTACTTTTACAATTAAATTTAATTTTAGTGATTTTAGAAAGATGCAAATTTGCATCACTGCCAACAGATTTAACTGATCTGTAAAATAATTGAGAAATATAAAAGAAAGGGAGAATTATGCACAAATGTACTAACAACTTCAAGTTTTTTAAAACAAAACCTTTAATTTTGCTTTTTAATAAATTCTTAAATAAAAACTTGTTTCTTTTCTGAATAATTTTTTAAATTTCAAATGTAAACTAAAAACAGCTGATTAACAAATTCTTGTCCGAACTTAAACAAAGAAAAAGTTCGTACAAGTTTGTATTTACAAGAAACTACTCTCTCATTCTTACTCCAAATAGCACAAACATTGTTATCTGGAACGCTTTTGGGTAACCTTGTACAAGTCCGGACTGTTTCATTAACCATTTGGAACAGAGCTATTAATTATACCAGTAGATATTACACTGTGTGATAAGATTTAATGAAGTTGAATTACCTGGGATTTGTTACTATTTCTCTGGTGGGTACTGTAGAGTACAATAGCAATCTGCTTTTGAAAATTTTTAAGCATCTTCAAAAAATAAGCTATAACTTAGTTGAATGTGAACCGATTTCGAATTCATTAACAGACATAGAAATAAGAAACTTGGACCTTTTGAATAATACATATTTTATTTTTAATTTTTGGGTGACCTGGTAGCCTAGTGCGTAGTGTGCTAGGCTATCAGTGTAGAGGCTGTGGGTTCGATTCCCACCAAAGACTCTGGTCTGTTTCACTACAATGGGTGAAGGTCTTTGTTAGTATGCTCGTCAAAATAAGTTACTATATAATTTGTAATTGTATTTGTAACATTTAATAAATAAGCAAAAAAAAATATATACATATTTTATTTCGTTACCAGAACAATAGCATCACACCCAAGTATTTTTTTTTTGACATACAGTGTTATTATTATTAAGACAATAAAAAAATGTGTGAAACCTTGGTAATTGGAAATTGATATTAATAAAAGTGACAATTCAAATTAATGAAGTAGTACTTACAAAATATTATAGAATTTCCGCAAGTACGAATTCTCTCTTAACATTAAAGTTTATTTAACAAGGTTGCTCAGAAATCTCCGCAAAATCATTTCCCAATCTACGAATTTTTGTAAAAAATCTATTTACCCTAAACTATCTTATTCCTTCCTTATACGAGTACTTTGCTTTGAATAATGAAAATTAAAATAAAATAGAATTTTATAATTTTGTTAAATTATTTTTTGTAGTTTAGGAATTGATATGAAATCTTGTATATTGAGGGCAGTATGCGATTGTAAGAGGTTCTTATTGCCACCTGGCTATTCCATGATTCAGGACATACTTCGCGTTGTCTTCACGTAAGTATTTGATTTACATAAATTAAAGCACTTAATTACAAAATAAAATAGATAAATTTAATTTTGATTAAATTTTTGGTTGATTAAAATTAAAAATTTTAATACATATTGGGTAGAGTGAATAAAGAAAAGTCCTGTTTTTATAGCTATGCTATTTATTGCGCGATACAGGAGTTAGGAGGTGATTTTCGTAACAAAAATAATCGACACTATTACAGTTATAAATTTATTTTTGTTTTGATTTCTTTGTATTTAAAAGCAGATTACGAAAATCAACGAAACAAATTGTTTGATTTAGTTTTGTTTCATTCTTTGAAGTGAGTGAAACAAACAAAAAACAATGAGAAGTATTGGTCAATTTCGTTTTTGTATTGTTTTGCACATGAGCCCAAACCAGAGAACAAAGCAGATCAACACAGCCGGGCTAACAGTCGCCGCCGGCCACAAACAATATATTAATTTAATCGTACGCCGCTAGAAAAGAAAATAATGGGAAATAAATGGAAAAGTTTTGAAATTTTTGCAGAGAATTTGGTATGATACCAAATATGTTATAATTTTATTGCATTGATATTTCATACATTAAACTTGTTTTACATAACTAAGCAGCATAGCTATAACCGGGTGTCCTAAGACACTTGTCTTCTTTTTTTTTATTTTTCAGGAGGGACAAAACTCTGTCTAAATTTATTGAAACTAAATGTGTGTGAGGACAACGAAACTATTAATTTTGTTATTTTAAATTAACTCAAAAAGTTATTTGTTAAGTAAAATCAAGTACACTAGTTGCAGATTGTTTTCCACTGGACTTCACAGGTTTTTTTTTTAATATTTTTTCTGGACTTAGCATGTTTGCTTACTAATGCATAACAGCAAAAAAAAAACAACCAACATAACGACATTTTAATTTTTGGAAATGATGTGTTTTGAGTTATTATAATATTCTACATTAAAAACTTACTTTGCATAAAAAGTGGACTTAGCATATTTGGCGACTAAGCCAAGGAGTTGCTTTTTACCTAAAAATTTCTTTTAAAACCCCAAATATGTATGTGTTTTTTTTGTTAAAAAAAATTTTAAGTAAAAAGCATATAATTTTTTTTATTCACACTACCCATTGATTAAAAATGTATAAAATTATTTATAAATTATAAATTGTAACAATTAATGAATAAAATATTTAGTAAAAGAAATAGTAATAAGCACAATATAAACTCATTTTGCAGATTTCCTAAAATTAATGGCTTAAAAGATGACTATACACGTATTATGGATACGGACTACAAAACTTGTGATGTCCACATTCGCAATAAATGCCCATTTAGTATATTAGATTGGTTGCTGAATTCAAACAAATCCAAGTAAATTCTTGTATTTTTTACAGTATTATCATGCATTCACTTTATATAGTAACATTTTAACAGAATAAACTTCTAAAAAAAAAAAAAAAAAATACAATTGCTTCCTTTTAACTGTGATTATAGCCTTAAGATCTTTACTTCACAGTACAAAATGTGAAGACCACAATGAATCTTTGCAATGACTATAACGGCTGGCACAGTCTTCTGTGAGCGCATTGGCAGTATCGTAGCGTTGCTCTTTATACCCAAGTCGTTGATTGTTCTCCACAGTTGCATTCAGGGGTTCGGGAATTGTGAATATGGCGCGCATCAATTCACCAACAAAGGAGCCTGGCTTATGTTCGTTTGATTTCTGTCCCGTCTCACACAGGGCTCTAAGAACACAATGATGACCATGCGAACCTCGGCTGAAATGAAACAAACGAACGGGACGGGACATTAATGTCTGAACTCGCAAAATAATTATTTGAAAAATAGAGTGCATAAATTATTTTGCTACTTAGTTAGATCAGGTTTTTAGCGGCCTAGATACGATCAAATTTCAATTAAATTAAATTTTGTGCTGTCAATATTGTAAAAGTTTCAATCACCCTAATCGGGAATAAAAGCAGACAATTTTGTTCAGGTGAAATATTTCACCAAAAATGGGGAACAAAATTAGAAAATAATATATTGATACAACAACAATGCAAACATCGGCGATCATAATTTTAGGGAAAGGGAACACATTTCACGTGCAATTTTATTCCCGATAAGGGAGATTATCTAAAGAAAATTAAGTAACAATAATAGTTTTATGGAGCCATAACCGCCAAGAAATTTTAAACGACATATTTTTTTTACGAAAATCGATTCCTCACGATCGCAAAAAAATAAAAATAAACGTTTGTACAGGGTGTTTTTTTAGACATAAAATAAAACACAAGAAAATCGTTTTAATGTCCATCAATTTGGCTTTATTGGAAGGATAATTTTATGCCATTAATGTTTAAATATGATTTCGGGCATGTGGCCGCCGCGGCTGGCTCGAATAAAGCCAATTCTACAGGTCCAATTTTCAACCACTTTTTCGAGCATATGGGGCCGTATGTTGGCAAACGCCACGAATGTTGGCTTCCAAGTCCCCTAACGTTTCTGGTTTGTTGGCGTAGACGAGCGACTTCACATATCCCCAAAGAAAATAATCCAATGGTGTCAAATCACACGATCTTGGTGGCCAATTGACAGGTCCATTCCGCGAAATTATGCGCTCATCGAATGTTTCCTTCAATAAATCGATTGTGACGTGCGCTGTGTGGCATGTAGCGCCGTCTTGTTGGAACCACAACTCATCCACATTCAAAATCTTCAAAATCTTCCATAAAGTTGATGGACAAAGCTCCAATTGCTGTGCACGGTGGCGAATCGATTCATTCGGGTAAACTTCGCGGTAAACTTCGCGAACTGAACCATTATTTTCGAAATAAATTTGCACGATTTGCAAGCGTTGTTCTTTTGTCAACCTGTTCATGATGAAATGGCAAACCAAACTAAATATTAATCACTTGACAGCTGACAAAATGGCCACCAGTTAAAAAAGTGATGCCAACTTAAAGTTCTATACCTCAATAAAAAACACCCATTAGATGAATGAAATAAACAAAAGAAAAAGAAACAAACAAAATCAAATATACTCTTATGTTTTTCCCATTCGTCATTTTTAAGAACTTCGCACATTGAAATCTCATTTAAAATGTGTTCGAGTTTGGTGAAGAAACACAAAAAAAACATCAAAATACCAAAAATCAAAAAATTTTGATTTCTCATCAATCATCGTCGGTGTAAACTTATTTTTATAAATAATGCCATAATGTTTGATGAGTATTTTGATAGTGCTTAGGCCACGCACAATCTGTTCGATAAAACTTCTTACAGGTTTACTTCAACGAATGCAAAATCAAATACAACTTGAAGTATTTATGATTTGAACAGGCTAAAGTTCGTATCGCTTTGTAAGCCAAATTACATGCGATAATTCTTAATGAACAAATAACACCAACGTTAGTTGTAAACATTCTGACTAACACATAGTTGAACGGAACAACTAGCTGTTTTCGAAGGCCACTAAACCTTCATCATCAGCGTTCTTTTGTGTTTGGTCCAAGTAAATTGAAGTAATTTTCTTAAATTTTTTCTTTAATTTCTCCCCTATAAACTCGGATTTAAAGCAAGAAAAGTTGAAGCATGTAAAACATGACTTGGAATACTTTGTCCGAGTATTAAGTTGAATTCTTGTCCTTTTAATGTTGTAATGGAATTGTTGTTGTTAATATGGTTTTTATTATATGGCTTGGCTCGTCCCATGAACCACTCGTTAGGTCACACATTCATTCAAATGGTCGTTTAGCACTTGTCGTAATTGTTATTGCTGTATAATTTTTATAGTTGATCGCTTAAATCCCTGCTGAGAAGAAATTGTTTTAAATAATTGAAGGATTTCCTCCCACTCTATGTGTATTAGTATTGTACGATGACAAAGAAGACTACGAGACAAGAACACAACACAACACAACACAAAAGTTTAAGATTAAACAAGTCAAATGTGGGCAACAAAGGAAATCCATTAGAAAAACAAAAACAATGAAAATTCATTCAGGAGGGCCATCATACTTACTTTTGGTTATCATGAGTCAGTGCGATTGTACGAGTAGTTTGTAAAAGTTGTTGCTGCATTTTTGTTGGTGTACTTAACTAGTGTGAGTGGCGTTGTGTCTGCATGTAGTTACTCCAATTAGTTTCAGTAAAGTGTTGTCAAGATTTTCCCTCAATTCTGGTCAGATTTTATGAATAGGGGGATATTTATATTTAAGGGATTGTGCCTGTACGAATTGAGAATTCTGCGTTTACATTTTGAACTCTTTCGAATTCCGCTTATGTTGTGTATAATTGATGTCTCCAATTTAAGAAGTATTATCTATTGAAATATCAAAGGGACTCTGCTACAAAACAGCCTCAGTGTACACTAAAGAACACAGAACCAAATGTAAACAACGGTCTTTAGAAGAAACTTATAAGTACTTAATTAATGACCACAACCTAATTTTATTTACAGAGTCTTAAAAATTTTTTTTTTCGATTTTTCGATTATAAATTTATAACTTACCCATTTAAATACGTCTCAATTCTTTGGTACAAATCATGCCGACTTCTGCGGTGATATTCGATATGAATCCGATCCAATTTTGATGGGTTATCTTCAAAAATGCCACTTCGCCTGTAACGATGATGATGGGAAGATGTATTTTCAATATGTGTGTTCTTAGCATGAATACTCCGCTTTCCAAAGACGGGATAAATTCGATGTTCCGAGCGTCCTGTACCTCTAAATGTTGAGTAAGTGCCAAAAGGCTTTTTACTGTTCGACTGTCCTCCGCTGTGGTTTATATTTTTATCAAATCTTCTAATACTTGGACGTGAAGTTAACGAATTTTTGAGTCTGCAAATGAAAACATGAAACATGAAACAATATTTTTTTACACTAGATGTGCTTAGCCAACAACAAATAAACTATTTTAAATTTGCATTAATTTGGAGACGCGTTAAATATCAATAAAAAATTGCAATGGCTTAGTTTCATTTATATAAAATATTCAGGTATGTGATGAGAAACGACTTCAAAATTAGTTTCGGGTAGTGCAGAAAATTTTCACTTTCACTAAAGCTTAGTGACAGGAAGTTGTTAGAGATTTATTATATACTCACCGTTCATTTAAATTCCACCAGGGATATTCAAAGGTTTTAGCATACAATTTAGGATGTGTTTGATCTTTCCTCCATTTTGTTTGTTGCGGATAATAGAACATGTTTAGCTTTTTAGACCAACTCTTGTATTGGTTGGGTAGTTTTTTCTTGCTTTTATATTTATAGAAATTATCTGATGGTTGAGATGTATAATACCGGTAGTGCATGGGTGTTCTAAACATTGGCTCTAAACTATACTTATATGCATTAAAAGGATTTTTGCTCGCTGTAGTCTTAATATGAAGGTCTGTATATTTAATACTTTCTATAGTATCATTGCGTGAAGTGCCCAGTGTGCCATCCTTTAAGCGTTCGCTGATGTCGTTAAATATTTCACTAGGTGGCTTAGATGGCAATTCCCAGGCTAAGGCTACAGTAACACCCAAAATCAAATAGTTGGTAAAGTCGACTACGCCGATGATTAAATCATAAACTACAAGTGGAATAAATTTTTAATATGTTAAAAACTGATTAACTGACTGCATTTTTCATGACAATATGTACATATGTTTGTGAATAAAAATGCATTTACGTATATTTTTCTTGTATTTTACCTAATTGGAATGACGACCCCTCTGGAAACTCCAGGTACCTTCTTTTACGTTTTAAAACTCGGTTATGGCTTTGACCAGATGAGAGGTTGTCCGGAAATAAATGATGCAGCTGGCCCTTGTTCACTTGTTGCTCGATTGTTTGTTCCAGGCCAATTTTGGTTGATGTTGTTTCGAAACATAGCAGAAAGTTCACCGGAGTTCCCATTATATATAGAAAAATAAGAATACTTTTTTGCGAGTTCATGTTGTTTTATATTACCAATATTCGATGTTTGTTTTTAACAATTGAATCCTATGAAAAGTTTGTTTATTTTTGTTTCATTCATACTTTTTATACTATTTATTATTACGAAATGGAAGCCAACACTTCAGAGCTTCAAGTAAAACTAAGTGTTAATGGTGTAGAAGAACTTTCAAATGTGCTCTTGTATGATTTATTCTTTTCTTACAGCTGAACGTATAAAAATGGAAGACAAAGTGCTGATGCTAATTGTTTATAACTTTTTATCCATTAGCGGGGCACTCTGCAACTATGTAAGTATTAAAGACCTGCGTAAATTGTCTTGAAATGTAAAGACGTCTTGTTTTTTAAATGTATTCTCGTGGCTGCATTATACTAAACCAATAATAAATGCTGTCGTATTATAAGCAAAGCACGATAGATGCATTTGTGTGCGTGTATATGAGTGCTACCAAGCAATGTCGTGAAGACTTCTTGTTATGAACAAACAGTCAACAAAGTAGTGTTGATACGTGTATGCTTGTTATTTTCCATATTGTACGTTTGAGTGTGTGTGTGTGTAAGATGTAGATGGTAAGCTATTATGTGTTTAAGGGAGGTTTTTTTTAAGCAAGCGCACACAACTAATGTAAATGCATGTGAACGTTTGTTTGTGTGCAGAAAAATAGAAGAGCATACACACAACGTGTGTGTATGTACATGCATGACGCTTGTATACGCGCCCATGCGTAGAAAGAAGCAAGCATCACAAATTTTTCAGTCACGAAGTATTTTTTTCTTTACTCCTATACTTGCAATAACTGAAACAAATTCTTGCAAACAGTGTTGCTTAGCGCTTGTTTTAGAAGACTTCGCTGTAGTAAAGCATTTGAAAAATCCCTCATGTCTTGAAAGTTCTTATAAATGGTCTTGTGCAGGACTTTAGTAAGTATACGAGTAC
Organism: Tachina lurida; assembly: GCA_944452675.1. Classification (NCBI taxonomy): domain Eukaryota; kingdom Metazoa; phylum Arthropoda; class Insecta; order Diptera; family Tachinidae; genus Tachina; species Tachina lurida. Next base: position 1,697,098 of record OX101752.1, read on the forward strand.
AACACTCTATATAAATGTTGATTTAAGCTGAAATATAGATATTAATATGTGAAAGAAAAATACGCATCTTAAAAAGTATTGCATACCGAATTAATTTAAAATATTTCAACTTAAAGAATAGCAATATTCCTATAACTAAATACATCTCACAAAAATATCGAAACGGTATTTTTATATCAATTAATGAAACTTCACAAATAAATTCCCAAAAAAATTTTTTTTTTCGAAAATACGTGAAGATGTTTTCGAGACGAAGAATTACTAAGAAATAAAATAAATATTATGCCGGGTATACACGATACTTAATTCCGTAGTTTGCGTAGTATGAGTTGTAGTACGGGTTTTCAGATACGCGTTACTACAAATCATACTAATTCATTTGAAAGATAATTTTTAAGCCAATACACACGCGGATTAATGAATAATGTGGTGGATTTATTAATAATAAGTGAACTGCAATTGAAAAGAATAAAAAAAAAATGCAAAAACAAAAGGAGCATGTTGTAGAGAATGGTTATAATAGTGTTTTATGTTCTTTTTTTAATTAAAATATCCGCTACATAAAGCTAATTTTAAAATTGAGCCGCAGAAACACTGCGTTTTCTAATGCAAGGTATACACGATACTTAATTCCGTACTTTGCGTAGTATGAGTTGTAGTACGGGTTTTCAGATACACGTTACTAAAAATCATACTAATTCATTTGACAGAAAGTTTTTAAGGCAATACACACGCGGATTAATGAATAATGTGGTGGATTTATTAAAAATAAGTGAACTGCAGTTGAAAAGAATAAAAAAAATAATGCAAAAACAAAAGGAGCATGTTGTAGAGAATGGTTATAATAATGTTTTATGTTCTTTTTTTAATTAAAATATCCGCTACATAAAGCTAATTTTAAAATTGAGCAGCAGAAACACTGCGTTTTCTAAATCAGCTCCTCATAAAACTAATTTCGCTGAACAACAGCATGATACACAATACTTATTATCGTACTTAGCGAAGCTCCGCCCACAGAAATCAAAAATTTTTGATTTTCATACTACAAAGTATACTTCATAAGTACGACAACATGATACACGTTACTAATTTCATACTTGTACGATTTATCGTACGATTTGTAGTATCGTGTATACTCGCCATTAGAGGTGAGTACAAAACAGTTGCTTGCTCACTCTTCATGAGTTTTATGAGAACACTAAAACTATTACTATCTTTTATCAAAAGCATGCAACAGCAATTGTTTATCAGTCAAGCAAGGGCAGCATTATTTATTGTAGCGTTGAAGCAAATCTCACTATTGCATACCGATTGATAATAGTGTCCAATGAAATGAAATACTGTTTTGTAGTGTAGCAATATGTGTATGTGTGAAAGAAATAACAGATAACACATATTCTTTAAGCGTATTAGTTGGCATTTGATGCTGTTCTAAGTTTTATAATTTATTAATTTAATATTGCAAAACATATAGAATAAAAATAATATCTCTGCTTTATCAAGAATTTATTTGTAAAAAGTTTTATTATCACTTAATATTTTATTAAATTTTGAGTTTGTGAAATGAAAATAAAAATATTGCACACATTGCACAATTGTCTATTCAATTGTTGTTCAATGATTTTGTGCGTTTTTGATTCATTATTCTTTACGTTTGCAACAACAATATTTGGTTTTGAAAAAAAAAAAATTTAATACTGTACAGAATTCGTACGAATTCTTGAAATACCTGAAAAAATGGAATGCACATATCGTAACCTAAAATGCAAACGGACGTAACCACACAAAAATTCGAAATCGAGTTTTTGATTGATTGTGGTTCATTTTATCAAACTACATGTTCACAAAAATATTTAGACCTCTGCGATCAAAAATGACGACATTATTAAAGAAATTCAAACGGACGTAATAACGAATACATCTATTTTTTATTGCAAGGAACGTAACTAACATAAACGCTTAAATGTATATAAAAAGGAAATAAATGGTCAAATACATATAATATACAAGTAAATTTGGAAGAACATTTTCAAAAATACTTTATTATTATTTGTTATATTATATTCATATTGTTTTACCTTGTTATACTTTGTATTTATTTAATCTAGTTTGATTTGTAATTTTGTTTTAAAAATTAAAATATTAGTTTTTGAAATTAAGTAAGTTGAAGAAAAGATTTGAAACGAGACATACCAAATAAATATTATTAATTGTTTTTTAAATATAATTGTTTTTAAATTCCTTTGGAAAGTTGATTAAATAATAGGTTATGGGCCTTCCTTCAGAAAAATCAACGGGAATTCAACAATTCGCCGGTGGAAATTTCATAAATTGGAAATTTCGGGTTGAAAGACATTTGGCTGCTGCAGGTTGCTTAGAAGCTGTATCTATGACAGCGCCTACGACTGATAAAGAGCGAAAAGAATATTCAAAAATGGATGCAAAGGCGCAGGACTTAATCACATCATTTATACATGATGATTATTTGAGTTATATCCATGAAAAACAAACCTCAAAGGATATGTGGGATGCGCTAATAAGTTGTTTTGAGCGGAAGTCAAATCAAACGCAGACTTTAATAAGAAAAGAGCTGGCTTGCTTGAAACTTCGTGATGGTGAAGATATGAATTGCCACATTTTGAAGTTCGAGTCCTTAGTCCGTGACTTAAAGGCTGCTGGGGCAAAGCCAGAAAATGCAGATATGGTCTCACAACTTTTCTTAACACTTCCTGAATCTTATGATGCAGTTGTTACAGCAATAGAAAGTTTGCCGAATGACGAAATTAATATAGATAGTGTTAAAATTCGACTCATAGCGGAAGAATCTAAGAAAAAACACAGGTTGGTTCAAGAAAAAGAAGAGAAGTTAACAGCTTTTGCTTCTAAAAAGAAAAACACCAGGTTTAATGGGAAGTGCCATAATTGCGGTCGTTATGGGCATATGAAAAAGGACTGCAGAAGAAAAACTAGCTACGTAGCTGCAAAAGAAGGTGTAAGTTTTATTGCTAACAGTAAACAGAAGGAAGAGAATAATCATCATAGGGATGAAGTGCTTTTTACTCTTGACTCTGGAGCATCAGACCATTTTGTAAAAGATAAGTATATGTTTTATTCTTTAAAAGAATTAAGTGAACCACGTATTATTAAAATTGCTAATGGAGAAATAGTTGTGGCAAAACATATTGGTGAGGTGCGTGCATTAAGTAATACAGGTTTTGAACTAAATCTGAAAAATGTTCTCTATAGTCCAGATTTCCACGACAATCTTATGTCTGTTAACAAAATAGTAAATGCACAGATAAAAGTAAACTTCAATGAAAACAATGCAGAGTTAGTTAAAAATCGTTCAAAAGTTGCAACAGCAAAACGAGTCGGAAACTTATTTGAAATGAAAGTAAAAATTCAACGGTCAATGTGTAATTTGACAAAATCTGAAAATGGCGAATTATGGCATAAGCGGTTAGGTCATATTGGAAATCAATCTCTAAATAAACTAGTTAAAAACGATATGGTAATTGGCATACCTCCTGTTGAGCTTAAGGACTTTTGCGAAGTTTGCACTCAAAGTAAGCAACATAGAAGCCCATTTTCTGGTACAAGAACCAGAGCAAATAGGATTGTTGAACATATTCACTCAGATGTTTGCGGACCAATTTCTCCAATGGCATATAATGGCTCTAATTATATTGTATCTTTTATAGATGATTACAGTCATTTTGCGTGTGTATATTTATTAAAAACAAAATCTCAAGTACTTGAAAAGTTCAAAGAATATGAGGCACTAGTTTCAGCAAAATTTGGAGCTAAAATATCAAAATTAACGACAGATAATGGAGGAGAATACAGCTCTGATAGTATGGTTGCATTTTGCAAAATTAAGGGTATACAAAAGGTTGAAACGATACCATATACACCTCAACAAAATGGTGTATCCGAAAGATTTAATAGGACGCTGATTGAAAAAGTTCGTGCAATAATGATTGAAGCTAATGTACCGAAGTATCTATGGGGTGAAGCTGTTTATGCAGCCACTTACATCATTAACCGTAGTCCAACAAAATCTTTGAAATATAATAGTACACCAGCAGAATTGTGGTTTAACATCAAACCTGATCTTAGTAAATTAAGGATATTTGGATGTCTTGTATATGCTTGTGAACCACAACAAAAACGAAAAAAACTTGACGCTAAAAGTAAACCTTATGTCATGATTGGTTATAGTCACAATGGATACAGATTATGGGACGAAGATAAACGCAAAGTAATATTAGCAAGGGATTGCAAATTTAATGAATTTGTGTATCCTTTCACAAAACCTGACAACAAAGAAAACCCAACATTAATTTTAGAAAGAAACGATCAAGAGGGGGAAGAGGAACATAGTATCGTTTCTGTCGAAGATGAGTGCATCATTCAAAGAGATGTTGGTAATTCTGCTCCAATTATTGAATCAAGTGCAGATTCCTTGGTTATAAATCAAAATGAAGGTACGAATGAAGAGCCTATTTCAATACACAGTGACGAGGCAGACGCAGAAATTATCGAACCCAGTGTCAGAAGAAGTGAACGTATTAAGCAAAAGCAGTCGAAATTCACTGATTTCTATCAAACGTTGTTTGAAGCTATTAGTACTGTTCCTGTTCCGAATACGTATGCCGATATAAATAGTAATCCTGAACGCGAAAAATGGTTATCAGCTATAAATCAAGAACTGGAATCGATGAACAAAAACAAAGTATGGTCTATTGTACCAAAACCTCTGGATAAGAAGATAATAAGATCAAAATGGGTGTTTGCTGTTAAAACTGATGAGCTTGGAAATCCTGTACGATATAAAGCAAGACTCGTTGCAAAGCGGTTCCTTCAAAAATTCGGAACTGATTATGAAGAAACGTATTCACCAGTAGCAAAATTAACAACACTGAGAACAGTTTTGGCTGTTGGAGTTGCAAAAGGCTTCAACTTTTACCATCTCGATGTCAAGACAGCATTCCTTCACGGCGAATTAAAAGAAGATATTTATTTAGAGATTCCTGATGGGTTAAGAACAAAACCTGGTATGGTCTTAAAACTTTTTAAGTCATTGTATGGTCTAAAGCAAAGTCCCAGGTGTTGGAACAAGAAATTCAATTCATTCTTATTGAACTTAGGCTTCAGGAGATCCCACCATGACTACTGCCTCTACATGCGAAATAATGACAAAGGGACAATATATCTGTTGCTGTACGTGGATGATATTTTACTTGCCGGGCATAACAAAGATGAAATTAGTTTCTTAAAACAGAAATTACTATCTACATATGAGATGTCCGATTGCGGATTGTTAAAATATTACCTTGGAATTAGAATAGAATATGACCAGCAAAATGGTAAAATGTTTTTGAGTCAAGAAGCGTCTATTGAGAAAATACTAAACAAATTTGGGATGCTTGACTGCAATACAATAGAAACCCCAATGGAAAAAAAATTAAATATTCCATGTTGCTCAGAAGACTGCTCAAATCTACCGTATAGAGAGTTGTTGGGAAGTCTCATGTATTTAATGTTATGCGTACGTCCAGATATTTGTTTCTCAGTTGGCTACATGGGAAGACATCAAGAGAGTTATAACGAAGTTCATTTCACCGCATTAAAAAGAATTTTAAGATACCTAAAAGGAACAAGGAATTTGAAGCTGCAATTTGAAAAAAATATTACCAAAGAAGTTTTGTGTGGATTTGTTGACGCTGATTGGGCTTCCGATCTAAAGGACCGAAAATCTACCAGTGGGTATATTTTTTATATTTATGGTTGCCCTGTTGCATGGTGTAGTAAGAAACAAACCACTGTAGCCACATCTTCAACCGAAGCTGAGTACGTCGCTTTAAGCCTTGCTACGTCGGAAGGTATTTGGCTTAAAGGTATATTGGAAGACATGGGTGTTGTTAATAAAGATTATTCCATCAAAATTTACGAAGACAACATGGGATGCATTGCTATGGCAAAGAGTGAAGAGTCTAAAAGAACAAAGCATATTGATATCAAGCATCATTTTTTGAGAGATCACATAATGAGAGGAAATTTAAAACTAGAACAAGTATCAACAAAAAATCAAGTTGCTGACATCTTTACCAAAGCATTGGATAAGAAGGGTTTTACTTCAATTAGAAATTTATTGAAATTGTATAATTGAGAGGGGGTGTTATATTATATTCATATTGTTTTACCTTGTTATACTTTGTATTTATTTAATCTAGTTTGATTTGTAATTTTGTTTTAAAAATTAAAATATTAGTTTTTGAAATTAAGTAAGTTGAAGAAAAGATTTGAAACGAGACATACCAAATAAATATTATTAATTGTTTTTTAAATATAATTGTTTTTAAATTCCTTTGGAAAGTTGATTAAATAATATTATTGATTTTGTAACGTTTTTTGTTTCTCCTGTAAAAAATATAAAAGTGTAGTTACGTCCGTTTGCATTTAAGGTGACAATATATACAAAAATATATACTTTATATACTTTATCCATAAATATGCTTCATTTTTAGAAAATGGCTCCGTGATATCTCTAAAGCTAAAAGATATAGAGATATGAAGACTGGATATATCAAAAGGTGTTTCAGCTCAAAAAATTATAGCTTGGTGATTTACAATCCTGCGTTAGTTTGATTTGAGAAATATTTTGAGAAAAAAGTTAATTTGCATTAAGTTTATTGGAAAACTCTCAGCTTTTACACAAACTGGTTGATAGTAAACTGATTTAAATATCTCAGAAACCAGAGAACTCTGGCGAAACATTTGGAGGAATGTTAAATAGAGGTATCAAACTATCCATAGTAACACTATATACATATGTATATCGATAATGGTGATACATCGTTTAACATTTCTCCGAGAATTAAAAAAAATAAGACAAAAATCAACAAAAAAAAAAAAAAATATTGGAACCAGTTGACCTTGCAGCCCATGCCAGAAACTTCCTTCTAAGCTACAGATTTCGGTCAAATTTGCAGCATTCCACTTTACAATTTTTAAGACTATGCGAATCAGTGAATATCTGAAATCCATTTGATGACGAAGATTTTTGAAGTTTTTAGAAGGAAGAACATTTTACTTGATTTTGACACCAGAGAGACTGGCTGCTGAAATGAAGTCGCCTGATTAAATTCACCTTGCTCACCATGATCATATGCAATAAACATTTTAAAGTGCGGGTAATTTCCAAAGTCCATTAACTATTATTTAATTGCGTCTATTAATATTATAATATTTTGTAAGCTCTAATCTTTTGGAAATATATATTTATGTGCTGACATTTGTTCATTATGTGTGGAAATGATTCAGATACTCGAATGCTTTTAGTTTAAATTAGTTCATGCTCTATCATTCATTAAGTTTGTAGTTTTTTATATTATTTTCTGAAACAATTTTTTTTCAATTAACAATCTTGTGCATTCTTCGAATGACAACTGTTTTCGTTTTATTTTCATATAAAAAAGGAGTAAAAAAATATTAAAAAGAACGACGATTAAAAATGCACGTCATTTAAATAACTACTATGTATGTAGTAAGTATGCATTTGATGATGACAAATAAAAATATTAAAAACTGGGAAAATGTAGAATTTCAAATGAAACTCTAAAACAACTCGTTTTTGCCAGAATATTTTATGGCCTTTTATTTGACGTGCTCTTGTATGTGTATTTAAACACAAATTTTTTCTTTACTGTGTAACTCATTTGCAAGCAAACCAACAGAAATTTATTTTCTTTCTTTCTTTTTTTTAGTTTGTATGTATTTTCCAGTTCCCTTGTACTTCAAACGAAAATGGAAAAAGTATTAAAGTGCTAAAAACTGAACAAATGATTTATTGATTGACACGATTTATTTGCAACTACAATTTATAGACTATATGAGCTACAATCATACGCACGATAAAAAAAAATACTCCGACTATTAAGCGGCTATACATGCTTGTATACTTGGCTATTTTATTTACACACACATAAAGCATCTTTTCAAACAGCCACACATTTTCCATTACATTTTATGTACACAAATGTTTGTATCACTATATGCGCTCACGATGATGATGAATAAATACATCCCGAGTATCATATGTATATTTATTTTTTCCGATTAAATATCCATAGTGCGAGTATAAACCATTGTTGCGCGTTTCTTTGCACAATTGTGCTGAGAGCATTCACACGTATTCTTACTCTCTTTAATTTAGTAATCGATGAGACAGCCAGCGATGCCAACTATTTATAACCCAAACGCGCTATTCCGCTTCTCCAAACGCGCTAGAACGCGCTAAGTTACAGAATTGTAAAATATTTATAGCCAAAACGCGCTATTTTCCGACGCGCTAAATTAGGTTTTAATAAAAGTCGATGTATGTAGGTATTCTATGATTTTCATTAATGACAACGTATGTAGAAATATATTTCTCATTCCGCGTTTATGATAACAAATTGTTATATTTTTAATGCTTTTTAGAGAGTTCTGGGAAATTTTTGAAAAATATGGACATATGTACATAATTTTTTTCTAAAACAACAACACAACTTCCACCTTTTTTTAAATAACCTTGAAAAACAACTTTTTTTACCCTACGAAAAGAATTTTATTTTTGAAATTTTTTTAGTAGCTCTTTCAGATTTTACAATCGAAATTATATCCTAAATAACTTAAATCATTTAATACAGGAACATAATCGCCTTCCAAATAATCGAAATCTTTAGTTTTTCTTTTAATTTTACTTGTCAAATTAATTTTAATTCTAACCACATTTGAGGGAATTTTTTTGCTACAGCTGCATCATTAACTAATTCAAAATTTTTTATCAGAATTTTGGATACTAGAAAATTTTGAAATATATACAAAAAAAAGTTAAAAAATATTGAACTGAAATGATGTTATTGATTTTCTTCAAATCGCGCTAACTTAGCGCCTTTTTTATTAAACGCGCTAAGATGGAAAAAAGCGCGTTTGCCATAGTTAAAACGCGCTAATTCTAGCGCGAAACGCGCTAAATTGGCATCGCTGTAGACAGCGACAAATGCGCATGAGGCGAATGCTTACATATTTTTTTTAAGAATAATTATCTAGCAAACACACGTGTTTCATTTAAAATTTATGATATGAAAAAAAAAATTCTGTTATAAATAACGCATTTGGTAACATACAATGCCTTTAATGTTATCAAAGATTTAAGGAAAAAAGGGAATATGTCATTAAAGGACTTTACGATGCTTTTCATAGCGATATTCATAAGTTTAATGGCAGGGAAAGAGAAAACATTTAAAATAAAAATAAAAAGATTTATTTGGAAAAAATAAAAAAATGCAAGGTACAGTTTGAAAAAGTTTTTTACAATTGACTGTTTACTTAGAAAATGTTTTATTTTCAATTAATACTTTAACAGTGTGGCCTAGTGTTTGGTGGGTAGCTCGCAACCTCAATACATTGACAGAACACCAATACATTCACAGCGCCCACCAATCAATGCGCTTGAAACGCATGTGCCTTTTTATTTTTATGCCGAGTATACATCTGGCATTTCTGCTGTTGTCATTTTGTGGTGTCATTTTCAAAATGTGTGCAACGCCGTTCACAATAAATTTTTTTATACGGTAAGCAATGCTACACAACGAAAAATATCGGAAATGACAAACGTTGCCACTGGGACACACTATTACGATGTCACAAAATGCCATAGCGTGTACTCGACATGAGTTGTAGCGTATTTTAGTTTTTCGTATAAACGGAGTAGCTATGGCTCTTTTATGTTTGAATCGGCTATAGTCATCGTTGCTTGAATTGTTTGTGCTACAATTATGATTGTACGCAGTTACTAAAATTAAGGATATTTACTTGTGTATACTCGTAATTCTTTTGAGTACTCATTTGTTATTCTCTGTTCACAGAAAAAATTATTCACCAATTAATGTTTTTTTTATTGATTTAATTGATTCAATTAAATTTTTAATTGTATTAATTAATTTGAGTGGAAAAACTTAATTGATATTATCAAATTGTATATAGTTGAAGATTCAATTAATTTTTTAATTGATATTTCAAATATTTTAACTGATATTACAAAATTATTTATATAACTTTTGTGTGTGCTATAGATGTCTAGTCGTAAGTTTTTTTTCATAGTGCAGACAATATTTTTACAGGCATTTTTGCAATTCTAGGAAACAGAAAATACATTTTTCCGGCATTCCAGATGAAAGTTGGCACAATGCGGTTTGTTATAAAAAATTTATTGATTAAATCAAGTACTACTAGTAAATTTATTAAACAATGTATTTTTTGAAATTAAAATTTTTTGTGATGAGCATCCTATATTATTACATGTATATTTCAAATTTGTGGTACGGAGTAAGTAATCAGTGTTGCTCAAAAATTTTCACAAATTTTAACAGATCACTGGGCCTTAATCTGAATTTATATAAAAAAATAAGTGGAATGGTGAGTGGTACTTTTTGATTTTTGTACTTTTGAGGGGATACAATAGATGAAATTCAAGTTTTGGAATTGTTTTGTCTACCATTCATTCTCGAAAGCAATAAGAAATTAAATTAAAATGTAATTGTAGTCCTTCTAGAAAAAATTTCTAGTGGATTTTGGTGCTTTTTTGAAATTTAAACATATAACAACCCAAATTTATCTAATTTTTTTGGTACCTTTTTTACAAAAATATTTTTTACATAATGTGGCAAAATTTGTTTATTATAAAGCCACTCCTCCAACAAAATGTATTTAATTTTTTTTTGGCATAGTAGCAATAATAAAATCAAAGAAAGTTTATTTTTCTTAACAAAACATTTTATTAAAATAAACAAATGTGTGTGTGTACTATGAATCAAAAGTGATGTTGTACTCACAATCGCAGTATTTCTCACTGCAGCTTTGAGTGTCCTCGTGGGCGAGCAAGACCGCATCCACATAGCGGTGATCTAGATTTAACGGTGATTCCTTTGATTCTCTCAGTGTATCTTTGGGCAATGCAAATATTGAGCGCAAAAGTTCCATAGTAAAACTTTGAGGTGTTTCGTTGTAATGAAAATTTGAATGGATACGTTGTGTTGTTTTGCACAGCGCCCTCAAAACACATGCGGTTCCATTCTGACCGCGGCTGTCAACAGGATTTGGGAAAAATATGTACACACATGCGTTACATACATAAGTATAAAATTGGTGGGTTGTTTGAAAAAGTTCAGAAACAGTAAAAAGTTACACACATGCACATACAAACGCATATATACGAGGGCGGTTCGGAAACTTCTTAGCCTAGCACAAAAAGCGCGGTATAAACAGAAAAAAGTTAAGTGTTTTGGAAACTTCCATCTCTGCTATGAACACATGTTAAATTTTGTTTCGATCTGGGAACTCCTTCATATAGAAACAGGTGTTCACAAAAGACGCATCCGCGATTTTTTAACAATGGAAAAATTAGAAATGCGTGGTGTCATTAAATATTTACATAAAAAAGGTTTATCGGGACAAGAAATTCATAATGATATGGTGAATGTGTTAGGTGAAAGTGCTCCTTCATATGCAACAGTAAAAATTGGGTTGCTGAATTTAAACGTGGTCGTACAAGCATTGAAGATGAACCACGTAGTGGACTTCCAAAAACAGCAACCACAACAGAAATTGTAGCCAAAGTGCATGATATGGTATTAAATGATCGACGAATAAAAGTGCGTGAAATAGCTAATATCATGGACATCTCAAATGATCGAGTCCATTTAATTTTGTATGAAGAGCTACAGATGAAAAAGCTTTCTGCAAGATGGGTGCCGCATTTGTTAACAGTCGACCAAAAACGCATAAGAATGAACATTTCTCAAGCTTGTTTGGATCGTTTTAAGCGAAATAAAATGGACTTTAAGCGTCGTTTCATAACTGTTGATGAGACATGGATCCACCACTATACTCCAGAGACAAAAGCTGGAGGAAGTGCCCCAAAGAAGGCAAAAACAATTCAATCGGCTGGTAAGGTTATGGCAACGGTTTTTTGGGACTTCAAAGGTATTTTATTGATTGACTATCTGCAAAAGGGTAAAACAATAAATTCAGAGTACTATTGCAGCCTTTTGGATCAATTAAATGTACAAATTCGAGAAAAACGTCCTGGCTTACAACACAAAAAAAATAATTTTTCATCAAGACAACGCACCAGCGCACAAGAGTGTTTTAACAATGGCTAAAATCAACGAATTAAAGTACGAGTTGCTTGACCATCCCCCTTATTCTCCTGATTTGGCTCCCAGTGACTTTTACCTGTTCCCAAATCTAAAAAAATTCCTTGCTGGCAAGCGTTTTACCTCAAATGAAGATGCAATTACAGTTGTAAACCACTATTTTGAAGACCTTGAGGAAAACTATTTTAATCAAGGGATAGAATTGCTAGAAAAGCGTTGGACTAAGTGCATTGAAGTTTCAGGAGATTATATTGAAAAATAAAAATATTTTTTAAAAGCTAACTATTCTCTTTCATTGATAGGCTAAGAAGTTTCCGAACCGCCCTCGTACATACATACATGCAATTAAACATTTATTAAAACAACGCCATAACTCCAAAAATTGAATTTTATTAGAGTTAATGATGTAGACTTAATTCTCATATTGTGTAAAAATTTCTTACAGACAGACATCTTGTTTACTCAGCTCTTGGGAGAAAGATTAAATTTTCTTTTTCCATTAAGTTGTGTGTAAATTGAAAACTTTAAACTCCTTTTCTCGCAAACTAGCGAGATTTTTTTGTTGAGTTATGACGTTATTTTAGTAAGTGAGCGACATGTACTTACGTTTCATAAAGTTTTTCAATTTTCCCATAAAGCTTCTGTCGCGTTCGCAAATGTTCTCTGATATGGATGTCATCTAGTGTGCTTTTGGTCACATTGTCCTTGGAGGAATCAGAACGATAATGGTTAGCAGAGCTGTGACGTCGTCTGCGTCTGCCAAATATTGGATAGATGCGGTGTTTTGGCGGTTTATTTAAAATTTGACGACTTCTGCTTGTTCGTTCTCTAAACATGGGAACTTGATAATTTATTTGTGAACTGCAGAGAAATTATAAAGAAGTGTTAACCCTCGTATACTTTGAATATTTGATTAGTTATAGTGTTAGTGGTAGAGAGAAAGAAGTGTGACATTTAAATAAACTCTCAATTCTAAAATTTGTTAACGATTAAATGCATCTGTAAAGTGTCAGGTTTTTCTTACTTCTTTTCATATTTCGACCAGTTGTGATGATTTTTTTGCAATTGTTGTTGTATGCGGCTTTTGTTGCTTTCCCACCTCAGCAGGTTGTCCTTATTATTCCGGTAATCATCCACATCATTGTAGTGAATTTTTGTCTGCTGTGGCTGCTGGCGCATTTGATGTTGCCAATTGCCAACATTCCATTTGTTGCCTGGGGGATGATATTTGCGGTAGAAGCGCTTGTTTGCTTGAGAAGTGAATTTATTTTTGTGTTTTAAGTTTTTGTTGTTGTTCCTTTGATTAGCATCAAATGTTTCGTAATTATAATTGTGCCACCGTTGTTGTTGTAGTTGTTGTTGCTGAGGGTGCTGGCTATAGAAAAATGTTGTTGGAATTGCTGTGGGTTGTTGAATTTTTCCTTGTTGGATGAAATTGTACTGAAAATTGCTTGAAGGTGGTGGAGGTGGTGGGTTTTGTGCGCCCCTTAAAAAACTTTCCCGTTCGGATGTGGTTGCAATTGTTGCTGGCAGCTGTGGCAGATAGTGTTGATTGTGTACTGCTATGCCTTCTTTCCAACTTTGTTTGCTCCCCGCGGCCTTCCTTTCACTTCGTTGGGTATTAATGTACTCTAGTGGTGGCTGTTGTGTGGAATCATTGCGTCTGCTGAGACCGTACGCACCATCTTTAAGTTTTGTCCGGAAATTTTCAATTATCTCGCTAGGCGGTTTGCTCGGCAGCTCCCAGGCCACTGCACACGTAATGCCCATAATGGCAAAGTTTGTGTAATCCACAATCGGAATGATGAGATCAAAAACTGTAGAATAAAAATGGAACGAATTAAGGAAAGTGTGATAACTGTGGCAGCACAGGAAGATAGACAAAAAAAAAAAACGATGAAAGAAAAAATATATTAAAACAACAGAGTCAAATGATTAAGATTATTTCAAACTTTTTATTTTAATATTTTATTTTTATTTAACGTGCTACAGCACCAACAAAATGCATCTTGATGTGCTTAACCAACGATAAATACATTTTTTAAATTCTTATTGGAGGCCCTTATACGAGTATATTTCTATTGTAATTGTATTTAATTAGAAAAAGCCAGTTAATGCAATCTACGTGGTATGTATGAATATTAGGCTGGTCCTTAGTTTAAGTGACCTGGGGACGATGAAATAAGCACTTCAATCAGTGAATTTGTGTAAGTATACAAATAATATACAATCACAATTTGTATTTAAACTTTTGTTCTTCCACACACTTCTACATCATTAAAAAGAAACACAAAGAAACGGATTTTTTTGGCGCATAAGAAACAAAAATAAAAACTTTTTGATTTTCGTTAACCATTGGCGACAACGACATGTAGCCGAAAAAACACGACTGTACGCACTAAACTACGCGCTTGATGAGTTTATTTGATCGTCTCTAGGGCACTTTAGAAGCATTAAAATATTTGAAATGCAAAATTCTCTTATTACAGTACTTTTGCCGTAATTTAAAAACCAATTAAAATTTAATTAGAATGAGTTCTTTTATGAGTAAATACTACTCTTTTGGCATATGAAAATCTTGCACTTTGTAATAGATTTTCCAAATGTCTTTTCAAGCGAGTACAATTATTGTCCTGCAGATAACAACTAAAATAGCATAAATCGTTCTCAAGGATAAAGTTACAAATATGAGGTAAGTACTTTTTATATTATTTAAAAACTTATATAAGAAAATATTATTTCATAGAGCTTCAGTGGCTTACTAAAAGTTTTTTAAACCAAAAATTACTTTGCACTTTCCCATTGTAGTGTTTTTAGTTTTTAAAAGATTTTCCACAATATAAATATTTGTTTGTAGGCTTTTAGTACGATATGATTTAGGGCATTCAGCAGTGCAACCAATAACTGCTTATATATATATTGGTTTCTTTGGCTCCTTGTAAGGAGCATAGGGCCTCCCTAATTTTTATTTTTACTTGAGGTTTCGTTAATTTTTGCTTAATTGAAGATGAGTAGCTGATTGGTTTTCTGCATCCGATCCTGCATCTGGGGCAGGAATCTCCACTGTATCCAGGAAGACAGCCGACAATGGAGATTTATCTGCCACCGTTTGTGAGAGTTATACCGCCCACGGTCGGTCGTCAGAGCCTCGTCAGCTAATTACAGGGTAGTCACGTGCAGGGGAGGTTGACAGTTTTGCAGGATAGGCTGTGGGGGCGCATCACTACACTATTAGTACCCTAATTGCTTAATTCATTCAAAATTGTGCATTAAATTTTTCACCTTTTGGATGGCAACTATTCACAAGAGAGCTAAAACGATCTTAAAGCTAAATTGAAGACGTGAAGCTAAAAAGAAAGAAACATTTTAATTTAGTTTTAAAAAAGCTAATGTGGTCACACTTAATATAATCATATCGCTCATTTACTTCAATAGCGTCATAACTCAAAAAATTAGTTTTTTGAGTTAATAATGCAAAATAAAAAATGTGTAAAATTTCATATAAATATCTTGTACCATCACCTCCTGAGAGAAGAATATTTTTTCATGTCTTCATTAAGTTGTATGCAAATTTAAAGCTTAAAACGCGTTTTCTGCAAAACATGTTCATTTGGAGTTTTTCTAGAATTCTCTCTAGCTATTATGAGTAAAATTTAAAGTAAAATTTTAACTAAACTTTCTGCTCTCCAATTAAGTTGGAATAAAAATTATTGGATAAACAATTTGCTGCACTTGCCGAATTGAAATGAACTGCCTTCCGGGAACAACAAATAGCGTTTCTTTCGATGCAGTAATAATTGTTCATTGTTTAAATGCGTTGGGTATTCATATAACTTAACACCTTCAAAATAAGACGTTACTGGTGATATAAAGTTTGTTGATTCTGTAGCTGATGCTGTTGCATGTGGTGATGATGTTGAAGATGATGGCAACAATAGTGATGGATTGGCACTTATAATGCAAGGCAGTAAATGTGTTGCGTGATTGTGGCTGCTGTTTGAATTACTTTCTTTGTTGCTTTTGGTGATTCTATAATAAAAATCATTATGAATCATTATGTCCTTTTCAAGAATGGGACGAAGTATAGTGTAGTTGATATGCATTTTGTGTTGTTCTAAGGCAGTCTCCGTTAGTTGCCCAGAAGCTGTTTCAAATGCTGTTGGTGTTGAGTTAAGTGACAATAAGCTGATGTTCTTATGGCCAAGCAATGAACTTCTTAAAACACTTGAACTGTTGTTGATCACAAATTTATCTGTTTCACACAATGATTTTACCCTGTGAAGTTGCTCTAACATGGGCAACAGGAACCACCCACATAATGTAAGGAATACTATTACGATGAGCAAACTTTGAATTGTAATATTTGCCATATTGTGATTTTTATTTCTTCACTTTTACTTTAGTGACAGCAAATATGTATTTCTGATTAAAATTATGCAACACATATAATTATTTGGTGATTATTATGATAATTTTTCTTTATTATTCACATCACCTTTCATATGATAATGTAAAATGTTAATTTATTAATATGATTAAATATGATATATTAAATCAATATTACAATTTATCTGCAATGGTGTGTAATGTATCCATC
Source organism: Tachina lurida (assembly GCA_944452675.1). Classification (NCBI taxonomy): domain Eukaryota; kingdom Metazoa; phylum Arthropoda; class Insecta; order Diptera; family Tachinidae; genus Tachina; species Tachina lurida. Next base: position 1,713,898 of record OX101752.1, read on the forward strand.
CCGCACACTAAACGTGCACTATTAATCAACCATAAAATTAATGCAGTTTTTATACATACATATGTATATTGTACATGTAAAGATGAACAGTGATGAACAATCTTAAGAGAAGTTAATGGCAACAACATATTGAACTTAAAAATAAATAAAAACACACAAAACCACCCATAAGCACGAGGGCATTTTGGAAGGCCAGCTGTTGCACTGAATTTATTTAGCTGATGATTGTTAAACACTAAATTGCTGGCGCTGCGCCCATAAAAACTAAGTACCCAATAAAAATTAAAAGAAAAAAATTTTTTTTCTTAACTTCAGTAGCCAAAGTATGGAACAATGAGCGGGTGTAACAGATTTATTGTCTCTTTGGATTATGATTACAATGAAAATATTAACATAGTTTATTTGAATGTTATAATAACACCCAGTACAGTAACAAACAAAAGTGGTTAAATGTTACTTAGTAGTTAGTATTGATACATTGTTTTATTTCAATGGTAATGATTAAATAATTTAAATTAATTTTGGAAGGAACTCATGGTTTCCTGAAGTCAGTTGGTGATAAATTACTGCTTCTTTTATGATTGTGATAAGGGCTGTAACAATCCATGTCTTAGAGGCCTTTCACACACAGGCATAATTGTACTGGCGAGGAAAGTGTTTTTTAGTTGGCATAATTTTTCAACCAGGTACAATCCCGCATTATCAGCACAAAACCAATACACAAACAATTTAACAAAATTAATACAAAAAACACAAACACACACAAAGGTGTGTGTACGTATACATTTTTATGCCAGATGAATTAGTCTCGTGAGTTCTTGAAGGAACAAAAATTGTGCGGCTCAAAAATTAGTCCCGTGTGTGAAAGGCCATACGGACAAAGATGAAGCAAATCTGACAAAGTATAACTATATTTGCATGTTGATCATTCATGCAGATTGAATCCTTCTATACTCAAACTTAGTACGTATGTGAAAATAGAGGTGTGTGAGAGTACTTGTATGACTTGGGTGAGGTATGACTTTGCTCTGGTCTCTTTAAAACAAACAAGAGCAAGATTGCTCGAGGGTACTACACAAGCTATAGTAAAACATATGATCTATAATGTCCAATCAGGATTAGAAATTGTGAGACTAGTTTCAAGAGGGATATTTCATGCTTTTTGCAATCAAGTAGAATCATGAGATTTCGTTGTGATAGATACAACTCTACTAAGTCCAGGGGTCTAATCGTCGCTTTCGATAACGAGCTGATTCGATGACGTTTTTCACTTTGAGATTATGGCATTCGCTACCGAACAATGTAATAATATGGCTCGATATCGAATGCCGAATCTGATAAAAACGTGATCGAATCAGCTCGTTATCTAAAGCGACGATTAGACCCCAGTACAGCAAGAGGGCCCCAAAAATTTTATACCTCCAATAGGTCGCGGCAGACTTGGAAAAAAAAATTCATTTTCTTCAATTCTCGTAAGCGGGTTTTTTGTGACTTGTGTTTTTGTTTCAAATGTACATAAGTGTGCAACAAGTCAAACGTTATCGACATTGAGTAACCAGCTCTATATTTTATCAATGCAAAAAGAATTCTTAAAGTAAATACGAACGGAGACCGCACAAGAGATCAAAACTATAGTAATGATTGTTAGTCATACTATCCACATGCATACATATCAAAATCATCTCTTTTATAAACGACAAAGGATTACAAATAAATTATTTAAATTAAAAAAGTTGTTATACAATTAATTGCATTCAATTAGATTGACAATACGATATCGATTTAATATTTTACGAGGCAAGTTTTAAACTACACTGTAGCACTCGATTTCTAACATAAATGTGTTAAAACATTCATAAGATTTTTTAATCATTTAATAGTAATTTTTACACCTCAGCATTTTTATAATTTATGGTACACTAACAAAAATTCTCCTGCTGCTGTGTTTCGGTTTTAACATAAAATTACAAATATATATATATATATATATCAAGCAATTACTCAGTCTTTTAGATAGGTTAGGTTAGCAGGCTGCTAGTGAAGAATGAAAATATAGGAGTCTAGCTCACTTGGGTCCAATACGATGATCCCTTTGTGCTGCCTGTAAGTTGAAAGTATAAGAATAAGGGGGGAGACCGGAAGTATAGGGAGAATATAGATGGAGAGGATATAGATGGAGAGTAGAGTAGAGAAGAAGTGAAAAAGTGGGACAAGGAGAGGGTCTAGTACATACACATGCCGTGAAGGCTAGCGGCCATACCAGCCGCTGCTCCTAATGTATAGACTTAGGTTTCTAAGTCCTATTTCCGATAACTCGGACAAGCTATTGAAGGATATTCTGCCAAGGAAGTGCAGACGGAGATCCTCCAAAGCAGGACAGAAGCAGAGAAGATGCGAAATGCTTTCCTCCTCTTCCTCATCATTGCAGCTGTAACAGTAGTCATTATATGGGAGACCCATACGTTTAGCGTGGGTCCCGAAAGTGCAGTGGCCTGTAAGTGTGGCCAGGAGATTCCTCAGATGCTTTCTGGTAAAGCTAATGAGGTTACTGGTTCTTTTAGTATCTAGACGAGGCCAAAGGATTCTCGATATAACGCAGGTAGGCTCATTACGCCATCTTTCCTGAGCTGAATTAAGAAAGGCAGTATCGAAGCGTCTCCAGCAAGACGACAGAGGGAGCCCACAGAGATTGTCATCGACTTCCCCGAGTAGGGTTCCTCTCTTTGCTAGTTCATCCGCAACTATATTGCCTGAAGTAGTTCCGTGTCCACGCACCCAGTATAGTGTGATGGTTGCGTGCTGCGCCAGTTCATCCAGGACTGTGCGGCATTCTTGGACAAGTAATGATGTAGAATATACACCTGCAAGGGTTTTGATCGCGGGTTGGCTGTCCGTTATTATCTGGATATTACTATTGTGTATCCGATAATAACTCAACCAGTGTGTTGCTCTTTTTATGGCGGATATTTCTGCCTGTAATATGCTACATTCGTCCGGGAGTCTGAAGGATATTTCAATTCCAAAATCTGGAATATATATCCCCCCTCCAACTCTTCCCCTTCGTATAGAGCCGTCCGTGAAAACCTGCACGGCTCTGTCCCCTGGGGAGAACCCTTCTGTCAAAGAGATATTGAAATTCCTATTGAAGTAGGGTTTGGGAGTGCAGTAGTCAATGGGTTTAGGTATATTGTTCGCTGTATTTAGGATGCTAGCGTGACCCCATGGTCTATAGTTCCATACGCCTATTGCGTTCAGCCTAACGGCCGTATGTAGGGCCAGTTTTCTAGCCATTAAGTCCACAGGAAGCCAACAAAGCATAGCGAAGAGTGCCTTTGTCGGCGTGGATATAAGGGCACCTGTTATCATAAGTGCCGCTTTGCGTAGAATACTTTCTATACGGGTCTGGTTTCCCGCTGATTCTAGTGCTTTCCACCAGACCGAGACCCCATAAAATAGGATAGGTTTTATGACCATCTCTAGTATCCAACCGACTCCTTTGGGGTTAATTCCCCAAGTAGAGCCAATTGCTTTCCTACAGATGTACATTGCCATAGCGGCTTTCTCTATCCTCACCTGAAGATTTTCCCTCCAGGAGAGTTTACTATCTAGAACAACACCTAGATATTTGGCACTTTTCGACATGGTAAGTACAGTACCATTCAATGCCGGGGGAATGAATTGTGGAACTTTGTATCTCCTGGTGAAGAGTACTAGCTCCGTTTTGGTCGGGTTGACACTCAGGCCGCAACTAGAGCACCAAGCATTAACCTCATTTAGTGCTGTTTCTAGCCTTTGCGATATCGTATCTAAGTGAAATCCTGATATTGCTATCGCTACATCATCTGCGTATGCAACGGTTTTAATGCTCAAGGATTCCAATTTTCTAAGCAGATTGTTGATTGTCACATTCCACAGTAGTGGTGACAGCACACCACCCTGAGTTGTACCTCTGTGGGCCTGCCTTGTGATGGTGGCTGCTCCCATGGTGGAAGTGATGGTTCTGCATAGAAGCAGATTTTCAATGAGCCGATAAATCCCTCGGTCAATCCCCAGCTCCCTGAGAGACTGAATGATTACCGTTGGATCAATGTTATTAAAGGCACCCTCAATGTCCATGAAGGCTGCCAAGGTATAGTTTTTATGCTCGAGTGATTTCTCTATGTAACCTACAAGCGAATGTAAAGCGGTCTCAACGGATTTGCCCTTAGTGTAAGCGTGTTGAGAGACTGAGATTAGAGAGCTGTTTATGGAAGTTCTAATGTGTACATCCAACACTCTCTCAAGAGTTTTTAGAAGGAAGGAAGTTAAGCTTATGGGTCTAAAATCCTTCGCTTTAGTATGTGATGCTTTTCCTCCCTTGGGAATAAAGATCAATTTACTTCTAGTCCATGCGATTGGAATATATGACCATACGAGGCAGGCCTTATATATGGTAAGTAACCATGGGATTACAAGTTCTACGTTATGTTGTAGATCCGCTGGGATAATGCCATCCGGCCCTGGTGATTTGAACGGATGGAAGCTTTTAATTGCCCATTTAACTTTCTCCACCGCTAAGTCGATGGATATATGTGATTGAGCATGTAAGGGATACGCCCGTGGCATAACGCTACAAGGTTGACATCCCGGAAAATGGGTGTCCATTAGAATCTTTAGGGAATCAATACTGCTAGTGGTCCAGTTTCCATCATTATTTTGGATGTAGCTGGGTATCGGTGGCTTTTTCGCAAGGATTTTACGCATTCTGCTAGTCTCGGAGTAAGTTTCTACATTACTGCAGAAGTAGTTTTGCGTTTTGCGTTCCTGACTTCATTCTTGAATTTATTTAATGCAGCTTTGTAGAGTGACCAATTTCCTGTCCTTTTTGCTTCATTGAAAAGTCTCCTGCAGTTTTTCCTAGTTTCTGCTATGTCTCCAGACCACCAAGGTAGCCTTCTTATCGGGCGCTGTACAGATGCCCTACAGGATGTGCCTGTGGCTGCTTTGAACGCATTTGTTAGCATGTCCACGGCTAAATCAATATCTGCAGCCCCCTCTATATTTGGTGGGCGTGCAATTAAGTCGGTTAGGATTTGGTTTTGCATCACCCAGTCCGTCTTCCGCCTATTAACATATAATGTCGAATGCCTATTTGATATGCTGACTGTGAATAGCAAATAGCGATGATCAGAGAATGAGCAGTCTGAAGAGACCCTCCATTCACGTACCAGATGAGCGTGTCTCGCACTGACCAGAGTAATGTCTAACACCTCCTGTCTGTTGGAGACTATGAAAGTGGGTTCTGAACCCTGATTGGATACTACTAAGTTATTTTCCATAATAAAATCAAAAATACACTCACCCCTTTCATTATTACCTGAGCTTCCCCAGATTCGATGATGTGCGTTGGCGTCGGCGCCTATTATTAGAGGCGTGCCGCGTCTATTGGCCTCTTTGGCTAAATCCCGGACCTTTGTACCAGGAGGTGGGTCTGTGCCGCCGTGAGCCAGGTAGCAGGAAAGAATCCATATAGTGGATTCCCCTGTCTCCCACGCCGCCGCTACCGTATCTTCATTGCTAAAATTAGATAGAATGAAGATATTTAAGTTGGTTTTAACCATAATACAGGATCTAATGTTTTTGTCATTGTTACCTGAACTGTTTACATACAATAATTTGTAACCTTTTGCGCCAAGTCCAAGTATTTTGCCGTTGACAGTCCACGGCTCTTGGATAAGCGCCATATCCACTCCTCCCTCAACGAGTCGATTGGTTAATGCCGCTGAGGCTGATTTCGAATGATGAAGATTAATTTGTATTATCTTCGCCATCCTCAGATATCTGGGTCATAATTGATAACGATGTCTGCGTCTTCTGGATTTGGGTCCAGGAGAGCGTTTTCATCGTCCACGAAGTCGAGTCTGTCCAGGAGGTCCCCAATCAGATAGACTTTTGAAAGAATTTGTATGAAACAAAAGCTAAATTACCAAATTTTTAGAGCGTTAAAAAATTTTACAGTTTTTTCTAAAATTAAAAAATAAAAATTAATGGCTAATACTTTTTTTGGTTTCCTTTTGCTTGCAGGACAGGACCTTACGACTGTCGACTGTGCTGTTAAACGAAAAAAAAGTTAACTTAACTGTTGCTGTACTGTGAATATCTTTGCTGCTAAAGTCAAAGCAATAGCGTAACAACACGGGCCTGTTCGGAAATACATCTATGCGCTGCATCTGATGCGCCTGTGTGATTACTTTGCGCAGCTGATACAAAAGAACTGATGCAGATGCGCAGACAAAAAAGTTCATTTGATTACAATTTCGAACGCGAGAACATTAAAAGTGGAAAATTAATAATTAACATATTTTTTGACTTGGATGAATGCAAAAATGAGTTGAAAGTATAATTAAAAATTATATTAAAAAAAAATTATAAGAAACAATAAATTAACAAAATAAAACAAATAAATAACAAATCAAATATTTACTCATCTATTGCATCAGCAATTTTTGTGATTAGTTTTTGATGTTACTTTGCGCATCATATACTACATCAGCGATGCATTTTAGAACTTACCACTTTTTAAGTGTTGCCATCTGATGATTTTCAGAACTCACGACGCATCAGATGCAGCGCAGTGATGCATTTCCGAACAGGCCCCACACAAAATTCAACTGTTGGTTTTGCTGTCGCCTTGTTTTACGAGTAGCTAGGCTAAACTTCTTAAACAATTAAGTACAACAACAACAACAACAACAACAAAAATAACAACAACAACAACAACAACAACAACAAACAAACGATGATAGATAGCCACGGCGGTTATAGCATAAAATGTGCCACAAGCTTTTGAAACTGTGCTTTGACTGAACTATTTAAAATTTCGAAGTTAAAGCAACAGAACAGTCATCAAGAACGCGTGATGTACCTGTGCTATGCCTTAACTGCAAACATGTGCGCAGCACAGCACAGCAACAACAGTTTAAAAAAATAACTAAACTTTTCGCAGAACCGGCAAATGAATTTTTTTTAGTGCTGTTGCTGTTTTGCTGGCAATTTTTTTATTACTGTATTCATACTATGCTGGCATAAATTTAATTCTTTCTTGGGATTGTTGTATTATTGAAATATTACAATTAATGCAAAATTTTTTACTGTGCATATGCAAAGCGAATGCAATTTAATTATGTTTTATAATTTTTCATATTAAAATCTTAAGTGAGCAAGCAGGTGTTTCGAGCGAGTCAACTAATTAATTATTGAAAATAAATTTATCTAAATGAATTGATAATAACAAATTTCATTTGTGTAATAAATAAATTTAATGAGTTTTAATGCCTTACATGAGATGAGATGAATATAAAATTTTTGACGTTTTCAAAATTTATGCAAATGCATTTACTCATTGAGACAGATTGATGTGCGTGAGCACCATCATACAAACTCGTTTACAGCCTTAGCGCTATTGGAAATGTGCTGAAATACTCGTACATACGCAACGAAACGTGAGTTATTGGAAGGTTTCTTTCTGGCAAACTTACTCCTTGCAAAAAGCAATATTTTTTTAATATATTTTTAATGATTTCCATAAAAGTTTTTTAACGAGTGGAGTGACTGGGTTAATTAAACGGGAAATAAAATTACTTCTAATATTTTTTATTATGACAAAACCGCTTATGCGGGAGCTTAATGTTTTTCCTTCCAGTGTTCTGGGCCTAGAGATTGCTCAGCAAAAGTAACAACTACACTAAGGGAAAAAACGTGCTAAAATTAAGATTTTACTTACGCTCGCAATCAAATCATTTCAATCTTAATAGTCTGTTAAATGTGAAAATTCTTGATTCAAAAATAAAATCTCATTTTTTTAAGATCGTAATCTTAAGATTGTAATCTTAAATAAAATCTAATTTCAAGATCAAGATTATGTTCTTAACAATTTAAGAATACGATCTTAAAATTAAGATTACGTTTTTTATTTAAGCAATGCGTTCTTAAATCTTAAGGGCTAATAAATCAGTCAACGATTATATGTATTTTATTTTTAAATCTTATTTAAACGAAAAAATTCATTTCTCACCGCACAATTAAATCAAATTTAAATAGCCCACATTGTGTATTTAAGTGTTGTTTAAGTTTTGTGCATGTGTGTGTTTTTTGAAGGCACGTGCATGAGCATCATGTGTTCGTATTAAAAAGAATTTCGTTTAATTTTCGCAAATATACAACAAATGTAACACAAATTTTCATATCAATTGATAAATCAACTTTTTTATTTATATTGAACAGCTGTTCTTTGGAAAGCTTTCCAAAATATTTGGAAATCTTGTAGTGCTCCCTTACTTTCAATGTAATTTGATCATAACTTTAATTGTATTTAAACACATTTAAATTTTTTATGAAAATTAAATTAAACAATATTTAAATATTCATTGATTTATTAGCCATAAGACCACACAGAGAAAAAACTGCCTCATAGAATCAAGAAGATTTTCTCTATGAAACGTTTTTAGGCTAAAGGGTATCCCAGCAGAAATAAGCGAAAATTTTTTCATAGAGATTCCTTTTTGTTTGGTAAATCTTATTCATTTTATCAGGAAGAAAACCATTTATTTTTGGCAAAAAAAAAAAAAAACAATCCACAGGGAAAAATTTCTTTATTCTATTAGGTTTTCTTATAAATTGTAAGCTATAGGGATTTCTTATTGATTTTATTAGGTTGCCTTATTAATTTTTTCAAAAAGGGTTTCTTCTTGATTTTATTAGGCTATCTTATTGATTTTTTCCAATAAGTTTTCTTCTTGATTGTAGTAGGTTCCTATATGATTATGTTTAAACCATCGTATTGATTTTTTTAATAAAGAAATCTTCTTAATTTTATGAGGTGTCTTGTTATTTCATATCTATAAATAGACATAGAGAACATTTTTTTTGATCTTTTTCATTTTTGTAAAAGAATGTTTGCACAATAATTTCATTGGTTATTCAGGCTGCTTGTTAGCATATTTTTTAGAGTTCTTGTCCATCAGTCAGAAGTTTGCTGGGGCAATACTTGGTGAGTAAGTTAGTTAAGAATATAAGATAATGTGTATGTATGTATGTATAAATAAATAACATCTACAATATACTACATACATACATACATACATATGTATGTATATGGTATAGAATTTAAATGAAAATACATAAGTACAGAGAATAAAGACGCAATTTATTTTTTATTTTTTATGAGGTCGCCTAATAAAAACAAGAAGAAAACCTTATTGAAAAAATCAATAAGATAACCTAATAAAAACTTGAAGATTTCTTCTTGATTTTTGCAAAAAGGTTTTCCCTATGAAATTAATAAGATTTCCTTATTGAAAAAAAAAAAACAAATAAATTTCTTATTAATTTTGTTCTATTTTATGAGGTATTTAGTAGGCACTGTTTTCTCTGTGCACACTATTACTGATCAAATTTCAAGAATATTCTTCTTTAATTTAGATTGCCATTTTTCTCTTAGGTCCAAATTCACAGTCTATAGTTAACTAACGCTCGTGATTTAACTAACGATTTTTCTTATAAATTTCATTGGTTAAAACCACCTTCATTAGTTAACTAAATTTGAGCCTTAGTGTACTGATTCATTAGACAGTCCTTACTATAAAAAAGGGTGTCGCAAATATTGTCTATCGATGGGAAAAGTGTATTGATCTAAAAAAAGAATATGTTGAGAAATAAAGAAAATTTTTTGAAAATTGTTTGCATTTTCGTTGTTAGTTTAGCTGGTTTTGCGAACGCTCACGTATTTTAAATAAGTTCTTTAATTCTAGTATCCACAATCATGAATGTCTTTTTTTATTTTTAATATGTAGCAACTAGAGTACATAATGCAAAATATAGCATGTATGTATATACGTATTGCCAATAAATCTTTTTCGTTTTTATTTACTCTTAAGAAAGAAAGTTTTAAAACATGCTCACAGTTCTAGATTTATTTGTTTAAGTCATAAACTCAAGTGGGGCAATTTCATGTTGCATTAATTATCGGTTAGAGAACATAGAACCGTTACAGTCCATTAATGCAATATCCACACCTTGGTGCTAAGTTGTGATTCACAAAAAAAAATTTTACAAACTCAAACGAACTTTAACTTTTTTTTTTTAAATAAATATACATATATGTATACATATATGTATATATAAATATGTACGAGTATGTTTGTATGTATGTATTGATTGAATATTAACGGGTTTTTTTTTGGTGGAATTGTATCACGAAGTATTTATGTTTTTAAACAAATATTTGATTTGAAATTTGTGAGTGTTCTAGTTAATTAAGTAAAGTCAAATGTGTTAAAACGAAGTATTTAGTACACATACAGATTTTTTATATCTTTGGTACTTATTGAGCCTTTGCTTGAATAGAGTTATAACTCGATAAAACTAGTTTTATATTAAACGAGTTTGAATTTTCGAATTTACTAACAATTTAATGGAAAAAGAAAATTGTATTCTTCTATGAAATTTTTAAAAATAAATAAAGAACAAAATGATGAGTAATTCTGCATTTTTTATTTAAAAATCGCGTTTTTTGAGTTATGAGTCTATTGCAGCAAAGGCAGTATGTGGATTTAACTCTAGTACATTTAATTTATTTCATACACTTTTAATATGACTGTGTGCCAATTTTTTTTTAAAGTATTTTAATTACAATTCTGCTAATCATTTTATTCCAGTTTTGTGAAAAACAATTTTCAATTAAAGCGATAATTTTTGTAGGATGATGGCTGCGATAGAAGTAAACGTGACGAAAGCGCAAGGTATTGTTAATGCAATAAATGTACAATTTATTAAATAGTAGATTTAAATTAGCATTCATGTTAATCCACTTGGTCGAATTGAATAGAAAAATTGTGATTCACAACTTTCTTTGGATATGGTCGAATTTGGAACAATTTTTCCGTCTTCCCTCGCCAAATTTTATTGATAACCATGGCAGGGTGCTCAGTGTTCTTTTGAATTCTGTTGCCAGATTTTGTAAATTCTGTGGCAATAGGGAAAAAGTGCTTAAGTCATATTTTACTGTTTTGTAGGAGAGCAGTTTTAAGCTTTCGTTAATTTTCAGAAATTTATTTCTTTTGTTAAGGGTGTTTTTTTATAGAGTGATACAAGTTTAAATCATAATAAAGCATAGTAATATATTTTTGATATTAATGAAACGGTCTTTATTGGATAGAAAATTTTATGACATTAATGTTTAAATATGATTTCGGCCATGTGGCCGCCACGGCTGTCGCGTACAGCGCAATCTGGAACACCAATTTTCACAAACTTTTTGCAGCATTTGCCGCCGTATCTCGCCGATAACTCTTCGAATGTTGATTTCCAGGTGTACAATTGTTTGTGGTTTATCGACGTATACAAGTGATTTTACATAACCCCAAAGAAAATAATCCAATGGGGTTAAATCACACGATCTTGGGGGCCAATTAATTGGGCCATTTCGTGAAATTATTTTTTCGTCAAAAGTTTCCTTGAGTAAATCAATTGTAGCGCCCGCTGTGTGGCAGGTGGCTCCGTCCTGTTGGAACCACATATCAGCAAAATTAATGCCAGCTAATTGAGATACGAAAAAACTTCGAATCATGTTTCTATACCGTTCATCATTGACAGTAACATTCTGACCATCATCGTTTGGGCCAATGACTCCGCCAGCCCATAAAGCGCACCAAACAGTAATTTTCTGTGGATGTAATGGTATTTCGACAAAAGCTTGTGTATTCTCCTCACTCAAAATGCGACAATTCTCTTTATTTACGTACCCATTTAACCAAAAATGGGCTTCATCGGAAAATACAATTATGAAATATAAATTTTTGCTTCAGCCCATTCGACGAATTGGCGGCGCATACGATGATCGTTTGGTTTTAATTCCTGTTGAATCTTGAAAGCTTTTAAGCCAAGATATTTGCGTAAAATATTCCATAAAGTGGAAGGACACAACCCCAGTTGCTGAGAATGGCGACGAATTGATTTATTAGGATCATCTTCAATGCTTTCCTGTACAGCGGCTATAGATTCTTCAGTGCGCACTGTTCGACATCTCACGGGATGCAAATTATCAGTAACAGTAAATGTGGTCCGAATTAGCAGCTCTGAAGGACGATTATGTACGCGATAAAATGGACGAAGTGCACGATAAGTTTGACGAACAGAACCATTATTTTGATTCGAAATTTCCACAATTTGCACGCGTTGCTCTGGTGTAAGTCGATCCATAATGAAATGTTAAAGCAAACTTAACAAAAAGCAACTATCTGCTGTTAAATGGGTGGTAAAACAAAGCAGTGATGCCAACTCAAAGTTGTATCACTCTATAAAAAACACCCTTTAGTTAAAATGGTAAATTCGCTGAGCACTTTTTTTACTTACAAAAACATTATGCTACCAACTATGGTTAATATTTTCAATTTGAAATATAGCAAAGTATAAGCAAAATTAAGCTTTTATTCGAAAAAAGATAAGCACCAAGTCATTGCGCTTTAAATTTCTGAAAACTCGAGTCTGTTCGTAAATGCATCACTGCGCTGCAAATGGAAATTTAAATGTTCTAAGCTGGTTCATTCACTGAAGTATATAACACACAAATAAATGTCAAATATAGTGTACAAACATGATTACTACTAAAACAGATTAACAGGGAACATGTATTGGATTGTAAATAAAAGTTTGCACGTGTGATGCAGAGCAGTGATGCATTTACGAACACACGCATAATTGAGAATTTTGGCAAAGCTGCTTTTGAATATGAAGATTACAGGAGTGCTATTAGCTTAAAATTAGCTTAAATCGACTTGAGCACTTGTTAATTTTTGCCACAGAATTGCTATGAATCATTGAATTATTGCCTATTTTAATATTACTCATGAAAATCAAATTTGCCAACAATGAAGAGGTTAAGTTTGCAGTTTAGCTGGATGTATTTTAAGGAGCTAGACATCTCTTACACTAAACAGGATATCAAAGTTGTTCAATATCGATGGGAAAAGTATATCGAGCTAAAAGGAAATTGTGTTGAAAAACAAAGAAACATTTTGTCGAAATGTATAGTGTTTTCCTTATTATGTCGGCTGATTTTGGAACTACCCTCGTACATACATTTGTATGTAAACACAATAGCTATTATTTTTAAAATAAACTGCTTAAGTCTAATACCGATTTAATTTAGTTTTATTTCTGTAACTCTAATTAGCTAAATGACCTCTTTTTAATGAAAATAAAGACAAGATTTAAATATTTTTATGTTTAGTTTAAATATTAACTGAGTCTTGACACAAGTGGCAATCACACAGTGTCATAAAGGCATAACTAGATGATAACAAGAGATGAAAGTAAGCATGTGCCTGTGTGCAGAAATGAAAAAAGTAAATAAAAATGAAAGAAAAATAAATAATGTGGAACTTTTGTCATTTCAACCATAATATTGACAAAGAGATATAAAAAAAAAAATATAATTTATATCAGTTGAAGTAGGGAGTGGAATAATCTAGAAATAAAACATTATTACCAATTCTCAACATCTAGTGTTAGCAATAGTCAATCAATCCTGTTGCAAGAATTTTTTTTATTAAAAAAAAAGTTATAAATAAATAATAAGAAAATAGTGGGAAATAAATTTTGTGCACAAAAAAGAGTGTGTTACTAAAATAATTTAATGGTTTTATTTTATTAAAAATTTAATTGTTTAAGGAAAAGCAGACAAAGCAGTAGAAATTTGTCTATAACATAATAACTCGTTAAAGCAGTTAAAGAAATTTCATTTCCATGGAACTAAGTTTGCCTTATCTTTCAGTCGTCGTTATTTTTATATTTTCAACGCACTTAAATGCTATTGTTACTGAAAATTATACCAATGACATGGATGGAGAAGAAATCAGTTTGCCAATTCTAAAGAGAGGCAAACGTTATTTGGATTTCACCAAAGGAACTCGTATGTCAGTGAGTTGGGAATTTCTCTGTGTACGATTATGTATTATGTTTTCGCTAATTTCTCATTAACTTTTAGTGGCGCACCACCGTTAAAAATAATATTCTTAAAGTAAATACTCTCTGGGCTTATGGTTTCGGTTTTCGTGCCAATTTTCCGTTTCCCGATAAGTCCGATCGTAGAAGACCATTTTTCAAGAGGGACGTTTTTCAATCCTTGACAGATGTTCTAGAGGGGTAAGTTAAATTTTTCGCACCGAATCAGTTTGATGTTAACTATTTATATTTGTATTATTTTCTTATTTGATTTGATTAGTAGTGGCCTGGATGGTCAGGCTTGTATGTTGAAATCCTTTTGCACAGCACATTTGGATGCGGAAAGTGAATTTAGCAGCGGAATGTTGTTTAAATTGTTAAAACATGTTTTTACGTAAGTTGAATGATTTTTTTTTTATCGAATAGTTGATAATTTGGGTTAACATAAAAAAAGATTAATAAGGTGGACTTTGATGTTCAAAAATTTATACCGTATCGGCAATTCTGTAACTCTAACTCATGTCTTGGTAAACTTATTTATGTGTTGTTATATTACATGTTATGTCACATAAAATCGCCAGCAATAAATCGAATGGAAACTTTAATTAAGTTACAATTTTCAGTGGACAAAAGTGTACAAACATATAAGATTTTGCGTTTCCATTGTTTGTTAATGTTAGCTGCGTGAGTTTAATTTTTTTATATGCATCATGCTTTATTTAACTCGTTTTCTAATTAACATCATCAAAAAATTGTTCCAATGTTCTAACAAGAACTGAAAAATTATTAAGATTGTATAAAAACATTCTTAGTCCAATCAATTTTCTTCTATTAAGTTGTTATTTTTTTTTAGTTTACGTTCATCACTGCTACTGAGCATAACATTTTTCCCAAGAAAAACTAGATTTATTAAATAAAAACTGATCCTTTAAAGAAAAAATGAATACCTTTAACATGTTGTTGTTTGTTTCGTCCAATGGATGTCTGTTTCTTGTTGTGGGTGTGTTAGTTTCCAGCTTTTTGCATTCGTACACCACAACAAGTTTAGCAAGAGCTTCCTTGTTAGTTACAGAGCAGGCATCAAGTGCAAATAATATTGCGGATAAGGAAATTGCATTTATTTCCTCAAACGGAAACCTAATAAATGATAACAAACCAATAGCAAGAACACAATACACACCCGTAAGCACAACAACTATATCTGCAGCAAGATCTGAACCAAATCAGGAACTGAAAAGGGGCAAGAGATATTTGGATTTATTGAGTGCCAGTCGCATGTTTGTGAGTATTAAGCGGCCAAAATAATTAAACCGAAAATATCTCTGCATCTATGCATTCACATGTGTGTTTGTATGTGTTTGCTCACTCACACCTCTGCAGTATACATATAATCAAAACGTATGTACATACGTACTATATATATTTTTTTAATTTCCTATTCGCATAATTAAGTTTCGTGTGAATGCGAAAAATAATATTGTGCCAAAACCCGTTATATGGGCCCATGGTTACGGTTTCCGTTGCAATTATCCGATAGAGAACGACAGAAAAGTCCGACCATTCCGCCGTGACACTTATGAAGCACTAGGAGATTTAATGGGCAAGTATGTGGAAATTGACCGCATTGGATTTGAAAATAAACATTTTGTATGAACTTAAATGTATCCTAGAAGTGGTTTTGATGGCAAAGCATGTGTTCTTAAGGCATTTTGCACAGCTCACATGGATAAAAATGTTGACCTTGACAATGGAATTCTTTTCAAATTGCTCAAATATATTTTTATGTAAGATTTTTTTTTTCAATACAGATTTTGTTTCTAATTATTTGTACAATGTTAATTTACGTAAGGTACATACATACATATCGTTAGCTAAAATGCAACAAGGAATAACTGTCAAAAATATAATTTTACAGGAGAAGCAAGAAACTAAAAAAAATAACTAGTAATAAAAGCGCTATTTTTGATCACAGAAGTGTAAAAGACATGTAGATTAATGGCGTCCATAATAATCAATCAAAAACGCGATTTTAAATTTTTTGTTAGTTACAACTTTTTGCATTTTAGCTAACGATATGTACATAAGCATAAAAATATTTATAAAATTATATATGCATCCACAAATACAAATATGAACATACATATACATATGTATGTAAATATGTATATTTTTTATTTCAGTTTAAATGATGAGGACAGAAGACATTTCCCTTATCTGAAACACGAGAATTGCCACCAACTACTGCACAGTCATTGCCCGCTCAGCTTCAATAATATTTCGCCATTTACTGATGATGTGTAACTTCAGTATAGACTTCAAATAAAAAAAAAACATAAATACATTTTTACATACTACATACATATGTATATTTTATTTTTACTGCCTATTATTATAGTTGATCGGTTGTGAACAAGGCACATTTATTTCCAGGTAATCTAGCCGCACGGCACTGCTCCTGTCCAAGTTCCGGTCTATGCACACACTGTGTATATTATTTACACGAAGTCATTCCTCGTGTTTTTACCCCCCTCGTGTTTAACTTGGACTTGGGCATGCTAGAACTTGGAATATTCCTTTTTAAAAGTACCACTACACTCATCGGTGTCAACTTGTGTAGAACCGTATCTATGTATTCTGATACGGTGATCATTACTAGATCCAACCACTCGCGTTGAGATATCTGATAAGGTCACTCAACCCAATCTCAGATAAATCTGAAAGATCGTGGAAGAAAGTGGAAGATTGTCTCGGCAACTTCGGCAGAGCTCATTATAGGACAGACCTATCCTACTAGCATCTAGCGGGGCACTGGGCACCCGTCATGACTGCAAAGAGCCTCGGATGTCCCTACGGTTCCTATTTGTTAATTGTATTAAGCGCCTATCATTGTAGCAAGGTCACATTTTCTTAGCAACCTTGCAACCAGCCTTACAGAGATAGTGCTTGAATATACCGCTTCTAATAGCACTAAACAACATGGCTACCACTACGGCATTGGAGGCATTCGTAGCAGAGCCAGCTCTATCCAACTCGTCCGCCCGTTCGTTACTTAAAAAATTGCTTGTGCTGGAATCCAGAAGAGGCTGAGCTCAGCCTGACCACCCACTCTCAATAGCAAACTCTTACAATGCCCGACTAGAAAAGTCGAAGGGATATATGATTTTAGGGATAAAAGTGCTGATTGGCTGTCGACATGGGATATGGGTATATCCTTCTATTTTATGTACTTTTTGGCTAAGTAGACTTTAATATGTTAATTTATTAAAAAAAGTTGGCGGTGCATGAACACCAAAATTTATGCAATTTTTTAAATATTTCTATCCAGACGACTCTTACAAAATTTCATACATGCTGGGAGGAGCTCTTGTAATGACACAATAGTGCATTTTTTAGGTGCATGATCCCATATGCATCGCACTCTAATCCATTATTTTATGTAACTCTGACCTTTTCAACTGGCGAAGTCATCATGAATAGAAAAAACAACAGACTAGAAATTTTAAGTTTATCAAATTTTACTATAGAAATTTTTTTAAAAAAGTAGTCAGATCCTCACGAAAACACA
The DNA here is from genome assembly GCA_944452675.1 of Tachina lurida. NCBI lineage: Eukaryota > Metazoa > Arthropoda > Insecta > Diptera > Tachinidae > Tachina > Tachina lurida. The sequence continues at coordinate 1,731,443 of OX101752.1, forward strand.
AATGTGAAAAGTTTTGGCCATCAAAAGTAGTGAGATAAAAATGTTGACCAAGTTCTTGTTTGGCGCAATACCTATTTTAACAATCTCTTATGAATTTATAAATTTATAATCATCATGGCAATATTTTGACTCCCTCATTAAGCCGTGCAATCAATTTGTTCATTGCCGAGGTATGGTTTACATATTTTATTTAAATAAAATTTTAACTTTTCTTACTACAACACTAAGAATTCATATTGAAATGTTGTTAAATTTTAATGTGTTGTATAGTATCCAGATGGTGGTGTTGAGTATTTTCCAAATGCCAACTCAAGTAAAGAGAACCCGCAATCATACTTCTCGGAACAGTCAACAATCGAACGTCCTTTCCGATAGGCTCGATCATACAACTCAACATCAGAGTTTTCTATTACTTCCCGTGAAAATACTCGTTGCTTAGGTAAACTAGAAGAAAATAAAAAAAATGGTTTGGTGAATGTGGAGTATGAATGTTTCGTCACTTATTTTGCGCACCTAAAAATAGCTCTTAGCATTTCTCCAATCATGCTCATTTTCGTTTTCTGGAAATATTGCCGGCTCTCACATAATGCTCTCAATATGCAGTCGCGTCCATTGTAGCCCATACTGTAAGTATAAAATGAAAAACAAATAAAAAAGTTGAAAATTTAAAATAAATCATTTTTATCTCACTTATCAACTACTTTTTCGATTTCTTGGTATAGAGACCGTCTAGATCGTCTATGCCAAACGGCCACAGGTATTGGGCGTTTGGCGAAACCGTGTAAATGATTTAAGATCCAAGTTGTGTTGGGTAGATCGTAAGCCACACCCCAATTGAGGCCGAAGCTCATGTAGTTATAGCTTGGATTACCAATAATTCCGACTGTAAAACAAACAGCAACCTAAGGACCAACAAAGTAAGAACGAACGAATGAAAAAATATCTAACAAAGGAAAAGCACCTCCTTGACAATCTATTTTCAAAATACTCGTATATTACAATTGAAGATAAACCTTAAAATTTGATACCTTTGAGTTAAATATTTATGGTTACCTTGGGAAGAACACAAATGGATCCATTGCGATTCTGTCTTTATCGTAAATATACATATGGGCATTTCTCCGAGAAATTCTACTTTTTTTGTCGCGTGCGACAGCAAGTACTTTTAAGCTACGGTCACACTTGACAAACATTTGCCCAAAAAAGCGTAACCAATAAATACTAATGGAAAATTTTTTGCTTCAGAGACGTATTTATTAAGTTAATTAGTTTCGTATTTAACAAATATGCAAAATTATAAAATATAATATTATTGGAAACTACTAAACTCAATAAACACGTGTCTGAATCAAAAGATTTCTCATTAGTATATACTGGTTACGCTTTTTTGGGCAAATGTTTGTCAAGTGTGACCGTACCTTTAGCCTTGTATTTCTGAACAACATGATTCAATTTTTCTTAAAATTTTACCTAACGCAGAGTTGCTGACGGCAAAATACACTTGTGATAAAATATAATACCAGATTTGTAATCAGCGTTCCCGAAACCCCCGGACGAAGACTTTTAAGGTATTCAGGCGGATCAAAATTGAGTTGATAACTTCAAAGTCTGTTTTCTAGTTATCCGAGCATAGGTCCCTTTTAACTGTCCGTGTCACATATAATAAATGAAAAGTTTTCTATGCATCACTTGAGTAAGCAATTTTTATACATATTTTAAAAGGAGTATAGCCATGTATTGCAGTTCAAATAGACGAATGTTATAATGTCATACAAATTAAAGGAGTTTCTTTTGAATTAAAAAAATGTGATATGCATCTTAACACTTCAAAAATTACATTAGAAATTGAGCGGTAAAGCGATATTGTATAATCTAGTGGTATTGAGATCTAGAGTCTTTTAAAGACTCTTTTTTTTATCAAATTGCCACCCTCGTATATATATTTTTTTTAAATAAAGCCTCAGATATTTTCCATGATGTTAAAATCCGGAGAATATGAAGGTCAATTTAGAAATTTTATATCGTGCTCTCTGAGTTCCAGCTCTGGTAGTGTGAATTATATCTTTGTGTTGTTGGTTGGTCCACGATGGGGGCCCATATAACTTTTTAAATTGTGGAAACGTGTCTTCTAATATCCATTTGTGCGATGCTTCACTCAGTTTTTCCATTTCAAATATCAAGTCGATAGACAATTCCACAGTAAAATATGGCACCCCATACCACATCTCCTCCTTCCCTAGTGTATCTTTGTTGAAAAAATATTTCGTCCTTTCTTAAGTAGTGTAGATAAAAGTTGTATCCTTCTTGTCAGAAAAAATACTCCTTTAAAATTTAAAAAATTATATTCCTTATTTAAGTGATGCACAGTGTATGTATGTGTGAAAATGAAAATGTATCGAATGCGTGAAATTAACAATACAAATGGAACCGCGGATTTTCATCAAATCATTCATTTAATTTTTTTTACATACATATTGAAAAATGTAAGATTCGGCTTGTTTCTGATTTTATAGTAAGACAAAAAAAAATTTTTTAAATGAAGTACATTTAACAATTTTGGATTTATCACTAAAATGTATGGAAAGACGCGTAGAAACTACCACTAACCAACCCATTACCAAAGAAGCATTAACAATGATAAAGTCTTTGCAAACATACGGAAAATGATGAGCCTTCAGGAAATGAGAGATAACGTTTTGGACGAACAAGTAAACGTTGCTGCTGCAAAAGTAATGGCGATCGTGTTGGCGATATCGATATCGGTGTCACTAGCGATGGACATTTTTTATTTCTGTCACCGCTGCGGTTTTTCGCTGTTGCTGTGCTGACATTTGTGTCGCATATGTTTTTTCGGCAGTTGGTTGTACGTGTGAAATTTTTTATTGATGACAGTAATAAGTTATTATCGTCTGCAGCATGTAGTTTAAGTTGAAATGTGTCAAATACGATTTGATGTTTATTAATGTAATTCTCATTGAAGTTATTTATGGCCAAGACAGCATTGTTTCGAGCGGCAACAGTTGGTTTTGCAACATTAAAAGTATTTCCCTGTATCACAAAATCTCCATAAATCACCAATAATAATATTGCGAAAGCCTTTGTTGCACAAAAACTATTTAATTCGTGTAACACAAAGAGATACGCGCACATTGTCAACGAATGATTGTTAGGATGTGCCATGTTGCAAGAGTGGCAGGCAATAAATGCATGAACAACACGAAAATAGTGTGTTGTATGTACTCGTATGTGTTGCTTGTTGTTTGCACTTTGTAGAATTGTTGTAAATTTTTGCTTAAATTTCATTTAAAGCTTAACTGTCTGTGCCTGCAAACATTCTCACTTCTACTAATTTTTTCATTTGTGGCATCAAATATTGAACTCTAAATAGAATTCCATTAAATCTAACAACAGATGGTAAATGGAATACGAGTGAATGAAAGAGGGAATGGGCGTATGAATGGATTGATGAATGTGTTTAGTGAAATGGCATGGAAAGAGATTGTATTATAGTTAGCAATATATTGTTGTTACCAAGAGTTTGTGTCTTGATTGTTTTGAGGTGGTGCCTTAAAGTTGTATTTGTTGGTATAACTATGTATTACAACAGTTTACACTTTTATAAGTTCACTACAAAGCCAGAATGTATTTGCAAAGCTTTCTACATGCCACAGAGAAAATAGTTGAACTTGTGATTGTGCGAGTAGCACCCCTGCAGAAAATGCGAATAGTGAAATTGTAGTGATTTACTAGTGACTTTGTCAGTAGTACTACTGACCAGGTGTATCCCAGCCAATGTAATTATCTATTGACATTTAACATTAGCTTGTCATTGAAAATCCACCACTAGACTGTAGCAATACTGACTAAGTAGTTCTTTTGGGACCACATGGAGACATTGGAACCAAAGATTCACTAGTAAATTTTAGGGGCTCCAGTCTACAATATCGATATTTCCTCGCTCCATGTCAATAGTAAAATTGTAGTGATTTACTAGTGACATTGTCAATAGTACAACTGAATAGGTGTACCGCAGACAATGTAATTACCTATTGACATATAACATAGGGTTGTCATTGAAAATCTGCCAGTAGACTTTAGCACTATTCATTTACGACCATATGGAGACATTTGAACTTAAGAATCACTAGTACATTTTAGTGACCCTCGTCTACAATTTCATAAGGGTTGGGCCAACGAACTTAAATACATACATACCTACATACATAAGTACGTAAGTTTTTAACATTATTGCATAGCATAATAAAAAAGAAAAACAAACTATTGACGCGTTCAATGGCAATATTTTTTTTTTTTTTTTTTTATAAAAGAGAAGTAACACTCAGGCAATTAATGCCTACTACTATTACTAGGTGTTACCTTCTTTAGGAAAGGGATAGTGAGAGAGAAGACAGGTGGTGAAGGAAGAGATAGAGGAAAGCTTCATTCTTTTACAACTCTGCTTTTTCGCACGTTTTGAATAATGCAGTGTTGCAGCGCCTCTCTGATGTTAAATGAGGCGTATTAATTTTTTGAAGCTGTGTCTTGTAGCCATTTTATTGATTATTTTACTTCGCCAATGATTTTGCTACACAACGAAGGAGGGCGCTCTGATGTTACATTAGGATTAGTATCTGCTGAAGTCGGTATAGTTCAGTGACCAGTGACTATGCCTTCATCACTTGAACTTTCCTACAACAACTGACACAAAGGGACACTAATGCACATCAGAAAAATGCGTGGTGTTGTTATTTAATGACTGTCGGATACAGGGATTGAACCCAGGACCTTCGGTTTTGTAGTCAACGTGCTAACTACTTCAGCCAACGCCACCCTCAACGGAAATACATTAGAACTGTTGTCTCTAACGTATCTCTACTCGCGCATAAAAGGAAAATTGTCGACATTTCAACTAGTGCAATTGTCGCTAGAGAAAAGAGTGTTGACATAGAGACATATGGTACTAGGCTGGCTAGAGGGACACAACTATGTATGTGTGTATGTATGTTGCATGAGCTTCTAGGTGCGATAAAGTATGCAGATTGTAAAAGAAAATGTTGCGGGCTCCTTTTTCATTCTGGAAGAGGTAAGTGCCTAAAACATTTCATTTGTTACGTAATTCCAATTTGAAAAATTTAAAATTAATTATACTCCGTAAAGAGGAAGCTTAATATCTTAATGTTTGTCACAATATGTTGCCTTTACATACTCAAAATCACACTCACATACACATAGCAAATGGTAACACGTTTACATCTTCAAACCGCATAAGATTTGAATATTACAAGAAATGTTTTCTAGTTGACATGCAGCAATTGTAAGAGTCATGTTGCGCTCATAGTGCATTTGTAAGTGGGAAATATGAATTCAAGTACAGGAACGTTGCGCTGTGTGTGTGTGTATGTGTATTCACACCAGAGATTAGCAATGCATCATATTTTCGCTATTCATACTGACTCATAAAATTTTAAGTATAAGTGCGTAGATATCATTTAAAATCAAACACTCTGATTTACGCGTACTCGCCATGACATTGATTTATAAGTGTAAGATTGTACTGACTTACTATTGACGATATAACTGCACTCTGGGAAATGTCCGTAGTAAAACTGTACTGATTCACTATAGACGCTGCAACCACCGGCAGGAATTATAAATAGTAAAATTATACTGATTAATTAAGTATGGATCTGAAAGTGTGACAAATCCTTAACTGATGGCCAAAAATCTTCCACAGGGTAAAAAAAATTTCATAATTATCACTTTCAATTCAAATTTTTTAATTTTCTATTTTTATACAATAAGGATTATTCTTTTATTTGTTTTTTTGTAATTTCTTTTTTTATAAAAACTTAAATTTTGTTTGACGCCACTTTTTTTTTCCAACAGGACAATAAAACATTAAGAAGAAGCATAGTTATGTGTATCTGAATTAAGGTTTCTAAGCATCAAAGATAATATTAATATGTAGACGCTCCGTTGACAATGTCACCAAAATAGTCGACAAAAGTGGTCACTTGAGGACACTTAACCCCACGTTTCCTTCAGGGTAAAGAGTTTGCAAGTAGTATACAATAGTAGTAAATAGGGTTGTTTTTCAATTCCTGCAAAAAAAAGCAAGAGAGAAACACATAACCTAATAATGAGAACTTTAATGTTCGTATGCGAAGTTAACATTGTGAATCATACTTATTTTGCATCTTGCATGGAAATTGAGTAGACTTGTATCGAACTCTTTCAGCAGCTCGTTTTTGACACAAACCAATGATCAAACCCATTTAAATTACATGGGTTTGATCATTGGTTTGTGTCAAAAACGAGCTACTGAAAGAGTTCGATACAAGTCTAGAATTGAGTTAAGGAGATTCGAAATCAACAACATCATAAATATTGCTAAGTATGAGTTCGATGTGCACTTCAAACTTTCGAGTGAATATGATTTATAGACAACATTGCAATAAGTATGAGTACGAATAAGTACAAGAAATGATAAATCATGATTCAACTCTACTCACTTTTCCACTACTCATTGCGCTTCCCTGATTCGCACATTATAATAATACAACACCACCCCACATAAAATACGTTTGCGGACGCAGTGGAGCCTCTCGCAAAGTCAGAAGTAACGGGTATTGAAATAGGTAAAGATTTGTGGAAGGATGCCAGAAACGAAAACATTACACAGTAAAAATTTTAAGTGGTTTAATTTTTGTATTTTTTTTATACTCAGCGGCTTTAATTATAAGCTATTTTGGAATTAAAATTTGAAATTAATATAAAAAAAAATATTAAACTATTCTATATCTATACTATTCTGAGATAAATTGAATTCTTTTTGGGTTTGTTATACATGTGTAAATACCGGCTTGGAATTAAAATTAATTAAAAATTGTTTTCTGTGTATCACACTGCAAAATAATCTTTAATTTGAACAGTTTTCACATGTAGATAAATATATATAAGCAGTTTCTTTGGTGACAAATTAGAATTTGTATTCAATTATCTTAAAATAATTTAATTGCAATTCATATAAAAATTTTCTGGACAAGTCGCTTGCTTGCATTGTGTAAACTACATATTCACTGCTAGATTACAGAAGACAAGTAAAAATTCTCGTCTGTCTTCTATAAAATGGCAGTTAGTTTAACTTTACTTTAATTTTTCTCAATCTACCCACGCACTTCCTAATGCCGAGTGCACACTGTGGCATTTAGTGACAAATATGGCAAAAATAACAGTGGGAACTAGTGGCAAAGTTTGTCATTTCCGATAATTTTCGTTGTGTGGCACTACCACATAAACTCTTTGCGCATCTGATGTAAACAGCTGTGAGAATAAGTTGGCTGCATTTTGACAGAAATACCGAAAAAATTTTAAATGTGTGTGTGTGTATAAAAATTAAAAATTATGGAAAACGAAAAATTAAGTAGAAAATCATAGAATAGTGTGAGAAAAATTCAAGCGCCCTGGACGCATGACATGACGACACAGCTAATTCAGTTTTGGAAATTCGTGAGGCTGTATGGAATTATATGTCTATGTAGAGCTTATAGGTATACAAATGCTAGGAAAACTGCATGGGCAGAAATTTCGTTTGAATTAGGTCTTCATGTGCACGAAATTTTTAAACCAACTTGAATACTGCTTCCGTAAACTGGAATGCAGAGTACAGTATAATCCTTTGGTAGTACGCATATTAATCCCTTGTGTTTTCTACCAATTTCTTTGTCGTTTTTAGATTTTCTTAATTTTTTTCTTATTATTGATAAGCACACAGTGACACTAGCCAATTGAATAATTTTGGGATTATCCATTTGAATGAATATTAATTAACAAACAATACGAAAAACAAAGTCTCACAATGATAAAGCAAACGACACTAAATGTCATTATGTCAAAATTAGTTCTTGATGTAGACAATGATACCGTATTGCCATTATTTAGGGATGGGACCATTTCGTGTCACAATGACACAACAAAATTGTGTGTCATCGAAAAATTTTATGGGAACGGCTCTGCAAGCATATGAAAATGACACCACAAAATGACAACACATGAGGTCTGTTCCAGATGCATAACAAAACAGTCCGAACTTGTACAAAGTAATCCAAAAGCGTTCCAGATAGCAAGTTTTGTGCAATTTTGAGAGCGAATGAGAGAGTAATTTTTTTCATTTCCTGTACTAGAGATCGACCGAAGGCGTTTTTTTGGCCGAAGCCAAAATCCTAAACTTCGGCCAAAACCGAAGCCGAAGCCGAATGTTTTAAATTTTAAAAATGATACTTGTTTTATATGAATTAAGAAAAAAGTTTGCTTTTTTGAGATCACTGAAATAGCTGTAATATCTATTGGATACATAACAAGAAAAATAAAACTATTTTGCAATTTCTAGATTGCTTTTTCATATGATCACTCACAAGAACGTCCAAGTAAAAGAAAATAGAAAGCAACAGGGTTGTATTTCAAAGCAACCCTTTCAAAACGTTAAACACAATAGAAACTGTCGGCGAGCAACGACCAAAAATAATGTTATTTTTCAAGCTTGGAATGAAAAATATTCGGCTTCGGCTAATCGGCCGATTTTTGCCGTAGGCCGAATGTTGGCCGATTACCAATTTTTGGCCGAAGCCGAAGCCGATTAATCGGTCGAACTCTATCCTGTACAAACTAGTACGAACTTTTTCTTCTGGGTAAGTTCGGACAAGAATTGAATAATCAGCTGTTTTTTCTTTACATATGAAACTGAAATATTAATCAGAAAATTTGCAAATATAGCAAAAAAGTTTTTACACACATTTTTATTAAAAAGCAAAATGGAACGTTTTTGAAATAAAGCATAAGTTGTAAGCACATTTGTGCTTATTTTTCCATTTCTTTAATATAAAAAAAAATGATTTTTATGATTTTTTAAATAATTCACCTAACTTCTACCTTTTTGGAGATTTTTTTCATTTACTTTTTGCAGCTGTTGTCAATGATGCAAATTTAATGTTTTTATAATGTTATGCGTTTTAAGCGACTAAAATCACTAAAATAAAATTTAATTTAAAAAGTAAGCAGCACTAGTATTTCAAGATGTGCAATTATGGTTTTTTGCGTTCCAGCAATTTTGGATAACTTTTTCATATTCCGAACATTAACAAAATCTTGTGGAACACACCTATGAAATGCCAGATGTAAGTTCGGCATAATAGTTCTATTAATTTCACATAGCATTTACATATATATGTATGTACATATGTATATACTTACGTATATACCGTCGCTAAATAATGTAACTAACATTTTTGATATTTTACGGGAGACATTTTAATGCCGTTCGAAAAAAAATACACGCCTCATCGAGTTGCTAAACTATTTATTTTAAGTTGAAGGTCTATATGTCGAAGAAGTTTAATGTATTAGGCTAATTTCTTACGTTTTGTATAGAAACTGTTGACAGTATTTTGTCTCTTCTGTAAAATTTGCTGCTGAAAGTGAGTTAGCAGGTCTACACTCTAAGCCTGCGATATATGTACATATGTATTTTGATTCATGCTGAAATATTCAAATTCATAACCTGTTCAGCGATATCGAAAGTATACGTTCGTTCTATACAAATACAAATTTAATAACTAAAAGGTCAAAGAAATTTGCGAAAATCAAATACAAATTTTCTATTGTATTGTTGTTTTCTATATAAATTTTAAAACGAACATATTCGCTGAACTGATCGGGTTAACAAATCTTTTCAAATGACCCACATAAATACATACGCATAAACATATGTATGTATGTATGTATGTATGTATGTATGTATGTATGTATGTGTCATGCCATGTGTATGTACATACATACATACATATTATGTAGGTATAAGACTAAAGTTTTATACATGAGACGATGGTTTTGCATATTTGCATTTTTAACAAAGGAGCAAAGTTTTCCTCGTTGTTAATTTTGAAGGAAATACATGCATACATATCTGCACATTTCTGTATGTATGTATGCATACACATATCGTGCCATAACCGCCTAAAAAGCTCAAGCGACATAATTTTCGAACATAATTTTTTGAGCGAAACCGATTATTTGCGATCGTAAAAAACGATGTCCAAAAAATGTATCGGCTAAGAAATTTTGGCGGTTATGCCTCGATATGTACGCATGCTTCTTTCTATGTACCACAAAGATTGCAATAGAAATGAGGCTGCCATGTGTAATTTGGAAGAAGGGCTGTCTTCCAAAACACATGTTGCTTTGCATACAACATTGTCACATGTTCCTAAAACATAGATACGCAATCTCCTCAAATAACGCCACTAATCGCGCATGCATGTAAGGTATATTCCATAAAGGACAAGGACTAGTCCAAATATAGTCCAAATATACATACAGAGAAAATATGGTAGATTTAACAATGTAATGTCCTAGGATTGGCTAGGGCTGGCCCAACCTTGCATTAAATCGGACTAACTGAAAAACTAGCCCACTTGAGACATTTAAGGACGGTACTTTCGAGGAACGACTATAATTGGTAAAGCATGAACACTTGTCAGACATTGTCCATGACAGCATTAAATGGAAGCATGTAGCAACTATTTTTTTATAGACGTAGTCCAACATTATCTGCAGGGATGTGTGAAGGCATATTAGTATTAGTGAGGTGAAAGAGCTACCCAGCAAACAGATAGTCAATTGTTTGAAGCATGATGGGGGATTATATTTTCTTACAATTTTACAAATTTTTTTTTTAAATAGTTTAAATTCCCTCATAACATTGTTTGACTGAAGAGACTAACAACGAAGTAAGTTTTTTTTGATATTCCGTATGAGCATAACGTTTCCTAAATGTGTGTTTTATGATATAAGACGAATTGCGTATTACCAAAAGCATTTATGATCATGCAATATTTTTCAAATTGCATAATTCGTTTTGTTCTGTGAAATTTAAATGAAGCCCGTGTGCTTGCTGGGTAACTATTCTTGAAGCTGCAAGAATATTATCGAAGCAGTAATTAAATATTGTACATCACACAGAGAGAAAACAAGATGTTGCAATTTCAACAACTCCTGTGGTCACTATACGTTGCCAATTTTTCTAACAACACTAGTTGCCATCTTGCACGCGGACATGTACGAACTGACACCAGTATGTTGGATATTGATAATAGGTGCGTTTGAGTACTTTTCCAGTAAAATCCAGTAACTGAGTAAATACTGAGTAATTTAAAGAAACTACTCTCAATAAAAAAGTTTGCATATTTTTTATATACGCGAACACAAAAATTGTAAAATCCAGTAAAATTTATACAACAGCTGATTGACAATTTTGGCGCTAAAAAAATTATACATATGTATGTATGTATATGCAAAAAAAAACCCCTGCATATATTGGAATACGTGGTGCAATCTGGATGAAACAGACTAGTTACATCATGGTCCCATGTAATGCAGTCATGGGTCATATTGTTTTCACACAAGCATTCAATGCTGCACGATAAGCGTTAGTGTTTAAACGATTATGATCGTAGTATATAACTTTTCTATATGGAGCAGTTTTGGGGTTAGTCCGATGTAATGCAAAGTTGGATCATTTAGTCCAACCCTAGGACATCAACCTCCTTTTCTCCTATATTTGGAGTAGTTTTGGAGTATTCCTACTCCTCTTTGGAGTATTTACATACATGTATGGACTAGTCACATTATCTGCAGGGAATATACGAAACTATACATACATATGCACATATATACATATCGTCGGGTACCCAGCTAAAATTACTGCTTCCTAGAAGCGTTTTCGTAAGGGAGACAATGTTAGAGAATCACTTGCTGTTGCGCATGAATAAGGAGTTTTTTTTTTGTGCGAGATGAGTCAGCTAGAAGCAATAAATTCAACTTCCAAAAAGCCATCATTTTGCTTTACCAAAGTGCTTCACAGAAGCAATAATATTGTATAGTTTTTGTGTACTCAGATGCAAAAGTTACTGGATTGGAAATTTTTCTTGTCGACATCGCGGGTCAGGCCGTTAAAGTTTCTATGCTTTTTACGCTCAACGTGAAAAGTGATTAGGATGTACAGAATAAGACAAAAATTTTTGTTGCCGCTTAAAGCAATCACGACAACAATATTGTTCACTTCCTTTCAAGTAGGTCCAATGTGTGCATTTATTAAGAGAAATATAAAATGGGAAAATAACTTTATATATCCTGATATATTTATTTATTTATTAAACATACTATACAAAGTAAATTTGCATAGTATGGTGTTGCACGAATATGGGCGGAGTAACTAGACCATATGCCCAAGATGTTATTAACAGAATTTCCAAAGAAGTTCCGTGACTGACTATACGACCTATACCTTCACATAGGAAGTAGCAACGTGGGTTTTAAAGAAATTCCACAAAAAACCGCAAGATTATACGGTTATCCGTGGCAGATCAGTCAACCAGTGGGAGTGAGACGAAAAACTCTCGAAGGCCTAACAACAGAACTAAGCTTGACCGCACTTTAGAAATAATTACGATGACGCGAAATGCTGTTCTTCGACCTAGAGCTGCTTAAATAAATAATAAATATCCTGATATATTCAAGATATCGAAAAACTGAAAACAAATTTAAGAAAAGTACACATTAATCATATGTATGTACATATAATCGATCAATAAGTAAATTTTTTTTAAATGTTCCATGCGGGGAACCAGTAACCGTCCGACGTCATGTATAAATAAAAATTTAACTATAAAAATCTATTAACTTTATTCACGTTTAAAAACATCTTTCGGAAATTGTTGTTATGAATACATACATACATATTTCCAACAATTGTATGAAAATTCCGCACGTTTTAATTTCGCGTAGAATACATAACAGCCCCTAATACTTTTCTGGCATCAGACTTAAATAAACGTAACATTGTTTATAACTTAATACACTTGTTTTTTGTTATTTATAAAATTTCATCAAAAAACAAAAAATTTTGTTTCCCTTTGCTTTTGTTTGTTTATATTTAAAAACATATGGTTTCATTTTACTAGATTTTACTGGCAAAAATTTGTCCAGTAAAAATTTGCATTTACTCAGTGAATTAACTGTCATTTTTCGCTCTCAATTCGCCTCTCATTTACTGGATTTTGTGTACGCGAACGCAATCCAGTAAAAAATAGTACAAATTTGTACAAACTTTTGAGTTCTCGAACGCACTTAATAACCGTTGTCATCTTCGACACATTAGTTGTCAATACTTCGTTGTCAAATTGATAACAGTGTGTTCAATTTTAACACAAACTTTTGACTGCAAATGTGATCTGTTTGAGCACGTGACTCGATTTTTTTATCTGGGTGCAGGATGACCGATGACATTTTTCAAAAAGTGGCACCAAATAGGGATTTATCAAAAAAAAGGGGCAACATTAAATAAATTCAGTAAAGTGCGACTTTGACTCGCGCACGAAGGGTTCCGTACGTTGGGCTTTGAGCATTTTTTTAATACAGTGTTTGTTACGTTTTTTCAGCTGAAATAATTTTTTTTATTGTTTTTCGCTTTTTTTCTCGTTTTGGCGATTTTTTAAATTTTGCCGATTTTTTTTTTTAATTTTGGCGATTTTTTTCATTTTGGTTATTTTTTTTGCGATTTTTTTAATTTTGGCGATTTTTTTTTTCATTTTGGCAATTTTTTTAATTTTGGCGATTTTTTTAATTTTGGCGATTTTTTTTTTCATTTTGACGATTTTTTCATTGTGGCGATTTTTCCGGTTTTCCGCGATTTATTTTCAATTTAGAAATTTTTTTTTAATTTGGTGCTTTTTTTTCGTTTTGGCAATTTTTTTTTGATTTTGGCGATTTTTTTTCGGTTTGGCGATTTTATAATTTTTAGTTTTTTTTTTGTTTTACCGTTTTTGAAAATTTCAAGAAGTTTGCTCTTACAGTTTCCAAGATACAGCAAGTTATCAAAAGTACATAGTCAAAATTACATTAACTGATGGTACACCCTCTAATTAAAATTTTTTAAATTTTAGTGTTAATTGTTGTAGTCTGTATAAAAATACACTAACTTTACAAATTTCAAGTGCATATACATATATACAATTGTATGTATATTACATGCAGTGTGGCCACAACCAAAATAATTTTGAATGCTAAATGAGGCTTAAAATAATGCTAAAAATGCTAAAAAAATATTTGAAAATGCTAAAATATAATGCTAAAAATTTGGAATGATTTTTTAATAATTTTACCGGTTTAATTAGGAATAAGTATTTATTTAACTTTAATAACACAAACAAAGTTTATTCAAAATTAAAACAACAATTCAGGAAGATGCAAAATACAATTGCTGAATTCATAAAACGTCTTGTATCTTTGTATGATTGTATTAAATATAATAGTGTAAAATTTGTTGTTTGCTGGTTTTCTTATAAAAATGAAATACATAAAATAATTCTACACTTTTATTTGATATCTTTTAATTAGCATGCCAGCTATCCACATAATGCGAAAGACATTTAAAAAATACTTTTTGCATTAAAAAATGTATTAAGTTACTTTTTTCAGTTTTATTTTTCATTGTATGTCCAGGAGCCGGATTCCGCAACGATGAATTTTGAAGTGTTCGATCCCGAAAAAAACATAATTTTGAATACTTCTTTTCTTCTTATTATTAGGTGTTTGGCGTTTAGAGCGGCTATTAGACGGTCATACTCGGTATATAAAGATGACAGACGTTCGCACATTTCAATAAACATTTTTAATTATGCGCGCTCTAACCAAGTCATCAAATTTGCACTGAGTTTGACAGAAGATCTATTAAACAAGTATGCTGGTATGATGACAAATACAAAAATCCAAAATTTTTTTGAAAACCAAACCAAGCTGAAAAACACGTATTTTGCATTAACACAACATTCTTAAATACCAAGTACGACAGTTTAATAACCGCTTAAGACGTCTTATGCTGTTTACACGGTTTCCATCATTATATATTTGTATAAAAATAACAAAATACAATGAAATACATGAATTGACAAAGGTTTTTACTGTTATAAATGGAAAGGAGTATATGAAATCTATATAATTAAAAATGCTAAATAATGCTAAAAAATTAATACAAAAATGCTGAAAAAAATGCTAAATGCAAAATAAACAAGTAAGAGTGCTATATTCGGCTGTGCCGAATCTTATATACCCTTTACCAACGTACGTACATATATATAGTATACAGACACGTACATACATATTTGTTTTGTGAAAAAATTTATCATTTTTTTAAAGTTTCCATCTTTGGAGCTATAATTTTCATTTTTCAAATTTCATACACCAAACTTTTCTTTCAGAAGCATAAAATATATTCAATTTATAAAGAAAAAGAAAAAAAAAACAAAAAGTGTAAGTTTTCCAACCCTGGAGTCATAATTTTGGATTTTTCTGATTATTGTTACCAATCTAGTTCTTTAAAAAATGCATAAAATATGTTAAGTGAAAAAAGCAAGAACGAAATAAGCAAAAACTTAGTTTCATTTAATTCCTTTAATACTAAAAAAATCAGTTAAGTGCGACTTTGAATCGCGCACGAAAGGAAGGTTTTTTGCTTTTTTTAAAGTTTTTTTCAGTTAAAACGATTTTTTCAGTTTTGTCGCTTTTTTCTCGTTTTGGCGATTTTGTCTGTTTTTGGAGATTTTTCTCATTTTGACGATTTTTTCTGTTTTTTTTTTTGGGGTTTTTTCGCGATTTTTTTTGGCGATTTTTTTTTTTTTTCGTTTTGGTGATTTTTTTCATTTTGGCGATTTTTTTTCATTTTGGCAATTTTTTTCTTTTTTTTTCTGTTTTTTTTCGTTTTGGTGATTTTTTTTCATTTTGGCGATTTTTTTCATTTTGGCGATTTGTTTCTGTTTTTTAGTTTTTTTTCGTTTTGGCGATTTTTTTTTTTGGCGATTTTTTTTCATTTTGGCGATTTTTTTCTGTTTTTTTGGGTTTTTTTCGTTTTGGCGATTTTTTTTCATTTTGACGATTTTTTTCTGTTTTTTAGGGTTTTTTTCTGTTTTTTAGGGTTTTTTTCGTTTTGGCGATTTTTTTTCATTTTGACGATTTTTTCTGTTTTTTAGGGTTTTTTTTCGTTTTGGTGATTTTTTTCATTTTGGCGATTTTTTTCTGTTTTTTTTCGTTTTGGCGATTTTTTTTTCATTTAAGCATTTTTCCGTTTTTTTGCGATTTATTTTAGTTTTATATTTTTTTTTTAATTTGGTGCTTTTTTTCGTTTTGGCGATTTTTTCTTGTTTTTGGCGATTTTTTTCGGTTTGGCGATTTTATAATTTTTTATTTTTTCAGTTTTACCGTTTTTGAAAATTTCAAGAGTTTTGCTCTTACGGTTTCCAAGATACAGCAAATTGTCAAAATTACATAGTCAAAATTGCATTAACTGATGGAACACCCTTTAATTTAAATTTTTTTAAATTTTTGTGTTAATTTTTGTAGTCTGTATAAAAATACACTAACCTTACAAATTTCAAGTGTATATACATACAATTGTATATATACTACATGGGATTTTAAAATTTTTCGTTGCTCGTTTTGGAACACCCTTTAATTTCCAATTATCATGTATTTGTTGTTGTAGCGGCCAAAGGTCTACATACTGTGTCCAAATTTCAGGTCTGTAGCTCTTACGGTTCTCGAGAAAATACTAATATAGTTTTAGACATAGTTAATTTTACATAACACAAAAAGTTAAAGTTTTCCAACCCTGGAAACGTCTTTTTAATTTTTTTTTTTTTTTTTAATTTAAAATTCCAATTTTAGTCGTACTGAAGTGTAAAATATGTACATTTATTAAAAAAAAATAAAAATTTGTTTTCGGGAGTTACTTTTATATGGCAAAATGAAGTTTAAGTTTTCCAGCTCTGCAATCGTCTGCCCGATTTTGCTGAATTTCAATACCAATCTATTTTGGAAAATTTCTGACACACCAGTCCAAGAACGAAGTCTCTAGCTCTTCTGGGAGCTTCGGAAAACCGATTTCACGTACAGACAGACGGACAGACGGACAGACGGACAGACGGACAGACGGACAGACGGACATCGCTTATTCGTCTTCCCTATGCATAAGGATCCAGAATATATATATTTTATGGGTCGCTTATTGATATTATAGAAATTACAAACGGAATGACAAACCTATATATACCCTTTTACCATTTTTGTTGGTAAAGGGTATAAAAATTCACTGCTAAATCAAACTACATAATGCTAAATTTAGCAGTGAAAATGCTAAAAGGGTCACACTGATTACATGGGATTTTAAAATTTTTCGTTGCTCGTTTTGGCACACCCTTTAATTTCCAACTCTCATGTATTTGTTGTTGTAGCGGCCAAGGGTCTACACACTCTGTCCAAATTTCAGGTCCGTAGCTCTTACGGTTCTCGAGAAAATACCCTGTGACGGACAGACGGACAGACGGACAGCGTAGCGAAAACAATAGAGTTCCTTTTTCACCTTTGGTGTACGGAACCCTAAAAACGAGACAACTACACTAACCCTCATACCTAAATAAGAGCGGCAAGCGTCGCGTTAGCAGCAGGGTATGTATTTTCAGTACAATCAAGTAATATTTTCACATTTAAATGTACTGAAAATGCGTACCCTGCTGCTAACGCGACGCTTTCCGCTCTTATTTAGGTATGAGGGTAAATTTCTTATTTTTAATGTATTATTATATAATTCACTTTAAAAAAAGGGGGATAAAAAGTGGCAAGGCAGTCGAAAAAGTGGCAATTTACCACTTTAGTAGGTCAAACGGTCACGCTGTCTGGGTGTTGGATATAACTACATATGTACGAGCTTGACAATAGAGCGTCGTTTCTTAAACTATGGACACATAGATTCAAATACGGTTTCGCACGGAATTTGTGTTTTAGTAGTTAATTTATTTTTGTACAATGGCGTTTTCTTATTAATTTGGTGTACATTTGTAGATGATTATTTGTTAATTGGTTTTTATTTGCCAAATTATGTGTTACATATGTATACATATACATTACATATACTTAAAAATTGCAAAAGGCAACCAGAAATTCAGAACTTCTATTTTAAACTAAAGTGTTGTTGACTCTTTTCACATAAATGTTGAACAACATACTTAAATTCTTTACTATGTTTTTAGAAGCTTACATTTCTTTATTTTTTCTTCTCATACATTTTTTTTTTGTAAAACTTTGCTTTGATTTCCCGCGACTTTGAAAATTTTTGTTGCAAGTCACCTTTATGTATGCATGTGTGTATGTGTGTGTAATAACTTTAGTGTGTGTGTTTTGTATGGATAACACATTGACGCATTCAATCACTTTCGTGAATCTGCATTGAATTTTGAATACGAACTCAATCTCTGATAATGACAGCGATGAAGGCAATGACAACAAAGATGCAAGAGTGGCAATCGAAAGTAATTGAGTTGCCAGTGCCAGATATTTTGTTTGTTGCATTTTTCTCTCAATATATTCATTCAGTTTGATTGATGTGATTTGCGTTTGTATTCCGCAGTTGAATGCAATCACCACATGTTTATGTGAATAACAACAAAACAAATTTACCACTCTTGAATACACGAATTCTAATGAAGTTGCTGAATGTATGATTACACTTGGCAATCGTTTTCCAAAATAAGCATAACCATTAAATACTGATGACTAGGTGAATAGAATTTTCATGTACATACATGTTCTCTGTCGTTGGTCGTAGTTCAACGTAAATAAAATATCCTTGCGAATCAAGAAATTTGCGACAAAATGTCATCGATTTGTTGGTGCATATTTTTGCATATTTTATAATAAATACATATTTTTGCATATTTCATTACAAATGTATATTTTTAGTACATTTTATAGTTTTTCATGCTATAAAAGAAATTTTGGTGTTTTTTGTTTTTGATTATTTGCAAAGTATTTAAAAATCGCAACTCTTAAAAAGTTCGAATTAACTTTACTTTGTATTCCATATGATTTGATAAAATATTTGCTATGAAAGCATTGGAGCTGAACTTTTTATGTTTTTAATTACAGAAAAAATTAATCAAGAAAGCAATAAAGCTGATTTTTTTTAAGTTTTAAGTTTTTAATGTTATTAAATGTTGAAGATAGAGTTAATAAATCCATATTTCTTATTAGTTTTAAATACATATTTGATTTTAATTTTAATGTACATATATTTTATGTACGTAAAACGCGATTTTAAATGCATGAATATTTTATCACTACTGATGACATACCTTTTTTTATTTAAGTCAAACATTTAATTAACAAGTGTTTGAAGTTTAAAAGGTTTTTCATTGGTACATATTTAGTTGTAACGCTCATTTGGTAAAATGTTCGCCAAGTGTGACCTTACCTTAAAGCTTTCCTGCAAATACATAGCAGACTGTACAAGAATGTATTCTAATTGCTTAAGCAATCATTGATTAGCCACGTTCGTATTAGATTTGTGTACTTAAAATAATGGCATGCTGAACAAACAAGTTGTTGTTAAAGAAATATCGTGTGCTTATTTAAACAATAATTAACCTGTTGTAAATAACCTGAAGGTATTCTTATTAGTTCTGGAAAATAATCAAGAAATAATGAAATTAATATATCATAATGGAAATACATACATATCTATATATGTATGTATATGTATAATCGTACATGTATGTGCATATATTGTATATACATACATATCTTTCGCAAAACAATAAAGTTACCTAAGGCGGCAACGATTTTTATGAAAATTGGAAACGAAAATTTTTTGTATTTATTGTTCACTAAGCAAAGAAAAATCATTATTGCCAGAAGTGGGGGAGAGTGTAGGTAGGAACCATCCACACACGCATGATTTGTACGAGCGACTTGTGCAAGTATAATTTCACCACACACGTTGTACAAATCACATTACACTTGAATGCCAACAAATAAACATGAAAGAAAAGCCGATGACCTACCTAATGACATTATAATAATAATGATAATTTTTTAATGCCATTCATAATCCATCCATAAAATTCGTGGGACTTTTCACAAGGAACAATTTTTAAACGTGCACCAAAATTTAGGTACGTTTCGAAATTAACAAATATTTCAATAGTTATTCATTCATTTAAAATTAATGTGGCGAACGAATAAGTTGCATACATGTATTCATATAAATTATATAAGGAATGCTCATAACGGACACTAAATCATAAACAGTCACAACAATTCAAAAAATTCCAGATTCTTAGGAGTGGCACAAAAAAATCCGTTTGATACTGTACAAATGATGGAAGTATATCACATAAAAACAGGCATACCAGTATCTTATATTGTTCAAGAAGACAGTGTTTTTCAAGATAATTATATTTTCCGGTCGTTAGGGATTTGTTCAGTGAACTGGTTTATGACAATACAAAACTATTTTAACAATTTTAAGTTTAGTTGTGACTGTTTATGATTTAGTGTGCGATATGTACATATATTTGTATTTAGTACATTCTTACACTTGTACATTGTAGCTTTATTTCAGTTCACAGCACAAAAATGAACTCAATCATTTTGCCAGAAGTAAAAAATTAATTATATAGTCAACTGTAGCGATCTCCATATAGGGTTCAATCGATCCAGCTTTCGGTATAGCGACTCTTGCGATAAATGCAATGCGGAGTTAAGGTCTGAATGCGGAATGGGGCTCTTTAGCAAGTAATTGTCAGATTTAAATTCGAAATATTCTTGCACCGTTCAAATTAAAATGCACAACTTTTTGCATAAAATATTTTTTTTCCTAAACCTGCTGTGTACAGTTTAATTTTTTGGTATTCGTTTGTTTATTTTTCTTAATTACAAAACCACATATTACGATTAATAAATATGCAGTACTAATTACAAAATAAAAAATTAAAATCCTTAAAATAAATATATATGTACATATGAGTGTACATTTATATGTATGTATGTATGTATGTATGTACATACACATTAGTCAGTCTGTCCCAAAAAAATAGTTTTATTTTTGTATTTTCATAAATGCTCAAGCGTAGTTTAAAAGCATATAGGGTCAAGTAGTTTTGAGATTTTTTTTTCATATTTTTCAGAAGAGGTTTAGATGTCGCTCAAGTCGAATTTTAGCCAAAAATCGAGTTTGCCGGCCGTATTTTGTATTTTCTTCATAACGGTACCCATTACTACAATTTTCTTCACTTTTGAGGAAACCATTTAAAAGAAAAATGTACGAGCTTTCTTTTAATATCGAAACACTAAAAGTTTTTGCAAGAAATATGCTCATTTATGTAGCCTACATTACAATTTTTCCTAATTTTTCCATAAATTTTATAAAAATGAAAAAAAAAAAATGAATGATGTAGTTTAAAAGGTCAATTAATTCTAAATAATTTGGAATAAATAATTTTTAAATTTTCTTTTTCGATTCCTGAGTTATTCCTGTTTTTAAGGTTTGTAGTCGATGAATATTAAATTTTCTAATGTTTTGCTTTTAAATTGTTTCCTCAAAAGAAGGGACTGAAACCGAACCTGAACCTGAACCCGTTTGGTTCGCTGTTTATATAGACTTTGAACCCGAGCCCGTTGAACAGAAACATTCAGCAAGGTTCGGGTTCTAAAATATAAAAAATAGAGAAATATTTAATAGAAGAATAATATTTTCCATTACATTTCTTGCATGCAAAAAAAAAAAGAATTTTAAACAAAATGAAAATAAAATAAGGACCAGGTGTCCTTTACATGTACATATGCCAAGCAAAAAATTTCAAAAAAGGTAATCGGGTTTGGAATTAAGCATTTTTGGTGGAAGTTCTTCCTTACTAGATTACTAAGTTAATGATTTTAAAAGGCGTGAGACTAAAATAATCGATTCTTAAGAAGTACTTACTTTGTTTATTTGACAACTTGTTCACGTAATCTATTTAATCTAAAAAAATTATTCTCCTCATTTAGCAACTTGTACATAATTTTTTTTAAGTTTTAGGTAATGTGTTTGGTAAGCGAGTAATGAAATTTGGTAATCAGAAAAGTAAGTCATTATATGGCAAGTAGTTCTGATGGTAATGTGTAATTTTTTGGTGGGTGTATGTATCTGTGTAGTCTAACTTTGATAGAAAAACAGCGTATAAACTAATACAGCTTTTACTAATAAAACACATGCAGTTTTTTCTTTAACTTTGAACCCGAACCCTGAACCGAACCCGAACCTGAATTCTTATTTTGATTAACCTGAACCCATTATTTTCATGGTTTCAGTCCCTGCCGGCAAAATCGATTTTTGGCAAAAATTCGACTTGTGCGACCTCTAAACATCTTCCGAAAAGTCTCTAAAATTCTTGACCCTATAAGGTTTTAAATTATGCTTGGGCCCCAAAAACAAATGTTTTTTCGGGACAGCCTAATACTAATATGTGGGGTTTTATTAAAAAAAAAAAAACTACAAAACATAACACAAATGAAGATAAATTCATGGATGCAAATAAAAACACTTGCAATTATTTTCGTGAAGTGCGGTTCCATATCAGTAAGTGTTGCCATTGCTAAGCAAATTGGCTACAAACTAATGTTATATTGGAAAAGAGATACGTATGTGGGTATATGTATGTGTAAATCACAGTAGAATCCCGATTATGCGAACACGGATTATCCGGTCTCATCATTCGTCTCAGCTCTAATTGTCTAATTGCCTTACATAGGTATTATGTGATTCATTATCTATCGTTATAGCTCGTTTTTTGTATATCGTATTATCTAAACGACTAAAATTTAAATAAAAATTGACAAATGAGAAACATGACAAATTTAAATAAATGTATGTAAATTGATTTTTTGATTTGATTTGCTTTGAAATCGATAATCCGGATTTTCGATTATACGGAATACCCCTGGTTTTATTTGATCCGAATAATATCACGGTCTTCAAAAAAAAAATAAATAATGAATAAAACATTCAAACTGGCAACAGTGTAGTTATATTAAATTGTATCTATTGACCATAAAAACCACAACAAAGTAAAAACGATACGAAAAGATAGATTATTCATATATAGTAATTTTAAAGTATACTTTTATTTTGTTTGCGGGAAAAAATATAAAAAAGTAGTCAATTCAAATGCCAATAAAATGTTGGAGGATATTTTATTGGAGCAACCACATATAAATAAATATGTATACAATTGCACAAAGGGACAAACCCATACATACATATGTATATACATATGTAGATATGTCTGTACATGTGTTAAATGTGTATGTTTATTCACTTGTGCATATTGTTGTTTGCTTACACTATTTGTTTAGAAAAATTATATAAAATGAACTGTGCCAGTATAAATAATGAAAACAAACATAATAAGGAAGCAATCAATGTGATCAGATCTAAAAAAAATTTGCAGCTTTGAAATAATACTTAAATTTTCAGAGTGTACCCAACATTTATTTTAACAGTTGTCATTCAATGTCACTACAAAAATTATGAAAATTTCGCAAAACTAAAGCATTTTCGAGTCGTCGTGAAGCACCTTCTCGGCCTGCAATTGTGAAACTGGTCGAAAGCATAATTGATAGCATCTTAAAGTTAGTGAATTATTTGCACTAAAATTAAATTAAACTAATTGATGCAATCAGCGCTTCGTTAGTTGCATCTTATGGCAGGTACACACTTTGCAACGTATTTTTGCAACACGTTTATATTACATGTTTGCATATTTTGACACACATATTTCAATCTACAAGGAAAACAAAAACAAGTTTTAAACTTTAGATGCCTGGTTGCATAAACATGTCGCTAATGCTAAGTACATATTATGACATTTTGTGACATCCCGATAGTGTGTACTAGTGGCAACGTTTGCCATTTCATATATTTTTCATTTTGTGGTATTGCTTTCCAAATAAAAAAACGTAATGTGAACGGCGTTGTATTCATTTTAAAAATAACACCACATAATCACAACACAAGAAATGACAGATGTATGCATACTCAGCATAAGTCTGTACCTAACATTATAGGTTGGATCCCGTACTTTTTGGGCAAAGTTCGTTAAAATGAGAACAAGCTATAATTTCAATAATATCTTGAATGTTTTGTTTTTTAATTTTATATAAAATCTGACAAAACTATATAATATACTAATTTTATATAAAATCTGATACAACTTTTCAATGTTTTTAGTGTCTAGAACAATGTAATTTTACTTTGTTATCGGGTTTTCTTTTTTCAAACAGCTGATTGTTTTTCGGCTTGCCCAAACTACATTTAAAAAAAATACGGAGTGTTTCGTGTAAGAAGAAGAACTTTACTCTCTGCCCAAATTTTGAGTACGGGAATAGTTTTCGGTAAAACTGGGATCCCGCGTGCTCCCAATGTGGAGTACTGGATCAAAACTTATAAATCAAAGTCAAGCAATTTTAAAAGCTCAAAATCCTCTCTTCTTCTCTCTCTCCCCCTTGACCATTTTGACAAAATTATACAGTTTTGCTCATTTTGAACATAGCTAAAATTTCTTTAAACTCACCCATTTATGAGAATTTCCAGATTTCCATATAAGTCACGTCGATGTCTACGTTTAATTTGTGGACTTACATTCTTTTCTTTATCCTTCGGCCCAAAACCGTTGGCATGTTGTAACACCCATGTTGAGTTTGGCAAGTTATAAGCGATGCCCCAATTCAAACCCATACTGAGGTATTCAGTTACCGGATTGCCAATAACGCCAGTTGTCATACAAACGGCAGTCTGCCCACGGAAAAAATCATTAAGTAGACATTATGAAAAAAAAAGGAATAAGAAATTTAAAAGAAAGTGTTACAAAATAAAAAATAATCAACTGAATATACCACAATGTTATTATGCTTCATAAAAACACTCAAATGTAAAAATGGCAAAAAACAGGAAACAATTTTGCAAAATATTTTGAGGATAATTGGGCCATTTTCTCTGACCAAATCTAAGAGAAAAAATGGCTCCAAAATTGTTTACTTGTGCTGCTTTCCTCTATTTAGTCTAGCGCCATTTTTCCATATTTTAAGTAATCTTTATATATCCAGTCGCGACCAATTTTGATTTGGTGTGAAATGCGAATTGACACCAGACTTAAGGCCAAATTTTGTAAATACAAACGAATTTTTCGTTTTGAAATTTGTATGGGAACGAATTTCCGTTATTTTTCATAAAAATTTTAAGCGTTTAGAAACGAAATTTTTACAAAATCTGCCTATTAAACAGCTAATATGACCTTAAATGAAAATATATTGAAGATATTTTCACAGAACAAAAAAAAAAAAAAAAAAAAACAGCTTCAAAAGTTTATTGCTATGTGGGCCATACTTTTTTCAACCAACATGAAACACGATCCGAAATGAAAAGCTACATTTAAACCGAAGCACCTTACCGAAGAGCATATTTATATCCAGCAAATTTTCTGTAAGCAAAATCAATTTTCAAAATGCTATACAGAAGAAAATTCTTACACCTCGCGAAGGCCAACTAACTATAAGTAAATTAGAAGCACATTTTAATTTTAAATTTCAGACCATTTACACAAGAATTAGTTTTTGTTTTCACTTTCTTCACGACTTCTTGTCATACTTTCTCTTAGAGCAGAAATTGAAAAATTAGAAATTGTCATAATTTGACCCCATTTTTAAATCAAAAAATTTAATAAGCGCCCAAATTATATTTTTATTTCGCATTTTTGGTGTGGATCCATTCTTATAGTGTAAATTTTTCATGGAGACTCTTAGAGCTACTGCACAATTCCACATTTGTTTAAGTTAACCGCATTGATTAAATAAGAAAAGAAATATTTTTTGTACGGAGTTGACCACTCTGTGTGTATGTATGTGTGTGTGTGTTTGTAGAGGCGAAAAATAAAATTTTTTTTTCCTAGATATAGAATTTATACATAAACTTTACTTACCGAAAACGACGAGCCAACCGGAAAAGCAATAAAACGTTTACCCCTGGCATGCGCTACGACGCTCTTCGTGTTGTCGTTATTTTCGCTTTCACCATTTGCAACTTCTTCCACAATGTTGTGGATGTTGTAAATGTCAATGCCATTCAATTTTCTTATTGTATTCTCATTCATTAATGCTTCCACTTTGCTAAAATAGAAGAGCCGTAGAAGGAACACAAGTGGCAAGGCCTCACTTAGAAATTCCAACACTTTCATTGTTTCTACTATTTGGGATTAAAACTCTTTGTAAAGTTTTTCATGAAGGACAACTCTTATCATCTTTTCCTTTACTTCTTTTCCTTTTTATTTTGTTTTAAAAACAAAAGAAATGTCAACTGTCTTTAACAGAATTTTTTCTAACGACAACGTGCAAAGGGATGCGGTGTTATGCGATGAGATTCAAGCGGTTGTTTTGAGTACGTTTGTTTAACTCGATTGGCTTTTGTAAAATAATTAAGAAAATAAAACTAAAAATTAAAAAAAAGAAATGAAGTATTTTACTGGGTGATTTGAACGACGGACGAACTGTGTATAATTTGAGGACAAGTTCTTCTTTTCAGTTGTTAATTAAATTAGTTTTTAACACAAAAACACAGACAAAACCAGTTCAAGTGGGTAATTTTTGTTGTTTTAGTTTTAAAACATTTTTGTTTTCACGGCTCAGAAGATGATGTCTGAAACGGATAATGATGATGATGATGATAATGTTGATGGTATTCTGTGTTTTGACGTTAAGACTGATTTGCCGTACGAGTATGTATTCAATGTTTGCAGCATTAATCGTACAGTTTATCATTTGAAAATGCGAGCACTTTATCTCGTCTTTGGCTGTAAATCGTTGCAAAGTTTTGTATCTTTAGGTTTTTCCTGTCTTGTTTAATTTTCTAATGATTTGACTTTGTGTTTGCTGTTAGAAAGTTCATTTCGTACAGATGCATTTAGTGACATTATCAGCATTAGGAACTAATTGCACTCCATGCAGAATTTAGCAAATAATGGCATTTAGTTGCAAAATACATTTAGAATTGAATACACATGTATGTTGCTTTGTATTTCGCTATGAATAGTGCATTCATTTATTTTGCATTTTTAAGTGCAGTTCTTCTTAATAGTTGTGGATTTCATATCGTTGCTGCATTCGCAAGTAACAAGAAAACTTTCTTATATGAAAATAAAACAAATGAAATTTTCCTTAAAAGATCTAAAAGATATTTGATATTTGAAAAAGGAGCCACGCTATCTGTGAGTGTACTTTGTGTATCGTTTTAGGAATGTTAATAAATCAGCAATATTTTGCTTTTTTATTTGCTTTGCAGGTTCAGGGAAATATGGCCAAGTCGATAATTTCCCCATCACCAAGAGGCTTAAATATTATTATGGAATATACTTTAAATTACGAGTTGCCATCAGATCTTATTGTATTTAAAAGAAAATATAATAAAATGACAAAAAGACCTGTCACCGCGGCCACTTCAACAACTTCGCATCCGCCTTATGAACAACAAGTAGTTGTTCCCTACAGCCATGACTATTTCCTGCACATGCACCCGGAATATTTGAATGAAAGTCTTATAAAAAGGAAATACTATTCGCACTCCAAGCAGAAGGCTTTGCACAGAAGGTGTTCTAAGCAAAAGCTTTATGATTATAGTCAGAAATATTCAAATATTTGCTTGCGGCGAGCCAAACGCAACGAAGATTCGGGTCTCCCTAAATTGACCGTCTCTCAAAGAATGTTTTACGATCTAATCGAAAAGTGGTCATTAATGTAAGTTCAGATCGTGCAGCACACAGAAAACAATTTTCCTTCGATAAGAACGTTTAATTGGGAAAAAAATAAAAAATCAATTAAAAATGTAATTGAGTTAATTAAACTTCTGTTAAAAAATTTAATGAAAAGTTTAATTGACTCAATAAAATCTTTAGTTGATTTTTGTTTTTTTTTTCAATTTAACTTTTTTATTGCAGGAAATTTATTTTCTGTGCAAGATGTAAGCACTAGAGACATCGTTTTTTTTCGTGAAACGAACACGCACGACGCAACACGAACTGTTCGGAACAAAAAATTCTATTTAGTGTGTGTTCGGGTGGTTTCGTGTTGAGTAAAATTGACACGAAAAACACGAAACGAGTTTAAATGTAAAATATGGATGAAATGATGAGTGGTGGAAAATTATCGATAGTGCCACTATCGAAAGTTTTCAATAGTTTAAAAAACTTTATCGATATACCGATTCAATACTATCGAAAGTTAGAAAAGCTATCGATATATCGACGATACTATCGTGATAGTATCAAAGTTGTATGGTTCTCCTATAATGTACATATTTATTTACACTAAAAATTCAAAACAAAATAATTTTAAACAAAACAAAATAAAATATATTTTTATTTGTCAGTTCAATAAATCATCGGTTGGTTATTGGTTTGCGGTACAGTATATTCAAAATACATTATGTTTGCAGCAAACAGCAAAGATCAGAGGAAGAAATGTTCCCGTCATTCAGTCATTTTTGTTTATGAAAAGCAACAAATTTACATTTTTGTTTTTAGTGTTTTATCATTTACTACCGATTGTTTTCAAGTATTAATCGATGGCAGAATTAAAATATCGATAGTCACAAAAAAAAATTAACTATCGATAGTGCCATCGATAGTTTTCCACCCCTATTATAAAGGAATTTCCAGTAGAGAAAAAATTTAATATTTTGTATCGTCAAAGACACACAATAACAGCATATTTGTTGATATTGTTTGGCCTCTGAAGCTTAAAGCTCTGTACGTAAGCCGATAGTATTAGCTGTGGCGGGAGATAGTATCAGCAACTTGGTGCCATATTTTGAAAAGCGAGTCTTGAAAAAAATCAATTAAATTTTCTGATTTTCAAACATGTTGATCGTCTTGGTATTCGAGTTCGTGTCGTGTCGTGTCGTGTCGTGGTGGAAAAATTCGACATGCTCCCATCTCTATTCCGCACCATCATGTATATATGTATGTATGTGCGTTTAATTTGATCCTATTACTACTCCACTCCACGGTACGAACTGTAATTTCAAAATGTTTATATCTTACGTAAAATTATATTGTGACTCCGACAACTATGTATCTTCATATTTTCACATATCCAATTTATTTTAGTTTAAAAGCTTCATTTTGTTTTTTCTTTCAGTCATGGTTTTATACCACGTTACTGCTTCATGCGAACTCTATGCGAATCGTCAGAATTATTGCTGCCGTATGGGCATTCCTTGTTGCATGACATTATTCATATATTTTTGGGGTAAGTTACGGCTGTTAATCTAACACATATGTATGTACGTATGTATGTATGCATGTGTATAAGTGTGTTGTTAATAAATTCAACACATTCTCACTCACATACATACATACTTATGCAATTATTGCAGAGTAATAATTTTAAATGGAACTAAAAAATTTATTCAAATTTATGTATGTAAGCGTGTGTGAAGATATATGTATGAATGTCCTGTCATATTTTATATTTATTTTCAATATCTGTTTGCAGATACACAAAACCTTGGGCCTTCCATCATAAAATATTTGGCCGCTCATTAAGGCATTTCTATTCTATCGATGAATGTGCTAAATTGTATGGTCTATATTGTCGTATAAGTTTGTTGGATTTCATAACCAATACGGTTCATGGCTCAGGGGTTGCCTAGACTTAAAGCGCTAAAAGTAGAGAAAAACAAATGAATAAAATGATTGCAAAAATTCTGTTGATTGTAAATATGTTTACTTTTCTTTTATATCTATATACTTACACACGTGTACATAGGTACATACACAATCCCTGTAGTAAATAAAATAATCAGTTGCGAAAAAACACTAACTTATAAATTAATTATTTTGCAAGTGACTACAAATTGGTTTAAATCTCATGCAGACATCAACCAAACATATTGAATAGAAGTACACGTAAGAAATAAGTAAAAGTAAAATAAGTAAATGAAAAGAAAATAAAAAATCAAAAGAAGCATACCATGAAATCAAATGCCAAATGTTTGTGTTGAAAAAAAACAAAAACTAAATAATTTGAATACCCCAGTCAGCATTTTATGAAATTAATGATCATATTCGAGTCATTTTCGATTCCTCCGCGCGACTAAAATAATCATTTATGCGCTCGTTTTCGAGTCGAAAATGACTGTTCATTTGGGAGAAAATGGTACCCTATCCGGAAGTCTTCTAAAAGAGTATTTTATGACTCGCGTTTCTAATCAATTTAGACTCACTTTCGAGACAGTTTGTGGTATTACTTACAATCACTTTTTATTTTTTTGATTTTACTACACGAGCTTGCTGTTTGTTTTTATTTTTTAAACAAATCCCTTTTTAAGTATTTCTGGGAATCATTTTCGAGTCTTATTTTAAGCGTAGAACTGACTAAACAGTTTTTGATCATCTAAGGCAGTCGAAAAAGACTCAGTTTGGTGAAACAATCTTCCACATGCTGACTGGGACTTAATATGTATAATATCTTCTATGAGCGGTTCGTATGTATGGATATATTTATGTATGTATATAGTATATGTATGTACGAATTTATTATTTTTAGTGAATATAATAATAATAAATATTTATATAGACATATACATATGTATATATTTAATATCCCAGTCAGCATGGGGAAGATTGTTTCACCAAACTGAGTCTTTTTCGACTGCCT
Source organism: Tachina lurida (assembly GCA_944452675.1). Lineage (NCBI taxonomy): Eukaryota > Metazoa > Arthropoda > Insecta > Diptera > Tachinidae > Tachina > Tachina lurida. The sequence goes on from OX101752.1 coordinate 1,762,067, forward strand.
TAAGGTACGGTCACACTTGGCAAACATTTGTCCAAAAAATCGTAACCAGCAAATACTAATGAGAAATCTTTTGCTTCAAAGACGTGTTTATTAAGTTAATTAGTTTCGTATTTAACAAATAGGCAAAGTTAAATAGTACAATATTATTGGAAACTATTGAAATTAATAAACACGCGTCTGAATCAAAAGATTTCTCATTAGTATTTTCTGGTTACGCTTTTTGGGCAAATGTTTGTCAAGTGTGACCGTACCTTTAGATGATCAAAAACTGATTAATCAGTTCTACGCTTAAAATAAGACTCGAAAATGATTCCCAGAAATACTTAAAAAGGGATTTGTTTAAAAAATAAAAACAAACAGCAAGCTCGTGTAGTAAAATCAAAAAAATAAAAAGTGATTGTAAGTAATACCACAAACTGTCTCGAAAGTGAGTCTAAGTTGATTAGAAACGCGAGTCATAAAAGACTCTTTCAGAAGACTCCCGGATAGGGTACCATTTTCTCCCGAAGGAACAGTAATTTTCGACTCGAAAACGAGCGCATAAATGCTTATTTTAGTCGCGCGGAGGAATCGAAAAAGACTCGAATATGATCATTATTTTCATAAAATGCTGACTGGGATATATGTATAATACAAATATACATATGTATATCTTTTTTTACTATAATATTAATTAACTACAAATTGGTTGAAAAATAAGTAGTGAGTAGTCAATTTAAAAGTCATGCAGAGATGGCCAATTGACTACCGCCTATGACATGCCTATGTTAAAATATTGAGTTTGCGACAAGGAAAAAAGTCACTTAATCAACCAGTTGTGGTTATTAAAAAACCAATTTGAAGTTACTTACAAATGGGTTTGAGTTCCTATAGGGATGTTTATGTGCATGGGTCTTAAATGTACTTACCCAGTTAACATTTTTTTGCAGACATGTATGATGTTAGAAAACACGGATGGGTTTGCTTAATTTTGCTCAGATACTTAGCAAAGCATTTTCCAAGTTATTTATGTACATTTTTTGATATACTATCGGATTATCATGAGACCAGACCGTCGAATGGAGCTTTCATTTAGGGCTAGGTTTTGTAAATACAAAAGAGTTTTTCGTTTTGAAATATGTATGGACAAACTATTTTTTAAAACGAATTTTCATTATTTTTCATAAAAATTTTAAACGTTTAGAAGCTAAATTTATCGCAAAACGTCCCTATTAATCAGAGAAACACATTTTTGGAAGACATTTTTAAAATACTTATATGTGTCTCTTCTTAAAGCAGTCAACATACTCACTATCAAAAATACTCATCAATCATTATGCTAGTATTTGTGAAACGATTTTTTATGTTTCTTTTGTTTGTTCATTAATCACGAATACATTTTATATGATATTTAAAGTTGCGCGATTGTTAAAAACGATGGATGAATATAATGGTATAGTAGATTTAAGTTTATTCTTTTTTAAACTATTCTTTCATCTACAAAAGTTTTTTCTTTTCATATTGTTTTTTTCAAATACCAGATATAGAAATTTTTGCGGTATTGGCAGCACAAAACTAAATCCAAAATGTATGTTTGACGAATCATGCAGCATGTATGCATCAAAACATGACATAGACATTTTCATGTGCTGATCATGTCTAGGCCGCTAAGCATTTTCAAAAGAATAGTCGACGCACTCTCGGTTTTATTTTTTTAAGACACCACTCAGATCGTATTAAACACAAGAATACAGATGATGAAAACACCGTCTTGTTCCGTTCTGCTAATGTTTGTCAAAATAATTACATACGTTTATCAAATCAAATTAAAATTTATCTTTTAAATCAAACAAATAAACAGTTTCGTGTTTTTTTTACAGAAATTCATGCGGAATTTTTCACACATTTGTGAATTTTTTTTTATATATTGGCATACTTTTTTGCCGACATCAATACGACTAGTTGTAAAAAGTGTCTGATAATACAGAAGATATTGTAATGTTTTGTCAGACAGTTTTTCGAAATTGTTCCGATATTAGAAAAATGCATTTAGAAGTTGCTAAAGAAATTCATTCAAAGTTCACTCAGATATAACGTAAAGTAAATAATTCTTTCTGCCAAAAAAAAAACCGACTTCAATGCAAAGATCTGATAGAAGAAGATAAGAGGAAGTACGTGAAATATAAAATTAAATTTTAATGGACGTGCCAATTTTTAAATGTCAAATTGTGTTAAGTTTTGCAAAAATCGGTAAAGTAGAACCACGTAAAATAAAATATTAAATTTTAATGGGCGTGACTCCGCCCATTTTTAAATAAAAGATTTTGTCTCTTTTAGAGCTCAATTTGTGTGGTAAGTTTCGTAAAAATCAGTTTAGTAGAACCGCGTGAAATATTATAATAATTTTTTTTTAACTTTCAAATTGTGTAAGTAAATACAAGAACCAAAGCTGTGTTATAGGTTTCACAGCAATCAAATAAATAGAATATCATAAAATGATTTAAAAAAATTGTGGGCGTATCTCAGCTCACTTTTTTACAATGGGACGCTATAACATCTCAGACAACAAAATAATGTTTACAATTTGTTTAAAATGTACCGAGTTATGGAGTAACGCACCTAAAATAAAATATAGGCGAATTGTTAACATCCTCCTTTTTTTGAAGTCGGTTAAAAAGAGATTCGATTTTTTGTTTCCACTCATAAAATTTTCGGTACTTTTTCTGATGAGTTTCGGACCGAACTCGGCAAAAAATATTTGCTGGGAACCTCAATATAGTACGCGCACATATGTATGTACATGTACGTATTATAGACCTGCGTAAATAGTCTTGAAATGTAAATACGTCTTGTTTTTTAAATATATTCTCGTGGCTGTAGAATGCTACACCAATAATAAATGCTGTCGCATTATAAGCAAAGCACGATAGATGCATTTGTGTGCGTGTATATGAGTGCTAACAAGCAATGTCGTCAAGACTTCTTGTTATGAACAAACAGTCAGCAAAGTAGTGTTGATACGTGTATGCTTGTTATTTTCCATATTGTACGTTTGAGTGTGTGTGTGTAAGATGTAGATGCCCTGCAGAAAATGCGAATAGTGAAATTGTAGTGATTTACTAGTGACATTGTCAATAGTACTACTGACCAGGTGTACCCCAGCCAATGTAATTATCTATTGACATTTAACATTAGCTTGTCATTGAAAATCCACCACTAGACTGTAGCAATACTGACTAAGTAGTTCTTTTGGGATCACATGGACACATTGGCACCAAAGAATCACTAGTAAATTTTAGGGGCTCTAGTCTACATTATCGATATTTCCTAGCTCGATGTCAATAGTAAAATTGTATTGATTTACTAGTGACATTGTCAATAGTACAACTGAATAGGTGTACCGCAGCCTGTGTAATTGCCTATTGACATATAACATAGGGTTGTCATTGAAAATCTACTAGTAGACCTTAGCACTATTCTTTTACAACCATATGAAGACATTTAAACTAAAGATTCACTAGTTCATTTTAGTGACCCTCGTCTAAAATTTTATAAGGGTTCGGGCAACAAACTTAAATACATACCCACATACATACGTACGTAAGTTTTTAACATTATTGCATAGCATAATAAAAGAGAAAAACAAACTATTGACGCGTTCATTGATAATGTCACCAGATATACAATAGAACTGTTGTCTCTAACGTATCTCTACTCGCGCATAAAAGGAAAGTTGTCGACATTTCAACTAGTGCAATTGTCGCTAGAGAAAAGAGTGTTGACATAGAGACATATGGTACTAGGCTGACTAGAGGGTGGTAAGCTATTATGTGTTTAAGGGAGGTTTTTTTTAAGCAAGCGCACACAACTAATGTAAATGAATGTGAACGTTTGTTTGTGTGCAGAAAAATAAAAGAGCATACACACAACGTGTGTGTATGACGCTTGTATACGCGCCCATGCGTAGAAAGAAGCAAGCATCACAAATTTTTCAGTCACGAAGTATTTTCTTCTTTACTCCTATACTTGCAATAACTGAAACAAGTTCTTGCAAACAGTGTTGCTTAGCGTTTGTTTTATAACAGCCATCCCTAAACAAGGGCGGAAAGCGGAACGTTTTTTTCCGCCGAGCTTTAACGCTGAAATGCCATACCTAAACAAAAGCGGCAACGTTATGTCAAAACGATAGAACCAGGGTTATCAAACAAATAAATAAAACAATCCTGATTATTTAAACACCTGGGGCCCGTTTCTCAAAACTACAAATTACAAATCTACAAGTAAAATACACACAAAACAACAATAAAATTTGTAAAAGTGTTGTTGTTTTGTGTGTATTTTACTTGTAGATTTGTAATTTGTAGTTTTGAGAAACGGGCCCCTGGACAGACGACATTGTTGTTTGTGATTTTGTTATTTAAATTAAAATAAAATAATTAAAGTTTTAAATAATTAGTTATTTAGAAAATTTGGAAAACTTGCTTGTGTTTTATCAAAAACCTTCAAGTCGAACAAAAAAATTTTTTTTTCTCATTAAAAATATTTTTGCATATATTAATATGCATTGATTTTACTGAATTCAAATTCAGGAAAATTTTATTTTGTTTCAAATGAACTAACCCTACAAGAATAATATCAGTCAATTGACCAGTCATTTGATTGGAAGTCATGTAGGCTATATTCATCATTCCGTATAACAAAGTTTCTATCACATTATTAAGGGAAAAATGTGATGGAAACTTTTCTGTACATGTGATGTTGCATCTCTCTCTTACTAATGAATATAACATATAGTCGAACTGCTCAATCCAGTGATTTTTACTAATCAATTATAGCATAAATATTAATTTGACTGATCATAATTGATTAATACATATATCCGCCATAATTGAGCAGTCATACATGATTGATATACTGACAATAAATATTGTTTTTATTATTTTAAGATTTTTTTATTTTAAAAAGTCAATTCAAAACATAGAAGCAAATAAAATATTTAAAATTAAAGACAGAAATAAACAAAAACAGTATAACCTAGGCGGTATCTAGTCCTCGTCACACCTTTTCATTGCCAACAAGTCTTTCTTTTAACAAATCGTCGGTTGGTTTCTGGTTTGCGGCACAGTATATACAAAATACATTATGTCTGCAGCAAACCAGAAACCAACCGACGATATGTATGTACTTAATTCATACTTTAAATGAAGGAAAGAAGAAAATATCGAGCCTTATTTTAGATTTTATCGTAAGCGACATGTTATCGAAAATATACTTTTTTGTTGAAATTAAAATATTAAGGGCCTATTCATAGTTTAGAAATATCAAAATGCCAAAATTGTTGATAACTTTTACGTACAAAAGCATATTTGAATATATTAAAAAAACTTTCATTTTTGTCGCTTACGATATAATCGAAAATAAGGCTCGATATTTCAGTACTGTAGTCAAAGGCACATTAAATAATAAACTAGAAGTATTAAATATCATATTCTTAAAAACCTTATTTTTAACAAAGAAATCTTTTAATATTTTTAACATCCCGAAAAACTTCGAAAATAAGATACATATGGTAACTCTGATGATGACAAACAGAAGGCAATTGTTTTCTTTTGCAACTAACTTCATTGTAAAACGCGTTGTCAAAATCGGATTTTCCAATAGCTAAGCGTTGCCGTCGCGTTGCCGCCGCGTTATTTCGGTATGCTCCATACAAAATGTATGGACATGATAACTTTTGACAGCTAAAAAACGCTTGCCGCCCGTGTTTAGGGATGGCTGTAAGACTTCGCTGTAGTAAAGCATTTGAAAAATCCCTCATGTCTTGAAAGTTCTTATAAATGGTCTTGTGCAGGACTTTAGTACGTATGATGTGGTGCGTGCACTAGTGATAATGAATTTTAATGAATTCAGCCATTTATTTATCGCCAAGCATTTTTTCCTGGCTGTTAACATTTTTGGGAAGAAGGAAGTGTAAATAGTTTTTCATGAGGAAAAAATGAAAATAAATTAAGATTTTTCTGGAATTCATTTATGTTCCATGCAAAAGTTTATGATGTTATTTTTTCTTTTGAATATTCAGAATTTTTTATCGCAGGATAATTTATTTTTGATATACACAATATGCAGTTTAAGCTTATCGCTAATGTGTTATATACATTTTTAAAATCTTTAAAGCTCAATAATAATTTTTTTGTCGTAAAAAAAATTTACATATTTTCAAAAGTGTATAATTTTAAATTTGATATTTTTAGCATAAAATATGGTTTCAAGTACATGCATATATAAAAGAGAACAGCAATGAGTAGTGAAAAAGTGAGTAGAGTCATGCCTTATAATTTGTTGTAGTTATGCGCACTTATACTTATTGCAATGTTGTCTATGACTCATATTCACTCGAAAGTTTGAAGTACGCACCGAACTCATACTCAGGGTTGTCAGATTTTTTCCGAGCTGTTTCGCCAAATTGATTTTAAAAATCGCCAAAAATCGCCAAAATTGATTTTATGTGGTTTCTCTTAATATATATTTGATAATAAATTTGTTTTTATATAAAATTTTTTTTAATATAAATCTTTAAAAAATAATCGTATAAAAATTCAGCATCAAATCGCCAAAAGCAGAAATGAAATCGCCAAAAATTTTTTAAAATTTATTTTATTAAATTCAAAACGCATAAATAATTAATTAATATAAGAAAAATCATAAAAATCAAATTGCTTTAATCGGGTATGTTCTGTATTCCACACCTTTTCATTTCACGTGGAATACAGAACATACCCGAATATCTTGCAGACTAATTTTCCTTAATTACTAAAATTTTGAAATTCAATTTTGTTAAAAAAATAGCCATTAAATTGCCAACAAATTTATTTATCGCCAGAAAAATCGCCATGTCGCCAAATCAAAAATTTAGTCGCCAAACAAGTTCAAAAATCGCCACGTTTGGCCGTATCTGACAACCCTCCTCATACTTAGCAACATTTATGACGTTGTTGATTTCGACTCCCCTTAACTCAATGCCTATGGACGATGAATAGGAAGATTAAAGTTCTCATTATGAGGTTATGTGTTTCTCTGTTGCTTTTTTCTGTTTTTTTTTTTGTTGCAGGAATTGAAAAACAACCCTATTTACTATTTACAATAGTTTGTATACTACTTGCAAACTGTTGAATGACTAAACTTTTAAATATGTGAGTAGTACATATAAGTATTTTCCTGAAATTAGAAATCAAACTGAGGTGATATATGAGTGTGATATGACTATGATGTTGATGTCGCATTCATATTTATTTCAACCTATACTTATAAATTAATGTCATCGTGAGTATGTGTAAATCAGAGTAGTTGATTTTAAATGATGTCTACTAACTTATATTTAAAATTTTATGAGTCAGTATGCATAGCGAAAACATGATTCATTGCCAATCTCTGCAGCTGATGAAATAAAGTTTCCTCTACTTCTGCTCACTTCATTATCAAACTAAGAAATGAGAAATCCAATTTCTGTTTAATCAATTCCAACGAAATATTATTCGTTATTTACCATAGTGTTCAAGAATTTTCAAAAATAAAATTAAATGGACAATTGGGGTATTCAAATGTAGTCTTAAGTGTCAAAAAAAAGCAAACCCCTTAGAGGAATTCACGGTTGGCCTTGTAGATCTTTTTTTTCAGGAATACCTTTTGAATCCCGCAAATGACTTGTGTGCTTTATCCTACATCTACACCTGATATATTTTTATCATAACAAAATGATGTCTACTCACTTATATATAAAATTTCATGAGTCAGTATGAATAGCGAAAAAATGATTCATTGCCGATCACTGATATATAACTGGCTAGCTGAGATATGCATACTTAAATAACGCTCTTGAAACTTTTTTTTTACAAAAAGCAAAACTTTCTCTGTGTTGATTCGCTTAGATATGAATAAATTTGTTATTTAATGAGACAAATAATACACGCACATACTCACAAACTAAATAAATAAACATCTTCTTCTTTCAGCCGATATCTTATAAAATTTTTATACAATTTTAATTATGTTTATATAGAAATTTCTATCGATATCGAATGAAAGTCTCTGTTTGCTAGATGTGATCAATAAACTTGAGTCATATTGACATCTCAAGGATCTCAATTTTATTTTTCGCTAATTGCATGCTTTGCGTCGCAAATTGGGGACCACTACTTAGCGTATTGGGAATCACTTTTGTTGAATTAAAGCCGATGTGGTGACATTGTAGGTGAACAATCTAGAGTGCGGCACTGATTGCATAATGAATGAGTTTTGAAATGAAAAAGTTTGACGAAAACTTGTAACTACAATTTACTGAAGGAGAAGGAAAAAGTTTGAAGATGATTTCATGTTCTTGTAAGTATGAGTATCGAACGCACACACGTACATACTTTCATACATATCTGACTGTCATTCTCGTTCTTTATTACTCTCTATGTTAAGTCTGCGAGGAACAAAGTAATAAAACTGAAAAAGCTTTTAAAGTGATAATAATTCAAGTAAACAAATTAAATCAAATGAAGACTTGAAGATGGGCAGAAACTATCTGGGAGTCGTTATCGTTTAGTTAAATTGTGTTGTAACAAACGAGCAGATGTCTGCTCGAATTCAAGAGATTATGTTTTTTAAAATTGTAGCAATTTTAAGTTTCGTAATAATTCTTACATCTGCCGAAACTTACAATTATAGCTCAACGAAATATTTGAGTCGCCGTAAAAGATATGTTGCCTTTCCGGAGGGGTCTTCTGTTTCGGTAAGTCGTGCTTGTTTTGTGTTTATGCCACATCATATCAATAATTTTCAATACTTGGCTTAATGTACATACATGTATTTTGTGCATTTGTAAGGCTGCCATTTGTATGACCATTGGGCAGGTGGGAAATCCTAATAAAGATTATTTGAGTTGGGCCTTAAATTGGGGTGTGGCCTATGATCTACCAAATTATGCCTGGGCGCGTAAGCATGCACACGGATTTTCCAATATCACGAAAGCTGTTATTCAAAGACGTTCCAGAAGAGATCTCTACGAAAAGCTCCAACTGATGTTTGACAAGTGAGTGTTTGAAGAAGAAAGTCGGGATGGGATAGTTGGAATTCAATTGTTTTGTTAACTCATAAGCTTTTAACTCCTTCCAGTATGGGTTTCAGTGGCAGTGATTGCATAGCACGAGCTCTTTGTGAAAGTGGCAGGACTTTGAAACATTTACGCAAACGCCGAGGAAACATGATTGAGGAAATTGTTAAAACAATTTTCAGGTTGATCTAATTTCATTTATTTCTTCTTTAAAGAAAACATACGTTTATCTTTTCATTTCAAAGTTTGCCAACAGCCCCAGTGGAATTTCATGAACCAGAGGCACATCACACGTATGATAGGCTGTACAGACGAGCTAAGCGTCCTGATAACGATTGCGCTGTGGATTACTCCTCTTGTCGATTTTCTTTGCTAGAAATGGCATTTGGTAAATATGCGGAGCTCGGATCAATGAAATTAAGTCCAAGAGTTTTTATGTAAAATAAAATTTTTAACAAATTTCATAAACTAACTTAAGGTTACCCAGCAAAAAACTTTGCCTACTAGAATGCAAAAAAGTGTATGTACTCCTCAGTCGTAAGTACTTACAATTTGACTGAATAACCCATTATTTTTGTTTGAGAAGTTCAAAAAGTATGCGGTACCCTATACTTTTTGCCTACAAACATACAAAAGTTAATAGAAGGTTATTTTTTGCGTACAAATATGCAAAATAATATGGATTAGTTTTTGCTTAAACTTATTCAAAATCAATTTGCTATATTTTCTAATTTTTTTATTTTAAATGAATAAAATTTTGTAACAAATTTCTCTAGATATACATATTTCCTTATTAACTGGAAAGTGGTACAATAAATACTTTCACGTAGTGATATAAATAAGTTCTTATTTTATTAATTACATGACAGTCATTATTATGCAAATAAAATAATTAGATAAATAAGTACCACTCGTTACTTTGTAAGCCATTAAAAGAGTACTACCCATTACAAAATTTCGAAAATTTTTTGCTGGGTATTTGCAAACATGTTAGTTTGCTTTAATTTGGAACGATTTTCAGTCCTCCAACGTCAAACTTGGTTGATAAACATACTTGTACAACCGGTGTGCTTTTATACATACATATCGCACATTAAATCATAAAGAGTCACAACTCAAAATTATCAAAGTGATATTGTTTTTTTATAAGCCATGCAGACTTTTTGAAGAATAAAAGACATTTGAAAGGGTAACATTTAGTTTGGAAGCAACTTACGGGTGGGTAAGAGAGAGTCGTTTTTGTGTTCGGTACTCGGCGACACGCTTTGTTTTCCTATTTTTTAGTACATATAGATGTCTGGTTGGTATTATACAATAATATTGGAATGTCGCCGGCAACATTTTCGTCCGTGTGAACGCAAAGGAAACAACAAAAGAGCATTCCAGATGTTTTCCTTTTAAACGTTCGCCCGTCTAAATTCAGACTAAAATACCGTTGTGCTTGCTTTTATGTTACATATTTGCATCATTTGTACAGTAACAACAGTTGTTTGCCACTACTCAGCATCTGAAACTTTTTGAGTTGTGACTCTTTATGATTTAGTGTGCGATATGCATACATATACATGTATAATACATATGTATTTGTTTTGTGGAAGAAAAACAGTTCACTTATTTTCTGCTCTATTGCAATTTACAGTGATCATAAGAATTTTTCGACTAAAAAGTTTCCTTTAATTTTGTATCATTAGCAATAATTGCATATTTTCTCTGTTCTCTACATTTAATAAATTTTTTTATTTAAAAAGTTTTCTATTTTTAAAATTAATTAGAGGGAAATTAATAAGAGAGAACTTCAACAGAGCCCATACTTTTCCGAAGGCAATTTATTCGACCACATTTAAAGCAACTTGAATGCCCTTATGTACTTATATAAATTAAAAATTTTGCAATCCCTTACCGGCACAAAAAATTAATGATATAAGTATCCATAATGGTACGATTAAAGAAAAATTATTCATTTATCATATGAATGAAATGTTACATTAATCGAATGACAATTTTCATTTGCTGAATGAAATGGCTCTCTTTCTGCATTTGTTTTTACCCTTCATTGTATTTATGACAATATTTTCGTTGATACTAGGAAACTATATTTTTTTAAAAGCCTATCTCATTAGAGTTGATGATTTCCAGCAAAAAAAGTTTATAATACATAAAATAAAATAAATTTTGTTACCAAAAATATACCATTTAACCGATTTTTTCAACCTTCACAAAAGTCTAAGAAAATGTTTCACACATAAAATGAAAATGTTTCTTACATACAACGAAACAGTTTTCATAGAAAACATTGTTATTCACTTCAAAACAATTACAAAAAGTGCAATCAAAGACTTAATTTCATATGTATAATGGCATTATTTCATTTTTGGAATGAAAGAGTTTCACGAAATCCATGAAGAGTTTTCTATGAAACTTTATGAAACGTTTTCATTAATGCAATGAAATCTTACGTTAGCTCGTTATTAATGACAGAATTCAGAAGATTTTCTTTTCAGTGTACTAATACATATTTTTGTTTTGATACAAACAAGCAACCTAAAATAATTACATACATATGCATATGTGTGTTTATTTAAATATTGCTCCACATATTTTGGGCGCAAAATTTGCGAAAATGGCTCATAGTTTTCTTTTCGTGTGTGTGTGTGTGTGTGAGAGAGATAACCCAGTAAAAAAAATTGGAAGTCATTCCAAAGGAACTACATTTTCATTGCATCCAAAAAATCGATATTTTTAATTTGCCAGTAGTTAGCAGAAAACCAAGTAGAAGTTTATTTTAGTCATACAAAACCTTGTAATTTCTCCATAGTTTTAAAAAATACTCACCAGAATTTAAAAAAAAAATCTAATTTTTTAAAGAAATTTATGAACTAATTTTAGTCTAAAATTTAATAGTTATTTACTTAAATTTAAATGAAAACACTGTTTCGGGCTTAAATTCGTATAAAAAGAGAGGAATTGTTAAAATAGGTAACTATTTACCATTTTTCCTAGATGAAAATATTATCATAGAACACAAAAAAGGACATTTTTCTTAAAATCGCTTCCAATTCGGTGACCAGGCATCGAAAAAGAGAACTTCTTCCAATGACAACCCTATGTAAAAATCATTAGATCGGATCGAAATTTGCACTACTTCCAGATCGCAAACTCTACATTTTCATGACTTTTTTGGAGTGTCTTTTTTACTGGGAAGTTTAGGTTAGACTATGAAGGGTTGTAACACACATGCACTCAATTAGGTCCATTGGGACTCCCTTATATTTGTACCCGTTAATGAGAGAAAGAGAGAGAGAGAGAGAGAGAGAGAGAGAGAGAGAAAGTAATCCGCTAAGAAGGACGGACATACATAATTGGATTGTGAGTAAATATTGCAAATAAAAAATATTTATTCCGTCTCATATAACAAATATTTGATGTAGAAATACTAATATATTTCGTACTCTCTCCCCCTCCCCCCTTTAAAATTTTCCCTAAACTTAAATTTCTTAATGATTTTTTTACTCTCTGGGTGAATCTTCGACTTTAGCATACCAAAATTAAAAAAAAAAAACAACTGCAGCCTATATTGAACCCCTCATCGACCTGAAGTCTCTTTTCCCAGTTTGAGTGCATTTATATTAGAATCCCAGTTTAATGATGAAAATAAAAAGATTCTTAATGATTTTTTTAAAACAAATTATTTTTCATTTTATTTTTTATTCAGTTTTTTTTATTTAATAATAACGCGTAACATTTATATAATTATTATTTTTATTATTAATTTCATTTCATTTCATTTAATTTTTTTTCGGTTTTCTTTTGGGGTTTTGTTTTCTTCTATCATTAATTAATATTACTATTTTATATTTTTAATTAATTCTCTTGATTTAGTGTTTTAATTTTTCCTTTTTTTAGTTTATATTAATTTTGTGTTTGTTGTTAATTTATTTTTAATAATAATGCCATAATTTCTTACAAATTGTAAATGATTTGGTTGTGAATTTTTTCGTGTTTCTTTTTAATTTTTTTTTTCAACATTATTAAGTTAAAAAAGTGTTTGTTTTTCAATGTCTTGTAAATTATTTGCTTTATAATTAGTATTTATAATAATTATTACTGAAATAAATAAGTACATTTTATACGCTTAGTTGTTGTTGTTAAAAATTTTATTTCATACATACATATTTACATATGTATTAGTCTAAAAATCGTGTATACACACACATACATTTCACATCTCATCTCCTTTTTGTTTTTGTTTTTATTTATTTATTTATTTTTTTCAAATGTAATGTTTGCCGCAATAATCTGTTGTTATGAATAATTTTTAAATTTTTCGTTTTCTGTTGTTATTAGTTTTTAATTTGAATTTTTATTCATGAGCATTTTATAACGGTTGTTTTATTTGTGTATAATTATTATTTGTGTTGTCAGTTTGTGTATGTGTGTGTGTGTGTGTGTGTGTGTTTATGCATTTCTTTTTTTTATTAAATTTTAATTGTATTCCATGTGTGAAATGTAAATGCATTATTTTGTTCACCTAATAAATATTATATTATTATTTATTAAGTTTTTGTTTTCATTAAAAATACATTACATACTTATGTACATATGTATGTATGTATGTATGTATGTATGTATGTGTATTTGTCTACATGTTTCTTAGTTTTCGCCAAGATTTTCCTTCCTAATGTTTATATTTTAAATATGCAATAGTTTTTATTAAATGTGTGTGTGTTTGTGTGTGTGTGCTTGAGATTACAATTTGTTTGCATTTTATGCTTAATAGTACAAACATACAGAAATATGTACTATAGTTACATATATGGTATATTTATGCAGTGTATGAATAATATAGCTTTACAATTATTAATTTTTTATATGAAACTGCAAGATCAGCTAGGCCATTAGATGAATTTAGTATATTTATTAATAGTATATCGCTGATTAACTTGAACAAAGACACACATAAAAAATTTCGAATTTTTATTTAATAATGCAGAGTTATTCCGCATATCGTTATTTGTATTGTGTAAAAATTTCATTAGAAAATTCTTTTTGAAGATTCAACTCTTTATTGAAAACATTTTTTCTCTTGCTTTTAACTTGTGTATAACTTTTTGGAGTTGTGATGTTGTTCAAGTAAATGAGCGATATGTACAAACATATATAAGAGTATGTCGAGCAGCTACGTCCAAACACACATACTCTGAGGTAAAAAGTTTTGAAAGCTCTTGAATTTGTTCTTGTTTCTTTGCAAAGTAGGAGCAAACATTGTTGTCGCCGATATCTAATTGGCTGTTGTGCTCTCGTCGGTGTAAAAGCACAAAAGATCTTTTGTAAAAGTTTGCACCTTGTGCATATGGCTTGGACGTATCTAGCTGATGTCGAGCCACAACCGCCAAAAACGTTTAGGGGACATACTTAGGTATATTTTGAACTTTGTAGTATGAAGAAAATTGATTAGTTACGATTATATATCAATGGCTTAATATAAAAAGGGCGTATCTCAATTTTTTCGAAATCGCGTTCTTAACGTTTTCTGGTAGACAACGTATAATTGCATCGTCCTTGAAGATCTTAGTACATTAAAATTAAAAATCAAGGACTTATGGCCACTTAAAAAATTATTTCTGCATGTAAATGATTTATGCCCTAATTCTGTTCGACGAATGTATCGTCTTGTCTATGGACGAAAAAAAGAAGCAGTTTTGATTCTTTAAAACGATTATTATTTGTTGTCTATGCTAGAAGGTTCGTGTATTTGCTTTGTAATTTTGTTCTAAACATTATATCCAACGCATTATTTTTTAAAATATATTTTTAAAACTTTTGTATAATAATTTAATTGAATTTTTATGCTTTAAAAACATGGCAACAATATTTATATTTTTCATTGTCAAAGACAACAACAACTTTTGAAGAAAATAATTTAGAGACTTCAAAGACAAGAACTCAGAAGCATTTTCAAACATAAACGTCCTGAATCTTCTTACTGAATTAGGGCATTAGTTTTTCTTCAGTTTTTCGCTTCGAAAATTCGAGTTCCGCCTTTCTTATACTCGTATTAAGCCATCGATATGTATGATAATAAATTTTCGTCAAAAGATTAAGTTCGAAAATTATGTCGTTTGAGGTTTTTTTGCGTTTATGAAACGATATTTTTTGTAAATGGAATAAACCTCAACGAAAGAATGCGAAATGGTATATAAGTCCCAATAATACATAATGAAATAAATACAAAATAAATAAATTAAAAGAGTGAAATAAAATGAATAAATTAAATTGGAGCTCATCAATTTTTCTTTTGTATCATTTCATTTTAAGTATTTTTTATTCCAAATAGAAAATTAAATCAAAATCGCATAAAGATGTTTGTTATGAAGTTCTTGTTTGAGGTTTTTAGTTTACGAGAGAGCTTTTCTATTATTGACCTGCACAAGACCATTTATAAGACCTTTCAAGACATGCGACATTTTTCAAACGCTTTACTACAGCGAAATATTCTAGAATAAACGACGCTAAACAACACTGTTGGCAATATTTTTTTTTGAGTTCTTTGTCTTGCCAACAGTGTTTTGTAGCGTTTGTTTTAGAATATTTCGCTGTAGTAAAGCGTTAAAAAAATTTCGCATGTCTTGAAAGGTCTTATAAATAGTCTTGTGCAGGACTTTATTTTCTATCAACATACCATTTTTTTAGTTTTCCTAAGAGTTTTTAGTTGAAGTCTTTGGATGAGTTTTTTAAGGAGAAACGAAATGCATATGCTTAACCAACAATCAGCGAAAATTTTTCATGAAACTGAAAATTTTTTTGAGTTAGGCAAAATTCATTTAGATAAAATCGGAATTCCGGGGCATAAATGTTTTTGCGTAAATTCCAGGGCTGATGAGCTTACAAGAACTGGAACAACCTTACAGGTTCCACTACATATGAAATGTGCAGGTTTACCCTTAACTTCTTGACAAGTTAGGCTTAAGAGCAGGACAGAGGAAGAAAAAAATAGAAGATTTGCTTTGATTTGAAGGAGTTGTGGGTTCACATATTTATATCGTGCCATAACCACCAAAAAAGCTTAAGTGACATATATTTTGAACTTCGTGTTATGACTAAAGTGTATTATTGACGATCGTAAATAATTGATTTTCATAAAAAAATTAAGTTTGTAAATTATGTCGCTTAAGCTTTTTTTTTGCTCAATATAAGAAAAATATACTTTTTTGATTTCAAGAAATAGGAAACAAATCTCCATTTTAGTGTCCTTGTTGACTTGACTGGACACTGTCTCATATGCAAGCTGGCTCAGAGGTCTATAAACAAGGACATTTTCCGGATGTACTAAGACATTTATAAGGAAGAAAACATAGATCATTTTCTTTGTCATTGTCCTGGATTAACAAGAAAGAGGTTGGACACTATGGGCGCTCTTGGGTTCAAGAGAGCTTTTTCATGTAGCTAGGATCGGTGGTGACTGCGCTTTAGCACTATCTCCGTGGTATCACAATAGACCAGAAAGGTCAGCGACTCAGACTGTCATCTTTACGTGTAACTCACCTAATCTAACCCAATCATTCACGAAAATTCGGTGCATATTAAATTTAATAAAGTGTTTGAACTTCATACAGCTGTTTGTGATAGAAGTGCGTATTAATTTATTTTAAATTCGCATTGAGAGGAAAAAATAGTTTTTTAACTTTAGGGCCTAATTCATAAAAAATATTTTGATTTTGTAAAATTATTAATTATTAATCAAATTTCCATAGAAAATTTGTTTCATAAACCTCTTATTAAACAGAAATATTTTTTATGAATAAGGCAGTTAATAAATAAATAAAAAATTATATATCGAGATATTTTTTTTTGTGATGGCAATAATTTGTATTAAATTTGATTTATTTCGGACTTTAGTGAAATTGTGTGTGTGGCTGCTGCCTTGATTGTGTTGTTGTTTTCCCCAGTGTTGCTACTGATGACTTTATTTATTTACTTTTTTTTAATTTTGCATTTTATGTTACAATTTAAAATAAATTTTTAAAAAATTTTAAAAACTTACAACAAATACTTAAACATACATATTTATTTTTTGTTAATTTTACTTTAAGACCTGTGTTCTTTTTTTATAAATGGTTTTTTTCTTTATTAATTAATTTTTATATACGAGTAATTAATTATTGAATGCATACAAAAATATATACATACATATGTATGTATGTATGTATATGTTATGTTTACCTAAATTTGACTTAAATAAATGTACATTTATAACTTGTATTTGATAAAAAAAAAATAACAAAATTATTTTAACCTAAATATGAAGACAAGAAGTTGTTTGTTTCTTTGGTTTTTACACTCATACAAATTGCTTAGTTAAATCTAGTTTGTGGAAAGTGAATAAATATATATTTTACTTTCAACTAGTTTTAGAGTTTTTGTTGAAAGTGTGTGCATGTGCGTGTGTGTGTGAGCGTATGTATTTGTGTTTGTGTGTGCTTATGATTTTTCTTAAAAGGATTATTAAAATGATTTCTAATGAAATATTTTACAAAAGTTGTAAAAAGAAGCTTATTTTATACATAGTTAACTATGGGTTGATTTTTTGTTTAAAAAAAAATTAAACTGGAGGATGAGCATAAAGTAAAGAAACGAAAGTTTCGTATAAATTTCAATCACAACCCTTAGAAAATGAAATACAGCTAAAACTTTGATAAAATTTACCTAAAAGTACCCGTTTCTTTTATTTATTATTTTTAGTTTTAATATTTAATTATTCATTTAGTTTTTTTTTCGATAAACTACAATAATGTAAGCAATTGTTTGTCTTGTTTTTTTTTTGTTTTTTTTTTTTTTTTTTGTTTTACGAAAAGCAATTATTTTATTGTTTGTTTGTTTGTTTATGTGTGTGTGTGTGTCTGTGTATTTTTACTTTTCCATATTTCTTTTGCAATGATTTGTTTTATTAAATGTATAAATTTTTGTTTAATTTGCAAGAACGATTATTTTTGATGTAAAACATTAGTTGTTAGTATTTGTTGTTTTTGCTTAATGTTTTGATATTGAAACCGATACAATCCAGTGCTGTATTTTTGCTTTTTTTATTTTACAATATAATTTTTATTTTTATTGTTTATGTGTATATTAAAAAACAAAAGAGTACAATACAAATAAAACTAAAGGAAAACGAGCTTAAATTATTTACTGGTAAAATTCTTTCAAAATTACATATTTTTTATATTTTTAAGGAGCAGGAGGACGTTGTTGGTGATGGGGTGGGTGTATATGGTTTGGTTGTGGATCGCGCAACAGTGTGCATATGTATATATGTATATGCATGTATCTATGTGTATGTGTATATGTAAGAGTGTGTGTGCTTGGAGAAAAAAGAATCTGTGTGTGCAGCATTTACTTCTATTTCTTCTATTGTCAGGTACTTTAATAATTAATAATGGTTTGGTTTTGGATTAAAATGTTCCTCTTGTCGTTTTGAAAAATGATGAAATGACAAAAAGTTTGAAAAGCTTAATAAAAATTGCAGAAGTACGACGTCTCAAATAGTTTTTGTGTTAATTCATTTACTTGTTCTTATTGGGAATTATAAAATATTGGGCTCCTTGAAAAACCGACTAACAGACGAAATAATAAATAGAAAAAAGGCAGTAATAATTTAAATTCTTCTCCCATTTTAGTTGTGGCATGTTTTGTTAGGTTTTAGTTTAAATGTCGTTTTTCGTCCTTTTTAAGCAATAATTCGTGTTTTTTTCCATTTTGATTAATTGATGAGATTTCAGTAAATGTTTTCTGGTTAAAAAAATGGTTATGAAAAGACGACCTCTTGTTTGGAAGACTTTTGATTTTTTTCTGTTTTATATTTGTTTTAAATCAAGCTTATGCCGTATTTTTGTAGTTATGTGTTTTTTATAATTTTTTTTATATTTTTTTGCTGCTTCATAGAAAGATAAATCGAGTTGTAAGAAAATAGTGAAAAGAATTAATAAAAACTGAAATATAATACATAATAAAGCTTTTAAGGAAGATTAATTTATAAAAATTTTGTAGATTTGTTTAACTATTATTATTATTATTATTATTTTGGTTATAATAAATTTCGTTGTTTATTAATGGTACATTAAATTTTAATGAAATAAATTCATAACTATTCATTGTATTTTAATTGTTGATTTATTTTTATACAAATATTGTTTTATTCGTTTATTCAAACCGAGCATTTTAAAATTATTATTGAACAGTTTTTCTTTAATATCTAATTTAATTGTAGAAACATGTGCATACATCAAAAATGATTATCAAACGTCTGGTAAATGTACATAAGTACATGCATTTATTAAAAGAACAAAAAAATTCAGATGAAGGCAAACTGAAAGTGTTTCTTTTTTGTTATGCCAAACGGTTCTACGTCTTCTAAGCTTAATATCAAGACGCATTAAAAAATATTTTTAATATGTATATATAAAAGGTTTTGAATTGTAATTTTTTATGGAATTCTTTCAAATAAACCTTTTTTTATGAATAATAACTTACATATGTGGTTATTTTGTTGGAAGAGACTCAATAGATTAGATTTAGTGAAAGAGAGAAAATTCAACTTTTCATTGCCTTCAAATCAACCTCATAATTGAAATATGCAAAAGCAGTTTTTTTGCAACATTAAAAATGGCGTTTGCAGACTAAATAAATGTTTACGCAGAACACGGGGATTCAACATATTCTCTCCATCTTAGTCGATCGTTGGCTAGGATTTTTACTTGTTTCGAAGTCATGTTTCAAGATTTGCAATAAATAGTGTTTCATCACATAGAATATATCAGTTACATACAGTACGTGCAAATTGGTCAACTTTTAACTCTTTGCTTACGTTGAGTAGCTTGACAGATACTGGTTGGTTTTGTTTGTATGTTCTGATTTAGGTTTTCTTGTTTTGTGGCAGCAAAAATAAAATAAAACAAAAGAAATAAACGTAAAAAGAACGGAGGTGTCTTATGACACACGGTTAAAGCTATGCTGCTTAGTTATATAAAACAAATTTAATGTATGAAATAAACATGCAATAAAATTATATTATATGTTGATGTCAAACTCTCTGCAAATTAAATCAAAACGTTTCTATTTATTTCCCATGGGTTTCTTTTCTGGCGGCGTATTAATGTATTGTTTGTGGCAGGTGGCGGCCGTTAACCGGCTTACAGCCGATCGGCTATGTTCTCTGGCTTGTGCTCATGTGCAAAAAGAGCGAAACAAAACAAAATCAAACAATTTATTTCGTTTATTTTCGTACTCTGGTTTTAAGTACAAAGAAATCAAAACAAAAAAAAATTTTATAACTCTAATAGTGTCGATTATTTTTGTTACGAAAATCACATTGTCAGTCATATATCACGCCATAAATAGCATAGCTATTATAAAAGAAGTTGAATTTAATAAATAAAATGGAGAACCAACCTATTGAAGCTCTTCAAACGCTTCCATCAATAAACTACTCATTGTGCCAACATTCTCCGTCGTTGCGTTAATGTCATTTTAAAAAGGCGAAGTTTAACGTATGACGGATCCTATGTGCCTGGACCCTTATAGGCTCAGGTATTGCTTTATGTGTGACTTTTTTGCATTTCTGGAGTTGCCTGATGACAGTAATCGGTGGTCTGTTGATATGCGGCCAATTCTATAGTGTGAACAGAAAATGCTGCTTAATAAATAATTTTAAATTATCTTGAAATTTGAGATCGGTTGTTAAAATCGTGAGACCATATTCTGCCTGTTTAACAGAATTTCAATTAAATTAGCAAACAAATATTTCAAGGCAAGTTTGTTTATTTCAGCAGTCACGAGTCTTGATAACCACTGAAATACAAATATGGTCGCAATTTGTTTAAATTTGGTCACAGATCATCATCGTTTAAATGTTTTGTCTTAGGGTTGAATATAAGAAGAGGATAAATGCAAAAGTAATTGTGGGAGTGGGAAAGGGGTGATTTAAAGGCGGAAAGAAGCTCTGAAAAGCTAATAGTGGCAAGGCAAAAGATGGATCACAGACAGAGTCGTGCGTGGGAGTTATACTGCCTGAATATAAACTAGTTATTATAGCAGAACACCATCAAGCTTGCGGAAGACGGAAAGTTATCATTTAAGTTCCAAGGGGTTCCTAAGGAATATATCAAATGGACTTCATATGTAATCACTTACTTCGCTCTACAAATTACTTGGGCAAATTATTTTGCTTCTCTTAATTTGGCTTGTTTGTTTTAGTCTCGTAAGAAATTCCATTTTTGCAATTTTGCACAACTGCCTGATAACATTTTTTCTCTTTTTTATGTTTAATTTGTATTAAATAATTTGTATCAGAAACAAATTGCAGAAAATAAAATAAAATGTTTTGCATAGTTTCTTGACCCACATTTTCGGTTGTTTGTCATTTTATTTATTTAACAGTTCAATGCATCATATATTTCTTTTACAATATTTCTTATTTTTGCTTTAAGTGACTGAAGTGCAAAAATTAGTTGAATTGATCATCTTTAGGACAAGTTTTCATACAAAATTGTGCCTTTTCTTGTTTTAACATTCAAAAGCGGCAAATTGTGAAACGATTTAAAAAAACTAAAGCTGAAAACTATTGAAGAACAATTTATTAAAAATTGAACTGACTAGAAATAAAACGAAATTGCCGTTGATTAAAAATATTGTATTTAAGAAGCAAATTGCGGTTCATACTGTGGACGTATTACTAACCTTCACTGACAATCAAAGTAAAGTTTCCAATTTCTTATCCTCCAAAGCTTTACAAGTTCTATTCACTGAGTTTTTTTTGCCTATTGGTGAGGAACAGATTTCCAAGACTTATAAACGCCAAGTATGAACTTAGGTGCACTTTGAGTGCACTAGTACTTGTTTAATTATTTGAAGCAAATAATTTTTACGAAGAATTTTTGTTTGTTGTTGGTTGAGCAACATCTACATATATGCATTTTGTTTCTGCTTAAAGGTTTAATAAGACGAGTCACCTATAATCAAGTACAGTGTTGCGCATAATTTTTTTTTCGAACAGCTGTCTTGTATAGTTATGGTTTATGGACTCGTTTGATTTAAGCTTAAGAAATTCCACAGTAGTCTTCAACAAAAACATTTTCATGAAAAATGCAAAGAAACTTCGTATGTTTATAGAAAAATTCTCAAAATTATTTTGAGAATTACGTACATAAACATTATCGGCCCTGTTCTGTAAACCGAATTCGAGTAAATTTCTCGTTTTCGAAATATTAATAATAATAATAATAATATTTTTTATAGTAATAATAATAAATATTAATAATGGTGTTTAAAATCATACTTGATAATTTTCTTTCAGATGTGATATTTGAGAATCTATAAATAAAAAATTAAAAAAAAAATCTAAAAAAACATTTACATTTTCGGAGTTAACAGAAGAGGGCCGAATCCGATTGTCAGTTTTTATTGCAACGAATTCAGAATTTTTTGGCTGAAGTCTACTGACGAATTTTTTAAACAGGAACGAAGTATATGACGTTGCTTGACCAATAACAATAACGGGAGCTATTGAAAGAGTTCGATCCAAGTCTAGATTGAAGCCTTAATGATCAAACAGAATTGCGGCATAAACACATTTTCCATACAAATTGACACAAAAAATTAGCACCAGAAAGTAGTCGATAGATAGAATCTATTTTATTTTGACAACGTTTTTTCTTATGCTCTCATAAAGGGTGTTTTTTATTGAGGTATAGAACTTTAAGTTGGCATCACTTTTTTAACTGGCGGCCATTTTGTCAGCTGTCAAGTGATTAATATTTAGTTTGGTTTGCCATTTCATCATGAACAGGTTGACAAAAGAACAACGCTTGCAAATCGTGCAAATTTATTTCGAAAATAATGGTTCAGTTCGCGAAGTTTACCGCAAGCTCCGTCCATTTTATGGTCGACATAATCGTCCATCAGAGCAATTAATTCGGTTAACCATGGATCGTTTTCGCACTACGTTTACTCTATGTGATAATACGCATCCGCAGAGACGTCGAACAGTGCGCACCGAAGAAACAATTGCCGCTGTAGAGCAAAGTGTTGAAGAGGACCCGAATGAATCGATTCGCCACCGTGCACAGCAATTGGAGCTTTGTCCATCAACTTTATGGAAGATTTTGAAGATTTTGAATGTGGATGAGTTGTGGTTCCAACAAGATGGCGCTACATGCCACACAGCGCACGTCACAATCGATTTATTGAAGGAAACATTCGATGAGCGCATAATTTCGCGGAATGGACCTGTCAATTGGCCACCAAGATCGTGTGATTTGACACCATTGGATTATTTTCTTTGGGGATATGTGAAGTCGCTCGTCTACGCCAACAAACCAGAAACGTTAGGGAACTTGGAAGCCAACATTCGTGGCGTTATTGCCAACATACGGCCCCATATGCTCGAAAAAGTGGTTGAAAATTGGACCTGTAGAATTGGCTTTATTCGAGCCAGCCGCGGCGGCCACATGCCCGAAATCATATTTAAACATTAATGGCATAAAATTATCCTTCCAATAA
The DNA here is from genome assembly GCA_944452675.1 of Tachina lurida. Lineage (NCBI taxonomy): Eukaryota > Metazoa > Arthropoda > Insecta > Diptera > Tachinidae > Tachina > Tachina lurida. Next base: position 1,785,690 of record OX101752.1, read on the forward strand.
AGCCAAATTGATGGACATTAAAACGATTTTCTTGTGTTTTATTTCAATTCGAAGTTCTATACCTCTAAAAAAACACCCTTTATATAAATACTCATTCTCTCAAGAATGCTACCATACTTATAATAAGTTTCATACAAAACTACAAAGAAAAATAAGCACAAAGGAAAATAAAACTAAAATTATGGAGCATTTGAAGTTACTGCCGTAGATTTTATTATGAGCTTTGTTAATTTGACAACGTTTTTTCTTGAAGTTGCGGACATATTCTGTTTGATCATTTAACCAAAATATTTATAATACACAAAAGAAGATAGTTTTCATTATATAGGTATATATGTAGTTTAATTTTTGACAACTAAAAATAGTTTGCATGCTTTGCAGTGTCGCCACAATATCAAAACTATAAAATTTATTGTATCGGACAAATTTTTTTTTTAGGACCAGCACTCAGGGGATAACCCCTACTCATGCAATGCATTGTGCTAGAACAAGGAAAATAGGTTATAGGGAAGGAGGATAGAGGTAGTAGCGTCTGTGAACATTTGATTTAAACTTTCTCACGGTGGTAGTGACAGGAAATACCTCCGCAGGTAGTTGATTCCACATACGTACAGTTCGGCTAAAAAAGGAATTCTCTCTGTAATGCGTAGTGCGATTCACTGGCCAATCGACAACAAAGGGATGTGCTCTGAATGAGGCACGTGTTGTACGTATAAATGTGCGGGTTTTAGGAACAAGTTCCCTAATTTCATTAGAACACATTCCGTTGTAGTAACGATAGAACAATGAAATGCACCCCACATTGCATCGATGCTCCAATGAATCAATAGAATTGGATACCCTACTGTCACCGATGAGCTTCTTCGCCCTCTCCTGTACGCGGTCGAGCAGCCCCAAAAAATAGAGATTGAAGCTCCGACCCATACATGAGAGTTGTATTCCATTTTCGGTCGGATATACATAAGTGGCATAAATAGTAATGTAATATTATATCGCTTACTTTAGCTAACGCTGAGCCTAACTATCACAAACTTTAACTCTAAATTGTAATAATGGCTCTTAATAACACAATATCTTCATGCAAACTCAATTTGCTTATGACATTTAAGGACGAAACAAATAGAATCCGTCATGCCTGATACGTCGCTGACAACTAAGGGCCTGTTTGTCTAAATGCGAACGAACGTTTCGATTGAACATTAGTATTGGAAACAAAAACAAATTTAAGTTTTTTGTTCGATCGAAACGTTCGTTTGCATTTAGACAAATAGGCCCTAAGTTGAATTACGTGTTTTCTTATGAGCTCTGCCTCATTCAGTATGTCTCCGTCAACATAAAGTGCTAAAAATTTGTGTTTTTTGGGAATTGTTACAATTTAATTTTAACATTTATTAACGCACTAATAATCCCAATTTATTATATTATTTACTTATTCAGAGTGCTATACAGTGGGAAACTTTTAACTTACGTTGAGTAATTTGACAGCTATTAGTTGATGGTTTTGATATATTTTTATTTAGGTTTCGACCGACAACTTGTATTGCAAACAACAATAACATTAGAAAAATTTTTGAAAAATTGAACAAAGCCCTAAACACCGCAACAATTTATTTTGCAAGAAGAATATAAAATACCATTATTCTTGTTTTTATGTTGCATACTTGCATCATTTGTAGAGTATCAACAGTTTTTTGCAACTACTCAGAATCTGAAAATTTTTAAGTTGTGACTCTTTATGATTTAGTGTGCGATATGTCAAACGTACGACAGATTCCATTTGATTCAACCTTTATACTGCTGCTGTGCTGTGCCGACCTCTGCGGGCGCATATGAATGCAACATTTGCGTTTTTTACTAAATCTGTTTTTTTTACTAAAACTGTAAAAAAAAACACAAAAGTACGAAAGTCAAAATAACAAAGTCCCGTTTTTTATTTCCAAATTTTTTCTGTGTGTATGTTTGCATATTATCTATCTAGTATGTATGTATTAGAGATCGACCGAAGGCGTTTTTTTTTGGCCGAAGCCGAAGCCGAACTTCGGCTAAAATCCTAAACTTCGGCCAAAACCGAAGCCGAAGCCGAATGTTTTAAATTTTTAAAATGGTACTTGTTTTACATGAATTAAGAAAAAAGTTTGCTTTTTTGAGATCACTGAAATAGCTGTAATATCTATTGGATACATAACAAGAAAAATAAAACTATTTTGCAATTTCTAGATTGCTTTTTCATATGATCACTCACAAGAACGTCCAAGTAAAAGAAAATAGAAAGCAACAGGGTTGTATTTCAAAGCAACCCTTTCAAAACGTTAAACACAATAGAAACTGTCGACGAGCAACGACCAAAAATAATGTTATTTTTCAAGCTTGGAATGAAAAATATTCGGCTTCGGCTAATCGGCCGATTTATGCCGTAGGCCGAATGTTGGCCGATTACCAATTTTTGGCCGAAGGCCGAAGCCGAAGCCGATTAATCGGTCGAACTCTAGTATGTATGTACGAACGAGTATATAATTTTTTTCGGAGTTGTTTAAATTAATTAATATGAAAGTTTTATGACTACATTTATTACATGTTTTTTTTTTAATGTATTTTTCTAAATTGTTTTCTTTTAATTTTTAAAAAACATTTAGAATTCATAACGCTAATTCTTTGACACCATATTTACAATGTAAATCTAAAATAATAAAGAGAAATTCACAAATGAGAAATTGTTTAATGTTGGGAAGTGACTGTGCGTGTGCCTGTGTGTGTGTGTGTGTGCGTGTGTGTGTATGTGAGATAGAGTGCGTGTGTGTGCTTCAGAAATTATGGCTTATACTTATTTTAGTTACAAACTTACCCACAATGTTAACTTCGAACCCCGTTAATTTCAATTTTTGAAATTGAAATTTTTTTTATTCATTTTATTATGTATTTTTAATTTTTTTATTTTCTTTTTGAGTCGATTCTCCAGTGTTTGTTGTGAAATGGAGAAAGTGCTGGTATGGAATTCTGATGTTAGCTGTTTTGTTTTTCTTCATTTTTATGACTTTACTTACATTTATCTACTTATTTGTGTTTGGTTTCATTTTTACTATTTTTGTTTCCTTGTCTTTTTGTGGCAGTTATTTTTTTTGTTTTTTTTGTTGTTGTTTTTTTTATATTTTAATTAACATAGTAAATTTATATTCTTACTCTTTTCTTATGCTTTATTTTTAAATTGTAAATGTACAAATTGATTTTTGTGTTTAATGCTAATTTATAATACAAATAAACACAATTTTTGGCGTTTATTTTTTAATGTACGAGTATGTATGTATGTATCTAAGAGAAAGAAAAAAATGTTAAATGAATTTTAATCACAATGGAAAATTAATACGATTTGATGATTATGAATAAATTAGATTCAGGAAATATTCTTATGCGAAAATATTAAATGCTTTTAATATTTTATTGTTGCAATTTCGACTGATTAGTGAGAAAAGAAAGTGATATTTTTTTTTCTTTTTGGTAAAAGAGAAGAGTTTTTTTTAGCCTTATTAATAGAAAGAAAGCAAATAAATTATTATTTTTTATAATTTTAACTTTTTCTTTTTTTATTTATCTAAAAACACAACCAATGAGAGCATATTTATTGTAAAGTTTTTAATTCGTTTTATTTTTAGTGCCAGTTCATTTAGTGTAATTTCATCTAATAATTACAGCACTTTGTTAAATCAAGTCAAATAAATGTTTAAACGAGTTCTTGTTAATCTTCCAATTCGTCTTTTTATTCTTCAAGTAGCGTAATGATTTCCCGAGAATGAAAAGTTAGAAAATAAAAAGAACAAACTTACACAAAAAGAAAAAAAAAAAAAAGAAAATCAGTTTACTTACAAAATTGGAATAATATATTATATACTTTGTTCTATATGTTAAGAGTATGTGTAGTAGTTGTTTTACTTTATTATTTCCGCTGATTGTCTAAAGTTAAAAAATCAAACTAAATTAACAGTCGACTAACAAACATAATTAAGAAGCTCAAACTCAAATGTTATTTTCTTTCTTTAATTTATAATTTTTTTTCTTGCGTTTTTAGTTTTATCTTAAACGACTAATTTTTTAATAAAATTTATTGTTTTTTTTTATTTTATTTAATTTAATTTAATTTAATTTTTTTTATAAATATTTACAATTGCTTTGCATTTTCTTGCGCATTGTTGTGTGAAATTTTCTTTGAAGTGTTTTTTTTTTTTTTTGATACAATAGAATATTTAGTACAGAATATTGTAGTGTTTGTTGATGTTGGTATGCTTCTTATGGAATTTGTAATTATTTTATTTTGTTTCTACTTCAGCCTTTGCTTAAATTTATTAATTAAAAAAGTGTAGACTGTTTGAATTTTTTTATGTGTATTTTTTTATTTTTTGGCAACAATTCCTTGCTTAAAAAAAGTTTCTCCTTTTATTTTTCCTAATGATTTTAATAAGATTTTATTTAGTATTTATTTTGTTTGCTACTGTAAAATCTTTGCTGGTGTAAAATTTTCAATGATTTTCAGATGTTTTCATCAGATATTTAAGCTCAATTGGAATATTCATTTTTATATTGTTCATATTATTTAACACCAATTTTTCATATAATTTAAATTAAAAAAAAAAGATGGCTAAATTTAAAGAAATTTTTGTTTGTTTCAATTTTAATTTAAGTTTTTTCCTTTTATTTATGGTGAAATTGATTTTCTTTTATTCATTATAATATTATACATTTTCTTTTAAATTAATTATTTTTTCTACTATTTATGTACTTATATATTCAATACATACTTGATTTAAGTCTAAGTTTTTATTAAAAAAATGTTAACTTTTTGTCCACTTTACTTTTGCATTTACACTTAAAAGGTAATTTCATTTGTTTATTCATTCCTTTAATCATTCATTTGTATGTTTTACTTGTCATTTTTAGTTTTTGTTTGTTTTTGTTTTGTTTCAATTTATGTATTCTGAGTTACTAGATATTTATTCGGAATTATTAAATTTCTAGTGAAAAAATGGGGGGGGGGGCAAACAAATGATGAGAATAATAATAATGTTTAACAAATTGCACCAACTTCATTCATTTGAATGATAATCAGAAACGTAGGAATTATTCTGGAGCGTAGGGGCGTAGCACATTTTTAAATTATATTAAATAGTGCCCTTAATTTCATTTCATACATCACCACTTAGTGAATGAATGAAAGTTGCAACATAAAAGTCATGTCAGAGAACTTATTGAAACAATGAAAATATTTAAATAAATTAGCATTTATATTGCTTGTAATGATGTCTCTCCCAGCTGGTAAACAAAACTAAAATTTTATTACAATCGCAGCAGTTCGCTTCGAACACGTATGAATTCACTCGCACATCATAGAAAAACATCTTTTGAAATAATCGTAACAATGTGCATGTGTATTCCACCTCCTTTAAACTTTTTGTACTTTAGAACGAGTATGGTTGGTTGTAGGAGTAGCAAAAAACTCTTACATTGCAAAATAACTAAAACAATTTTAATTATTTTCACTGCAATGTAAGAATACTAATAGAAAAACAAATTGATTTGGAATTTTTAATCAAAGTTTTGCCACTTGAAATTTTTTTACACTTTATATTTTTCGGAGGCAGGGAAATGGGGCTTTCCGAAAAAAAAATTAAACGGACAGTTAAACCAAGTATAACGCATTTTTGCTACAAAGCTTTATTTACATGAAAAATAGTTTTTTTTTTCAAAAAAAAACTATTTGCGTTTGAACGAAAATTAAGGGTCAGAATCAGGGTTGTCAGATTTTTTCTGGCCTATTTCGCCAAATTGATTTTAAAAATCGCCAAAAGTCGCCAACATCAATTTTATGCAGTTTTTCTTAATAAATATTTGATACTAAATTTAATTTTATGTAACACTTTTTTCAATATATTTTTTTAGAAAATAATCGTGTAGAAATTTAACAGAAAATCGCCAAAAGTAGAGATAAAGTTGCCAAAAATAATTTTTTGTAAATTTTTCTCATCCAAATTCAAAATGAATTATGGCGTTTTCTTTTCTAAAAGAAGAGTGTAAAATATATGTTACATGTAATTTGACAACATTTTTAAATGCTCACCTGATTTTTAAGAAGTGTTAATTAAGTATTTTGCGTTTACAAAAGAACAATTTTCCAACAAGTTTCGGCATAAAACAATGACGAACTATAAAATGATTAATTTTTTTCATAGACAATAACAAAAACAGCTGTTAATATAATGGTACACTCATGCCCCTTTAATGAAAATGAGTGTTGAACATGTAGCATTTTTCTTCTTTTTAAGGGTAACATCATGAGAAAAGAACGCGTTGATTTTTAAAATAATACATACTTTTCAGAAAAGAACACAAAGAAATGTAAAAGGCAGCATAAATGCAGCATATTGCTCAGAAAAGAAAACGCCATTAATTAAAATAACTAATATAAGAAAAATCATCAAAATCAAGTTCGTTTCATTTCTTGCAGACGAGTTTTATAGGATTTATTCTTTTTATCTACTCGTTCAACAAACTAATTTTCCTGAATTACAAACATTTTTAATTTAAATTTTGTTAAAAAAATGGCCACAATATCGCCAACGATATTATTTATCGCCAGAAAAATCGCCATGTCGCCAAACCAAAAATTTAGACGCCAAACAAGTTGAAAAATCGCCACGTTTGGCGAGAAATCGCCACATCTGACAGCCCTGGTCAGAATAATAGAAATTCAAAACATCCCTGTCGGAAATTCCGTTAACTTTAAACTTACTATTTCGCAACTAGTACTGACTGGCACTTGAATTATTTTTCAATGTAATCAACTGACTATTTTATCATTGCGATGCACTTCGACGAATCTTTTTTCGGAATTTTTCAGACATTCAGAAAATTCATTTAGAATTTCTCCAAGGAACTCATACAGAATACAGACAGACTTAAATCAGACATATCGCGAAGGCTTTACAAATTTCCCCAGAACAAGGAGTCTGATCGACTTTGAATAATTATGCAGTTATTTACGAAATTCGGCCAACAATGTTCGCTGGGTATTCATGCCGTATCTGTGCTTATGTGCGTATGTATGCAGAAATTCACAAACTACTTTCATTGCTTGACTTTGTACGGTTTGCTTTTTTTTTTTTTTTAACAAACTGATAGAAGTTTTGAAATTACTTTTTGCTTTACTTTCTGGTGTTAAAAGTTTTGTACGAAAAGTTGTGTTGTCGGTTATTTTTATGTTTGTTTTTGGAAACTTGTTATGAAAGTGATATTATTTGGTGCTATGAAAGATCAAAACGTAAACGTAAGGAAGCATTAAGGCCAACTCTAATGGAATGTAACTGCAACGGCAGGAAACAAGTGATATCTACCAGCTGTTATGTGAAAAGTAATGTACAGATTCTTACATTCCGATTATATTTCTATAACCATTCTTGATACTTTTCACATAACAATATCGATCAGCTGTTTCTTACCGTTGCTGTTATATTCTGCTACAGATGGCTAACTGAGCTTTTAACGTTTTTCATTAAAAAATATTAGATATTGGGGGCGTGCAAAACATCATTGGTATTATTCAATTCATTTTTTTAGTCTTTTTGAGTTCGACATTAAATTAACTTTAATTTTTGTTTGTATTTTATTTCTTAAATTTGTATTGAATTTGTAAATATTCGCTTCATTATTAAACAAATGGATTTTTTAACCCAAGAAGAAGATAAAGACTGTTATACGGTTTCAAAACAGTAATAGGAAAAACATAAGCATACGGGCGTGTTCTGCAAACCACGACATGCTAAATCACGGTGATTTCAAAAAATTAGTAAAAGCTAAATGGTTGCTTTTGTAAATTTCACGCTTTATAGCTTTGGAAGTTGGAAGAAAATATTCTATTATAAATGAAAACCTTAGTCGAGCTGAGTTAATAACAGTATGGCATTTGCAAATGCTACCATTAGTATTTTGTTCTTAGAAGTTTAAACCATCAATCAAAGCCATTAAACTCAATTAATTTTACGAAAAAAAGTGGTAAGTAATATTGCATCTCTGCGTTCAGCGTCATTGTCATAATTTTTTTAATTGCAATCGGGCTTGTTTTTGTTATGGCATTGATCAAGGTTTAGCTATCAGGTGGTAGCACTGTATCAGATGATTGTTGTTTTCATGCCTATCCAATTGTGAAATTGCCAAGGCCACCATAGAGTCCAATTTTTGTGGAAAAAATGTTGTTGTCGTTTTTAAAAATATTACCTTGGTGTCAAGGATTCCGGTATTATCGCAAAATTTAATATTATCGATTCTGTGATTGAAAACAAACCAAGTAGCTGACAACTGTCAAAAGAATTATTATGTATCGAACAGAGAATACACACAAAAATACACGTACTTATCTTTTTGAAATGTTTAACATCTCTTTCAAGACAGACAGGTGTTGATGATGCCAATCGGCTTCAAATTATTGCAAGTTTGCTTTTCCAGATGATTTTTGGCAACTGGCTTGATAGTTCACACCAACAAAATTCATGTAGTTTTTCTTAGTGTTGAATTGGTGTAAAACTGTGGTTACCTGATAGATTTGACTTGGCAATCGAATAATATTACAGAGTAATGGTAATTTTTAACTTGAAGATTATGTTGCCACCAATAACTCGTTCTTGACTTATGATAAAATAGGTTTAAAGGAATATGTGCAGCCCAATTTCCATTACTTGCAACATAACAATTCCATCTTAAAATATTTTATACTCTAAGAACTTTATTGTCATGTGTAGTGAAATCGACTCCAAGATTTTAATACAATAAATTTATTTCAATTTAATTAAAAAATAATACATATAATCAATTAAACTTTTGTTTAAAAAATTCATTTATTAAAAGTTTAATTAAAAATTTAATTAAACTTTTGTTTGAAGGTTTAATTAATTAAAAATGTTAACTGACACTACTAAATTCTTAATTGTTGTTTGTTTTTTTTTTTTTTAATTAAAAATGGGTATTGGAGAAATATTTTTTTTTCTGTGTCAGGATGAAAAAAATTCGTAAATACGAAGATGATGCAAATGTTTGGATGTTAATTTATATTTTTGTTTGTTAATTGTACATTTTTGAACTGTAAAGAACAACTTGATCGAGCTTTTCGAAATTTGAAATTGAAAATTTTATATCTCTAAAATCCGTTGATCTGCGTAAATTTTTTATTTTCAATTGTTTAATTTAAGTTTTGCGGTACTTCACTAATTTGGGTACGAGTATTTATGTTTGTGAGAGAGCGTTGCTGTGGACTTCCTAACTGTGACTAAATTTGCATTCATTTAAATTTTAAAATATTTACGTTTTATTTTTTCGTTGCTCGACCAAGACGGTAATGGTTCTCTCTGAATAAGAAGTTTTTGTGCTGATTTTGTTAAGGAACTTGTTTTTTTTTCATTGTCCAGGATTTAAAAATAAAAACGAAGGAAATATCAAATCAAAGTCAGTTATGTATTTTTAATTTGTTTAAATTTTTAAATTTTTTTCTGTTATACAAATTATTCTAAGTTTTAATTTTGTGTTTTGTTGTTGTTTTGTTTCATTAGAATTAATTTATGAATTAAAAGTGCTAAATTTTTTTTGTTCATCTCAATAACTTGTTTTGGAATTTTGCGAGTATAATTTTGTGTTTAATGTTAAGTTTTAGTTGTTGGTTTTTTTTCTGATCTTGTAATTAATAATTATTAAGTATTTTCTTACTTAGTTACTATTATGTATGTATGTAGTGTGTGTTTACGAGTGTGAGTAAGTAGGATTTTGTTTGTTTGTTGTAGGCTGCTGTTTGCTGACCAGTAGAAAATTTATTAGTTGCTGTATTGATGTTTAACTACAATTATTGTAATAAAATTGTTTTCCTATTTTTGTTCTTAAATTTTTAAATCATACCTGGATGGCGCAGATTTTTTAATTTGTTTTTTTGTTTATTAAATTTTTTACATTTGATAATTTGTTTTTTCGTTCACTTTAATTGCGAGCACTAAACTGCGTTTTTATTACATCATAACGTAGGATTTTATGTTGCCATGCTAATAATTTTTCTTTGCTTGTGATATTTTGAATCCTTTGGTTGTGGTGGTGAGTTTTTTTTTCTTACTCAGCATCATTACGATTTCTGATAAGTTTACAACTACTTTTTTGTATATTTGTATTTTTGCTTTTGGGGTGAGGGGGGGAAGGGTGGGGTTCAAGACTTTATTCTTCATTATCAAATTCTATTTTGATCACTTGCTCTCTAATATCCAATTTTAATGTTTTATTTGCTGGTTCTGCATTCACCTCCACAATGACAGCTGGGTATTATCCACGATCATCATCGCGAGCGGCAAGCAGGGTCCGCAGAGTTCTGGTGATGATATTCCACCAGCCCTCCGCGAACCCAAGTGGACGCTATAAGTTTGCATCGCTGCCCATTTTCAAAAGTTCGAATTTCTTTTTGGCGATCTTCGAATACAAGATGTCGATAGGCTGCGACTGATCATATAAACTAGGGGCTTGCAATATAATCCAGGCAGTGCCTACCACACAAGATATGGTAAATATCCAAAGGAACAAACGATCCAATACCATGGCCACATACTTCCAATCTTCTTCGACCTTCAAAGATACAAGGAAAAATGTCCAAATAAAATCAATAAAAACTCAATTCAAAGCGAAACCGTGGCAACTAAAGGCTAAAGAAGAAAAAACAAATATTTTAAATGCACATTAAAACTAGAGCATGACAAATCTTTAAGTACATTTTTCTACATCTACCTCATTTCACCCGCTCATGCCGTTTCGATTTAATAAATTTTTAATCAATTTAACTTTTTTGGTTAGTCGACACACCAACACCATTCCCAAAAAGAAAACTCTGCTTTGAATGTGGCAAAATTAAAAAAAAAACTTTTTAAAAAACTAATCGCAAAAAGTTTACATTAGATTTGATTTTAACGAGATTTACCACAATCGCCAATACAATCAATACGACATTAACACACGCCCTTTCATCAATATTTCGTTCTTTTATGTTGAATGGTTCTTTGTATGGGTGTGTGTATGTATGTATGTCTCTCTGTTAGAATGAGTTTTTGTGTATGCAAGTGTTTGCATTTTTGGGTAGATGTACATACGAATGCAGCATATACAGTAGAGTGCAAAATAAACTCAACAAATTCTGCAATATACGTAATATCTATATAATTGGTTTGTGGTGGTTTGTGTTGTTTGACCTCTTTTAGATTCAGGATTGCCTTATGAATAAGGCCATTAATATTTAAATTTATATTAGTATGTGATTATATATACACTAGAGTGGGTTAAATATTTTTGTCAACAGGCGTCTAACAAAAATTAAATGTGCACAAAATTCTAAGACTAATGCCCTAAAAAACTGTGGGTCTAATATTAAAACCTAGCTGCTCCTGAGAGGTATCAAAAAAAAAAAAAAACAAAAGTAAAATTTTGAAAAATTTCGCTTCGGATTTTGATGAAATTTTTTGGGAATGTGAGAAATCTTGAATCATTTTAAAATGTAGTTTGCGAAATATAGCGACTTCAAAATGAGAAACTGAATTGTTTATTCAGTCTTATTAATAAGATAAGAATCTTATTGTTTGAACTTCGGCGTGCACACAATGCAAGTCTTGTTAGTGTAGTGTACCTGTGTTCGTTTTTGAAATTACGAATGAGAAAGCATGAAGCTGAGTGCTCGTTTTTTTACTCGTCTCTCTCTCTCTCTCTCTCCCCTACAAAATAGCAATCTATAAGACTTGCATAGTTTGAGCTCAGACTTACTGTATCAAGCAGCACCAACAAATTAAGAAACGAATTTTCAAATCTAATATAAGGAAAAGTAAGTACTATTATGTCTTTTTGTCTTAAGAATTATAGATAATTGTGGATAATTATGTAATTCTCAAATTTGTTGCTATTGTTTTGTACAACCCTGTGTAATGGATTTGAGAAAATTCCTTATTTTATTCGAAAGGATACTTCATTAATTAAAAACATTAAATGCAAATTCATTTTCTGGTATGATTGAATACAAAATTGTGTGAAAAGAGTTGCTTCAAATAAACAAATCTTCAAAATTATTAAAATTTCAGGTCAAATATGGATTTTGTTGCATTTGTGTTGCACAACACTGTAATAGTTAAAACTAGCTTCGAGTGGTACATACTGGTGTTCAGCCATTGTCGCCATTTTGGCATTTTCGCTGCCAGATCTGGCATTTTCATTACCCGAAAAGCATTCAACTTTGAAAAAATTCTGCCAGATGCTTTTTGGCAGAACTTGCGTAAAATAAAAAATGTTAATTTGTTAAATTTTTTTTCTGTGTAGAGAATAATTACTTTTATAAATGTATTTTTTTTTTTTACAATTATGTGTTTCCTACTTAATGTAGATACAATGAATACCTATGTATGTATTATATACTATGTATTAAATATATGTAATTATATGTGTGTATATGGAGCCCTATTTTCAATTATCAGTAAGCGACAAAAATTAAAGTTTTCGGAAGATGGTTTTTATCAAAGAATATAAATAATTTATATTCTTTCGGCCCTATGTATAAACAAAAATTGGCATGAAGTTAGCATAAGTGACGAAATTGAATTATGTGTTAACGAGTTCCTCCATACAATTTGACATTAACAATGGTCGCATTACCTAATTTTAACCCACCTCTAAGTCCTAGCATGATTTTTAATGTGAAGTTTCATGCCAAAAATCTTTAAGATCATGTTCAATTTTGCCACTTATGCTAACTTCATGCCAATTTTTGCTTACACATAGCGCCGTTTGTTTTTATAGTATTCAAATATGTTTTACGTCATACATAAACTGTCGCTTACGATAAAATTTTGTATTTTAAAAGATATCAAACATTTTGACATTTTGATAATTCTTAACTATGGGTAGGCTTTTATTTTAATATCAATTCAAAAGTTTATTTTTTACAACATCTTGCTTACAATTAAACCGAAAATAGGTTTCGATATACATACAGTTTGTCAAGGAAATGTTTTGACATAGTTAAAATCGTTATAAATTTAGATTTTTATCATAAATATTTTTATTTTTCTTTGCACTATGACATTTTTGGTTATGGATTGCATTTTATTTACACTTAAGTGACAAGGCACTTTCGGTAAGAACATGGTGTCTCTTCAATTGCGGCAAAGTTGTGGATACTCTATCTCAAGGTCCAGATCTATGCCCTATTCAAAATTTATGGATTTATTTGAAAAATAGTATTTCCAAAGGTTATTTCAAGAACTAAATGGAGTTTAAAACAGTAATACGAGGCGAATATGAGAAATTTCGGCGGAATATTTGGAAAAGAAAATTTTTTTCCATGAGAAGTCGTCTTATAAGCCGATTTAATACCAATGGAGCCAAAAAAAAAATTATTTTTGTACACCTTAAAATCTTTCCTATTTTCTTACTATATAATACAAGGATGTAAAAACATTTTCTTGACAGAGAAATTTTTGAGTTGTTTTAGCTTTCATGTAATTTTTATGCTCTCACTTTTTAATTTTGCGTATAACTTACTACTATTTGTTCACTTAAATGTAAATAAAATGAAATCCATAACCAAAAATTTCATAATGCAAAGAAAAATAAAAATATTTATGATAAAAATCAAAATTTATAACGATTTTAACTATGTCAAAACATTTTCTTGACAAACTGTACATACATAATACATACAAACATATATAAAATACATAAACATTCATATATACATATGCCCTGAACGAAATGTCGATGCTTAAAATGTACTAAGTCGCTTTTGGCTTTGTCACCAGTACTACTCTCTAATTATTCCCCATACAATACTTTGTGTTATAGACATTTAGCATGTGCTTGTCACTGAAAATCTACTACACCATTTTTCATTGAAATTGAGAAAATTCAAGATAATATTGAGAAAATTCCAATTGGAATTGAGAATTTCAATTTGAAATTGCGAAAATTCCAAATGAAAATGAGAATTTCAATTTGAAATTGGGAAAATTCCAAATGAAAATGAGAATTTCAATTTGAAATTGAGAAAATTCCAAATGAAAATGAGAATTTTAATTTGAAATTGAGAAATTTCCAAATGAAATTGAGAATTTCTATTTGAAATTGAGAAAATTCCAGTTGAAATTGAGAATTTCAATTTGAAATTGAGAAAATTCCAAAAGAAAATGAAAAAATGCCAAATGAAAATGAGAAATTTTAATTTGAAATTGAGAAAATTCCAAATTAAGCTGGAATTCAGAAAATTTATTTATTCGACATCTTTTTAATAAGTATATGTACATATATGATTAAAAATAATATATAGCTACGAGTATGTATTATTGCCCAAAAGGCATATCCTCCAGATCCATGGCAGACTGGTAAAACGTTGTAGTATGCTGTATAGCTCTACTACAATCGTCAACAGTTATACTTGCCTTTGAAATATTAATTGAAAATCTCATTTTTATTTGGAATTTTCCCAATTTCAAAATAAAATTTCTCATTTTCATTTGGGATTTTCTCATTTTCATTTGGAATATTCTCAATTTCAAATTGAAATTCTCAATTTCAACAGGAATTTTCTCAATGTCAAATTGAAATTCTCAATTTCAACTGAAATTTTCTCAATTTCAAATAGAAATTCTCAATTTCATTTGGAATTTTCTCAATTTTAAATTGAAAATCTCATTTACATTTGGAAATTTCTCAATTTCAAATTGAAATTCTTATTTTTAATTGGAATTTTCTCAATTTCAAATTGAAATTCTCATTTTCATTTGGAATTTTCTCAATTTCAAACCGAAATTCTAAATTTCATTTGGAATATTCTCAATTTAAATGAAAAATGGTGTAGTAATACTAAAACAATTGACTAGGTAGTGACTACGTAGTTCTTCTGGGAACATGGAGACATACCAACCACTGGTACATTTCTATACCTTAAGTACATACAAATTTACTTATATTGACAAGTTGTTGCAAAATACAGCAGAAATACACCACATCTGTTTTCTCTCTTTCTTTTATACTGACGAATAGAAGAGAAATTGTAGACAATGTACCTAAATACTACAAGAATTTTAGTGTTGACATATACATTTGGTCCCCGCCTTACTGCAGGGTGGATAATAAAACCTGTTAATAGTAATAATTTTGTTTAAATATGAAATTCAAAGCTATTTCAATAATTTTTTTTTTAATTTGAATCTGGCATTATACTTTTCTTCTGTAGAACATTTTAGCAGATTTTTTTTTACGGATCTAGAATTCTCTCATCATTATTTTCTGGCAACACTGTGTTCAGCTGCTGACTTCAATGTTGAAAGAGAGAGGAAGAGAGAGTGAGCAAATACAGTTACTTGCTGGCTAATGAAAATTTTGGCAGGTGCTACAAAATGGGGTTATGACACATCAATGATGCTGATGTTGATGTTGTTGGTGATGAAGCAAATAATCAGAGCTTTGGTTATGGTGTAGTATTTGCATAGTAAAAAGTAAAAATTGCAGGGCCAAGATGGTGTTGATAACGAAAACACTCTGATTTTATGCTTCATTGGAATTTTCATTTTTGCACAATATCTTGATTAGAGAAAATCATAGTAATTTTTTTCATTGGCGCTGCTGCTGTTATGTTAATGCCACCATAAACTTTTAATCTTACTCAAACAAACTATAAACTGATTCCATTTTGCAGAATTAATACAATGTGAGAAGAAAAGAAAAAACATAGCATGACATAACGCAAACAATCGCAACTCGAAAAATCCCAAATGTTCGCAAGAAGCAAAAATTTATATGTACAATTGACGCAATTATGTATTTATCATAAAAGCAAGTACGGCGTTATTTATTTGGTTAAAGAAGACTACAAAGTAAAGTTTTGGCTAAAAGCAATACGAACTTTAGCCTGTTCAAACAATACTAATTAAAATTAATGCCCTAATTCAGTAAGAAGATTTAGGACGTTTTTGTTTGAAAATACTTTTGAGTTCTTGTTTTTGAACTCTCTAATAGGGCATTTACATCAGCACAAAATCTATCATATTTTGATTAGAATCTTTATGAAAATCTGTGCCGTTTACACCAGATTTTTTTGACATTTATCAAGATTTTTTTATCCAAGACAAGACCCATCAACTGATTTGCTTCCAAAACTACAACCAAACAACTGCATTGTAGCCAATTCACACACTTTTTTTTTGGCAGACTGTAGCTAATTCACTCACCTTTTGTTGTACAGGGTAGTAAATAATAAATAAAAACATTATTTTTTTATTAGATTTCCTACAAATCTACTGAAAAATTAAATTTCGTTTTGTATGGGAAATCTGAAAAAAGCAGCTTGATTTAGCTCAAAATCTCGAAAGTACAGGGTGTTTTTTTTAGAGGTATAGAACTTCGAATTGAAATAAAACACAAGAAAATCGTTTTAATGTCCATCAATTTGGCTTTATTGGAAGGATAATTTTATGCCATTAATGTTTAAATATGATTTTGGGCATGTGGCCGCCGCGGCTGGCTCGAATAAAGCCAATTCTACAGGTCCAATTTTCAACCACTTTTTCGAGCATATGGGGCCGTATGTTGGCAATAACGCCACGAATGTTGGCTTCCAAGTTCCCTAACGTTTCTGGTTTGTTGGCGTAGACGAGCGATTTCACATATCCCCAAAGAAAATAATCCAATGGTGTCAAATCACACGATCTTGGTGGCCAATTGACAGGTCCATTCCGCGAAATT
This sequence comes from Tachina lurida, assembly GCA_944452675.1. Lineage (NCBI taxonomy): Eukaryota > Metazoa > Arthropoda > Insecta > Diptera > Tachinidae > Tachina > Tachina lurida. Next base: position 1,802,466 of record OX101752.1, read on the forward strand.
ATGCGCTCATCGAATATTTCCTTCAATAAATCGATTGTGACGTGCGCTGTGTGGCATGTAGCGCCGTTTTGTTGGAACCACAACTCATCCACATTCATGCCATCCAATTCGGGAACAAAATAGTCGGTTATCATGGCTCTATACCGGAATCGATTCATTCGGGTCCTCTTCAACACTTTGCTCTACAGCGGCAATTGTTTCTTCGGTGCGCACTGTTCGACGTCTCTGCGGATGCGTATTATCACATAGAGTAAACGTAGTGCGAAAACGATCCATGGTTAACCGAATTAATTGCTCTGATGGACGATTATGTCGACCATAAAATGGACGGAGCTTGCGGTAAACTTCGCGAACTGAACCATTATTTTCGAAATAAATTTGCACGATTTGCAAGCGTTGTTCTTTTGTCAACCTGTTCATGATGAAATGGCAAACCAAACTAAATATTAATCACTTGACAGCTGACAAAATGGCCGTCAGTTAAAAAAGTGATGCCAACTTAAAGTTCTATACCTCAATAAAAAACACCCAATACTAGATTTCGAGACAGTGTAAATGCACTTTAAATTATTTTGTTAAAAAATGGTTGTTGTCTTTGATAATGAAAAATAAAAATAGTATTGCCATGTTTTTAAAACATAAAAATTAAACTAAAGTAGTATACAATAGTTAGAAAACTATATGAAAAAATATGACACATTGTGCTGGACCATGGTGTAATTATACAGGTGACTGTGTAAGGATTTTTTATAAAACAATATGGCAACCATAGCTATGTAAAGAACCGAAGAATGTCAAAAGCATAAAAATAATTGTACTAAAACCAAAACAAAATCGAAGTTTTTGACATTCTTCAGCTACAAAGCACATAGAGCAAAAAATTATCAGCTGAAGTAACGCTGCCACCTAGTTAGATACACCTTGTGTTGGACATAGTGTTTGGAACAAAATCACAAAGCAAATACACGAACCTTCTAGTAAAGACAATAAATAATAATTGTTTAAAATAATCACAACTGCGGCTTTTTTTTCGTCCATAGACAAGACGATGCAATCATCGAACAGAATTAGGGCATAACTAAAAACGTTTTGATTTTCACACGTTGAGCCGAAACAGAACAGAGCGGAACATATAGTTTTGGTTCAGACTTGCAATTTTTGAGTTTATAAGTGAGAGAGTTGAGAAGATTTGAGAAAGGTACACAGTTTCATGCACTCTGCCATTCTATTTTGTTTTGAAACTCGCACTAGTTAATTTTAATTTACTTGACATTTTATTTTATTTTCTTTTTTCATTTGTATGAAAAACACAAAATATAACAAAAACTAAATAAAATTGCTACTTTTTCAGGGTAATTTTGTGGTATAATAGAATTTTTTAGTACATAATTGTAAAACTAGAATTTCATAACGTGGACACTAATGCAATACCAAGGTAGAATTTTAAAAATTGCAAGTCTGGACGAAGACATAAACTATCGACTTGTATAAGATTTTTGTAAGAAAAAAAGAGTCAGCTGATTCGCAACAGAAAACAAAATTTAAAACCAATTCTGTTTTAACAGCTGTAAGTATCGACGAATTTAATTATCTTAGTTTTTATTTAAATATTTTAGCATATTAAATTTAATACTTACACTTTCAAATTTATCCTTATTTTTCATATGCTGGGCAATGAAACGTGAACCTTCAATTGTTTTTTCCATTTCACCTACATATGGCTTGTCAAATGTGGGACTCAAGTCGACCTGGCAACAAGTAGGACTCAAATCACCATTAATAGTAGTCGGACTAAAGAGATCATCATCCGCGCCAGGCAATGGCAGTGTTGAGGGCAGGGGTGGTTCACCGAAACATTGCGCAATATCCGCTGTTCCGGCAAATTCGTTAAAACGTTGAGCAGGCAAAGCTGAAATGTTTTAAAATAATAAATAAAAAAACATTTAGTTTAGTAAAACAAGATAAATAAAAGTTGTATGTATGTAAGGGTTTTAAAACTTGTCATAGGTTGGAAATAAGAAAAACTTTTTACTGAAACATCTGTTTATTGAAATGATAGAAAATAAATTATACGGCCAGCAAGTAATTTATTCTAGTTAAAAATTTCCTAAATACACACATACACATACTCACAAAATACAAACATTTATGGAGCAAACGTGCGAGTTATAAAATTATGAAATATTTGCAATCCAACTTTTTCCAAAACATTCAAAACTTTAATTTAAGAAATTCTGCCAGAAAGTTTGTTTGCTTTGCCAGCCAAAAGTATAAATTCTTATACAATTCGTGTTGTATTATTATATGCAAATGGCTGAATTATATTTTGACATTTCTGTAAAGAAACAAAAAAGAAAAGGAAATGATATCTAACTCGCACAAGCCGGAGAGCATTCTGACGACTGATAAATACAAACAAAACAATTTAAAACTATTAAAAGGACACAAAGAGCTTCGCTGATTGTCGCCAAGTAAAATAGGAAATAAAAGAAACCGTGTCTGGACTTGAAAGCGGAAACGGATATGCAGCTATAGTCTACATGTTCTCACATTTATACATGTATACATGTGTATGTATTGGTATTCTGTTTCGTAAAAATCAAGCAAAAGAAAAAAGCAAATAAACAAAATGCCCGCATAAACTTTGTATGTACACAGCTGCAAATACATATATGTACCTACACATACACATGCACATACACTCTAAAAAATTTAGTGCTTTTCATATAAATTTTATACACAAGTTGACTGCTAACCAGACTTATGTATATGTGTGTCTACCTCATTCTTTAAAATTTATTAAAGAAGTTCCTTCTTTGATCTTTAATTCAAAATCACGACAGGATTAAGTTTAATATGAGGGCTTAAAGATTGGCGTGGTTGATAAACTTCCACCCATCAAGAAATACGAGAGTTTGCTGCAAGGCAGCTACTCGTATGTACAAAAACTATCATTTCCTCTGTTGCAAGACAAGCGAAATCGTGCAGGAAATGCACATCATTGATTCATATACCAAAAATATGACTGCTTTTTAAACGCTTTATGAGAAAATCTCTCTATAAGGCAGTGAAAAAAATAAAAATTAAAAAACGAATGAGTTATGTTGGGTAATCAAGTTTAAAGCATTTTTATAAATGCGATTTAAATAGTTTCTCCAATCCAATTTTGAGTGTTGCAGGAACTGCTGTCCTCAAGAAAATATTAATAAATCTTACACAATCTCAAAAACAATAATTCTCTTGCACATAAACAAACTTTTAAAATTATTAACGCTTCAAAAGTTAACAGCAGCATGACAACAATTTTTATCATGATCCTAATAATGAAGTTGAAAACTTATATACATAGAATACTGTTCACTAGGACATACAAATAAATACTTAAGTTAGTTTATAAGACTTTTATTAAGCCCTATTTAAGAAAGGCACAAAACCAAACTATAAAAACTAGTTTTTCCAGTTTTATGCTATAATTAAAAACAAATTTAAAATGTTGTCAAGTCAATAGTAAATGTAAACTAGTGAAATCCTTCAATACAAAATTAAATGATTGGAAAACTTCCAATATCTCACCAAACTCTAGTAAGTGGAATACATTCCTTGCATCGCAGTTAAGTTTCAAGCTTTTTATACTTGAAATAAATTGAATACGAAAGTATGAGAAAACCATGGAATAACAACCAGACGCAAATGAATACATACGAGGAAGGGTAAGCAAGTCAGTGAATTTTTTAATTTCCTGCTTCTTAACTGAAAAGCAAACACTGCTCTTATCACAAAAGTCAGTCTTAACATCTGAATAAAGTGCATCAGCCACGGGTAAAACCATCAATCAAACCAAGGCTAAGCTTGATAAATACTATGAAGACTCTTCACTATTCATTTTGTTGTCGTCTTACAAGCGTGGAAGATAGTCTCTACATCCGAAACAATATAAAAATTGCAATACATGTTGGTCGATCGGAGATTGAAAGTGAGAGAGAGTGGTTTCAATATGAAATGAAGCTTTCCGCAAGAGGGATTCCGCGTGTGTGAGTGTTTGACATCGTTAAGTTGCGCCGATTTATTACCGGAAACGAAACGTGGATCCGCACTAGAGATCAAAGAGTGTCAAAGAAGTCAAAAGCATGCTTGTCAGCCAAACGCGGCATAATCACAAATTTAATATAATGAATAGAAAATGCTATGCCAACTTATGGGATCAATGAAATGAGGATTTGAAATGAACGACCACATTTGGCAAAGAAAAAGGTTCTTTTCCACGAGCATAATATAATGGTACGCACCGCTAGAAACAGATTTGACCCCAGCGATGAAATCATCTCTTTTCTTGGAAGGGTTAACAAAGTGGGCGAGACGTTGGACAAAGTATATACAGCTCAAAGGGTGGGGGGACTATGTTGAAAAATAAAAATATTTTTATCCCGAAACCTGTGTTTCAGTCAAAAACTCACGAACTTATTGAGCCAACTTCGTATATACTTCATCCAAAAGGTCAAGACCTTGCAAAAGTAAGACTTGCGTGCTTAATAAGCGTCTTATGTACAAATGCATGCGTTTAAGGGGCGATACTGATCGGCCGAAGTAGGCACTGGATTTTTGGCGGCGAGCATGCGTTCTTCTCGGAACAGTGGCCGTGCTGTGCCGGCAATGGTTGAGGTATTCTCTTAGGGACCTCGCTATGGGTGTATACACAAGACCCTGGCGTGAGAACTTTGAGAATGCAACGTGGTGGCTGTGGTTGCTACCAAAAACGCTAGGAGAGTAGTCTTGGTTTCCCAGTGTTAAATTAATGCTAGTTGTTGGCGTGACGCGGTCAGCCAGACACTATTCTGGGTTCTGTTGCCATACAACAGCTAGTACTGTTTTGACAAAGTCATTACGGCGAAGAGTCTAGATAGCTCAAAGTACCTCAGCAATGTACTTGAATATAGTACAGGGATAAATATATCAAAGATTGCAACCTATGTGCCTTTGGGTGGGCACATTTGTTCATTCTAAAAGGGTGCATGGGGGCGTTGGTTTGGCGTCTAACTCACACCCGGTGCTTGGCACCCGTGAAATAAGGCCGTAATGGCAGGTGTTCATGGAAATCCAAGCAAGACTGTCCAAATGCATGCCATGGCAGCAAGAATTTATATAGCTCAAAGTACCTCAGCAAGGTACTTTGTTCACAGTACTGGGATAACTATGTTCAAAGATGGCAACCTATTTGTTTTTGGCAAGTGGTGCTTATGGTGCTTTCTAAGGGATGATGGTTCGACAATCATCTTCACCCGGTGATAAGACCATCGTGAGATTAGGCCATAAAGGCAAGTGTTCACGTTAATCTGAAATACATCTGTTCAAATGCATGCAAGACAGTGCATTTGGTTCAGGCAAGACTTTAGCTAATGAATTTTCATAAATGTGTATATCATTGGTTAAACCATCTGTCAGCTGTCAGTTTTTTTAGTTAAATTTATTGCAATTCTTTAATATTTTCACGCAAAGAAAAAATATGGTTGAGGTAACCATAATCAAACAGCAACATACTATGATTGAATTATATGGTTGCAGTCAAATCATATTATGGTCAATGGAAAAGCAAAGTTTAAATAATATTATTTTCTGAGTTAATAATAATATTATCTACAAAAACAATTAACTTTGTTATACCTAATCTTATTATTGTATATAAGACAACATTATTGTTAGATATGACTAAAATATAATTGAGACTTACCATACCATGTTCTAATATTATAATAATATTGTTAAATACGACCATAGTATTATTTTATGTAATAATAATATTTTGTTTTTTAATCATATATTTATTGGCAAATCTTTTGTTCAAAACAGCTGTGCGGTAAATCCGAAATAAAAATAAATTAATTTTGTTGAAATAAAATGTATGTTTGTATGTATAGAAATGTATACTTTCATATACTTATGTATATACACGAAATACAAACACATCTGTATAAAGAGATATACATACATACATATGTACATATTATTTTTATATGTACTACGGATAGCTTACAAACAAAACACTGAACTGACAGAAATTGTTTCTGAAAAATATTTTTCAAAAACTAAACATAGTATGGTTTTGGATAACATTATATTGTTATTTACATCATACTATTTTTTCACAATAATACAAATTATATTGTAGTAATAAATTTTTAATAAAACTATATTGTTAAACTCTAAGCATATCGCACTTTCTATGAATATAATAATATAATTATTAAATGCAAACATTACTCTTTTTATCGTAACGAAATTAATGTTTAAAATAACAGTAACTTGTTCGCAACGACCACACATTTGTTTCAGAGAACATAATATTGTTTTCTCAACCATTTTACCACCATATCTTTTCTTTGCGTGTTGTTGTGATTATTTCTGCAAATATTTTATCTAATTGATCGACAAAATTTTTCAGTTCACTTTTGCCGAAGTATTTATTTTATATTTACAAATAAATAGTTGAAGAATAAAATGCATCTGACTGAACGTACCTGGTATTCCAAAATCCCCGCTAAAACGTTTTGTATCGTAATTAATAAATTTATCGACATCGGGCGGCAGATGAAAGACATCTGTTAAAATTTCCTGAGGTTGGTCGTCCTCATCGTCGTTCGAATCGTCTTTTTTGGGACGTTCAATGCACAACAGTTTCGGTAAAATATCTATGAAAACTTTTTGGACCCATGGGGCCATTCTATGTGTTACAGGAGACCTAAAAGCAAATTTAACAATTAAAAATAAAGAATATACCATATACTAAAATAGTTTACGAAATGTTATGCTTACCTAAAGTTAACATTGAGCACCGCAATGGTAACCACAACAGATAGCGTAACTAACATCATGGTAAATAACAAATATTTTCCAAGTAGAGGCACCGTTAGTGATGTGGGCGGTATAATTTCCGCAAGCAGTAGAAAAAACACAGTCAACGATAGCAAGATACTTATACACAGTGAGATCTTTTCGCCCGAATCACTGGGTAAATAGAAAACTAAGACGGATAGGAATGATATACCCACGCAGGGAATAATTAGATTGACAGTATAAAAGAGTGTCTTTCTGCGCAGCGTCAAATTGAATACAATATCCAAATATGGCTCTTCACAGCAACTGTAAAACTTTTCGTTGCGCACAGCCGGCACCCGCATTATGTCCCACTCCACCGATATATAATAGTCCTGTAGATCGATGCCGACCTCAATGTTGTCTGAGTCCGGCGTTTGCTTGAGATGTCTTAAATCAACCTGAAAAATAAAAGAGCAAACGAGAGGAATAAATTAATTTTGATACACTTGTGTAGAAATATGTATTTAAACTTGAAATGTATACATATGTGTAGATTTAATTGCAAAAGTATGTATGTATGTAAACTTTTCTTTTATTTCTGCATATTTTCTTGCATGCAAAATTTAACTTTCCATTTAGAGGCCTGTAAAACAACAACTGTGAATAATTATGATGTGGTTCACAGTTGACCTAATGGATATTTTTTTTAAAATTAGTTAAGTCCACTACTAGACTTTACAAGTCATAATACACCTTGTCTACAATTTTTATTACTTCTAGCGTTACTATTGTGTCTCTACAAGTGAAACCATTTCAGACATACATACACCCAGAGAAAAAACAGCTTAAAATCTATAAAAACCATATTAATTCAATAAAAAACATTAACGAAAGTCTAGTCATATTGAAATTTATTATTTCAATATGGAAAAATATTAATTTACAGTATTAATTTATTAATTTTATTTATTTTAAAGTGTCTCAGTATACATTTTCTATTATATTGAAAATTATTGAATTAATATTACGCGTTCTTATTTGTAAGTTGCTGCTTTTCCCTGAGTGTACCAGTATATGCTAGGATGCACGCATAAAAAATAATACTCGTACACGTTTTATGACAAATAAATACGTTACAATTAAGGATTTGCCGTGTTTTCCAATGCCGGCCATACACTACACAAGTTCACTGCACAAGTCTGGCACTGCACAGTGCGTTTGTGTAATGTATGGGGGTGGTTGTGCTACTTACGCAGTTAACTAAGTAAATATCAAACTGATTTTGATATTTGCTCAAGTTTGAAAGCTGTACAGTGAACTTGTATTTGAAGTGTATGTTGCAAACGCTCAGTTCTCTCATAATTTTTTAAGAGCTCACAACAAGAATTGAGCGCTGAACAAACATTCTGGACAGAGTTCCTAGAATTATACAAATAAAAAATTCATAGTTTACTTGTATAGTGTGTGTCACAAGCTTAGTTTACGCAGTGCCAGACTTGAGCTCTGAACTTGTGTAGTGTATGGCCGGCACAAGCTAAAAAAAGTTGTAAAAATATATTACTTTTGAAATATGTAGTGGTCCAAATACAAAGCCTTTTAAACATTTATTTTAAAATGTACCACCTCGCAAAAATTTACCGCTCCGGGCTATGGAAACTTTTTGAAGTTCATAATTCTTAGAAATCTAAACCAAATTTAAAAAGCGATAAGAATATAGATACAAATTTAAAGATTTTTTTATAAAAAGTTAAATAAAATAAATTTAAAGTTAAAAAATGTGTGAAATAAAATCTACATATCGCACACTAAATCCAAAAGAGTCACAACTCAAAAAATTTCAGATGCTGAGTTGTGGCAAACAATTACTGATACTGTACAAATGATGCAAGTATGTAACATAAAAACAAGCTCAACAGTATTTTATGTTCTTCAAGAATACTGCATTGCAAAAGAAATTGTTGCTATCGCTAGAGATTTTTTCTACTAACTGATTTATATAAAAAAGCAATACCACTTTTATCATTTTGAGTTGTGACTGTTTATGATTTAGTGTGCGATATGTATATCTTATGTAACTTGAAAGATTTTTGCATTTCAATTAAAAATGTTAATTTTTGTCCTTTACTTAATTTAGTTTTTCCCTAATATCTTATATAAAACTTCAGCATTCAATTAAATAGATGTATTTATTGAAGTAGTTATAAAATAATAATAAAAAAAAAATAATTTTGTTATCCTTATTTGTTTAGTTACCATAAGTGTCTGCAACAGAAAACAGAGTGTTTTCTTTCCCAAAAATTTTTTAAACATTTTCAGAGAAGTGATTCAAAAAAGAAAGGGCTTCAAAAATATTTCAAAGAAAGTTTAGATCGATTTATATTTGCACTCTACGTCCAGCACTGGCCGAAGTAGAGATCTTAAATAAAAATTCGAAATAATTTATTAAAGAAAATAATTTTCAAATTAATGTATAGTATATATAAAGTAATAAGGGTTTTTGAAAAATATAGTTACTGTAAACGATTCAATCGAAAAGTTCAAAGTTTTCGAATATTTTTATTAATTTGCTCAAATATTATAATACGCTTAAGTTTTTCTGTACAAGTTTTATTTATAATTAATTAACATATATTTTCTTTTGTTTATTTTTCATTTAATTCTTAGCTGTCAAGACAAATTTTTTATGAATTTTTAAAAATTAAAATATAAATGACGATGACATGATATTCCATTTTTAATAGTCTTTAATTAATTTAATTTTTTTGCGTATGACTAAAATTAAAAAAAAAAAAAACTTAAAGTATTGTCGAATATTCGGCCATTTTTAGATATTCGTATCCGTATTCGTATTCGACAAATTCAGGCGAATACGAATATATTTCCAAACAAAATAAATATGTAAATATTTTTTATAGAAGTTTGTGCTTTGTATCATTTTGAAATATTATTTAATGACGATCATTAAAATTTTGGATAGTTTTTATTAACTTTAAAGTACGCCAACAGGATTATGAAGTCCTTTTTCATAACAATTTTTTAATATTTCATATTGCAGACGTAAATAGAACCCCAATTTAATGTCTATAAATTTCACATACAATATTCGTATTCGTATTCGCGAATATCGTTTCAAATATTCGTATTCGTATTCGTATTCGTATTCGCGAATATCAAAAATTGACATTCGTTACATCACTAGTTCCTATTGTCACATTTATTCATCATTTACTCTTTTACTTTCCATTACGTATGATTAATATTGATTACTAATACGTACTTTGCACAAATTTTAAAACCAGGGGCCAAATTACGGCACTCGTTATCTAAAGAAATTATAAAATATTTCAATAGAGTTTATATATAAATATTTTTAAATTTCGAATCGTAATTTGCGCCCTGGGCTCAAATCGTCACATCCGTGATCGTATCGACAATCGTACGAAAACAAATTAAGTGATATATCGATTGTATTTATAAGCTGAATGGTATTCCAGTACGTTCACGTATGTCATAATCCAAAAATGGTGTTTTTACGCAACGAGTTGTACGTTTACGGATGTGACGATTCGACCCCTGAACTTGAGGCACTAAATAAACATAATTTTTTCATTATTATTTTGCAACTTTTAGAACGTTTACAAATATTTCATTTCAGTTACATAAATGTTGAAGTATTATAATAGTATATGCCAGAGAAAAAATAAATTAAGTCAAAGTAAAAAATTTTAAATTTCTAATTTCACAACCGGGTGTGTTCTGCATTCCACGTGAAATTAAAACGTGTGGAATTGCCATAAAATTGTTGTTTGAAATATGTATTCATAACAACAATGCTATGGCAATTCCGAACGATTTAATTTCACGTGGAATACAGGACATATCCGATAATGTATTATTACTACATATTTTTACAAATTGGTTTTTAATTCTTTTTCGCTTTTCGAAAAATTCAGTGCCAACTGGAAATACATATAGCATGAACGTAATCTAAATACAATTCAAAGAACATTCTCCAAAGAAACTACGTGTCTAAAATCAAAGCCTGTACCGTGCCTCTCCAAATGAAAATAAATTTCCTCCTCTTTAGCAAAGAAAAAAATAATATATATTTGTTTTTTTAACTTCCGACTCAAGAAAGGGGTGTTATAACCCTGAAGGAAATGTAGATGGCAAAACTGTACTGATTCGCTTTTGACTTTGTCACCAGCACTACTCTCTAATTATTACCCATACATTATTTTGTGCTATAGATATTTAACATGTGCTTGTCATTGAATATCTACTAGTAATGGTAGAATTAGTAGATTCGTATCGTGAGTTGACGGAGCAGCTGAGAAAATCTGTAGCATAAATATAACATGTTGCTGTTTATTTAATATGTATCGTAAGTGTATGTGAGGTAGAAATCTACAGAAAATAGACCCAGCGGCGAACGCTGCATACCACATTACATCTCTTTAATGATGTTTGTCATACTTTGTGTTCAAAGTGTCCGAAAGTAAGCTAGATTGTATTTGAACTGCCCACTGCCAACTTACAATGTATGTTAGGCAATACTGAGCTTTTATGTTCATTAGATGAACACTTCCATATCTCGCTTACTTTGTGTGCAAGTGGAAGGCATTCACTCCACAAATGCGGCAATGCATTTGAAAATGTATACTAGGTACGTATATGAGGTGGTGTGCATTACTGTCTTACATGTGTGCATCGAATCATCGCTTCTGTAACCGACGTTTTCGCCGCTGGGGATTTCTACGTCAACTTCTCTCTTACATACATGCACACACATGTATAAAGCAAAGAGAAATACAACAACAGCTGACAAGTTTGGTGGAACTCTCACGTTTTTACTAACTAACATCCAGAATTAAACGATACCACCACTTCAAAAGTAACACGATACGAATCGACTAATTCTACCATAACACTAAAACTAAAATTGACTAGGTAGTGACTACGTAGTTCTTATAGAAACATGGAGTCATAGTATGACATATATGTTTTCTCTCTTTCTTTTATACTGATGAATAGAAGAAAAACTTATAAACAATTTATCTATTACAATTTCCACTAGAATTTTAGTGTTGACATAAAGATATATGGTCTCAGTCTGACTGCAGGGAAGTTTGTAATGTGTGTCTGTGTACAGACCAAACGGGTGAGCCGATTTTGATTTAGTTATATTTGAAGAAAATCGGTCTACGTATTTAGAAGATATCACATCATTTCTAGATGTTCAATTTTTATTAACTAGAAGTTTTCCCAAAAAGGAAAATGTATTTAATTATAAAAAAATCAGCCTAAAAAATAAAATTTTTCTGTAAACAAAATTTTGTACACTCAAATATTTTTGCACCCAAAAAAATTTCCTCCACTCAAAGTATATTTGCATAATTTTTCTCTGAAACAAATTTCATTTCATAGTTCAAACAAAATAATTAGATAACAAAAATTAAAAATTGTAAACACCACCGAATCTAGAAAAGATGTGATATCTTCTAAACGGCTGGGCAGATGCACACACAACACTACAAACCCCTTTTGTGGGTCGGGGCTAAAAAAACATTGAAAAATTTGTTTTATGTATTTCATAATTACAAACTAACTAATAAAATTAAAAATTTTATTCCTTGCTTTTATGCCAAAGAAAATTTTGAGTAAACGATTTTGTTTTAACTTTCTTTTGGTAAACGCAAATTGAATGGCACGCAAATCGGGGCTCCATTGCATTATACAACAAAATACACACACAACATAAAGAAAAGTTACGATATTTTGCATTCGCACTAACGCAAGAACATTTGCATCAAACATCGAATACCGCCATTGTGTTTCATTTCAATATAAAACTTCTACTGCATATAATATAATATAATTTTTTTCAAAAAACTACTTTAAAGCTCATGAATAGGCAATAAATTTTCATGTCGAGAGGCTCGTTATAAGGTTTGGTTTCTTCGGAAAATTTTCTAAAAACTGTATGTAGATTTCATTTTTAATGCACAAATGTTTGAAAAATAGCATTTTTGACATTAAAATCCCACTATGCAGCATACCCAGTTGACTCACGGCACATATGGATGTGTTTCAATGGACATACGTATTATAATGTACATTGGCTTGAAAACTACTTTACCAGGTAAACTTCCCTTTTTTTACATGCTATGAGTGGTTTACAAATTGGTTCAAAAATAAGTAGTTAGTAGTCAATTTAAAAGTCATGCAGAGATGGCTAATTGACTACCGCCTATGACATGCCTATGTTAAAATAGTGAGTCGGCGACAAGGAAAAAAGTAACTTAATCAACCAGTTGTGGTTATTAAAAAACCAGTTTGAAGTTATTTACAAATGGGTTTGAGTTCCTATAGGGTACTTTCATGCCTAGATATTTACATACAAACATTTCATTGTTCAAAAGTAATTTTCACAAATAAATCTGACAGCTAAATATGTATATGTAAATAAACATATGTATGTACCTACATACATAAATAAATTAGTTTATGCATATGTATGTATGTATTTGTGTAAATGCGCTCAATCACTTAAAGGAGCAGATCCGAAAAATAGACATTTACAATGATTTAATGGTTATAAAATTAAGATTAATGTCATGTTTATTTCTTGTAAATTATAAAAATTGTGAGAATTTATTATATTTTATTTCATTTTCTATCCTTTCTGTTTTTTTTATTAATGCTGATGATGTAGATTTTGCTTATGGAATTAAAATAAACACAAAATGAAAATTTTAAGCTTCTACTTACCATATAACCATCATAGGTCCATGAGCCGAATTTCATAAAGCAAGTCTGCTCATCGAATGGAAAATATTCAACATCGATTTCACAAAATGATTTATAAATTGCAGGTGGCTTCCACACTACTTTGCCAGTATGATGAAGAATTGCTTTTGTCATTATTGTCACTTCATAATTACCATCAGCACTGAAAATTAAAGAAAGGAAAGAAGAGTAAAATTAATTCTATATATGTAGATGTATAAAGGTACATGTTATATAATTAGATATGTCCTTATATACATACGTTTAATTTATTAGATTTAAAAAATGGATACGATTTCACAACTACTGCTGTATAAAAAAAAAGAAAACCTTTGGACTTAAAAGAGTTTTAAACAATCGTGTAAGCCAGAAACATATTTTTTATGAGTAAGACTGCAAACTTTAGATGGATAGTTTTGAGCTTTGAGTTCCAAATATGGAAAAACTTTAATTTGAAAAGAGCCGTCAGTGTATTAAGAATACTGGCAGCAGTACCATTTTTTTGTTGCTAAAAGCTAATTCTATTACTTGTTAATTTGTACAAAAACCCCAACTTAAGCTGACGTGAACTTAAATAATCTCTCATGAATACGGCTTACAAAGTTTTTACATTTTTGTTGTTGTTTATTCTCGCGTGTTCAATACTTAAACTTTTGCAAATAAAAATTGATAAAACATTTAACACACTTTAGTATCAATTGCGGGCAGATAATATAAAATATAAAAACTCATGTCAAATAGCGTAAAAATAGTACAAACACATAAAAACTTTTGCAATTATAACGCTGTTCGTTAAGTTCTTCCTTTCATATCCATTAAATGTACAAAACTCATCAATCCACACATGCATGCACACGCATCCATACACACACACACACACACACACACACACTCCCACTGACAGCATTACAAGTATAAGTACACAACAGAATTTCTGGCCACTTGCCATTTGAACACAATTTAATTTTAGTTAAGCGTGTTTATAATCGATTTGCGAGTAAGTATTCCATGTTTTTATCAAGACTATAAGAAAAATTCATCGAGAAGAGAAATACTTGCATGAACTCAATTTACATTATGAAATTAGTTAATTGATATTTTTCACTTGTGGATAGATGGAGTGTAGAAACAGATTACATTCGAAAAGTCACTAAAAATGCCATAAAATGTTCTCTCCTTCAGTGAAAAATGAAATATTTTTCACTTAAACAATTTCATAGTGTAATTCTGGTAATACTCGTATTTATAAGTTACAATAATTTTATTAAAAAAAATAAATTAAATGAAAATGTCTTTTAGCAAAGTCAAAGGATACATGTGTCCTGCTCACTTCCGGCAATTAATTCTTACGATGATCTCAGAAATTTAATTTCATTTCAGTCAAACAAGAAAAAACAACAAGAAGAATAAAACGGAAAAACAAAAACAGAATGCTACTTAATTCTCTCGTTTTCCTTCTTTCTTTCCAACCCTCAGACAAGAGAAACATAAATACATACATACATATTTCATATTGAATGAAATATATTTAAAGTGTGTATTGAGAAATAAACATCATTAATAAACCCTTCCATCAGACGTATCATTGTTTCTCTTTCCGGCCAGCTCTTGTTGACACGAGGCGTCTTGTGTTTTTCAACTGGAATAATATTTTTATTTTCATTTCGATTGTTTTTTTTTTTGCAAATGTCGCAAGTGCATTTTTAGTTTTTTTTTGTGCAGCATAACCATAACTTTAATAAGCTGGTGTAACAGAAAATAAGTTTAAGGTTTTAAATATTTCAAAATTCTGCTCTCTCAGGAAGTGAATAAAAAAGATATTTGTATGAAATTTTAATTAATTAAAAAACACATTATTTGAGATATAACTAAGTTGAAATTTAGTAGTAGCAGGTGTAAACAATTTTCTTCTTATGTATGCCTACAATAATAAACTATAAAATGTTGAGATTATCGTGCTCATGAAGGTTAGAGTAGTTTAGGAAGGGTATTGTTGAAACACTGCCACTAGAAGACAGAATTGATTCCATTGCACCCTTTAGTGAAATTAACTTCCTTTATACATAGAAATGGGCGTGTATATAGGACTCTGCAATATCACTAATGGTCCATGGAAATGTCTGCACGGCCAGCCTAGGCTATGGCCAATGGCAGATAGTATGTTCCATATTTAATGATTCCTCTTCATTCTTGCATATCCTACAGAAATCTGCACAGCTGTTCAACGTGCCTATCAGGATTTCTAGCACCTTTTCAATTATATGTAGTCGCAGTTTGGATCTCTTTAATTCAAATTTCGGCCACATAGCCCTCGAGACTCTACAATCCTTCCTACTACCCCATAAATGGTTAATTGTGTTAGACATCCAATTGTGTTAGCCAAACATATTCCGGTGAGCTCATTTGCTCTATTTGCTTCCACCAGTAACCTAACCCAACAAAGTCTAACACTGTCTATGTCCAGAAGCAAGTTGCGGACTTTCTTACCGTCACTAACTAGTTTTGACTTGACATTGTGCTCCTTCAAAGCTTTTAGCGCAGGCTGATTTTCAACGTAGAAGGTTACCTCCCCAGCTTCAGCCACATTTATGACCACCAGCTCTGTGTTTCTGAGGATCATCAACGTTCGTTCGGTACTCTGAAAAAACTAAAAGTGTTCGTCCTCAGGATAACTATATCAGATATTTTAGATTCGTCTGTAAATACCTCAGAATCCTCACTCATATAGCTTATCAGATTCGAATCAAGATTCCCATCCGAAATTACCAGTGTGGGTGTCATACTGAAATAATATTTCAACGACCTAAGAGACCGTGAGCCTGGAGATTACGAAAACCTGCCCTAATCTTATTTAACATTGCTGTGTGACCTGTTAATCCAGCTCTTACCAAGCAAATTGCATATGACGTCACGTAATAAAATCTCTTAAAGTTTTTTTTCATCGAACTCATGTTTTTATATAAGAAGTTGATTAAGCGGAAAATAGTACAAATAATTACACAATGAATCATTATTTTACTGAAAATTTCGTGCAAATATAATAAGGGTTTTCATGAGAACTCTTAAAATTGCCATTTGTGCAATTGGGCAAACTTGCGAGCCCCTGTTATATAAATTTTAAACAAACATCAAAAAGTTCATTTAATTAACTTGAGGGTTACATGATCAAGTTTTGCCTTTCAAATTTCAATACATTCACACTTTTTCACTAATACATTCACACTTTTAGAATTTTATGCGACTTTGACTTAAAATTTTCTTTCCAATTGTGTATTCAAATTTATAGCCAAAAAAAAAAAACAACTGACGCCAATTTCAATGAGCACACTTTTCATTTTTGTTTTTAAATATTCAGTCGGCATAGTATTTTTGTGTTCTTTTATTATACATAATGTTATATTCCTCCTAAAAACTTTAATTAACTTTAAATAAATATTATTAGGAACAAAAATATGTAAAAAATATAATGATGTGTTTCGCTTTATAGACCTAAATAGAAGCCATGAAGTTGTGTGATTAAGCTGTTTTCTTATCAATGGCATATTGAAAATAAATTTGCTTGGAAATTGCGTGCAGCCTACATCACAGCTTTCAATTTAAATTACTTTTGACAACCAGTGTGTGTGAAAAACTTGAAAGCAAATCTTGATCGTGTAACTGTAGCGTAAAATAAAATAAGAAAATTTCAAGCAATTTCTAATTTAAAAACGTACTTATATATCGCACCTTATCAACAAGAGGGTATTAACTCAAAATTTTAAAATGTTCAGTAGAGACGAAAAACTGTTTGTGGTTAGATTACAAGAGAATTTGAAAATCCGAATCCATAGTAGTAATTAAATTTCATTTGAAAATATATTTGCATTGTTTTTATTTCAAAATGTTGGAATTCTTGGGAAAAAACTCTATGTTTTGAGTTAATACCATTTTTCTGAATTTTCTCGTTATTTTTTTTTTGTATTATTTTGAGTTACGACGCTTTAGTTGAAATTTATAGTCAGATTTTGTAAAAAATTTCGTTTCTAAACGTTTAAAATTTGTATGAAAATAAACGAAAATTCGTTTCAAAAATTATTTTTTCCATACAAATTTCAAAACGAAAAATTCGTTTGAATTTACAAAATCTACCTTTTAAATAAAGTTTCAAAATATATTTTTCAACAAAACAGTATCAACTCAAAATACAACAGAATTTAAATAAAACAATTGGATTATTTTTAACTTGAATAAAGGCTCAAATCAAAATAATACCTTTTTTATGAAAATATAAGATACATTTCTGTGTGCACTTTTGTACTAACTCAAAATAATACCTTTTTGATTATATAAAGGTAGTCACTACACTATCACAAAAAATCAAATGTGGTTTTCGAGGTGAAAGAGTAATCGGAATACGTTGAAATTTTTACAGTAGATAGATATTGATGTTGTTAGTTGATTTCTTGCTAAAAGTGAAATTTCAAAAATTTTGAGTTAATACCCTCTTGTTGATAAAATGCGATATGTATTTCTATAAAAATAAAAAAGTGTGTGTGTCTAAAAATATCTAAAGAAAGCCAAAAGGAAAAAAGATGTTGTTTACAAAATGCACAATTGCACAGCTTAAGTTTACGAATCAAAATTATTGGGCAAACTTAATAGGTTTGTGTAAATAAATTTCTATAAAATTTTTGACATTTTATTTACGAGAGTGTAAAAATGCACAATTGCACAGTTTGCAAGGCTTTTGAACACCTCATGAAAACCCTTAATACTTGTTATTCCATTTCAAATAGCAGCTTTGCACACTTTTTTTAAATTTTATGAATCTGTGTGGTTTAGTTTCATTAAGCGAGTCCTTTCGTGCAGTTTTAAATGAAACTTCTCTTGATGACAGCTGTTCTATATACACACATACAAATGTAATATATTTCATTGGCAAATGAATTTGGAGATCTCTAAGATAATGAAGTTGTCAACAGCAAACATTTTAATTAAAGAATTCTAACCAAAGAGGAAATAACTAAAATGTAAAATGAGTTTTAGCACATTTATTTAAAATATGTGTATTTTGAACAAATGAACTAAAATTCGCAAGCAAGCATGCTTATATACATACATATGTATGTATATAAATAGTTGCATATATGACTTCTTAAAAATGTATCATATTAATACATTTTTACATGTGAAAAATTCTACTTAATATTTATCAAATGTTATATGGAAAAAAATTAAATTTAGTAAAGTGCGACTTTGAGTATTTCGGTTCGGTTCGGTCTCTTTGCTTTTTTCAGTTTAAACGATTTTTTTTAGTTTTGTCGCTTTTAACTCGTTTTGGCGATTTTTTCGTTTTTTGGCGTTTTTTTAAATTTTGCGATTTTTTTTCGTTTGGGCAATTTTTTTTCGTTTTGGCGATTTTTCCGGTTTTTGCGATTTATTTTAGTTTTAGTTTTATTTTTTTTTTAATTTGGCGCTTTTTTCGTTTTGGTGATTTTTTTTTATTTTTTGGCAATTTTTTTCGGTTTGGCGATTTTATAGTTTTCCAGATTCTTAAGTTTACCGTTTTGAAAATTTCAAGAGTTTGGCTCTTACCGTTTCCAAGATACAGCAAGTTATCGAAATT
Source organism: Tachina lurida (assembly GCA_944452675.1). Taxonomy (NCBI): domain Eukaryota; kingdom Metazoa; phylum Arthropoda; class Insecta; order Diptera; family Tachinidae; genus Tachina; species Tachina lurida. The sequence continues at coordinate 1,821,670 of OX101752.1, forward strand.
ACAAAGTCAAAATTACATTAAGTGATAGAACACTCTATATTTAGATTTTCTTTTTAATTTTAGTGTTAATTGTTGAAGTCTGTATAAAAATGCACTAACATTACAAATTTCAAGTGTATGTACATATATACATATAACTGCATATACATTACATGGGATATAAAAGTTTTCGCTGGTAGTTTTTGAACATCCTTTAATTTTGAACTCTCATGTATTTTTTATTGTAGCGGCCAAAGTTCTACACACTCTGTTAAAATTTGAAGTCCGTAGCTATTACTGTTCTCGAGAAAATAGCCTGTGATGGACAGACAGACAGGCAGACAGATAGACAGATAGACAGACGGACAGCGTAGCGAAAACATTAAAGATCCTTTTCACCTTTGGTGTACGGAACCCTAAAAAAGAGTTAAAGCGATAGTTTTTAGGTCCTCTTTAAGTGTAATGACCAATTTTTTTTATTGATAATGGAGAATAACAAGCCCAATTACCTGTCTAACATAAAGAAAGGCATATCATTAGCTATTGATAAAAATGACAGCACAGAATTCAGATGTATAATATTTTAAGTTCCCTAGAGACGATCAAATAAAGACGTCAATCAGTCAATCTATCATTAACACAAGAATAACAATCAGAATTGGTGAGGATCATATAATCAACTGTCAAATAATCATCCATTATCATTGCTGACGACTCATACGTGTAGTCGAAAAACACGACTGCACACACACAACTATGTGATCGGATACTCTTTACATCACTTTACAGTCCACTAAGCCCGGCAGCCTCTATTGCTACGGCTTTTTTCAATTTGAAATTATAATAAGCAAAAAAAAATATCCAAACTTTTCTGTACGAAATTGCAATAGAAGCGAATATTTCCGTTTCCCCTTAACTGAAACATTTACATTTTGCAATAAATATTGTTATTAATGTAAATTATTTGTTTATTTAAATAATAAAATACAAAAATAATAAATGTATAAAAAGAAGACAAATGAATAGATTTGCTAGTAATAACCAACAAGTCAATGATGTGAAGGAGTTAGCGGAAGAGGCATATAAATATATATTATGGATGCATTCAGGAACAAAGAGCAAATTTTAACAATAAATGCAACATAAAACTCAGATATGTAATTTCGGTTGACATTCATTAAACAAGCAAAAGACAATGGAAATATTTGTACAAAAATTATTTAATAAAAAAAAAATAAAGAAAAATAAATTTGTAAATATTCGTTCATAAATGAAACCAAATGGTATTAAAAAAAATCCAACTTAAATACAAACAGCCCACCATGCACATTCGAAATGAACACAATAAAATATAATTCATGCTGTCACGCACACATATTTCCACTTACATATGTACATTTTTATGCGAGTGCGGGGTTGTGTTTGTGTTTGTGTGTGTCTGTGTGGGTGTGTGAGAGAGAGAGTTTATACTTTACCAACACATTTGCACCAGAATGTAATCTGGTGGTAAACAGTCATAGTCAAACACAAATAACAAATAAATAAATAAATATTTTTATGGTTATAAAATTTATAAATATGTATGTACAGTGACTCCATCGCATAATCGGACAAGTGTTTGTTTAAAGTATGTGTGTTCTAAACGAAAGACAAAAACACTAAATATATATTTTTTTTGAATTTTACTAATACTGTACACTCTAATCTTATAAAGTAATAAAAGAAAACAACAACATATTTCATAATAACGGAACATTTTAAGGAAAAACAAAATCAACTCAATTTTTTGTGCTCAAAGCATAATCGGACAAGTTAAAGCAGCAATGTTAAAAAAGTCGAAAAGGAAAAATTAATATTTTGTGGCATATCCTTTATTTTCCAGAACGGCCTGTAAACGTTTTGGAACCGATTTTACTAGGTTAAGACACACTGCAGGCTCTATGCAGTTCCATGCTTCCACTAAAGCCGCCTTTAGCTGATTTAAGGAGTTAAATTTTTGTTGGTATACTCTTCTGGCTAGTTCCTCCCAAAGATGTTCAATGACATTAAGATCTGGGCTCTGTGCCGGCGTTGCTATAAGTTTGGGGCAGTTGTGGATCAACCAAAGCTTTGCCACACCTGAAGTGTGCTTGGGATCATTGTCTTGGTAAAATGCGAAATTACTTGCAATGCCCAATTTTTCCGCACTTTGCTTTACATTTGCTTTCAAAATGTTGAGGTAGCCAAATTTGTCCATTTTACCATCAATAAAATGCAAACTGCCTACTCCGGCACTCGACATACAGCCCCAAACCATAACGGAACCTCCTCCATGCTTAACAGTGGCTTTTGTGTTTTGATATTTAAATTCCGTATTTGGTTTACGCCACACAAACATCTTGCCATCTGAGCCGTGCAAATTAAATTTGCTCTCGTCAGTGAAAAGAACCTTGAAATGAATGAGAACTATCAATAAAAACATATTTTAATACATCTTAACACCAAATTACCGTATTCCAAAAATCTTCTGTTTTTAGCAAATATTCTTTAGCAAATTTAACTCTCATGTTTTTATTTTTTGGGCTTATAAATGGTTTTTTTCTAGCAATTCTTCCATGGTAGTTATATTTATGCAATGTGTTGCGAACAGTATTTAAGCAAACATCTTTTCCACTGCTGTTTTTTAACGATATTTGTAGTTCTTTTGCGGTTTTAAAAGGATCTTGTTTTACTTCGTTTACTAAATAGCGCTCTTCTCGCTCTGTTAATATTTTGCCTTGACCTTCTCTACTTTTATTACCTAATCTACCCTCATTCCGGAACCTTTTTATAATGTCCTGGACAGTAGATTTGCTTCTTCCTACCAATTTAGCGATTTCTCTCACTGTTTTACCTTCAAAATTCAATTTTATTATTAAATGTCTTATTTCAACAGTAGATTGTTTTCCGTTTGGGGCCATTTCAAAACGTTTTTTTTTTGCGAACTGGAACTGTCTGCCAATATGTACTAATTATGACTAAATGCGACAAAAAAAAATTTATTTTGATGTGCATATTTGCAAACTAATTGCGTTTTAAGTATTGCTGCTTTAACTTGTCCGATTATGCTTTGAGCACAAAAAATTGAGTTGATTTTGTTTTTCTTTGAAATGTTCCGTTATTATGAAAAATGTTGTTGTTTTCTTTTATTACTTTATAAGATTAGAGTGTACAGTATAAGTAAAATTCAAAAAAAATATCTATTTAGTGTTTTTGTCTTTCGTTTAGAACACACATACCTTAAACAAACACTTGTCCGATTATGCGATGGAGTCACTGTATGTATATTTTAATATTTTTATTCTATCCACAAATAGAAAATGTATGACTGTATGTACATACATACATATCTATGTATATACATATAATATGTATGTATAATTGTATATGTATTCATATGATTGTGTGTTTGAATGTATGGGTGCGCATAAGTATAAAACAAAAGAGATTTTCTTATACAAATATTAATTTATTGCTTTACTAAGTGCTTCTCCTTTTTTTTTTTTTGTTTGTTTTAAACAAAAAATGGGCAAACAAGGCGGTGGAAAAAGAATTCTCTTCGATACACGACTGTGTGTGACACAATAAATGAAAGTTCTTGTATTTAGATTTTTCGTTTTTCCAGCAAAGCTGTAAAATTTTATTCCCTATTTTTTTTAGGACAAAAACACTAAGCACAAACACTTGGTGATGCACACTTAGAAAAGAAATATTGGTATGCCCTTTTCTAAATGTTTTCGACCTAAAACAAAAAAATAGAGAATACAATTTGACACTTTTGTTGAAAAAAAAAAACGAAAAATCTATAAACATAAAGTGTCATTTCATGTTTCCTTTATGTAGAAAAATTATTTTCAGTTTTGAACCCCATTTAGTGTAATGCAAACTGTCGAAGAAATTGAAGTTTGGAAGAACTAATTGTGATCTGTAAGCAATATTGAACTTTTATTAGTACTCGTTTAACAAGCATCACCAAAGCAAGCCAAAACCTCTTAGCATTTCTCAATTTTATGTTTAAATTTTTTATAGTTGTTTTTCATTAATTTTTGGGGAAAGTACCGTCCAGCTTAGACAAATAAATTTAATTTGAGAAAGTTTTTTCGAATAATATTTTAAATAATTTTGTTAATAAAATATATGTATACATATGTACGTGTGTATATAGTTTACATGTTGTAAATATATACAACGAATTACTTAAATAAAGTTTTTAAACCAAGAGAACGATTACAAAATGTTGGAGTCTTAAACTCTATATTATTATTAACAATTTGGTGAAAATTGTGAATGGATGTTTTTCACTTAAAGAAATTAATTTTTTTCCATTTGTCTATAACAAATTAAAAGTTTCTCAGCAAAAAATTACACATTACCATCAGAACTACTTGCCATATAATGACTTATTTTTCTGATTACCAAATTTCATTACTCGCTTACAAATCACATTACCTAAAATTTAAAAAAATTATGTACAAGTTGTTAAATGAGGAGAATATTTTTTTTTAGATTAAATAGATTACGTGAACAAGTTGCCAAATAAAAAAATAAATACTTCTCAAGAATGATTATTTTAGCCTCACGCCTTGTTAAAATCACTAAGTTGGTAATCCAGTAAGGAACAGCTTCCTTCAAAAATACTTAATTCCAAACCCGATTACCTTTTTTGAAAATTTTTGCTGTGCTCTTATGTTGTTTATTTTAATACTTTAACAAAGTAGAGTCATGTAGTACAATTTTAACCCAAGAGTGCTATAATGTCATAAAAAAAATTAAACAGGTTTGACTTGCAATTCGAAAAACAGTGCGCTCAAACATCTTAATACTTCAAAACTTAGGCTAAGCTGTACACATATGCATGACTTGTCCATCTGATTTGTACAAATCACAAGTACACCCAACTATTTTTTATACGGTGCATAAGTCCTAAGTGTCAATTTCTACTTTTAAAGCTGCAGTATTACCACCAAACTTCAAAGTCAATGTGCAAAAAAAATCAAAATATTAAAAATATTATTGTGTCATCCATTTTCCATGTTCATTTTTACTTGATTGCAAACCCAAACTCCTAAGCTACTTTGACTTGACTCCAGAAACATTAAAAATCTCTGGCACTATTCGAACCTGCTACCCTCCGACTACCAGGCTAGTACAGTTCCTACAAGCCAAGAGGGCTTAATGTTATCTTATCGGAAGCACAATAGAACAGCTGATTTCTTTATTTTGACTGTGTTATTTTGACAAGAAAACCCAAAAGCAAATAGTTTTTTATATATCGCACACTAAATCATAAAAAGTCACAACTCAAAAAATTTCTGATGCTGAGTAGTGGCAAACAACTGTTGATACTGTACAAATGACGCAAGTATGGGACATAAAAACAATCATAATGGTATTTTATATTCTTCAAGAAGACTGTATTGCAAAAGATATTGTTGAGGTCGTTATAGATTTCATCAATTAACTGGTTTATAAAAAAGCAAAAGCACTTTTATAATTTTGAGCTGTGACTCTTTATGATTTAGTGTGCGATATAATTTATTATATGTATATTGGATTTGAAATATTCATAGACTTACACGAACGTTTTGAAATATCAAAACTTTATACACAGAATAACTTTTTTGTGATTTTAAACATGAACATTTCTGTATAACTACTAAGTGTCTTTAATAATCGTGTCCATTACCTTTTTATATCTAATTATACTTTTATATCCAATTGCTATTAAAAAAATTAAATTTAATAATTTTGTGAATAGTAGGGGGCGCAAAAGCAAAATTTTTAAATTAGCTTTCTTCAGTGTACGGATACACTGAAGCAAACTGATATGGCCATTCTCTTGCATTGCCTTAATTAGTTATAATTTGTTACGCTATAATTGGTTTGTTCAAGTTTTCAACAAACATCAAATTTTGGCGGAGCATAACTGACACGAATTACAATAATTTGTTTTACACTGCGAGATTCCAAATAAACAAGAATCATCGTTGGCATTGGTTACGCCACACCAACAGCAGCAAAAAAAAAAAAAAATTAACGGCATCCGTTCGTATTTAAAGTCTTATGATGGCTGCCGATAGCAGTTGCTACGATACCAACAACAACAACAACAACAACAACACACACATATATCAGTGACAGAAGCATCATCTCCTCCAAATTTACACAACAACACGAAAGTTTTAAAAGAAGACAAAGTGATGGTTTTAGCAAACAAGCAACGATTATCACTCTGAGAACAGCCACGAAGAAAAAAAAAACACAAGAAAAAACTCTACCCAGAAAATAAAATCATAACACAACAACTATAACAGCAAAAACACCATTTGAGGAGTACTAGTATCCTTTTCGTTCTTCCTTAATTTTCTTTTGCTCTTACTGCTTAGTGTACAATACAAAGAGACGAGAATTCCCTTTTGTGTCCAGTTGCAAGAATGAAATTTTAGAAGCCCAATTTAATTTAAAATTCAGAGTTAGAAGGAAAATTGTAGTTATAAAAAGCAATTCTGATTTGTTCTCGTGTTACAACAAATTAATTGAAAGGGGTTTTTCTTATTTCTGTTTAAAAAATAATAATTGTAATATAAATACAGAGCGAAATTTTTGCAAGCAATAAAAAAAAATAAGAATAATTCCGAAGTATAAGTTAAATAGCAGAAAAAAGTTTAGCAAAATTTTTTGCTAAGTGCAGACGCACATAAAAGCTCTGATCCAGAATTTGTACGAACTTACACAAAGTTACCAGATATCAATTTTTGTGCAATTTCCTGTTCAAACGTTTACGAACTTTTTCTTAAAAATGCAGCTGTTTTTGTTTACATATGAAACTGAAAAATTATTCAGAAAATTTAGAAATAAAGGAAGGGAAAGTTTTTTTATCTTGAAATTGTAGGTACATTTGGTCTTCTTTAAAATGAAATTATATGATTTTACAGATCGGTGAAAAATGTTCAGCTTATTTTCATTCACGTTTCACAGCTGTTACTATGGGGTGCGATTTTTTTTTAATTTTATTTTTACAATCATTACTCCAAAATTGCATGAAATCTTGTGGAACCAAATCAGAAACCGTAACATTTAAGGGTACAGGCAAATCCCGGTATAACGAACGATATAATGTCACCCCTTCCGTAATACCGAAAAATTCGTTAAATCGCAACGATTTTTTCAAGTGTTATTTTAATTATTATTATTGTAGACATAATACAATACAATACAAATAATGACAGCAATTAGTTTTCAAATAAGCTATGTTGCTGCTGTAAATTTTGTTTAATATTTTTTACGTTCGTTATACAGAGCACACAGTTATCAAAACATTCGCTATGTAAGGTAGTATTAATCGTTCGAAATATGTATGTACGTTGATAGCAAGGTTTTGTTTTTTATTTTGCAATTTTTGCTTTATCATTCGTTATATCCAGCATAAAACAAGTAAGAGTGCTATATTCGGCTGTGCCGAATCTTATATACCCTTTACCAACGTACGTACATATATATAGTATACAGACACGTACATACATATTTGTTTTGTGAAAAAATTTATCATTTTTTTAAAGTTTCCATCTTTGGAGCTATAGTTTTCATTTTTCAAATTTCATACACCAAACTTTTCTTTCAGAAGCATAAAATATATTCAATTTATAAAGAAAAAGAAAAAAAAACAAAAAGTGTAAGTTTTCCAACCCTGGAGTCATAATTTTGGATTTTTCTGATTATTGTTACCAATCTAGTTCTTTAAAAAATACATAAAATATGTTAAGTGAAAAAAGCAAGAACGAAATAAGCAAAAACTTAGTTTCATTTAATTCCTTTAATATTAAAAAAATCAGTTAAGTGCGACTTTGAATCGCGCACGAAAGGAAGGTTTTTTGCTTTTTTGAAGTTTTTTTCAGTTAAAACGATTTTTTCAGTTTTGTCGCTTTTTTCTCGTTTTGGCGATTTTGTCTGTTTTTGGAGGTTTTTTCATTTTGGCGATTTTTTTCTGTTGTTGGGCTTTTATTCATTTTGGAGATTTTTCTCATTTTGACGATTTTTTCTGTTTTTTTGGGTTTTTTTCGCGATTTTTTTTGGCGATTTTTTGTTTTTTTTTTTCGTTTTGGTGATTTTTTTCATTTTGGCGATTTTTTTTTCATTTTGGCAATTTTTTTCTTTTTTTTCGTTTTGGTGATTTTTTTCATTTTGGCGATTTTTTTTCATTTTGGCGATTTTTTTCTGTTTATTAGTTTTTTTTTCGTTTTGGCGATCTTTTTTCTTTTTTTGGCGATTTTTTTTCATTTTAGCGATTTTTTTCTGTTTTTTAGGTTTTTTTTCGTTTTAGCGATATTTTTCATTTTGGCGATTTTTTTTTTCATTTTAGCAATTTTTTCGTTTTTTTGCGATTTATTTTAGTCTTAGAAATTTTCTTTTAATTTAGTGCTTTTTTTCATTTTGGCGATTTTTTTCTGTTTTTTTGGGTTTTTTTCGTTTTGGTGATTTTTTTCATTTTGGCGATTTTTTTTATTAATTTGGCGATTTTTTTCTGTTTTTAGGTTTTTTTTCGTTTTGGTGTTTTTTTTTCATTTTGGCTATTTTTTTTTCATTTTGGCGATTTTCTTTCATTTTGGCGATTTCTGTTTTCATTTTAGCAATTTTTCCGTTTTTTTGCGATTTATTTTAGTCATAGAAATTTTTTTTTAATTTGGTGCTTTTTTTCGTTTTGGCGATTTTTTTCTGTTATTTAGGTTTTTTCTTTTTTTTGCGATTTTTTTCATTTTGGCGATTTTTTTCTGTTTTTTAGGGTTTTTTTCGTTTTGGCGATTTTTTTCATTTTGACGATTTTTTTCTGTTTTTTAGCGTTTTTTTTCGTTTTGATGATTTTTTTCATTTTGGCGATTTTTTTTTCATTTTGGCGATTTATTTCTGTTTTTTTCGTTTTGGCGATTTTTTTTTTCATTTTAGAATTTTTCCGTTTTTTTGCGATTTATTTTAGTTTTATAATTTTTTTTTAATTTGGTGCTTTTTTTGTTTCGGCGATTTTTTTTCTGTTTTTGGCTTTTTTCATTTTGGCGATTTTTTTGTTTTTTGGGGTTTTTTTCGTTTTGGCGATTTTTTTCATTTTGGCGATTTTTTTCATTTTGGCGATTTTTTCTGTTTTTTTTGGGTTTTTTTTCGTTTTGGTGATTTTATTCATTATGGCGATTTTCATTTTGGCGATTTTTGTTTTCATTTTAGCAATTTTTCCGTTATTTTTTGCGATTTATTTTAGTCTTAGAATTTTTTTTAATTTGGTGCTTTTTTTCGTTTTGGCGATTTTTTCTTGTTTTTGGCGATTTTTTTCGGTTTGGCGATTTTATAATTTTTTATTTTTTCAGTTTTACCGTTTTTGAAAATTTCAAGAGTTTTGCTCTTACGGTTTCCAAGATACAGCAAATTGTCAAAATTACATAGTCAAAATTGCATTAACTGATGGAACACCCTTTAATTTAAATTTTTTTAAATTTTTGTGTTAATTTTTGTAGTCTGTATAAAAATACACTAACCTTACAAATTTCAAGTGTATATACATACAATTGTATATATACTACATGGGATTTTAAAATTTTTCGTTGCTCGTTTTGGAACACCCTTTAATTTCCAATTATCATGTATTTGTTGTTGTAGCGGCCAAAGGTCTACATACTGTGTCCAAATTTCAGGCCTGTAGCTCTTACGGTTCTCGAGAAAATACTAATATAGTTTTAGACATAGTTAATTTTACATAACACAAAAAGTTAAAGTTTTCCAACCCTGGAAACGTCTTTTTAATTTTTTTTGTATTTTTTTAATTTAAAATTCCAATTTTAGTCGTACTGAAGTGTAAAATATGTACATTTATTAAAAAAAATAAAAATTTGTTTTCGGGAGTTACTTTTATATGGCAAAATGAAGTTTAAGTTTTCCAGCTCTGCAATCGTCCGCCCGATTTTGCTGAATTTCAATACCAATCTATTTTGGAAAATTTCTGACACACCAGTCCAAGAACGAAGTCTCTAGCTCTTCTGGGAGCTTCGGAAAACCGATTTCACGTACAGACAGACGGACAGACGGACAGACGGACAGACGGACAGACGGACAGACGGACAGACGGACAGACGGACAGACGGACATCGCTTATTCGTCTTCCCTATGCATAAGGATCCAGAATATATATATTATATGGGTCGCTTATTGATATTATAGAAATTACAAACGGAATGACAAACCTATATATACCCTTTTACCATTTTTGTTGGTAAAGGGTATAATTAAGATAGCATTCGCTATATAAGGTTGTTAATGTAAACAATTTGGACGTTCGTTATATCGGATTTTCGTTAAAGCGAGATTCGTTATACCAAGATTTCGCTGTAATTTTAAGCCCCTGATGCCGCACAAGCTTGGTAATGAAATGGAAACAAGCAAAAGGTATTTTTGAGGCAAACACAAGCATACATATATCTTATGCAATGCACAACGCTGGGGAAAGTACATGTATATTTTTTAGTGCAAAATTTCCCGTTGTGCTTGATTTGACATAAGAAAAACGATCAGCTGATCATGAGGTCACCTAATACGAATTCACTTTGGGTATTTTCCCATTATAAAATACTGCAATACGAGAAAAATTCTCAACTCTTTCCATGTATTCAATACAATTTTTAATTGATTCCTTTTTAGTTCAACGATTATATTCACTAACTTTCGTTTACCTACAATTATGCAAAATAGTTTAATTAGCTTTATTTTTTCTCAATTGATTTTTATATTTATTAAATTAAACACTTTCATTAAATAATAAAATTTTTCAATGAAAAGTGGAATAAAAGAACTTTTTTCATATTTTAGCAACATTATAATTGAAGTGATTATTCTGGTAATGAGTTGAAAACTGAAATTAATTTGAATGGTGAGTAAAATTAAATATCGCACACTAAATCATAAAGAGTCATAACATAAAAAATTTCAGATGCTGAGTAGTTGCAAACAACTGTTGATACTGTACAAATGTCGCAAGTACGTGACACAAAAACAATCATAACGGTATATTATATTCTTCAAGAAGACTTAATTGCAAAAGAAATTGTTGAGGTCGTTATAGAATTCTTCAATTAACTGTTTAATATAAAAAAGAAAAGGCACATTTATAATTTTGAGTTGTGACTCTTTATGATTTAGTGTGCGATATTTTCGTAATTCGTGCTGTGTTGTCGCATTATTGTTGAAAATTTATAAAGAAAATTCAAGGTTCACTGCTTAAAAATAATATTAAGAGCAAATTTTTAATTTATTTGTCCAAATATTTTATAATAATACAATAATAATTTATTTCTATTGTTCTAAAGCAAAATGCCTTTCAATATGTTTCCATTAACGCAAAGTCAATTAACTAACATCCCCCGACAGAGGAAATATTCAATTATAATTTTACAATGGATTCCTTTCAATTAAGAAAGTTGGCATTTTAATTGTCAATTAAATGACAATAGTGTCTTAAAATGCATTTGACTTTTTTCAGTTCTATTTTGTTTCTATTTGACTGGTTGAGTTATTATTATGAATGAGGTTTTTAAATGTACTCACTTGTTGTATAATACAATATCTGGCAACCAAATATGTTCAGACGGTACGTGCAATGTGTCGACTCCACCATAATCGTCGGGATTCCATTTTAGTTTGTAATCATTCCATTCCTAAAAAAAGACAATAACAACAACAAACAGTTAATGGGTAAATAAAGTATAAATACTCGTACATTAAATAGAACAATAGATAAAAATCTAATTAAAATGTGAATAAATTATTGAAAACGAAATGAGCTCAACAAAACAATAATGCAATAGAAAGTTAAAACAAAAACAAAAACAAAATTTAAATGAATGGACTTAAAAGGGAAAACTTTCAGCTTATTGTTTATTTGTTTATTTATTCATATATTTTATGTGCATGTGTACTTAAGTATGAAAATATGTGCTTATAGAATCTATAATAAAGATACATACCCAGCGGTAAAACTCAGAAGACCTTCTTGGTGCAGGCCTTATTAAAGGACTCTTTTGCATAAAAGATACGATACACATTCCACAGAAGGAGTATCATGTTTTTTTTTACCAAAGCAAAAGCAAAATCCATTAATTTGAAGCCATTCCAGAATTTCTGGCGAAAAGAAGCAAGAGCATAAGGCCTGCTTCGCAATGACAACGCGTGTAAAAAAAATATGAGTATGGAATGGAGAGAGCAGACCTTCTACATCCAAAAGAGGCCTTCCAAAAGGCATCTTTACGCATTCTAGTTCCCGCTGAGTATGCATGCAGAACGTAGATGTTTATGTTTGTGTGTATGTATGTAAATTCATCCAGTGAATAGTTTTTGTTTATATTTCTGATGTCTAAGTTCATCAGATAATCCCTTGAGTTGATTAAATATCTAAAACTTTTTTAGGAAAAGTTCTTACATATTTTCTAAAGTTCCAGGCGATGGGAAACAGTTTGGTTGGAATGGTTTTAATGGTTAGACTTGGTTCATATGCGGCAACTTTGGAGTTTATAGAAGAGAGAGAGAGAAGAAGATAATGAAGAGGAAGATCCATGATACTTTCACTTCTGTACCATGAAATAAAAATTTGCGCAACTAAAATTGCCGTGTGCAAACCGAATCTTATTCAGTTTTTTTTTCACGCATCGGTTTTTGTTGCTTCAGCTTACACATGTATATAAAATAATTGTTATGTAATATTTTAGTAGAAAAAGTCAAATTTTCCTGAAAGCTGGATTCACTCATTGTTTTCGAACCAAATTTTCTTCTGTACAAATTATTTTTTATATGTAAGTATGTAGTTTGATGTATTTCTTCTTGAGAGATAAAAAAGAAGAGAACTAATTTTGGTGGGAACAGTTTCAGGTTGAATTGGTTTAATTTAAAATTTTGTCCGCTCAAAGTTGTACTGTGCTGCCAGCTCTTTTCTTTTAGTTTTCCCCCAAAGTTGAACTAAGAGTCCACAATGTGTGCATTAAACAATTCAAAATATGTCTGTGGCACCAGAAAGAAAAAAAACAGCAAATTTTAATCACAATATTTTGCCACCTTGTAAAATGAATACACCTCGTTAAGACACGTATTTAATGACCGAATCCTACTGCAAAAACCTTTCAGTAAAAAAATTGTGAGGACCAAGGTCTTTTTAATCAGATTATTGGCATTTTTTTCGTTTAACTTTTATGGCTAGCTGTCAAAGCTTGTTTCTAATTTTCGTACGCTCTTTTGCTTTGTTTGGCTTTATCTTTTTTCGTATAATTCTACAATTTTTTAATAATTTTTTTATTTAATATTATTACAGCCTTAATTATAAAAATTATTTAGGCTTTAAAAAGGTTTTTTAAAACAAATTCTCATAGTGTGTGGTGAAAAGAAGACATGTCCTGTAAACGGTTACATATTCACTATTTTCGTGATGTTTCATCTTACCGCCACATGCAAAAAAATTAACGTGTGCTTAAAGTGTACGTTAAAACCGGTTTTTGTATGGAAATTTTGTTTTAACGTACACTTCAACCACATGTTAATTTTTTTGCATATGGCTGTTAATCTTTAGTAAATGTAATTGAAACTATGTCTAGTTTTGTAGTAAACAGTACTGAACAAGTTCGATGTGATTAGATCCTGGACCTATAAAATAGTATAAATGTAATGCTAATAATAATGTAATGAGCCCGTCAAGTAACTCTGGAACCAGTCCCGTAACTACACTTGGATATTAACGTAAGCTTAACTGGTATTTATGCTTTTGAAATAGAAGTGACACTGTGGTCAAACGTGTAGTGTGCAAGCCTGCCATGCCGGAGGTTGTCAGTTGTCAGAATCCCGAAAAAATATAATTTCATTTGCTACAATAAAAAAATTTATAAGTTTCCATTTAAGGGATATTTATTTCCATATAATATCAGGATCACAAAAACAATGAAAAAATACAACAATGAAAAAAACAACATGGCTTTTATTTTATCCAAAACAGCAAAAATAGAATTTGTTGAACATAATAAAAATAAAAACTATTCACATAAATTTGAAAACATTTCTCCACGGCAGCTACCACTAACAAAATTTGCAACGTTTAGCACTTTTCAAAATTTTTTTTTATAATTTTTCATATGTATTTTTAAAGTTTTTCATATTGAATATTTTTAACATTTTTTTTTTAATTTCTGTTCCGTAAACAATTTTTGAAGTTTCAGATGATCTTTAATTAAAAAAAATAGTTCAGCTGTATTTCCGCTACTACCTGGTGAATGTGCCTTGTTTCCATTGCTACAGTTAATTGTCGGAATGATGTTTATATATAATTTATATTTTTCTACACCGAATAGGTCCTTATAAGATAATTGTGAGAAATCGCAAAGTACATATGAACTATCAGTTAACCTCATTCTAGGCCATACAAATGTACAACTAACTGGCCCGCTTCATAGAAAGTGTTAGAGCTCAGACTGGTCGCTATCACTTGGTGACCGATCACGTGACTAGTCTTGTGTCAGTACCGTTTCCTGCAGGCTATTTAATAAAAACTTTTGTAATTTCATAATCACAAATGTCATATACAAATAAAGAATTAAATTGAACTTAATGTATTTATTCACTATTGTAAAAGCAAATTCATAGCGGCTTGTGCAAATTAAAAATAACTTTGCTGGTATGCAAGCATGTGGGTTTTTTTGCTTTGTGCACTAACAATAAATAACTGTATGTTTGAGTGATTTTTTTTTATTTTATATATATTTTTTTGTTGAAATTTGACTCAGTTTTCGTGTGTGTGTATACAACAGTTTCATTGTAATTGATAAAGAAGTGTGTTGTTGGGATTATAGCAATTATAAATACATGTATTCATTTGTAGAGCGTTAATTTATTTAAGTTGGAATAATTTAATTTTAGTTTATGTCAAATAATTGCATTGTATTGCAAAAACTGCAATAATAATTGAAGCACAGCCGCGAATAACGTTGTAAAAGGCGATTTTAAAAAAACCAGTTTTTTCACAGATTACCATTAACATAACTCTCTTGCGTTGTTCAAACATCAAACCATCCAACATTATGCATCTGATCGCCGTCAAAATACGATTACAATCAGTCAGTCAGTTGAAAATTTTGTAAGTTACTAATAAATCATGCAAACAAAATTGTCGAAAATAATTGATAAATGTAGCAGAGATACAAAAAGAAAAGTTAATGCTAGTTATCATTATTTTCGATAAGCTAAAAAAATTTAAACGAAAAAACCAATCTTGCTTTAAAATACGTTTCTTGGCTCTCCTGAAAAATTATTATTTTGTCACTTAAAACGTTATCCGCGGCTAACCTTCAATTGTTAATGGCAGGAAAAAAATATGCAAATGTACTTGTACTATGCTGAGCTTGATTTTTCAACAAAGAAAATATAAACATTGCAAAATACAGCATTTTACGGAGAAGGAGTTTAAAGCTTTCATTTTTCTAACAACCTAAAAGTAAAATCTGTATCTATATATACATATTTACGTACATACATATCGTTGGTCAAAAGTAGAAAGGCCCCAACTCAAACTGTAACTTTACAGGAGAAGGTAAAAACATAATAATAAACAGAACAACTGCTTTGTACAACTGGTTTATTATTTTTTACATGATTGCAATAAATTTCTGTGATGAATTGTATTTGTGTGAAATGTATTGGAATCACTGAAAAACTCAGTTTTGTGAAAACACGATTTAGGGCCTTTCTGCTTTCGATATATAAAAATAAATCACTTTTATTAGTCTCGATAAAGCTACAGAATGGATTGAACGATTTGAAAACTTATGTTTAAAAAGAACTATGATAGTGAAAATCCTAAAGAAATGCCTAAAAATAATTTAAAATAATTACAGTAATTTTGTATCGGACGGTTGCGTTCTGCTTGGCGATTGTTTATTTCAATCAATTTCAATGTATTTTTAATAAAAAATATTTTACTGAATAAGTAAAATAATAATTTGGGATTAGTTATTAGTGCATTAAGAAATACTACACTTAATAGTAACAATTCCTAAAAACACCAATTGTTTACTTTGTTCTCTTATCTGTTTGGAGTAGACATTGGCTACACATTTTTTAAAAAGTCATTAGGTTTTTATGAAATTCAAAACATAGGTGAATCTACATTTAAAGGACACAGGCACGTGCTATGAATCTACATATATTTTTTGAACTAAAACTAGGACTAAGATGGGCGCAGAATGGAAATTTCTGCCTCCACGAAACTATCACACCGATTTTTTTTTTGAAGTTCAAAGCAAATATACGTCCTCGTTAATAATTAATTCTGAGCGGGCAACGCAGCAGGCATTTTGCTCTCAAGAGGTGGAATATACAAAATATTTGTATAAAATTTCTACACAACATTAAGCAAAATGTATTGCCATCATTTGGTAATATTAGCTAAAAAAATCATCTGTATTTGCTTCGGAGAGTATATATGAATGTATGTATAACAATTTTCATGCATCTGCGTTCAGTCCTTAAATTTTTGGGCTATTATTTTATGAATCGGTTAAAGCAGTAACAGACTTCTGGATGACTTATGTTACTAAATTATTAATTAATTGTTTCCATGGAACTTAATCTTAGAATCTTAGGCTTATCACATAAGTTAGGTTAGGTTGAAAAGAGGAGCTATTACCCTAATGTCCGAGGATATGCACATAAGCAAGTACAGGCCTGTTTTGCGTTCTCCTGTAAATTAACAAATGAACCCCACCTTTATAGGATCTCAGTATCGTTCACGTAGTCCCTTAATCTTTTCAAGTCAGTGCCTCTAAGGTGGGTAATGTCCGGAGAGGTGTCATCCACAAAATACCGGGATCTTGCTGGGCGAAAGCTGGACAATGATAAAGAAAGTGCTCCATTGTCTCCATGTCATCCATGCATGCCTTGCATGCATTGTCATTCATGCCCTGCATGCATTGTCATTCATGGGTCCAATTCTTGGGCTTAGCTTTAGCTAAGCCCAAGCTGAAGTTACCTTTAACTAATATTGACTTTGAAAACCATATATAATAACGAGCCCAATAGTTGTTTTCAAAGCTAAGATAATTGCATGTCACTAGCTAAAAGAAATGTGTCCAATTTAATTGCTCAAAATTTAGAATAAACACGTTCTACTAAGTTTTTTCAGAATATTTACAATTAACTTTGGTGTTATTTGTTCATTACTAATTATCACATGTAATTTGGCTCACAAAGCGATACGAATTTTAGTCTAATCAAATCATAACATATAAAATTAATATGTTTTTCCATGTAGAAAAATAAGTTTGTGATTACAGATGTTTTATTTCATATTTAGGTATTATAAAAAATAAAGTATTCAAACATGTGTTGATTTACCTGCTCTACCCACACATTTGTCGTCATGATTTGGTTTTTTAGATTCTGCAAATAAAAAGAAAATAATATATTTAATTAATTACTTTAATTGAGAAAGAATCATATTTCGGATGTTTGTAAACTAAAGAGATGAATATAACTCCTGCTTTTTCCGGATATACGCTCTCAAAAGAGCATAAAGATTCTGATGCACATAAACCATTGATCATCAAAAGGCCACCCGTGGGCACTTTGTTATGCTCTTTTTTACACATACGTTCGTACAAGCATGCAATTTGCTCCCCTGCAGAAAATGCGAACAGTGAAATTGTAGCGATTTACTAGTGACATTGTCAGTAGTATTACTGACCAGGTGTACCCCCGCCAATGTAATCACCTATTGACATATTACATAGGGCTGTCATTGAATATCTACCAGTAGACTTTAGCACTATTCTTTTAATACCATATGGAGACATTTGAACTAAAGATTCACTAGTACATTTTAGTGAACATCGTCTACAATTTTATAAGGGTTGGGGCAACAAACTGGAATACATACATACATACATATGTATGTACGTAAGTTTTTAACACAACTGCATAGCATAATAAAAAAGAAAAAACAAACTATTGACGCGTTCATTGACAATGTCACCAGAAATACACTAGAACTGTTGTCTCTAACGTATCTATAATCGCGCATAAAAGGAAAGTTATCGACATTTCAACTAGTGCAGTTGTCGCTAGAGAAAAGAGTGTTGACATAGAGACATATGGTTCTACGCTGACTAGATGGTCTCTTTTACATTACATATGTATGTGTTTGCTTATCGTTGACATAAACAAGTAGGTAAGTATTATGAATGTATACACATATTGCTCCTTTGTTGCAACAAAGACATAACTCGAAATGATAGTTTTGCAGAAAATAATTTTTTAGTTTTCAACTCAATGAAGATATGAAAATATTTTCTTTTCTCAGGAGATGGTATGCACAATTTGTTGTATAAAATTTTTTCACAATATTATATATGATACAACAATTTTTTTTTTTTTGCATTACTAACTCCAAAGACGTATTTTGTGCGTCATATCTGTGTCGCAATGAAGGGGCGATATGTCTTTGCCTTTTTCTTAAATTGCAAATCAAAACTTCTCCGTTTTCAGTTCAAATGTTTGCGATAAATTTGTGCATATTTTATATTTCATTTTAAAAGAAACTTCACTCAATTTCTTTTCATTTATATCTCTGACAAGAATAATGGCTGTAAGATGTGGTTGGAAGTTTACAGTGAACGAAATTTTCATTTGTTGATTGCAATAAAATCGTTAAATTTATATTCTGCATTCATCTCTTAAATCATTCCTG
The DNA here is from genome assembly GCA_944452675.1 of Tachina lurida. NCBI lineage: Eukaryota > Metazoa > Arthropoda > Insecta > Diptera > Tachinidae > Tachina > Tachina lurida. Next base: position 1,840,415 of record OX101752.1, read on the forward strand.
CTTGTTCGAATTGTTTCATTTACATGCCAATGCATTTTCATATTAACACACACTCACACATACTCGTACTCGTACACACACAAGCCCACAAAATAAAGAATTTTCGAAATGCAATAAATTCCTTTTTACATACTTTTTATATACATAAGTATATACATATGTAACTATATACATACATACATATGTATGTATGGGCACTTGTACATGAATTTAAGTACTAAAGTAAGTTTTCACTTTTAAAGGTACAGATATGTGCAACATATCGTACATATCGGAGCTAATTTCTCTAAAAATGTTGGACTCAAAATTTTGCAATTTTCATTTTTACAGCAAAACCATATACAGTGGTCATATCTTACATCATCTTCTCTAATCTTTCGCCAAGAAATATACCATTTTACTTCTCTTTTGAAGATAAGAGTATCTATTACTACGTTTATACGCGCACTATTTGCAAATAAAATTATTTGCAAATAAATTAACTCACCGTTTAATACGGCATAGCAAAAGTATGCAAACTTGGTAGCACTTCTATAGAAAACTTACTTATGTTGACAAAAAAATAGTTTAAATGTACAAAATATCAAATAATTGCTTGTTTAAATCGTCATTATTTGCTTCTATCAATGTTTTTTGTTGCAATATTTATCCATTTATTGTTTTTTGTTATCAAACATTTGTAAGCGTGGCAACCTCAGGCGTTTTATTTGCAAATAGTGTGTTAATCGTGAATAGTTTTCTGAATTAGTAAGTCGCAATAAAAATAATAATATGGCAACAATTTACAGTTTTATTTGCAAATAAGCCCTGCGTATAAACGAAGTATATATGAAATTAAAAACGCTGTTTAGGGAAACTAGTGCTATATATGTAAAGATATACATTATAGCACAATTCACAATCTTGTGTAAATGGTCTTGCATCGTGACATGTGCAAAATGGTACATGATGCAATACCATTTGCGCAAAACTGTGAATTGGACTAATACGAGTATTATTTTTAATGCGTATTTTCATTATTATTGCATGGCAATCTAGGTCTTGTATTAAGGCTCAGTTACCCGACTATAATGTAAAGTAATTGCAACTGTAGGAAACAGCTGATCGATATTTTTATGTGAAAAGTAATGAAAATGGTTATAGCGATGTAATGTAACGTAGCCTACTTTTCATATAAAAATATCGATCAGCTGTTTCCTTTTTTCCGTTGCAGTTACATTACATTACAGTCGGGTAACTGAGCCTTTAGTTTTTTTCTTCTAATAAACATTTTTCTTATGCAGAATACTTTTTATAGGGAAAGATATTGAAGAAAATATGAACCCAATTCACAAACTTTTCACATGCTACGGTGCTAGACCATTTGCCGCAAACCTGTGAATTGGGCTACGTTGACCCGTTTAGAGGAACAAGTGCTTTATATATTTATGAATTCACAATATTCACAGCTGCACACATAGCTACTCGTATACCCAGAAAAAAGATTGGTTGGAAAATGGTTAGGCCAACAAAATATCATTTGCATAAACTATATTTCAGTTCACACAACCAATTTTCTGTTAATCCAAAAAACAATCCATGTTTATTGCCATGAGGGCATAATTGTAATAAAGATATGATTCTGACAATTCTTTAATTGATTGCATCAACCGGACGTATGCTTTTGCCATGACTAATTCATTGATTGGTTAACACAACCGAATAAAATATTATGAATTGGATGTTACTACCAACTTTTGGTATTGGCAACTAAAAAATTGTCGTTCTATATTAAGGTTAAAATAAACACTTTCTATCAGTTGCTGCAACTAACTATAGGTTGAGCTTACTATCATAGTTTATACTCGTTGCAGCAAATTAAAAATTAACTTTTGTGACTTTCAAAGATATTATGATTTATGAATTCTCAAATGGTTTTTTAAAGTCTGTGCATAAGATAACAGGTTTGTGGCTGTTCAAAATGTGTGGTTGAAATAAATAAATTTCAATTAAAAATAACTTATGACAATATGTTAAATAATAAATTTCTTAAATTGTATATTTTTATTTGCGTTTATTGCTTATTTTATTTCAGCATGGAAGGCCAATTTTTCTTTCACATGTACCAATTATGATATTGTTTCAGTTATACTAACCACATTTTCGGTAGCAAGAATAACTTTTTTTCAAATTCCATACTGTTAATCAATTTTTTCTGTTGCTGCAACTATTTGTTTAAGGGTTATAATTAAAATATAGTGGTACCACAAGAAAATTGCAGTCGTTATACCAGAATTCTATATAGTTGGTGCAACCACCAAAATTCGATTGGCAACAAATTCGGTTGTCTCAATGATTCTGTTTTCTCTGTGTATATATGTCTGTACATAAACTGATTTTAAGTTCTTAAAACAAAAAAGTATAATTTTAAATGTTGTAGTGTACAAATCAAGTGAAATCTAACAAACCACAAAACTAAAACATAATAGACCCTTGCAATTTCAGCGAATTATAGTTATATAAAATGAGTGCTTGAAGTGGCAATTGAACGAGTGAAAGAATCAGCAAAAAAAAAATTAAATGAAAGAAAATTTGTATGCGGCAATAAAGTTTAAAATTCAAAATTTTATGTAAATCTACCGCACACGCAATTGCCAATAAAATGTCAGTTATAATAAATCGTATTAAATTCATTGGCAAACAGACATGGTTGCAAATGTACTGCATGTGTGTGTGTGTGTAAGTCACATTGTGTGTGCACTTCTGTTGCTGTTAATGTCAATTCATGCGTGTTTAGATATGTATATATGTTTACATACATATGTATATACATATGTACATAAAGGGTGTTTTTTTTAGAGGTATAGAACTTCGAATTGAAATAAAACACAAGAAAATCGTTTTAATGTCCATCAATTTGGCTTTATTGGAAGGATAATTTTATGCCATTAATGTTTAAATATGATTTCGGGCATGTGGCCGCCGCGGCTGGCTCGAATAAAGCCAATTCTACAGATCCAATTTTCAACCACTTTTTCGAGCATATGGGGCCGTATGTTGGCAATAACGCCACGAATGTTGGCTTCCAAGTCCCCTAACGTTTCTGGTTTGTTGGCGTAGACGAGCGACTTCACATATCCCCAAAGAAAATAATCCAATGGTGTCAAATCACACGATCTTGGTGGCCAATTGACAGGTCCATTCCGCGAAATTATGCGCTCATCGAATGTTTCCTTCAATAAATCGATTGTGACGTGCGCTGTGTGGCATGTAGCGCCGTCTTGTTGGAACCACAACACATCCACATTCAAAATCTTCAAAATCTTCCATAAAGTTGATGGACAAAGCTCCAATTGCTGTGCACGGTGGCGAATCGATTCATTCGGGTCCTCTTCAACACTTTGCTCTACAGCGGCAATTGTTTCTTCGGTGCGCACTGTTCGACGTCTCTGCGGATGCGTATTATCACATAGAGTAAACGTAGTGCGAAAACGATCCATGGTTAACCGAATTAATTGCTCTGATGGACGATTATGTCGACCATAAAATGGACGGAGCTTGCGGTAAACTTCGCGAACTGAACCATTATTTTCGAAATAAATTTGCACGATTTGCAAGCGTTGTTCTTTTGTCAACCTGTTCATGATGAAATGGCAAACCAAACTAAATATTAATCACTTGACAGCTGACAAAATGGCCGCCAGTTAAAAAAGTGATGCCAACTTAAAGTTCTATACCTCAATAAAAAACACCCTTTACATATACCCTGCAGAAAATGTGAATATTGAAATTGTAGTGATTTGCTAGTGACATTGTCAGTAGTACTACTGACCAGATGTACCCCAGCCAATGTAATTATCTATTGACATTTAACATTAGCTTGTCATTGAAAATCTACCACTAGACTGTAGCAATACTGACTAAATAGTTCTTTTGGGACCACATGGAGACATTGGCTCCAAGGATTCTTTAGTAAATTTTAGGGGCTCTAGTCTACAATATCGATGTTAGCTCGCTCGATATTAATAGTAAAATTGTAGTAATTTGCTAGTGACATTGTCAATAGTAAAACTGAATAGGTGTACCGCAGCTAATGTAATCGACCATATCGAGCCATCACCGCTAAAATAGATTAAGCGACACATTTTTTGGACTTCGTTTTTTTGACGAAAATCGACTATTTACGATCGCAAATAATCGATTTTGGTCAAAAAATGAAGTTAGAAAATTATGATGCTTAAGCTATTTTGGCGGTTATCGAACGATTTGGAGACATTTGAACTAAAGATTCACTAGTACATTTTAGTGAACATCGTCTACAATTTTATAAGGGTTGGGGCAACAAACTGGAATACATACATATGTACGTAAGTTTTTAACACAACTGCATACCATAATAAAAAAGAAAAACAAACTATTGACGCGTTCATTGACAATGTCACCAGAAATACATTAGAACTGTTTTCTCAAACGTATCTCTACTCGCGCATAAAAGGAAAGTTGTCGACATTTCAACTAGTGCAATTGTCGCTAGAAAAAAGAGTGTTGACATAGAAACATATGGTTCTAGGATGACTAGAGGGTAGTTTTAGTAAAACTATCGTAATTTCATATATGTAAATGAAGATGTTTGTGCGTGTCTTTTGAGAAATTTTGCTGAGACGAACTTGACGAATTGTAAGTTAAATGAATGGGTGCATATACATATGTATGTATGTGTGTGTGTTAGTATATTGAACAATAATTACAACAAAGCCACAATCATTGAATCGAATCAGCTACGACGATGCACTTAATTTTGTCCCTTACAATTACTAATTGGTTATTAAGGATAAAAGATCCTACAAATACATTTCAGAGCACATTTTCACTATTTTAGTAGTGGTAAATTCTGATTTGATGAATCTGCATTTGATATATAAAGACAAGGGAAGCGTTCAAATACTTGTGTTTTATATGTATAGCAGTTTCTTTTTAATTAGATTACGTGTACCCGGCCGGCACCAATTACAATTAGACAATACATGTATTAATTATAGTCAACCTGTAAGCTGTAATTGCAAGGTAATTGAGGTATTTTTGTAGCCTTATTCATACAACATTTTTTGATTAAGAAAATGCTTTTAAACAAATTTCCATATAAAAAATATTTTGTAGACCTTTTGTAAACTGCCACGTATGATTGCTTTTTATATTCGTATGCGCAACAAAAACGTATGTGAGTAATTGTAAGAGTAAATTTCTTTATACATCTCTTTTATACATTAACTTCTAGGAATTATCAATTGTACGCGCACAAGCCCACTATTTTTCAAAAATTTTTTGATTTGTGCGCGCACTTACAAATGACACATACAAATCGTACGACAGCTTAATAAATCAATTTTTTTATATATTCGAAAGTTAATATATTTTAAGTCAACTAACAAATACTCGTTAAAAAATTACTGAATATGTAATGGAAATAGTCTCAGGAATTGGTCTTGTATTATTTCATTCTCAGAAAGTTACATACATGAGATTTAACGCATTTTCCCATCGTTTATTGCAATTTTCATAGAGAATTAAGTGTTTCCTTTGCTTGTATTAAAAACTCTTTAACAGAATTTTCTTGGTAAAAAAAATGCAAACTGGTAAATGAACAAATAGTGATAAGCAATCGGTACTTACAACATCTATTAATTGTGATAAACGTAAACCCATTTTGACCGTTAAACGATCAGAATTATTTCCAACAGGCCTTATCAAGCGATTGTAGTTACTCAAGAGATCGTCGTATAAACGCTTTGCATCTGGGTTGGCCAGGCAGCAGGTGGCAAAATGTAACGCTATGAACACAGCTGCAAACAGCACGCTCCCCATCTTAGGCCAGGTCCACCCCTAAAAGTAGGAAATAAGTATAAAGCGTTATTAAATAATTAAATTATTTATTTTACATAAATATACATAAGATTGTTTATATAATACATATGTATACTCATATTTATATTCGTACATGTAAGCTTGCAAGCAATTCATTTGTGCAAAAATATCGCCACATACAATTATTTTAGTTGAAAATATTGTTGCGCAAATACAATTTGAACCTTCCTAAAGGTACAACCACAGTTGTGTAAACATTTACCCAAATAAACGTAACTACTAAGTACTAATCAAAAACATTTTGATTCAGATACGTGTTTATTAAGGTAAAAAGTTTCCAATCATATTGGATTCTATGATATTGTATAATAATTATGTGTGAAACTGTTTAAATTCGTCTGAGTCAAACTTTTTTCATAAAAATTTGGTTCCATAAATTATTTAGTTTTATTTCCGGTTTCGCTTATTTATTCAAATATTTGCCAAGTGTGACCGTACCTTAATACAAATTTTCTCCATAGAAACATCAACAACAATTAGAACGTTCCAAATATTATTGGCAAATAATGTGATAATCAAGTACACAAACATACAAAACGATGTTGATGATAAGAAAGTAAACAACCAAACTATAACCACTAGTTATATCTTCTACAAGTAACTTATATACTCGCTAGCTATTTCGCAAACCATAACAACTATACTGCTTGTACACACATGCCAGCAGCACGAATTGTAAGTCTGTATTCACACAATGCAAGTTCTATTGATAAGATTCTTAGTTATTCTTTTTTGCACCATCTTGGGCGTTCTCAAAATATATGTACATAACTCTTAGGGCTAAGTTAGCCCACTGTATTGGAATGTAACTGCAAAAGTGGGAAACAGCTGATCGATATTGTTATGTGAAACGTATTGAATATGGCTATAGATATGTAATTGGAATGTAAGAATCTGTACATTACTTTTCGATCAGCTGTTTCCTACCCCTGCAGTTACATTCCCTTACAGACGGGTAACTGAGCCTTTAGTCTGTGTTAACTACCAGCGAGACGGACGAGGGAAAAAGAAACAACTACTCAGCTTCATGTAATCTGTATTATATGTCTGCACAGATATAACTGTTTGCACCAGTTTTACATGTGTTAGTTCTGGTATGTACACTTACTGTTTCTGTTACTAGTCATCTTTTCGAATCGTTTGTTTTTCTTGAAACAAGTCTGAGTTTATGAAAGAGAGAGCAAAGAAGAAAGAATAGTGGTACTGATTTGCTTGCACCGATAAGTTATGACTAGTAACAGAAACGCTGAATAGCAAATGTACCTATTAGTGATGTAACGAATGTAAATTTTTATTATTCGCGAATACGAATACGAATATTTGAAACGATATTCACCAATACGAAAGCGAATACGAATATTATATGTGAAATTTATATACATTAAATTGGGGTTCTATTTACGTCTGCAATATGAAATATTAAAAAATTTTTTATGAAAAAGGACTTCATACTCCTGTTGGCGTACTTTCAAGTTAATAAAAACTACCCAACATTTTAATGATCGTCATTAAATAATATTTGAAAATAATACAAAGCTCAAATATCTATAAAAAATTTAATGGATTTGTGCAAACTAATATTTTTAGCCATTTATTTAAATTTCGTTTTGGATTTATGCATTTATTTATTTAATTTGTTTGGAATTTGGCAAATACGAATACGGATACGAATATTCGTGCATCACTAGTACCTATACATACCAGAACGAACACACGTAAAACTGGTGATCCTTATCATTTTACATACATAAATAAGTAATTAATTGATGGAAACATGTAAAATATAGTAGACCTTACGAAAGTTTCGTTAATGTTTTTGAATGTTGATATCATTTCATTGTATTTTGTCACCGATGGATGCACTGTGTGCTAAATTCCCGAAATTGTAAAAAAAATATTTTCTGTGGAGGAATCATAAAAAATCTTTGCAAAGAGACATCTTTTGCTATTACAATCCTTACTTCTATTAATGTGAAAGTGAATTAGTTTATTTGTTTGTTTGTATGTTTGCTGGACTTTCACGCCCAAATTGCGAAACCGATTTTAAATATTCTTTCGAAAATGGGAAGCTATATTGCCAGTATCAAATGCAGGATATTTTTTATCCGTTTCGGAACCGTTTTTTTTTTATTTGATACGAATTTTTTCCGAATGACACATTGTTGGGGTGGTTAGGGTAATTTTCGTTTCGGGTTTGATTGTAATAAATAATTGTCAATATATTTTTTTAAATATTCTAATGCAAAGGAAAAATCAATTTAATAATAATTATACTACTATACTACTTCTTTGTATGAAAAATAAGTCAACAATTAATTAATTTTTGCATATGAAGCCTGATGTTTAACTTTTACACAAGCTGCTGATCAGTTTAGTATAATATACAAAAAGAAAACAAAGTTCTATCATACGATTTTAAGCAATTTTGGCATAATCTAATGACGCAATAGATTTGAAAATCTAGCCAACACCAACTAGATTTTGCTCAGGTATAAATACACTGCATATTAGTATTATGAAAACAGCTGCATAAAAAATATACAAAAGAAGTGAAAGTTCAATTTGATTTTTTCCGCATAAAGTGGAAAATGGCACATAGTGCGCGGCATGTTATTGCGAATTAGTTGAACATGACGTATTTAAAACTATTTAAATTAAAAGTATTTAAATGGGAATTTAGTTGGCTTTCGTGTCTACATCGTGTTCGCTTACAAAAGTAATAAATCGTACCGAAGACAGTCATGGATTATTTAACAATAATGAAAAATATTGTTGAACAAATTTCCAATTAATTAAGAATTGTGTAACAAAAATGTGACATTCATATTTGAGTATATTTTTTTTTAGGCAAATAATATATTTATATTAGGGTGGCAATGAAATGTAAGGAATTTTTTATTTTTTTAAATAAACAAAAGCTGTGTGGATTATTATAGTATTAGGTCTAAAACTCACGTAGTAAAAAATTGCAATTTTATAAAATTTACCAAAATAAGACTCAATTTACATAAAGCGATATTTCAGTAAGCGGATCCCAAAATTTGGGCCAAATCGGACAACTGCGAGGCTTGACCACCCAGAGGGTTAAAATTTTAAAAAATCTACCAAACTTAAGCTCAAGTTTACATAAAACAATACTTCAGTGAGCGTGTGCCAAAATTTGGGCCGAATCAGACAACTGTAGGGCTTGACCGCTAGATCTTCAAAACTTGTATATCATGAGTATAATTTACTATGTGCAAGGTTTCACAGATTCAATCAGTTGGGTATAAATAAGAAGCCCAATCTTTTTTCCGTGATATTCTGTAATTGTCGGATGGTTGGAAGTATAAGAAGTACAACCGAGTGGAGAACCTTTTTTTCACTGCCTATTATAATAATAACAAACATACTTTTTATCATATTTTTCATAATAAATTTTTTATTTATACTTAATCCAACTTTTAGTGAATACCGAGGAAGAAAAAAATTAAATCGAATCGCAGTATTCTCATTATTTCTATATTAATACCAGTTTGACAAATTCCATTAAAGTAGTCCTGACACAAAATTTCTTCAATTCGAATTCTTTATATCTTAAATTTTACTTTTTTCCAGCGACACCGTAATAAAAGCGAGGAGGAGAGACAAGTGCGTGACTGAATGTGATTAAAAGTTTAAATTTTATATATTGCACACTACTTTGGAATATAAATATATATTATGAAGATATTTTTATTCCAAAGTGGTGTAAAAAGTGTACGTGGTTGTGCCAATTGCCCGGACATTTTAAATATCCAGACATTTGCCTTTTTCCAAATTTGACATTCTATGCAAAGTGAGTTTTCCTTTTGTATTTCTGGTGATTTCGTTTTGCCATAAATCTTCACACATACAGGCATGATTTTTTTTTTGATATATGTATGTGTGTGTGTGTGTGCATGTATGAATGTGTGTACTTACATACATACATATATATTTTGAACTAAAAAAACCAAGGCTCTTGGCAGTCACGCTCTAATGATTCAAAAGAAAAGTTATCGTATAACTGAAGGTAAGAAAAATATTTGCTCCATTGAGAATAAACTTGGATCACTTGACTTCACAGCAACAAAAACAAGAGTGAGAAGTGCTTCAAGTGCACAAGTAAAGTAGTTCAGCCAAACAGAACTTAATAAATATGTATGTATATGTATATATGTATGTATATATTTATATACATTGACATTAGCTAAACTAATCTAATCTAATGTCGTTGGATTTTCTCGGGATTTTAGTTACGAGTACTCGTATGCACTTGAAAGTGAATATTTCAAGAATGAATATGAACACTTTTAATGTTACTACATATTTTACAGAAATTCCAGCTACTTCAATTAATTACTTAGATATATCCTTTTTTTCACTCAGGACCAAGCAAGTTCATTTTCAATAAAAGTCATTCGTCTAAATCTTTGCTGAGTAATTAGAAATATTTTATTACAATTTGATGACAACTGTAGGAATAATCGAATGGTTTTTCGTACACGATGCATAACTAACCATAAAAAAATAATTAGATCGAAGTTATAAATTAAAAAGAAAAACAATCATTTTCACCTGAAGAAATATTGTTTATAAGTAAATAATTAAATTTTTAAAAAAGACCTCATGCCAAGGCACATTCATTTCCAGATAATATCAGCACTACAAAAACAACTATTTTTTCATTGTTTTTGTAGTCCTGATAAACAAAAAAAAAATTCAAAAATAGAATTTTTTTAACATAATAATAATAAAATTGATTCACATAAATTTCAAATAATTTCTCCACGGCAGCTACCACTGACAACATTTGCAACGTTTAGCATTTTTCACAAATTTTTAATAGTTATTTCATATATTTTTATAGCGATTTGTTAGCAAATTCGGGGTTTCGAGAGACTTGGGTTGCTAGCCCTCGTCCCCTAGATTGGTGATAGGGCTGCTATCTTCGTGTCCAATCACACGATATATATGTATATGTATGTATATACATATTTCATATTTTGAAATTTGTTTTCATGGAATTTTTTAAATAAAATATTTTTTATATTGAAATTGTTTTAAATATTTTTTTAATTTCTCTATCATGAAAAATTTTTCAAGTTTCCGATGAACTTTAATTTGAAAAAAAAAAAATAGCTCAGCTGCTTCTTCGCTACTACCTGATGAATGTGTTTTGCATCATGCCTAATAAAATAGTTGTTATAAAATTATATTATATTAATTAAAATGAACAAAAACAAAATTTACTTGGGCACAAAAATCTTGATGTTTTATGAAGATAAACTAGGGCTTTCCCTACTACTCTTATACACATTGCACCCAAAAAGGAGTACATATCATCGGTCATTTACTCAAACAACGTCATAACTGAAAAATTTAATTTTTTTAGTTATGATGCAGAATAAATCCTCATATTGTTATAAACAGGGAAACCACAAATATGCTCTAAAAAAAGTGTTTTATGCGCATTCAATATGCACTAAAAACTTGTAAATATGCGCTTAAAAGTCAAAAAATATGCTCTTAAAAATAGAATAAATTGGTTTATTTGTAAATGAAAATATATTTTTTAATCAAAAATTCAACAACATTTGCATATAAAATAAGAAAAAAATAAATAACAAAAAAACGGAAACATAATTAACAAAGAATAACTGGGTTTGAAGTGCAGGTTAAAACAAAATTACTATAAAATTTTTTTTACTAAAACAAATTAATTTTTATTGGATGCATAAGAATTTAACTTTAATTTCAAAAGATTACGATATCAGAATTAAGGCTTTGGAACTGTATTTTGGATAAATAAGACAAGATTTTAATTTATAATTTTTATTGAAATAAATAACAAAATATTGACCTAGAATTTCAAATAAAAATCTTTTCTGTCACGTCTTAATGAACTTTCATACATTTACAATGTTCCTTCAAGGTCTTTTCGGGGCAGAGTAAATCACACACAGCTAAATTTGTATTGCAACTAACGTCCGTAAAACTGCGTTATATATAAAAAAAATTATACACTACATGGAACATTGGAACAGAGATTTAGATGGCGAAAATTAAAAATAATTTGTAAGCATATTAACCCAGATAGCACAGGAAAAAAATTTCTTTAAAACTTAAATTTTTATTTCGAAAATGAAATTTTAATGCGTTGCTAAAAAAAAATTTCATAAATTTTTTTTTCGGAATGGAGAGTTTTTTTAAAGGATGGTGGTGCCAAGCGGGTTGAAATAAAATATATTCTATAAAGCATGAAAATATGCCCTAAAAGCGTAAATTATGCTCTAAAAATTCGAAAATATGCTAAAAATATGCGTGTAAAACCGATATATGCATAAACATGCTTTAAAGGGTAAAATATGCAAAAATATGCACTAACAAATCGATGCCAAAATTCATTAAAAGTTCTGAAACGGATAAATATCTTGTCCCCGCATTAATACGTGATACAAGAAAAAACATGCAATTGCATATTTGCGGTTTCCCTGGTTATAAATATAGTGTGAAAATTTCATATGAATATATATTTTACTCAGCTTTTGAGAGAAAAATAAATATTTCTTTCTTCATGAAGTTGCGTGTAAATTGAAAACTTTAAACACGTTTTCTGGCAAACCACTTTTGGGATATGATATGGTTGGAGTAAATGAGAGATAGTTGCTCGTATTGTATACTACTTTAATATAATTTTTATGTTTTAAAAACATGGTAACAATATTTTAATTTTTCATTATGAAAGACAACAACCGTTTTTGAAGAAAATTATTTAGAGCATTCAAAGACAAGAACTCAAAAGTATTTTCAAACAAAAACGTCCTAAATCTTCTTTCTGAATTTAAGCATAAGTTGTTAATCTAGCAGGGATAGGCTTCCAACAAAAATTTATTAATTCTATGGTAGGCCAAGGAATTGAATGTTGATTTTTGTTTTGTTTTTCGATAAGTGCTCGTACAAGGCAAATTCATTTCCAGGTAATATCAGGATTACAAAAACAATGAAAATATACAACAATGAAAAAAACAACATGGGCTGTCGTTCATCCAAAACTTCAAACATATAATTTCTTTAACATAATAATAATAAAAATTTTTCACATAAATTTGAAAATATTTCTCCACGGCAGCTACCACTAACAAAATTTGCAACATTTAGCACTTTTCACAATTTTTTAAGAGTTTTTTCATATTTTAGATTTGTTTTCACAGAATTTTTTTAATAAAATATTTTTCATATTGAAATTTTTTACATTTTCTTTTAATTTCTCTTTCGTAAAAAAATTTTGAAGTTTCGGATGAACTTTAATTTGAAAAAAAAAATAGCTCAGCTGCATTTCCGCTACTACCTTGTGAATGTGCCTTGTGCTCGTATGTGTTTTTGTTTTTTATAAATAAAAAATATTATTTGTGCTAATGTGTCTATTCTATTTGAAGTGTGTTGCAAACTTATTACTAATTTTTATTTAATTTTGCTTTAGTCGAGTCGAGTTCTTTAAAACCTTCTTATACGAGTATCTTATTAAACATTATTTATATATTTTTTAAAATTTTCGCTTAGTTTAACATCGTGTCTTTTAGTTTGCTTTGAAAACAATTTTCCTCTTTTAGTTTTTCTTAATGAAAACCGAAAAAACAAAAAAAAAAAAAACAAGAAATATTAAAATAAATTTAAGGCGTTTTCTTTTACCAAGTCCTTTTATTCATAAGGAACGATTGTGTGCGTGTTTTGCAAACAAGAAAATAACGAATGTTAGCAAATGCTGTAAGAATGTTAAGAGGAGGAGCATTTCGCTTTTGGTATTTCAGAGGAAAGTATTCCATGTGTGGGAGTGTAAGTCTTTCAATGTATGCGAGTATGTACGAGTAATTCGTATTTATGTATAAGAGTAGTTTTTATTACCTATCGCTTCCTTCTTCTTCTTCTTATTTGTCTTCTGCTTGTAAAGGTTTATTAGCTTTCGTTTTCCTTTGTGCTCTGCTCTTTTATTTTTTACTTCATGTGCAAACAAGAGCAATTTGTTTTCCCCAGTTAATTCAATTTATTTAAGCATTTGGATGTAGAAAAGAAAGAATGCTTGTATGTATGTATGCATGTGCTTATGTACTCGTATAAGCATTTTAAATTAACAGGTCCTCCTTATTTTTTTGAAATCATGCAAATGAAACGTAGCAGTGCAATAATTGTTAAACTTTTACTTAAACCTAAGCCCAGTGAGTGACATAAACCTTGAAATTTAGCAACAAGGAAGAAATGTGAGAACATATCCTTTCACAATTAAGAAGACGTTACTTGTTGGCCTTAATTATTTTCAAGTTATAAATGTGTATGAATATATCTGAGTCTTAGATAATATGGTTTTTTTTATTATATTTCATAAACATTGTATACATATATGAGTTTACACATGTATGTATATATCGTTAGCTAAAATGCAAAAAGGCGTAACTAACAAAAATTTAATTTTACAGGAGAAACAAAAAACTAAACAAAAAACTGAACAAACGTGTAGTTAAGTCCCCTTATTATTTGTTAATAAAAGTGCCATTTTTTAATTTTGTCAAGACATGTAGTTTAATGGCATTCATAATAATCAATAAAAAACTCGATTTTGAATTTTTTGTTAGTTACGTCTTTTTGCATTTTAGCTGACGATATGTAAGAGTAGTATATATATTTAGTATATATTAAATAAGCAACATACGCTGAATAATTTTGTTTGTTCTTTTTGAAAACAACAGTTGAAAATTGCGATTATAGTTTTGTAATTCTCAATAATTTATTAAGAGTGTGTTTATAAACATTTGGGACCTGGGGCCCGTTTCTCAAAAATACAAATTACAAATCTACAAGTAAAATACACACAAAACAACAACACTTTTACAAATTTTATTGTTGTTTTGTGTGTATTTTATTTGTAGATTTGTAATTTGTAGTTTTGAGAAACGGGCCCCTGTAAGCTTTTTTGAGAAACAAAAAACTAAACAAAAAACTGAACAAACGTGTAGTTAAGTCCCCTTATTATTTGTTAATAAAAGCGCCATTTTTTAATTTTGTCAAGACATGTAGTTTAATGGCATTCATAATAATCAATAAAAAACTCGATTTTGAATTTTTTGTTAGTTACGTCTTTTTGCATTTTAGCTGACGATATGTAAGAGTAGTATATATATTTAGTATATATTAAATAAGCAACATACGCTGAATAATTTTGTTTGTTCTTTTTGAAAACAACAGTTGAAAATTGCGATTATAGTTTTGTAATTCTCAATAATTTATTAAGAGTGTGTTTATAAACATTTGGGACCTGTAAGCTTTTTTGAATTGTGGTTGAAGTGGAGTGTTGCTTAAATTCGTTTTAATTTTGGCACGCGTTAAATAAAAATTAAATATTGAAATAAGTATATTCATAAAACTAAAAATATTTTGAAGCCACGATATGCACTATTTTACAAAATACGTAAATAACTGTGCGTAGTTGTCGAACTACAAGACCAGAAGTGACTATTTCAATAAAAATTTTCTAGCTTGGCCCCACTACTATCTATCTATCTGTCTATCTATCTATCTGTCTAGCTATCTTTATTTTACTATTATATCAGTTTAAAAGTTATAAAAATTTATTATAAACTTGTAGCTTTTTTTATTAAGGTGAAGGTACATAACACCGCGTTAGTGCGCGTGCGAGCTATAGGCATCTGTCAAAAAAAAATGTTGAAATAGTGTTTTTACATATAACAAATTGCATAGGTAACTCTTTGACGCGTTTGCCTCAGAAAGTTAGTTAACTCTCAACTCTTTAACGCGTTGTATTGTTTTGACAGGACATATGTATGTACGTATGTACGTATGTATGTGTTTACATATATTAGACTTAATTCGCAAATTTAAAATTTCTTAAGAAATATATTTCTAAGAAGATGAAATCTTTATATTAAATAATGTTCATTTATACATACAGATGTATGTATGTACATTTACACATATCAACATACCTGAAATTAATTCCCAAATCACCAGAAAAACTAATTTATCTACGCAATCACTACCTTGACAGCAATCTATTTATTGTTCATATTATATTCAGCATTCGTTTAGGTTGGTGTGTATGTGATTAATATGTGTCTTTCTGTGGCTGGGATCGAGTTTTTAATATCAATTCCACTAATGAATCTAACGAAAAACTATGAGCACGCATATGCTCAACTTAATATTTAGCAGCAAATCGCCCACACATCCTTTTTGAATTCTTCATAGAACAAAAGCTTGTAGTGCCAAACAATATTACACACACATGGAAATACTTATAAGTTTGTATATAAATTTAACATTTTAATTATGTTGAAAAGAGTTACATAAGGGAAAGGAAGTACTCGAATGTTTTGCTAAAAGAACACAAATCGTATATCAGGTGGCACAATCAATTTGTCTTTTAAGCCGTATCACAAAATAATCCCCATAATTTTATACATACAAAGATGTTTAGTTCGTAAATGAATTACATACATAATTAAACTTAATGGAAAAATTAACAAAGAAGGAACATTTTCACGTTTAAGATTCCTTTTGCAACAAACGAAAGAATTAACATAAATGAAGGGATGTGCCATGATACAGCACTTTCCTAAATATTTGAGGGTGCTGTTGACTGACTTAGTACACAGAAAAAATATTACTGCAATAAGCAACTTCAATTGAAAATAAGACCAAAAATCAATTAAAATAGTATTTGAGTCAATTACACTTTTGTTTAAAATTTTAATTAATTACAAAGTTTAATTGACTCAATAACATTTTTAATTGACTTTTGGTTTTATTTTCAATTAAAGTTGTTTATTGCAGGAATATTTTATATTTAAACAAAAGTTGAATTGACTGAATAACATTTTTGATTGATTTTTGGTTTCATCTCCATTAATTCTGTGTACGTTCACTTCAAAGCAAACTTTCTTCGAGTGCTTGAGTTTGAAATCTTTAGCGCATGAAAAATAGCCAAATATACAACGCCTTTTCTATCAGCTTTTTTACTTATTTTTACCTTGAAAAATGGACTTGGAACATTTGCAATTCCTTTTTTTATCCAACACTGTATGTTTTTCAAACTCTTTAATATGTTTTTACTCCATGATTCAATTTTTTTCATTTTAAAAGCCATAGAAAATAGAGTTCTCAAACTGTTTGCGGTTTTTTAAGTGGTATGGAATTATGGGTGGACAAGGAATTATTCGATTAACCGGTATTCCTCAGAATTATTTTGAAAATATAGCATGTTTTATTAATTTTTTCTTGGGTTTAGTTTAAAACCCAGCTAATAACCGCACTGCTTATCATTTCATGATAAATATGTTTAACAGAAATAATTTAGAAAAGGTACGAAACGAACATTTTGTTTGCAATAAATAAACTCTATATATGAAACTGCAAGTGAAATTTGGAGTTACTGACACCATGCAAAGATTCCTAAACACAAGATCTCTGATGAAGCAGTTATATAATATATGTATATATATATATATATATATATATATATATATATATATATATATATAATTATGATACGTAATTTCGCTTCCTCAAAATTTGAAGCTTTGGTGTAATTAAACAAAAAAAATCGATCACAAATTAAAAACTAACTGAAATTACATATCGTTGGTCTCAAGTAGAAGGTCCCTAACCTACATAATTGTAACTTTACAGGAGAAGGTAAAAACACAACAGAAACTGTAATATTCGAAATGTAACTTTTTATACAACTGCTGGTAAAATTTTTATTTTTTAAACTATTGCAATGCATTTTTGTGAAGAGGCGTATTTTTTTGAAATGTATTAGGACCACTGTAAAAATAAGTTTAGTAAAAAATGCGAGCTAGGGCCTTCCAACTTGAGACCACCGATATTAAAATAAAAAAGAAATTTTAATAAGAGAAGAGGAGAGTCTATTTGTATTTTTCCATAACCTGCGTTTACTCGTATACTAGAGAGCTGCAGAAATCACACTTTACTAGTGTACAACACTTCCGAAGCTTCAACATTTGAAATGAAGTGCTAAACCATAATTTTTAAATTCGTATTCATTTTGATATGCGTTAAATAAAAATAAAATATTGAATTAAATATTCTTATGAAACATTATTCGTTTTATGTTTTGTATAATTTCCATTATATTTCACATTCAAGATCTTTTATATTAAAATTTGGATGTGATTATGGTTAAAACAGCACGTTTTTTTGGGCCTTTACAAATAAATACTCTATAAGGGGGCTATCTCCTTTGAAACCAAAATAAAATGGATCAAAAGACATATGTTTACTATATATTAGATATATTTTTTTGCACGGTATATCCGTCACAAAAAATTTTATAGAACTTATATCGCCTAAAATCACAATGGGCCCAATTTGGTCTCCGAGTGGAGGTGTGGTACAGCACCAACTTTTCGAACCTATATTGCTAAAACTGAGACCATACATAAGAAGAGGAGTACACACTTTCTTGTACTGAAAAATTACTTCAATTTCTCTTTTGTTATTTCATTCCCTGCATTAAAACAATACGAAAATTGAACAAACAGACTGTCTGTGTGTAAACAAATTAACATCCTTAACAGAGAATTGAAGGGACTTGCTTCAAGAAAAGCTGACGTGTGTAAAACATGGCAAAGTTTCTAGTACTATGTTCACACTTATGTGTTCAACGTCTCATTCGTCTTTAGAAGCTTAAATACGAAGATTTTGAGATGTTTTTCTATACATTGACTTGTTTTGTTAAACATCTCAATTGAGGTGTTTTAGTTTTAAACACTTCGTTAAACATGTAAACGAAGCATGTTCAGTGCGTGTTTTCTGCAGACAAGCTAATCGCTTCGCGGGTTGTGTTTGTTGAAAAAAAAGTAATTAGTTAAAATATATTAACTGATTTACAAAAACATTTGCTGTTAAAAAAAAAGAGAAAAAAAATAAAAAATATAATTGTTCGGAGTTTGTTACAAGTACAAAAATTTGCTGACAAAATGTTAACTTTAAACATCTCAAATGTATTGTGAACGGTTGTATTTATTTGTTTTTAAAACACTTGCCGTAACATGTCATAACACATAAGTGTGAACATAGCATAACATTAGTTTGATTTGCCATACATTTCTAAAATTAAACAAATGTGAGAGTTTCAAAGAGTTTCCTTATCTCCTATAGAAACAGTATATTTTGTATGATAAGCAAAAATAAATTTTTTACATTTATGCAGTTTTGTTTTTGTTTTCCATGTAACTTTCGCCAAGTTGACCCGCATTCCAAAATAGACACCATTGATAGCCTGATTCTTTCTAGAAGTTTTCAATACAAATTGTTAGATAAAACAATTTCTCAAAAAATGCGAAAAAGTACCTTTTGTTTTGCGGCTACTCACATTAATCGAGTTGCCAACTGGCATACATTTTTAGCATTTATGTCATTGAAGTATAAGAAATTGCAGCGAATTTTTTTCCAAAAAGCGAAATTTAAAAATTGGAGTTTTGCCGCTGAAATTGGAAGTGATCACATAAGGCAAGGGTGCAATGATTTGAATTCTCTTGATTACAAAAATTTGATTATTTCTAAACTTATGGAAGTACAAACTCTTATTGATATTTTCACATATTATAAATTCAATAAGTTAAAATATGCATAAATTAGAAAGTGTATGGGTCTTTGGGAAGTGTGTCCAAACGATTTTTTCGACTTTCAAAATATATCAGGTAAATTTTGTTAAATGATACCAATTTTAAAGACTTTCAAAAATGAACTCTAGTGTTCTGAAACTTTTTCGAAAAGATAGGCTTTATGTATGTATGTACAGGGTGTTTTTTTAGAGGTATAGAACTTCGAATTGAAATAAAACACAAGAAAATCGTTTTAAT
Source organism: Tachina lurida (assembly GCA_944452675.1). Taxonomy (NCBI): domain Eukaryota; kingdom Metazoa; phylum Arthropoda; class Insecta; order Diptera; family Tachinidae; genus Tachina; species Tachina lurida. The sequence goes on from OX101752.1 coordinate 1,860,214, forward strand.
GTCCATCAATTTGGCTTTATTGGAAGGATAATTTTATGCCATTAATGTTTAAATATGATTTCGGGCATGTGGCCGCCGCGGCTGGCTCGAATAAAGCCAATTCTACAGGTCCAATTTTCAACCACTTTTTCGAGCATATGGGGCCGTATGTTGGCAATAACGCCACGAATGTTGGCTTCCAAGTCCCCTAACGTTTCTCGTTTGTTGGCGTAGACGAGCGACTTCACATATCCCCAAAGAAAATAATCCAATGGTGTCAAATCACACGATCTTGGTGGCCAATTGACAGGTCCATTCCGCGAAATTATGCGCTCATCGAATGTTTCCTTCAATAAATCGATTGTGACGTGCGCTGTGTGGCATGTAGCGCCGTCTTGTTGGAACCACAACTCATCCACATTCAAAATCTTCAAAATCTTCCATAAAGTTGATGGACAAAGCTCCAATTGCTGTGCACGGTGGCGAATGGATTCATTCGGGTCCTCTTCAACACTTTGCTCTACAGCGGCAATTGTTTCTTCGGTGCGCACTGTTCGACGTCTCTGCGGATGCGTATTATCACATAGAGTAAACGTAGTGCGAAAACGATCCATGGTTAACCGAATTAATTGCTCTGATGGACGATTATGTCGACCATAAAATGGACGGAGCTTGCGGTAAACTTCGCGAACTGAACCATTATTTTCGAAATAAATTTGCACGATTTGCAAGCGTTGTTCTTTTGTCAACCTGTTCATGATGAAATGGCAAACCAAACTAAATATTAATCACTTGACAGCTGACAAAATGGCCGCTAGTTAAAAAAGTGATGCCAACTTAAAGTTCTATACCTCAATAAAAAACACCCATTACATATATGTATGTATATCTTTGTATTCTGTGCACATTTATGTCTATGAAATAAAAAATATTTCTTGTTTGCAGATTTTGCCAAAGAAATGGCCATGGAAGTTTGAACTTTTTGTTACATATTTTTTTTTCTATATCTGCTGTTTTTCCTACTCGCATTTTCTATGGCATTTAGTGTTTGAAGCAAGTAAATTTATTTACTTTTAAAAGCTTTGCCGAGAGTTGTTTTCAGTTGCTCTGTAGCGTATTACGCCATGCTGGCAATTTTCGTATTAATTTTTTGTTGAGCCAAACTTTACAATAAAAAGTTGCAATTTTTTTATTGTTTTGGGACAAATTTGAATTTTAATATGTAAATATAACAACGACAACGACAACGACAACAACAACAACAACAGGAACAAGAATATTTGAGTAAACGAAAACTTTCCCTAAAGCAATTCGCTAAAATTTTTCTTTTGTTTTGTAGGAATCATACGGGAAATAAAAGAATTTTGTTCTTCATTTATATTCCTTTTAAGGAACATTTATAATTTCTAAGTTCATAAACTAAATTCAAATATAAAAAATAAAGGATATTTTTCAGTTGAAAGGAGTAATGAAATAATGTTTGCCCGGTGCCACCCATTTAAGATATATAAATTTCCGTTGGAGTTATAGTGTCATACTTTCTTCACAAATGAAAAAAAAGCATATACGATTACGCGAGCCCTTCCGAATGGGGACAGGATCAAGGAAACTTGCGCTCTTGCACAGTGAAACAATTTGAAATATTTATTGAAGAACTACTTTAGCTCAAGATAATGAATTAATTATGTAATAATATTGAATGAAAATAAAACTGCACATCAAAAATAATTTTCAAAAAGGCCTTTTAGAAGTTGGTATTCACTTTTTTCTGACGACACCTTCAGTTAAAAAGAAATGGTTGCTTATAAAGACTTTATAAAGGATTTCTTTTTGTGAATTATTTTGGCAGGAAAAATTAAATGCAATGACCACAAGGTCAGTTTGGTTTCATTTTGATTTCTATTTTTAAATAATTTTTTTTACCATACATTGAACTGAATTTTTGCACATATGAGACTGAAAATACACTCATGTGTACCATATTTATATGTACGTGTGCAGGTTTTTGATACAAAAAATTCATGTACGTTTGTATGTACAGTAAGAGAAAAAAAACTACCAACTGTTATTTATCTTCTTTTTTTTCAATATTTTAAAGCAGCCAACACCAAAAGCAAGCGAATTGCAATGATAAGCAAAAAGATTGGCAAACATAACATACAAATGTTTAGGATTATAAAAACAGAATTAAAAAAAATTAAAGCAAGCGTTCATCCAGCCATAATGGAAAAAAGAAAGAAAAATGACTGCCAACACATCAGAAATATAAAATTATTACTGCATCAAATGATGCAAAAAGTTTACTCTTTATTACACATTGATAAAAATATAAAAAAAAACTGCAAACATTTTTTATTCCTTAACAGGAAATGCTTAAAACAAACATTAAAATATTGTACTCGTATAAAAACCACAAGATGTTTGTTACAGAGTTCTTTCTAAAGTTTTAAATATTTATGCGCATAAGAATGTAATAAGAGAAGAAAAAAGTGCATACGAAGTTTAGTTTGAGAGTATTAATAGAAAGTAGAGATAGAGAGAGTCAGAACCATTATTTTTGGGGCACTCTTTTGTAAAAGTTGACCTCTGGACTAATTATTAATATCTCTACGACTTTATTTCAAATTTATTTAGCTTAACGTTTACACATGCAAGTGCAAATTTGAAAACCTGAATACACTCAAACTAGTTTTGCTAACACACTTGCATCCAATCGGGCGTTTTCTTTTCGAAGCTAATACGTACACAGAACTTACAACTAAGCACTTGCATGTCTAATCGCGGTGTAATGGAGCAACTTTTTGCTATAAATTATTCCATTGATCATCAAAAGGCCGCCCGTGGGCACTTTTCTTTTTTTTTTTTTTTTAAAGAGAAGTAACACTCAGGCAATTAATGCCTACTGCTAATACTAGGTGAGTGAGAGAGAAGACAGGTGGTGAAAGAAGAGATAGAGGAAAGCTTCATTCTTTTACAACTCTGCTTTTCGCACGTTTTTCATAATGCAGTGTTGCAGCGCCTCTCTGATGTTAAATGGGGCGTATTAATTTTTTGAAGCTGTGTCTTGTAGCCATTTTATTGATTATTTTACTTCGCCGATGATTTTGCTACGCAACGAAGGAGGGCGCTCTGATATTACATTAGGATTAGTATCTGCTGAAGTCGGTATAGTTCAGTGACCAGTGACTATGCCTTCATCACTTGACCTTTCCTACAACAACTGACACAAAGGGACACTATTGCACATCAGAAAAATGCGTGGTTGTTACTTAATGACTGTCGGATACAGGGATTGAACCCAGGACCTTCATTTTTCTAGTCAACGTGCTAACTACTTCAACCAACGCCACCCTGTTTTTTACACATACATTCGTACAAGCATGCAATTTGCTCTCTTTTACATTACATATGTATGTGTTTGCTTATTATTGAATTAGTCTGAGTTTACATCTGCGATATCTTGTTTTGTCATTTTGTGGTGTCATTTTTAAATGTGTCCCAACCCTAAATAATGGCAAAACGGCAGCACTTTCTACATCAATAACTAATTTTAATAAAATGACACTTACAGCAATTTTCACAATGTACAATTAAAAGCTAACAAGGACTTTAACGGCAAGTTGTTTTACGAAGAATTTGTAGTTAAAGTTCACGTTAACACGTTAATATTTATACAGATAGAGGATTGCAATATTATTCAATTGGCTAGCGCCACCGTATGTTTTATAAGAAAAAACTAAGAAAACTTAAAAAGCAGAAAAGAAAATGGTGGTAAGGACAAGGGCTTGATATGCACTACGCCAAAGGATTCTATTGTAGTCTGCATTCCGGTTTACGGAGCAGGATTCAAGTTGATTTAAAAATTTCGTAAGAATGAAATTTCTATCCATACAGTTTCCTTTGCATTTCTATCCCTATAAATGCTACATGCTACTAGAGTTTTTCTTTTCCCGGACTTTTTCATTTTCGGGAAACCGAAAAACCTTTTCCGCCTTGCCGGGAAATCCCGGGAATTCCCGCCCAATACAAAACAATACAAAATATTTTTAAATTTAATTTATTTCAACAAAAACAAATTATAATTCATGAGATCGATTAAATAATAACGTTTTATACACACATTATTCAAAAAATAATACCATTTCCGTTCTTTATATAATAATACATAGATACTAATATTATAAAAAAGAAATTATACGAGTATTATTAAAAAAATATTACAAAATATCCCCCTTATGAAAAAATCATTGTTAAACTTAAAATTGGTTTAACAAACGAATTTTGTATGGCAAAACCAATTTTAACGCATGCTTTAACTTTAACAATCGTTTTTGCATAAGGGCATATTTGGGAAATAGGACTTTAGTACAGAATAAGCTGTTAATGCTGTTAACGGTACTATTTACCAAAGAGAATCTGTAATTATTTGTAATTTTCTTTTATTTTCTTGCTCATTTCTGTTTTTTACTTTTATGAATTGTTGTAGAATTAAATTTTTATCGTCGCGCTCTGCTTTTTCCAAATAAAGGCATCTAAGTCTCAGAATGCATGTGTACCAGATGTAAACTCGGCCTTAGTTGTTGCAAAGCTTTAGCTATTGTGATATTGCCATCACCTTATTATTGCACCATCGCATTAATAAAGTGAATAACGACACTCATCAAGGAATGTGTACATACAAATTAAGTTGCCATAACAAAATCAAAAAATCCTGGAAAGAAATCCCGGAAAATTTGTGCGGGATCCCGGAAAATTTTTCACTGGAAATCTCGTATGAAAAACACTACATGCTACATTCTTAGATGATTCCATATAGCCTCACAAACCTCTACAAGCTGAATTAGCTGTGTGGTTATGAATTTAAATATTGCTCACACGCTTCTCTGCTCTATACGTTTCTTTTTCTTTTTGAAATTTTTAAATTTTCATACCCGGATACATTTAAAATTCTTTCGGTACGTAGTCAATATGGCAAAATACTCGTATCAACACGCTGACATTTGGTTTTTTTTTGTGTCTGCAGTGCTGCCAATTTGATCTCACAACTATTTACATCAGATGCCTAAACAGCTTGTGGAGTAATGCCACATAATGAAAAATATTGGAAATGCCAAAACTTGCCACTGGTACGCACTTTTATTTTTGCTTGCGATGCCACAAAATGCCATAGTACTCGGAATTATGAACACAATTTTCACTGGCTAGAAGCGCAGCCGTATGAGTATCAAAATGTATTAAATATTACATTACTCATTCGCCTACAGTTTCAAACAGGGGCATGTGAAAATTTATTGCTAAAGCCTGGTACGGAGTTCATACGGAATTTCAGGTTCTCATGCAATCTGTATGTAAAAAAAATTACGAAAATTCAGATTGGTAAATTTCATAAAGGAATTTCCATTTGCCAGTACGGACCTTCAAAAGAAAAGTACACGGAATTTTTAAATTTGTTGCCTATCTTAGGGATTTATAAATATAAATGGAGACTATTTTCAGTCAACTGATAAGAAAATTAATGTTCAAACATTTGTTTGGTGACGGAATTTTTGACATTTCTAATTTTCATCAAGCCCGGGCTTAAAATTTTAAATTGAAGAAAATTTTATATTTTATTACTAATTGTGATACATTCATATGTTATAAATAAAACGAGGCAAATGTATTAAAAATCCTTTAATCCATTTAATCCAGTAATTCTGAATTTAATCACAATTAAGTGCTAGCATACGAGTTTATTTTACAGAATAAAATAATAATATTAAAATAAATAAAAATGAAAAAATTCCGTAAAATATACTCGTATGCTAGCACTTAATTGTGAATAAATTCAGAATTAATGGAAGGATTTTTAAATATAACCTTGATTTTCGAATTCAGCGGAAAAAAATACATAAGGAATTCTATATCTCATCGAATGTACATGAAAAAAATTTTATTTTGTAAGCTAGTGTAATTTTTATTTTAATTTTGTTATTAATGTTGTTTTATTTTCCAGATTTTATTATTTTTGATCATTTAAAAAACCATGTTATTTTTTTTCATTGTGATTTTTTTTTTTTTGTAATGTTGATATTACCTGGAAGGTAGTGTGCCTTGGTACAAGCCATTTGTATGAAATGTTTGTTCGAAAGTTAAAAACAATCTATTGAACCTGAATTCTTCATTTTATCCAATCGTTTGGAAAAATTGTTGACACATTTTTCGTGACCAACAAAAATAAAATAATCTCGATAGCTTCTCTCTTGTGCGAGAAAATGCTAGATGATATATAGATATATGTATCTAAGAGAATTTTCAAAAATCTTTTAAAAAGCCTATTTGAAGCAGAATTCATTTCAGGTGACCTCGGTAGCCCAGTTGACTGTTTTCGCCGTTTGTGATATGCTTCCCATTTAGATGTAAACACATATCTTTTCGTATATTTGTACTACATAATAATACGAACCTGTATTGTGCTATATCTTCATATTTTATTGAACTTTAAGACATATTTGAAAACGTAGGATTCTAATATAGTTATGAATATATTTAGTTCTTATAAACTTAAGTTTTGCTTTCAACATTTTTCATAATTAGATGAATTAAACTTACATGTAGTTTTGACGGCTTGTCTAGAAAATTTGTATAGAAATCACTAAAAAATTTGAATATTTTCCAAGAAAAGTTGCTTTCTTGTATTTCGGAAACTACACATTACATTATTATTTAGTTCCTTTTGAGATGTCAACTTCTGAGAGCTTTAAACACAATTAAACTCGTAGCGAATAGCAAATACTTCAGAGATCTTTCAAATTTTCAGACACTAATTAAATAATATCGAAAGAAAGAAATAATATAGAGCACAGAGCTCATATTGTAATTGGGTGTAATAAAACAATAATTTACATAAATGAAATTTATACTAGTGGTTTTGACGCTTCGTAGTTTTTATACAACCCTTTTGAATTTAATACGTTTTTTTGTGGCAAAGCGTGAAGGCTTTTTTTGTTGATGTTGTAAATACATTGAAATTATTTTATTATTTATTTATTTTATTTATGTTGTCAAATTTAAAATTTAATATACATATCACCAAAAGTTAGAACAAATGCGTTTTTCAATTTGTTTATGTTAATTTATAACTTTGTAATGAAATTAAAAGAATACACAATAGCCCACCTCTGGGCAATTATTACAACTTAAATGTAACTGAAAGTAGGACTTTATCAGACGTATAAAAAATTTTTCATTATTACAAATTTAATTTAACTTATCAGGTAAGTTATCGTTCACTATAACCCAGTAAAAAAAGACACTCCAAAAAAGTCATGAAAATGTAGATAATATTTTCATCTAGGAAAAATGGTTAATAGTTACTTATTTTAACAATTAGTTTCTGTTTATAGGAATTTAAGCTCGAAACAGTATTTTCATGTAAATTTAAGCAAATAACTTCAAAAAGTTAGACCAAAACTAGTTCATAAGTTTCTCCAAAAAAAAATCAATCTTTTAAAAATTATGGTGAGTAATTTCTAAAGCTATAGAGGAATTACAAGGTTTTATATGACTAGAGTAAACTTCTACTTGGTTTTCTACTAACTATCGGCAAATTAAAAATATCGATATTTTGGAAGCAATGAAAATGTAGTTCCTTTAGAATGACTTCCAATTTTTTTTACTGGGAAGCTAAACTAAAATTTTAACAGTCAAAATCCTTTTATACCTCCGACAAAATCCTACTTTTAACTAACTTTAAGGGCCTAATTTTTCAAAACGCAACGCCAAGCGTTGAAAAATTTTATATGGAATAAATTTAAATTACAAAAACAAAATACATACAGAATTTGTCAACGCTAAGCGTTGTGTTTTACAAAATTAGGCCCTAAGTTGTACTAATGTAATAGTATAATATAGTAAATATGTAAAAACAGTCTTAGGCCCTCTCCTTTATTACCGTAGTTTTGGGGTTCAAAAATTTTATTTGTAATCTTCATTTTTTTAGTCATAAAAAACGTATAATAGAAAAATTGGTTACATTTTAAAGGGCCTGGATATACCTTTAAATGGATCTTAGAGATAGGCAAATTTATTAACACTTTATAGCTATTTTAAAAAGCACTAAAAAATCTGCTAATCCCTCCGAGTTGACAACACTGTCTCATACCTGTACAATTACAACACTTAAAATGCTATTGTTTTTGGTCTTGCATTTTTTTAAAAGTATAGTAAATTATGTTTCAATGTATTTTGTTGTTGTGGCCTTGTAATGTAGTGTGTTTAAAAGGGCTATTAATTTTAAAAGGGTATTTTAATACGAAGCGTGAAAACCCTTACTATTTTGTAATCTAATCAATATGAACAGTGTTATTATAGTAGAATCTCGATAAGGACTTCCAATTTAATTGGATTTCAGTTTAAATAGATGTTTGCATTTATTTTATGCGTACGCTTATTTGAATAATATTTTATAAATCAAATAACAAGCTGACCGTGAAAAAAAAACTTGAAATAAAAATCCATAAAAAACCCTTTCCCTTGCTACCAAATATAGCTTTCTCACATTATTTTTCAAATGTTGATACTTTTGCATTGCATAACGAACTATTAGAGGCTGTCAATAGCCAATTAATAGGACTTAACGTGATTTTATTCCAGGGGATGATTGTTTTTTATGATTTATTGCGATTTTTGAACTATCGACATTCTATTGTATCCATATTTCTTGCAGTAGGCTCCACTGCAGTCTCATATTGACTAAATTGTTCGTACTCTTTGGTGAGAAAAATTATTCTGAAGTAAAATATACACACTCGGCAAATTGATGCAGTAAGGTTTTTTTTTGTTTTCGCAAAAGATTTCAATAGAGCGATACTGTTTTATGTTTTAAGGCTACTTGCAGCATTGCTAACTTTTAACTGAGAGCATCGAAGATATATAGTCTGGCATTTTAATAATGTTATGGAAAATTCTATATAAAAAATATACAAAATGAAAAGAAGAACGATCGACTTGCGTTTCAAATATTTATGCTATTGAACAGATAAATATTCTCTTGAGCCAGAGGAGAATGTATTCTTTTACTCAAGCGCCTTTGGGAGGTTCTATTGAGCAAAAATCTTAAATCTAAAGAGTATTCCAGCGCTTAACATTTCTCATTATAATAGGGAACAAGTTTCCTGCTTGGCGTCTCTACTTACGAGTTATATTTACATTACTCGTTCGCTGTAAAATATTCGTATGCTAAGTAGCCCATCTGATAATACATTATATTAAAACTCAAAGCAAATGTTGGAAAAAACTAAGTATAAATTTACTTCTGTTTGGGCGTGTGTAATGAATGGTTTCATAAAAAATAATGAGTGGATGTGTGAGCCAACGCTGCACTGGAATTTGTGTATTTTAGTTTGTACATCACTAGTTTATTTAAGCGGCACGATGCAGCAAATGGGATAATGATTTTTTTGCCGAAATTTTTGGCAAATCACCAAACCAGATGAAAAGGATGCATATATGAAAATGCACAGCACAGACAATCTTTTTAAATACACAAGACAACAAACTATTAAACAAAAGCCGGATTCAACGCATTCTTAAGTACACAAGCTAAGTTTGAGACAAAAATGTGAAATATTGTTCCACTAAAAGTCACAAAAGCTTACAGGCGGACTGACACGTCGCAAGCAGGAATTTGTTCGCCTCCTACTCCTACATTTACATATTTTACGAGTACGTTTGCACACAGGACCAAATGAACAGCGTACTAAATTAAATGTCAGATGTCAACTAAAATCCTAACGAGAGTATCCAGGCATGGGATGTACAAAAATGTTTCAAATGTATAAATACTGAAAATTACTTAATGTTTGTAACTAAAGAAGTGTATATTTATATACGAACTTATGCATGTATAAGTCTATGTACAGATTTGTGTTTGTACAGATGTTTAATGAATTCGTTTTCGGTTAAGGGTTTTTTGCGTTTCCTTTGAAAGTATTTGTAGTCAACCATAACAAGTATGTAAAATATATGTGTATACTAAGCCGGTATTCAAGCATTGGTTTCTGATAGAAATAACTCTGGATAAACAGTAACAAATAAAAGTTTGTCACTGGCAACATTTATTAATTTTTTTATATTTTTAACCCTCGACCACAAATAAGGGGTGTTAGAAGTTTGTAGTGTGTCTGTGTATCTGTGTCTGTCCGTGTCCACGTACAGCCCAAACGGCTGGACCAATTTTCATTTAGTTTTTTCTGTTTGAAAGGTAACTTAATCGAGATAGTTCTTAACCATGTTTGAAGAAAATCGGTTTAGCGGTTTAGAAGATGTCACATATTTTCTAGATATATCGGGGGTTTTTTAGATTTTCACATGTACATGTGTGTACTTTATTCATTCCGGTTAATAAATATGTAATTCTTAAAGCGGCTTTTTGAAAAAAGTTTAAATTTGAGACATGGAACTACATATGTATATAAAATAGTAACCCAGAGTTCACCGAATAAAGTAGAATAAAACACAGTGGAATATATTTGTACATATTTGTACAAATTTAAATGGAAAATTCTTAGATTGTTACAAGTTGACATACGTTGAATAAATTAAGATAAAATGAAATTTCATCAAATTCGCTTTAAATGTAAAAAAATGCATAACGAGTTTTATGAAACTCGGCAACACCCACCATGAGACCCCATACAAAAGATATATAACAAATCTTTAGGCGAAGCATAAATAAATATATATATGCATATATAATATAATATAATATAATTTTTCGTATTATATTGTCACATTTAAAATCCTGCTTGGATGGTTCACTTCTGCTGAAACCATTTAGCGATGAAAAATGTCTGTGTTTGTCGATATTTCCTAGAAAACATTAATATTTACTTGCGGAAATTTGCAAGACAAATTATTTTTATTCGAATATTTTATTGTAAGAATAGATAAAGGATGTAGGGCTACATTATTTGCATCCACTGAAAGACCAAAACGAGTTAGTTTCTGATTTAAAAAGAAATACTATCTTATTTTTAAAAGTTTAAGGCCAAATGTTATTTTCAAGAAAATTATACAAAAATGAAGAAGTGAATTGCGTGCAAATATATGTAAGTAATTTGTTGCTTAGCAAAAATTTACTTTATTTTATATAAAAAATAAGATATAGTTTTTCTAAACATGCATAAGTACAGATTTAATCTTTAAATGTTTCTCTATAAAATTGCATCATTCGATTGTTGAAGTTAAGGGTTCACAATATATCAGTCCCACTGTGCAGCAGATTATTTGCAAATGATGGACTAAACTGCTCAAGTAATTAAAATTTTTCACATTTACATACACACAAAAATAACTTCTGTTTAAAATTAATTTTTATGTTCAGTTTTATGTTTTTTTTACAACGGTTACTGACTGCTCTTGCTGGCAAGTCCCAATTCAAACCTTTTAATTTTAAGGCTTTCGTGGAAGCAAGATTTATATGCTTCAGCAGGAATTGTAAACAAATTTAAGAAGTTAAAAGTTCCAAAAAAAGGACGTTCAGAATATTTTATATTCTCATTTTTATTTCTTGTATCCTTTTTAATTTGCCAATATAAAAAATTTTAAAATATTTTGAAAATTTCTTTAAGTGTCCCTTTTTTTTGCTTTCTTTCATTTTATTCGGTTAAATCTTTTTTTATTTATTCTAGTTCTTATTTATATACATACATACATACATATGTATATATTTTCTTTGATAATTTGCTATAGTTGCTTGTTTTTGGTTCGTTAAGTTTGGTTGCCAAGTTTTTTTCTTTGTCATTGTAAATTCGACTATCAAAATTTATTTATCTATATAATTTTTTGATACGGATAGAAATGATTTCTTTTCAACCGCCACAACAACAGCGTGTGTATGTACATAAAGACGTTTTGTCACTTATGCGAGACCCATAAACAAACACATTTACAATGTGACTCTAGGACGCCAACAAACACACACACACACACACACACACACACAAGCAACGAACAAAAGATTCAGTGTAACAAATTTGTTTACTATAGTTATAAAATATTTACCATAATTTTTTCTTTAATATACAAGGGTTAACAAACAAAATTATTTACATATCTAATTATTAACTTTTGCTCCTTTTGTAAATCTAGATCAAAACGTTTAAATGTAAAATCCCGTACTACAGCAGGGTGATGAATTAAGAATTCTGCTTATGTACTTTTATTTTACATTGCATTAAAATAGTTTTTTTTTTAGTTTATATACACATTGTTGTTTTTAATTGGAATTATGAACTATTCAAAGTTTCATCAGCAAGTGAACTCGTGTTTTATTCAGCAACTGAGCCACAAATTGGGTCATTCTTTATGACACGCTCGGAACAAGGATGAATGCAAATGCATCACAAAGTGCGAATATACATGTATATTAAATTGTTTAATTAAAAATGATTGCAGTAGACTTGTATATTTTCGAGCAAAACGCCTTCATGCCATTCAGTAGTGGCGTACAAAAGTTGTTGACCATACAAAGTTACAAATATCTCAAGCGTTTCAGTTTTTATAGAGTTTTAAGAAGAGACAAACTTTGATTGCGTATAAAGTGTAAACTTTTCTTTGTTGTGCCATAAAACGGTTCAAAGATCACTCCAGCAATATTGCCTACACACACACACAGTCATACGTGCACATATTCAAACTTATTAATTTGCTTTGCTTTCAGTTTTAAAGGAAAATTTAAATTATAAACAAGTAACATTTTCGTCCTCGTGATCGCTTTTTGCTGAGAACGCTAAAATTGCTTTCAATTTTTTAATTTACCTTTTCCTTAATTCTTTACATTGGAATTGTTTCCTTGCACGATGAAAAATTTATTATGAAAATCATTAATATGAAAAACACTAGGAAACGAAAGATGTAGCTCCAGTGTACGGCACACATACACACACACTTTGTGTGACACACCAACGCACTACTTCACATGCACACTAGCACACATTTAAACTCACATAAAGTGTGATACGAGTAAAATGAATTAACTTTGCTAAAAAGCTTTTCAGTTTACATAATCTGAACATGACTGAGTGGATGAGTACGAGTAGCACGAGTGTGTTGGAGCCGGCGATTAAGCTGACGTTAAGTGGGTGGAAAGGACATTGTATAAAAACCACGAGTGTAAAACAACACCAACAACAGCAGCAACATAAATAATATGCAAAAAAGGCAATGAGAGCAAAATTAAATTGTAATAAATAATTAGATCCTTTTTGATAGTAACACTTTGTCATTAGCAATTCTGTTTTTACAACAATAATAAAAGAACACAACACAATAAAATGCAAAACAACAGCACGCCAAAAACAAAATAAATTTTCAATTAAAATTTACATAATTTTTTTTATCATTTATAATGTGTCTAATAAAAAAAACTGGAACATTTTGTTTCTCTAAAATGCAGTCAACCCGAGAAATTCTAATTAATTTGAAAAAATACGTTATGACTATAATTAAAAACCAAAAATGAAAAAATAACATAAACAGGCGATGACACTGTGTCAGATAAATATTTGCATTTCGATAGTCAGACTGTCACAAAGATAAAAATAACAGCGCTTTCGAGAACAGACAAAAGAATTGGATAATATAAGACTAACAATCTTCGATATGTACCACACAAAAAAGAAACTGTGCCAGCTGAAGCTTCACTAAAATCATTTTAAGATCAATCGGTCAATATTGTAATGGAAAGATGTATATAAAAAAAGTTAACTGATTGCAAGTTGTTTAACGAGCAGTTGCCTCATGTGCGTTAGCTGAAAAGTTTTTCCTCTTCACTTTGCCGAAAAAAACTAGGGAAGATCACTCATTGTTGCATACCTGCATCTTTAGGAACTAACTTCACGCTTTCAGCTAGAAAGCGTGAAGTTAGGCTTAAGTTGACGAGAGGAGCCTCATATTAGAGGACATACACAAAAGCCAGTATAGGCCTATTGTGTGCTCTAATGTTAATGAAAAACGAGCCTCCACTTTCATAGGAACTTGTCCCTGAAACTTTTCCAGTCAATACCTCTAAGGTGGGTAATGTCCAGTAAGGTGGCATCCCCAAAAAAGTGGGAAAGCTGGACAATGGCAAAGAAAGTGTCTCAAGCGTAAGTGTTGCTTGGCGAACTTATTGTAGCAGTTGACTTTTTGAAATATTTAAGTACACAATAAAAAAAATTGTTCAAGTATTGGCTAAGCAGCCATTATTTGAACATTGTTCAACGCTTTACTTATTTTATTCAAATTTAGATAAATTAATAGAATTGTAAATTATTTATATAACCACATGTCCTTATCTGTACGTTCATAAATTTTAAATTATTGTCATATTTGGACAAATAACGCCCAACACTAAATTTAATGTCGAATCCTCTAAGGTATAGAAAACCACAAATATTATTACTTGCTTCCTTAATTTTATTCACTCGATAATAATTACCTGAATATAGCAGTCTTGTTATTTTTAAGTTTATATACATACATATTGTTAGATGTTTTTAATTGGAAAAATTTCTAAAAAGGAATCTAAAACACCAAATGTGCCATGGCAGCATATGTACTTGTGCCACCATCGTGCTTTCGGGCATTAAATGGTACAATTCTGCGAATTAATTTATGGTTCTCTGTAAGTATCATTATACTCAGCAGGCTGCCAGATTTTTGTTTAAGTCACATCGTTAAATTAGAAATTTTGCACCCCTACTTTTTATGTTATATGTATGTAAATTCTCATACATGAAATACCGAAGTATATTTATTTGACATAAAGTGTTAACTTGTTTTTATTGTTAAGCAATTGTCTATATGCATTTTGTATTAAATATTTTTATTTTTACTCCAATTAAATTTATTGTCACTACATGTTTGGGTAATTTATGAGACAGGTTGTGTATCCTTTTGTTACTAGGTATGTTCGTTCACTAAAAATTGTTACGGATAACAATTGTTACTGCAAAGTGTTCATTAACTCAAAAAGTTTGAAAGGAGAGAGAGCGTTAAAACGAGAGTAAACAATTGAGAGATAAAAAATTCTAGCAAATTCTTACTGAAAAAACCTTTTAATTGCAAATTATTATCCAAACAGCTGTTTTGTGTTTTGTTTACAAATTAATTTTTGAAAAATATCTGAAAAAAGAAAACTCGAAAAATGTGTATAAAAAATACGTATACATTTCAAAATAGAAAGCATATTTTCATAAGTTATTGCTTTTCTTTGATTAAGCGACATAAATACACTTTATGGTAAAAAAAATTTATTTGTTTATCATATAGAAAATGGCTTTATCGCAGGGACTGTAAATAAAAAAAAAATTCAACTCAAAAACTGCCTGTGTTAGAGTCAACGGAGACCTATGCTGTCATATACCAATAAATTCGTATTGGCGAGCTCTTTCAGAATTTATTAAGAGCTTAAATGATGAGCGATCTCATCTCCACAGTTAATAGTTATTTTTCAACGGAAAAATAAAAGATCAGATGAAACTCTTAAAAAGAGAGTTTTATTTTGGCTTCATTAAATGAAACTCTTTTAAGGAGTTTTATTTTTTCGCTCTAAATAAAACTCATTTAGTTTAATTTCTTTGGATATCTGATATAATGTGTATAGTAATTTATTTGTTTAATTTAACGAACATAACTTTTTCAAAATTCTCTGTGGAAATATTTGAACGGAGGTCGCTCAGTACTAATTTAAGAGCGCAAAATGCTCTTTCCTCGCTTACCTTGATTACAGGAACACACTGCACGGTTGTTGCCAATTTATATAAGTACGGATAATGTATCTTTTTCCTCCCAGAACTAAAAAAGAGTTTTATTAATCTATAAAGGCCTTGGACATAAATGATAAATTTCATAGAAAGCTCCTTTTTCATCCTCATTATTCCTTTCTTCGATTTCTTGTTCCCTATCTACATTTAGGGAGTTCAAATACTGTCCTAAAAGAGATGTGTGGGATTGAGATGTATCGGAAAAATTAGGAAAAGATGGGAAAATATCCGGTGAAGATTGTGTAGCTTCCTGAAATGAGTTTTATTTTATGACGGCAAAATAAAACTCTCTTTTTAAAAGTTTCATCCGACCTTTTATTTTTACGTTGAAAAAAAAACTGTCTTAAAAGAAGTTTTATTTTTTAATTCACAAAATAACTCGAATAAAATAATTTTTTTGATATCGATAAATGTTATTAATGGTCCCTGCTTTTTCGTTTGTTAATAGAAGAATAGTATTAAAAAATAATGAAAAATTGTGAAATTAAACTATTTTTCCGAGCTTTAGGTCAGTTCTTAAATTCTTATATTTATTATATTGACCTAAAGCTCGGAAAAATAGTTTAATTTCACATAAAAAAAAGGTCGAAAAATTAGATAAAAATATTTGATAATAATGAAAAATTCATAAACATAGTAAATAATACATTAAACTATGTAAAGTATTTGATATTAAATTAAAATTTTTGAAAATTTTGTTACCAAATTTTGTTTAAAATTTATTAGAAAAATTACAATCGTGTCATGATTTCCATACGTGTTTCTTGCAAGTTACTGCTGGGAAAGTAAATGAACACAACTAACATATCAGTTGTTTGCTAAATATAATTTGAGTTAAAAAAAATTAGCAACAAAGTAGATTACTTGTTAAAAATTTTTATTAATTAATGTATCCTTTTTACCAGAAGAAAAAAATTTTTCGAAAATAATGAATGACAAATATCCTCAATGAATTATTCAAATCCCAAATGAATTGTTCATGCCCGCCTTAGGATTAAATCCTCTAATCTGACAACACTGCTGTATAAGAAAATAGCGAGCGAAAGTTAAATGGGGAAAAAAATTTTCAAGGCTTTTAATTAATATTTACACAAAATAAACCACTGTTTTTAATGTATTATTTTTTATTTTTACGCTGCTGCGAGTGGGCTTTAGCCGATTCCTTCCCATTGTTGTTGTCCCCTTTTTTCATTCTTTCTTTACTCAGCTAAAATCCTTAGTCCTTTCAACCACAGACATAGCTATACAATATATTTATTACTATTTTATGGTTAATATAAATTTATGTATGTGTGTGCGAGCGCGCGCGTGTGTGAGTGAGTGTGTATGTGTGTGCTTATGTTTGCAGGGACAACTGATTGTATCTGCAAACTTAATTCTAATGAATTTGTGTATCACAGAAAAAATCAGATACTTTTAATTATCATTGATCATTAAACTTAAAGTCCTCTTAACGTGAATTCTTTGTCATCTTGTCATCTTTGTCTTATTTATGAAATTTTGTTTTGTGAACTTTTAATAATGGAAAATATTTTCGCATTTTAAGAAAACGATTTAAATAATAAAAAACATTTTTCCTATCAACTTGCACATTTTATAAACTTGAGTATCTTTTTTGATCGGCTTTTGGTCGTGCTCGAGGAAACAATTAGTAATTTATTGATTTTGGTCCAGCAATCGGTTTAAGTTTTTAAAATAATGCAGATACTTTGAATTAGTCGTATGACTTAAAGAATTTTTACCAATTTAGTTCCAATGAGAAAAAAAACTATACACAGTTTATTTAGATAATAAATATTTTAATAAATTAATTCAATCGGCCATGTCACAGAGATCAGTTTCATTCGAAAATGGAATTCAATCCACCTCAAGATGTCAAGCCCTAGCTGGAGCATACCTCAGTATACCAGCGCCCCCAGCTCTTTAGACACACCTGATAAATTTCCGTATTTTAGTTTTCTTTTTTAGACAAAAATGGAGCGGATTGAATTACATTTCCGAAAGTAATTGTATTCTGTGACATGGGCGAATATATGTGATAAGCAAACCAACTCGTATCTTTGCTTAACTTGCTCGAGTTATCTTAAGTTTTAAGTTTAAAATTTCTTAATTAATTGATTAAATATTCTACGATCAATCAAATGATGATTGCTCCAGTGGATATTCGATTTGTTACATGAAATTAGTTCGACAGATATAATATTAAAAATAAAAATATAAAAAGTTGTTGCGACATAGATGAAAAAGAAACTGTCGAACACTTACTCTGTTTTTGCTGATACATAGGCTTACTATTTCTGCAGAACCCTTCAAAAATATCGGAATGCGGCACACAAACCTCAGGTTGGCTTAGTACCGAGCAAATGGGATCATGGCATCATATCTTTATCACCCACCCAAACTGCACAGCGGGAACTTTCAGGACTCAATTGACTAGTTTCTCATGAAACCTAACCTAACAAAAACAAAAATACTTTTAACAAAGGTTAAACTACATATATATGTTAGACTCGCTAAGTACAGTGTTAATACGACGAAATTACTTCGTGTTGTGATAATTATTATTGCTAACTAGCATTTTTCCGCCACTTCATTCACCTACAGAAAGAAACTGAGTACACGCCAAGAAAAAATATGGTTGAGGTAACCATAATCAAACAGCAACATACTATGATTGAATTATATGGGTGCAGTCAAACCATATTATTGTCAATGGAAAAGCAAAGTTAAATAATATTGTTGTTGTTTTTATTTATTTTAGTTAAATAATATTATTTTCTGAGTTAATAATAATATTATATACAAAAACAATTAACTTTGTTATACCTAATCTTATTATTGTAAATAAGACAACACTATTGTTAGATGTGACTAAAATATAATTGAGACTTACCATAACATGTTCTAATATTATAATAGTATTATTTTATGTAATAATAATATTTTGTTTTTTAATCATATATTTATTATCCAATCTTTTGTTTAAAACAGCTGTGCGGTAAATACGAAATAAAAATAAATTAATATTGTTGAAATAAAATGTATGTATGTATGTATGTATAGAAATGTATACTTACATACATGTGTATCCACGAAATACAGACACGTCTGTATAAAGAGATATACATACATACATATGTATATATTATTTTTATTTATCTACCTTTTGTTTATACTTTTTTTTATTTATTTAACACCACGCGTGCACTACCGATAGCTTACAAACGAAATACTGAACTGACAGAAGGTGTTTCTGAAAAAGATTTTTTTAAAAACGTAATATAGTATGGTTTTGAATAACATTATATTGTTATTTACATCATACTATTTTTACACAATAATACAAATTATATTGCACTCATAAATTTTTAACAAAACTATATTGTTAACTCTGACCATATCGCACTTTCTATGAATATAATAATGTAATTATTAAATTCAAACATTACTCTGTTTATCGTAACGAAATTAATGTTTTAAATAATAATAACTAGTTTTCAACGACCACACATTTGTTTCAGAGAACATAATATTGTTTTCTCAACCATTTTACAACCATATCTTTTCTTTGCGTGTAGACTTTAAACTGTATTTATATCAATCTTATTAAAAACAGAAAAAATTCCAACAATACAAAGTTTTCCAGTTTTACCCTGTTCCGCGCAACTTTCTTAATTTTTCTTTCATATCCATATTTTCTAGACAATAACAAACAAAACAGAAAAAGCAATCGGTCCAGCCGTGATGCCGTCACAAGAAAAGTATATATCGTTTTCAGATGTTCATAAACAACAACTATCAGCAATTGTCGAACACATAGTTATGTTATCATATTCATTAAGTAATTGGTATTTTATTAATATTTTCCGGTTTGACGAAAACAAACGGAAGTACGGGACTTCTGAAGTTCCAGTCTAAAATTCGTTTATATAAGAGTTCAAAAATTTTTAATATACATATTTATAATTCAAAAGCATGTAAAAATACCAACGTCTACTGATGAGTTTCCTAAGCAGAAACGAAATGCATCTAGACTTGCTTAACCAACAACAAACAAAAATTTCTAATGCAAAAGTTTGTTTCGAAAACAATGGTTTGCTGCAAATTTGATGATTAATGAGCACATCAGCGACTTTTGGAAAAATCTCTCCGCTGAAAATCAGCAGCCATATTAATTATACACACGTTTACGTGTGTCCGTACAACTTAAGTGGAACTTATCACAAAAACTGTTACATTCGCTTGTAAGTATAAATTATTTAACACACCCAGCTAGCATTTGGGTGATCATTTTTGGCAAAAATATCTTATATGATTCTCTACAGATCGCTTTTGATGATTAAAAAGTGATTTATCACTTGGGCGACTGAAAGAAGATTCACTTATGATTCTTCTATATGATCAAATAATGATTTCTTGAAAATAGAGGAACATCGTGCAAACCGCAAAAAGGTGATTTAAATGATTTAATATGAAAATTGCTCAAAAATAATCAGCAAATCGTATCATAACTGAATCTTTGGTATGATTGATCTGTAGGGTACCATTTTCTCACAACGGGAGTATCATTTATGATCGAAAAATGAGCTCATATACGGTTATTTTTCCCGTCAAGCTGACTCGGAAACGATTGGATTATGATACAAAATGCTACCTGGGACACTTTCATGTTCATGTGACACACACACGCGAACACACACACCAAGAAAAAGCATCACATCGAGTACTTGAATACAGATGTCTTTTAGTCGTAGTACAAGTTATTTACTAAACAACAAGAAACTTACATCATTATCAACTACTAAACAACAACGAAGAAAAAAAAACAGCATAAGCATCAGCAACAACACGGTAACAAATTGACATTAAAATCCATTTGAACAGCTGTCACTTGATAGTATACACAAACTTTGAAAGACACACTCACACACACACACACACACACACACACACGTATACACAAACTTAATGAAACCTTTGTTCATTTAAAATATTATTACATTATCGTTAGGCCAACTTGTGTAACTTATTTAACTACAGTATGGAGTACATGAGTACACACATACACACTCTTTCATAATATCAATATATACATACATACATGCATGCATGCCGATATGTATGCATATGTGTATCTACATATACATATAATGTGTGTGTAATACAGTGTTACCAAAATATATATTCAAAATTACACCTCGTAGGGGCAAAAATTACCCGATTTCAAAGGAATTACACCCAATATTAAAATTAATATTTGACAAATATTAAAAATCTTGTTTAAGGTCTACTTATGATTTGGTGTCAGCCCCAGTGAAATGCAACATATCGAAAACGTGTATTAAAAAGACGTCAACTCAAATTTTCTTAAAATGAGTTTCCGATGGCAAAAAGCTCTCCTGTAGAATATTTATGTGATATAAATTTCGAATCAAAAAAAATTTTCTTGTTTTATAAATTTTTTTATTCTGCTATCTAAAAGTATAATTTTTGGCTGAAAATAAATGCTAAGTCTCATGTAAATTTCCAAATCTACCTCATATCTTATTGCATTGGGCATGCTGAACACGTAAGTATTTTGATATCCTATGGCTAGTTTTTCAGATGTGGTTACTTTTAACATATTAGTACATAGGTGTTCCGATAAAAAAATTGGTAATATACGTATAACTTTTAAGCTGTCAATCCAATAGAAATATTATGTATGGACCGATTATAGTCAATGAAATTGAAAATTTGGAGTATCCCTGCTATGTACAATAGAGATTGAGTTAGAGAGTACCAATGCTGACCACCTCGAGATGGAAGAGGCTTACAGGCAGGCTTAAATTATATTTTTTATGGTATTTTGGGTTTTTTCTTGTAACTTTTCAATTCTTATATCTAGTATTAAGTAAAAGATTGAAAGCCAGAACACACACGATTTATTATATAAAACAAACGAATTTCAAATTACCCGTAAATTACACCTGAGAGCAATTACCCACGCGCTACACTTGCACATAAAAATTACACCTGATTCGGGTAATTACCCGCGATTTGGCAACACTGGTGTAATAGCTTAAGACTGAACGCATAATTTAGTTTCAAGTGTGTGTGCATAAAAGGATTAAAGGCTTTGAGCAGCAGTTTATATATAGAAATTTTATATATTTTTGTGATTGTAACAGAATTTCGTTTGTTACTCTAACATTAAAATTAGAAAATAGCTCTGTACACAAATACGATGCTTATGCCAAAAATGTATTGCAATTTTCAAATTAAATAACATTATGTTATGCTTCGTGGCAGATTTTGATTATTTCTTCCTTAGCAACAGCCATGATGATAAATAAAATTAATTGCTAACGGATGGATAGTCGAAAAGACTTCTTTTATTTCTTGAACAAGTTTGAATGTAGACTTTTATATTAATGTTTATTTGTGCGCATTATATGCAGCAAATAATAATGGTATTCACGTCAACTTTTGCAACTGTGGCGAAATGCAGAATTGCAATTTCTGAGGCTTTAAAATAAAATACAATAAGCATATAACATATAATAAAAGTTTTTGCTAAGGACGAAGGCCGCTGCAGCTAGTTCTTATAATCGAATATTAATTTGTACTCGTAAATTTATTTGCTATTAATAATTAAAAATAAATAAAAAAATAAAAGGTTTTAAATTAAAACGGCCAAGTTTCGCTGCTTAATTTATTATTAATTTAATGTAATATCCCACCTTGCATTGCAAAATATGCCGAAAGGTATAAATTTGGGATTCTTAACCCTAGAACCACAATGGATGTAAATTTTACGTGCATTTTTTTTTTTTTTAATATATATATAAAACAATTGCTTGGCATTCTATAGGTAATTCCTTCTAGCTATGCTCTCATCAAGACCATGTTGCTATGCTTAGAAGTGTTAAAGTTCAACATATTTTTATACGATTAGTATTGATATACATATTTGAAAATTACTATTAGTTTTATAAGAAATAAATTTAAATAAATAAATAAAATTACGGCCTGTCCCACGATGTCACCAGAAATCTTTCGATCGACAACTTCTATTGCAAACAACAATAACATCAAATAATTTGTTGTTGTTTGCAATACAAGTTGTCGATCGAACGATTTCTGGTGACATCGTGGGACAGGCCGTTAATTAAAATAAGGAACAAAAATAAAATCTTACCACAGATGTGTCATTTATTGACATTTATCAAACGAACGATATTATAATCGTAATATTTACATATCGTTGGTCTGAACGTATTATTCTAGGGTTAAAAACAAACGCATTTGCGCTGCAGGTCCCTTGAAAATTACAAAATTGTTCTTTGTCCTAAAATCGAAATTTACAAGTAAAGAACTTTTATAATTTTTAGTTTTCTAAGTTATTTATTATTTAAAAAGCTCATCTTCAACCCCTTTTTTATTTCAAAGAATAATATTTACGTCATAATTTCATATAGATATTATTTTACAAGTACGTTTTGTCCATTTTGTCATATTGGTTGGCTTGACAATGACATTAAAAGTTGTACAACTTTGCAAAATTTGCTCTGATAATCTTGCACTTGCTAACATGCTGATAAATTTGCATAATTTGTGGAAAATAATTTTCTATGTGGTTGTTGTTACATTTTTTGAAAACTTTGCAATTTTACTTTTCCGCAACAGTGGAACTTTGACGTGAATACCTTTAATAGAAAAAAAAACATGAAAACTTGCTGACAAATAATTAAAATCGCGCGTTGAGCGTCGTTAGTTTGCAATTGTTGTTCTATTTTCAAGTTTTTAGGATAACATTTATTAACTTCGCGTGAATGCAAGCGCTCTGCTTTAATGTCAGTTATAATGACAACAATTATTTTAATTATTCTACTGAATAAAAAACTGAAGCGTTCCAAATAATTTTTACATCTATTTTGTACATAATTTTGCAAATAAATACGTAATGACGAGGCAACATATAAGAAACTAAATTATATTTTTTTTCCATAAAAAGTATTTTCAACCTGCTGTTTTATAATCAAGTGCTTGCTGTTACGTGTTGTTTGATGCCAAGTGCAAAATAAGGAAAAGAAACACAGAAGATTGTAAAAAATATATATATATATGATGCATGCAACATTGAAAATGAAAACTGCTGTTAAATGTCCGCATTTATGTAGCACTGACCGAAGGATGGAAATTAATTAAGGCCATATACAAGAAATACAACTAAAACATGATTGATAATTAAATTTTTTTAATCCAATCGTTCTTTATTTTTAACTATGCCATAGTTGCTATTTGAACTTTTATAACATTTGAGTTACTTAATTGTAATTACAAATAAAAGGTTTGATTAAAACAAAAGGAGAAACAAATTGTGATCGAATAAAAAAGATTATGTGAAAATCAATTTTGTTTCAATTAAAGATTCAATTGGAAGTAATGAGTGTGAATGATTGATTTTGTGATTTGTTTTTTAATGTTTTGGACTTTAAATATTGGCCTCAAATCAAAAACTGTCTGAGTTATTTAAATCTGGTATACGTTTAATTTAACATAGTAACAGCATTACCTGAACAAAAGCCTCAAGTGCTGTGTTTTATATGACTTAGCGTTAACGATCAAGTTTCATACTTAAATAAGATGGCTTTTCCACATGCAAAGTTTACAAGGGCTCACCGCATTCTCTTTTCTTTCTCTGGTACAAACTCAAGACTTTCCAAAGTAAACTTTGCGTGTGGAAAGAGCGTGAGCGCGTTTCGTCATAAAAGGTAATGCTAGTTTATTTTGTTTAATAAAACCCACAAAATAGAAATTATATATATATGTAGATAAAACCGCTAGATTGACCTACAAATAGTTTGAATGCCATTGCTTTTTAACAACACCAATAACAAAAATAGTGTTTTACCATCCAACTTCACTATTTGACGCGCTGTAGAAATCGGATTGTCCAGCTCCAAAGCGTTGCTGCCACCGCGTTATTTCGGTTTGTTGATTCATACAATTTGTATGGCATGAGAAATCTTTCCAAGCTAAAAAACACTTGCCGATTTTATTTAGGTATGTCTGTAAGAGTTTCTGGATTTCTTTATTTGTGAAAAAAGTACAGTCATCTCTCAATACTTTGAAATTCAAGAGACTAGAGACACAGTTCAAGTGAATTGTATAATTGTTGAGAAAACATTACCAGCACTACCAGTTCAAATTATGGAATGTAAAAAAGTCCAACTTCAAATTACAGAACGTGTCTGAAAAATATGACATTCTGATGTATAGAGCAATGCATATAAATTAAAACAAATGCTTACGTATTATATTCTTGTTTTATTTTATCATAAAGTATTGCACATTAAAATAATTCGAATTATAGTGCTTAGAGCCGAAAAATTCAAGCCATAACATTTCAGCTTACAGAGCGATTACATTGATTTTTGTTTTGTTTATTGCATGTTTTTCGAGGGACCTGGAGAAAAATTCAAATTATCGAGAGATTTAAATTAACGAGTTTCAAATTATCAAGAGTCGACTGTATTTCCATGTTTTAATGCAGATAACACGGATTTTGACTTAAGTGAAATATTTTCAATGGTCGAGTGTCAAATGTTTATAAAACAAGCGCTAAAGAGTCACTCAGACTATAATACAAGTATTAATAATTTTGACGAAAATGCTTCCCTGATCTGATTTCTGTTTAAAAGATTTCAAAACACAAAAACAACTCAACATGTCAGAGTTGCATTTTCCATAAAAGTATTAATATCTGTATTATAGTCTGAAATGGCCTTAAGGGAGTTCCCTTCCTGTTTGTATAATCCAGACGGTCGACTTGAGTATAAAATTGATATTGAAAGCACTAATATTTTTGAGTAATTTTTATACAAAATTTTTAGACGAGTCGTCTGCTGACTTGTGGAAACAGAGCGGAATTTTAAGAAAAATAAAACAAAACAATGAGCAGGTATAAAAATTTAAATTGCTTGAAGTTCTTGAAAATTCAGTTGTTACCAAACATTATACTAAAACGAAAATGGCCTTGCAGGACATACTTGAACATTCCCGCCAATTTTTTTTTGAATTTTTTTAATATTTTAAGTCTAGAAAAATCAGTGAATTTCTAAAATCGATTTGACGAAAAGTTCTTAGGTTATTAAAAAAACTAATTTTCGAAATTTTTCTCCAGCGATATCTCTCGAAAGATTTAAGATCTTATAAGGTTGCGATCAGCTTATTAGTTAAAAATTATTTAAAAAGACTGTTTTGTGAAAATTTTGGAATTCTGCTGAACCCAATCGTCACTACGACATCTTTTGAATGTGGCAAATTTAGATATCAGATATTTACCTTCACACACACACACACATACACATACATACAGCCATACACGCAGAATTTCAAAAATACTCGTAGTCAGAATGTACTCCCTAGACCACAAAACGATTTAGAAAAATTTTGCAACTACTCTTAAAGCGCGAACAATTAAATACGTTAATAGATAGACTAAATTTACTTATTAATATTTATTTTAGTTAGACATTACATTATATTTCTTTGCTGATGATTTATCACCATCATCTTTATACATATATTCATTCCTCCATTTCATACTCGTGACACATTGTGTTGTAACGTTGTGCTTGTAGTTTGAGTTTTTAACATGTCATAGAACTTAAATAAAAATTCATTATATTTATTGTCTGTTTAGAATGAAAGTAAAAAAATATAGTTTAACCCAGCCCACCCTTGAAATATTATGACGGATTTTCTTACCGCATACTAAAAAAAATTCATAGAAAAATATTTATCTTCTCTTTTACAAAATAATAGATTGTTTGTTATACTTTTTTATGATTAAATGAAGTATTTCAAATCCCCTTATACTCGGTCAATTAGAATTAACGCACATTTGTGGAAACTGTGGTTGAGCTATTCAGATACTTTTACTTAATTTTACGACTAAAATGTTCATCATGATGTACTTTTTTATAGTTATTTTGACATTTGGCTTCAATTTAATGGCGAATCTGATTAAATAGTCACTCGTAAATGTTAAATTACATATTTACTTTTTATTCTTCGCTTTCATTCAATCCGGACATTATCACATGTTCCAGTTGTCTGGTATTTTGTGAGCGCACAAGGACATTTTCTAATTAAATTGAAGACATAAAATGGTTTGTATCGTGCTCAGGATGTTCTTTACGTAGAGAATTTAGAGAAAGACAATTAATAAAAAAATTGGGTACTCAAGCACATACAGAGTATTTTGTATACTTTTACATATCCAATTACAATGCGGAATTAATCCTTATATCGTTCTTCAAATTGTGTAAAAGATTCGTACAAACATCTTGTTTACTCAACTCTTGGAAGACAAATAAAAATGTCTCTTTCCTTTAAACTCTTCTTCCTTAAAACCAATTTTTTCTCAATTATGGCATTGTTCCAGTAAATGAGCGATATGTAACTAATACATGTGTATTCTGCCTTAATTCATGTAGCCTTATGAAAATGCGTTAACCTGATGTTGAAAACAGGAAATACCACAATTCATGTTTATTTTTCATTTTTAGTTTCATAATAATTTTTATTTGATCACAAGAAATTTGGCAATCTTTGAAAAATTAAACACCATCTTTTATTCAATGTTAGTGTTAAGAAAAAAATTCAAATATAATGAAATTTTGCCAAAAATAAATACATATTTTTCTTAACGAAAAATTCAAAGAAGTGAACGCGAATAGCGAAAGTCGCAATCGTTAAATTTTATTTAAATAAGTGAGCACAAATATCTCCCGACACAATTGTACTTTTATGGAATATCTTTCCATTTTGCATGAGTGCATTTTGTTTCAATATTTTTAAGATTTGTTCAGTTCAACCTAACAATCAAGTATGAGTACAAGTCTACCAGCTGCCACTTAAGACCTGCAACTAAGTCACAAATTTATATTCATGATATTTTGTGTTCGTATTTGAGTGCGGATGTGTTTGACTGTGCAGGAAAGAAAATCATATTATTATAATTTTTTATTTTTCTAGAATAGCACTGCGATGATGACATTTTGTATGCCAACATGCACAAATAAAATGAGATGTTTGGAATAAAGCGACTGAAGTAAATGCATCGCAGCGATTACAGCAAAACCAAGCTGTATTGCTTATTTTTAGTCCTTCCTTATTTTGCTTATACGAGTATGTACATATGTATGTACATTGTACATACTTCCAACTGCTCGTATTTTTTTTAGGATTTACATTTTTCATTTCATAACCGCCCGCGGGGTTTCTCTTTAGTTGTATTTCGATTTTTTGCTACTTTTGTTGCACAGTGTTCATGAAAAGAACTAGAAAAATGTATGTATGGCAACGGAAGTCCAATTTAGTCTAGAGTTTGTTAAAGCCTTTAGCATTTTTGTTTGTTTGCTCATTTATTTCTTCGAATAGTGAAGTAGTCGCAATATTTGCATTGCTTGAGGTAACCATGATAGAGAAAGAGATGCAGAGGGTAAGAGGCATAATAAAATAATTGGTTCGAATTTATAATTTACATCTGGCTGCAGGTTTGTCTTCTCTATTCAACAATTTCTTTCCAACTTATAAGGAACTAAAATAAAGAATAACATTTTTTATTCCAACTAGTTATTTCAATGAATATCTATCTACTGCAAAGTGAATCCATGGAGAAGTACTGCTTGTTTTAATAGCTTTACTTTTCATAAAATCTCATGTTGCATAAGTTTATTACATATCGCACTTGTTCCTCTAAATTGGACCAGCTCAAAATTTTGCAATTTTCACTTTTTGCAAGAAAACGATACGAGTGTCTGCCAAGTGCAAAAATCTTACATCACTTTCTCTACTCTTATGCAAAAAAAAAAACATACGGTGGTATTCATCCAGAGTTGATTCAAAAAAAAACCGGGGTTTTGCCTTTACTGACAATTTTCAAATTTTGAGTTGACCCCATTTAGAGGAACAAGGCGATATAATCGAACAAAAATTTCTTTAAAAAATTCAATGCTTTTGTACCCATAAAACTCTTTTATTAATGTGTAATTGACTAAAAAAAAGTCTTAAAATCTTTAAATAAAAATGGGGTTTTAATACTCATGATGACCGCAACATCCAAAATTCAGGATGATAACATACATATGTGAAAGCTGTAATGAAATACGAAGTATAACTTACGAACTAATTTGTGAACATAAATATGTTTGAAATCGTTAATAGCTATTACCTTCTTACTTCTTCAGGTCTTATTAAAAGCCTGCTTAGGAATTTTTTTGATTCAATTACTATTCACACCTAACTGCTAAGGAATTCCTTATAGAAGGCCTCGACCCTTTTGCATGAAAGATAACATGCGCATCCCACACTCCCTTTTATGAGAAAAGAGAAGAGAAAGAGTAAAATATTTTTTTTTACTAAAGCAAGAGCAAAATCCATTAACTTGAAGACCTTTTAAAATCTTCCGCTAAAGAAACGAGAGCGAAAGACCAATCCTGCAATGACAACGCGTATAAAAAATATATGAGTATGGCATGGAGCGAGCAGGCATAGTACACCCAAAAAGAAGTAGTATAGAGGCCTTCTAGAAGGCATCTTTACTCCTTTTTCCCGCTGGGTTCGCATCATAACTACATACACACATGCATACACAGATACGTACATACATACATAAATAATAAAAATATATACCTGGTGGCGTATTAGGACAATAATGTCATTTTAATATTTTCTTAGATGAATCATGGCCACAGAATCAATATCATGTCGCAATTTGGTCCAAATTATAGTAAATATCATAAAAAAATTAATTGATGAATCCACATTATAGTGCCAGAATTAAAAGGATTTATGCATCACATGTTACCCGCCATGAGTTCCAGAGTTTGCGTCACATAGCATTTAAGTTTGCTAATGAATCACGAAGATATTGTTTGCTAGGACTCACTAATACGAGGACACACAACAGACATTTTAGCCATTTTCTTTGCAAATTCATATAATATTAACGGAAATTCAGCAGATGTCATCTATGAACCGACATTATCAGCATTAGTTACAACCGCTACCGGGTTCGTACCAGTGCTGGCAACCGAGAAAAATATATTTGTGTATGTGCATTAACCTTTTTGATTGCATTTACAACACTCTTGAAAAAAATTTAATTTTTGTTAAATTAAGAAAACCTGTCAGGAAACAAATTCAGCCCTATTCTGAATAGCAATTCACTGTGAGTTTTTTTTATTCCTTGTTTTCCTCCTTGTGAACCATTTCTCGAGGAATATTTATAATTGGGCTGATTAAATAAGCCTATTCAAAGTAAGTGGCTGTGGACGTGTGTGTGTGGAAATAGAGATCTACGTGGTAGTAAATATGTGTATGTACTTCGATCGAAATTGGTTAACTAAACCAGTCTAGAGAATTAAATGCAAACATACATACTTATGTATATATTCCTGCTTTTGGAAGTACCCAGCTAGCATTTTGTATCACAATCGAATCTTTTCCGACCCAGCTTGACGAGAAAAGTAACCGCATATGAGCTCAGTTTTCGATTGAGAAAATGATACCCTATAGATGAATCACACCAAAGAATCATTTATGGTACGATTTGCTGATTCCGTTTTGAGAAATTCTCTGGTAGTATTAATATTAATTAATAATTTATTAAAACACCTTTTTCGGTTTCTTTGCATTTAGTGGCTCTATTTTCAAGAAATCATTATTTGATCATATGGATGAATTATAAGTGAGTCTTTTTTCAATCACCCAAGTGATAAATCAGTTTTTAATCATCAAAAGTGATCTGAAGAAATTCATACAAGAGATTTCTGCACAAAATGATCACGCAAATGCTAGCTGGGTATGTACATATATATGGAAGACTGTATGTAGTGTGCACTCATTCATTCACCCACACACAAGTGTCTACTAACAAACATGTTTTAACGGGTCCGCCAGATAATTTTTTTTTTTTTGAAATGCTATAAAAAAAATTACTGAATATTTTCTCAAATTTCTTTTTTTATTTGAAAGTACGATCCTTCCGGTTAATAATGAAAAATAATTTCATTCAAATGGCTGCCTCGGCTGGCCATGCAGTAGACTTACACGTTCGGTCCAATTTTTAAGCACATTATCGATTGTGTGCAGCTGTATTTCAGCAATTGCTTTACGAATATTGTCCAAAGTTTGCATAAGAACAAAAAAAAAATATTGAAATTTTGATTTGAAATTTATTTGCTGGTGGTTCAGCGTTGTCTATATGCATTTCACTGTTGCTGTAACAAATCATCAGTAGACTTCAACCACCCATTTTGAATAGTCACAAACCTCTTATTTTATGCATAGACTTTCAAAAACTATTTGTTTCACATACACCTAATTCAAACGAAGACTTTTATGAAGTCTATTTTTCGACGTCATTTTTGGTTTGATAGCGAACGGGGTAGAGAAGAAAGAGGGGTAGAAAAAATTACTCGATTTCTGTTTTCTATGGTTTTTTTCATATTTTTCTTTACACTAATTTGTGTTCTTGTTGTTACGTTTTATTATTAATATTCTCATATTGGTGTGTTCTTCGAAGCAAAATTTTATTTAAAAAGTACCCTGTCGGTAATTTAGTTAACTTTAAGCTCACTATTTCACAAATAGTACTGACTGACACCTGAATTACTTTCAATGTAATCAACTGAATATTTTAACATTGGGATGTCCTAGGCGGCAGACAATTGTCTCATGGTAGAATTAGTCGATCCGTATCGTGTTACTTTTGAATTGGTAGTATCGTTTAATTCTGGATGTTAGTTAGTAAAAACGTGAGAGTTCCACCAAACGTTTCAGCTGTTCTTGTATTTCTCTTTGCTTTATACATGTGTGTGCATGTATGTAAGAGAGAAGTTGACGTAGAAATATATTTTCTGTAGATTTCTACCTCACATACACTTACGATACATATTAAATAAACAGCAACATGTTATATTTATGCTACAGATTTTCTCAGCTGCTCCGTCAACTCACGATACGAATCTACTAATTCTACCATCACTCTGCACTACTTTCAACTAACTTAAAGTTCAAAAATGTATCAGCACACGTTGTGTACTCAACGCGCTACCACTCGGCTAAGCTGCCATCTAAAATAACAACAGCAAAATGTTAATATAAAACTGAAATGAGTTTTAAGGGAGCTGAGAATAAATTTGTTGGCTCTCATAAAATTTGATTACGTACTCAACTTAAGAATTAGTTTTGGGTTTGTTCTGGATGACATTGCAGTTAGCTTTTAGTCAGTCTAAGAAAAGTTAACTATAAGTTAACTATTTTTGTAGTCAAGCACACATTCTCCGACAGGGTATGTAAATGTATGTATAAACAATAAAATCAATAAAAATCAAAATCAAAATAAAACAAAAAATTAGACATGTAAAAATAATCATCGTATGAACGCAAATAATTTTTGGTAAAAACTTCAAAAGGGAATCAAGAAAAATAGACTTCATAAATTTCATCGTCTGAATCCTGTGATATAATAATATTTTTTAAGATCACAAAAGAAAACTAAGCTTAGAAACTTATACAAAACCTAGCAAATAATTTGTATTCGATATGAATCTATTCTATTTTTCTACCCCTTTCTACAATTAGAAATCCTTTAGATAACAATTAAAGCAAATATGAGTCAAAATGAAAAATAAAATCTAAGTTTAAAATTTAAGAAATTTATTATTCGACATATTGTCAGAAGTTTATTTTAATTTGATATTTATTTAACAACATATAAATTATTTAAAAAGTGGTTTGGCACTATTTTAGCAATTTTGGCACTATTTAGAAATAGATTCGGCACGAAATCAAGATTTGCAATTCCCATCACTGCTCTCGAACACTTCTTTGTTTCCTTTTTATTAAGTTTAAGCTAATACATGCATGTGTACTATACATGTTCGTATTAGTAGCAACTTTAAGCAGCATCATAAAAAATGTTCTTGCCTATTAATTACAACATATAGAGAAGATATGCTATGTATGGATGTACTAATAAATAAAAATATTTATGAGGTATCACAAGGAATTTAACCTAATACAAAAATATAATTTTTGTAAAAACAATATCTGACATAAGATTTTTGGAAAAAATACTTCTCAGGCAAGTGCATTGATTCGTGAGATGGAAGCAGTTTTTGTTTAATCAATCAATAATTGTAATGGGCTCGTATTTTTCACTTTACTTCAAACGTTTAAGACAAAAGGAAGATTGCTTATGGTAATATAAATGCTTCAAGTCTGAGATACTTAGATTATATATGTATGTACCTACATACATATGTACATGTGTAGGTATGTATGTATGTATATATGGAATTGTATTTATGTACATATATGTTAATCCTCATACATAGTTATATGCTTTGCTGAGTTGCAGAAAATTCGAAGAAATCATATTAATTTTCTTACTGCATGAATTTTCATACAATACATCCAGCCATTTAGCTTCCATTGATATAAAAAAATAAAAAGAGCAAAAGAAAAGTATGACGAAAGTGCCATAAAAATGTGAATAAACTTGAATGTATGTACATACATACATATGTACATACAAATGTACGTATGTATGTATATTTATATATGTATATGTTTGTATGTATGTATGTATTATTCTTGCTTGTGTATACGTCTGTGGAACGACTGTTGTTTGTAGTCGTATGTGTAACTTAATGTCCCATAAACATAATCCAGCATTCAAAATTTTCCTACTCATCACTCTTTTCGGAACCAAATAAACATCCCAAAACATACCACAGACAGACTTGCACACTTTGGCATAAAACCCATAAGTATCGCAAGTGTAAGAATGTGAATATGAATAAAATGGCAGAGTTTATCGTATGTATGTATGTGAAAATTCAAAGCGAGATAAAATAAATCTTAACGAGAAAACAAAGAAAGTTCTTTTAAGTAATTCATTGTTTCCTTTTGATATTTTTGGTAGTTATTTTGTTAGTTTATATGTCTCCTTTTGCTTATCTGTGGCAAGTGTTGTATCAAAGAATTATATGATAATACATACATACATAAATAAATATCAACATAAGTACATACATACATACACAGATACACAGACTTCATTCGATTACATACAGATATGAATCACTTTCAGAATACTATCAAAAGTTTCAAACTAACGAAACCAGCGAAAAATTCAAATAATCCAATATAATTTATAGAGATAAAAAGTTTTATGAGATAAGCCAGGCAAACGCATAATGAAAAAAAAAACAATAACGATTCTTTAAGCATGCAATTTTATCTATGCTGCTACTTCTACACTCATTGCACAGAGGAGAGAAAATATTAGGTCTATTCACTTACTTTCCTAGCAGAAACTTGCAACGAGAAAGTAAAGCAGAAATTTAAAAATTTACTCACATTGATACGAAAAATTAAATGAACGCTTTACTTGTAAGAACTTGCAAGAAACTTTTCTTCATCTCAGAATCATGGATGGATAACATGATACAATTGTACTTTTTCTGATGTATTTTTTTTGTACCATAAATTATATTTATGTAACTTAATCAAAGAAACACAATAAGTTAAGAAAATATGCTTGCTTTTTACATACGTATGTATACATATATATTTAATTAAAAAATGCACATTAAAAAATGCACATTAAAAAATGC
Organism: Tachina lurida; assembly: GCA_944452675.1. Classification (NCBI taxonomy): domain Eukaryota; kingdom Metazoa; phylum Arthropoda; class Insecta; order Diptera; family Tachinidae; genus Tachina; species Tachina lurida. The sequence goes on from OX101752.1 coordinate 1,894,661, forward strand.
ACTGCTGTTAGGATAGTTCTTGCAAAGAAAAATTTTGCTAGTAATAATTTGTAAAAATTTTTTGTCTCTAAATTTTTTTTCTCTCTTTTAGCGCTCTTTCCTTGCAAACTTTTTCAGTTAATAAACACTTTCTAGTTACAATTGTTACAAATTCGTCACAATTTTTAGTAAATGAACAAACCTATTGTTTTAATCCAAGTAAAATGTTCAAATTTAGGTTAAATGTCAAAAAAACATCCAATAAAGTACTGTCAAAAAATATATAGCAGTAAAATGCCTAATAATAGGTCCATTTGCTTACTTTTTCAGTAAAATCCAGTAGTTGAATAAATTTTTGGTAATATGAAAAATTAATTTTTAAATAAATATTTAAATACGAACTTTAAATTTTCAGTACTTGAAAGACATTTAAATGACACTTGCAGCTTACTAATAATCCAGTACCCAGTGGTATTAACCCTCCAAATACTTTTCCTACTAAGTCCTCTCAAGTCGCAAGTACTTACAATTTGACTATCCATGTCTCATGTCTTATATGAAAATAATTTTTTTTAATTGAGTTATTCAAATATAATTTTAAGATGAAAATTTCAATTTGACGGACAATAAATTTAATTGAAAAAATAACAAACGAAATAGTTTGTGGGAGAAAATTGTTTCTGTTTGATTTAGGTGTAATTTGATTTGTTGAAAGAATTTGCCAATACTGCCCATCACTTAAGTTTACGAGTAAACTTTACACACATCATCTAAACAGTTAAGGCCCAACTATAATGTGCTTAACCAAACTTAAGCTAGTCTCAAAATTCAACGAAATGCATGTCAAATGCTTAAGTAAATTACTGAAGACTTTTAGGTGGCTATATTGTACTTATTGAGCTTAAAAACTTTCTACACTTAGTTGCAAACATTTGCACTTTTGGAAAACTATTTTCGTTTTTATTTCTTTAAAATGTAATATTTTTGACGAAATCTCATTTAATTTGTAAAAGTTATAAATATATTACCATAAACAAGTAAATCCATGTTTATCGTGTATTAATTTATAAAGTAAACGAAAACTAAAATAAACAAGTAAGAGTGCTATATTCGGCTGTGCCGAATCTTATATACCCTTTACCAACGTACGTACATATATATAGTATACAGACACATACATACATATTTGTTTTGTGAAAAAATTTATCATTTTTTTTAAGTTTCCATCTTTGGAGCTGTAATTTTCATTTTTCAAATTTTATACGCCAAACTTTTCTTTCAGAAGCATAAATATATTCAATTTATAAAGAAAAAGAAAAAAATTTTTAGACCTATTTAATTTTACATAACACAAAAAGTGTAAGTTTTCCAACCCTGGAATCATAATTTAGGATTTTTCTAATTCCTTGTACCAATCTAGTTCTTTAAAAAATACATAAAATATGTTAAGTGAACGAAGCAAAAACGAAATAAGAAAAAACTTAGTTTCATTTAATTCCTTTAATATTAAAAAATTCAGTAAAGTGCGACTTTGACTCGCGCACGAAGGGTTCCGTACATTCGGTTCTGAGCACTTTTTAATGTGGCTTTTTTGCTTTTTTGAAGTTTTTTTCAGTTTAAAAGATTTTTTCAGTTTTGTCGCTTTTTTCTCATTTTGGCGATTTTTTCTGTTTTTCTCGGTTTTTTTCATTTTGGCGATTTTTTCTGTTTTTGGGGCTTATTTTCATTTTGAAGATTGTTTTCATTTTGGCGATTCTTTTTCCATTTTGGCGATTTTTTCCTATTTTGGGGGTTTTTTCATTTTGGCGATTTTTTTTTTCATTTTGGCGATTTTTTTCCTGTTTTTGGGCTTTTTTTTTCATTTTGGCGATTTTTTTCTGTTGTTTGGGGTTTTTTTCGTTTTGGCGATTTTTTTTTCCATTCTGGCGATTTTTTTTCATCTTGGCGATTTTTTTCTGTTTTGGGGTTTTTTTTATTTTGGAGATTTTTTTCTGTTTTTTAAGGTTTTTTTTCGTTTTGGCGATTTTTTTTCATTTTGGCGATTTTTTTTTCATTTTGGCGTTTTTTTTTCATTTTGGCGATTTTTTCCTGTTCTGGGCTTTTTTTCATTTTGGCGATTTTTTTCTGTTTTTCTCGGTTTTTTTCATTTTGGCGATTTTTTTTCATTTTGGCGATTTTTTTTCATTTTGGCGATTTTTTTTTATTTTGGCGATTTTTTTTTATTTTGGCGATTTTTTTCTGTTTTTGGGGCTTTTTTTTCATTTTGGAGATTTTTTTGGCGATTTTTTTCATTTTGGCGATTTTTGCCTGTTTTGGGGTTTTTTCATTTTGGCTATTTTTTTCTGATTTTGGGGCTTTTTTTCATTTTGGATTTTTTCTGTTTTTGTGGGGTTTTTTTCGTTTTGGCGATTTTTTTTAATTTTGGCGATTTTTTTCTGTTTTTGGGGGTTTATTTTCATTTTGGAGTTTTTTTTTTCAATTTGGCGACTTTTTTTTCATTTTGGCGTTTTTTTTTCATTTTGGCGATTTTTTTTCTAGTTTTGGCGCTTTTTTTCATTTTGGAGATTTTTTTTCATTTTGGCAATTTTTTCCTGTTTTTTGGGTTTTTTTTCATTTTGCGATTTTTTTCTGTTTTTGGTGTTTTTTTTTTCATTTTGGATTTTTTCTGTTTTTGTGGGGTTTTTTTCGTTTTGGCGATTTTTTTTCATTTTGACGATTTTTTTTCATTTTAGCAATTTTTCCGGTTATTCGCCATTTATTTTAGTCTTAGACATTTTTTTTGTAATTTGGTGCTTTTTTTCGCTTTGGCGATTTTTTTTGTTTTTGGCGATTTTTTTCGGTTTGGCGATTTTATAATTTTTTGATTTTTTAGTTTTACCGTTTTTGAAAATTTCAAGAGTTTTGCTCTCACGGTTTCCAAGATACAGCAAGTTGTCAAAATTGCATAGTCAAAATTGCATTAACTGATGGAACACCCTTTAATTTAAATTTTTTGAAATTTTAGTGTTAATTTTTGTAGTCTGTATAAAAATACACTAACCTTACAAATTTCAAGTGTATATACATACATACATACAATTGTATGTATATTACATGGGATTTTAAAATTTTTCGTTGCTCGTTTTGGAACACCCTTTAATTTCCAATTTTCATATATTTGTTGTTGTAGCGGCCAAAGGTCTACACACTGTGTCCAAATTTCAGGTCTGTACCTCTTACGGTTCTCGAGAAAATACTAATATAGTTTTAGACATAGTTAATTTTACATAACACAAAAAGTTAAAGTTTTCCAACCCTGGAAACGTTTTTTTAATTTTTTTATATTTTTTTAATTTAAAATACCAGTTGTAATCGTACTGATGTGTAAAATAAGTTCATTTATTAAAAAAAATAAAAATTTGTTTTTGGTAGTTACTTTTATATGGCAAAATGAAGTTTAAGTTTTCCAGCTCTGCAATCGTCTGCCCGATTTTGCTGAATTTCAATACCAATCTATTTTGGAAAATTTCTGACACACCAGTCCAAGAACGAAGTCTCTAGCTTTTCTGGGAGCTTCGGAAAACCGATTTCACGTACAGACAGACGGACAGACGGACAGACGGACAGACGGACAGACGGACAGACGGACAGACGGACAGACGGACAGACGGACAGACGGACATCGCTTATTCGTCTTCCCTATGCATAAGGATCCAGAATATATATATTTTATGGGTCGCTTATTGATATTATAGAAATTACAAACGGAATGACAAACCTATATATACCCTTTTACCATTTTTGTTGGTAAAGGGTATAAAAAGTACTAAAAAAAGCTACAGTGATTGCATGTTTTAATTGTAAACAATTATATATATCTATTATGTATGTTTATTGGAAAATTGTTATAATTGTGTTGCAAAAATGGATAAAAAATTTAAATTTCTGAAGACAGTGAAATTTTAAATTGTCCACAAAATTAATTTCGTCCTCCATTATGTTTGAAACCAAATAACCAAATAATAATGTACAACAGAAACGAACAGATGTGTCATTTGCTTAAGGAAATTCGAAATTGACCGCACTTTCCTTAAGCAAATGACACTTGACGAAACTTGACGAAAAGTGTCTTAAGTACATTATAGTTGTATACATTTGATTGTGTGTATTCGCACATTTGCTTAAGTTACATTAAGCACATTATAGTTAGGCCTTTAAAGCCGCAGTAATGCCGATGTTATGCTATTTCAATTTAACTAGTAATATTAAAGCAGTTTCGTCCTTGCACTCTGTGCAGCAAATGCAAAGGAATTAAAATACATTTTATTCAATATGATATGCATTGAGGAACGGCGCTCAATACAAATATTTAAAGGCCCCTAATGGTTTATTATCTTTATCCCTTTATAGAAAAATGCCAACATTTAACACAAATCCTTGCATACATACTTATTATTTAATATGATAATACTTTTATCTATATGAAGCCATACTGACAGACAAACAGATTGACAAGCAGACAGTTTGATGGGCAGATAATGAAGAACACATGTATGTATGTATTGGATGTAACTGACAACGCTGTACATATTAACTCGTGCTCATTAACAAACCTGAACAACAATGACATCAATGGCAATTAAGCAGATCATAAGCATATGATTATTCTCTGGGACTTGTTATTTAACAGAGTACGAACACGTGGCATAATATTATATTTAACACTTACATACTTAGTTTCTGATATAAATAAAATTTCGACGGGTATTTATATGTGTTTGCTGATTTGACATTTCACCTGTATGTCAAAATTAGGATCACACAACACAAAAATTCTTAAAAACTCAACGCTGTAATTGAAAAAGAAAATATATAAATGAAAACAAAACCAAAAGGCCACAACATATCGATAAAGGTCACATAATGTGCAGACATTTTTTTTTTGAAGGTGTGGCAAATATGCATTGAGTGGGTGGACACACTTGCACTAATACCATTTACCTACCCACGGTCTTGACGAGACATATGTATGTATGTACGCGTTTGTGTTTGAGCACATATTAGAAATTCTATAATTTAACACAAATCTGAGCAACAATGTTAAGACATAAGCTGTCAAATTAAAATTCAATTCTGTGACGTTTAGCATTTTTCGTAGTTAGAAATAATACATTTATTTAATACATACAATACATTTATTTTAAAAATCAAGCAAAAGCACAAAATAAGTATTTACATATATGTGACCTTCTCCGAGAAAAGGAACCAGTGTGTGAAAATGAAGTTTTGAGAAAAACGCATTTAAAAACTAAAATTTTAATGTTTTTCTCATTTTTATAGATTTTGACACACATGCGTTTATTGACTCACTAGGTCCCTTCTCTCGGAGAAGGTCACATACATCTGTGGTTTTCATTAATAACAGCGTATGTCCAAAAATCAAAAATCTTCAGTAGAGCCAAAAAAAATTATTTTCCAAGCTTATTAAAAAAAAAATAGAAGCTGTGTTGTTGTTTTAGAAAAATATGATGCACATGCGTCCATATTTTTCAAAAATTTATTGGACTTTTTCAAAAAGCATTTAAATTATAACAAATTGATATCATAAACTCGAAATGAAAAATATATAACATACATTGTTATTAATGAAAACATCAGATATGATTGTACAAGCTATTTATATAAAATTTTTACACAAGATAAAATACGAAACGTCGCATTATTCTGCATTATTAAATCAAAAAATACATTTTTTTGAGTTGTGACACTATTGAATTAAAGGACCGATATGTACATATATGCTTTGTGGAAAGGTTAAATTTTGTGTTTTAAAATAAGTTTTAACACGAAATTTTTTGAGACGTATGTAATTCTACTGGAGATGCCAAACGGGAAATCCGGGAAAATAAGTCCCGGGATTTCTTTCTCGGGATTTATTAGCAGTTTTTATATAAAAACTATTTATCAAATAAAATTTTCCTTAATTTTATAGTATTTTTAATAATATTTAAAAGCCACATACAATTTTATGCGTGCACACAGAAAAAAATATCATCAAAATGCAACAAGCAAAACAAATTGTTAATATTTAATTTTAATTGATATATGTATATGTTAAGTTAATATAAGCAAGCCTATGTAATTTAAATAGGATTAATCATAGGTTTTTCTCAAAAACCACCGACAGAATGAGTTCTACCTAAGTCTATTTTTTTTCGATTTAAAGAGTAGAAAACCAACCCACTAATAAGCCCTACTCCCATTAGCAAATCTAGGAAAACTCGTACATATCTGTCGAACTTGTAGAAAACAACTTATGTATGATTTTCTCATTTTTCAGTAGAGCAAACATACTGTTCAAGTGGTCAGGCAAACTGTGTATGTATGTATGTCGCTGTAAAAATGTGATAATTAGACGTAATTAATTAAATTTGATTAGAATTATGTATAAATTTGCTTTTATTTTTCGACATGTTCAGTCTTATTATGGTTTTCGTAGTCGTGACGAAATCCACACATATGTATGTATGTATGTTCGATTATAGAAAAAAATTTGTATCCAAAACTAAAACAAGTTTTCATATTTAGTTATTGTTTTCCGTACAAATTCCCGAACATCAGATGTGATTAATCAACTTAAAACTAGATATGTATGTTACCACATACTCGTATCAAAAAATTGTTAACTTTAAAAACAATTGCGTAATGATATATTATCCACATGAAACCTTTTAAAATGCATAAATGGTATAAAAATTTGTTATTAAAGTAGTATTTTTTTTAAATAATTTATTTTACAAAAATAAAAATCCCGAAATTTTTAACTAAATCCCGAAACCCGGGATTTCCAAACATCTATTCCGATTCGTATCCCTAAATTCTAACGATACTATTTGCGCATGCCGCAACTGTGAATTAAGAAGTGTTCATTCAATGTTCATAATTTACCGCACTTTTGCAGTGAAAAATGTTTACTCCAGTGTTCGCTATAACTGTCTAAATAAGTCATTCTTACTAGAGATGGGCGCGTGTCGTGTTTTTTTCATGACACGAGCACGCACGACCCAACACGAAGTGTTCGTGACAAAAACTCTGATTTCGTGCGTGTTCGGATCGATTCAAAACGAAACGATTTTAGATGTAAAATATGTACGAATGAATTTCCAGCAGGGAAGAAATTTAATATTTTATATCGTCAAACACACAACAACAGCATATTTGTTGATATTGTATGGGCCTCTGAAGCTTAAAGTTCTGTACTTAAATCAATGGTACTAGTAGATAGTACCAGCTGACAGTGCCAACTTGGTGCCATATTTTAAAAAGCGACTCTTGAAAAAAAAATCAATAAAATTTTCTTATTTTCAAATGCCAAATCAATAATATTGCGTGTTGTGCAGTATCGTGTTGACAAAATTTTTCGCGTGCGTATTTCGTACGTGTTGAGCGTCTTGGTATTCGTGTTCGTATCGCGTCATGTTGGAAAAATTCGACACGCGCCCATCTCTAATTCTTACCGTTGTGATCGCACAAATCGATAGTGAACACCGAATTTGGTGAACACTTTAAAATTAAATGATGCGGAATCTGGCCAAGGGTGTTATATATAAGCATTGTTGCCATTTTGGCACACGGATGGAAATCATGGTACAATTGCACTTTTGTGGTACATTTTTGACCTCGTTGGTACCGTGGTACTACCGCGAGTTAGTTGGTACAATTTAAAAAGGCCAATGTTTCATTATATGGTAACATTAATTTTGCCTATGTTGTCTTTAAATTTTTTGTATGTGTTTTATTTTCGGCGGTCAGCTTTTCTGTTTTTGTTGCAATGCCGTTGTCAGGGCAAATTCATGTACCAGTTGGTGTGAAGTCTGCAACAAAAAAATCTGTGTATTACTTTGACAGCACCTCGTACATGAACTCGCCTTGGCTGTGGTTATATTTATTTTTGTTAACTGCATATCGCTCCTTTACTTCAATAGTGTGTTTTAGGTTTCATCGCGCATTTTATGGTGCATGTAAATAATAGGTCTGTTAATAAGCAAAATTTATAAAATAACCGATCTCTAACAAGTATAATCTACGAATTTACCCGTATGAATGTAATATTTAATATATTTTTATGTTATTTTTTATTTTTTATACTGAATTTTTATACACATTTTTGTTAAGTTTCTGTTTTTTATTGTTTACTTCTGACTTTTTACACATTTTTTTACGTGTCCGTTCTTATTAAGAAATATTTTAAAAAAATGGTACCGTCATGGTCCAAAAAGTACATTTTGTTTTCACAGTTGGTACAAAATCCAAGAAATCATTTTCCTTCCCTGTTTTGGCATTTTCACTGCCAGATCTGGCATTTTCATTACTCGAAAAGCATTCAACTCTTGAAAATTTCTGCCAAATACTTTTTTGCAGAATTCTCTTTCTGTCTTTCTTTTATACCGACGAGTAGAAGAGAAATTGTAGACAATATAACTACTACTAGAATTTTAGTGTTGACATAAAGGCACTTGGTCCCAGTCTTAAGCTTAAATTAGACGTGACATAGCGATAACGCCATAGCCATAACCAAACCAAAATTCAATTGGTTTCTATGGTGAAAGTTATGGCGAGTCTCTCTCACTCTCACTCTCACTCTCACCATAGAAATCAATTGAATTTTGGTTAGGTCATGGCTATGGCGTTATGGCTGTGTCACGTCTAATTTAAGCTTTACTGCAGGGTAGATAATACCAAAAACCTACATATGTATGTATGTATGTATGTATATATGTATGTGCTATTACACAGGTAGCATTTTGTATCATAATCCAATCGTTTCCGAATCAGCTTGACGGGAAAAATAACCGTATATGAGCTCATTTTTCGATCATAAATGATACTCCCGTTGTGAGAAAATGGTACCCTACAGATCAATCATACCAAAGATTCAGTTATGATACGATTTGCTGATAATTTTTGAGCAATTTTCATATTAAATCATTTAAATCACCTTTTTGCGGTTTGCATGATGTTCCTCTATTTTCAAGAAATCATTATTTGATCATATAGATGAATAATAAGTGAATCCTCTTTCAATCGCCCAAGTGATAAATCACTTTTTAATCATCAAAAGCGATCTGTAGAGAATCATATAAGATATTTCTGCCAAAAATGATCACCCAAATGCTAGCTGGGTAAAACACCTGTAAATACTAATAAGTTTGTATAAACATGAAATTCAAAACTATTGCAATAATTTTTTTTAAATTTAAATCTGGCATTACACTTTTATTCTGTAGAATTTTTTTGAAGGATCTAGCATTCTCTCATCGTCATTTTTTGGCAACACTGTACATAAGAGGAACTACGAGTATACATATGTATGTGTTTTTCAGAAATCTTGAGTGGACCGTATGATGATGCAAACTAAAATTGCATTTAAATTATTGTTGGTAGACAGTTCGCTTTTAAAGCAAATAATAATTTACATGGTATTTTTTATTTTTTCAAATATACTCACTCTCTTCCCGCAAGACGGTGCATCGCCTACAAATGGCAGCCTTGCGCCAATTTGCCTTCTACTCCCCTGTTTGCTGACCAAACGATGGCAAAAGTCGCCAACCCGTCTCCAACGCCGCCTACCTCCGCCACATGAAGTAGGTAAGCGTTTACTGTTAAGCGGTATCGTATAAAATTCTGCACAATACCGGTGTTGAATAAGTTCCGAAGGCAAACGGATTTGTAACAAGATGTCGCGGAAATTACTGCATCTAGCAATAATTCTTTTTTTTTATATTCCCTCTTTGAATTGATGTGTTTCCCAAATGCTCGCTGCTCGCGTTTTGCAGTAGATTTATGCTGGTCGATTTAATCGAATTTCAAATTCATACGAATAATTATTGTTGGGTGGTTTTATTGATAAGTTTTTACTAAGAAGAACAACTTCTATGTATATGATTGCAGTGTTGTTGGTGTTCAGAAGTAGTTAGTGCAATTCCAACATTTTGCGATTTCTTTTTATGTCACTCAGCTGACAGATGAGATTTTCAATGGTCCGTGACAGTTTACATGAATGACAGCCCCGTGATAATATTAGTTGTGGCTTTTTTGAGTAGTGGAGGTTGTGGTAGTGTTTGATTTTGTATTGTTATCAGTTTTTTCTCTTTCTCTTTATTTTTCCTTTTTTTGTGGCCTTTTGTGTTTGTTTTATATTAGATGGCTTCAAATGGCATCGAAGCCGAGCCTCTTCGACTTGTTGTGTTTCGATTTAGGTTTTTTTTTTCTATGTTGTATGAACAGCGTTCCCTTTGGGAAATTTTGTTGTTACTGTGCGCAGAAAAACCAGCATTATAAATACAACAAGTAGAAATATTTCACCGATTCGCGATGCAGTTGAAAAGTCATACGACGAAACAAGGCTTGAGTGATGCACTTCTCGTAACAAATGAAATGAATGTCATTTTTTTTTTAGTTTATTGGCAGTAATAAAGAGGGAATTTCATGTCTGCCCTTGTGGCTAATTGTCTGTCAGTTTGACTGTCTATTAGTTTTTTCTAAATACATAAGATACATAAGTGTGCACGTACATATATTTTAAAAGCTATAAATGCGATTGTGCACTGCTTCCCTCTACGAGTAAAGTGCGGGCAGGGAATTTTTAATCTTCTTTAATATTTTTGTACAGGAAAGCAGCTGTAGAAAATCTTTTGCTTGTTTTATAGTTTTTCTTTTATTATTTATTATGCATTTTTGCTTAAAGGTTTGTAAAATATTGCACTCAAGAAGACAAGCACTTTTTTATTATTCTTATTGCGAGTATTATTTTTTTTCCTGCAAAAATTTACACAAATCTAAATGACCGTTTATGCACGTCCGTTAAGTCTGAGTAACGTGCCATTTTTAATGCCGCAATGTTGATTTAACTGAAGCCTCTTCATAATATCGAGCACAAAATGTGTTTGAAGAGGTGTTTGCTGACTTTCTGTTGCCTAGTAAGAAGCCCACACAAAATATGGAAGAAGGAAAAAATTAAAGCGTAGCGCTTGTTCGTAATTTTAAAGGATCATGTTTTAGTTCATTGCTTACGCTTTGTTAATATGCAGTGCACTTGGGCTGCAAAGAAAAAAGAAAGGAAGAAAGAAAATCTGATATTAAATTTGAACAATTTTTCATAATAACTATTTTAATATTGTGCACTTTTGTTGCACTGATATGAATAAATTTCAGGAAAAATAATAATAAAACATAAATTAATGACAGAAATAATAAACACAAATTTCGAGATAGAAAGTTTGCCAGTCAATGAAAGAAGACTTGATGTACATACATAAATATTTTTTGTTAAAAAATGTGTGCAAAAACTACTGGTAACACTATAAAATTGGGTCAAAAGAAAAGACTACTCCATTCGTAAGTATGGTTAGAGTAAGTATTAAAAAATCAAAGGCTCCTGATGTTGTGGGTATGGAAATTCAGCTTGATGTTTGGTGAACTTGTCATATTGTTGAAGGATAATTTTTCTTTTTGTATGTTGACAGTTCGGGTAAGAATTTTATGATATTTTATATGGAGTTTGACGGAAGTGGTGAAGTCAGCTGGTGATCAGCTGCTCTGATATGGCCACCTGATACTGAATACCACAATTCTAAGCGAAAATTTTGTTGGAAGCAGCTTTTTTTCAAACTTGGTGTGTGAGATGAGATTTGTTTCGAAGATGCATATGATAAGCTGATTTCAAAGAAAAGAGAGGTCATCGATTTGGTATTACAAAAATTTACAAATATACCACATTTGTTTCTCTAAATGAGGTCAAATCAAAGTTTTTGACGCTTTTTAATTAAAATACTCTTATACCATTATATTTTTTTTTTGCGAAATAGTACCGAAAGTTAGCTAAAAATTTTACAGTGGGTAGATATGATCACTGTGAGTCATTTTCGTGCAAAACGTGAAAGTTGCACAATTTTGAGTTAACAACTTTTAGCGGAACATATATGTATGAACATATCGCTCATTTACTCAAAGAATGTCATAACTGGAAAAAAAAACAAGTTTGCCAGAAAACACGTTCGGTGATATGGTTCATTGAATTTATTTTCGTATGATCTTGTGGGTCCGGTTAGGCGTGAGCAAATGCGATCTATTTATATGACTGTTCGCTTAGTCTTGTTGCTAAGCTGATTAGTTTGTTAGGAGATGGAAACGAGGGGAAAAGAAAACTTTTCCTGTTCCCCTCGTCTCTCTCTCTCTCTCTCTCCTAACAAACTAATCAGCTTAGCAATAAGACTTGCATAGTGTAAACTAGGACTTAAAATGCATATACATTAAATATTTTTCATTTACTTATACATATGTACATTAGGGCTATACCCAAGTTTTAGCCCTAGCACAACGCAAAGGCAAATTGTGTGTTACTTACAAAAAAAAAAAAAAAAAAAATATCAGGTCATTTTGTAATAAAACTAAACTAACTAAATAAGCTAAAATGATAAAGTGAAAAATCTTGTTTAGTTACTAAATATACATACGGTCTTATTCATCAAAAGTTTGAAATATTTTTGTAAAATTTTGCGCACGAGAATATATAATATACTTCAAATAAAAGCTTGAAGTCTTGGCTAAAACCGGTAAAAAAGATGTGTGACACAATTAAAAACATACTGTAATCAATACGTGTAAAACCAAAAAGAAGTGTTAGTGCTGTACAAACAATCAAAACAAATGAAAATTGCTCGTTATTCGAGTAAATTTTTTACACATGACATAAAGAGTCTTGTGCATTTTTTTGTAATCATTTAAATTTTTTGTTTTAACTTCATAGAAAATTAGTAGTGAAAAATATATTTTAGAAAGAGAGTTCAAAAAAATATAGTTTACACGAAAACAACTAAAAGTTATTCATTTATTTCAATATCCGAATCAGCAGCACTACTTACTGAATATAGAGTGGTCTTGCCAGTATCGAAATCTAAGTTTTTTTAAAACTTATTCATACAATTTTAAAATAAACAGAGTTTAGCCTAAAACTGTTTTATACCTAAAATAAAAAACTTTTATGAATAGGTCCGATAGACTTTAAATTTAACTCGGACTTTGCTTTGCATAGTGTATAAATGTCTTGTAATTATTTAGTATAAAAAAACAATGTATTTGCGCTTTTTGGATAAATAAATTTAAAAAACTGATTTCAAACTTTAACTCGTTTTATGGGTGAACTTTTCTGACAACCGCGAAAAAGTAATATGTACTATTTTTTTAAATAAATTGCAACGACCTGGTCAACTGTGCTACGGGCCATATTGATATTTGCAAAACGTTTAAAAAAAGTAATAGCCCTAATGGACATACATACATACATACATACATACATATAGATGTATGTAGATACTTATTTGTAATTGCGGTATGTCTAGCTGTGCATCTCTTACCATACGCTTACGCAGCTTTGTATGTATGGATGGATGCACATATATCTCACTCATGGACGAAGAAGAGGCACTATCATGAACATCCTGCCAGCGAACTCTTGGCGTCTAAACAAAACGAAATTGTTCGAATACAATCGTCGCATGTTGTTGCTTGTTTGCGGAAAGAAAAAAATATTAAATGAAATAGTAAAAAACAAGAAATAAACAAAGAAATAACATTACAATATGACCATGTGAAAGGACCGAGCAAATCTTTTGCAACCACTGCATTTGTATTGTAACTAAGAATGAATGTAAGTACGAGTATGTATGCATGCATGGCAGTATTATTTAGTGATGGACTCTGTCGGTTTTTAATGTATGGATGTGAATACAGAGCACATAGTACATGCTTATATTTGATTGTTGGTCCTTTGCAATTTAGCTGCAGATACACACACATACACACATACATATGTATGTAGTACATTTGTATATATGTATAATGTACTTACATTCATACTGATTTATCTAAGTTTGTCTCCAGCTTCCATTAGGAAGACTTTAGACGCCATTATATTAATGATGCCGTCTCCCTGCCAACTTTTGCAACTAAACACACCATTCAACACTAGACTGTGCCACATTCCAGTCATTTCAGTCATGCTTATTGCAATTGTGATCAAAATGCAGCAGCAGCTGAAACAGCAGCATGCAAAATGTCTACACAATTGTCTACGTTTGGGGTTGGTGGCGTTGACAGCTTCCAAAGTTCGTTGGCAGCAGCAAAACGTAACGGAAAAAAATGTTTAATTTTCTATTCCTAAGACCGACAATGCATAAAACAAAGGCGGGAATAAAAATCACTAAATCAGTGGGGTAAATTGTATTTGTTTTGCAAGCACATGCAAACATACAAAATTATTTCTCAAAAATATGCAACAAAAAGGACTTAGTAAAAATCCCAGCAAGAACATAATAAAAGTAGAGCAATTTGAGTTGTTTAAATATTAAAACATTTGCACAACCTTAACAACTATCAACACGTATTGCATTTTTTCTTATTTTTTTTTTGTTCGCTTGGAATGTTGAACAGGAACTGCATATAAAAATAAGTATAAACTGCGAACAAAAGAAGTTGTCAGGTATTGTTTTCTATATTTATATGACCATTGTTAGTTAAGTCGCCCATTGCAATATGACTAAAGTCGAGTTTTCTTTTTATTCCTTAACATTTATTTATTTTTTTTTTACGTATACGAGTACAATTTCTTATAAGAAATTTCTTTTTTCATCACCAACCAACCACCCCAACTGCAACTGTCCTGTCATGTTTATATATGTATGTATGTATGTATTTTATTTATTTTGTTTCTTTTTGTGATGATGTTGCGGAAATAAACAAAAAAAAATATTTAAACATTGTATGGTTTGATAAAACAGGACATGAAAACATCCTGTCTGTTTATGGGAGACATAAAAATTGAATACACAGCTTCAGGACAAGACTACTAAGACAATAATGATAGTTTTTGATGGCGAAGGCAAGACATCAAAAGGAATCAAAACATTTCGATCAAGTAGGTCATAAAAACGTTTTTGCAATTAAATCGATATGGACAATAAATGCTCGTAGTTTTAAAAGCTGAGGGAGAGGTACCAAGAAAACAAGATACCACAATTGCTTTAGATATAATTTAATAGATGGATAAAATTCATGTTTGAAATTTGCGATGATTATCAAGTTTTTTTATTCATAGAGGTGTTGACTTGTATGCACCTATAGGTTGGCTGCCGAAACGCGGTATTTATATCGGTTAAAGATACACAGTTGAGCAACATTTTAGCCATGAGCATCAATTATGAAACCGATGCGCTATTGCATGTTTGCGACATTTTAAATATTTGTTTAGGAATCGTGTTCACCGTTAAAGTTTTGCACTACGATGGTATGCCCACCATCCTGTTCAAATTTGTGCAAAATTGGACATGCAAGCAATATTAACTACTCCTCGAAAGTATGCTATAATTTCTTACGTTTATAAGAACACTCGATGTGTTTGTTGTAAATTCCAAGCGAAAGAAATGCCACTGGCATTATTTTGCATGAAAACTTAGAATGTTGAAAATATATTTCACATTTTTTTCCCAAGAGAAACAACATTTTTTTTCATGAACAATTCATGCGAATTTTTTGATAAATATTTTGACAGCATTTCAAGTGAAATGTTGAACAGAGTACGAACGAGTACCACCAGGATATATGAAAGAAACACTATACTTCGTTCGAATATTAAGCAATTAACGTTTTCTAATCTAGCTATATATGTACATATATACAAACATACATAGATATATATTTTTTTTAATATATCGTTACCTTAATATAGAAAGGCTCTATCTAACTCATTATATTTTTAAATCGAGATTTTTGCATTTTTCGATACATATACAAAAAACTCGATTTCACAAAAATAATGAGTTTGAGAATTTCTGTATTAAGATAACGATGTGCATGATAATTTACATACATACATATGTGCGTATTATGTACATGGATAAGCTATAATTTACACAACAGAGGCATATGTATATATGACATGCTAGGTCAAGGAAGCCAGTTTTGAGATAAACGCCTTCAAAGTTTATTGATGATATCTCGGGAATGTTATGAGATAGAAACTTGAGACTTTTTTGTAATCATATAATAATTGCAATATAATTTTTTTAGTTTATTTGAACTTTATAAATTTGTTGCAGATAGTTAAAAGTTACTTAAAATACTTAAGATTGTCCTCTAAGTAGCCTTAGCATCTATCTGGTGGTCCTTTTTCACCTAGAATGGTCATCTCAGTACATATAGCATGTATTAGTTGTTAGAAAAATTTAAATTAATTTTTTTTACTACTTAATTCCAAACTAAATCATGCTAAGTTTACTTAAAAAATTTAGAAGGTACGTTTTTTAAACTTGACAAATTATGCTAAGTACACTTTTGCTCACAACTTTTGATAGAATAGTCCGATTACTGTCAACATTTTACAGAATAAAGTTAATAAAAGATGAATTCAGAAATGCTTCTCCCAGCAGAACATGCTACGTCGACTTAGCATGTTTTGGAATGGGGCCGTCGATATATGGCAGTATATCGAGCCTTATTTTCGATTTTATCGGCAGCGCCAAAAATTAAAGGGTTCAGAAGAAGTTCTTTTTTCAAATATTCAAATATGTTTTTGTACGTAAATTGTTGCTTACGATAAAATTGAACAGCACGTATCTTAAAAGTTATCAACAATTTTGCCATTGCGATAATTCTAAAAAAACTATTGGTAGGCCCATAAAATTTTAATTTCAATAAAAAAGTATGTTTTCGTAACATTTTGCTTACGATAAAATCGAAAATCAGGCTCGATATTAAAGATTGACATTTCGGACCAAAAGACTCTTACATTAAAAGGACATATTATAAGCTACTCTACAGGAATATTAAATATTGCGAAAATGGCTTCGTAGGAAACTAAAGTGTGTACATACATACATATGGCTCATTTACTTCAACAACGACATAATTCAGAATTAATACTTATATCGCTATTCAGATTGTGTAAAAATATTAAACAAATATCTTGTTTACTCGACTCGTGGGAGAAAAACCAACCGCCTAGCTCGCGATGTCGACAAGAAATTTTCTTTCGCTTATTTATATTGAAAACAAAAACAAAATAAGAACATTTGTTTTTGTTTTCAATATAAATAAGCGAAAGAAAATTTCTTGTCGACATCGTGAGCCAGGCAGCAAATTTTCTTTTTCCAATAAATTGTGTGCAAATTGAAAACTTTTAACTTGTTTTCTTTAATATTAGGGTTTCTGAGTTATGGCGTTGTTGAAATAAATGAGAGATATGTACTTGTACTTATGGAAGCAATATCCTTTGTAATCAAAATATTTAACAACTTGGCTTAAGCTTTACATTGTCAACAAAAGCACTTCAGATGAAGATACACACGCTTCACACACACACACACACACACACACACACATACACGCACATATACACACTACGGATAATTCCTTGGAATTTAAAAAGAAATATCAATAATTGACAATTGATACATCAGAAACCAAACGACAAAGGCAAAAAGAAGCAAGGTTTTGTTTACAGCTTTCCTGGCTCCAACAGTCGAAAACAAAAAATGTTCAACAAGATAACACATACAACAACAAAACAGTTTTATAAACAATGAATAGGCAATATCAACGAAACATTGCGAGAAACAATAGATGCTGCAAGAGTATCCTTTAACCAAAATAACACACAACACACACACCCACCCACACACTCTAAAACAAAATACATACATACGCATACAACAATCAATACATATTGTTGGACGAACTATTCGACTACCTTTTTTCATTCTCTTTTTTTTCCTTTATTTTTCTTCTTCTTCTCTTGTGTAGTCTTTGCTCTGTGAAAAGATTAAATTTTTTTAGGGAAACGGCAAGAAAGAAAAGAAAAATTCCAACAGAAACTACAATTATTATAACTACATGTACTTGCTGTAAAAAATTAGCAACTTTAAGACAAAATATTATTCTGACACGCATGGATGAGTGGGTACACCGCAATCACACACCTACAGACATACATATGTTCATGTGTACAAATACATATATATGTATATATTTTGTTTGAAAGCAAAAAACGTCCTGCCAAGGAACTTTAGGCTTATCACACGACATTTCACAGATATTTGGGAAATGGTAGCAAATAACTAATCAAATTAGTTAGACAAATAAGCAATCGCTTTAACACTTGAAATGAGAAAAAAAAATCAACTTAAAAGGAGCAGCAACAGCTTCATAATTTATCAGTATCAAGTTTCCACCACAGTACATTTGATTGATTGGTCTTGTTAGATTTTTAGGGGAAAAAATCACTGTTCTTATTTTAACTCCAAACAACAAGCAACAAATTATAATAAATAAAACTCATACACGCTCCGAAAATTTGTTGTGCGTCAATGAAATTCTCGTATTGTTTAAGAACGAGATTCCCTTGACTGCGTGCGTCTCCACTAGAGTAGACAAATGAAATAATAATGAAAATATGAAAGCAGATGAATGAAGAAAAAAAAATAGATTGAAAATGTGTAACATTTTATTGCAGAATTAAAGCTGCTTTTGTAATTGATTTTCTCGTGTGATTAAAACCTACATTTGTTTAATTCTTTTGCGATAACAGGCAGTTGAACTGAT
This sequence comes from Tachina lurida, assembly GCA_944452675.1. Taxonomy (NCBI): domain Eukaryota; kingdom Metazoa; phylum Arthropoda; class Insecta; order Diptera; family Tachinidae; genus Tachina; species Tachina lurida. Next base: position 1,913,273 of record OX101752.1, read on the forward strand.
CTCTAGACAAGCTTTAAGTATTTCTTTTCACAAAGAAAAAAAAAACCAGGCGGCAGTAAAGATTTTATTATACATACATACATACATGTAAGTACATATGTATTGGTATAATGAATTAAATTTTTAACTGTATCACTATTTTTTCGTTCACTTATTTTTTCCCCTTCATTTGGTTTTTACTTATTCTTTCTGGACTCCAAGCGAATCAAATTTCTTCTATTATTTTGTTAACTTGATATCTCACTTTTTTCATTTCTTCCATTTCACACTCACATACATTAATAAAAATTTATTTTCTTTTCACTCTTTTTAATATATTTTTAATAATTTTTTAATATTATTTTCTTTACTTTTTCCCTTAAGATTTTCTCCTCAATTTTTTTCTTCTTTTTCTTTGAGAATATATTGGCACACACACTGATTTATTTGAAATTAATTAATTTTCATAGCTGCATAATTATTATTCTTTTGTATTTATTGCAATAAAAAATCTTCTTCTTCGGCACACTTTGTACACGCAACGTTTAACCAAAACGTTTTCTTCAACCCGCGGGCTCTGAGGCAACTACTGTCAGCTTGCGTATGGAGCATGCAGGATTTCATATCAACATTAGGATTTTGCCTTTTGACTCTTCTTTCAAACAACATTTCTCAACTACACGCGAGCGACATTCTACACCAAAGCTACAAACAAGAAAGGTTAAAATAACAAGCGGAACGAATGAAGAATATTCACTCTCTGCCAAATCTCAGCAAGAATACACAACAAACGAAACGCACCCAAAGCGATGCTGGCGCACACACTGTCCATGTCCATGTCCATGTTCTCAACCAACATGCGCTGACTCTCTCCAGTTACAGAGATTTACATCTACATAAATAATTACATGTGTATGTATGTATGTATGTATGTAAGTGTGTGTGTGCCTTTATATCTTTTTAATTCATCTCAGGAAAATCTCTACTCTATTAACACAAATAAACATGTTTTCCAGACGAAGTTTAACTCGTGCGAGTATTCATGTTTTGTTTCTGTTGTATTTTATTTGGATGTCATGTATGTATGTGTGTATGTATGTATGTATTTTTGGAGTATTTATTTCCTCCCAGACTTTGTGTGGTGTGGTGCTGTGTTGTGTTGTGTTACGTTGTTTTTATATCATTTTTTTTCATTTCTTTTTTTTTGTTTTTGTTAATTTTCTGTAATGTATATTTTTTGTAATTTAGGTTAAAAAGTATCTGGTACTAACGCCCTTTTTCGAGAGGTCATTTCATTATTACATTCCTTATTTTTTCTTTTTTTTTAAATGGATTGAATGAAACACGTCCGTAATTACGAGTAATTCTTCTTAAATGTTAAATATTTGAAAATAGAATTTTATTTATTGAATTTGTAAAATTTCATCACACAAAAATCAATAATGTTTCAATATTTAAGTTTAAATATGTTCGGGTGCTTCTTGTGATTAATAATAAATAATACTTCTTCCACAAACAAATATTTGAATATTTTTTCGGAAATCTGATTTCAGTTAAGCAAATTCAAGGAAAACAATAGCAATCAGATGTTAAAATAGGGCGTTTTACCCATACAAAGCAGACGGATAGGGAAATAAAAGAAAACGGAAAGTGAAACAAAACAAACAAGTTAAGCAGAAATGTGTAAAGTAAACATTTGGCTGCACAAGATATTGCAGAATTTTGGAGATTTCACTCAAATAAAAATATTTTACGCTCTTGCTTCTCTATCGCACTTGTTTCTGTCCCTCAGAGTTACCGATTGATTCTTTTTTTTTTTTTTTTTTTTTGTTCCCTGTGCACAATCATATAAATTTCACTGAGAACGATAGAATTTAATTACATAAAATATCATATGCAGAAGAGAAGTCAAAAAAAAAAGAGAGCGGACACATTAACAGCCACATGTACCCGTCCAATTGTTCAATCACATGTAAACAAACTTGTTAAGACAAAGCAGCCTGTCTGTTTAGTTTTTCACAAGCCCAGCTAATAATTTACATACAGGGCGTGGATGCTGCACATGTGAGTCCGCGTTACGGTCGCTCTGTCACAAGGAATGAACTTGTATACAGAAATAAATGAAATTCCGGTACACATCACAAAGAATAATAAGAACACAAAAAAAGAATGTATGTATGTATATCACAGAAACTAAATTATTATGTATTTTCTTTGTGCGTCACTTAATGTCCTTACGAAGCTGCAAACACGCACACAAGAAAACTGAAGACGCAGCTCAAGCAGATACTGTGACTGCTTCACTGTCTGAGCTTAAGTTTGGTTATGATTTCCTTCCGCACACTCTTAAATAAATACTCGTACTTTGGTATTTCAACTTTGTTTATAACATCAAACTAGTTATTCGGTTTATTTATCTATTTTACGAGTGATGAAGCAACTATTTCTTACATTTCATATGAATGAACTTGCTTGATTCTGTGCATTTTAATTCTGTTCTACATTCAAATATTTTTGCGTGCATGCATAAGCATATGCATACATTTGAATATGTATGTGTAAGTGCATGCATGTGTGGATAAGGTTCCTTCAGGACAAAAACATCAATATATCATATTTAAGATTCGACTGCAGAGCCTAGTACTCTGTTAAAATTTGTGAAAAAACGCTGAGCAACATTGATTATGTCGTATGAAAATTTTTGCATCCAAGCAATATAAGGTAGCCCTGGGAAGTATGCTACAATTTGCTTGTTGTAAATTTCATGAGAAACAAATGGCAATCAAGGCTGAGTCACAAGGCTGTTCACTGACAGCTAAGTTGAAATACGTTCAATACGTCAACGCAAGCAATCCTATCGAAGCTGTTCAAATGCATCCGTTAACAAAGTACTCATTGTGTTTACCTTTTCCGGCGGATTCTATGTGACTCGAACTTTATATTGTTTCCCATGAAAACTTAAATGCTCCGAAAGAATTTTGTTTTACAATGAAACAATTTCATTAAAATTTTTTCACAAATCTAGTGATAATTTCACAAATCCAATGAAAATTTCATGAATATTGTGAAAGAATTTCATTGGAATTGCTTTGTTGGTATTTTGGTTTCGTAAGAATATTTTATTGGATTTATGACAACAATATTTTCTAATTATTAAGAAACCCCATTATATTTAAGTTATTTCATTCTTTTCATGAAATTATTTTATTGTTTCGATGAAGTTATAGTACTGCATTAATTACACTGTTAAATAAATTTGATGAAGTTTTCAATAAAATAATTTTGACGAAACTGGTTTCATTAAGCCAACGAAGCGTGACGTTGGTTGAATTTTAATGAATTTTTCATTAGACTAATGTAATTCATAGAATTTATGCCGAAATTTCTTTCAGTGTGGGCTGTATCAATAATGAGCTGTCTGCTGATTAGTTATAAAGTTGTTTTTTGTTCTTTTATTTTATTTTTTTTTTCATTTGCTGGATTGTAATTTTAGATAAATACTTTTGTTTTTTAGTTAATTTTTTATTACTCATGTATCTAGAATGTTATTGTTAATTAAATGGATGATGAAAATCTTATGGAAGCAGAAGCATCTGCTTGTGATTATGGCAGCAATTAGGTTCCAATTAAACGTGCCATAACCAAAACCATACAAATCCGCTGTTCGAACCCAACTATTGGGCAATATTGTATTTTATTATAGGTATTAGACGTGTCATAGCCATAATAACATAGCGATTTTCAATTGGTTTCTATGGTAATGGCTATGGAGTAGGGCGAGTTAGCTAAAATCAAATACAGTGTTGCCCCTAAGTTTAGTTACAACAGCTGTTTTGTATGGTTATGGCTATGCCACGTCTAATTTAAGCTTTAATCGCAATAACCAATTGAATTTTGGTGTTTTGCCATAACCATAAACAGCTGTTTGTTGACTGCACAAAATTGTTGTTGAACTTTTGAAATGAATAAGCAAATGAAAATACGAGTTTAAACAACTATTTATGGTTATGTATATCGTGCCATAACCACCAAAACGAGCTTAACCGACTCATATTTTGGAGCTAGTTTTTTTTTACGAAATCGATAGCAAATAAACAATTTTGGTAAATAAATAAAGTTCGAATATTATGTCTTATTAAGCTTTTTTGGCGGTTATGGCAGAGTATGGCAATGGTTATGGCTATGGAAATGGTTATGGCATGTCTGATTGAACCTTAACTTGTTTGAAATGATAAATTAAAATTGTAATTTATTTCGTTCCCGTCATTATTTATAAATATTGGAACTATCTCGTTTATAATGAAGTTTTATTTGGACACAAAATTGAATAAGAAAAAAATGTTCGTCAAAGTGTTTATTAAATTATAATAGTTTAATTCTAATATGTTAATTTGGTTTTAGCTCAATTTTCGCCTGACCGAAATAATAAATGCATTTGTTTTGGCAAGCAAGCTAACGAAACGATGAATTTTCGAAAAATAGTTTCAAATTTCTGTTTAAGATTTTTTATTTTAGTTTTTTTTATGCTTGAATGTGTGCGAAAAGGCGGTACATATATTGTTTTTCACATTTATAAAAAAAAAAACAATTCGACCCAAATTTGGAAGCAAACATTTACGGAAAGCCTCAGCGCTACAAAATCTGACTACGCAGTTTGACTAGGAGGACTTCGATTGCATCCAATTCCTGAATGTATGTAATAGTAATGTTATACCATAAACCACCAAAAAAAATATTGGATCTCGCACTTCCAGAAAAAAAGAGATAATGACTTAATATAACTAATAATATACTACCCAGTTATATAATGTACGATGCAAACATCGCGATGTCTATTGCACTAAAGCGAAGAAATTTCGAAACAAAATTGTGCGATATTTCTTCGCAAATCGAAAAAAAGTCGAATGTTCGCTATAGCTTCGAACTTCGAACTTCTGTCGATAGTTTTTCGAATGTGTGACCGTAGCCGAGTGGATGTGTATCAACCTGTTAGTATAGAGGTACCAAGTTCAAGGCATGACATCACTGTAAGTTGAAAAATAAAATAAGAACACACACTTACATATGTGTAAAAATTAAACAGAAAAAAATTTGCATGGATGTAACATGTTCAAATCCTGCAGCGTATAAGTTAAGGTGTTAAAAAGAAAATTAAATAAAATAAGTAAGTTAAAATAAATAAATTAAAAAATAAAAATACTTTTTGCGTTTTCTGCTGCCTTTTTGCGATATCCAAATTAGTTCGATATTCTCTCACTTTTGATATTGCTAGCGAAATTCGAGATCGAATGTTTTTTGGGACAAAACTGAGCGACTGGAGAACTTTTTTCGATTAATTTGTGAGTGTCACTCTCGATAGTTTTACACGATAAATATTCGAGATATATCCGAAATCGATATCATTAACGAAAGCCGTGTTCAACTGGGAGTAGTTACATATGCATATGCAAGTAAATTGTTTCATATACATATAAGTATAGGCACATACATACATATGTATATGGTCATGTGTATTCGTGACACTTGCATGTAGAACCTCATTCAATATCTTGAAAAGTATTGCAATTTGATTAAGCGACAGCAGATACATCATCCAGATCAGAATATCGTTCTTCATATTCTCAGTTTACCACTTTTATGCAGAAATCATCTTGAACTTATAAAAATGGAAATATTGTGGAGGTTAAATGTACATAAGTGAATAAATACATAACACATACATGCATAATATGTAAGGATAAACGTACGATTACGTTAAAGAAACTTGTTCAAAATCCAAGTTAAGCCAAACACATTTGCATCTGCCCTGTGTGTGTGTGTATGTATGTATATGCGCAAATGTATGTATATGTATATGTATTTATGCATATTAGAGTTTGTTTGTATTAAACATTTATGTATCGCTCATTTACTTGAACAATGTCATAACTCAAAAAGCTCAATTTTTTAGTTAATAATGCAGACTTAATCTCCATATATTTATTTAACATTCATTATTTAATATATTAAGAATTTTTTGTTTGTTTTGTGGGTTAAGCACATTTCGTTTCTGCTTAAGGAACTCGTTAGTACACCCAGAGAAAAAACAGCCTAAAATCAATAAAAATCACATTGAATTAATAAGAAACATTAGCGAAAGTCTAGTCATGTTGAAATTTCTTATTTCAATATGGAAAAATATTAATTCACAGTATTAATTTATTTATTTTTGAGTATCTCTCCCTCCATACATTTTGTATTATATTGAAAATTATTGAATTAATGTTACGGGTTCTTATTTTTAAGTTGTAGCTGTTCCCTGAGTGTAGACTTCAACAGACAATTTTTGGATTCAGCTAAACATTAATGCTTTTTTTACTTTCATTGTTATCCAATGCGGCAACAAACTGTAAAAAGGTTGTGGAACATGAAAAATTGATGCGAAATCGAATAAACATATTTGCTTTGTAAAGATTTTCGTCTCAGATTTTTAACTTATTGTATTTGTATACTTGATACTCATTAACATATTAGACCCTATTATGAGTTGCATTCGATTTTCGATCATCGATGGGTATCAAAGATCGAAAATCATATGTTAAATTCATATTATGATCCTCGGAAATTTCGCTGAGCAATGAATTTTCTATCGATCAGAATTTAGCTTTCGATGAAGTATTTTAATAGGAATTTTTTTTTAAATCTAAGTGTCAAAGAACATTTATCTATTTATATATGTATATATATTAATTTTTTTTTTGGAGAGGGTAGGGGAGCGGTAGCGAAGCACACCGGGTTAAGCTAGTTGTGAATAAAATCGACAAAAAAAAATTTGTGTTTGTGTACTTAAAGATAAATGTTCTTTGACACTTAGATTTAAAAAAAAAATCCTATTAAAATACACCATCATTGGTGGTGCAATATGAAATTTGGGTTTTGCCACGCCCCTCCGCCCGCAGACCGAAAATAAAAAATCAGATTTCACAGTGTCACCCGCCTGAATATTCTGAAGATTTCCTGAAAATTTCATCATAATCGACCCAGCCGTTTTGGAGTCCATACGTTACATACATACATACACACATCCTGTTTTATATATATGTATATATAGATAACGACGTTCTTTGTCAAATGATCGTCATAATGTCATAATGCCAAATCAAAATTTGTTCGATGAGCACTTTCGACTACAGTCGAGGATCGAAAGTTGCTCATAATAAGGGCCATTAAGACTTTCTCTATAAACATAGGAAGTTTTGTTTCTTATTTAAAAAATTTTGGCTTGAACTTGTCTGAAAAGTTCCTTAAACAGGAAAAAAAATTATAAACAGCAAAACAAAAAAAAAAAATCCGAATATCTTGTACATTCGACTGTTGAGAGGAAAATAAACTTATATCTTTCATTTAAGTTATGTGTAAATTGAAAACGTTAAACTCGTTTCCAGTAAAACTAATATTTTTGAGTTATGATGTTGTTCAAATAAATAGGCAATTTATATGCATGAGCATGTATGCATACATAAATATCGTCACCTAAAATCCGAAAAGGTACAACTAACAAAATTTTTAAAAGTATCTCTTTGCTTTATTATCATCGAATTGAATTACATTTGCACTCATGATTGTCCAATAGCAGGGCATTTTTTTAACGAATGTTAAATTGATCCCAATATCTAAATGCTCTGCAATTTAAACTATCACTATTTTTTTACAGACTTAAAAGTTGACGATATTTTTGAAATTCAAAGATTATTTTTATATGCATTTTATACTTTATGCAAAACATGTTCGTCGATAATAACAAATGACTGTACGATGCACATGCATGGGTTGTCTAATAAAAAATCTCAAAATTTGATTTTAACTTTTTCCTTTAATATACATACACATGTATACATACATACGTGTATGTATGTATGTGGTAGTAAATTATTTTTAAAGACATTTGCCGAAATCCTCAAAACATTACAATACCAAAAACAACAAATTTGCTAGTTATACAAGATATATTTGAAAAACAGCAATTGTAGATTGAGGAACGTGGACGACAGTCCTTGTGGTTATCGATGATAACAAGTCATGCTATTTGTTCTATTGATTGGTCTTAGTTTCATGTACCTTCTCTAAGGCATTATCGGAACACAAGCAAATATATTTAAAGCCACTGAAAGGCAAGATAATTATTTTCTTAAGAGTTATTTCGCAATATTATTTTTCCGAAATGCATTGAGTGTTTCAAGATTTAAATTTATTTCTTCAGGTCTTCCACACATACATACATATATTTACATATGTAGATATGTACATATGTATGTCACATTGAATCAATTTGCCTAAATATCATTCAAATAAACTTAATTGATGAAGTCTGTTGATTTATTAATAAGACTAAAGCTGATATCTTAATGGGACGTCCATACCAAAAGTATTTTAATTGAGTGATTTTTTGTAATTTTCATCTTAATACTTTAATGAAGCATTAACAATGGCATTAGCATACAAGTAATGAAACCACCTGAGCCTTCTGGTGACATTCAACATTCACATAGAGATTGTTTTACTGTTCTTAACCACACACAATCACGCTGTTATGAGCCTTAAAGACCGTTTCTATGATGGTTAGCACAACACAAAGGAACAAAAAAAAAACGATGGAATTAGCAGCTCTTGTTTGATACGAATATGGCAAGTAAGACAAATACAGATGTACAGTTTGTAAATATGTATGGATGTATGTATGTATATGTATTACCACCCTGCACACACTTTCTATTACGGAAGTAGTTTACAGATGGCACTTATTTTATTAAACTCGCAATCGTAATATGATCGATCTCCAGTGCTCGGTTTCCGAAGGTAGTGCAGGTTTTTTTTGAGGCCGTGTATACAAAAATTCCGTACGAGTGATTTTCTTTTTAAAAGCAACAAATGTTTAGCTCATTTTCCGCTAAGTTATTTATATCGGTTGTAGAGAACTTTCAATACTCTTAAGTAAGATTTGTGAGTAATATATAATTACGTTATATCAGATTTTAATATTTTATTGGTTTTTGCGTAGTTTTTTTCAATTTATTTTAACTTATTATCGGAGTATTTTGGTCACAGTGAAAGATAGAACAGTTGCCCAGTTACCCTATTTCAATATTTATTATTTAAAAACTGTCATTCAAACATCAATACAATGGTGTTCGCTGCAGTAGCGATGCATATTATTAGGCAGGTACAACTGATTCTTAACATTTGCTTGTCTAATGTCTTTTGAAATAGCTACCGCAACTAAAAATGTTTTTATCAGTTCACCATTACGAAGATTTTTCTTTGAGTTGTGCCCTTAACACACGAGCAAATATTTTCAAATATAATGAAAAGCTCTGCACTTACATTTAACACATTGCAATTCAATGATCCCATATACTCATATAAAACAACAAGTACAACTTGCATTTAGGCTTAGCACACGCCGGGTACATATTTAAATACTCTTTTTGTCACATTAATGTACATAGAAAACATTTTTGTAAATAAAGTACCAAAAAAAGGGATCCTAATAGTACGTTCAAATTTCAAAAATGTTCCAAGGCTCCATGTGAAATTTTTTCGACTTCAATTCAATTTCTACATTTACTGCTTCCGAGTATAAATGGGACACAAAAAGTTATAAAAACTAGTTTTCGCCTGTTTTATTCCCTTAAAAGTAAAAATATCAAAAAGTACCTCACACCTGTGCAATTATTTGTTGCATAAATTAAGATTAAGCTGGACTTTTGGTGCAAACTTTATTAGTTGATGGGAAAAAAATTTGAATTACAAAATTTCTTAAAGAATATATACATAAGAAGAGATGCTTACATGCTAAATTGTAAAATATACAAATTTTCAAGCTTTGCAAAGCTCAAAAATGAAGAATTTTTTTTTTTTGAAAATCGGTACTCAGGAATGGTCCTAGTACAGTATTTTAGGTGTCTAACACCATTTTCACAAAAATTGCCTTTCTAATGAAACTGAGCATATTGGCAGGATGGTTTCAGAGCTTATAACATGGACATGGGTACATACATGGGTAGGTAGAAACATATTTTGAGTTTTATACATCATATGTATAGATGTACACATATATCCCCTTTATTACAACTTAAAATTTTTTAAAAATCAGGAAATATAAAAGTTGTTCATTATTACAAGTTTAACTTAACATACCACGTAGGATAAACTTGCCTTTAAATTATTGCTTACTTTAGTTTAAAGTAAAATTGTACTAATGAAAAACTTTGTATACGACCGACAAAATCCTACTTTTAACTTATTTTAAGTTGTAATAATGACCCATAATGCTTTAATATTTTATTTTAAAAAAACACAAAAGCATAACCAAAAAAAAATATTAAAATAATTTAAAACATTATGACATTAGATTAAAGTTCAGCAAGCGAAAATAATGTGGCTAAAGGAAATTTTTTCTTCGATTACTTTAAATGTCGCTCTTGGTGTAACTATTAAATAAATACACATAAAAAACTTAATGGTGTGTTAGACTCTTAAAATGTGAAAAAATTTCATGATTTTAGTTTATTAGCGGCCTGTCCCACGGTGTCACCAGAAATTGTTCGATCGAATATTTATATTGAAAACAACAACAAATTTTCGAACGTTATTGTTGTTTGCAATACAAGTTGTCGATCGAACGATTTCTGGTGACATCGTGGGACAGGCCGTAAATAAAATTATTAAATAAGACCTTTCCAACTGTCTTTTTTATGTGATTCTTATAAAATATGTCATAAATCTGCTTTCCACTAATTTTAAAATATTTTACACAAAAAATTCTGTTTGATGCACACAAATAACATGTGTTGTGCATTTGCCATAACATTGATGCTAAAACTGTGATGGCAAGTCGTCATCAATCACAAGTACATCTTACTGTTATCAACCTTTTGCGAGACTTTCATCTAGAAGATTCGAAGGCGAGGCATCTGTAAGCTGCTGGCAGACTACTTAGAGGGTACAACCAGGCATACGTGTGTATACCTGTGTACAAACATACATACATATGTATATGTTTGTTCTTTGATATACATATTTTGAGTGAAAACGACGACTACTGTATTGTATTGTTTGATGTTATGGATGTTGGTTAGCATAGTTGCCAGGTATCAGTTTTGCTACGCTCATTCTGTCGGCAAAAGGATCCCGAAAATACCCAAAATCGAACAAATCACTTTTTACTGAAAGCAGTTTTTATTAAAGTGTATGTAAACAAACGAACTGAAAGCACAATTTTCTTAATTTTATTCAATTAGTAGTAGGGAACTGGGGCTCCGGGGACAATTAAAATTTTGAAATTTTAAAATTTTAATTACCCAAATTTTAAAATTCTTGGAAATTTGTGAAATTTGATACCCTTGAGTTTTCGGCGGCACGCTTTGATGTTTTTTTGTTTACATTAGGAATTTTTTGTTTACATTAGGAGTTTTTTGTTTACATTAACCCTTGTGGGAACGGGTGATTTTTTTCGAAGTTACATTAATTGTGTGAACGGGTGATTTTGTTTTTTGTGGGAATACGTTAAGTGGGTTCATAGGTTGGAGGTTTTTCTTTTTTGTAATGTGTATATATATGTACATATACATATATGACTACGGGAAAATCATGAATACGATTTTTCCTAGTACCAAAGGGAAAATCATGAAATGATTTTTCCTAATACTAATGGGTGTGAAATAGTGAAAATTAATTTTTCCTAATGCCTACGGCAATGCATGAATATTTTTCCTAATGCCTACGGCAATGCATGAATATTTTTCCTAGTGCCGACGGCAATGCATGAATATTATTTTTTTCAAATGCCGACGGCAAAACATGATTATTATTTTTTCAAATGCCGACGGGAAAATGATTTTTCATAATTCCGACGGGAAAAACATAAAAGTTATTTCTAATGCTAATATACGAGTTTAAGGCTGACCGTGATTTGGGTGGGTGGGGTTTTTGTCGTAATATATAACTGAGGGAGTTTATAGATGTGTCTGTCTGTCTGTCTGTTTGTCCGTCCGTCTGTCTGTTGTGCGAGGCTGAGATTGGCCGGGAGAGCGTGGTGTAGTTGAGGTAGATGGATTGAGTGTATACCTGTCTGTTGGAATTTGTGTGAGGGTTTGATTGACAGGGGGCGGGGTGTGGTTGTGGTAGATCGACTGCGTGTATGCAGGTGTTGCAAGTCTGTAGGAATTTAAGGCTTTGGGGTAGGTGAGGGTGTTGTTGTACGAGTAATATGTATCCATGGGAATTTGTGGATGTGTCTGTCTTGGGGAATTTAAGCGAAGCTGTTATTAGGAGGGGGTGTGGTGTAGTTGAGGTTGATCGACTGCGTGTATGTATGTCTATATGTTTGTAAGAGCTTAAGACTGATCGTGATTTAAGAGAGGTGAGGATGTTGTTGTAATATGTATACGTAGGAATCTGTATGTATGTATGTCTGTGAAAATTTAAGGCTGATCATGATTTAGGGTAGGTGAGGTGCGTGTAGTAATATGTAACCGTGGGAATCTGTGTGTATGTATGTTTGTAGGAGTTTAAGGCTATCAGTGATTTGAGGGTGTTGTCGTACGAGTGATATGTACCCGTGGGAATCTGTATGCATGTTCGTAGGAGTTTAAGGCTGATCGTGATTTGTGTTGTTGTCCGTTTTGTTTGTAGGAATGACCGTGAAAATTTTTGTATGTGATTTTTCTTAAATGAAATCTGGTATATATGTGTGTGTGTGTGCGTGTGTGTGCGTATGATTTTGTCACGCTAGTAGTTTTATGTACGTGTAAATAAATTGTTTTCAATATCGAGATTTGGTTCTATAAAATATTTTCATATATCTGAACTTCCCTAACCCTATATACATATACATAAGTATATTTTCATACTCACGGTTGCTGGGTATTTTGTCATGCTTAAAATTGTCCAGCTTTAAAGTCTGCTTACGATCAATTTGTTTATATTACAGATTTTGTTTATTTAACAGCATCCGGCTTCTTTGACTTTTCATACGATCATGGGAATTTATAGATTCTCTGTCCATAATAAGGTCGTTTAGCTTGGACATGTGCTCTGACTGAATGGTTTGCGTTGTTCATATATTTTTATGATGTAGATATGTAAGTGTGATTGCCAAGATCTAATAAATACTTGAGTATTGATAAGAAATTTGATATTATGTGTACATACATATCTACAAATTGATTTTATGTATGTATGTACATACAAATAAGTGTTTGCCTCCGTGTTTGAATACATTTTTTTTGTTTTTGTTTTTGTTGTTGTTGTAAATATTCGCCTGGCCTTTTATGTATAGATGTCAAATATCTTCATAGTTTTTTTTTATTTGAAATTAAAAAAACGTTGATTTAATTTTTATCTGTATTTACTTAAAAGTTTGTGAGGATTTTCTGTTTTAAGTAAAACTGAATTGCTTAAGATACATACTTTAGAGTAATAGTAACTATAATAATAATAATATATAATATAATAAATATTCCCTATATTTAATTTACATTTGTTTAAAGTTGAGGCAGCTTATATTCATTCTTAGAAATATTTTGATATAAATTTTTTCCAGCCGTAGGCTTTTTTCATCACCTTTTACATTTATTTTAGAACATCTTGCATTGTCTTTTATACATTTATAAACATTTTTAAATGAAACTGATCCAGCACTTTAGCTTATGTAACGATAGTTTTTTGTTAGCCAGCTTGCTTCTTTTTTTATTTTTTATTGATTATTGAGTTTCATAATGAAATTATTATATTCATAATTGTTGAAAACAATTGCTACTTCTTTTCCAATGAATTCATTTGAGTTATTTTTGAAACCTTGTACGGGTATAAAAATTATCTTATTTTCCATATTGCTTAATTTATAAAACTTTTAGAATTTGACCTTTGATGGGTATATATTCTAGTATATGATCATGAAAAGGAACGCAATAAGCTGAAGTCTTTGCTTACTATTTCATATTAAAATTTTATTCAATTGTCCCGCTATTGAATAAAAGGAGCTTTTATCTTAAACTCTGGTACAGGTAGAAGCGCTTGAGATTCTTTCTTTGCTGGAATCTTAGATACATATAATAACTATATAGAATTGCATAACGTTTATTTTTAAATTTTATGTTAGGATCATCATCATATGGATATGAGACTGAACCTAAATGTACTTTTAAATTAGTTAATTCATAATAAGCAATCTTATTTTCTTCTTGAATAGCGATCAACAGAAAACGAAGTCGTTTTCTTACAATTTAGGTCTGACCTCTCAACTGCTCCTCTAGTATACAATATAACTTTGTATGTCAGCATTTCTGTCTACTCTTTGTGAGCGTTAGGGATAATTAAATTTTAAACTTTTTATTCTTCAAATTGTGTTACTTCATACTGATAATATCCTTAAGTACATTAATAATGTACGACTATATGTTTATTTTATGACGGGTGAGCGCCTATGGCTTTTATTTGATGTTCTGGATGAAGTGATTTTTTTTTTCTCATTTTATTAAAGTTTAGCGTATTGCGTATATATTTCTAATATATTTAAGTGAGCTTTTTGTATCTGTCAGACAGAGTGAACGTATCAGTTGGTCAGTCAGTCTCTCTTTTTATTTTATTAATTTTTTCTTCTAATGTGTCACTACTATTTTTTCAGATTTTACTACTTGAAATAGAAAATATTTATATAATTTTAAAAGTATTAATATATACATACATATAGGTAAATATATGTATGTACGTAGAAATTAGTTCATATACAAAGAAATACATCTTTAATAATCAACTATTCTAGAAAATCGATCTAAAATAACACATTTACCTCCATCATCAATTCACCGTCAGTGTTTTCATATTGTGTTAGAAACATTGGAATATCTATGTTTGGTAGAATTTTTACTTCAAGTGTTTCTATATAAGTTTTGGTGTTTGACCCCTTGACGTTATTGTGGTTAACGTAGACTGCGTTGTATCTCATTCAGATGTAATCATTTCTCACTTAGAAAAGGTCCTCATCACCATCAATCATACTTGTATACAATTCATTCATGAGTGGAGTTGGTCCAGATACAATTGCTGTCTACAAATTAATGATTAGAAAATAGCTTTCTCATCACCTTCTAACAGGTTTAATATTTTGCTAGCATGCATGCTTAAGCATGCTTCTATCGATAGTGATGCGACAGTCCAACATTTAGTGGTGTTTCAATTAAAAATCTATACTATTAGAATTACGAATTCACTCTTTTGAATTTTTAACAAAGTATATACATATCTATTTCATTTGCCACAAACTCTTAAAATTTCTGTACTTATAAAAGTATGATGTCAGGAATTTTTTTAAATCATACATGCCTCGGCATGCTTCCAATATTTTTCTCGGTAAATTTATTTCATACTCATACAGATACAGATATAAAGTAAGATCTGCTTACATTCAATTTTACAATTTATGCATGCTTCAGCATGATTCTAGTTGAAGTCTGTATTTATTTAGTAAGTTTGTTTGATACCCATTCATACACATATACATTGTTAAAGATTGGATATCAAAGTACAATTTCCTTAGTTTATCTAGAAATGAACAGAGTGAATATCTATTATAATAACCATATTCACATTTTAAAATTTTGTGTGCTAGAGCTTTCGAAATGGAAAATGTACACCTTTTACTATAAAAAGTGATAATATGATGTGTTTCTGAATATTTTGAACTCTTAAGCTTTCACAATATTTCATACAGACCACCAAGTTTAGAGAATTCTAGTACATTAAGCTATTTATCTTCCCTGAGACCTAACATTAGGAATCCTTCAAAAAAACCAATACAAACTAGATTTTTCCTTTTAATTTTATTTATATTTTCATTGAATTTCAACATTTTGTACCTCTTCAAGTTACTCTATACTGTATTTTGCACCTTTTTCTCATTCGTTGAGTTAACTTTAATTGCAAATATTTTAATGATGAGATCAACTTTTCTATTGTAGGCATTAAGTAGATCTTTAGGTATATCAATCCACTTATATGAACCATTATAGCTAAATTCTTAACACATAATTCCTTTTAATGATCTATTAATTTATTCTACTATTGATTCTTGCATATTATGAAATTTTTAATCCTCTGTCTATGCATGAATTTTGCAGTGTTTATTAAAAATTCTTTACCATCATCTATTTGTATTTTTTGTTTTAATACTCATATCATTTCAAAAATGTTTTCCATTGCCTTGGTTTTTTTCGAGTGCAGCTTTTATTTTCAACGATGCTCACCATATAAACTTTGAGAATGTGTCAGTTACAGTCTACAAAAATCAATAATTTCTATTTTCTCAAGAAAAGCTACCCACTTCACCTAAATCAGCTCCATAAAATATCATCTATTCCATTCATTACATCACTACAATACACAAACAATTTTCGAAATTTATTATAGAGTTCGTTTACTAAATGTCTTTTTAAGGACATTGAGTTGTTTTACAGTATTTTAGAGAGTGTTGTGATCCACTTGATACACTTTCAGCTATTTATACTAAAATGTAGTTAATAAATTTTATCGCTCAGCTCTTCAATTTGTTTGTCAAAAGATGATTTAATTTTTAGAATGTCCTTTTCAATTTTATACCTATCTTCTATCGTTAATTTTATTTCACACTCCACTTATTAATTCATCCTTTAGTTTCTCGGTTTGAGTTTCCAGAAACAATTTACTGATAACATTGTTCACCGTCAGTGAACATTGTATACATTGGTAGAAATTATATATTTTATTTAGTTTTCAAAATCAAATTTGTCATACTATTTTCACGTTTTATAAATCATTAAAGAAAATAAACCCACTTTTAAGCCCCATATTTAACCATCAACTTGTATTTTATCTTTATTCAGTTTTAGATTTCTATCACCAAATTTCCACTCATTATTGAAGTCTTTATGTGAGTCATAGTTTGTATCTAATTCATTTCATCCTTCCCAGACTAATAAGTCAATATAAGCATCTTCGATGTTGGAAGGCCGTGAGTAAAAATCATCTTCTTCTTCTTCATCGTCATAATCATTCTCAGTATTAGCATCATTAAATAAGATGGTATTATCAAATATTGTTCCTTATGCTAGGTTCTTTGGTATACTTGTCTCTATCTTGACTAATGGATTTTCAGACTTTAAACTTGTATTATTTTCAACTTCTGTCTTCATTTTACTTTGTTCTTTCTTGTGTAATCTTTCAATATTTTTAGAACTATTTATGAATTCTTTGAGAGGTTCTGTTATAGGATCAAATATATCTCTTAGTTGTTCACGTGTATCTATTTCACCAGTTTTTTTACTACGAAGCTTTTTCTTCAAGACACTTCTTATCAACACCGTTTTAAAATTTTCTCATCCATGTTTAATAATAGCAAATAAGAGGTATCAGCTATTAGATCAGATATCACCTATTAGATCAGGTATCAGCTATCAGATCAGCTTATCAGGAGCTGCTCTGGTTTTCAGATCATCTTATTAGGAGCTGGTCTGATTTTTAGATCAGCTTATCAGGAGCTGGTCTGGTTTTCAGATCAGCTTATCAGGACCTGATCTGGTTTTCAGATCAGCTTTTCAGGACCTGGTCTGGTTTTCAGATCAGCTTTTCAGGACCTGATCTGGTTTTCAGATCAGCTTTTCAGGACCTGATCTGGTTTTCAGATCAGCTTATCAGGAGCTGGTCTGGTTTTCAGATCAGCTTATCAGGAGCTGGTCTGGTTTTCAGATCAGCTTATCAGGACCTGATCTGGTTTTAAGATCAGGTTATCAGGTATCAGATCAGGTTATCGGACAGCTGATCTGTAAAACAGATCAGGTTATCAGGAGCTGTTAAGATTGTCACATCAGATTATCTGTTTTAAATTGGGTCATCAGATTACAAGTAGCTGGACATTTATAAAATTTAGATGAATGAAGTTTAAGGCCAGATAAAATGCGAAAAACTATACTGTTATGTAGTCAAATTGTTTTCTATGACGATCATCACTTAATTCAGTATCTTTCCTTATAATCAAAATTCCATATTTTTAATTCCAACACGATTTATATTTTTCTCATATTACTTAAACATTCTAACTACATTATGATTATTTCCTATCAAATATTTGGTGATTCTGGTATAAGTTTGACATTAGTAGAATGCATCAACATTCTTATCTTACGCCATATAAAAATATGCTTCTCACAACATGGTTAAATACCATATTGCTATTACTTCTAACTTTCTTAAAATAACAGATTCATTATCTGTAAATGTGTAATACTCATGTCTTTCATTAATGAAATAAATTTCTACAGGTATTCATATTTAGGTTTTTAGAGAGATTTTAAGTATAAATATGAAGATGTTTTAAATTTTTAGTCCATTAGAACTTTCTAGCCATCCAATCATATCATTCTTATTTTTTTATTTATTTTTATTTTCGCAATTTGACAGACCAACTATTCTTGCACGAATAGAAATTGATAGAAGGGAACTATGATTTATTTTTGAGCTAACGTTTGATGACTCATCAAAATTTCGTGCCATCCTATATTTAGGTTGTTTTACTAACCGCTTTTGTGTAACTAAATACATTTTATAAATATTATCTCTTATTATAAAAAACTAAAATAATACAGCTATTCGATTTCAGAAAATATTTTCTAAAATCGTATAGCTACATTATTTTATTTTTTTATAATAACAGATAATGCTCCATACTCACAATCAAAACAACATAAAAATATCATTTGTTTTGAGTATGAGTATGCGTTAATATTTATGAAATGCATTTAGTTACAAAAAATGTGGTTAGTAAAACAAAGTATATTTTAACAGTTTAAAATCAGTATTTTGTATGACAATACTGGTTTTAAGCTCTTAAAATATACTTTGTTTTGACTATGAGTAGGTACCATTATCTCTTATTATAGGAAAAATAAAATAATATAGCTATATGATAACCGAAAATATTTTCTGATATCATATAGCTATATTATTTTATTTTTTCTATAATAAGTGATAATATTTATGAAATACATTTCATAAATATTGGTACATACTTATAGTCAAAACAACCTAAAAATAGGATGGTACGAAATATTGATGAATCATCAAAATTTCATACCAAGGTATATTTATGTTGTTTTACTAACCACATTTTGTAACTAAATACATTTTATAAATATTATCTATTACTATAGAAATAATCATACTATTTTTTTTCTATAATAAGAGATAATGAGCCATACTCATACTCAAAACAAAGGATATTTTGACTCTGAGTATGCTTCAATATTTATGAAATGCATTTAGTTACAAAATGGGGTTAGTAAAACAAAGTATATTTTAAGAGTTTAAAACTACCATTTTTATGGTAATACTGGTTTTAAACACTTAAAGCATACTTTGTTTTGACTATGTGAATGCACCAATATTTAGGAAAGGTATTTCATAAATATTGACCCATACTCATAGTCAAAACAACATAAAAATATCTTGGTATGAAATTTTGATGAGTCATCAAACGTTAGCTCAAAAATAAATCATAGTTCCCTTCTATCAATTTCTATTCGTGCAAGAATAGTTGGTCTGTCAAATTGCGAAAATAAAAATAAATAAAAAAATAAGAATGATATGATTGGCTGGCTAGAAAGTTCTAATGGACTAAAAATTTAAAACATCTTCATATTTATACTTAAAATCTCTCTAAAAACCTAAATATGAATACCTGTAGAAATTTATTTCATTAATGAAAGACATGAGTATTACACATTTACAGATAATGAATCTGTTATTTTAAGAAAGTTAGAAGTAATAGCAATATGGTATTTAACCATGTTGTGAGAAGCATATTTTTATATGGCGTAAGAGAAGAATATTGATGCATTCTACTAATGTCAAACTTATACCAGAATCACCAAATATTTGATAGGAAATAATCATAATGTAGTTAGAATGTTTAAGTAATATGAGAAAAATATAAATCGTGTTGGAATTAAAAATATGGAATTTTGATTATAAGGAAAGATACTGAATTAAGTGATGATCGTCATAGAAAACAATTTGACTACATAACAGTATAGTTTTTCGCATTTTATCTGGCCTTAAACTTCATTCATCTAAATTTTATAAATGTCCAGCTACTTGTAATCTGATGACCCAATTTAAAACAGATAATCTGATGTGACAATCTTAACAGCTCCTGATAACCTGATCTGTTTTACAGATCAGCTGTCCGATAACCTGATCTGATACCTGATAACCTGATCTTAAAACCAGATCAGGTCCTGATAAGCTGATCTGAAAACCAGACCAGCTCCTGATAAGCTGATCTGAAAACCAGACCAGCTCCTGATAAGCTGATCTGAAAACCAGATCAGGTCCTGAAAAGCTGATCTGAAAACCAGATCAGGTCCTGAAAAGCTGATCTGAAAACCAGACCAGGTCCTGAAAAGCTGATCTGAAAACCAGATCAGGTCCTGATAAGCTGATCTGAAAACCAGACCAGCTCCTGATAAGCTGATCTAAAAATCAGACCAGCTCCTAATAAGATGATCTGAAAACCAGAGCAGCTCCTGATAAGCTGATCTGATAGCTGATACCTGATCTAATAGGTGATATCTGATCTAATAGCTGATACCTCTTATTTGCTATTATTAAACATGGATGAGAAAATTTTAAAACGGTGTTGATAAGAAGTGTCTTGAAGAAAAAGCTTCGTAGTAAAAAAACTGGTGAAATAGATACACGTGAACAACTAAGAGATATATTTGATCCTATAACAGAACCTCTCAAAGAATTCATAAATAGTTCTAAAAATATTGAAAGATTACACAAGAAAGAACAAAGTAAAATGAAGACAGAAGTTGAAAATAATACAAGTTTAAAGTCTGAAAATCCATTAGTCAAGATAGAGACAAGTATACCAAAGAACCTAGCATAAGGAACAATATTTGATAATACCATCTTATTTAATGATGCTAATACTGAGAATGATTATGACGATGAAGAAGAAGAAGATGATTTTTACTCACGGCCTTCCAACATCGAAGATGCTTATATTGACTTATTAGTCTGGGAAGGATGAAATGAATTAGATACAAACTATGACTCACATAAAGACTTCAATAATGAGTGGAAATTTGGTGATAGAAATCTAAAACTGAATAAAGATAAAATACAAGTTGATGGTTAAATATGGGGCTTAAAAGTGGGTTTATTTTCTTTAATGATTTATAAAACGTGAAAATAGTATGACAAATTTGATTTTGAAAACTAAATAAAATATATAATTTCTACCAATGTATACAATGTTCACTGACGGTGAACAATGTTATCAGTAAATTGTTTCTGGAAACTCAAACCGAGAAACTAAAGGATGAATTAATAAGTGGAGTGTGAAATAAAATTAACGATAGAAGATAGGTATAAAATTGAAAAGGACATTCTAAAAATTAAATCATCTTTTGACAAACAAATTGAAGAGCTGAGCGATAAAATTTATTAACTACATTTTAGTATAAATAGCTGAAAGTGTATCAAGTGGATCACAACACTCTCTAAAATACTGTAAAACAACTCAATGTCCTTAAAAAGACATTTAGTAAACGAACTCTATAATAAATTTCGAAAATTGTTTGTGTATTGTAGTGATGTAATGAATGGAATAGATGATATTTTATGGAGCTGATTTAGGTGAAGTGGGTAGCTTTTCTTGAGAAAATAGAAATTATTGATTTTTGTAGACTGTAACTGACACATTCTCAAAGTTTATATGGTGAGCATCGTTGAAAATAAAAGCTGCACTCGAAAAAAACCAAGGCAATGGAAAACATTTTTGAAATGATATGAGTATTAAAACAAAAAATACAAATAGATGATGGTAAAGAATTTTTAATAAACACTGCAAAATTCATGCATAGACAGAGGATTAAAAATTTCATAATATGCAAGAATCAATAGTAGAATAAATTAATAGATCATTAAAAGGAATTATGTGTTAAGAATTTAGCTATAATGGTTCATATAAGTGGATTGATATACCTAAAGATCTACTTAATGCCTACAATAGAAAAGTTGATCTCATCATTAAAATATTTGCAATTAAAGTTAACTCAACGAATGAGAAAAAGGTGCAAAATACAGTATAGAGTAACTTGAAGAGGTACAAAATGTTGAAATTCAATGAAAATATAAATAAAATTAAAAGGAAAAATCTAGTTTGTATTGGTTTTTTTGAAGGATTCCTAATGTTAGGTCTCAGGGAAGATAAATAGCTTAATGTACTAGAATTCTCTAAACTTGGTGGTCTGTATGAAATATTGTGAAAGCTTAAGAGTTCAAAATATTCAGAAACACATCATATTATCACTTTTTATAGTAAAAGGTGTACATTTTCCATTTCGAAAGCTCTAGCACACAAAATTTTAAAATGTGAATATGGTTATTATAATAGATATTCACTCTGTTCATTTCTAGATAAACTAAGGAAATTGTACTTTGATATCCAATCTTTAACAATGTATATGTGTATGAATGGGTATCAAACAAACTTACTAAATAAATACAGACTTCAACTAGAATCATGCTGAAGCATGCATAAATTGTAAAATTGAATGTAAGCAGATCTTACTTTATATCTGTATCTGTATGAGTATGAAATAAATTTACCGAGAAAAATATTGGAAGCATGCCGAGGCATGTATGATTTAAAAAAATTCCTGACATCATACTTTTATAAGTACAGAAATTTTAAGAGTTTGTGGCAAATGAAATAGATATGTATATACTTTGTTAAAAATTCAAAAGAGTGAATTCGTAATTCTAATAGTATAGATTTTTAATTGAAACACCACTAAATGTTGGACTGTCGCATCACTATCGATAGAAGCATGCTTAAGCATGCATGCTAGCAAAATATTAAACCTGTTAGAAGGTGATGAGAAAGCTATTTTCTAATCATTAATTTGTAGACAGCAATTGTATCTGGACCAACTCCACTCATGAATGAATTGTATACAAGTATGATTGATGGTGATGAGGACCTTTTCTAAGTGAGAAATGATTACATCTGAATGAGATACAACGCAGTCTACGTTAACCACAATAACGTCAAGGGGTCAAACACCAAAACTTATATAGAAACACTTGAAGTAAAAATTCTACCAAACATAGATATTCCAATGTTTCTAACACAATATGAAAACACTGACGGTGAATTGATGATGGAGGTAAATGTGTTATTTTAGATCGATTTTCTAGAATAGTTGATTATTAAAGATGTATTTCTTTGTATATGAACTAATTTCTACGTACATACATATATTTACCTATATGTATGTATATATTAATACTTTTAAAATTATATAAATATTTTCTATTTCAAGTAGTAAAATCTGAAAAAATAGTAGTGACACATTAGAAGAAAAAATTAATAAAATAAAAAGAGAGACTGACTGACCAACTGATACGTTCACTCTGTCTGACAGATACAAAAAGCTCACTTAAATATATTAGAAATATATACGCAATACGCTAAACTTTAATAAAATGAGAAAAAAAAAATCACTTCATCCAGAACATCAAATAAAAGCCATAGGCGCTCACCCGTCATAAAATAAACATATAGTCGTACATTATTAATGTACTTAAGGATATTATCAGTATGAAGTAACACAATTTGAAGAATAAAAAGTTTAAAATTTAATTATCCCTAACGCTCACAAAGAGTAGACAGAAATGCTGACATACAAAGTTATATTGTATACTAGAGGAGCAGTTGAGAGGTCAGACCTAAATTGTAAGAAAACGACTTCGTTTTCTGTTGATCGCTATTCAAGAAGAAAATAAGATTGCTTATTATGAATTAACTAATTTAAAAGTACATTTAGGTTCAGTCTCATATCCATATGATGATGATCCTAACATAAAATTTAAAAATAAACGTTATGCAATTCTATATAGTTATTATATGTATCTAAGATTCCAGCAAAGAAAGAATCTCAAGCGCTTCTACCTGTACCAGAGTTTAAGATAAAAGCTCCTTTTATTCAATAGCGGGACAATTGAATAAAATTTTAATATGAAATAGTAAGCAAAGACTTCAGCTTATTGCGT
The DNA here is from genome assembly GCA_944452675.1 of Tachina lurida. Classification (NCBI taxonomy): domain Eukaryota; kingdom Metazoa; phylum Arthropoda; class Insecta; order Diptera; family Tachinidae; genus Tachina; species Tachina lurida. The sequence goes on from OX101752.1 coordinate 1,937,387, forward strand.
TCCTTTTCATGATCATATACTAGAATATATACCCATCAAAGGTCAAATTCTAAAAGTTTTATAAATTAAGCAATATGGAAAATAAGATAATTTTTATACCCGTACAAGGTTTCAAAAATAACTCAAATGAATTCATTGGAAAAGAAGTAGCAATTGTTTTCAACAATTATGAATATAATAATTTCATTATGAAACTCAATAATCAATAAAAAATAAAAAAAGAAGCAAGCTGGCTAACAAAAAACTATCGTTACATAAGCTAAAGTGCTGGATCAGTTTCATTTAAAAATGTTTATAAATGTATAAAAGACAATGCAAGATGTTCTAAAATAAATGTAAAAGGTGATGAAAAAAGCCTACGGCTGGAAAAAATTTATATCAAAATATTTCTAAGAATGAATATAAGCTGCCTCAACTTTAAACAAATGTAAATTAAATATAGGGAATATTTATTATATTATATATTATTATTATTATAGTTACTATTACTCTAAAGTATGTATCTTAAGCAATTCAGTTTTACTTAAAACAGAAAATCCTCACAAACTTTTAAGTAAATACAGATAAAAATTAAATCAACGTTTTTTTAATTTCAAATAAAAAAAAACTATGAAGATATTTGACATCTATACATAAAAGGCCAGGCGAATATTTACAACAACAACAAAAACAAAAACAAAAAAAATGTATTCAAACACGGAGGCAAACACTTATTTGTATGTACATACATACATAAAATCAATTTGTAGATATGTATGTACACATAATATCAAATTTCTTATCAATACTCAAGTATTTATTAGATCTTGGCAATCACACTTACATATCTACATCATAAAAATATATGAACAACGCAAACCATTCAGTCAGAGCACATGTCCAAGCTAAACGACCTTATTATGGACAGAGAATCTATAAATTCCCATGATCGTATGAAAAGTCAAAGAAGCCGGATGCTGTTAAATAAACAAAATCTGTAATATAAACAAATTGATCGTAAGCAGACTTTAAAGCTGGACAATTTTAAGCATGACAAAATACCCAGCAACCGTGAGTATGAAAATATACTTATGTATATGTATATAGGGTTAGGGAAGTTCAGATATATGAAAATATTTTATAGAACCAAATCTCGATATTGAAAACAATTTATTTACACGTACATAAAACTACTAGCGTGACAAAATCATACGCACACACACGCACACACACACACATATATACCAGATTTCATTTAAGAAAAATCACATACAAAAATTTTCACGGTCATTCCTACAAACAAAACGGACAACAACACAAATCACGATCAGCCTTAAACTCCTACGAACATGCATACAGATTCCCACGGGTACATATCACTCGTACGACAACACCCTCAAATCACTGATAGCCTTAAACTCCTACAAACATACATACACACAGATTCCCACGGTTACATATTACTACACGCACCTCACCTACCCTAAATCATGATCAGCCTTAAATTTTCACAGACATACATACATACAGATTCCTACGTATACATATTACAACAACATCCTCACCTCTCTTAAATCACGATCAGTCTTAAGCTCTTACAAACATATAGACATACATACACGCAGTCGATCAACCTCAACTACACCACACCCCCTCCTAATAACAGCTTCGCTTAAATTCCCCAAGACAGACACATCCACAAATTCCCATGGATACATATTACTCGTACAACAACACCCTCACCTACCCCAAAGCCTTAAATTCCTACAGACTTGCAACACCTGCATACACGCAGTCGATCTACCACAACCACACCCCGCCCCCTGTCAATCAAACCCTCACACAAATTCCAACAGACAGGTATACACTCAATCCATCTACCTCAACTACACCACGCTCTCCCGGCCAATCTCAGCCTCGCACAACAGACAGACGGACGGACAAACAGACAGACAGACAGACACATCTATAAACTCCCTCAGTTATATATTACGACAAAAACCCCACCCACCCAAATCACGGTCAGCCTTAAACTCGTATATTAGCATTAGAAATAACTTTTATGTTTTTCCCGTCGGAATTATGAAAAATCATTTTCCCGTCGGCATTTGAAAAAATAATAATCATGTTTTGCCGTCGGCATTTGAAAAAAATAATATTCATGCATTGCCGTCGGCACTAGGAAAAATATTCATGCATTGCCGTAGGCATTAGGAAAAATATTCATGCATTGCCGTAGGCATTAGGAAAAATTAATTTTCACTATTTCACACCCATTAGTATTAGGAAAAATCATTTCATGATTTTCCCTTTGGTACTAGGAAAAATCGTATTCATGATTTTCCCGTAGTCATATATGTATATGTACATATATATACACATTACAAAAAAGAAAAACCTCCAACCTATGAACCCACTTAACGTATTCCCACAAAAAACAAAATCACCCGTTCACACAATTAATGTAACTTCGAAAAAAATCACCCGTTCCCACAAGGGTTAATGTAAACAAAAAACTCCTAATGTAAACAAAAAATTCCTAATGTAAACAAAAAAACATCAAAGCGTGCCGCCGAAAACTCAAGGGTATCAAATTTCACAAATTTCCAAGAATTTTAAAATTTGGGTAATTAAAATTTTAAAATTTAAAAATTTTAATTGTCCCCGGAGCCCCAGTTCCCTACTACTTCAATTATATACATTTTCAATTTTTTATTCCTAAGTCATAGCACCCTTTTGACTACTGCATATTAGTAAAGTAGTTTGCAGTGGTGGATTTAGGCCTAGGCACAGCCCTACAGCTGTAATAATGTAAATAAAATTTTAGTTCGAAAATTGATTTGGATAAGTTTTGGCTTAAGCGAATACGAAATTTATACTAAATTGATGAAAAATAAGATTGATATGATACTGCTTAAAGTTTAAGGATTGGAATAACTATATGTGACTTAAAAAAGCGTTTATATGTAATATTTTTTCATAAATTAATAAAAACTAATAAACTATCCGCATGTTATTTTTATAAATCACTTCAATATAATCGAAAAGGGCTGCATATAAAAGAGTACTCAAGGAAGAAGCAGACCTAAATTCACTACTTAACAGGCAACTTCTAACTGATGGTATCAAATCACTTAACACTTCTTACGCATTCACTATTGCAATGTTAAATTGTTTTTTTTTTTTTTTTTTTTTGTAATAAAACTAATTATATTACACAATCGATCTTAGGAATTTGCAAATTTATGACAATGCTATAATTTTTGTAGACACTTTTACATTCCTCGTGATTTACTTTCACTTTGTTAGCAGTCAGCTGATGTTGTTTATCAAACAGACGACTACCGTTGTCACAGCAACAAAGTTTTGAGGTCGTGTAGCAAAAATCTAATTAGTTTAACTAAATTAAATATCAAGAACAAATTTTTATTATTATATTAAATAATTGTGAAATTCGGTTATTTAAAATAAGTATCCAACGTTAAAATACGAGTCTGAGTGCGTAGGGCAACAATTAATTCGTGATTTAGAACAACGAAAAGCACAAATAAAAAATAAAAATCAGTAGCGTGATTTCAAAATCGTTAGTGATTTGAAATCGCTCTGACTTCAGAAAATGCCTGTGAATATATGTATACAATGGTGGGCAACACTGTCTGTATTCAAAAAACACACACAACTTTTTTGCGCTACAAAGTATGCAATATTTTTGGTTTTTGCATGTTTTCCATTGCCCGTAGCGGCACTTAACATTATTTTAATTGTGTGTATGTATGTATGTATGTATAACTTTGTATCTGTGTATGCATGCACAAATAAACATATACATATGCATATGCATGTGTGTGTAAATGTGCTTGTGTGTGTGTGCTAAAACAATTCATGGGCCATATGAGCAGCATAGGCGTATTTTTATGTGTTAAGGCCAGCAAAATAGAAAAGCGAAAACTAAATAAATAAATAATAAAAATGCAGGTGTGCTTAAATATTTAATACACATTCTCTGAAAATACATTTTTAATATTTGTTGGGAAAATATTAAACAAATAACAGAAAGTATAAATGTATTCATGTGTATGTATTTATCAAAAGAGTATAATATACTTCTAGTAATTAGAAGTGCGAAGCAAAACTATTAGATAATTAATGTACATACACCTACATACATATACAGTCGCAATCATTTTATACCTATTATTATTATTATTATTATGGATGTTGGTTGCACTTGGTGTTAAATAGACCATTCATGTGTTACATTCAGTTTGTAGGAAACGAGATCACCGATAATACACACTGACATTTCAGCTTTTTTATGGGTTGTATATTGCATTGTGAACGTTCTTTGCCTATCAATTTATTTGGGTTCAGACACCGGAGTATGTTTTGTCGTAAACTTTCAGGTGGACCGTTAAAAAACTCTAGTGGTTTTGAAAAAACATATACTATGCAATATAAAACTTTCTTATTTTCAGCAAAATCACATTTTTGCTCTTCAAATAACAGCAAAGTTTATTAAAAAAAATAGTAAGAAATTGTACAACAACTGAATTTTTGATGTCGCAATTCTTTTGTTTTCTCTAGTCAGCTGTGTTTTGTTTCTTGGCGCGAATATAGAGTTGCCATTTCTCCAAGTTGAATATATAATATTGTATGAAAAGATATAATAAAAGAAACTTTTTAACAGTTTGACAAGATTTTCTCACGCAGTCGTCTATGTATCCGTCATACTTTGCATAGTCCTGAGTTTGTTGGAGAGAAGGGAAAAAAATGGGAGCAATTTTCTTTTTTCTTCGACAAACTCGAAAGTTTGCAAAGTAAGCTTTCTGTATGGAAAACCTTTCTAACGGTTGGTAGCGTCCTAGCCTTGTCGTTTTCTACAAACTGGCTTTTTTATTTGTTTTATGATTTTTAGGGTTCGTCACGGACTATTTTCTTGAGAACCGTAAGAGATAGCTGATGTAATATAAATGCAATTATATATAAAATCTTGGAATTTGCAAAGTTAGTGTATTTTTCTGCAGACTACAAAATTAACACTAAAATTTAAAAAACTAAAATTAAAAGGTCTTCTATCAGTTAGTGTATAAATTAAATTATAAATTAATTAAAGTCACCATAAAAATGAAAAAAAGATCGCCAAAACGATAAAGACTCAGTTAGCCGACTGTAATGGAATGTAACTGCAACGGTAGGAAACAGATGATCGATATTGTTATGTGAAAAGTAATGAGAATGGTTATAGAGATGTAACCGGAATGTAAGAATCTGTGCATTACTTTTCACATAACAATATCGATCAGCTGTTTATGTTACATTTGTAGTTACATTCCATTACAGACGGCTAACTGAGCCTTAAAACTAAAATACGAGTAAGTCGCTAAAAAAAAACGAAAAAGTCCTTAAACCAAAAAGCAATAAAACTAAAAAATCGCCAAAAGACCAAAAACAAAGTTTACCGCGTTCTTAAATTTTTTTAAATGTCTACATGAGGTAGATGTGGATACTTGTTTATATAGGCTAAAGGTTATATAGTATTACATAAGTAGTGTCCGTATGGAAGGAACTCTTTTTGTTGGAGTCAAAGTCGCACTTTACTGAGTTTCTTATAAAATATGTTTATATCTCGAAATGTGTCGTAAGACCACCAAATATATTGTATCGTACATAGTACAACTTTTTAAAAGATTTGCCTGTTGTTTTAATTTTATTATTTTCATCTCTTTACAGCAAACTTTATTGAGGCATCATGTTCTTTGTTTAAGTTTCTTGTTAAAAACATGCAGTAAATATTTAAAGATATACACATTAAAATGAATGAGTTCATTAAGTCATTCAAGGTCTGATTCTACGCTTCAATGATAGTATATTGCTTAAAAGTTTTATATTTTGGAAAATATTTGTATAAGCTGGCAAACATATTGCTTTAAAGGCATAAAATACTTCTTAAATGCGCTTTTTCAAATTGTATCCTTACTTTGCCACCATACCTTTTCAAAATTTACTGAGATACTTTCTTGCAGAGGTAAGTTGTTGTCGTGCTGTAGATATTTGCTGGAAGCCAGTTATATGGCACAATGCATTTTCCAACGAATTTAGTGGCTATAGAAATAGTCGAAAGGAAATACAAGGCAATATAAACAAACCAACACAAGTTTCTAATACAATATCTAACAAAAATTTCTGCAAGGACTAGTCGCCAAGTAAATTATTTTCTCTTTATAGCAAGTACTCGTATTATATTTGCATCTTCTTAACGATATTAACTACAAACTATTCATTCTTAGCTCACTCCAACCCCTCCCCCCCCCCCCCCAACCCACTCAGCCCTTTCTATTATTCATTATTATTTCTTATGCAGCTAGTCTTAAAAAACCTTCGTAGGTTTGAGCTTAAACCATTAAAAAAAAGAAGAAAATGGCAGCACCCTCAAGTTGCAAATACATAAAAATAAAAAACCTCTAAGGAAATTGTTTGAATATAATTGGTCGAGGAAGCTATTGATAACAAAAGCGTTACAAGGACACTTTCTAAATTATTATTAAAGAACTTTTTGTTTTTATGCTCCAATACAAAAACTTTATACAAGTTTCAAGTTCTGAAATGTCGTACATATATATATCAAAGAATATATTTTATTCATTTCATTAATAGTTAGTTTCTATAACGTTAGTGTTAAATTATCCTATGCTTTTAAAATTCTTACCAAATTTTGAGCTCTTTGACTGACAATACAGAAATATTTACTCAAGTACTGGAAGTTATAAGATTGGCGAATGTTTAAGAATGAGATGTTGCCAAGGTCTCCATAAGTGTTTTTTTTTTATCTGAATGTGAAATATAATCACAGGTCTCGTATTGCTTACCGTTTTATGACAATTGAACAACAAGTTGAAAATTCTTTTGTAATGTTAGAGTTCTGGGACTTAATAGAAAATATTTTAGAAGAAATTTTCATTACATATAAAAGTGTCCTAATATTTTATAAGATTATTTTCCTTGCGCTTTAAGTTTTTCATTTCTATATTTACTTCTCTGCATTTTTATTACTTACTTTAATGAGTTTTATTAAACACTCAATAAACGTATATCTGCCATATTTGGAATACAAATGAACTATTCTAATTTTGTAATGACCTGTAATACTTGCACCGAACGGAGTTTTTCTTTTAAAAGAATAAGTAATTTGCACTGTATAAAAAGCTATATTATATTTATATATATAGTTCCTGTAAATTTATACATTTGGTAGGGCAAAATTGTTGTACAAATCTAGTTCTTTGAAGAAAATAGCAGTAGTAGTAGTAGTAGTAGATTCCACGTAACAACCAATCAACCCAACTAGAAAATTTCTAGGAATTGGATTTAAATTTTTTGAGTAATTTCTTTTTCAATTTACACACAATTTAATGCAAAAAAAGATAATTTTACTTTGCCTTCAAGAGTTGACTAAACCAAACATTTCTACGAATTTTTTACAAAATATCAGGATTAATTCTGACGTTATTTAAGTAAATTAGTGATATGTAAAACATGTCGTTACCTTAATATAGAAAGGCACTAACTCATTATATTTTTGAAATCGACTTTTTTTAATTTTTCGAAACATTGGATGTTCTTTTATCGAAATATACCAAAAACTCGATTACAATAAAATAATAATAATGGCCTGTTTCACAATAACGAAAGAAAACTTTCGACTGAAAATTTATATTGAAAACAACAATAAAGTATGAAAATTTGTTTTTGTTTTCAATACAAATTTTAAGTCAAAGTTTTTTTTTCTTTATTATGAAACAGGCCATAATTTAGGGTCTTTCTATATTAGGTAAGATTTTATAGATATATACATATATTAAAACAAATCACTTTGGTATTTATGTAGATATGTAACACGTTATAAACACTTTTTTTCAAATACTTAGAGTTTTAAATTTATTTTCCAACATTAAGTTTAAGAAAAAAAATTATTTTACGGCCACGTAAAGAAATGTCAAACATCAATGCATGGGAAAAACTTCCAAACTACGAATGACAAAACAAAATGAAATGTACTCTTTGTACAGGCAATTATGTTGACTTTTCTCTTCCTCTTACATTTCTCTTTTATTAGCTCCAAAGTCGTGCAACTAAAATTGCTATTCATAGAGAAAAGTAACTAGTCGATCTAAAATGTGATTCTTTCATGCCTTCCGGAGAGACCTGAATTCAGCAAAAATATTCGACTACCTGGAAGCATGTCTTTTTCATATATATATATATATATAATTTAAAAAAATTGCTCTTTAGATCAGAATTTTATATCTACTTTTAAAGAATAACTTCCGATACTTTATTTTGTCGATCCCACGATTTCCGTATGTTAGGCTAGAACACTACCCACTGAACTATCGAAGCACATATTTATTTTTGGATGATCTATAAAAAACGTTGAGAGTTTGAGTATAAACAGCCGACTGACGTCGTAGTGTTTGTGTTAAATTTTGCACCTTCGTAAGGCAGAGGGGATGCATTGTGTGCTTTTCCACGCTTCCGAAGCACTTATTTTTGTGTTATATTAAACTAAACTACAAAAACAGAAACAGAAGCTATAAAAATGCAATAGAGACTTTTATTAACAAGCAATTGCTTCAAAATCTCGATTATTTTTTGCTGGGAATTATTCAAAGCATGTAGTTGGAGTTGTTAATAAAAGGATTTCATATCGTTATCAAAATGTATCACAGTCAATAGATCTAAATAAAGTAGAAGACTTATGTCAGAAACTAGCAAACTGAAATACGAGAACAGCATAGTTTTTGTCGAAACTTCACTTCATATTGAAAATCTAATGAATCACAATCACATTGAAAATTAATTTTCCAAAACAATTTGCAACATGCAGGTAGCAATCAGAGCCAGAGTCACTGAGAAATCTTCTGATCTATTGTTGACCGTCGTACCAATATAATATATATATAAAGTTATATACATATATAAAGTTAGCCCTAGCAGCGACAGAAATTTCATTAGCATTAGTGACTATGCTAATGAAATTTTAATGTCTTCCTTTATTGATATTTGGCGCTCCAGCCATGCTATAAAAATTAACAAACCACTCAATAGAAGCTTAGTACAACGAGCTAAGCAATAATTTAATACTGCAGCAGCAGTTCTCTCTTCAGTATTCGTTTCCTGAAGAAGCTAACACACACCCACACATATCCATGTATGTATGTATACATACATATATGATGGTAGCCTCATTATTCATTGCCTGAGTACTTACTACCTCTTTAAAAATAAAATAAAATTTGAAATCTTGTCTTGCAGATAAGAAACTACATATATTTTTCATTATCATATATTTTTGCTTGCTAATTATAGCACATGGGAAATTTATTGCAGAGTAATAATCTTTTTTAAAATTCAATAAATATTAAAATTAAAACTTCTATGAAAATAAAAAAAAAATAAAAATATATTAAACATTTATTAAGTAATTTTAGTGGAATTCCCTTAACGAGACACACTTGCATGTAACTTTTCCTGTTTGAAGACGATAAGAAGACAAGAATTAACGTTTTCAGCATGCAAGAATATTTTGCACTTTTCAATGCTTAAGCTGATATTAGTTAGAAAATGCATTTATCTGCATGTTAAAAACATTTTACTATTATTGTATGTGTTTATAAGGATGTATGTATGTAGTAGATATTTTTAAAAAGACACACTGTTAGCGCATTTAAGGATGTATGAGAGTGTAAAATGTGAAATATTGCATTGACATCCAAAATAAGTTGCCAACTACTCAATGTAATCTCTAGCGAAGCTTAACCTTCCACATCATCCCGCAGCTTTTACTTTGCAACCCAATAGACAAAATCATTTCAAATGTTTGAAGTATGTCAATTTTATGTTGTTTTCAAGTCTGTTGTGGGGAATATAATATTTCTTCCCACACTGATTAATCCAGCTTTATTTTATATTTTTGTATTATTGTTTTTTTATATTAGATCAGATAGTGTTTTTTTATCCTTCTTGTTTTGCTGTCAGCAGCGTTGTCAACTTTAAAATTTTAAAAAGCACTGAAATCATGAATAAAACGCGTAATTGAAGTAAAAAAGCACTAAATTTAAAATTTTTTCATTTTATTAAAAAAAATTTTTTTACGTATACATATCGCACACTAAATCATAAAGAGTCTCAACTCAAAAAATTTCCGATGCTGAGTAGTTGCAAACAACTGTTGATTCTGTACAAATGACGCAAATATGTGACACAAAAACAAGCATAACGGTATTTTGTATCCTTCAAGAAGACTGTATTGTAAACGAAATTATTGAGGTCGTTATAGATTTCTTCTGATTTATAGATTTTTTTTGATTTTGAACTCGTTAGGGTTAATATTCTATTTTTTTAAATCAAGGCTTATCAAATTTGGTTGTTATTAAAATTAATTTTATTATGCTGTAAAAAGATTCTTTCGGCTGCAGCTAAACTATGTGAAAGAGGCAATAAATTTTGAACGAAATGAAAAAAGATGTCAAAGGTTTTGTGCAGCAAAGGCAATATAAATAACAAAGTTATATATGAAAAAAGTGATTTGCAAGTTTATCAAGTTACATACTATATACAAAAATATTCATAGCAAAAAAGTAATCGAATTAAAAAATATTGGACATTGGGAAAATTTTTTACAAATTTTGGTTATAATTAACCAAAAACGACAGCTCTATTCACAGCAAAATATTCTCGTTTCAGGCCGATTTTTATATAAAGCAAAGTGTTAACCAAGTGTAAGGACATTCTGTTACGTAGTTTAGACTAAACTACACTCGTAGAGCTAAAAGCTCGTTTAACTTCTTCGTTTAAATATGGAATTGTCAGAAGTTTGATGGTAATGCAATTTTTAATAATGCCACAAACAAGTTCATTTTAACTGAATCGCTATTAGATTTTACTTCTGCCCAAAACTCGATAGTGGACTCAATACTTGTATTACGTCTTCCTTGTTGTGTGGCAAAACACTGCTTACATTAATTATACTTAAAATGTAAAGTTTGAGGCGTTTGTTTCTTCAACCAAGTCTTGTACAATCTTAATAGAATTTTTTTAAATGCTCTATTTAACTTCAGAGCTTATATTTTTTCAATGACAGACTTCATCGAAGAAGAAATAGATAAGGAAATTTCTCTTTGAATTTTTGGTTTAGTGCCACCGTTCGAAACGAAAAGCACCGAAAATGAATTTAAAAAAGCACTGAGCACTAACTTCAAAATTTTTCGCGTCGAAAATTTCAAAAAGCACTAAAAACGGTGCGAATAGCACCGAGTTGACAACGCTGGCTGTCAGCTGTCAGTCTAACGTCCCTTTTCACAATATATGATTAAGAGTTAACGAGACCTTGAACTGGAAGTTCTTCATACAAAACTTGCCGTTAAAGTCCCTGTTAGCTTTTAATATTGAGGAAAAAAGTAGACTTGGGTCGAACTAGGTAAAATACAGTGGTAATTTTCATTTATAAACGTTAAAAAAATTGAGCAGAAGGTAGTGGCAATAAGAAAAAATTAAAAAATTTAAATGCGAATGAAAAACGGAAACTGCCCAAAAATGAGAAAGGACATATAAAAAAATATATAAAAAAAAACTGTTCATGTAAACAATTGTAGTAGAAAAGTAATTTAAAAATTTGTTTAATACGGCATTTACACTTGCACAAAATCTGGGAGATTTTAATTAAAATATTTATGAAAATCTATAACATTTACACCAACTTTTTTTGACATTTATAAAGATTTTTTTTATTCAAGACAAAACCCATTAACTTAAAAATTTCCAAAACTACAACCAAACAATTGTAATGCAGCCAATTCTCACACCTTTTCAATTAGACTCTTGGTAATTCAATCATCTTTTGTATAAATATAATGTACAGGGTAGTGAAAATAAAATAAAAATAATAGATTTTATGTAGATTTCCTAGTACAAAGCAGCTAGATTTAGCTCGAAATCTCGTAAGTACTAGGTTTTTACATAATGTTAATGCCCTATAAATAAAATTTGTTTAAATAGAAAATAAACAAAGGTTCACAAAAAAAAGGGTTCACAAAAAAAGGTTAAAGAGGACAATGTGCGACATGGTTGGGAAGGCAATTAATGAAATAAACATCTTTCCATTACAAACTAAATAATATTTGTATACAATATGGAGCGTTGCTTGTGTAGTTTTGTTTTGCATTTTAATTATTTTTTTATTTCATTACAATTTTTATGGGCAACGTACCCAATGGGAGGGTTGGGACCCGCTGAGTTAAAAAGCACCGCCCAGAGCTAGCTGGAAACCTCATTTGTCACTACGATTGTAACAAATCTTGTTCATATCTGCTCTCGTATTTAGTACAAAAACTTTAATTCAAATTAACGATCATGAGAGACTAGATAATTGCAATACATATGTATATTAAAGTTTTTAAATTTTGTGTCTAAAAAACTAATTGAATCCCATAATTTCCATTAATGTGTTTGCTGGAGCTGCTGCACATCTATATTTATAAATACCTACATATGTATGAATGTATGTATGTATGTATGCATGTGTACACACACATACACATGTAGGCTACATAATAGCTTGTGGGTTAAAGTGGAATAGCTTTAACTTTTACAAAAAATCACTCCCCACTGCCTTCCTGTGTTCCTTAACTGCAGTTCCCTTTTAGTGCGGAGTCGCTTTCACCAAAACAAACAAGTACAGATTTCCTTATTTAAGAACACTATCGGTATTATGGCCAAAATAAAATATTTTCCCTTTCTCACACATACACAATAACTCAAATCTGTTTATTGAGCGATATATTAAGAAGAAAGTATGGAATACTAAAATCCTAAAAAGAAATTCCTGTTACATTGTGAATTCTCGCCAACTAGCGCTTGGGTGCCGAAGCAGAACACCTCGACAGATTTGCCATATACTAGAACAACATATAAAGTAAACACAAAGTAAAAAAGCAATATACATACATATACATACACTAGGTATAAAAAGTCTGCGTACATGTGCTTAGAAATAGTTTTATTTTCCAAATTATTGTTAAATACTAAAACACCTAATCTAAATTAGGGTTTTTTTGACAGACTAACTCCTTACTAATTTATTTATGGCAACTCTGTTTCACAGTGCTCGGTAACATTCATTTTATCGATCTTAAATTGGGAAAAGTTCCATCTCTAGCTAAGAAAAAGTCTGCGTACATAAATAATCTAACGGGATTATTAAGTTGTAATTATTCGTTGCATATAGTTTTTGTTTAAATTCGTGTTCTTACGTGTATTTGGTGTATTTAACAAACATTTTAATTGCATAGTTGTTATGGATCGCAAAGAAAAAGAGATAAGTCCCGCAGAGCGCGAAATTATCGTCAATTTATGGAAAAAAGGAGAAAGTTTTAGAAAGATCGGTGAGACTGTGGAAAGATGTCATTCTTCTATTCAAAGGGTGATAAATAATTACAAAGAAACTAAACTATTCATATCTAAGCCGCGATCTGGTCGTCCATCCAAACTTACTGAACGAGAAAAGAGGTTTATGATTCAATCTGTTAAAAAGAATCCCAAGGTAACAGCCTCAAAAGTAGCAAACGATGTTGAAATTAATTTTGTAAAAGTTATTAGTAGTGATAGTGTTCGAAAATTGCTTAAAAAAATGATTACCATGGCCGTATAGCACCAAGAAAGCCATATATTTCACATTTCAGCCGACTAAAAAGAATAGCATTTGCTAAAGAGCATATAAACAAGCCTCTAGACTTCTGGGAAAAGGTAAATTTTTCAGATGAGAGCAAATTTTGCCTTTTTAGTATAAAGGGAAGGCAAATAGTGTGGAGAAAAGATGGCACTGCTCTTAATAAAGAACACTTATCTAGTACAGTGAAGCATGGTGGGGGTGGTGTCATGGTTTGGGGGTGCATGGCAGCAAAAGGTGTTGACCAGCTGCAATTCATTATAACAACTATGGATAAAAGGGGCTATTTGGACATCTTAAGAAGCAATTTACAGCAAAGTGCAATAAAATTGGGCCTTCAGGGTCAATTTATCTTTCAGCAAGATAATGACCCTAAGCATACCGCTGATATAGTGAAACTATGGCTTCTGTACAATGTTCCTAAGCAATTGCGAACGCCTCCTCAATCACTAGATCTCAATCCTACTGAGCATCTTTGGGGTTTACTGGAGAAAAAGATCCGACAACATCAAATAACTTCAAAAGCAATGCTTAAAGATGTTATGCAGCGGGAATGGAACAATATAACACACGAAGAAACTACAAAACTAGTTCAATCTATGCCAAAAAGATTAATGGACATTCTGAGACGTAAATGCTATCCAACCAGCTATTAAAACCTTTTAAAAAATTCGATTTATAAATATATAAAAACGTATTTTGAAAGGCGTACGCAGACTTTTTCGCACGTTTTTCAATGAATTTTTTTGTTTTTATTATCCTGTTGTTAACTGTGAATTACTTTTGTTTAAGTTTTACATTATTTTCTAAAGACTGATATGTATTTAATAAATAAAATTCGTTTTTGAAATAATATATATATATTTTTATAATTATTTTGTTTCTTTTTAATATGCAAAGTTTATGTACGCAGACTTTTTATACCAAGTGTATGTATATACAAGCAAACTTACAAACATACATACATATGTACATATATAATCAGTTTAAAAATATTTTTAATCCTTCTTTTATTTAAGGATGAAATAATCAGGGCTTATTTTCACAAGAGCGTAATAGAAAATAAAACATTATGCTTCTTAAGTGAATATATATACATACATATGTACATTGTATTGTGCGCCGAGCACATTGAAATAGGCATATTTATACATACATACATTTATGGAAATAGCCCTAAAACAGTTGCGCCATTATATTAGAATTAAGAATAACAAAATTTATTGCATTAAAAAAAAATTAATTCGGGGATTGAAAACGAATAGAGTGCCAGTGTAATAAAGAAAAATTTGAGCAAGCTTTAAAGCTTTAAAGTAATTTGTTCATGATAAGTTTCTGTTAGGTTAAGAACTTCCACTCGGAGACCTCTAGGTCTTTTGAGATTATTTCGCACATTCTGCATTCCCCTAACAAGATGAGAATCAGTGAACACAGGCCCTCAAAAATATTTTGATTTTTTTCAGGACTTGGCCACAAGGCTCACGATAACCCTTCAAGCCTTCTTACTAATCCAGGACTTATTTTTCCTCTTAAAACCATACACAATACCTGTACATCAGCCTGTAGCTGCTTCTGAAGGTCGGCCGAACACATGAACGTTTATGATGAAAACTGGATGTTGTTCCGCTACTTAACTTTTTGTCTAATAATTAATTATTCCTTGATCAATTTCTTGTTTCAAAAGTCCTCAAGTGTACACTTGAATTCCTTCGAACACGAAACTAAGCTCAACTCATTAATTTAATTTAATTATATCTATTTAACTTATATAATTATGATTCAGGTCGAAGTCAACAAAAATCAATTCATTTAATTTTCCATATTTGTATCATTTTATTTAATTTAAAATACCAATTGTTTACCTTTTTTAGGGTTCCATACACCAAAGGTGAAAAGGAACCATATTGTTTTCGCTACGCTGTCCGTCTGTCCGTCGCAGGCTATTTTCTCGAGAACCGTAAGAGCTACGGACCTGAAATTTGGACAGAGTGTGTAGACCTTTGGCCGCTACAACAACAAATACATGAGAGATAAAAAATAAAGGGTATTCCAAAACGAGCAACGAAAAATTTTAAAATCCCATCTAATATACATAAAATTGTATGTACATACACTTGAAATTTGTAAGGTTAGTGTATTTTTATACAGACTACAACAATTAACACAAAAATTTAAAAATTTAAATTAAAGGGTGTTCCATCAGTTATATTAATGCAATTTTGACTAAATAATTTTGACAACTTGCTATATCTTGGAAAATGTAAGGCCAAACTCTTGAAATTTTCAAAAACGGTAAAAAAAAATCCCAAAATTATAAAATCGCCAAACCGAAAAAAAATCGCCAATAACAAACAAAATCGCCAAAACGAAAAAAAGCATCAAACTAAAAAAACTTTCTAAAACGAAAATAAATCGCAAAAAACCGGAAAAATCGCCAAAAAGGAAAAAAATCGCCAAAATGGAAAAAAAAACAAAGAAATGAAAAAAATCGCCAAAACGATAAAAAAGCGAAAAAAACAAAAAATCATTTCAGTTTAAAAAATGTCAAAAAGGTAAAACAAACGCCTTATTAAAAAAAATGCTCAAAGCCCAAAGTACGGAACCCTTCGTGCGCGAGTCAAATTCGCACTTTACTGAATTTATTATATATTATTGTTTCACTTTATTAAATAAGCTTAAGGTCCACTTTAAAAAATGTTTTTTATATGTATTACTATTAGTAAAATTTTAATTTTCGTGACGAAGCTACACAAAGTTGCAGCGAAATATTCAGACCAATTGTGAATAAAATTCCGCGAGAAATTTCTCCCTTTTACAATTAGAGTTTGTTTATTTATTACTGGCTATTAATTGGAATTCTTCCCCGAGAAAATTTTCTCGCGGTATTTTATTCATAATTGTCCTGATTGTAAATTAAATATTGTTAACTGTTTTTATATAAAAAATAGACCTTAAGCTTATTTAATAAAGTGGAACAATAAATTATTTTACTTCTACTGAGTTAAAATTATAATAAAAACATTAACAAAAACATATTGAAAATAAACGATACGGTGTAGTGGAATTTATTCCAAAATGTTTCTTTAAATAAATGTAATGAGTTTATTGAATATTAGCAAATTTAAGTTTAACTATTTAATTCCTAGCATTTCCCATTTCTAATGTATGATGGTTTGAATTTATATGATTTATTAGGACTTCATGCCTTTTTGTGTTTTTTTTTTAAAGCACAAAGGTTAAAAATTCTAAACACTTTTACGAGTACTACCAAAAAGCGCAGGCAGGCAGGCAGGCATTAATTATTTAAAATGTCTTATTTGTGGTTTTGTTTTATATTCTTTTTGCTCTCACATTTTGTGATGACACTGATTTTAATGTATGGCTCCCTAAGGAGCTGACCCAAAATTACTTTCAAAATACATACTTCCTTTGCTTTGTCTCAGAACTAAGCATTTAACACCTTCACCATGTTAAATGGTTAAGTGTTGGCTTGCATCGATGTAACGACGATGTTCGTACTTTCATCACAATATCTCTATCCGCGTACGTGTGTGTACATATACAGTTGTATGGGCGCGTATGTGTGTATGTGGGTGTGCGTGTGTGTGTGGCTGTAGACAACAGCAGCAATACATACTTACTTTTATGTTCCGTCATACTGATTTTCAAAAGAGCATACTGACAAACACTAAACCTTTTTTCAACTTTTATTCCATCTGCTGTATCTTCTATTGTTTACTAAGTGACCACGTTGAGTCGTAAAAAGATCTCAATTGCTATTTTTGTCTAAGACTGGGAATAGAAAACTACAAGCGCAGCAACACAAAAAAAAAATTTACAAAATATCAAATGAAATTAAATAAAATGGTTCAATAAAAAAAATAGAAACACATTAAAGAATGCTGTTCTCATTGTGTACAAGTTGATCCTTCCTCAAGTGCTTTCTAATTTTGTAACACTTTTTTTTTGTAGGACCCGTTGAATGAAGTTGTACTTTTAACATAAATTTGTATGTATGTATGTATGTATGTATGTATGTATGTATGTATGTATGTATGTATGTATGTTTGCCGGAAATCCTCTATGTTATGTAAATTAAGTTTAAAATTTCACTTATTTAGCGTTCCGTACACCAAAGGTGAAAAGGCCCTTATTTCTTTCGCTGTCTGTCTGTCTGTCACAGGTTATTTTCTCGAGAACCGTAAGAGCTATTTACCTGCAATTTTTACAGAATATGTAAAACTTTGACCGCTCAAACAACAAATATATGTCAGCTACAACCTAAAGGGTATTCCAAAGCATGCAACGAAACATATAGAAATCCTAATATAATATACAGAAAATAGTTCATATGGACACTTGAAATTTTCAAAGTTAGTGCATTTTTATGTAAACTTCACCAATTGACACTGAAATTTAAAAAATTAGAATTAAAGGACACTTTATCAGTTAATGTTATTCTGTTAGCTGTATCTTGGAAACCATAGAGGCAAAGCTGTTGAAATTTTTAAAAACTATAAAACAAAAAATTGCGAAATGAAAAAATTGCTTAAACCGAAAAAAATCGCTAAAACAAAAAAAGACGCCAAAACTAAAAAAAATGCAAAACTCAAATAAACCGCCAAAAGCCAAAAAAAAAAAGCAAAAATGCGCCAAAACTAAATAATCCTCAAAAAACTCCAAAAACCGAAAAAAGTCCCAAACACGAAAAAATCGAAAAATCTAAAAAAAAATCGCCATAAATTTGATAAAAATTAAAATTTTTTCAAAAACTTAACTTTATATGCATAATTCTAGTGTACGTGTGTGTGACTGAACTCCTTCTAAACGGCTTTAGATTCACAAATCAGCCCGGCAGATGGCACTATAGGCGGTATCTACATTATTTATCTATACTGCAACTAAAAGGCTGAATCGACTTGAATGAATTTTTTGTATGCATCAAGTGGGGCGCACAGTGAGACAACACCGGCATTAAATACAAGGAGTCATTGTAGAGCTTTGAAATTTTGCACAGGTTATTTTTGAGACAATTCCAGTTAAAAAAAAAATCAACCTTCAAATTTGATATTTACTGTAATGTTGCATGCAAAAATTACAATAACACTCCCACTATTACGCCATTGAAATGAAATAAAAAAGAACAATTTTTTTTTCATTCTGTCAATAATTTTTTAATAATAATAAACAACAAAAAAATAATTAATAATTAAAAAAAATAAAAGTAAAGTAAACATGCTAACATACGTATAGCGACAGAATGTGCGCGTTGCGTATTTTTTGTAGTATTTTGTGTGTTTAAATTACTTTTGCAAACTTTTGCTATATGTCCTTTACTTCAAATGAAAGCTGAGACTTCAATCTTTCATTTGATATAAGTCTGCACCTAGGGCAAGGGGCTGCTCTATATTTCCTAGTCCATTGAAAATGCAAAATGTTAAATTTTTACACCACAATTCTGTTGTTAAGAAATTTTTTGTTTGTGTTTTTTTTAAATTTCTTCTTTCATCTACTCATTCTACAACAACTAAATTAATTAACAAAATACTTTAAAGTTATATTTATTATGTATTTTTTTATTAATAAGCTTTTGAATATTACATATTGAACTAACATATTTCAAGCGCGTTGGCATACCTCAACTTTGACTTGCTCTAGACCAAAAAGTAATGAAGTTATGAGGCTGAAATTTTAGGGAATTGTTACTCATATATCTGTTAATATACTGTGAAAATTTCATCCAAATTGGATGACACGCCAAAAACCATTTTTTGCCGCGGTTACTATAGGGCTGTCTCACTGTGGGGCGTGAGACAACGTTTGCAAGTACATTATAATACAGACATATACATACAGCTCTTGCAAGCATTTTTGAATTGTGGTTGAAGTCCACTGAAGTCAAGCGACGAATTACATCTAGACATGCTAAGCCAGCAACAAAAAAATGTTTCAGATTGTACTTAAAATTACTCTTCGAGAAGACTTTTTACAGTTTAAACAGTTTTACGTATGTCCTTCCGAATTGATTAATGAATCTGAAGTGAACATTATTTATGTAAAATGCTTTGTAGAATAAATGCATAATAATATAAATGCATAATTATAAATACATGTACATACATACTTACATTCTTTCAGTATTACGTGAAGTAAGCTTAATTATCTTATTTGTTTTTTTTTTTTTGTATATTCTTTACGAGTAAACTCCAGCGCTTCGGGACTGTCAAGCAATACAAGTCACGTTTGCTTCAAGTAATGGAAAGTTGAAGTTCTGTAGACACGCAGGATATTAAGATTTGTAATAGAAAAGCATTATGGAGTGCTCTTTTGGCAGTGCGCTTAATACACATGCAAGTGTGTGCGTTTGAACGAGTGCAGTTGCAGATTTTATTCATCTTGACATAAATATTCACTAAAAGTGCGTTTGTTGGAAGTAAGTCATCTGTGTTAAGACTCCTGATATATTTTGCTTTTGTACCTTAACAAGTTTTCATTTTCTTTTTAATGTTGCGACTGTTAAAAGCTTCAACTTATTTCTACAGCTGTCTTTGAAGTGTTTCTTTTATGTCTGCTTCTACTCGTATTGATGTTAATGGTCAAAGGAAGTGTGTAATAGGTGAACATACACACCTGAAAGAATTTCTCTTTCTACTAAATAAATCGAAAGCATGTAAGGGCCTATTTTTGTTGCTTATAGAATTAATGCTTTTGAATAGTTTTTTCTTTAAAAATTTAAAACAAACAAAACTGTGATAATAAATGTCGTGATATGAAAGTTTGAATTGTAAAACGGTCTTGAGTTCAAGCCACGTGTGTGTGTTCAAACATTGGAAATACTTGTGCCAAATTTTGTGATATTTCATACATACATACACACACACATACATCCACTTTCAAAACTTTGAGTATCTACTTCAACGAACCTGTCATTTGCGGTCTTTATTCTGTTTGTTATAACATTAAGTTACTTACTTGTCTATGCACTACCCAAACAACCAAAAGCCTCTTATACACACATGCATACATACACACATACATGTGTATATATGTGTATAAGTCATATATCCTTGCATGTACCCAATGAATATTCCATTGCCGTTAAGTCTGATGAAAATATTTGAAAATTGACCAAACCAAACCAAACCAAACGAATTGTCGAAAATTCCCTCAGATATTTAACAGACCACTAAACACTTTTTTTCAGTATAAAATTTCTCCAAATTGTCTGAAATGCGAGTACTACAGGATTATATCCTATATTAATAAGAACGATTTTGACATATTCTGAAATAATTCATCAGACGTTTCCCTGCAGGAAATGGAACTGACACAAGACTAGTCACGTAACCGGCCCCCAAGTGATAGGGACCAGTCCGAGTTCTAACACTTCCTATGAAGCGGACCAGTCACTTTTACATGGGGATGGCCTAGGATGGGGTTAATTGATACTTTGTATGCACCTTGTGACTTGTCACTGAACTATCCCATAGGGACCTATTCGATGTATAATAATATAAATATAAATTATTTATAAATGTAATTTCGACATTTAACTGTAACAATTAACGCTTATAAATTTTTTTATTGTTACAAATGCAATGCCATATTATTTTTAATCTGAAAATTTTTTGAGATTCGAACCGACAACCTCGTGCATGACAGGCTGGCACACTATCCACTCGACCACAGGGCCACTCATATTTCAAAAGTATAAATACCATTTAAGCTTAGGTTAATATCTAAGTATAGTTACGGGACCGATCCCAGAGTCACATTGAAGGGAGCAATTAACATTATATTTACACTATTTGATAGGTCCTGTGTTCGACCACATCGAACATGTTCAGTGCAGTTTACTACAATACTAGACCGAGTCCGAATTAAATTGGCTCAAGATCAAGACGATACACCACGAAAATGGTCAATATGCCACCATTTAAACGATATGACTTTTTTCACCATACACTACTACGTACTTTTGATAACACCCACATTATCTCCAGTTATAGGACGAGTACATTTGGATCAATTGTCACCAAATTTTTTGCAGGGTTCATAAGCTCACTCACTCTACTTGTCAAAACTTAATTGACTGACAATTTGCTAAGTATGAATTTTTAAGACATTCCACAGTTATTCCAATTTGCTCAGAAAAGAGGCCCCTTTCTTGGCAATCACTCATACTTCTTTCGACGTGATTTCTGACTTAATACTGGCAAATTTTAGTACTTTGCACAAATCAATAATACTCAATACCGTGTTTATTTGCGTAATCAATATTACTCGACATGCAAAAAGAAATTGTGATGAGTTTTTGTTTTAAAAAACAGATTTTTGAAACTAGCTTTAAGTTTTATTATTATTTTATGTATACAGAGAAAACAGTGCCTAATAAATGCCTCATAAAATAAAAACAAAACAACAAAGGAAATCTTATTAATTTAACAGGGAAACCCCTTTTTGAAAAATAAAGAAGAAATCTTGTAGTTTTTATTAGGTCATCTTAATTCTCTGTACTTATGTATTTTCATTTAAATTCCATACCATATGCATATCGTCGATTGATAATTTAATTGTCGTATGTATATATATGTAGTATATTGTAGATGTTATTTATTTATACATAAATATTATGTTATATTCTTAACAAACTTACTCACCAAGTATTGAACCAGCAAACTTCTGACTGACAACAAGCAGCCTGAATAACCATTGAAATTATTGTGCAAACATTCTTATACAAAAATGAAAAAGATCATGAAACAAATTGTGTCTATGTCTATTTATAGATATGAAATAACAAGACACCTCATAAAATCAAGAAGATTTCCTCATTAAAAAAAAATCAATAAGATGCTTTACACATAATCAAATAGGAACCTAATAAAATCAAGAGGAAAACCTTTTTAAAAAAATCAATAAGATAAGCTAAGCCCTGTAGTTTACAGTTTATAAGAAAACCTAATAGAATCAAGAAGTTTTTCTCTATGGATTGTTTTTTTGGTGCTAAAAATAACGGAAATTGAGTAAAAAAAGTTGTGAATAATAAGATTTTTTCTTGATTTTATGTGGGTTTCTTCTTGATAAAATTAATAAGACTTACCACATAAAAACAATAAAAATCTTCGCTTCTTTCTGCTGGGATACCCCTTACCCTAGAAACGTTTCAAAGAGAAAATCTTCTTGATTCTATTAGGAAGTTTTTTCTCTGTGTAGTTTAATGAACTGATAGTTAATTATTTTAATAGAGACAAAACTTTTACAAATTAACTTTTTAATTTTACGAATTCTGTTTTTAGTTTGTCAACTGTAAAAATAGTCAATTATTTAAAAAAAATGGTCTTTTACTAAATAGAAAAATACTATTGGATCAAGGTTGGGAGAATGAGAAAGCCTTTTTAGATATTAGTCTAATATTGTCAATTTGTAAATTTAACCAGTTGCTTCTATATTATAAGAGTACATAATTCTCCCACAACAACTACATAGCAATGTATTTTGGGTTTAAAAACTACATATTTTTGATAATTTAGGTATTCAGTGTTAATTTGTTTTTAGACAGAGTTGTATTTTCTCCTTTAAATTTCTTATATGACTTTGCTAAGAAGCATAACTCTGAAAATATCCTGTATGGAGTTCGTAAAGAACTTTTAAGTGCTTGGTACTCCGTTCTCAATACTCAACACCATTTGAGACCGACATACCAGTTTTTGCAGCGTATCTGTCGCAATTAGGCGAAAAAGTTTCCTGGGTAACTGCTGACATACGTACAGACATTCACAACAAGTTCTACATCATTGTTTACATTGTGTCATACTGTGGTGTTTAATGGCCATTATTACTTTCACGTTATACCTTGACTTTTGATGTGTAAGTTTTCAATAATAAAAAAGTTTGTTAAATAAACAAGAGTCTGAAAAATTTTAACAGGCAACATACGCTTACACTCATTGAGATCTACTCACATACACACAGCAATACTCAAGTGCAGGTTGATCATTACACCCAGTTGTTGTCTCCATTCGTTACTTCAGAAAAAAAGTGTTTGTCAAAACGAAAGTGGAAAGAAAAAAAGTTAATCTAAAGCAGCTTAAGTAAATTATGTTGACCAAGTAATAACAAAGTGACAGCGATAAAGTGCGTTTGCTGTCACGTTGTCTGCTTTTGCTTTGGGAACGAAACAGCAGCAGTGGCCGAAGCAGTAACTAAAGGTTATACTATAACCGGGGATAATATTTTGTCCGATTGGGAGTGAATTGTATTACAAGTTTGGAACAAAAACTCAATTGGTGATATCAATTTGTTGCTTTAAAATTTTAAAACTTTCGCTTTCAATCAAAAAATAAAATTTTTTTTATTTTAGCTTTGTATTGGAAGAGATCGTATAAAAATGTTTTCTAATGGCTGCTCTAATTCTGTGGTAAAAAGACACCTAGGTAATCTCCATGTTCAAAAGTACCTCTGACAAAAATTTCTATTTTTTTTTTGTGATATTTATCAGGAAGTTATAGCACAATTAATTGGAGCCTATTTTTGTGTCGACTTATATGACCATATTAGGATTGTCGTATTACGACTTCGACTATGACGATTTTGTATGAGACTAAAGAACATTGCAACATTTTTTCCTTAATCTAGTACAAAATAGTCGTAGTGGTAGTCGAAATACGACACTCGTAATTAGGGCCGTAATCCCATACGGCATAACAACTTAATTTAGCTTATACTTTGATGTTATTTCAAATGGAATTTATTAGTTACCGTGTGTAGAACGATGTTTTTCTAAAAAAGAATTCAAGTGAATACCGAATTTCCAAATTTAACTGCAAAATAAGTAAATTTCTGAAAATCAACTTGAAAGTTTAAAACTGCTCTTAAGCACTTTTTCATTATTGCCACAGAGTTATCACCCAGCAAAAAACTTTGCCTACTATAATGCAAAAAAGTGTATGTACTCCTCAGTCGTAAGTACTTACAATTTGACTGAATAACCCATTATTTTTGTTTGAGAAGTTCAAAAAGTATGCGGTAACCTATACTTTTTGCCTACAAACAGACAAAAGTTAATAGATTACTGATTGCCTAAAAGTACTAAAAATTTAATGGGTTATTTTTTGCGTACAAATATGCAAAATAATATAGATTAATTTTTGCTTAAACTTATTCAAAATTAATTTGCTATATTTTCTAATTTTTTTATTTTAAATGAATAAAATTTTGTAACAAATTTCTCTAGATATACATATTTCCTTATTAACTGGAAAGTACTACAATAAGTACTTTCACGTAGTGATATAAATAAGTTCTTATTTTATTCATTACATGACAGTCATTATTATGCAAATAAAATAATTAGATAAATAAGTACCACTCGTTACTTTGTAAGCCATTAAAAGAGTACTACCCATTACAAAATTTCGAAAATTTTTTGCTGGGCAGAGCTGCATTTGTGCGAATTTGTGAAAAAATCTCCTGGTTACGAGTACGTTTGGCGTATGATGAATATTGTTTAATAAATATTAAGTACACACGGCCTGTACCAAATAAAAATTTCTTATTTAGAGACATTTTCTTTCAAAATACAACTTTAAGCTATATACAAGAATGATAGTGAGTTGATGGAATATGTATCAGCTCAAAGGATTTGTGTGTCCACGCATAGCATATTTTTAATTTTATTTTTTAATCTCATCCAATTGAAATAAAATACATACCACAGATGTAATTTAGTATGAATTCACGTATTTCGGTGAGAGAATATATTAATTTGAATTTAAGCTAATGATGTTATCTTACAGTTCTTATAATTTTAAAATGCTTCTGATCTTTTTAGTAAAAGCATTTTATATATTAAATATTTTAATGAACAATCGAGCATTTATGTGACTTTGCCAAATTATATGATTTGCTTTTCCAATTATATATTTTAAAAAATATACTTAGTTGGGTATTTTTAAATAATAAGTTTTGGGAGAAACGATACTCTCTTTTTGTGGAATCCCTGACTACATATATAGATTTGCCCCCCTTCATAACAACACTTTTTCACCTGGTAGATATTCTTTTGTCAAGTATGTTTCTAGCTATTGGAGGTAAGTATGAAAGTTTTCATTGAGTGTGCGAGTATAAACAACAAATGCTTATACCCATTTTCCAGGTGATTATTTATGAAATGTTAAAGGAAACACAAATAGCCAGTATAATGCGAACATTGGAGCAAAAATGAAGATTAATTTCACTTGATGTACACACACAACAAAATCAAATAGACAAACAATAATCGTAAAAGGAATATAAAAATAAAAAAAGGATAACAATAATAGCAGTAATTATTCCCATTTATTTAATTTATCAGTTCAGTAGTACCTTCAATATCCATAAAACAAATTCGCTCAAGTTTTTGTTATCTATAATATGCACAATAAAATTTTGATGACTTTTGGTTATCTATAATATGCACAATAAAATTTTGATGACAATTTTATTATTAATAAGGATTTGAAATTTTATAGTTAATTTACGTAACCAAAAAACTTTGTTTCTTGACCTAATTATGATAAACTTTAACAAACAACTATTTAAATAGTATAAACAAACACCTGTTTTAAATGTTTAGAAAAATCAGGAAATTATTTCGTTAAGGTGCAATTATAGATAATGGATAACGATAGTTTGACTTTTTCTTCAAAACCGGTCAAAAATATAACGGATACGTGTATATGAAAATTATTATTATCACGACAATGCGGATACACGACTACACAAGCACGGTTGTAGTTGTCGCTAAATTAGACTACTTAGTATTTTTGCTGGCGAAAAAATGAGGAAATATACTGCTGCCAATATAATACAAAATGTTAAATGAATGAAAGCTTAAAGCTATGGGATATTATATAGAAAAAAATAATAAATAATAGAAAAAAATGTCAAAATACACACAAAGAAATGAATTGTTTAATTTTTATATTTTTATGTGATATAAGTACTTTTAAATCAGTAAATTTATTTTTGTAAATGTATAAAACTTGCCAGTGCTACTAGTAATATATGTACAGATTTATAATTCAATAGCAGGTGCGTTTCCAAAATATTTATGTTGCTAGGTACACGTCGACAATTTTTGCTAGCGGCGTCTGCAGTCGTGTTGTTGGTAGACTGCTGTCGTGAATGTCTTCAGTCTATTATTTAAGTAGACAAAAATCAAATTGATTTTTAAGAGAAAATTTATTTGTTCGAAAGAGTTTTTAATAATTCTATTTTATCTTCTAAGTTACTTATTTGAAGAAAATTTTTCAAGTACACCCCATCCTTCACTCTGATGTTTTTGCTCAACTGCAGGGAATGATTGTAATCCAAACCGTTCGTTTCAATAACTCAACAACTCAGTTTGAAGCAGTCGTATTTGTAACCGACATGAATGTTTCTGATCGGGGTCTTGGTATGAATTTATTCCTAATGAATGGAAACAAACAAACAAACACTGGCTCTAAGAACTTGTTTGCATTACACATGCAACAAATTGTAATTTAGACTTGTGTCCAACAGTTCGTTCAGTTGGGCACAAGTCCGGTTAAAAACATCAATGTAAATTAAATGGGTTCGAAACAACTTTTGATTCAAACGCTCTTAAACTAGTTCAAAAATAACTGTTGGACACAAGTCTACGTACATAACAGCAAATATATTTAAAAATTATAAAAAAAACTGTCTTAAATGGCTCCATTAGTTTTTGTTTGGATTACAATAAAATTAAGCCTAAAACAAGCCGAGGTAGTTGTGTGTGATTACTGGTAAGCAAAACGCTCAAAATATTATTATGTTGCGACTTATGCACACCTGTTGCTTATTTTATACTCGAACATGAATAAAACTGTCGAAGCATTAAATCATTTGTACTCGATGTATAGCTCTAGTATAAGCTTGTGTCGAATTCGTTCACTAGTTTATTTCTTAACCAAACCCAAGGCGAATTCAGTATCAATTCAGTATCAATTCCCTACAACAATTTTACAATACAAAAAACAACACGTAGTTTGCTATGCTACAAAACCAATCTGTCAGAAGATTTCAAAGCAAATTTTGACATTTTGGTTCAAAATGCTCAATTTGGCATCAACAGCTGATAAGCAGCCGGGCTGATAAGGTCAATGGATACTGAATTCGCCTTGCCCAAGCCGATGATCAAGCGCATTTGAACTGCCTGTTTTTAATCGTCGGGTTGTATCAAAAATTAACTAAGGCACGAGTTCTAGCCAAGTCCACTCTATTGGGTTAGACGATTCTATCATACTTTTTGCAAGTCTCTGGTAAGTATATCTATTGTTTTCTTGTGTTTCTATAAATTGTAACAATGAAAATGACTAGACAGACTAGACTTATCGAAGCACCAGTTGTTAAAATAGCCGGTTATCGGCTATTTCAAAGTTATTTGAAATCTAAAATTTCTTATTATGTACTTGAAATATTTTTTTCAGGTTTTCTATTCGCATCATACTTGAAATATTTTAAATTAAAGCCCGGTACGGAGTTCTTACGGAATTTCAGGTTTGTAAATTTACATTTATTACTACACGGAAAAATAAACGTGTAGCCTTTTGTGTAGAATTATATTTGCATAAGCACAAATTCGTTTATTTTTTAACTTAAGCCTGGTACGGAGTTCATACGGAATTTCATGTTCTCATACAAACTGTATGTAAAAAAATTACTGAAATTCAGGTTGGTAAATTTCATAAAGAAATTTCCATTTGCTAGTACGGACTTTCAAAAGAAAAATACACAAAATTTTTTAAATCTATTGCCTATCTTAGGGATTTATAAATATAAGTGGAGACTTTTTTCAGTCAACTGATACAGAAATTAATGTTCAAACAATTGTTTGGTGACGGAATTTCTAATTTTCATCAAACTGTAATTAATTTCTAATGTTTTTGTGCATTGTAAATTCAAAAATAAACGAATTTGTGCTTATGCAAACATAATTCTACACAAAAGCCTACGCTATTATTTTTCCGTGTAGAAATAAATGTAAATTTACAAACCTGAAATTCCGTAAGAACTCCGTACCGGGCTTTAGAATGCACAAAAACACTAAATGATCAAACAGAATTGCGGCATAAACACATTTTCCATACAAATTGACACAAAAAATCAGCACCAGAAAGCAGTCGATAGATAGAATGTATTTTATTTTGACAACGTTTTTTCTTATGCTCTCATATATAAATACTCATTCTCTCAAGAATGCTACCATACTTTCAATAAATTTCATACATTTTGTGAACAAAACTACAAAGAAAAATAAGCACAAAAAAAATAAAACTAAAATTATAGAGCATTTGAAGTTACTGCCGTAGTTTTTATTATGGGCTTTGTTAATTTGACAACGATTTTTCCTGAAGTTGCGGACATATTCTGTTTGATCATTAAAAATTAATTACTATTTGATGAAAATTAGAAATGTCAAAAATTCCGTCACCAAACAATTGTTTGAACATTAATTTTTGTTTCAGTTGACTGAAAAAAGTCTCCACTTATATTTATAAATCCCTAAGATAGGCAAAAAATTTAAAAATTCCGTGTGCTTTTCTTTTGAAAGTCCGTACTAGCAAATGAAAATTTCTTTATGAAATTTGCCAACCTGAATTTTCGTAATTTTTTTTTACATACAGTTTGTATGAGAACCTGAAATTCCATATGAACTCCGTACCAGGCTTAACTCGTTACAAATTTCAAACAAATTTAAAATATAATGTAATCTTAAAATGAACGGAGTAGATTTCACCAAGTCAGGCACTGTGGCGGTATTCGAAAAATATCTCTGATTCTCTTTCCATGTGAAAGAAATCTATTTTATTTAAAACATATCAAGCAAAAGCGTAAAATAACAACTTGACTAATTTTACAAGAGATGAATTTTAATTTAGCTCCGAACTAAATGACTGTTCATTATTTAATTAATAGCGATTTTTTTCTGACAAATATGTTGCATATCGATGACGGTACTCGAATTTTCGATATTTTATAGGAGAAGCAAAAGCTGAAGAAAAATTAAAGCATTTACATGCGGAAATAACTTTTTAAGTGGCCATAAGTCATTGATGTTGAACTGTAACGTACTAAGATTTTCAAGGAGGATGCAATTATACATTGTTTCCCAGAAAACATTAAAACCACTATTTCGAAAAAAAATTGAGATACGCCCTTTTTATATTAAACCATCGATATATCGAGGGCTCCATTCTAGAAAATGCTAAGTTAAAAAAGCTGGTTATGAGATAAACGCCTTCAAAGTTTATTAGTGATATCTCGGGAATGTTATGAGATAGAAAATTGATACTTTTTGTAATCATATAATAATTGCAATATAATCTTTTTACTTTATTTGAACTTTATAAATTTGTTGTAGATCATAGTTAAAAGTGACTTAGAATACTTACGATTGTCCTCTTAGTAGACTTAGCACCTATCTGGTGGTCCTTTCTCACCTACAATGGCCCTTTAAGTACATATAGCATGTTTTAGTTGGGAGAAAAATTAAAATTAATTTTTTTTACTGCTTAATTCCAAACTAAATTATGCTAAGTGTACTTAAAACATTTAAAAGGGATGTTTTTTAAACTTGACAAATTATGCTCAGTACATTTTTACTCGTAACTTTTGATAGAATAGTCCGATTACTATAAAAATTTTACAGATTCTAAGTTAATAAACGATGAATTCAGAAATGCTATTCCTAGCATAGCATGCTATGTCTACTTAGCATGTTTTGGAATGGAGCCGTCGAATATGTTGTATTAAAAAACATGTTAATATGTTACATATTTTACCCTCACTTTGTTTTAGGTGTACATACTGCCCTTTCTTCCAATTGTAGTAACAAAGGTTCTATTTTGCATGTCATGTTTATAATTTCGAGAGAAGGTTTCTTAAATAAAAAATTTAAAGATTATTACTATAAGAATTAAAATAAAATAAATATTGTGATAGCCTTAAAATCGCTAATGAAGTACATTAATGATAAAATGTAACCGCCATAAGACAGACATCAACTTCCTAAATACACTACGCGAACATTTTACAATTGACTTGATAAACTCCTCTATTTTTGCAAGTGTGCGCTCATATTCAGTTGATGTTTAAATGAAAAAAAAATCAACAAGGATATCTAAAAATTAAATAAAATGATGACATGACAGAACATGTTATCTTCTGTATCTCGTTTTTATTGTGCTTTTTATTGTATAAGCTTATCATCTGTCTTTTATGCTTTAAGGCTGTTTTATGTCTCCGAATACGACCACATACACCACACACACACACACACACACACACACACAGGCAGGTAAATAATCATATTCAAGTATAAAAACACATAAGCTCGTGATTTCTTGCTGGAAGTCAAAATGTATTATAATCTGTAAACTGAAAGTTGTATACAGCCGCAATCACACAACATTCTCAACATTTGCTATCTAGTATCGTAGCATTTGCATCTTTATTATGAACACAAACATTAAATATGTTCTCTGGAACAACTAACAACAACAAAAGCAATTTGAAATCCAAATCTTACCACAGGCTTGGTTTTATTCTTCTTATTTTTACTATTGAACATCAACGTCTCCAAATGGAATCAAAAACAAAAGGTGTTACTTTATGACGACGATACAATACGACTACAAAACAAAGAAAAAGACAGCAGCATAATTTCCATTTTATGTTTATGACAATTCGTCAAACAAAATGTTTAATGATTCAGAGTGAAAACGTGAATAAAAAGAAATGGTTACCGCAACTAGATGCTTATGAAAAACTACCGGCACGGCACGCGGTAGATCATAAACACTTGCCGCAGAGAAATGTGCCATGATCTGGCATTACAATAAAAAGTAATAAAATTAAAATGTCTGCAAATTAAAACTGCTTTGTTCTCTATAAGCTTATGATGCAGCATAAAATTTAATTAATTTAATGTTATACCTGACAATTAACAATACAAAATAAAAAATGCTGCAAAACGATACAATATGAGTGTTGGTGAACTTTGCATCGGGTATTTAAAGTGACAGATTACCAACCAAGGCAATACAAAATGCAGAACATAGAAAAACAAAAATCAAATTTAAGCCATTTAAATTCAATGGACTGTAAATGAAGTGAACGAAAAAAAAATTTTCGGGCGATATACAAGTTTTGTGCTTGTTCTGCAAAAAAAAACACTTGGCACAAAATTCCTGTGGGAATATTTAAAAAAAAAATTTATTTCAGTTGGATTTCTCATTTGTTTAAATAAAAGTTTAACTTAAGATCTCTAGTCTAGCGCAAAATGTGCATGAAATTCAGCCAACTCTTCAATAATCCATTTCAATGTATTTTTATTTTACTTAAATAAAAAAAAAATTAAATTTGGAGTTATCAATGAGTTAACAAACGTTAAACTTAAATTTACTTCATTCAATCGATTGGCTCAGTGGTTACTTAAATCTGATCAATTCAAGCAAGGGAAGAAATACTGATAATATGGAAAGGAAATATGGGGAAAGAATTACATCTGAAAATATATTAGAAAATAAAACTATTACAATTTTTTAAGAAATTTTAGCCCTTGTTTTTACTAGCGCTCGCAATCCTCTCAATAAAATTTTGTAGCGTGTTCTAACTACCACTACGACTAACATTGCGTAGTAAACATTTAAAGTCAACTTGACCGCAATATACATAACATTCAATAGCATTGAAATTATTTTTGTGCACTGGACATTTGACACGCATGCAATCGGGTAAATACCGCTGCATGAAGTGTTAGATAAATGCATTTGACAGACTGCAACGTAAATATGTATTTTGTACAAATGATATTTGACACTCGCCAGTCTGATCAAAGGCTGCAGCATAATGCACTTGAATGAATCATAATTAATAACCGCATGTGTTTATATAATAAATATAAACAATACAAAAAACCATGTTTCCCAAATTTCTTATGAGACACACGCCGCACGCCTACCGTGGGAAACTAAAAGGAACAATTTGCTTATTAAGCATATACCTTTTCTTTTCCCTCTTAGGTTAAGATAGGTTAATCTTTATTCTCATAACTAGTATATAAGACAATGTATTTTTATTTTAAAATTTAATCATTAAACAACATTCCTGGAGTTCCTAGCTGAGCTCCATTCCTGGAGCTCCTAGCTGAGCTCAGGAAATAATCTTTATATTTTATTAAATAAAAAAGATCTCATTTATAAAATTAAATAAAATATTTTTTTTATTCAACAACTTATTACAATTTATTTAAGCAGCTGTCGAATTTTAATAGTATTTTGATCTAGCAAAACTGATTACCTCTGCCCGCTGTAAGCATTTTTGTAGACAAAAACTCGAAATTCTTCGATTACCAACATTTTCGGTGTAAGTCTGAAAAAATCTTAATCGGCCATGTCACAGAGTTCAATTCCGTTTGGAATTGGAATAGAATAAACCTAAAAATGTCAAGCCCTAGCCGGAGCATATCCCACAGTCTGGACACACCTGACAAATTTCCGGATTTTTAGTATTCTTTTTTAGACACCATCTCCTACAAAAATGAGGTGGATTGAATTCCGATCCCGAACAGAATTGAACTCTGTGACATAGCCGAATATACTCTCTTTGAATTGCTTTCGCAGGCCAATCAATTATTCTCTATGAGTAGTTTCTTATTATATTTTAACCCAGCAGGTCTTAAGTACTGCCTAATTCCTCAAATATTTCCTGAAAAATAAAGGAAGAACCTAGTTACATTTTGAAAACTGGGGACGATCCGTGAAGTCATGAACTAAGACTGCACCATTAACTGAAATAGTTGCTCGGGTTAAAAGGAATATTGAAAATCTAGTTTTCTTAATTTCATGTTGATTATTTCAAATAAAATCCATTTGCCAGAGATACACTAAAACTCACAACACCACGAATACTTTTAAAATTTACTTTTATTACAGATCAGAAGCTCAGGGGCAATGCACATTTTCATGCATTTTGCTTAAATTTCGTACGTTACTTTACGATAACGACGACAATAAAACTACGAAATGTTTCATGTTGTAGTCGGTGTTGGTTGTACTCACATCCTGTTTCCGGTTTTAAGTGGAAGACAAACAGACCTTTTTCTTGTTTTCTTTTACTTTTTTTAACATTTCTCTTACCCTGCCACAAAAACATTAATATATGCATATACACGCATATACAAAGATATTTTTTCATAAAACATTTTACAATTTTGCATTTTTTTTTTAATTTTAAAGCACATATGTACATACGTAAGCCCACACACACTCACACTAAACATAGAACTCTGAATGAAGCACTTGTATGCTGCATGTGTATATGGAAATATTTCGTCCCAAAAACACAGACCGACATGCATATGCAAATAGGGAAAGAAAAAAACATTTTTCGATTCCAGCGCTTATACTGCTTACTGGCATTTGGCCAAAATAAGCAGAAAATTCAAAATATTCTAGTAAAAGACAACACACAGCATACACTCACTCATGGACTCATTTGAAACGAACACAAAAACAGTGACTACTACTGCATGTTTAATACTCGTAGTAGAAACACATGAAAAAAAGAAATCCTCCGATATAAAACAAATAGAATATTCCATACATCTGAGCAAATAAAGCAGCAGCAGTGGGAGGGATAACTCATTTGCTTAGAATGATTGGAGAACATGAAATGGCAGGTTGCTTGTTAGTTTGTACCATGACTAAGTTTGCAGCAACAACCAGCAAGAAATGAACATCCAACTCAAATATTCTACTGGAAATAGCGCATTAAAATTACAAATCAAAATACAAAAATAGTGGATAGAAAAGAAAAAGTAATATAAATAAATCCTTCAGGTATTAAAAACGAATTTAGATTGTTAACCTTTTTAGTTTTTAATTGAATGTATAGAATTTGCATGGACTGATTTATGTGGCGAATTAATCAAATAAAGTGGTTTAACTGAATTACACGGTCATTACGATAATCAAATATTCGATAATTCCATTTGGGTATGACACGCTATTCATTGTTCATTTCCATTTACTCGTATCTGAAAAATATTGAGAGGAAAAAACTAAACTAAAAAAATTAACAATAACATTTCTATTTCTTTAAATTCATTGACGAGGACAAATGCTTTAATATACGAACTAACCTAATGTCCAAGGATAAAAGTTTTTGTGCACACGTATGCGCGTAAGTATGTGTATGTATATGTGTATGGGTTTGAGTGCTTATTGATAATAGTATTTATTAATTTTATTTGCCATTTTTATTTTCATCTTTTGCCATTTGTAGTATTACATCGTTCATAAAGTTATATACACTGTCACACATGCTTGTGTGCAGACATGTATGGATTCTGTAAGAGACCCTGCAACACTTGACGAAACACACGTACTTTAATATGGACCCAAAAGAAAAATCGTCCGGACGTGACTTCATTTGGTACCGTTTGTGACTGACAGACTTTATGGATGTGAAATTATGAATGTGGACTTGTGTGTATATTTCGTTTGTTCAACAATCCACACTCACTACGGGATTATTATGGTTATTTGCGAAAGAGTAAGACGGCTTTTACGTTTAGATTTTTAATCCTGCTACAATCATTACCCCTTATCGCGATTGGCGTTTTTTAAAAGAACATTTGTGCCATTAATTACGAAAGTGGCCTAGGTCATATGCATTTCTGCTTCGAAATATTAAATAAATCTTGAAAAAATCTTCAAGATATATTAAATAAATATATATCAATCGAGACTGGTACAACTCCAAAATAAAAGGTTGCATAACATAATATACACTTTCATAATTCAGGGCATATTGGTTTTTTTAGTCTAGGACCAAAATGTCTTTGTCGAAGCCGAATGAGCCTATTGGTGTTCCTGCTAAGTTATTTTATAATATGCCAAAACTAAGAAAAAAAATAAATTCAGTAAAGTGCGACTTTGACTCGCGCACGAAGGGTTCCGTACGTTGGGCTTTGAGCATTTTTTTAATACAGTGTTTTTTACGTTTTTTCAGCTGAAATAATTTTTTTTTGATTATTTCTCACTTTTTTCTCGTTTTGGCGATTTTTTAAATTTTGGCGATTTTTTTTTTAATTTTGGCGATTTTTTTTCATTTTGGCGATTTTTTTAATTTTGGCGATTTTTTTTCATTTTGGCAATTTTTTTAATTTTGGCGATTTTTTTAATTTTGGTGATTTTTCCGGTTTTTTGCAATTTATTTTCGATTTAGAATTTTTTTTAATTTGGTGCTTTTTTTCGTTTTGGCGATTTTTTTTTTATTTTGGCGATTTTTTTCCGGTTTGGCGATTTTATAATTTTGAGATTTTTTTGTTTTACCGGTTTTGAAAATTTCAAGAAGTTTGCTCTTACCGTTTTCAAGATACAGCAAGTTATCAAAATTACATAGTCGAAATTACATTAACTGATGGTACACCCTTTAATTAAAATTTTAATTGTTGTAGTGTGTATAAAAATACACTAACTTTACAAATTTCAAGTGCATATACATACATACAATTGTATGTATATTACATGGGATTTTAACATTTTTCGTTGCTCGTTTTGGCACACCCTTTAATTTCCAACTCTCATGTATTTGTTGTTGCAGCGGCCAAGGGTCTACACACTGTGTTAAAATTTCAGGTCCGTAGCTCTTACGGTTCTCGAGAAAATACCCTGTGACGGACAGACGGACGGACGGACAGACGGACAGCGTAGCGAAAACAATAGGGTTCCATTTTCACCTTTGGTGTACGGAACCCTAATAAAGTAAATTATGTACAACATGGGAAGAATGCGAAAGGGAGAGAAATATTAGCAAAGCATTTTCAACTGGTTACATCCATTTTCAATTCGAGCTACAAAGTCTAACCCGCTACCTTCTCTGCACACAGCCTTTCCATACAGCATACAGTATTTTCCCTTCGCTCGTGCAGCAGGGGCAAAACTCTAAATGTAATTGTTTTCAAAGTGTTACCGCTATTTAATGTAGCTGATCGGTACTCGCACGAGAGATTTAATTGAATACGTGTGTGTGTGTGTGTGTGTATGTGTATGCGTGTGAGAGAGAGTTTTCAAACCGTTTTTACTGTTTGTTACCTGCTACCTCTTGTTACACACACTTTGTTTTTGTTTTTGTTTTTGTTTTTGGTTGATATAAATGTTTATTTCATAAGCTGTATCATGGAATAATTTCCACTGAATTGTGTTCAAGTTTCCGCAGTGTTATTATTTTGTGCATTAAGGATATCGTGTCTTATTGAAATCTTACGCAAGTAGAACTTAAGTGTTTTTCAATTAAGTTGCAAGAATACAACTCCCAAGGGTGACTTCTACCCTCTTAAAATGCTTTATATCACAAGTATAATTTTGAATTATTGCATATGAAGAAGCTGAGTTTTCGCAGAAGTCATAGTGGCCAGTGCATACTTAAAGAGCTTCTGCACGCTTGTAACTTTTGAAAACATTTCGCTCATTTACTCAAAGAACGTCATAACTCAAAAAAAGGAATTTTTGAGTTAATGATGGAGAATTAATTCTCATATCGTTCTTCATATTGTGGAAAAATTTCATACAAATATCTTATTTACTCAATTCTTCAAAGCAAAATAAAATTTTCTTTTTTTCATTAAGTTGTGTGTAAATTGAAAACTTCAAACTCGTTTTCGAACAAACGAGTTTTTTGAGTTATGACGTTCTTTGAGTAAATGAGCGGTTTATTATTTAATAAGCTAAAAAAATATTTAAGAAATATTGATATTTTTCTTGTTTCCCAATATACCTCTTAAGCTTTAAATTTTACTCTAAAATTTAAGAGGTATAAGTAAATTATTATAAACTTGTAATATTAATTAATTATTATAGACTTGTATTACTTTGTTTCTGGTCTTATTAAAACATTTTTCACGCTTAAGTTACTCCTAGTTTACACTATGCAAGTCTTATTGCTAAACAGAAACGTTTCTTTTCCCCTCGTCTCTCTCTCTCTCTCCTAACAAACTAATAAGCTTAGCAATAAGGCTTGCATAGTGTAAACTAGGACTAACAGGAGTATGAATTTCGATGTACAAGTTTTGTTAAGAAAAACTTATATATTATCTGGGAATAGACCGTGTATAGCATTTATCTTCCGATAAACTGAAATAAAATAACTAAACGTTCGTAACACTACATTTTTCGTATCAGCGAACGTTCATATTTGATATGAACGTTCTAACATACATACAGTTATGAACTCACACACACACACAGAAACACAAACGACAACACGCACACACACATACACTCACATGCGTGAAAGGCATTTTAAATATGTTTGCTTTTGACCATAATTACAACTTATATGAAATATGTACATACGTAGGAATGTACGTCTCGAGCCTTTGCTGCAAGAGAATCATAACTCAAAAAATTAGTTTTTTTAAGGAAAATCATTTAATTTTTTAAAGTACTTTCCTTGATTTCTAGATTCTACGATTCTAGAACTTCTGTTTACCTTCCAAAGAATTATATTTGTCGAGGTTATCAAAATAGGTACTTGTTTGTGAAATGATGTCATCGTTAGAGATAAATCTCTTTTTGCCGAACCATTTCTTCAGGTTTGGGAACAAGAAGTAGTCACTCGGCGATAAGTTCGAAGAATAAGGTTTATGAGGAAGTGATTTGTAGGCAAATTTATGGATTTGTGCATTGCCCTGCTGGAAAAGAACTTTATTATTGTCGAAATGCGGTCGGTTTTCAAATTCTCAATAAATTGATTCAATAAATTCTGGTAGTACTTCTCACTGACTATTTTACCCTTTCAACAGTAGTTAATGTGGATTGTACCGCGTGAATATCAAAAATTGTTAGCATGACTTTATTGGCCCAAAAAACCGACCCAGGACCAGTGTGCTCACTTTTACCCATATTCGGTAGATTCTACCGAATATGTTTGTGAATTTAACAATCTACCAATTCTACCGAACAAGGCCTGAAATCTACCGAATATTGAACGAAAATTTTGATTATCACTGATGCTACAAGATCAAGTTGATCAAACATACGGAAAACTCTTCACATGTATGTTCTAAAATGTGGAAAGCTTTGCACCGAGAAGAGAATATGTTTAACGAATTGTTATTTAGTAATTTAAGTTGATATATATAGGTGTAAATTGACTATTTCGCCACATAGCAGTGCGGCCGCAGAGCGGTCATTTTCTGCCATGAAAATCATTAAAACAGAACAAAGAAATCGGTTAAAAACTGAAACTATATGTAACCTAATATTTGCCAAAGAATTGTACCTTGGGGATGAAATGTTTATTCCTCCCAAATGATTTAATAATTAATGCACAAAAGTTTAAATTCATAAATTGATCTTACATATAATCTTTGTAGTTACAAATGTTTGTCAAATAAGAGTTATTTTAGTAGCTTTGTAAAAGATATGTACAAAAACTGAATTCCTGTTATTTATGTATACAGTGAAACTTAGTCATAACGAACTTCGTTATAACGAAATACTTAATATAACGTATTTTTTATTGAATAACTTGAGAAAACCTCTTTATTGCAAAGTTTTTCATACAAAAATACACTATAGCTATAACGAACAAATTCTGAGTAAAAAAGCCTCTATATAGCGAAATCATAATAAATCCTAAAAGGTAAAGTCCCGTTATAAAAACAGCGAAGTCTAAATGTATTTATAATGGGACTTTAAGTACTTGTACAAAAACCTCTATATAACCAAGTAATAATAAAACAAGTAAGAGTGCTATATTCGGCTGTGCCGAATCTTATATACCCTTTACCAACGTACGTACATATATATAGTATACAGACACATACATACATATTTGTTTTGTGAAAAAATTTATAATTTTTTTAAAGTTTCCATCTTTGGAGCTGTAATTTTCTTTCAGAAGCATAAAATATATTCAATTTATAAAGAAAAAGAAAAAAATTGTTAGACCTATTTAATTTTACATAACACAAAAAGTGTGAGTTTTCCAACCCTGGAGTCATAATTTTGGATTTTTTTGATTATTGATACCAATCTAGTTCCTTAAAAAATACATAAAATATGTTAAGTGAAAAAAGCAAAAACGAAATAAGGAAAAACTTAAGGTCAGATTTTGTAAATTCAAACGATTTTTTCGTTTTGAAATTTGTATGGAAAAAATATTTTTTGAAAAGAATTTTCGTTATTTTTCATACAAATTTGAAACGTTTAGAAACAAAATTTTTTACAAAATCTGCTTATTAGTTTCATTTAATTCCTTTAATATTAAAAACTTCAGTAAAGTGCGACTTTGAATCGCGCACGGCTTTTTTGAAGTTTTTTCTTCAGTTTAAACGATTTTTTCAGTTTTGTCGCTTTTTTCTCGTTTTGGCGATTTTTTTCTGTTTTTGGAGGTTTTTTTTATTTTGGTGATTTTTTTCTGTTATTGGGATTTTCTTCATTTTGTAGATTTTTCTCATTTTGACGATTTTTTTTTCATTTTTGTGATTTTTTTCTGTTTTTGGGTTTTTTCTATTTAGGAGTTTTTTTTCTTTTTTTTTCATTTTGGCGACTTTTTTCTGTTTTTTGGGTTTTTTTCGTTTTGGCGATTTTTTTCATTTTGGCGATTTTTTTTCATTTTGGCGATTTTCTTTCATTTTTGCGATTTTTTTTTATTTAAGCAATTTTTCCGGTTTTTCGCGATTTATTTTAGTCCTAGAAATTTTTTTTAATATGGCGATTTTTTTCTGTTTTTGGGTTTTTTTTTCATTATGGCGTTTTTCCTGCTTTGGGGTTTTTTTATTTAGGCGATTTTTTTCTCTTTTTTGGGGTTTTTTCATCTTGGCGATTTTTTTTTTCATTTTGTCGTTTTTTTCCTGTTTTGGGTTTTTTTTAATTTTGGCGATTTTTTCATGTTTTTTTGGGGTATTTTTCGTTTTGGCGATTTTTTTTGTTTTTCGCGATTTTTTTCCGTTTGGCGATTTTATAATTCCTTGATTTTTTAGTTTTACCGTTTTTGAAAATTTCAAGAGTTTTGCTTTTACGGTTTCCAAGATACAGCAAGTTGTCAAAATTGCATAGTCAAAATTGCATTAACTGATGGAACACCCTTTAATTTAAATTTTTTGAAATTTTAGTGTTAATTTTTGTAGTCTGTATAAAAATACACTAACCTTACAAATTTCAAGTGTATATACATATAATTGTATGTATATTACATGGGATTTTAGAATTTTTCGTTGCTCGTTTTGGAACACCCTTTAATTTCCAATTCTCATGTCTTTGTTGTTGTAGCGGCCAAAAGTCTACACACTGTGTCCAAATTTCAGGTCTGTAGCTCTTACGGTTCTCGAGAAAATACTAATATAGTTTTAGACATAGTTAATTTTACATAACACAAAAAGTTAAAGTTTTCCAACCCTGGAAACGTCTTTTTAATTTTTTTTATATTTTTTTTTAATTAAAATACCAATTTTAGTCGTACTGAAGTGTAAAATAAATTTATTTATTAAAAAAAAAATAAAAACTTGTTTTCGGTAGTTACTTTTATATGGCAAAATATAGTTTACGTTTTCCAGCTCTGCAATCGTCTGCCCGATTTTGCTGAATTTCAATACCAATCTAAGTTGGACCATTTCTGATACATCAGTCCAAGAACGAAGTCTCTAGCTTTTCTGGGAGCTTCGGAAAACCGATTTCACGTACACCGGACGGACAGACGGACGGACGGACGGACGGACGGACGGACAGACGGACATCGCTTATTCGTCATCGCTATTCATAAGGACCCAGAATATATATTTTTTTTTGGTCGCAAATTAAAATTATGGAAATTACACACGGAATGACAAACCTATATATACCCTTTTCCATTTTTGGTAAAGGGTATAATTATGTATAGCAAAATGGTAAAGAAAACTATAGTTATAACGAATATTTTTCGCAGCTCTTCAAATTTCGTTGTATCAAAGCTTTGCTGGTTATATTTATAGCAAATTAAGGGATATAACGAAGTATTTTCGGATTCCCTTGGAATTCGTTATACCGAAGTTTCACTGTATTATTTTATGTATGCATAGCATATTTATATAAAGGGTAAGGGCAAAAACTGGAGATGACACTTTTTTTATTGGAAATGCTTCATTGTTTATGGCAGTTTAATTTCCAATCACATGTGAACTTTTAAATGCGCTTTTGGAACCTGTTTAGTTTGATACTCCTTGCTTTTACTCTTTATATATAAGTAGTACATATCGTCCCCTTAATAAAACAATAGCGTATAATTTTTTTGCCGTTTCGAGATAATGGAGTTTAAGGTTTTTGTGTTATTAGATATTTGGGAAAACAGTAATATGTATTTCAGAAAATATTCAATGTTTTTAAGCTGTGGTCATTTAAATAATTTAAATATGTGGTGGAATCAGTTATGTAGACTCTTATTATTCAATAAACAAACTATGTTGTACATGCGTATACACTATTGTTTTATTGAGGGGACGATATATTTTATTATTTTTTATGTTTCTTTGAATAAAAAAAAATTTTCTACCGAATTTTATTCAAATCTACCGATTTTTTTTTTGTCGATTCTACCGAATTAAAAAAAAATTAAGTGTGCACACTGCCCAGGACTTCTTTGGCGTCTATCAATCCCGAAGAACCTTCTGGTGTATTGTGGTGGAATGACGTTGTTTGCGGCTAAGAAACAGTTGAAAAAAACGTTGCGATAAATACTCTTGCGAAGTTGTCGCATGATCGAATGTCAAATGTGAGCATATGAAGCACTCTTCTGCTATTCTCTTCTTAAATCACGCAGTAGCCTGCTATTAATGGCTGTCAAACGTTAAGACACGCAGCTTGCTTGGGAGTCAAATGACAGTTGACAGAAGCAGTGTTGTTCAGAAGTCGCAGACATATTGTCCGTTTTATTATTACATATATATTGCATACTTACTCACCTCTTCAGAAGAATATTACATTTTATTTTACCTGCTAACTTGTTACTAAATTAAAAACTTTAAATTCTATTTTTTTCGGGTTATTACTGTCTTGCAGCAACGATTCGACATATACTCCATTTGTTCATTTATAGCCTGCTTATGCATTCTACGTTTGATAGTTGAAATAAAAATAAAGCATCAATATTTTTTTTACTTAGACTCACAAAAGCTTTCTTAACTGCGTTTCCTAATGGACATCAAATGATCAGCACTAATACCCTTAAGCTCTCATAACAAATGCATACACGCACCCATGCTTCCCCAGGTAGCATTTTGTATCATAATCCAATCGTTTCCGAATCAGCTTGACGGCAAAATAACCGTATATGAGCTCATTTTTTGATCATAAATGATACTCCCGTTGTGAGAAAGTGGTACCCTATAGATGAATCATACCAAAGAATCAGTTATGACACGATTTGCTGATTATTTTTGAGCAATTTTCATATTAAATCATTTAAATAACCTTTTTGCGGTTTGCATGATGTTCCTCTATTTTCAAGAAATCATTATTTGATCATATAGATGAATCCTCTTTCAATCGCCCAAGTGATAAATCACTTTTTAATCATCAAAAGCGATCTGTAGAGAATCATATAAGATATTTCTGCCAAAAATGATCACCCAAATGCTAGCTGGGTCTTATATCGATGCCTACACAAGCAACGGTACTCGTACCTACATTCATTGATTCATTCATTCACTCGTTCGTTCATGTACAAATTCTCATTTATTACCAAATACGAGTACGACAACATTGTAACCAAACATTTTAACAAGCACACTACTACCCATCTTAAATATATTTTATCTTTGGCATCATGACCCTTCAAGGAATCAATTCATAAATTAGCTACAGCAGATAACTTTATCTCTGCTTAACATGAATTTTGAAGTTATTGTTTCCGAAAAATTATTCTCTTTTGAACTTCTGTATGAATGCATTGAGAGTATATTTTCTAACATAATTCAGTGCGTATGTGTGTGTGTGTG
Organism: Tachina lurida; assembly: GCA_944452675.1. Lineage (NCBI taxonomy): Eukaryota > Metazoa > Arthropoda > Insecta > Diptera > Tachinidae > Tachina > Tachina lurida. The sequence continues at coordinate 1,981,117 of OX101752.1, forward strand.
TGTGTGTGTATGTGTGGGTATGTGTGTGCGTGTGTTATTGCGTAATACTTAAGGTGGAAGATACACAACACACATTTGTTATATTTCAGAAAACATTACTAATGCTATTGGGCGTTTTGTGACAGCATCACGTAACAGCTAAATTTTCTACAGCTAATAACATTGAAACATGAAATAGTTAAAAAAAATAAATAAAATAGCAGAAGAGCTATAGAAAGAATTTAGGACGTGTCTTCATTTTCATGAGCATGATAACGCCTAAACATGAAGCAAAATCACACGCATAAACATACTCGTGTTATTTTAAGAAAGAAATGTCTATATTTTTTTTTAACTTTTTATTGTTTAATAAGCAAATCCCAGTACAATAATGATTTTATGCCTAGTCAATGTATTCGATTATACATTTAAAATATGTATTTACGCACTAAAAATAAGACATTTTATTATTTTCTCATTTTTCCCCCTAAAGGACTTTAGGTAAATTAAATAAATAATTAGTTATATCTCATTTTTATTTAACGACGAGTCTAAAGATAATTTTTATGTGCTGATAAGGAAATTATGAAGAGATCTTCTTCTTAACCTTTCCTACATATATATACCAGAAATTTTTTTTCAATTTTTCAGCCCTGGTGTTGTCTTTTTGATTTTGTTAATTTTCATTACTAATCTATTTCTCTTCAAAATATTAATGGCCTGTTTCAAAATAACGAAACGAAACTTTCGACTAAAAATTTATATTGAAAACAACAATAAAATATGAAATTCTGTTTTTGTTTTCAATATAAATTTTCAGTCGAAAATGTCGTTTCGTTATTGTGAAACAGGCCATAAATATGTTTAATTAATGAAGAAAAAATTAGTTTTATTAAGTTTAAGTTTAAGCTTTCCCAGGCCTGGAACTATATCTCTTTGATTTTGCTGATTTTTCAATCTAGTTAAGCCAAATTCTTATACATCAGTCTAAAACCAAAGGTTCTAGCTTTTCTGAGGTCTTCGGAAAATTGATGTCGAGACGCACAGACGGACAGACAAAACAGAATATATGTACGAATACATACTTTATGGGATCGCATATGAATGTTCTTAGCAATTTTGGTTCTGTAACCTAAAAATTAAAAAAATTGATTTAAATGTCTTTGCCGAGATGGCCACACAAAATTTTAAAACTTTGGAAATTGAATTCTGGGAAAAAATTCGAACCTTTATCTTAAAATGAATAGTGGACCCAGTCATGAGCAAAATAATTTGAAAAAATCCCGATTCAATTTTCTCGTTTAATATTTATATATGTATATACATATATATTAGGGATGTAACGAATACCAGTGTAGCGAATGCGAATGCGAAAACGAATGCAAATATTACAATACGTTAAAAAAATGACATGAAAATAAATTTATCTAAGAACATAAAGTTGTGTTGTATACATAGATCTACTTGAGTCTTGAATTCAGCAAATATTTATTAATTTATTAGAAATAAAAATTGTTAAACTGAAAGATATATGAAATCATGAGTATAGATAATAATAAAAAATAAATTTACAAAATATTAGGCAATCATTTCATTCGTACTTTGGCCCTAAGACCTTGTACTAAGTTCAACAATTCCTGTGAAATGCTACCAAAATACATATTCACCTTTTTTCCAGTTGTCGACATCGATGTCACTTTAACACAATACCAAAAAAGTGGGGAAAACGACTGACTCCTGTTGGTAGTTTTATGCTATTTTCTAGACCTTAGGGAACGGAATTAGATTAACAGTAGTACAAAATTGTTCTCGAGATCGAGTAAACAAGCCCCAATTTTTTGGTATTGTGTTCAAGTGACGTCGATGTCGACAACTGGAATAAGGGCGATTAAGAAAAATTGGAATGAATTGTTCATGAAAATTTTTTCCAGAAGTAGTACTCTGTTCATCTTGGAAAAAACATATGAAATATATCTTCAACATTTTAAGTTTACATGCGAAATAATATCAGTGGCACTTGTTTCGCAAAAAATTTACAACAAAGAAGGAATATTTTTGTATTTAAAATTTTTTTAACGAAGTAATGATGTGCTTACCAGTTTTCAAAAGTTCTAACAGACTAGTCTTAAGTAGAAAATATTTTCGCGCAATTCAAACACTTCCTTTTCTTTTTCAAAAACTGGAAAATATTTCCAATATTTTTTTCTTTAGTATTCGCTTTAAATATCCGAATACATTTTAGCGAATGCAAAAGCGAATGGAAATAGCAAGAGTAAGGGAATTATTTGAGCATGCGAAAGCGAATGCGAACATTCGTTACATCCCTAATATATATTTATTCCTTTTACTCCTGCAAGGAGCATAGAGCTGACAAAAGTTCCGAAGAAAGCTTAGCTTGGCCTGTGTAAGCCAACAGACAGTTTCTGTAATTGAATTTTGTTCATTTTAAGGCTTAGCAAACTTAAACTTAAGACTTAAACTTAAAACTAAGCAAAATAAAAACGAAAGTTTATCTAAGTAAAACCAAATTCAGGAACAAGCTGCAATGGCAAGACTGTTGTAAATTATAGATGGTAAATTTAAGCTTTCATTACAAAGAAAATTTTTAATATAAGGCTGAAGTTTGTATTAACCCACAGCACACATAGCAGAGCAAATACAACAACTTTTCAGCTTCCCTGAAAACTGGCATTTTGTTTCGTTCTGCTAATGTTTGTCAAAAAAAAAATACAAAAATAATCTCGCCCAGAAAGTAAAAACTAACTAAGACTTTGTGTTATTCAAAACTAACAGCATTGAAATACACTCGTATTTTGCTTACGATACAAATTATTAAACTAATCAATTTAGGTTTCACACGGTAGTTTTAAGTGTCATATTGTCATAATGTTTTAAATTTTTGTTTTTCTTTCAAACAAAATTTATAAAACCCTATCACACTAAGACGCTTAAGACTACCATTTGAATCTCCCAAATATTTCATAAAATCACATTCCCTTTCTACTTGAACAGAGATATTAAATGAACATTATTACTTAACCAGATTTATAAGTATTTAATTGAAATTTGTCCATAATCTAAAGCTTTAAACTATTTGCTTATTCTTATTTTCATTTATGATTTTTGCCCGTCATATTGTAAACTTACAACAGAATGCTCAAGAGTCAGTCAACAATACAATTCAAACATTTCAACTCCAAACTTATGTATTTTTTTTAACTTTTTGCAAACGAAAATGAAGCATTTTACCTTTAACTTATAGAAGTCGTTAAAAATCTATTGCTCGTATAATTTATTTTGCAACTCCTGTTCTCTAATTCGAACCATTTTTATGACAGTTTAACAAGTTTTACAACTAACGCCACAATTGTTAATGATCGCCGTAAATATATTTTTATTTTTATAGTAAATAAAAGTCTTTGGTTGTAGTCATTAAGTACTTGCTGCAGTAATTAAAATTTCGTTAATGGATGAATGAAAAACAAATTAAGACTTCTCTTGTATATTTTGTATGACCTTTGTGGTACGTCTTCATGATTGTTAAGCGGCAGAAAGTTCTTTATGGTCTAAGTGTAAATCTAAGCACAATTAATTACAAAATTGGTCCCACAGCTTTCGGCCGTTTCACTTTGTTTTATTTACTTGTTTTAATCGCCATTGATTTCCATACAACACATACGCACAACACAACACAAAATTATTGTGCGCACACATACACAGAGTTTTAAATGAATTCTTGAAAAGAATTTTGTATTGCGGAAGTCGATAGAAATAAAGTGCTTCTTCTTATACTAAAAAGTGAAATCGGCGCTGCGTGCAGTTGTCACTTCCAGCGACCGAAAGCAGTCACTACAACAATTAATTTATCAATATGAAAAATTTATCGCAACACGATACGACACAACACGCACGAAATCAAATTGAATAGCAAAAAATCATTTTTGTATATTAAAATAAATACATATTTTTATTTAATTTCAGAACTTTAAGCTTTAGAGATCCATTCACTATCAAAAAATTTGCTGGTGTTGCGTGCTGCACGCTACAAAATATTAAATTATTGGTTTATTGAAAATTTATGCATATGCACATATTTTTTCATTCGAAATCACTTCGAGTTTTTCGTTTCAATTTTGCTCAAGACGAAACGACCCAACAAAGCACGAAATCAGATCTTCTGGCACGAGCACTTCCTGTTGAGTCGTGCGTATTGGTGTCAGCAAAAAAACGGTATGCTCACATCTCTACACCAGATACATTTTTACATCCTCTCATTTATACTTGTTGTACTACGAAACATTCGAAAATATTTGTAGAGCAAACAGTTACAAACGAGTATGTACTCGTTTTTTCTTTCTTTTAGTTCTTCACATTCTTTTTAATAAGTGAACTAATTTGAAGCAGGTTGTGTTTATCTTATTAAGTCCTAATTTACACAATGCAAGTCTTATTGCTAAGCTGATTAGTTTGTCGGAGAGAGAGACGAAGGGAAAAGAAACGAGTACTCTGCTTCATGTACTGTCAATAGGTTTTGCTTTCCCATTCGTAATGTTAAAATGGCACACATGCATATAAAAAAAATATCAGCTGAAAAATAAGATTTGAATTGTGTGGACTCCGATGAAAGTTCAAAGAAGAAAAAGTAATGAGCTTAGCAATAAGGCTTGACTAGTGTGAACTGGGACTAAGTGTAACCACGAGTTCAAGTGAGTCTAATAACACATTTGTTACATCAACTGAATTCAAATAGTGCAATATTATTTAATTACTATAATTTCGTTTGCATATGTCTGTATGTTCCTTTGCGACAATGTACAAAGCGTGGACCGCTTTTGATTATCCTTACATCAATCGATTTATCTTAGTCCTGAGAGTGGCACTAAAGATGTGCCAGTAGTCAAAAGTCAATATGGTGGACACCACACGCCATCTTGTAAAAACAAAAAAATAAAAAGTCCTAAAACTATATCAAAATGGGTATAATACGACAGCTACTTTAAAATTACCTTTAGGTGAGACATTTTTTAGATTTAATTGAACTGTAGTGAATTTTAATCAGAAATAATTTCTTAATCAGGCTTAAGTTCAGTAATTTCAATTCTTACCGAATTAAATATTTTTATTAATTAATGTGAGTTTCTAAAGAAGAGAAAAAAAATTCAAATAGACTTTATTAGGTGGGGGAAATACCGATATTTTTCTGTGCAGCCACGCACTTCATCAGCACCCATGTCTATCTACTGGGGCAGAAATAATTATCAACATCAGCTGTTTAACTTAAATTTTCCATGAAATGGAATATGAGAATTGATTGTGTATAAATTGATTTACCTTTGGTAAATACATTTGTAAGTATCACTATTCAGAATTAAGAATTGAAATTACTGAACTTAAGCCTGATTAAGAAATTATTTCTGATTAAAATTATCTTTAGGTTTATCTTATGATTTTTAATTTTGAATGACAATTTAGGATATTTAAGTTCAAGTTGGTCGCAGCCAGGCTTTTTGATTTTTTAGTTATTACTTGTTAACAATAATGATCATGCAAACAAACTAACTTAATTTTTAATTTTGTTCTCTAAAATTTGTGGCAATCATTCAACGATCAGAAACATAATATGTGGCTAATTTTAAATTAAATAATACTCATCATAAAATAAATGAAATTAGGTATATGCTTTTTTTATTTCACATAAAATATCTGTCCTTATAAAAATTTTGCCTGGAACAGATGGTTGAATTCATACTTATTTAATCAAAAATAATTGTGAAATATTTTTTTTCCGAATTGATTTTAGTGCGTAAAATATAATTAAATCAAACATCATTTTGCAACGAATTACGTAAGAGCTGCCAAAGAATTCTTAGAACCAAATATTTACATATTAAAATTTTTATAATACATATTTTACATTTGTTTAGTAAAATAAAATGAAAAGATAAGGATAAGCAGTTCAAGCAAATAAGTAAGCTCATGTATTATAAAAGCAAATAAAATATTTTAAAAATGTGGAATTGAATTAAAGCAAATGTACGTTAAAAATATTATTGAATTTTTTTTGGCATGTACGAGCAGATATTATTCTTCTTTAGGAATTTACGAAAACATACATATATATCTACATGGTTTTCATAAAACTTTTAAGGTTACATTGCGAAACCACAAAATTAGAATTGAATCCAAATCATATATTTATTTAAATGAAAGAGGTTTTAAGGAGCATCAGACTCACATAAACAATTTTATAGAGTAGTAAATTAATAAAAATATACAATAAAACGCCCAACTTATCTGTATACAACTAAGAAGCCTTTTTACAGCTTCCCTTCATAAATATAGTAAATATATGACCAAAAAACTTTTCACAAAAATACGTCTATTAGCTCAAGATGAAAATAATGTCATTATGCCCAGCCCCCACAAACTTAAATAAACTTTAAACGTTAAGTATCGGCCGTATTTTAACTGTAACCAAAAAGAAATACAAATATTTTTTTTCAATGTTGTATGTACATTTACGGTTCCTGTAGACTTCCTGTCAAACAGTTACACTCAGTCACAAATAAAAAAACACATAAAACCATGTTTGTATGTTTATTTACATTAAAAAAAATAAAAGAAATAATCTTATGCAAGCCATACACCTTGCGACCGTTGGTACAACACGTTGGATTAACAAGTTGTGTGTTTTGCCCACAAACTTTACAACAACGTGTACAACATTAGAGTACAACTTCATTTCTTAATTTTTTTTTTGGAGTAAATATGACATCGGGTGTTATGTCGCGTATTGTAATGGATGGTTTTTTTTTTTGGTGACAAAATAAGAAGAAGAACGTAAAAAAGGACAGAAAAAAAGAATTTGCTTAAAGGAGTGATTTATATAAAAAAAACGTATTCTAATAACAAACTTTTGGAAATATTAAAAGAAAGTGAGCCACTGGACTATAAAAATTACACCTGGGTGTCAGACGAATTATTCAATGACCTTTTGTCAAAAGTTCCGATGCATATACAAAAGCAATTCTTCCGCGCAAACTCATACAATTATATAAAATCACTTATTTCTGTTGAATTCTCCATTTTATACGCAAATTTGAATTCGAGCGCGATGTTTTTCATATGACCACAACGAAAATAAGAACAAAATGAAATGAAGTTGTACAACACACTCCTAAATTTTACAACCTGTCTATACAACTTGCCAAAAAATCAAATCTTTTTAATATTTCGTACAACCGATACACAACTTCATACGACGACCCCACACACTATACAATCTTATACACAACTTGCTCATGTTGTACCAACAGTTGCAAGGTCTGTGGCTTGCTTTACATTCCAAATTAACAGAAGTTCATACATACACACACACATACACATACATATATATATATGTATATACTCAAACATAAAACGTACGTATTTCTGCAAATTATGTATGTCCTTGGTTTAAAAGTAACGCGCTTTCATAGTAAATGTGTATATTCCATTTTTATCTCATTTGTTCATTTTTGGCTTGATAGTGTTTCAGTTGTTGCTGTTGCTGTAGCTGTTGTTGTTGTTGTTGTTGTTGTTGTTGTCATTATTATTTAAAACTTTTTTAATGTTAAAAATACACACACACACACACTATGACACAATCACATATCCATACACATACATTTGTATGTATAAGCGATTATATACTACATACATACATTTATATACACATATTATTACTTATTGTATATATGTATGTATGCAGACATTTATACATATGTATGTATATATCGTTTGTTGTAGGATTTTAAGTGTAAGGAGGACGAGGATTGTAAAAATAAGAAGCAGAGTAAAATAAAACAAAATCCAAATAAATGGCGGCATAAGACTGATGACACTTAACAGATAAAATCCGGCGAAATAATACTTGAAAAGAAGGCGTTTGTAGCAGGATTTACTTGGAAATTCCTTAAATAAGGATACACAAGCAGAAGCATACACACATACATGAGAGTGCTTAAATATTTGTTAGCGAACGCTTGTGTACGCACAGCAAAGTTTGCAGTCATGGTAGCTGTGACAGAAGTAAAATTAATACAATGAGCTTCCATCTAAATATTTACAGAACTAAATATTTTAACTTGCATACACACACACACACACACAACCTCAACTGTATATAATTTACAATTTCGACGAATAAAGGCAACAGAATAAGTTTTCTTTTATAAAAAAAAAATATGTACAAACATTTACAAAAGTATTATAAAGTCAAGAAATTGAATTTCTCCATGATTCTTTATTTATTCCCTGTACATATGTACATATGTATGTATATACATTAGAGTGGCCGTTAATTGTATGGAGACTTTTTTTGATTCCTTCTACTCTCACCCCCCAAATCGGTTCAGTTTTATGTAAAAAAAAATACAAAAAATTTCATACCGATAAGTTGTGTTTTGGGGGTTCGTTCGGCCCTCAAAGTTGGCCCTCAAGCCCATTTTTCAATGTAATTTTTTGCATATGACTATCTTTTTAAAAAAACATTTTACAAGAGAATGATGTATGGCAATATTTTAGGTCTTTAAGTCAACAACATTAGTTTCAAATGAAGTTTTTTTCTAAAATTAATATTTTAGAAAATAATGAGGAAAATAACCAACAAAATACCAACGGCCACCCTAATATACATACATATGTTATGTCTTTATAATAAAAATAAATAAAATACGAGCAACAGCAGTGGCAGCAACAGCAACAACAACAACAAGAAAGCAACAACTGAAGCAAATCGTTGATAACCAGTATCCTTTACGACTTTTAGGAATTCTTTTAACCAAAAATCTTCGTGTTGCAATTTAAAGAATGTCATATATTTATTTAGTTGAGAAAATCACCAACAACAAGAAAATTAAACACTAAACAAATAATCTTTATCATTGGTTTCTATAAATGACATATATTTTTTCCCCAACCCAAGCAAACGCTGCGCACTACTTTGTTGAAAATCAATTGGAAAGTATTTACGCCCACAGACAATTTTGCGTAACCCAAATTGAACTTTCATCAGTTCAAATTCGATTTTTAATGCTTCAATATTATTGGAAACGTTTTTAGTTAAAGCGAATTACACTTCAACTTATATGTACATATTTCCGAATTCGCCGCCAATAAATAATAAATAGAAATATTTATAATGTCTTCCAATAGGAACCTTATTCCGATCAACCGTCATGTATTGGCGGTATCCTCAAGTAGTGCTGCACTATTAGTGGCATCTGGGAGGTGGATATCAAGGTCTTATGGTCATGCCAGAATCCTGTATCAATTACCCCTACGCTAAGAAAATCTACTTATTACATAGTGCTTCATCTTGACTTTGATAAAGTATTTAAAGCTCTGATTCCATCCCGGCGGGAATGGAAGGGAGGTACAGAATACGACGTCAGAATACACATTGATTAGTCAAGAATGGGTTGCGGTGTTGGCTCTGAGGTTTTTTCAGATGATCTTGGTATATAATGTTCCTTTCGTCTCCCTAACAAAGCAACAGTATTTCAGGCTGAAATTTTAGCGTTAAGGAAAGCGGCTATTGGGCTGAGTGATAGGAAGGTATAGAGTAAAGTTTCTATATATTTGTGAACATCAAAGCATATATCACTTCGTCTATTCTAATCGGGCAGTGTAAGAGTTTACTATCTGAGCTAGGTGGTCAAGCTGACCTCACCCTCATCTGGGTTCCAGCACACAGCAATTTTTGAAGTAACGAACGGGCGGACGAGCTAGCCAGAACTGGCTCTGCTATGAATGCCTAGAATGTCGAATCGGTAGCCATGCAGTTTCGTACTATTAGAAGCGTTGTATTCACTTTCTCTATAAGGCTGCATGTAGATGACGCAATATAGTCACGTGCAAGGATGCTAAGAAATTGTGGAGTTCAATACAATTAACAAATTGGAACGTATAATGAGTTCTGCCGAAGTTGTCGAAAAGAAAGCAAAGAAGAAACCATTTCCACTTTCTTTGCGAATGTCCAGCTTTGCATCTCTCGAAACACAAATTTGTACGCAGTCATGTACTGGACAATATTTCAGATTTATTTCAGATTGGGTTGAATGACCTTATCAGATATCTCAACGCGACGGGTTGGATCTAGTAACGATCACCGTATCAGAATACTTAGATGCGGTTGTATATATCTGTGTAGCTCAGGGAAGGAAAATGACTTCTTGAGTTCTTGTACCAACTGTGAAAACAAAATGTACTTTTTGGACCATGACGGTACCATTTTTTTTTAATATTTAATAAGAACGGAAACGTAAAAAAAATTTGTAAAAATTCAGAAGTAAACAATAAAAAACAGAAACTTAACAAAAATGTGTATAAAAATTCAGTATAAAAAATAAAAAATAACATAAAAAAAAATTAAATATAACATTCATAAGGATACATTTGTAGATTAGACTTGTTAGTGATCGGTTATTTTACAAATTTTGCTTATTAATAGGCCTGTTAGTTTCATGCACTATAAAATCTAAGTTATGCGTATAAAAAATACACTATAAAGCCTAAAACACACTATTGAAGTAAAGGAGCGATATGTAGTTAACAAAAATAAATATAACCAAAGCCAAAGCGAGTTCATGTACGAGGTTCTGTCAAGTTAACAGGTACAGTTAAAGTACTAGACATATTTTTTTGTTGCAGACTTGACACCACCTGGTACATGAATTTGCCTTGACAACAGCATTGCAACATGAACAGAGAAGCTGACCGTCTAAAATAAAACACACACAAAAACATTAAAGACAACATAGGTAAAATTAACGTTACCATATAGTGTAACATTGGCATTTTTAGATTGTACCAAGTAACTCGCGGTAGTACCACGGTACCAACGAGGTCAAAAATGTACCATAAAAAGTACAATTGTACCATTATTTCCATCCGTGATGTAGCTTGACATCAAACACCAAACAACCAATTGACATTATTTCTTCAAAAATTAAGTCGGAGCTTGCATTACGGTCAATAGAGATAATTACCAATGATCTTTATATATGAGCTTTTGCTTGAAAATATGGATCTGTGAGAAATGTGGTTTTAATAGGATGATGCCTCGTGCTATTTAGTGTTCACAACCATCGAGTTATTTATATCAAAATTCAGCGATAATCTGATTTCGAGAAATGGAAATTCCAACTTCGTGTTATATCTCGATTATTTCCTGTGGGCTCTCGATTATCTCCTGTGGGCCCATTTAAAATCAATAATGTAAGCCTTTTTTAATTGCTGCTGAAGTCAATTGATGAGTTGCTTAAGCGGCAATGGCATGCATCTGGACGTACTTAACCAATAACAAAAACAAACTTTTTTTGTAATGCGTGTCTTTGTCTGTGTATCTGAGTATCTGCCCTGCAGTCAGACTGGGGCCAAATGTCTCTATGTCAACACTAAAATTCTAGTAGTAGCTACATTGTCTACAATTTCTTTTCTATTCGTCAGTATAAAAGAAAGAGAGAAAACAAATGTGGTGTATTTCTGGTGGCTTTTGCAACAACTTGTCAATATTCATATAATTGTATGTACGTAAGGTATAGAAATGTACCACTAAATGTCTGGTTGGTATGTCTCCATGTTCCCATAAGAACTATGTAGTCACTACCTAATCAATTGTTTTAGTGTTACTAGCAGATTTTCAATGACAAGCTAGCATGTGCTAGCTTGTGTCTATAGCACAAAGTATTGTATGGGGATTAATTAGAGAGTAGTACTGGTGACAAAGTCAAAAGCGACTCAGTACATTTTCACCATCGACATTTCCTTCAGGGTGTGTATCTGTGTATATGTGTGTCTTTGTCTGTGTATCTGAGTATCTGTGTATCTGTGTGTCTGTCCGTGTCCACGTACAGACCAAACGGATAGACCGATTTTGATTTAGTTTTATATGTTTGCAAGGTGACTTACATGCCTATTCACAGAAAAAGTCTTAAGTCAGTCACAACTTTTGTTATGACTGAGTTCTATATTAACTTTTGTGACTCGGTCTTAATTTTGTATTCTCGTAACATAGTCACAAAAAACCAAATTTTATAGTTAACATTCCATGTTAAATGAAAATTATGACAGTTGAATATTGAATAAAAATAAATAAAATAAAAATGTTAATAAAAAAATCTAAAAATATAATATTGCGGGGCAAAAACTGAGAGTGTAGTAGGTAGTGAAACTGAAGGCTACAAATAGCTATGCCTACGTCTCCACTAGCCATCGACACAAAACATACAGAAGTGACACGAGACGGAAGATTTTTGTGTTTTTATACCTATCTCGCTCTCCCCGGAATTTTGTCGTTGATTTTGCTTTGATTTTGCTTCTAGCGCAACAAAATTTTAGCTTGTTTTGTGATTATGCTTTGTGCTTTTATTTATGTGTTAATTGGTAAGTAAAAGGGTGAAAGTTTTTTTAATTTTATGAATTTGTGTTTAATGTTGGATATATTTTCAGTTTATTTTCAGGAAACCATTCTTTGGCTCAAAATTTAATGTAAGTATAATTCCCAATTGGAAAATTAGAAGAAATATATGTATTAATTAATATTTTGCTTTCAGAAATTTGGCAAACTTTTCTGATTTCAATCCCGAAAATGCCAAGGACTCGAATCAGGAAACACTGTTCAGTCAACACTTCTTAGTGTGTGCGTTGCAAGAACTGGGCTCTATGGTATTAGGATTAAGCACAACACCTCAAAACCTTCTGGCTGATCAAACTCTGCATGCCATTGATACGGCTTGTGCTGTATTGGTGCATCCAAGTGAAGCAGCCCAAGACTGTGCCAAGTCTAATAACACCACTTATCGATAGCTTTGTTGATGCCCTCGAGCAAATGCGGTCTTCACCAGAGGCGGTATCAGGTTACAGTTGCGCTTTGGCGGCAACATACCAAGGTTAAAATTGTATTTAATGCGACAGGAGTCGCATGTCGCTAAATCGTACCCAAGCCGGTTGATTGTTAATTGGATCCATAATGACTCTGGGATCTCTCGTTAGTGAAGGGACTATTACCCAAATTGCTGCTGTTGTGGCGCCACTTTTTTCCTCGTTCCAGCAAAGAAATGGAGTCAGAAAAGGCTCACTGCGACTCATTTACATGGCAAGTTACACTCGAATGCCGAGCAGGGACCGGATTCCACAACGATGAATTTTGAAGTGTTCACCAATTCCAGTGTACACTTGTTCCTTTGTGCATCCTCAACGGTGAGAATGAATAATTTTGATAGTTATAGTGAACACTAGCGTCAAAATTTATCACTGGAAAAAGTGTGCTGAATTGTGAACACTGAAATTGGTGAACATTTCAAAACTCATCGTTGCGGAATCTGGCCCTAGGAGCTTTATCAGTAATGCAAAATTTCTTGGTCAATTGTCCGGAACTAGTGACGGAAGATATAACAAAGCGTCTATTGACACCGATAGAAAGTGCAAAACAAATTATTGTAACCACACGTTATTAAGTAAATTAAAGATTTTGTTAAATTCGTTTTAAATAATCGATTTGTTTTTTTATTTTTGTCCCAACTTCAAATTTTGTTAATATAAAATTGGGGTTGTTTTCCCTCTATTACAAAATTTCAACACTTAGCGCATTTTAAAATTATTAAACTTGACAAAATCTACTTAATTAAAAGTTAGTTAATATCAATGATTATTTAATTTTTTATTGAAAATAACAATAATTAAAGCAAATTTGATTATACAATACAAAAATAATAGAGGGGTTTATTAATTTTTCATTTGTGTTGTGTCAAATATACATTATAGTACATAAATACAACAAATGTGTTTAAATAATAGTACATATAGTAAGGATAGAAATTGCTCATAATAACTACAAGTAAAACTTTTATTTATGGATTCTAATTAGCCACTGCACTGAATTTGTCTGGATAATTTGCACGAAGATTTTGAAGCATTTAAAGATTAAAGCGTTTTTATCAAAATGTTCATGTAATGGCAAGTGTTGTAGCAAAACTGGCAATACTTGTTCCATTAAGTTACGGTTTGTAAGGCGGGCAATTGCTCCACATATATTATCGAGAGCGGCAGGTTCCTTTTCGTTGGCAATGTCCTCAGACAATGCCATCAAAATATACATATGTATATGCTCTGCAATTGAAAAATATACATTTTATTTTTTTAGTTATTCGGCTCTGTTCTGTAAACCGAATCCGAGCAAATTTCTCGTTTTTAAAACGAGAAAAAAGTTTTGGTGTTCTCTAAACCGAATTCACATGGTTTTACTCGTTTTTAAATCGAGTGAATATACCTGGTCGAAATTAAATCGAATGTGGTATTATTCCAATAAATCACTGATGAAACATCAAAAAAACAATTAGCATTAACAATTTGAGGTATTTAATACCATATTATAACCAAATCACATGCAGTTTGATACATTTAATTGTACAAAATTGGGTTTAAAAAGACCCCAACGTTTGTTTCCAGTTTTACTGCAAGAATGAAGAAAAATTATTTGTAGGCAGAAAAACACTTTTTCTGTCAAATATTTAGAGCCGGGCATTTTAAATGCTTATTTTTTATTTAAAATGTGTTTTCTTTTATTAACAACTGACTTTAACGTTCAAATATTTTATTCAACTTAATTTTGAATGTCACCAAATCGAGCAATTTGTAGAACACCAAATAAACATTTACTCGTTTTTGAAAATTTTTCGTTTTGAAAAACGATTCGGTTTACAGAACAGACCCGATTGTGTGTAAATTTATTTAATAAAAAATATTAACACTTACGCGAAAGATTTTCCCTCGGAACAAAAAACCAATTCACCCAATACGAAAACAGTATTTTGACGAGCAGAATGTATCGAAATAGTTTCCGGTGCAGTTTTTCAAAGCACCAAAACATTCGGCCAAAGCTCTATGTACAAAGACCCTTTGTGAATCCAGTTTCTCATCCTTCTTAGCTTTTTGCTGCAAATATACTAGTATTTAAAAACCGCAAGTGCTAATTATTATAAACTATAAATTTACATGAATTTTTGCTAACTTACCAACGTAGATGCGACAATTCGGTAAACACATCCAAAATACATGGAGACTTTTGAGGCCTACATAGCCTGACCCAATAATGGCAGCAAATTACCAGCACCTTCGTATTCACTTTCGTCGTCATTGCCGCCAGCAGGCTCATCAAAATTGGAATCATTCAATTTTCACCTGGCAGAGAATTGTGTTTCAAAATATAGGAGAAACTTTCAAGTGCAGCAAACACAAGGGAAACCTTTTTATCGTCACGCACAATTTGATCCAATTTAGGAATTAGTATGGTAATGGCATTCCCAACACCTTGTACATATGTATATATGTGCTTGTATTCCATTCTGCTTGTACAAGGCAATGAATGTTTTGTGGCACTGATGAATGTCAACAAGGCATCGATATAAACTTTACAAACATCTTCAATCATTTTGTAGACAATATTGTAAGACTCCCCAATACATGGAACAAATGCAACTCCGGTACGTTGAGCGAATTCCTTAATGGCCAATACAGACTCCTCGTTCTCACCCAGATGAAGTTTTCTGCACTATAGCCAGCAATATTGCCATTTAAACATGCCGGAAACACTTAATGAACACTCACAACCTTTTATTTCACTTTTTTTTTTTTGCTTAAAACACATAAAAATGATTAAATTTAAATTTTATAAAACTTTTCTAATCATTTTTGCTTTTTCACATTCTTATAATTTTCGTTTTCAGTTTGTTTATTTTCATACTTTCTTAATAACAAATGCACTATAGTTGTCTCTTTTTCCCACGAATTTTAAAAAGCTGATCCTAGCTTTTTTGACCTGTCACTTTCTTCACTTCTGTGTATTCTGTGCCATCGACTTGGACATTTCATGAACATGACGAGTGCAGAGCAACTGTGAAAAATTCATCAACTTCTTTGTTGTGGTGAATGCGTGAGATGTCCATGTTCAGGCATATCAAAGTATTTTGCGGTAGTGCAATAGAGATGGAATATTTACTAGTTTTGTTCTGTCTCTTTTCTTTCTATTGCAAATGGTTGCGGACGCCGAATGTCATGGTGTACTTTGTTGCTCAAAGTTCGGGCATCCATGTCAGAACATGGAAGAAACATAGACATGAACGGTCTCCATTAGCCATTTGCGATGTCCGACATGATGTCCATACCAAGTTTTAATGGCTAGTGGATACCGCTAGTATTTGAAATGGGTTTTTGGTAATGCTCCATGGGCAGAAAAACTGAATAAAAATCTTACTTACTTGTAGTCTAACTATAAAACTAAATGTGGACTCTTCTCCTTTATCTCCCTTTTGCTTTTAATAACTTGATTTTGGTGCTCACACATACATACTACATCTTTTCCTTTTACCATTTCCAAATTAGTTTCTTTTTTAAAATTATTACTTTAAATTTCTATGATTGTCTTCATTCCTAGTCTTTATTTTAAAAATGCATTTTGATTGAAATTTGTTTTAAGAATTGGAAATTTTAGTCTTTAGTCACAATGTTAAAGTTGTGACTATTTTTCAGTCACAATACTTTCTGAGAATAGGAATGTTAATCGAGAGAGTTCTTAGCTACGCTTGAAGAAAATTGGTCTAGCCGTTTAAAAGATATCACATCTTTTCTAGATATATCGGGGGTATTTAAAATTTTTAATTTTTGTTATTATTTAATAAGCACAGAGGAGCAACAATTTGCTGCGTGCTAATTAATTTTTTTTCTATAAGTTTGGGTTGCAAGATATTATTGAAATAATCACCACCACTTTTCCCCTTTTGTTTTCGGCTTTTATCGGATTATCCGTTTGCCATCAAACATAATCATAAGTTTTTAAATTAACAGCATTTCCTTTACTTATTCATGCTGTTTTAGGAAAACTTATTTCAACTTAAGTACTTAATTTCTTTTACTTGTATCCCTTCAGTTTTTAGACATTTAAGTATGTTTTTCTTTTTGTTTTTTTATTTGTTTTTGTAGCTAAAATAATCTTCCTCATTTTTAACGGCCAGATAGAGATAATAGCTTTTCGTAATTAACTGAAATTCCAGAACAGCGAGATATTAATCTCCCACTTCCAAAAAGCATAAAATCAATGGCCGTTAAAACCTCAACGTAAATGGAAAAACAATTTAAGAAATTTACACCCAAACTTCTATCAATTAATCAATAAGCAGCAAGCAAAACACTTTAAACATTTACAATTTATCTTTTCCCCGCCACAAAATGATCTTTAAATAAAATACAAAATACAAATAAACAGCGTTTGCAAATGACGAACAAATATCCAACAATAAATTTAATGTTTCTTTTCTTTTTTTTTCAAAGAAAATTGGGAGGTTCATGTGATTAATACGTGTGATTTGTTGAAAGAAAAGCAAGCGAATGGCCTAGTAGCTATAAACCAAATTACAAATCCTTATTTCATATTTTCTTTTACTTCTTCAGAGGCTCGGGTGTTGTTGTTTATTTGGCCACAATTAGATTTTGTTTCTAAATGAAAACTTTTACCCACAAAATTTATTCCTTGAGCATATAAAAGTTAATAATTCCAAGTTTTTCTGCAGATAATGGCAAACTACTCTTAGATGAACCTTTTTTTGTTCTTCTTTTTTTTTAATTCTTTTTTTGTGGGCTGATGTTACTTTCATCATCAATTAGGCTGAAGCCCATAATCAATTTGCTTGAAAACTTTACCAAACATTTTTTCCTTTAGTCTTATTTCCCACAGCTCCCTTTGGCTGCTTTTATGTTCGTTTTACTTTTTATTTTTTACAAGTCATTAAAAGTAAATGAGTAGAATAGTCGTAGGTAGAGTGGAATAAAAATACATTTTTAGTAGCAAATTTTTTTTAGTGAATTGCAAGAAATATTTAGAAAAGAGAAAATTGCATTTTACCAGTAACTATTCAACTCATGTACAAATAATGTACACAAGTAAAACATGCATCGTAAATTGCAAGTGTATGTGAGTGTGCGTTATGTGTGTATGTGTGTATGTGTCTGTGTGAGTGGCAGTGAATATATATGAGCATGTTTTGCTAAAGTTATATTTCAAGTATGCCGTTAAAGTTTATTCGAATGCAGTAGAGCAATTGCTCTCTACACTTGTGCCACAAAGTTTACACACACGAGCGAATACTTAAATCGTTTGCTTGAAGCTCAAACTTGTATATTTCCTTTTCATATTTAGAGTGTAACCACTAATATACAGACTTTTGGCTCTGACTGTTTTCGATAAAAAGATTTCTTAATGTGTTTTTTTTTTTAATTTTTTTTTGTTTTGCTTATACTAAAGGAAATGTTTTATTTTTATGGTTATATTAAGTTTAAATTAATTCTAAATACATTTTACTCATGATACAATAAAATAAAATTATTTTCTAAAAGCAAAAATTGTTATTGACCGAACAAGTTGTAAAATTTGAATGTTTATTAGAAATCTAGGAGGAAGGGAGGTAGAGAGTTGAAGGCTAGCCGCGAATAACGTTTTAAGTGACAAAATAATAATTTTTCAGGAGAGCCAATAAACGTATTTTTAAGCAAGATTGCTTTTTTCGTTAAAATTTTTTTAGCTTATTGAAAATAATGATAACTAGCATTAGCTTTTCTTTTTGTATCTCTGCTACATTTATCAACTATTTTCGACAATTTCGTTTGCATGATTTTACAAGTTACTTACAAAGTTTTGCACTGACTGGCCCATTTGTAATTGTATTTTGACGGCCATAAGATGTATAATTTTGAATGGTTTTATATTTGAACAACGCAAGAGAGTTATGTTAATGGTAATCTGTGAAAAAACTGATTTTTTAAAAATTGTCTTTTGCAACGTTATTCGCGGCTGTGCTTCAGTTATTATAAATATATTTTAATAGCATTTGCATAACGATGGTCATAAGTAGAAAGGCCCTAACTCGTATTTTTACGAACTTGAGTTTCTCAATGATTCCAATACATTTCACACAAATGCACGTCGTCACAATGTAAATAATATCGCTTTTACAAGCATTTGTACTCTTTATTATAGATCTGTTAAATTTCGATTACGATAAGTAATCAATTAGATTACATTTTAAAAAGAATTGTAATGATTATATAATTTCCTTCAACAGAATTGCTGATAGCTATTTGATTACGATTACTAATAATCGAAAAGTAATCTTAATTACTTAAAATTACTAAAAATAATCAAAAAGAATCCAAAGTAATCAAAAAATAGTCCGACTACTTTCAAAGATTACTTTTGATTCTTAATTAATAATCAAAAAGAATCAAAAGTAATCCTTAGAAGTAGTTGGATTATTTCTTGATTACTTTTGATTCTTTTTGATTATTTTTAGTAATTTTAAGTAATTCAGATTACTTTTCCATTATTAGTAATCGTAATCACTTAGTAATCGTGCGAAACTGAATATAATCGTAATTTAAGCATTACTTCACCTTTAAAAAAAAGTCATGAAATTAGTAATCATTACGATTACTACACCCAGAGAAAAAACTGCTTAAAATCAATAAAAACGATATTGAATTAATAAGAAACATTACGAAAGTCTAGTCATGTTGCAATTTCTTATTTCAATATGCAAAAATATTAATTTACAGTATTAATTAATTAATTTTCTTTATTTTCAAGTATCTCAATACACATTTTCTATTATATTAAAAATTATTGAATTAATGTTTCGCGTTCTTATTTTTAAGTTGCTGCTTTTCCCTGAGTGTAATTATTACTTAACAGCTATGCTTTATTATTATGTTTTTACCTTCTCCTGTAAAGTTACAGTTATGCAGAATTAATCGTTTCAACCTTCCTCATTTTGCTTAAGAGACTGATAAAAATATCTTCTCTACTCACCCCTTGAAAGAAGAATATTGTTTTATTTATTCTTTAAATTGTTAATAAATTGAAAACTCTTTACTTGTCTTATACTTTTTTTTTTGTTTCTTTTTCTACAATATTGCGTCAGTAAATGAGCGATTTCTTGAGGAATAAATTGCTCTATATTTTCGTTTTTTTCGCATACAGCAAAAAATATGTGAAAGACTATGACTCCACTACTACAAGAATCATCATTGTTTGTCTGTGCCTTTTAAAGATTCAGTGAATAAGAGAATGAATAGATTGTTAGTTGATTGCTGAATTGGTAGGAGGAAGAAAGATGAAATAAATGTATCACTCAAAATAAACAAATGATCCTGAAAAACATTACTTACACTACAAATAAATTTGCATTTATTAGACGAGTGCGTCCTTAAGTAGCACAAGACCATCCCAACCATTCAACTCACCAGCAACGACAAAAAATAAACGATAATACCAGCCACAAACACAAATACAAAAGCATTTCAAATAATAAAATATAAAGTAAGGAACCACAGCTAAAGAGGAACTCTAAACAAAATAATCAAATGAGACGTGCACATAAATTTTATGTTTTTATTTGGAGACTTATGAAACATACAATCGTATTTACATGACCCGCATTTGGCAGTGGAATGTTATCTGCCCATATATGGGGGGGGGGGGGTGGTGGCTCTCGCAAAACATTAGATGAGGAGTACTTTCCTTGTGAACGACGCATATGACAGAAAGTTGCATACATTTGTAATGAATGGTGCCCAATTGCTTAGTAATTTTCGATATCGGCAGAAAACTGTTAATGGTCCATTATTCGGTTGGTGTTCGCCAATAATTGTGCCAAACGTCGAAGTTTTAGCTAATGGCCTCTCAATAAAATTCAAATTGATTTTTTTAGGATAGCTGAATTTCACGTTTTTGTAAGAATTGTGTGTTGGTAAATTTCGCATGAAACTTTTCGTTTTATAGAATTTACTTAAAATAAAAAAAAAAACACGAAATTTTTGAAATTTCTTTGTCTTCTTATAACAGCAAACGAATACTTTTTATATGTTATAGTTAAGAGAAAGAGTTTCAAGAGGACGGCACTACGCACCGCACAGCTCATGCAACATGGGACATTAGATACGAGCGTACTTGAGGGTCTGGTCAACCCACGTGGAGGTGATGCCAAGTGGGAGCCACGGTGCACATTTGCACAATGTTACATTCCATATATTATGGCAAACGAATAAAAATATCGATGGTACTCATATCTCACACACACTTTGCTTTAGTTCAAGATTGGCAAACGGTATCGTAAAAATACCGATACCGATTCAAATACCGCTAAAATTTGATACCGGTATCAATACCGATACCGAAATCCATTTCGGTTAGAAAATACCGGTATCCCGACTACCGTTTACGTCTATACCGATACGTACTGGTATACCGATTAGTTGTGCTGTAAACCAAAATTTCCAAAAATATATTTCAATTAACTTTCTTTCTTTAGTTTTGGTCTTGTTTACACCCTTCACCGTAATAAATAAGGTTGGTAGAGAAAAAACTTCTAAACTTTTATATTTGACGTTAAAGATTCCTGTCTTGAGGTGAAGAAAAGTACCTGCTTTAAGTTTTTTAATGTTAATTGTACAAGAATATTGCTTTCTTTGTTTTTAAGTTGGCTAAAAGAATATTGTTTATTCTTTGAATTGAAATATTCAAATGTTCGTTTCGTCTGAATTTGGCGAGAAAGTTATAAACAATATGGGTCCAGTACAAAAATATTGCCTAAAGTATAAAAATACCGAAAAAATAATATTTGGTGAAAAATACAGACATATATTTGAAATTTACTGAAACAAGATATATGTATATGGTTCGAAAGGTTTTAGTCTCTTCTTTCTGTATCCGTTTATAAATTTAAAATCTGTTGATATTTAACTTAGTTAGAGGTTGATAAGTGCCTACGGGTACGAAAAAACGGCTTTTTACCCGTAACTCAAGATTTTGGAGGTGTCTGGAAAATTTCGAATACAGATTTTTGTTATACTCGTCCATACCTAGCAGAAAAATAGTAACACGTCCCAGGTATTTCGATTTCATGAAAGTTTGTCACACAGTTTAATTTATCAGTATAGACAAAACTTATATTTTTACTATTTTCTTTAATTAACCAAAATGTATACTTTATATATGTAAAGTTTGAACTGCAGTCTCTTTGTTTCACTTTTTTAATAAATTATTTTTTAATAATAGTATAAAAACATATATAGAAACAAATAAGTATATATGCTTTTATACATATTTTAATGTAAAAGTACTCCATTTTTTGAAGTTATTTAATAAAAAAAACATTTTTTGCTATGTCCACCGCCTGAAATAATAAATTTATCAGTAATATCGGTATACCGGTATTATAAACTCGATAACGGTATGTACCGGTAATACCGATACCGAAATAAAAAAAATACCGATACCGCTACCGATACCGAAATTTAACAAATAATTTTACCGGTATCAATACCGATACCGTTATTTGTTTCGGTTTCCAACCTTGCTTTAGTTAAATTTAAAAATAGGAAGCGCTCATTGAATGGCCCTCCAACTGCACGGAATGTAACTGTAACGGTAGGAAACAGCTGATCGATATTATTATGTGAAAAGAATGTACATATTCTTACATTCCGGTTACATCTCTTTAACCAGTTTCATTACTTTTCACATAACAATATCGATCAGCTGTTTCCTACCGTTGTAGTTACATTCCATTACAGTCGGCTGACTGACTTTTAATTCTACACTTGCACACACGTAAGTATTTATTTCTTTAATACGAAAAGTGTGTTTTGCTTATAATGCTGATACTGCAATAATATTCACATGAAATTACAAACATACATATGTACACAGTCAATATATGAATATTACAAAAGAAATATACACATAAATATTCATACATGCATACGTATCGCTCATGTACTCACATAACGTCATAACTCAAAAAATAGAATTTTTGAGTTAACCATGCTGTGTAAAAATTTCATACAAATATCTTGTTTACTCAACTCTTGAAAGTAAAATAAAATTTTCATTTTCTTTTAAGTTTTGTGTAAATTTGAAAACTTGAAAACTAGTTCTTTTGAGTTATGACATTGTTTGAGTAAATGAGCGATATGTATGTAAAGTTGTGCGAGCATTGGCAACGTTTTAGATATCAGTTCTTTTTATTGGAAATGCAAATAAAAACATAAAAAGAAATCTGTGAGCCTTTTTTGGAGGAATTAAATTTGTGTTTAAGCTTTTTCTTTATTGTTTCCATTTTACTTGAAATTATCTATTTCTTGCTACGAAATCCATTCCAGTTCAATTTTCAATATTTATTTATATCTTCTCCGTAATGTACAATAATTGCATCAAAATCAACAACATCATTATCATCTTATAGGAGAATAGGAGTCGTAGTAGCAGTTTTTTTTATGTCTAGGATGTGCAATAGTAAATGTTGTCGTTATTTTATTTATCGTCTCTGGTGTTGTAAGTTTTTTTTTATGCAGTCGCAATATAAACACCCCGGGCAGTCGATAACATCCGGTTGCATTTCATTGCATTAAATTACATGATGATAACATAAACATCATGGCAATGAAATAAAGAAAGCAGGAGGAAGTGGATAATAAAATCCATTTAATATATCTGCAAGATATCCAATATATCCGTAAGGTATACTTTCACGTAATTGGAACTTCTTCGCATACAATTAATACTTTACTTTCATTCGCCGGCTGCAGTTTTTTATTTAAAAGAAAACTAGTTTAATAAATCAATATGGTTTTGCATATATGTATATTCCTAGATGAACATGTTTATAGGTAAAATTCACAAATTGTTTTCCAGTCAAAATTTTATTTAATAGTAAAATCACGCTGGAAACCAAGAATCCGATATCAAAATGATATAACATTATTCGTACCTTAGAAAATAATATTGGCTCATACAGTTTCCGGAATAGCTATATCATCAAAAAGGGTGGAAAAAGGTAACTAAAAATGGAAAATTTTAAAATAACAACTGGAACACAATTTGACAAATTAGTGGAAGATTTGCAGAAACAACAAATTTTTTCCTTGTCACAGAGGCAGTGTTTTCCTTAATTTTAAAGTCCAATAGCCAGAAATTAGAAATTTATGAAATTCTCTAGGCCCGATGCACATAGGGGCCAAAGGTGGGGATTTCCCGGATTAATTAAAAAAAAGTTTCAAGTACCTTGAAAACTGAATGTACTCGCTTAAAGAGTACAAAATCCTACATCACTATGCACAAAATAAATGTCATATAGGTAACGAACGGTGCTTTTGTCATGACGCGTTAAAGTTAAAAGTTGTACGAGAAAACTGCAAAAATAAGCAAAAAAAAGCCTTAAAGTTTTGCGGAATTAAATCTTATTTAATTCAAGTAATATTGAACAAGTAATAAATCTAGCCATGCAACCATCAAGCTCAGCTATTCCTTCAAATGTTTTAATTAAAATTGTAATATTAATTATTTCTAGAAGTGCTTCTGTTTTCAATGTTTTTTATTCAAATTGCAGTAAGATAAATGGATTCTCTCAGTTTAGGTGGACATAAAGGCTCAATTAGGCAGAGTATTTAACTTTATTTTAAATATTGAACAAATTTACGTAATTTTCGAAAAATGCATGCTGCGCATCGGTGCACCTCAGAAGTTATTCACGAATTAGTTACCAACAATAAGATCTTAGCGACTTCAGCTAACACTTTTATTGTTGTTGTTATTGTCATTGTTTATATATTTTTATTAGAGATGTACAAATGCCGTGATTTGCTATGCATGAGTTATGCATTTGTCACACGTGATCGTGGTTGTATTTATATATAATAGTCCTTAAAAAGACGTGTGTGACATTAACTTTCTCAGTCGTGTTAAATAATCCATTTTTGTATAATTCGTAATCGAAATTAGTCAATGAATGGCAAGCAAGCGTACGTGAATAAAAAATTATGAGATTTTGCTTGTTTTGTTGGTAAAGCACCGTTTGTATGCATTTTGTTGCTGCTTTGGTATTTTCATATAAAAAACAATAATTAACCATAATTAATTCATAATCACTTTGTATGGGTGGTACCCGACTCCACCCTCCTATACCGCCACGTAGTTTGTTCTAAGAGATATCTTTGTCAAATTTATGCCCGTAATTTCTACACACAGGTAATTTACCTAAGGTTTTTACCCACGAGTTTACCTTATAAAATTCAACTTACACGATAGATATCTAGGCACCAATATATATCTACTTGTAGAAATTACGGAGCTTGGTGAAACTTGCTATTATAGTTGTGAAGATATGAATTAATCCGGGCCCATTGTGTGCCGATTATAGGTGAATGCCAAAAGTTACGGAAATAATGAGTGTAAATGAATTAATATAAGAAAGTTGTTAGTGCGTTTGGTGAGACTTGAAGTTTGAAGTAGAGATGGGGCATCAACATGCACGACTCAACACGAAGTGTTCGGGAGAGAAAATCTGATTTCATGTATGTTGTGCAAAGGTTGGAGCAATGTTATACCGATTTACTTTCATCCCTTTAGAGGAAGCTGTGGCAAATCTTCTGCAGTTTCAAAACTGAAACCAGAGAGGCAGAGACAGTTGAAAAATGTAACGTAGGCTGAACATACTTATTTTACTGGCAGAACTATAAAAGCCTAAAATTTTTGTTCCTTTTATGGAATCTGAATTTATCTCACAAATGAGAAAATAGAATAATAGAATTATAGAAATAATAGAATATCGAATTTCAGAAGAAATTGGAGAAACAATGACAAAGAAAAATTTATACTAGACATATACGAAAAGACAGAGAAAATATTAAAAGAAAATAAAAATACAATCATAGTTACTACAGCTGGCAAAGGGAATAAGACAGTGGTTATTTATAAATTTGAATATAAAAATAAAATGAAGAAATTATTAGAGGACAAATCTACTTACAAAATTATCAGAAAAGATCCCACACCACAACTGCAAAGAACAAATAATAATATAATAACAGAACTTTTGAAAGGGAATCATATCACCAAGTTGGAAAAAATTAGAATGACATCACATACAGCTATGGCACCGGAACTTTATGGTTTACCAAAAATACATAAAGAAAACATACCACTAAGGCCAATTTCATCATCTTTGAAAGTGCCATGTTATCATCTATCAAAATATGTGGGTACAATATTAAAAAATCTCATTTCTCAAACTTATAATATCAGGAACTCTATGCAACTTAAGGAAAAACTCTGTGATATAATTTTAGATGAGAATGACATCATAGTATCATTTGACGTGGTATCATTATTTACGAATATACCTACACATTTAGCTATTAAGAATATACTTGATAAATGGGATACCGTTAAGGAACATACTACTGTCAGTAGACGGCAATTTTTGAAAATACTTCAATTCTGTATAACGCACAACAACTATTTTACATATGATGGACAGTATTACCATCAAACATATGGTATGCCAATGGGTAACCCATTATCACCGACGATAGCAGATATTGTTTTGGACACATTGTTACACGAGATTATTAAAGAATTGAAGACAAAAAACATATACATAAAATTTATTTCTAAATATGTCGACGACCTATTTGCGGTTATCAAAAAAGCGGACATGGAAATCGTATTAAAAACTTTAAACTCATATCACAAAAATCTGCAATTCACTGTTGAGATAGAAGAAAACAATGAAATACCATATTTGGATATGAAAATAATAAAATACAATAACAAATTAATAAAAGACTGGTATGCAAAGGAAACCGCATCTGGCAGATTAATTAATTACCATTCCACCCAACCGATGATCATGAAAATAAATACGGCGACGAATCTAATTAACAAAATTCTCAACATTAGTGACAAACGATTCAGAAATAAAAACATCAGTAAAATAAGAGACATAATGACAAAAAACAACTTCCCGATATACATTACGAACAAACTAATAAACAAATGCTTAAATAAAAACCAAACTGGAAACAATAATAATGGAGTAGTAGAAAAAGTTTTTTACAGTGTACCATATGTTCCAAAGTTGACCGAAAACAAAACATTAAAACATATGATAAATGATAAATCAACAATAGTCACACATAGATCAAACAAAACACTGAGACATCTTTTTACGCAGGAAAGAACAAAAATTGACAAATTAGAATCAGACAATGTTGTATACGAAATAACTTGTCAAGGAAATGAAGCAGAAAGGTGCAATAGAGTATACGTAGGAACAACAAAGCGAAAACTCGGAACTAGAGTATCAGAGCATGAAGCAGACATAAACAAAGGAAAAGAGACAACAGCTCTAGCCCAACATGTAAAAGAAACGGGACATAAAATATATTTTAAAGGGGTCAAAATATTAGATAGAGAAAAGAAAGCGAATAAAAGATATACACTGGAAAGCCTACGTATACAACAACGTATTAAAAAATCCATCAACACAAAAGAAGACAAAGACAACACCAAACTGCAATATTCAATTGCAATAACCTGACAAGTGTAGTTCTGTGATATTAATTTTAAGTTTGCCTGTGATATTTTCCATTATTTATTATTTTTATTATTATTCAAATTATACAACTAATTGTTCGTGCTGTCCAGTTTTTATAATTTATTTAATAATGTAACTGAAGATCGTAAGTCAAACATAAAAAATTAATATTACAAAAATGTAACAAAAATTAATAAAAAAACTTGTAATTTGTTGCCAGAATTTAAAAATAAAAATTCTCCTGAAGACGTCGGAAAAAAGCTGACGAAACGTTGAGAAGAAGGATGAAATAAATTGGTTTTATTTGCATCACAAAAATCAAGAAAACTGACCATTAATAGCCAATGTTAGACACAATAAAAAACATAAACTAACGAAATTGGTCATAAAACATAAACACAATAGAGAAAATGTTTAATTTTTAATGAAACACTGTGCAAAAATAACAAACAAATAACGCAGCTATGGATGGCGTTGGCTGAAGTAGTTAGCACGTTGACTACAAAACCGCAGGTTCTGGGGTCGACCCCGGTATCAAACAGTCATTAAATACAACACCACACATTTTTTTGATGTGAATTAGTGCTCCTTTGTATCAGCTGTTGTAGGAAAGTTCAACTGATGAAGGCATAGTCACTGGTCACTGAACTATACCGACTTCAGCAGATACTAATCCTAATGTTACATCAGAGCGCCCTCCTTCGTTGTGTAGCAGAATAATTGACGCAGTAAAATAACCAATAAAATGGCTACTAAACACAAAAATTTAATACGCCTAATTTAACAGCAGAGGCGCTGCAACACTGCATTATTAAAAACGTGCAAGAAAAAAAATAAAATAAAAAAGCAGAGTTGTAAAAGAATGAAGCTTTCCTCTATCTCTTCCTTCACCACCTGTCTTTTCTATCACTATCCCTTTCCTAGAGAAGGTAACAACTAGTTATAGTAGTAGGCCTGACTGTTACTTCTCTTTAAAAAAATATAGTTAGAGATGTGCATTTGATAAACGGTAAATAGTCAAGGTCGTTGTCACTTTGCTATAGAATGTTATAGAATGCAAAATCCTTATTGATTTGCCGATGACGTTGAAACATAGTTATGTTAACACTAAAATGACGGCGACAATAATATGTATATACCCAGTAAAAAAAGACACTCCAAAAAAGTCATGAAAATGTAGAGTTTACGATCTGGAAGTAGTGCAAATTTCGATCGGATCTAATGATTTTTACATAGGGTTGTCATTGCAAGAAGTTCTCTTTTTCGATGCCTGGTCACCGAATTGGAAGCGATTTTAAGAAAAATTTCCTTTTTTGTGTTCTATGATAATATTTTCATCTAGGAAAAATGGTTAATAGTTACTTATTTTAACAATTAGTTTCTTTTTATAGAAATTTAAACGTGAAATAGTATTTTCATGTAAATTTAAGCAAATAACTTCAAAATTTTAGACCAAAATTAGTTTATAAGTTTCTTCAAAAAAATCGATTTTTTAAAAATTCTGGTGAGTAATTTGTAAAACTATTGAGGAATTACAAGGTTATGTATAACTAAAATAGACTTCTACTTGGTTTTCTGCTAACTATCGGCAAATTAAAAATATCGATTTTTTGGAAGCAATGAAAATGTAGTTCCTTTAGAATGACTTCCAATTTTTTTTACTGGGTATTTATGTAAAAAAATTAATTTATCTAGATCATCAGACGAATGGGTAACCAAAAGTTGTGCCGTTATTTTCTGTCCTTAAAAATAAATACATATGTATATGTATATGGCTTAGTCGTTTGCCTCCATCTCTGTTATATTAAAGAATATACATATAAGTAACAACATCGCTTTAGAATGAAAGAGTTTAAAAGGAACAACTTCTCAAAAAATCAAACAAAATAACAAAGTTAATGACCAGAAGCTTTAAAAGTTATATACATACATACATACATACATACATACATACATACATACTTACATACATACATACATACATATATTTTTCTATTTATTGCGTACTTAATTGTTTTCTGATCGCCTTAACCACAAAACAAACCCCATAATAAACACGCATACACACTTTCACATGCACACAAAATTTATTGAACAGCAATATTTTATTTTGCAAACACACAAAAAAAAATTAAAAAATAAAGTGGTAGTCCCACAAATTGATGGACATTAAAGCAAGCAGCAACTTCATGCCATAATGTTCATGTTGGCAGGTGTTAATGGCAGCCAGTTAATCTTCAGCAATCATGAGACGAAAGCGAAATGAGGCACACTTGCATATAGTCCACCTGCTTGCTGTATGCACACGTATGAAAGTTCATTCTTTCGTATAGACACATACATATGTATATATTTATTTCTGCGGATCTCTACATACATACATGCATAAGAATAATAAACAAAAAGAATTAAAATGCGAAGGAAACATGTTGAATGCGTGTTCGGCTGCGTGTGTGTG
Organism: Tachina lurida; assembly: GCA_944452675.1. Lineage (NCBI taxonomy): Eukaryota > Metazoa > Arthropoda > Insecta > Diptera > Tachinidae > Tachina > Tachina lurida. Next base: position 2,011,018 of record OX101752.1, read on the forward strand.
TGTGTGTGTGTGCGTGTGTGGGAGGAAATAAAAAATGCTTAATAATAACTTTAAAAACTATTTTTTGGCAAAGAGATCAAATCAATTATAAAAAGTAGAAGGAAGTAGGTACACAAGTATGCGAGCGAACCAACACTTATGCGAGTGTGTTGCGTCTGAAGAGCTTCTCTTAAAGTGTTTGTGTTTGCATATGTACTCGTATATGGAAAATTTATTTTGTATTTCGGTTGCTATTTTAATTTTTTTATGTTTGCCCTAGAATATTAAATGAAGTTGAAAAGTGTCACCTGAGATACAAACTTGAGAATGTGTGATATTATATTTTTATAATGCTACCAAAGAAGTTCAGCAAAAATGGTTATACTTTTTTTTTTTGTTAAATGTTAAAGAGATGACGACAAGTAAATGGGATAAATTTCCACTTACACGTACCCGTACACATACATATACGCAAAAATTTGGGCTGTGGCCCGAGAGAAATACATACTTATTCAGTATTTTTTATTTTTGTTTTCCTTTTTGCCAGTTTTGAAAACGAACACAAATGAGGAGCTACAGAGAAGTAAAGCGAGTGTTAAGATTTCAAGGTAAAGATACAGGAGTATGTGTATCTACTTGTATGTTCATAAAATGTGTGTTATTTTTTAATTACAAATTAAAAAGAAATATTTTAAAATATATTTTTACGTGAAACAATTTGCTTCATTTGAGTTGAAGCTCCACTACATTTTCCTTTCATATTTGTTTTTTCTCTCTCTCTCTCCTTCTCATGCCTATCCTGCAAATCTTAGCATGCTCTCTCTCAGCTACAAAACTACATTACTACTTCGACTGATGCTGCAAGAGATTGAGAATATATTTTCTCAAACTCTACAAAATGGTTCTCATGTCAATTTGTTGGCATTGCAAGATGTATGGAACAAACTGCTACAAACGCTAAAATCTAGTCAGTACAGGTCCTGTGATTTTTCAACATAGGACAGCGGAGAGTGTATTTAAGTAACATAATAAAATGAACAACGTGCGAAATAACGAAAGTTTTTTTTTTATAAAATAGCAGACAAGAAATTTTGTGAAGAGAAGAACTTAATTTTCAAATAATTCTATATGTATCTCCAATATTTATTTGTTATAAGTTAAACACTACATACATAGTGCATACATATGTATGTATGCTTGCAAGTGTATACATATGTGTTAAAATAATATATTTAAATGAAAATCGTGGTACGAACTAAAATTTGTATAAAGACATCCTGTTTATTTTTAATTTAATGTAAAATTTTTGGCAAATGCCAAATTCACATTTGACTTTTTCATAGTGGAGAGTTGTTCGGTCTCAATAGAGATTTTAGTACATATTTACACAAGTACGAGTACTAAAATTTTCATAGACGTCATCATCCTTAAAGAAGGAGCTTTCTTTACATCCTTTCCCAACACAAAGTAACACACAAAAAACAAAAATAGAAAGAAACGCGAAAAGAGAAAACGAAACGTAAACAAAAAATTAATAAATGATAAATAAACAATAAATAAGGAATAAAAAAGAAAATGGAAAACAGTTAAATTTTTCAAGAAACAAAAATGTGCAAAATCATTGTAAATCACTTATTTCCTTGCGAACAAAGACCGGCTAAAGGAAATTGTAACAATTAAAAATCGAATATTTTATTTAATATTAATTCAAACGAACTACGTACATACATACATACATACATACAATAAAAATTTCATTAATTATAGTGACGTCACGTGGGAAATTACAAAATATTTCGTGCAAGAATAATGACATTGTTTCCGATGACATTTAAAAATTTCAGTTGAATTAATGAAACAATTCCACCCAGTCGACAATGTAAAATTGTGCAAACAGAAGAACAGCCCAAAGCAATAATATTTAAAACAATAATAGAAAATTGTATGTAGAACATACTCAAGTGCATGTGTGTAGATATATATGTGTGGGTGCATGCATGCTTGAGCATGATGAATATGTTTATATGAATATATTATGTACATGTGTATGTATGTATGTATGTATATGCTATGTAAACTAAGAAAATGTCCGCTTTACACTACAAATCAACACTTTGGTGTCATTTAAAATGGTTGTGTTTACTGGTCGTGTTCATATTGTTGTGTGAAAGTGTTCAGGCAAATCCCGATGCAAAAAGATTGTACGATGATTTGCTCAGCAACTATAATCGTCTAATAAGACCCGTTAGCAATAATACCGACACAGTTCTTGTGAAATTAGGCTTAAGACTGTCACAGCTCATTGATCTGGTAAGTAATGCAAGTTTGAGCTGATTCGCATTTACAACATATGCCAAGTACACATCTGGTATTTATTGTGTTGTCATTTTGTGGTATCATTTCCAAAATGTGTGCAACGCCGTCCTTATTATGTACAACGAAAAATGTCGAAATTGACAAACGTTGTCACAAAATGCCATAGTATGTACTCGGCACTCCACGCATATGGACATACATATGTTTATATATCTTTATCAATAAGGAAAAAGTGCTTAAGTAATATTTTACTGTTTTAGCACTTTTAAGTTTTCAAGCCGATTTTTAGAAATTTATTTCTTTTACAGTTAAATTGGGAAATTCTACGTTAACCTTTATTTTTTTAAGCCAATATCGTTCTAATGGGTGTTTTTTATTGAGGTATAGAACTTTAAGTTGGCATCACTTTTTTAACTGGCGGCCATTTTGTCAGCTGTCAAGTGATTAATATTTAGTTTGGTTTGCCATTTCATCATGAACAGGTTGACAAAAGAACAACGCTTGCAAATCGTGCAAATTTATTTCGAAAATAATGGTTCAGTTCACGAAGTTTACCGCAAGCTCCGTCCATTTTATGGTCGACATAATCGTCCATCAGAGCAATTAATTCGGTTAACCATGGATCGTTTTCGCACTACGTTTACTCTATGTGATAATACGCATCCGCAGAGACGTCGAACAGTGCGCACCGAAGAAACAATTGCCGCTGTAGAGCAAAGTGTTGAAGAGGACCCGAATGAATCGATTCGCCACCGTGCACAGCAATTGGAGCTTTGTCCATAAACTTTATGGAAGATTTTGAAGATTTTGAATGTGGATGAGTTGTGGTTCCAACAAGACGGCGCTACATGCCACACAGCGCATGTCACAATCGATTTATTGAAGGAAACATTCGATGAGCGCATAATTTCGCGGAATGGACCTGTCAATTGGTCACCAAGATCGTGTGATTTGACACCATTGGATTATTTTCTTTGGGGATATGTGAAGTCGCTCGTCTACGCCAACAAACCAGAAACGTTAGGGGACTTGGAAGCCAACATTCGTGGCGTTATTGCCAACATACGGCCCCATATGCTCGAAAAAGTGGTTGAAAATTGGACCTGTAGAATTGGCTTTATTCGAGCCAGCCGCGGCGGCCACATGCCCGAAATCATATTTAAACATTAATGGCATAAAATTATCCTTCCAATAAAGCCAAATTGATGGACATTGAAACGATTTTCTTGTGTTTTATTTCAATTCGAAGTTTTATACCTCTAAAAAAACACCCTGGACATACGGTAAATAATGCATTCAAGTTGAAATATACCGTAGTATAACCTAACTTAAGCTATTATTCCAAATAAGATTAGAAGTCTATAAGAGATACGTTGCAACGCATAGTGCTAAAACTTCCTGAAAAATCACATAAATAATTGAGATTTTGACCAGAGGTACTTTCAACTATACAGATTACGAAGGTACCATTAGCAGGAGGTACTTAAGCACTTTTTCCTTTTTGCCACAGATATATATATGTATATCTTTAATTCGCAATGTGTAAAATTTAAAATTTCAAAATTTTTTTTGTTTTAAAATTTGTTCCCAAGGTTAGGGATATTATCTGACATTTATTTACCTTATTTGTTTTGTTCCGTGAGTCCTTATAATTTAAGCTTTTGCATGATAGTGACTTCAGTTTTAAATTTCACATTCGTAAAATGAAATCAAAAACTTTCATTAAGTTTGTGTTCACAATATCGATCAAAATTATTTTTTAGAAATAAAATATCGTTCCTGTGCTAAATCACAAATATAATAAGCGTGGGTGGCGTCCGGCGGGCAAACCCAATTCGAATACGCTGAATCCAGTTCTAACTGTTGTTTAAATAAGAACGAAAATTATGGCTAAAATTACCTAAAAAATTTAATTTTTCTTAGTTTCCTACCAATTATTAATTTTTATATTGATATATGGGCATTTCCATAGAAAAGTCCACCTTTTGTCACCAGTCTGCTCTTGAAGTCTCTCCTCTGGTCTAAATCATTAACTAAACTATTGGGAAAATCAAGTTTAATACAACAGCAAGCAATAGGTTCATGTACTCATATCAAAAAAAAAAAACCTCTCAAGAGTTTCTTAAGTTATATTTCAATAAATTTCAAATTAATTTTCCACATTAATATTTGCTGGATGCTTGCAAGAAATAAAAAAAATTTAACCAACATACTCTTACATCAATTGCATATGCAGCAAAATGTGGCTTTCGCTGAACATACTATTTTCGGCATACAGGCATTAATAAAAAAAAGCAATAAAAGAGAATAAGGACCAATCACTACAACTCAATTGCTTGCTACTCGCTCGTATAGTTGGGAAGAACAGCTGCTGTTGGCTCCATTAAGTGCCCAAGAATAAGAAAAATCATTTTAACAAATCATTGTATCCAATAATAGCTGAAGGCAATTTTAAATGTATTTGATTTTCAATTTAAAATTAAACAAAAAGGGAAAAGTTTTCCTTTTTTTTTAACTGAAACGATTTTTGTCAAGGTTTATTGGTCTTGTTATTGAGTGAAAACCACACAAAACGTATCCTTTACTTTCGTACAGATAGACATTTAACTAAAGTTTAATGCATGCAAATATTTAAAATATGCAAACTGCGTAGCAAACGTTACTGGCGGATTCGAAATTTATCAAACTTTTATCGCAAACTCATCAATAAGAAAAGATTAGTTTTATGTTAAGAAAAAAAATTGAAAAAATTGCAATCTACATTATTTGTTTTATTTTTATAGCCTTCACTAAAATGAGCAACGAATGAGTTTGTCATTCTGCTTGTAATTTTCACATTGTTCACATGCAGCTCGATAAAGTGAGAGTATGTACATATATTCTGGGTCCTTATCATTAGGATAATCGAATAAGCGATGTCCTTCTGTCTGTATGAGAATTTTATTTTTAGAAGCCCCCAAAAAAAAACCTAGAGACTTCGGTGTTGGACTGATGTCTCAAGCTTTTTCGACTAATTCTGAAAATCAGCAAAATCAAAAAACTATCCCGACATGGATCCTGTTTTGTTGTAACCAGGGCTGGAAAATGGGACATTTTTGTTTGTTATATAAAATTTTTTAAACAGTGCACAGTACTAAGACAAATTTTTTCTTTATAAATTAAATACATTTAAATACGATTAAAATTACTCAAGAGTTTGTTTCCCTTGAAACTAATATTTTTATACAGTCGACTCTTGATAATTTGAAACTCGTTAATTTGAATCTCGCGGTAATTTGCTCTCACAGCGGATGCAAGTGATGATTTCTTTTCAGCTCTAATCACGATTGAAAATTCATTAGACAAAGAGAGATTGAAGTCTTTAACTAAAAAAAAAATTATTGACTTTTTTTCATTATAAATTATATCTGTAACTGTAAGAAAGTCCCCAATAAAAAATTTGAAATTTTAAATAAACTCTTGTTAATTTGATTTTTTTCTACCTCTCTTTCGATATTTTGAAATCTCGTTAAAATGAAAACTCGATTATTTGAACTTTTTCTCTGGTCCCTTCAGTTTCAAATTATCAAGAGTCGACTGTATATCTTTTTTATTTCCTATTGATTTTTCTGTAAATTTCTGTACTTATTTACGTCAATTTCAAAGTTGAAGAGATTTCTGAAACTTACCTAAAATGCTATAAAATTCCATTGCAAATTAAATTCGTGATGTATATGTATGTATGTATGTATGCACAAAAGTTTTTTAATAAAATGTTTACGTATACAAGCATGTTTGTATATAGATTTTACAATTTGTGAAAGGTATGTATATCAGATCCGGCACAGCCTAATATAGTGCTCTTACTTATATGTATATATATATATGCATCTTTTTGTTTTTCATAAAAATTTTAACAACAAATGCTATTCCGCTGTTTCATCAAGTCAGCAGGTGCAGCTGGGCGAAAACTTATACATTAGAACTTTCTTTAAAAATCTTCTTCCGTTATGAAGTTTCATACACAAAACTAAGTCTTATCAATAGACCAGCTGACATTGGCGTAGCTAGAAATTTTTTTTCTAGAGAGGGGAGGGGGTCATTATTATTATATTGGTGATTTTCATGAGTAATATTAAAATAAATAATTACGAGTAATTTTTAATAACTATCAAGCCTCATGATAAAAGACCTTTGCTAATTGTTAAAATTAATATTTGAAAAATTTCATCATTCGACATTTGTTTATGCACTTGTTATACCCTTTACCAAAAATGGAAAAGGGTATATATATAGGTTTGTCATTCCGTGTGTAATTTCCATAATATTCATATGCGATCCATAAAATATATGTATTCTGGGTCCTTATGAATAGGGAAGATGAATTAGCGATGTCCGTCTCTCCGTCCGTCCGTCCGTGCGTCTGGTGTACGTGAAATCGGTTTTCCGAAGCTCCCAGAAAAGCTAGAGACTTCAGTCTTTGACTGGTGTATCACCCATACTCCAAAATAGATTGGTATTGAAAATTAGCAAAATCGAGCTGACGGTTTCAGAGCTGGAAAACTTAAACTTGATTTTGCCATAGAAAACTAACTAGATAACACAAATTTTTTTGTTTTTTTTTTTTTTGTTAAATAAACTTCTTCTATATTTCAGTACGAATAAAAATTGTATTAAAAACAGAAAAAAATAACAAAAATAAAAAAACGTTCCCAGGGTTGGGAACTTTAATTTTTTTGTTATATAAAAATAACCTACTAAAACCAATTTTTCCTTTTTATCTATAATTTCAACATATCTTACATTCTTAAAAAAATATTGGTGTAAGAAATCAGAAAAATGTTAAATTATGATTCCAGGGTTGGGAAACTTGCACTTTTTTTGATATATAAAATTACCTAGGTCTAATAATTTTGTTTATATTTTAATTTATATATATATATATATATATATATATATATATATATATATATATATATATTATGTCTTGGAAAGAAAAGTTGGGTATAGAAAATTAAAAAAATAAAAACCACAGGTCCACAGCTAGAAAGTTTAAACTTTTTAGGGTTCACAGGCTGTTTTCTCGAGAACCGTTAGAGCTACGGACCTGAAATTTGGACAGAGTGTGAAGACCTTTGGTCGCTACAAGCAAAACATGAGAACTAAAAATTAAAGGGTGTTCCAAAAAGAGCAACGAATAATGTTAAAATCCCATGTAATATATGTACATAGAATTGTATGTATGTATATACATACACTTGAAATTTGTAAGGTTAGTGTATTTTTATACAGACTACAACAATTAACACTAAAATTTAAAAAAAATTTAAATTAAAGGGTGTTCTATGAGTTAATGTTATTTTGACTATATAATTTGGACAACTTGCTGTATCTTGGAAACCGTAAGAGCCAAAGTCTTGAAATTTTCAAAAACGATAAAACTAAAAAATTCCAAAATTATAAAATCGCTAAGCCGACAAAAAATCGCCAAAAACCAAAAAAAAAATCGCCAAAACGAAAAAAGCGCCAAATTAAAAAAAAATTTATAAAACTAAAATAAATCGCAAAAAACCGGAGAAATCGCCAAATTAAAAAAAATTGCCAAAATTAAAAAAATCACCAAAATTAAAAAAATCCTCAAAATGAAAAAAAAACTCTATAAACCGTAAAAATCGCCAAAACGAAAAGCGACATATCTAAAAAAATCGTTTAAACTGAAAAAAAGCCAAGAACGCAAAAAACGCCATATTAAAAAAATTCTGAAAACGGAACGTGCAGAAACCTTCATGTGCGGTTTAAAGTCGCACTTTACTGAATTTATTTGATATTATAGAAACTAAATAAAAATAGTATTTTCCTTATTTATATTTTCTTTGTTCACTTAATATATTTAATATATATAAGGACCCAAAAAAAATTTAAAAGGATAATTCCAACGTTGGGAAAAGTACACCTTTTTTGTTATATAAAACTAATTAAATAGAGCTAGTTATTTCTTTGGTAATTAAATATATTCTATGTTTTAGAAATAAATAAATTTATGCTTGTATTGAAACCAGAAAAACTTAAATTATTCCAGGGTTGGAAGTTGAAAAAAAATTTGGGTAAAAAAATAACCAAAAATAATTTTTTTTTTCAGTTAAAAATATTTCATATCTTAGGAAGATCTTTACTCAAGCCAATTCTTTAGTCGAAAAAAACCGAGAAATCACTTACTAAAAATTGCACTATAGCAAAAAATTATAAATTTTATCACAAAACAAATATATATGTATGCACTTATGTATGTATCTATATACTACATATACATACTTTGGTAAAGGGTGTATAAGATTCGGCACAGCCGAATATAGCACTGTTACTTGTTAACATATAAGTTTGTTTTATCGTTTTTTATCGCTTGTTTGTCACTTAAATGTACTACAATCGTTTTGGGAATTTTAGTTTGATGTGAAATACTCGAAGTTAATATTTTTTTCGTCATAAGTAATATTGATTAAAATGGACTTAAAATTTAATTGGAATTTAATTAAATATACACTTATCGTCAAAGAAGAACAATTAATTTTCAGTCGTTAGTTATTACATATATAAAAGATTTTTACGAATTAATCTAGCAAATAGAATATTCCCAGACCTGGCTTCAAAACATCTATATATATGAAAAAAACATACTTTTTTATGAAAATTACCAACATCAAAAATGCAACACTGCATGATTAGTCGATTAGACAATTTAAACGACTGCAATGTGCTTGTGAATTGAACAATTTTAAATCAGAAAAAAAATTCAGCCTCCAAATTTCTATAAGGTCCAAATTCACGATCCACAGTTAACTAACGCCCGTGGCTTAACTGACGATTTTTCTTGTCAATTTGATTGGTTAAACCAACTTCATTAGTTAACCAAAGATTGTAAATTTGATCTTTAAAAACATGAACTTCCTTGCTTGTGATTAATTCTGTTTGTATTTTAAGTCAATTACTTTACCCATTCTCTATAGCTGAATACAATCTCAATATATACCAGATAATTTTGTACTATCTATCAACTGAACTAAACACATAATACCTGGCTACTTCAAAGTAGGGATGGGCGAATGAAGAAAATGTATCGATATATATAGTATCGATGTTTTTGAACAGTATCGATATATATTTTATGAAAACATCGATATTTCGATATATCGATATTTTTGCTGCATTAATTTCGAATGTACAATTACTTTAAGAAATTTAATACAAAAGAACTATTTATGTTAAGTTATACGTAACCTACTGTAGCTCCTTAAGACTTCATTAGTCTTTACTTTCTGTTGCTGCTCTGTGCTGTGCCGTTCTGTTTCTAAATTTTAATAGATACTTTTTCTGTAATAAATTATCAGCTGTTTCGGACCAGAATGGTCTCAGTTTTCCATTAAGTGATGAGTTTTGCATCGTCTATTGTTATTAGATTTTTTCTTTTCCCGGACTTTTTCATTTCCTGGGAAAGTGGGAACAACTTTTCGGTTTTTAACGTTTATAAACACATGTCAAAAAAATAATACAACTTCAGTTCCCGGGCGTAAGTGTTTTAAAGTTTTAGCTACCATCTACCATCGCATTCATAAAGTGAATACCGACATGCATCGAGGAATGTGTACGCAACATAACAGAATTAAGGAGAGAAAAACTAATGGCTTATATGTATATGATTTTTATAAACCAAAAAGAGTCAGCTGATTCGTAACAGAACAGAAAGTAAAAACAAGTTCTGCCTTTAGGCTTATACCCACACAATCCAAAAAGTCACCTGCCTTAGTTGGGTCACACTTAAAAAACGGCTATAGCTCTTAAAAGTATCGAAACCCGATACTCGTAAATAAGAATCGATGTATCGATATATGGGTTTTTGAAGTATCGGCGATATATTTCGATATTTATTTTCTCAAATATCGATATTTCGATATATCGATATTTTTTGCCCATCCCTACTTCAAAGTAATGCATATAAAAAGCATGTTATGTGTCATTGCTATATTTGATTACATATCACTCATTTACTCAAACAACGCCATAACTAACGTGACCAGAAGCTTTTTACAAAAAGCGGGACACGATCGTTCAAAAAGCGGGATTTTGACGAAAATACGGCCAAAAAGCGGGATTTTTAAATAAACAATTTTTTGAAAGCGGGATGTGTAATACGCACATAAAAAGTTTCGTATGTACTTAGGAAACACAGTTTTTAACTCAAAAAAATCGATTTTAAATAAACAAAAGTTTTTATTAACAAAAATTTTTATTTAGTAACGTAAAATAAATAAAATTAAAGATTTTTTGACTTCATTTACAAAACAAAATACGATTTTTATACAAAACAATGTACAAAAACTTAAGGCGAATGATAGCAAGTGGCCTTGTTAGTCCATATTATCATCAACTGACTACACCAATGTGTCAAACTCTTTATAAAAAAATAAGCAAGAACTTTTTATTTTATTATTGACAGTTTGGTGAATGTCAGTTGTTATTCTCCTAATAAGCCCTCTTGGTAATAAATTCCTAAAGCAGCAGAATGTCTGCACATATAAAGCACTGTAACAAAAGGATCTTTGAGTGTGTACGTTTGTATTTTTATTTTTTTCATTTGAAGAGCTGCCAGATCCAAAAAAAAATAAACATTAACTACACTAAAAAATATTTGGAATAAATTTTTATGAGTTACATATTAATAAAAATATATTAAGAGATAAGAAATTTCCAAACTCTAAAACGCGGGATAAAGCGGGATAAAAATTCAAGGCGGGATCAATCTCAGAAAAGCGGGATAATCCCGCCTAAAGCGGGATGTCTGGTCAGGTTAGCCATAACTCAAAAAAAATTAAATTTTTGAGTTAGTGATACAGAATTAATCCTTATATCGTTCTTCATATGGTGTAAAAATTTCGTACAAACTAGTTTTTTGGAGTTATGACCTTGTTTGAGTAAATGAACTATATGTATATGACTAACACACATTCTCTTCTCTTTGATCCATTTTAATTTTGTTTTGATTATCCTTTCGAAACGCTTTAAAAAAAACCTTTGTACTAATCCAGATACTGGAAGTGGCACATCTACTGTTTAGTTCAAAATAAAATTAAGTTATAACTAAGCCATTAACAACACAAACAACACGCAACAATAAAACAAACTAAAAGTAATGCACAATGGTGCGTGCTAAAATACTTGATATGTTTTTATGTATACTCGTATGTACACATAGATTTTCTGAAACTACAGTCTTCAAATCATCCAATCAGTTTCAAATGAAAGCACGTAACGAAACGTCGTGTATAAGCAATTGTAACATGTTTATAGGAAAAACTTAATTTTGTAATAAACTGAAGCCATGTTTCACAGAAATAAATGAAAGACAATGAAAAATGGCAAGAAAATACATTAATGACGTTACAATATTGAAAATTCAATTTATTTTATGTGAGCGGCAAGATTTGAGGGTCCAGTCTTTATAATTTCATTTGTTCAAACCTCTGCAGCGTAAAAACTAAATTGTATTAAAAAAAATCAATCATCGACACTCACACCAGTTGTAAAACAATTCCCCCAAAAAAAATACTTATATATAAATATTTATTTTCACTTTGGTTCGAAATATACTTGTATACATCCATATACACAACTACTTCTTACAAATATTTGAACAAGTAGAAAATTAAGACATAAAGCATGAAAAAGGAAAAAGAAAAAAAAGTAGCAATTGTATCAATAAATACAATTATAATAAAGTTTTATTGTAAATAAACCATTTCTCACGGCTACCAAAATATTCGTTGCAAATGCCACTATTTTCGACTTTAACCATTTTCGAGAGACGGTCATCTTGTACGAATGGTCATCTGGTACGGTGATTAGTGAGGTCTTCTCTTGAATGACGCGTGGCTAGTGTAAGCAGTCACATAATCACGGAGAAGCTTTTGTAGTGGCTGTGGCTGTGGCTGTGGCTGTGGCTGTGGCTGTGGCTGTGGCTGTGGCTGTGGCTGTGGCTGTCACCAAAATCGCTGGAAGAATGAGGTTGTATGTCTAATGACCAATCAGTGCTAGTGGTTGGTCTGACCTGGTCAGCCAGATCTCTTTCTAAAGCGCCCCATACACTACAATAGCATGCACCCGCAATCAAGCTATTGAGCAATAATGCTTGAACCACATAACATACCAGCAGGCTGGTACAATATTAATTTTTTTTTAATTCAAGAAGGGAGGTTATGAATAGTGACACAGTTTTTGCTGCAATTTTTATTGGTATTTTGTTAATATAATTAAAGTGTTCAAATTCCATTTTCCATTGAAGTGGAACAACAAATGACAACTTTACTCATCTGAGCTAATTTCACCATACACAATACCAGCAAGCTGGTACCATCAGCAAAATATCAAACTCTATTTGACATCGCTACAGGCAGAGTTGGGCAAAATACATGACTTGCGGTATTTAAAATACAAAATACAAAGTACTTGCTGGTCATGTATTTAAAATACAAAATGCAAAATACTTTCAGGCTATGTATTTAAAATACAAAATACTTTAATTTTTTGTACGTATTTAAACTACGAAATACTTCCACATCAGGTGGTGTTACTATTTCAGGGTCACTCTATTGTGCTAGTTAGAAGCACGTACATACGTGCTTATGTTGGTCCTCGCCCATACTTGCAATTTTTGTTGCAGCAATTCTTAAGTGTATTGGTGAGAGGGGAGAGAAGATTGGGGAGGAGTACATAGTTTCAAGTGCTCTCAATTCTCATTTGTTTTGAAATTCGCAGTTGTTAGTTTGAAGTTTGCAGGTGTATTTGAGGTTTTATTATATTTTCTTTGTTCAGTTGTATGAAAAATACAAAATGTAACAAAACGTAAAAATAATTGTTAATTTTTCAGGCAAATTCGTGGTGAAATAAAATTTTTTAATGCTTAATCCAAAACTATAATTTCCTAATATGGACACTTATGCAATTTCAAAGCAGAATTTTAAAAAAAGTCTGGACGAGGACTTGACAACACAATCTCCCAAGGCAAAAGCAACAATGTTGTATTTGTTTTGTGTTGTTATAATTGTTGTAATAGTACCACCTGCAAATAAAACGCCTTGTGACAAGATGCTCCAGAATTGACAACTGAATTGTGGTGATGCCAACTCTAAGGGCCATTATTACAACTTAAAGTTAGTTAAAAGTAGGATTTTATCGGACGTATAAAAAGTTTTACATCAGTACAATTTTAGCTTAACCTAAAGTAAGCGGTAAGGCAAGGGCAAATGTATTCGTCCTGGTAAGTCAAATTAAATTTATAATAATGAATAGCGTTTTATACGTCCTACAAAATCCTACTTTTAGCTAACTTTAAGTTGTAATAATAGCCCTAAGAGTTGGTATAGCTAAGTTTTTTTTAGCGATTCTAATATTTTGTTATTGGTTTGACGAATCATACATTATAAATCGATCAAAATGCAAAACGCCAACAATGTAATGTATTTTGTAAATGTATTTTGCAAAATATGTATTTAAAATACAAAATACAAAATATTTGTATGTCATGTATTTAAAATACAAAATACTTCTACGTCATGTATTTAAAATACAAATACAAAATACGTATTTGTATTTTAAATACGTATTTCAAATACTGCCCAACCCTGTCTACAGCAAAACGGACAATCACACAAAATGCCCATACACGACCCAACTGCTGGCACAAACACTTGATTGCGCATGCATGCTGTTGTAGTGTATGGGCCCCTTAAGGTCTGTTGCTATTTTCGAGATGCTGCTTCTGATGGAGGTAGAGCATCTCAGCCAAGTGCTTGCTCATAGTTAGGGATATCTATGTTTAAAGATAACAACTTATGTATGTGTTCCTTGCATGTCATATAGTGCTTTTTATTTATGCATAGGGGCGCTGGCGAACGCTTAAGTGAGATTAAGTCGTAATCAAGTTAATCTTAAACTCTTTCTTACTCTTCCCAAGTTGTGTATAGGTCGTGCTGTTGGCTTCACTTTTCAATTGTGTTTCCCAATTACAGGATGTTTAATTTTCAGCAATACAGTATCCAATGAATGACTTTGAAAAGCATCTACTAAACGAACGAGGCTTTTCCAATGAACATCAAAAAAACATCCAACGATTGTAGCAAGGCCAAAACACTAAATATGTATAAAAACCGTATAAATACCCAAATAAACTACACGAACGGATTAGCAAACAGAAAAAAGCTTTACACTTATGAAACTCATTTGTGTAGTTTATGCGGCCATTCTCAGCACACAGTTTGCAATTGTTTTCTGCAGTTTTTTGTGCTTTTGCACACTTGGTATTGTGTTTTCGTTCGATATCGATTTAAAGCATTCAACTGCTGCACCAATAGCAGAAGTTCATATCAGTAAAGTTCATCTGCATAACATTTCAAACATTTGGGAATTTGCACGTTGACTATTTATTTATTTTATTTATTATAAAAACTATAACTAATTTCACTATCAGAACACAATGAATACGTTTCTTAAAGAATAACAACGGTATTCATAAACGCTTGTTAAAGTATTCGTTAAACCGATTTTCTCATTTTAACAAATTCCTACATTAACTTTAACAACTTTTTATAAATACCGAGTTAAGTCTGAATTATGTTTTGTCAAACGTCTTGTTTCCAAAAGTTTTGTGAGAAAGAAGGACTTTAAAAATTTTTAAATGTGAGCCACAGTTTTCGCAAAAAAATTATAGTTTTAATAAACACTAAGATCTGGGGGCAAATTACGGCACTCGTTATCGAACGAAATTACGAAATATTTCAATAGAGTTTACATGGAAACATTTTAAAATTTCGAATCGTATCGAATGCGGTAATTTGCCCCCTGATTTAAGAAATATTGCTCTCAAGTGAATGTCTTATTATAATTTAAAGAATCAGTGGAAATAATTTAGACATGTGGTTGACTTGCGCGTAGAATTCAGGCCAGTATGCTTCTTTTAAATTTTAAATAGATTTGATACAGGTTTATGCTAGGAACACATCTGGGACGAACGACGAATAAAACACATGTGCTCATATGAAAATGAACACAACACCGCCGTAGAACGAAATTCGAGATAGATTTATTTCTAATTTAGACGCTGACGATCAGCGTTGCCAACCATTTATAACACAAACGCGTCATTCCCCTTTCTCGAAACGCTCTAGAACGCGCTAAGTTACAGCACTATCAACAATTTATAGCCAAAACGCGCTATTTTCCTACGCGCTAAATTAAATTTTAATAAAAGTTGATGTATGTATGTATTAGTAAAAATAATTAATTTTTTTAATGTTCTTTTTCAGATGATGCAATATTGCTTCGTCGGAATTATATCCTAAGTAACTAAAATCATTTAATCACGAATCTATTCTAAATTCTCCTTATCAAATGATAAGAGAATGCATACAATTGGCATAATTGCAGCTTTAGAACAGAAATCATTAAATTGAAAATGGCATCTATGCATGTATTATCCTCAGATAATTTCATGGTATACCTGTATATTTTCTAACTATATTTTAATTTATTTTTCTTTTCATATAAAGGTTTTTCCTATTTTCCTTTAAATAATGTCAAAATTGTTAAATTAATATCAAGCTTTTTCTATTATCAATATTATTCGCTATAGTATCTATAGATAAAATCTCGAAATTATAAATTTATATGCTAAGTATAAGATGTTAATAAAGATGAATTTATAAATGAAAAAATGAATACAGAATCAGACTCGCCTTCCAAATATTCCAAATTCTTAGTTTTTATTTTAATTTTATTTGTCAAACTTTGTAACAACTTATATAAATTTTCGAATAGAGTTGCGATTCAAATGCTTTTGAAGTACAAAAAGAATAGATGCTTGATAAGTTATATAAATTTTTTGGGTCACGAGTACGAGTACATATTTTTAGATGTGAAATTTCAAAATGCGTTTTTAATTCTAACCACAGTCAAGGGAATTTTATTTGCAACATCTGAATCATTAACGAATTGAAACAAAAATTTTAATTTTGGATATTAGAAAATTGTTAAATTTATACAAAAAAAGTATAAAGATATTGAACTGAAATTATATTTTTGATTTTAATCAAAACGCGCTAATTAAGCGCTTTTTTTATTAAACGCGCTAAGACGAAAAAAAAGCGCGTTTGTCATAGTTAAAACACGCTAAAACTAGCGGGAAATGCGCTAAAAAAACAATTCTCTCTCTCTCTCTCTCTCTCTCTCTCTCTCTCTCTCTCTCTCTCTATCTTTGTACACATAACAACCAGCGTTACCGTTGAAAATTTTCAAAAAGGGGCACAAAAAGGGGATTTTCAAAAAAAAAGTAGCACAAAAAGGGGATTTCAAAGAAAAATAGAGACAACTTCAAAATCAAGAAAAATTAAAGAAAAAAGCATATTTATTAAATTATTTTGTTTAAACAAACAACAAACAACAACAATTTCTCATGTATAAGAAACACAAAAACATTTATTTTATGAGAACTCATATACTACGTTTATGCGCAAGTGTTATTTGCAAGTAAAAATTGTAACTTACTATTTCACGAAAACAATTACTTATTGCTGGGGATGAGATGTATGTGTACAGAAAAATAAATTTTTAGTTTTATTATTGCTTATTTGACTCACAGTCTTCATATATACAGTCGAACTTCCATAACTCGAATCACCATTATCCTAAAAAAACTTCGATTTACGGAGACTTCAAGTTACAGAATTGTATGTGATTTGTTCTTTCAACGCTACTGCCAACCAAACTAGTTCGAGTTAGAGAAAATTCGAGTTAGAGAAGTTCGAGTTATGGAAGTTCGACTGTAGTTCTATTTGTAAATAAGACCAGTCAGTATAAACGTAGTATAGATAGCTATTATATAAAAAAAATCATAAAATCTATGTTAATAATAAAACAGTAGTCAAATTGCTGCATTTGATATCAATCGAAATTCCAACAGAAAATAAATGGAAATTTCGTACGATTCGAATGCAGTAATTGGCCCCAGTTCTTAAGATATACAAAAAATTAAAGAATACATAATACATTTTTTATCCTTTTTGGGACATGGTTCATATCACTTATTTACTTAAAAACCAGCATAATTCAAAAAATTTATTTAACCACATAAAGTTTTGATAAAAATTTTAAAATTCGATTGTGAAGATGATAATACCATTCTTTTTAGGCATTATGCATAGTTATTAAATACCTTTTGAAAGGGTACTTTACTTGGAATCCATTCTTTCAAATCGTTTTGAAATAAATTTAAAGTAGCCAGCATGGTCTGACAAGTATCTACTTTTAGTCTATTTGACTAATACGAGTACTTATTTCTGTTTATGCTTTATGTGTGTTTTTTTTAATTTTACTTTATATAGATAAAGAAATAAGGTGTAACTCACAGACTTTGCAACTGGCGAATCTGAATATATTTTTGCATTTAATTTGGCCAATTTGTCCATTTGCTTAAACGGGTACAAGATGTACAAGATCATCCTTAAAACAAGCTTCATTTTAACAATATCAACTTTCCTCCGAAAGTCGGTATTTTTTCTGGTAAAAGCTCGAATATTTTTACATCATTTGTTTTTTGGAATTGGCCACGTATATAGCGGTTTTAAAATGACATTCAATGATTCATTCGGCAGATGGGCAACTGATTGTAGAAAACACAAATGGTTTTATTTGGTATCTGCATCCATCTGAACCCACTTCTGCCGTCTCTCCTAATTATTGAAATACTTTCTTGTTGCTTTTTTTACTGGTTTCTCCAAGATGATAGGCTCACATGATGAACTAATTTCATGGGAACTTAAATCAAAAGCATTACTTGTTGATAGCAATTCAGTGTTGTGTTTTCATGCAATATTATTTCCCTTAGCATAAAGATTTTCACCTTTTAAAATTTATCAAATTTGGCTGCGGAAAATACAGTTAGAATTATCTATGAAATACTGTATGTAATTTCATATTTAAAAATCTTAAACAAATGAAAAGATTCATACAAAGCTTTTTAACACTCCCACAGAAAATAATATTGCGCCATACTGTCAATTTCCCAAAAAAAATTTATATTTTCATATATACACATTGGAAATAAAATCTTGTTGTCGAATGTGGTAGAATCTGTACAAATTTGAGTACATTTATTGTAAAAATAAAAATTAAAGTTGACTTTGGACAAAAAGGGGCAAAAAGGGGCACAAAATAATGCAAATGATACTAAAAGGGGATTTAAAACTAAGGGTCATAAAAAGTGGCAAGGCATTCGAAAAAGGGGCAAAATGCGACTTTAGTCGCACAACGGTAACGCTGATAACAACCAACTTTATCAAATATAAGAGAGGAATTCGCTGAGTAAATTCGTCGTTGTTGTGCTTCACACGTCGAATTTACGCAGCGAACTCTTATCAACGAATTCGTCGACGTGGACGAAATTCGTCGTTCGTCCCAGTTGTGTTCCTAGCATTACTTTCATTTGCGTACATTTCATGACCTTCTTGTGCAATCTGACAGCCTTCGGCAAAAACTCATTAGATGTTATATGAACATTTGTAAAAATATTATATGCTTATAGATAAAAGTTTAACAATATATCGTTAAGGGTCTTTCATTAAGGGCATCCTATTTTTAAATTCAAATCGAGCAAAACTTTTGAAAGGTCTATCAATGCCATTATGTATGGAATCTAAAACCCTGAAAATATCACCGTAAATTTTCAAGACCCAAGGCCAGCCCAAAATCCAAACCAAACAGTAACTTCTTCGGCATGCATGGGACGCTTTTGGTTCTCATGTTTTTTGGCATCATCCCAATTTCGACAATTTTGTTATTAGACATAGCCGCTCATCCAGATTTAGCCGAAGCGCGAAGAGCTTTGTCCAAATAGAAAAATTGTATCATTTGCAGCAGTTGTTAAACGCTTTAGGATAGGTTAGATTGAAAAAAGGGCCAATCAAAATTTACCCAATTCATTTCGGATTACACTTATGCTTTTATAACATGTTGAGCGCTCTTAATAAGAGATATGGGGAGATAGATACCCAATAAAAACCATAAAAACCTATCAAACTTAGGCAGCTTAACAACCCATTCTCCTCAATATACTTTCCTTCTTTCTTCCAGTCTCAATCCCTAAAACATTTCATATCTGGTATGTTTTCCAGATAGAAGATTTGTCTTCTAATTTGACTGAATGTTGGACAGTAACACAAACAGTATTCGAGGATTTCACCTATGATGACAGCCAATTCTACACAAGTTGTTTTATTATTGCAGGAATCAACTGTCAAAGTTCTAGAAACCCAATATTTACTGATTTCAGTAACTAAGGGCCAATCCCACGATATCCACAACGTTCGACTTTTCGTACACTTACATATATTCAAAACAAAAACAAATTTTAATATTTTGTTGTTGTTTCAAATGTAACTGTGCGACAAGTAGAACCTTGTCGACATCGTGGGACAGGCCCTAACTGTAAGAATTTTATGTTTTAAGCTCGGTCCACTTCTATACAGCAAACATGTTTTAAGTGGATATTCATATGAGAAATTGTCTAAAAAATTTAATAAATATTTTTTTATATTTTTCTTCAGAATTTAAAAGATCAAATATTAACGACGAATGTGTGGTTGGAACATGAATGGCAAGATCACAAGTTCAAATGGGATCCTTCGGAATATGGTGGCGTCACGGAGTTGTATGTGCCATCAGAACATATTTGGCTGCCTGACATTGTATTATATAACAAGTAATTAACACGTAAACAAATGCATGCGTACGTAATTAGAAGACGTAATGAAAATTTCCATTTTACTATTTTTTTTACAGTGCAGATGGTGAGTATGTGGTTACCACCATGACGAAGGCTATTTTACACTACACTGGCAAAGTGGTATGGACACCACCAGCTATTTTCAAGTCATCCTGCGAAATTGATGTGCGTTATTTTCCATTTGATCAGCAAACTTGTTTTATGAAATTTGGCTCTTGGACCTACGATGGCGACCAAGTAAGGAGATTAAATTAATTGTTTTATTTTTAACTGCATATTATTTTCTATTATGTATGTATGTATGTATGTATGTATGTATGGTATATCTGAAGAAAGTTATAAATAGAATTGAATTTTCCTTTTTTTATTATTCAAAGATTGATTTAAAACACATTAATCAGAGAAATGATAAGGATAATAAAGTTGAGATTGGCATCGATTTGCGTGAATATTACCCCAGTGTTGAATGGGATATTCTGGGTGTGCCGGCTGAACGTCATGAAAAATATTATCCCTGTTGTGCTGAACCATATCCAGGTAAATTTCTTTATCTTAATTTATTCATTCATAAGATTGGTATGTTGTACGAAAAAAACATTCTTGGAATTTATGAAGTTGCAAGCTTGTATTTTGTTTAATTATAATATTCTGAAGGAATATGAATAATTTTGTAATATCAATTAAAATGTTTGTAATATCAATTAAAAATTTAATTAAAATTCCACCTATAAGCAATTTGATAATATCAAATAAGCTTTTACGCTCAAATTAATTAGTGCAATTAAAAATTTAATTGAATCAATTAAATTCTTAATTGAAAACATTAATTGGTGAAAACTTTTTTCTGTGTAAAATAATTATTCGGTCGGAGCCCAAAATGTATGCTGCTAATAAACATGTGGTCATATACATTAGGGAAGTAACGAATACCAGTTTAGCGAATGCGAAAACGAATAATACATTTTAATTTTTGCGAAAGCGAATGCAAATATTACAATTCGTTAAAATATCACATGCAAATAAATTTATAAAAGAGCAAGTATATATAATAAATAAAAATAAGTTTACACAATGTTAGGCAAATCCTGGTACTCTGTTCAACATTTAATGTGAAATGCTGTCAAATACATATGAAGAAAACTTGGAATGAATTTTTCCTGGAAAAATCTTGCCGAAGTAGTACTCTGTTCATCTTGGGAAAAACATATGAAATATATCTTCAACATTTTAAGTTTTCATGAGTAATAATATGAGTGGCACTTGTTTCGCGTGGAATTTACATCAAACAAGGACTAGTTAATATTGTTTGGATTTGAAATTTGTTGTAATTTGTCTTAAGCAGAAAATATTTTCGCGCAAATCAAACACTGTCTTTTCTTTTTCAAAACTGAAAAATATTTCCAAACACCGCTGAATTTGGGTTTCATTTTGATACTTATGAGAACTTATTGATAGAAAAGTTTTCCGCTAAAAGATTAATGCTTTACATATAAGTATATGTATCTTTTTCTTGCTGGTTTAAAATAATTTAAACCACTTGAAACTTGAAATATTCGCATACATTTTAGCGAATGCAAAGGCGAATCCAAATAGCAAAATTAAGCGAATTATTTGCGAATGTGAAAGCGAATGCGAACATTCGTTACATCCCTAGTATACATACATACGTACCCAGCGATAAAACTCAGAAGCAGTGTTGTTAGACAATTTTGTCTAAAAATCGTCAATTTTTGAACATAAAATCGTCAAAAACATCACAGTTTTCAAAAAAAATCGTCATACAAGAATTATCCATTTAATTGAACAACTAATATATGATATTAGAAATAAAAGACTATTTTATGTAACAATAAACAATTCATCGACATTATTGTCAAAGATAAAAACTATAGGGTGAAATTAAATCAAAAGATTCTGAATATATAATAGTGTGTTAACAATTTCTAAATAAAACTAGTTCCAAAATAAAACTATACATTTTAGAATTTGTTTTTTTATAAAATTTTTCTTAATGTCAACATTGTTGTAACATTCCGAAGAGTTACACTTCTAATAATCTTTCGGAAACTCAATGATTTCAAGGGTTTATGTTTTCAGTAAATTTTATATCTTGGCTTTAGTAAGATGAGTTTGTAAAAAAAATTGGGAAAAACAAACTCACATAAGTTATTTATTCTTTATTGTTTGGTAATTTAATCGATTTAACTTTTTTCCAAAATATACTTATAGGTATAAGTCGTTATCTTGAAAGTTAAAAAATTTAAGTTCTCTTATTTCATTTTCAATGCCTTAATATTTTTCTTTAGTCCCATTTTACACTATACAAGTCTTATTGCTACGCTGATTAGTTTGTAGGAGAGAGAGAGAGACGAAGCGAAAAGAAACGTGTACTCACCTTCATAAACTGTCAATAAGTTTTGCTTTCTCCTTCGTAATGTTAAAAAATCACAAGCATACACAAAACTATACATAACAAATATGAGCTGAAAAATAAGACTTGCATTGTGTGAACGCCGATGAAAGTGCAAAGAAAAAAGGGTGTTAAGTTTAGATAAGACTTGACTAATGTGAACTGGGATTTAAGACACAAGATTTGGAAAAAAATTTTAGTAAAGGAAGAATTTCAGAGTCCATATTTAAAATAACTGATGCTGTAATTAGAATAAAATTTTTTCTGCAAGGACTTGTTTGCATATTTATGTTACTAAATACTTATTTCAACAAATCGTCAAAAAAAAATAAGGAATATTTGAAACAAAATCGTCAATCGTCATTTTGGGAAATTTGCTATAAAAAATCGCCAAAATGACGTAAAATCGTCAAATCTAACAACACTGCTCAGAAGACCTTCTTGGTACAGGCCTTAGGCTCTTTCGCATAAAAATACGATACACATTCCACACTCTCTTCTATGAGAAGGGAGAAGAGAAGGGGTAACATGTTTTGTTACCCCTGGCCTGATCCGCAATGACAACGCGTGTAAAAAATATATGAGTATGGAATGGAGCGAGCAGGCCTTCTACTTACATCCAAAAGAAGGCATGCAGAGGCCTTCTAGAAGGCAAGTTGTTGCAAAACCCACCAAAAATATACTACATCTGTTTTCTCTATTTCTTTTATACTGACGAATAGAAGAGAAATTGTAGACAACGTACCTACTACTAGAATTTTAGTGTTGACATAGAGACATTTCACCTCAATCTGACTGCAGGGTATATACACCCATACATGGGTATATTTTAGTCTCTTCGATTTCAAATCATATTCACAGACAACGGCCATAAAACTGACAGTAGCGCGTGAACAGAATTTTTTAGTCATCAGTGAAAAGTTATTTATATTCGATTCCATATTTAATATCAACTGCAGTACGGTGCGTAAAAGTAATTCGAAATGTCAAATGGAGCCACATTATAACTTCATAACAAAAATATATAACTCAATTGCCGTTTGTGTTGCAGTACATTTTAATTTTGTATTGTTGTCACATGATGATTGGAATCCTATAGGATTTAGGATTTTATTGAAATAGATTCGTGCTTCGGTGCTTAGGATTTATGTCAGAACGAACACAAATGCATAGACACGCATACTTATGCATGTGTTATATGTACGTCATATATGTATACATGTGCAATATATATACATACATACATACATACACAAATACATATGTATGTGCATCAGCCTGTGTAAACGATAGAAAAGCACACAGATTTAAAATTTATTCAGGCATAAAAATCTCAAAATATTTCAATGTTTTACTATCAGTTGCAAGTATGTTTTTTTATTATTGTTGTACATCTTTATGTGAAGATAATTGCATGGGAATGAAAATATATGTATGTGTGCATATGTATGTGTGTATGTGTGGAGATATGTATGTATGTGGGTGAATGTGAACGAAGCAGATCTAAACAGAAACAGATGCATGGATTTCAATATCCCAGAATAAGTTTCTAGTTGAATATAATCGTTTGAGTGAAAACACACACACACACACACACATACAAATTCATGTGTGCATACATATGCATATATGTATGTGTGTACGTACATTAGGGTGGAACACTGCTGTACGAAGGGGGGAAATCACAATCTGTATTTAATAGTGGCGGATACAGAAAAAAAATAGTTTTTTAATTATTTCTATTTATTTTTAGCCCACTATTTTACTTGGAAGTTTGAATAATTGTATGAATTTTGTATGTATGTTCGCGACAATAGGCTGTTTTTTACCATCAACACACGTACACTGTGTGTGAGACTCACGTCCTATCTACACATGTATTTAGCCGCGACGCACATACTCAAACAAATAATAAGATAGTGTTTTTTTGGTCACCACTGATTAAGTTAGATGGATAAACTTTACAAAATGTTAACAAAATCAAAATTCTAACATATTTTAGAGTTAATGTAACAGCACGATATACTTTTTGAAAATTAACACACATATTTATTTAAAGCAAACACGCAACTGTAGACATAAAACTCAAATCCATGGCGTATTTAACCAGGTAGCAATACTAATTCAGCGGATAATTTGACGTTCTTCGGTTCTTCATCTTCATAAATCTTTATGTAACCACCTGGTATAATTGCACCACGACTCAAATCCAAAAAATAAAAAATCATTACAAACTCAATTATAGTACAATACTATCTCTCTATAACGAACCAGCGATTCTTCAGAAAAAACTACTATAATCCGGATACTATACTATAGGAAATTGTACCCATTTTTGTGTCCATAATTAATTACAGCCAGACGGCCGGAACATTTTAAAAAAAATTTCTTGGAATGTAGCACTTCTCTATTAGTGTGATTTTTTCAGTTTAAACTATAGCAAAAATTGTTGCTAATTTTCAAAGTTACAATTTTAAGTTTTGGCAAAAAAACAGGGCGAAAAATTCCAGAAAGTATTACCTTTTACTCTATTTGTTCGGACAGCAATTTCTTTTCGTTTACGGCTGCGTTCGGAATTTTTGCATTTGTACTTTATTTACCACTCGAAGTTTTCGCAATACATTTGCTACTCATTAAAGTTTAAACTCTTTAGAGTTTTCTAATTTTGAATTTTATTCTTATTTAATGTCTGGTGCTCCACCCTAATGTGCATGCTCGTATGTAAAGGGAAATATACTTTATTTATGTGACTATGTACGTGTATCTGATGTCAATGGCGTCACCAATCTGTCAACAGAATACTAAACGAATTTTTAATTTTTATTTCTGCTTTTTGTTCATCTCTAAGCCACATACATATGTAGCTACTCCCACATTCTTTTCATAATAAATTCAATATACTTACATACATATGTATGTATGTATGAATGAATGAAGATAATAAATATTTTCATTTTTTCTGGTTAAACAAAAGTCTATACACAAATACATATTAATATCTTTTCATTATCTCCTTGATGTTTGTCTTTTTAAAATGTGTATGTGTGTTCTTATTTATTTTTAGATATTTTCTTTAATATAACACTGCGCCGTAAAACCCTCTTCTACACAGTCAACCTGATCATACCCACTGTTGGAATTTCCTATTTATCGGTTTTGGTATTTTATTTGCCAGCAGATTCGGGTGAAAAGATTGCCTTATGCATAAGCATTCTGCTCTCGCAGACAATGTTCTTTTTGCTTATATCGGAAATTATACCCTCTACATCTTTGGCTCTGCCCCTTTTGGGCAAATATTTACTATTCACCATGTTGCTGGTTGGACTGAGTGTCGTTATCACAATCATCATATTGAATATTCACTACCGCAAGCCCAGTACTCACCGGATGGCACCTTGGGTAAGGTCGTTCTTTATAAAAAGACTGCCGAAACTTTTGCTGATGAGGGTGCCAAAAGATTTATTGAGAGACTTGGCAGCCAGTAAAGTCAATTATGGCATGAACTTTAATAAGACGAAATTTGGCAAAGCCCTAATGGATGAGATGAACATCAGCTCGGGTAATTCAAGTCCAGACTCTATACGACGTATGCAGTGTAGGGTTGGAAATGGTCTTGGCAGTGCATCGGCTACAAATCGGTAAGAATTCATACAAATGCTTTTATTCAAAAATTAGAAACTGATCCTTTAACGATTGTTAAAGTGAAAGGGTGCGTTAAAACCGGTTCTGCTATGCGAAATTCGTTTGTTAAACCAACTTTATGTTTAACAATTGCTTTTGTTTCACATTAAAAATGACTACAACGAAGTTTCCAATCGCTTCATGAAAAATTTTTTATTTTCTTTTAAAATAATAGATTCAGTGGCATGATAGGCGTATTGGGTGGCGGCCTCAGCACTCTGAGTGGATACAATGGCTTACCATCTGTTCTCTCTGGCTTGGATGATTCATTAAGCGATGTGGCTCCTCGCAAAAAGTATCCTTTTGAGTTGGAAAAGGCCATTCACAATGTCATGTTCATACAGAATCATATGCAACGTCAGGATGAATTCAATGCCGTAAGTATTCCTCAAGTTAATTTACTTAAATCAAGAAAATTTATATTATATATGTTTGTAATTGATTGAAGTTTTAATTAAACTTTGCAATAGTCTCTGCAAATACAGTGAACACAGTCAAAACTCAATTAAAAATTAAATATTAAGAGTTTTCTTATTGTATGTATTGTTTGGAATAAAATAAGCAAAGCATGTTTTGCAAAGCTGTACATACATCACAACTATTGAAATAATTTTTAAGGTTCGAATTTTCGGTTAAAGTAGCAACATGTTCATGTGCAAAAACGTTTCTTTTTATTACAATTTTTATTTCTTTTTTCATTTCCAACGCTTGAATTAAGTCGAAGGACTAACACAGCAGTCCCCAAACTGTTTTAGCTTGCCTATGGCCTTACTTTTTTATGTCTATTTATTTAACTTGTCTCAAAATTAATATGAATAAATTTTTTTTTTATTTTTTGCTATTGACGTTTACTGATGAGCTGCTTAAGTGGCAACAAAATACATCTGGACATGTTTAACCCAACAACAAACCAACTTTTTTTAATAACTACATTAAGTTAATATTAAAATAAACATAACTTTTACCAAAAACTTATTTAGGCTATATGGTATATATATATATAGGTTCCCGTCGTTTCCACAAGGAGCATAGGGCCTCAATATAATCCCTGAACACATCCCTATTCTGCGCCAACGCCTTCACTTCTCCCCAACTTTTGCCACTGCGGCTTACTTCGGCCTCAATTTGTCTTCTCCATGTGTGAGCTGTGCGCTCCCTTCTTCTATTCCCTTGAGAGTTCCAATCTACGGCAATTCTAGTAATGTCGTTCGTGTGCCCTCTAAGGGTGTGGCCAATCCATCGCCATTTCCGTCTCTTTATCTCAATTGATAGAGATTGTTGGGTTGTTCTTCTCCAAAGCATATAATTTGATATAGTTCTTGGCCAGAATACACGTAGGATCTTGCGAAGACAGCGGTTCACGAAAACTTGCATTTTTTGCAAACGTACAAAAGGGTAGATTTCACATTCGCTTGACTTGCTTTCTGCAATGACTGTGGTAGTTCCAATATAATTCAGTTGCTCTGTGTAAGAGAAATTGGTAATCATCGAGACATGTATGGTGCTCACCATTAACGGTTGGCCAGCGACAATCGCTCACAAAACACAAATTCGACAATTTTTTTGACGTAAAAGATGAAACGTTGCCCAAACAGAACATCCATTTTTCTAAAATATTTTCTTCATTTCCACATGCTGCTAAACGCTTTATTCATCCACCGTGATTTCGCAAAGCAGACTGAATACAAGACAGCCGATTTGGCAGATGTAGCTTCCACCATATGACCGCTATCAACTGTCAAAGCTCGAATACCCCTATTAGAAGTCACATACCTACATATGTAAAATTTTTAAATTTTTTCAGCACAAGCAATAAAGACTTGTTTAACAAATAAGCCCTCTTTTGCGTGGGAATTTTCATTATACTCGTATGTATTAAGAAAAATCATCCTTTGTTGCCCAAACAAACAGTGGCCATTTCAAGACCACTTTCCCATTATATGTTCAGAATTTCTGCATGACTTCAATCTTACACTCACTCCCACCCATTTACAATTCCACGCGGTTAAGTGAACCGCGAACAATGCACTGGAGGAAGAGAAAGAAAGCAAAAATGTAATCCAAATACAAGTTTATACTATTTTAATTAACAGCTTCAGTACAAGGATGATGATGACAGCGATGATGCTGATGTTGTTGCTGTTGCTGCTGTTGTTGCTGTTGTTTCTGATGATGATGATGAGTTTAAATAAATACGTTGTTATTGATTCAATTTTAAAAAGAATTAAATTAAATTATAGTTTATTTGTAATTTAAATTTTTCTGCTTTCTTTTTGGTTTTTTTTCGGTCTTATACTATGTTTAGACGGTACGTGCTTCGCTCTCTATTCATGCTTCACGCCCCAATCATGACCGAATCCACTTGCTTCGCCATACAAAATTATGAGAGCGAATCAAGTAGATTCAATATGAATCTACTTGCGAAGCACGTAAAATTGGTATCTTCTCTAACCTTTATCGCAGTTAATCGCCACTTTATCTGAACTAGCTATCAAAACAAAATAGGATGTGTATGTGTGTGTTTGTAAACAAATAAAAACAAACCAAAAAACATAGATGTGAGTTTAATATAAATAAATTTAATTAAGTTATGAATAACATAAAAAGGAAAAATAAGAAGAAAATATAGAGATGCCTTCAAAAACAAGATTTCGCATGAGTGGAATCTATGTAAGTATGTATGCTTATGTGCATGCATGTATATACGTGCGTATGATACGTATGTTTGTGTGAATATACATAAAAAAAATGCCACGCGAACAGTGATGCCAACTTTTTCAGAGCAAAAACCACTGTGTGTTAAAAAAAGCACTAAATGAAATAAGTACTCGTATATATGTACATATGTATGTATGTACATAAATATATTTTTATTTCTTTTTTTATATTTATCTATTTATTTGCAATACAGAGAAAGCCCATATGGCTAATTATAAATGTATTGAATTAGTAAAAATTAAAAATTTAAGTTAACTACAATTTTAAATTTACTACATTTCATAGGTTTTTGTAATAATTTCAATTATATCGAGCCATATTTCGATTTTGCTTATAAGTAGAATATGAGTAGGAAAATAATTGAAGTTCATTTGGGAAGACACTCCAATTATGGTGTACTATTTTAACAAAAGATGATCAACGAGAATTATACTCCTCGTTTCAAGAAATGCAGTTTCATCTTTTTCCTCTGGCCATAAAACTGTTTTAATAAAACAATTAGATTTTTAGGTGTTTCGTCTGAATTAATTTTTACATGAACATGGTTCAGTATGTTACATTCTGAACAACATAAGCCTTTTCTTTTTAGACCGTATTTTATATGAATAAAACAATTTGATTTATAAAATCATTACTATATTTCTAACTTACTTTTAAAATAAAAGTCATTTCTACTACAACATTTGAACATGGTAATGTTAAGTGTCTTAGAGAAAATATTGACAGTATTAGAAATGGATTATGATTAGTTGAATTTCTATAATTATAAACTTCAATCCAAAATTGATCAGTTTTGAGCAAATTTTTCCATTTATGTATTATGTATTTCTGATACTTCGTTCTATTTCTTCAATTTCACCATCCCAGCAAAAATTACCGCTTCCCAGAAGAGTTTTTGTAAGCCAGCTAGAAGCAATGCATTCAGTTTCCAAAAAGCCGTTCATTTTTTGCTTTACTAATTCGTTTTACAGAAGCAATAATGTGTAGTTTTTGTGTACTCAGATGCAAAAGTTACTGGTGTACATTTTTTTACTTTTGTCCACTTTGTTAGAGAGCCTTACGTTAGTACTTTTCAGAAGCATTTTTGAAAGCTTTCGTTATCAAGAAAGCAATACATTGCTTCCCTCAGTGGTTAGTAATTAGATTATTGTAATTAAGTTATTTTATAACGTGTATGGTATCATCTGTAATTGCTAGAAATATATTATTTTTTCTCACTATGAAAGATAAAGTTTTTCTTCCTTCATATTTCACAAAGCTGAATTAACATTCTGCAAAGGAAACTTTGCATGTCTAAAAGGGGTGAAAGCAGATAGTTTTTGAAAGTGAAAATAAAGCCACCACACTTTAACAAATTAATATTTAGTAGATTTGTAAAACGCACTAAAATCAAAGGTGAAAAGCACCAAAAAAAGGCACTAATTTCTTTTTAAAGCAACAATTTGAAAAATTCCGCACTGTTATGAATTAAAAAACTCTAAATCTAGTACGAAAAGCACTAAATTGGCACGATGCACACGAAGCACGAATGCGTAGTCTAAACAGCATGATTCATAAACATGATTCAGAGAGCGAAGCAGGTGATTCAACTCGTCGTCTAAACATAGCATTAGTGGTTGGTATATCTGTCTATTTATCGATTGTAGTCAAATGTATTTGAGTGTATTTGTATACTTTTGGCATTTGGCCTCGTTTTAATCCACTTTTAATTGCTTTTGTTTCACTTGATTGGCTAACAATTTATTTGCTTTAGACAACAGCAAAAACAGCAACAAAAACGGAAATTCTAACAGGGAAGTACCGCAAAACATTTGCAACAAACAAAATTTATACAAGAAAAAAACAACAAACATACACACCCTTCCATACATATGTACATACTTATGTATGTACTCGTACATTTGTGTCTGTAGTTGTGGAAATGGTCTAAGTCGTGTATTTCTGTTTGAACATGTTTAATGGAATACATTTGATTGAATTGAAAAATAATTATATTTTGCAGCTGTTTGGATTGATGGAAGATTTATTTAATATTCGCTAAATGTTTATTTAAATCTATTTAATGTTTCGAAACAAAAACGTATACATATATGACTTAGGCACATATCGCTCCCTTAATGCAATATAGTCATATCTCAAAAAATGCTTTTTTGGAGTTATCATATTGAATGTTCTGTAAAGGTGTTTTATAAACGGCATGTATAAATTTTTATATAATTTCATTGTGTTTTATGTAATATGAAAATATGAATGCTTAAAACTTATTTTCTGCAAAACTAGCTTTTCTTGAGTTATGCCTCTGTTGCAATAAAAGAGCGATATATGCATACATGCGGAAGAAAAACGAGAAGGGAAAAGTCAACAGCTAAAAACAGACACTGTCTTATTGTGTTTTCGTGCATTCATTTATGTGTTGACTATCAGGCCAGCCAATAAAAAAAACAGTTAAATTCAATGATAAAGTTTTTCAACGCAAATCCTTGTACATAAAACAGTTAAAGTGGATTTAAGTAGGTACAGTCACACTTGGCTAATATTTGGCAAAGAAAAACAAACGTATCCACTAAATACAGAAAAAAAAATTTAACAGTTAAACAGTCACTTAAATAAAAAAAAGACAATGTCATAGCATCCAATATTATTGAAAGCTTAATAAATATGTAGGTATGTGCTTAAGGGAAAAAATTTTTTTATTATTATGTACCTAGTGGTTAAATATTTGCCGTGTTACCGTAACTTTAATAGGAAAAGAAAATCTTTTTTGCCTCTACAGAGTTGAGTATACAAGATATTTGTATAAAATTTTTACACAATGTGAGAACTACGATATGACGACTAATTATCCATTATTAACTAAAAAATCAAATTTTTTGAGTTATGACGTTGTTGAGGTAAATTTACGATATATATATTTATTTCCATAAGCTTATCATGCCCTTCACTAAGAAATTATAATTTGGTTTTGATTGCATCTCATATCTTTTCAATATGAAGAATATAACATCACACAAACATTAACAAATTGCTAATAAACGTTGGGAAAAAGAGCCCAGAAAAATCTGGCTCGAAAGAAATCTAAAGAGAAGTCGTTCGGAAATTAATCTTTCTAGATTCCTACCAAATGATTTTTTTGAGCACTATGCAAAAGGCCCTAACTTACATTTATGCTCAGAAATTTTGCAACAAAAAGTCATATATCGCTTTATTCTTTACGTTCGGCTTAATTTAGAACCTGCATTTAAATTTATATTTTTGGTAATTACAGTTTCTATTATGTTTTTGCTTTCTCCTGTAAAGTTACAATTGTGTGAGTTACAGCTTTTCTACGTGAGACCAAAGATATAGAATTTTCTTAATAATGTCAATTTTAAATGATGCCGAAATTTTCGGTAGAAATCGAGCTTAAGTAGTATCAGAAAGTTATAAAATTTTGTCTTGAAAATATACCACCTACAGAAGTTTCCAGGTGAATAAATTGTTCTTCCTTGTTTTTATAGTTTTTAAAGCTTGACATTAGAACTAAAATTTTTAATTATTAAATCTAAATTTAATGAACTTCAAACAAGTTTGATGTTAGTATAATGTAAAACTTTTCGCATATAAAACTTATTAATAAGAGACATCGTAAACTAATAAATTTTTATAAGCGTAACTTTATTGAATTTGTAAAAGAATTATGAAATAGTTTCATATGAATTGCATTTCATTTTAATTTACCAATTCAACTGTATTTTTCTTTATTTTTCAGGAAGATCAAGACTGGGGATTTGTGGCCATGGTCTTGGATCGATTATTTTTATGGATTTTTGCGATTGCTTCGTTAGTGGGCACTTTTATGATTTTAGGTGAGGCACCTTCCCTATACGATGACACAAAGCCCATAGATGTGGAATTATCTGTAATTGCCCGGCAAATCTACAACTTGACTGAAAAGAAATCCTAATTTTTTTTTTCACTTTTAATAAACAATTTACACAAAACAAAATGAAAATTTTATAAATCCAAGAACGAATGACAACCAAATGTTAACAAAACTAAGAATAAAATATTTATTATTTTTAGCAAAAAAATATTAGAAACACACACACACTTACACATGCAAACGCAGCTCAACACCACTTAAATATTTAACATTAACTTACACTGAAGAAAAAACCCTTACAAAATATAAATAAAAAAAATTATAAAAATTTCAAAATTCCAATAAAAAAATGTTTAAAGAAAAAGTTGCACTTCTATTGTTTTCTTGCTCACATATTGCAACAAAAACAAACTGTTGGAAATATTTCTAACATTTATATCACAAACTGCTACTGAGGCCCCCCAAAACTAACATACATACATACATATGTATATGCATGCATAAGAAAAATGACAACAATTTTCAACATGAATATTTAACAACGACTGCAGAAACAACACCAAGAACAACAAGAAGGCCAACTGCAACAAAAGTTGGTAGCTTTAGAAAGTATGTAGTATGTTAAAATTTTTGAGAATGATTTCCTAACCAAGGTAATCATTTGAAGAAAACAAAAAACATAACAAAAATCCACCCAAAGCAACAGAAACACCACAAAAATAAAAGAATCAACTAAAGTTCCTTTAGATGAAAATATGCAAAATGCTAAAAATGTGTATGTGCATCTGGGAGGGAGTAAAGTATGTGACTAAGGATGACACATTAACTGCACTCACTACTCGTCAACATGCAGCACATTTACTCATTGACATACATTGCCGTGCACTCGTATATGTGTGTGTATGTATGTATGTATGTATGAATATGTGTGTGCTTTTGTTTTCCTTTTATGTGGCATACATATTTTTTATTACATACATACATACATACATACATATTTTCAATTATAAATGCCATTAACAATATGGCACACGTTCAAAAGCATCACCATCGCCATCATCATCGTAACCGAACCGTCCTCAACCTCATCGTCAACATATTCTTCTTCTTCTTCTTCTTCTTCTTTTATTTCCGTCACTGTTTCACACCAACACATTTTTATTTACTCATTCACTCAAAGAATGTTTGCCTGTGTGTGTGCACTGCAAGTATGCATGCACTCACAAGCATGTGACATTGACAGTGGTGACAGAAAAAATAGCATTAGCATTATTAGCAGCTGTTTATTATGCCTTATTCATCAACAAGAGAACGAGTTCTTTGTGTTAACGCGGGAAACCCCGATTGTTTTTTCACCAAGAGACGGAACATTCCCACTTTCGAAACTCGCGTATTTCAAAATAAAACAATACAAATTGCCAGAAAGGTCAAAGGGTTAGGTAGGAGTGATACTTGATGGAAGATTATCCTGGAAAGAAAAGTTTCGTACTTTTGCAGAATAGAACTTGGGTATAAATGGGCATTACACATGATACACTCTTATTACACGAGTGTGGTGCGACTCTTTTTTATGTACGCATCATTAGTGGTGGGCGGGGACATATTTAGAAAAGAAGACAGAGTCAGCAACTGTGGCGCAATAAGGAGCACATCAACTAAGGCGATGGAAAACATCCTATCAACCGTGCCAACATGAAGGGGCAATGTTACGACTGTCCTGTGGGATAAAATCCAAATTAGATAAGTATGTACAGCTGCGTCACCATAACACCAGATATTATGGAACACAAGAGAGCCGATTGGGTAGCGGATTCTACAACATGAGTAATATACGAAAATTATTTCATCTGCAGGATCATAATAAAGTTTTCCAGCCTGAGATCATGAATATTACGGAAGGAATTAAATGACTAAAGAAAATTGACAACAGACTAACAGTCAGCAAACTTCATATGAATAGGGAGGCAAAGTGGAAGCGAGTTGTGATAGGCGCGTTGACGGTTCACTGCTCAGTCAGAGCAAGGCAATTCAGATTTCTTTAGGATGTTCTGGAATGAAGAGGAACTAGAAACTATAGAATATATTATCTGTCATTGCCTGAAGTTGCAATGCCATATGCTTGAATTGCTGAACAGACGTTTCAACAATATTGGTAAGTGTAAACTAGAGGATATCGGGTGATTCAGCATGGGAATTCAGTTGTTTAATAACAGATAATTGGGGCACTTCTGGGTAAAAATGGGGATTTAAAAGTATTTTTAACGAGTGTCAACAGAGGGAATCACATTGGACCCAACGTCGTCTCCAAGTAAAGGTGTGTTATAGCACCACCCTTCCTAACCTAACCTAACCTAAAAATATGTATCTTTATGGAACAGTTATCCAACTTTGATTAAAAACAAATGCTTCTAATTTTGTGTACTCGTATGTAAATACATATTTATTTAGACATATGCTCATACATACGAGGGCGGTTCGGAAACTTCTTAGCCTAGCACAAAAAGCGCGGTATAAACAGAAAAAAGTTAAGTGTTTTGGAAACTTTCATCTCTGATATGAACACATGTTAAATTTTGTTTCGATCTGGCAACTCCTTTATATAGAAACAGGTGTTCACAAAAGACGCATCCGCGATTTTTTAACAATGGAAAAATTAGAAATGTGTGGTGTCATTAAATATTTACATAAAAAACGTTTATCGGGACAAGAAATTCATAATGATATGGTGAATGTGTTAGGTGAAAGTGCTCCTTCATAAGCAACAGTAAAAAATTGGGTTGCTGAATTTAAACGTGTTCGTACAAGCATTGAAGATGAACCACGTAGTGGACGTCCAAAAACAGCAACAACAACAGAAATTGTAGCCAAAGTGCATGATATGGTATTAAATGATCGACGAATAAAAGTGCGTGAAATAGCTAATATCATGGGCATCTCAAATGATCGAGTCCATTTAATTTTGCATGAAGAACTATAGATGAAAAAGATTTCTGCAAGATGGGTGCCGCATTTGTTAACAGTCGACCAAAAACGCATAAGGATGAACATTTCTCAAGCTTGTTTGGATCGTTTTAAGCGAAATAAAATGGATTTTAAGCGTCGTTTCATAACTGTTGATGACACATGGATCCACCACTATACTCCAGAGACAAAAGAACAATCCAAACAATGGACTGAAGCTGGAGGAAGTGCCCCAAAGAAGGCAAAAACAATTCAATCGGCTGGTAAGGTTATGGCAACGGTTTTTTGGGACTTCAAAGGTATTTTATTGATTGACTATCTGCAAAAGGGTAAAACAATAAATTCAGAGTACTATTGCAGCCTTTTGGATCAATTAAATGTACAAATTCGAGAAAAACGTACAACACAAAAAAAATAATTTTTCATCAAGACAACGCACCAGCGCACAAGAGTGTTTTAACAATGGCTAAAATCAACGAATTAAAGTACGAGTTGCTTGACCACCCACCTTATTCTCCTGATTTGGCTACCAGTGACTTTTACCTGTTCCCAAATCTAAAAAAATTCCTTGCTGGCAAGCGTTTTACCTCAAATGAAGATGCAATTACAGTTGTAAACCACTATTTTGAAGACCATGAGGAAAACTATTTTAATCAAGGGATAGAATTGCTAGAAAAGTGTTGGACTAAGTGTATTGAAGTTTCAGGAGATTATATTGAAAAATAAAAATATTTTTGAAAAACTAACTATTATCTTTCATTGATAGGCTAAGAAGTTTCCGAACCGCCCTCGTATGTTTGACTGCGTATGTATAAACAGTAGGCTCTCGATAATTTGAAATTCAAGGGACCAGAGAAAAAGTTCAAATAATCGAGAGTTTAATCTAACAAAAGTTTGTTTAAAGCTTTTTATTGTTTATTTGTACCCTTCTTACTTGTTATACATGTAGATAATTATAATTAAAAAATCTGTACTTTTCATTTGAGTTACAAACTTCAGTGTGCTTTTGTCCAATGCACCAACGATTGCGATCAAAACTAAGAACATAACATCATTTGAGTGAATTTAGAAGGTTAAAGGATTTGCATGGTAACCGAAGCGAATGATTAAATTTTTTTATTGTTTTAAAAAAAAAGCATGAACATAAACGCATCGTCAGTTCAAGCTAAAGAGCGTAGAAAAGACAAGACAAACTTTAAATTATAGAATGCCGTAGTTTTTTTATAATACACAGCATTATTACATTATTAAAATTATAGATCGTAGAGCCAAAAAAAAAACTTCAAATTATATTATAGTCGACGATTATAAACGGAAACAAATTATGTAGATTTGTTCCAATTATTTAATTTTTTTTCAACGGATCTGGGAAACAGTAAAATTTATAAAGACATGCAAATTAACGAGTTTCAAGTTATCAAGACTCGACTGTAATCTCTTTGCTACATACATACATACGTTATAGCGAAGTTTGACTGTGTACTGCATTTTCGTATTCCTTTTATTCGCAAACTTGTCACTTCAAATGCTTTTCAGTGTGACATACATTCGCTACAAAATTTAAAATAGCATATTTCATGATGATGATGGTGATGAGGATTTGTAATTCGTTTTTTTTTTTTTTTAATTTCACACAGTTTATATGCACATCAGATGAATGAATATCACAACGCTTTGTACATACATACATACATATGTATATTGATAAGGATTTCTTAATATTTAACTGTCGTAGGTGGTTTTTGTTTTAGATATTCTTATTACTCATATTAGAGTTTTATGGACTGATATTTTAAAAATGCCATATCTTGTAATGTATACATATACATATAGCGTTCATATATAAAAGGTGAGTTATGAGAATATATGAAATTGTTAATACTTTGTTCATGAAAAAATACTTATGCTATATAAAAGTTTTATAAAAAAAAGTTCTAAAAACTCATTTTAGAAGCATTTTATGACCCAAAAATTATTTTCTTTTTAAACAATCCCCTCCACACATGTTACAATGAAACGATATTTGATTGAAAAACTTGTGAAAACGAAAACCATCGTTAAAGTGTTATTTAATAATAATTTTTTGAAAACAACAGTAATTTAGCAAATTTGCGCCATATTTTCTGTATGTATGCATGTATATATACGCAACAATGCATAAACAACTTGGCTTCTACGTTTGTCACAAAATGTCAAAAATAGAAACAATGCGAAAGTTTAACACCGGTATTTTTTATGGTAATACTGATTTTGAATTTTTAATTATACATACATATGTATGTACTTTGTTTTGACAATAAATATGCGCCAATTTCTTTCACATATAAGATGGACTCACCTCAATTAGCTTCGAAAAATGCATACTTGGAATGTCATCTTAGGGATATTCAAGTTACAAGTGGTGAAAATAGTCACCTGACATGGATTCGCGTGGCATTATATCAAGGCGAAAGAATACTAAGTCGTCTCGATTGCCCAGGTGATTGATTGAATGTCACTCAGATGTCAACCCACATTTTTTCAGTACATTCATTGATATCCCAAACACGCATTTCTCAAAGTGAATTGGGGCAGGTACATACATAATTTAATATGCCTTGCGTTATATATAATTAAAAAAATATATACAAAAACTACATAAAATTCAAGAGATTCAAAATTTTAAATAAATGTTGTATAGTAAGACATTTCTGATATGCAAAATACACACAAAAATGTAATATGAATGATTTTGTAATATCAATTAAAATATTTGTAATATCAAGTAAAAAATTAATTAAATTTTCACCTATAAATAATTTAATAATATTATTAAGTTTTTCCACTAAAATTAATTAATACAATTAAAAATGTCATTGAAGCAATTAAATTCTTAATAGAAAACATTAATTGGTGAATACTTTTTTCTGTGTACATTAAAAATGCAATTTAATGCTGCAAGCCATTGAAAATCATAAAAGTCCAGCCAAACTCAAGTTTCCCCGTTTTAATGCTCACAAATTATCTTGTGGGACTAGTAAAAAACGAAAAAGAAAAAACTTCCCACAAGGGAAAAGCATAAAAATGGGAAAGCTTGAGTTTGGCTGGTTTTTGCTGTTTGTCTTAAGTTTTTTTTTGTACTTTGTTGTTTTCTGCCATAAATAGTAACATTTTATGACCAACATTTTTGTAGTACATTTCATCCCCGCTCCCCTTTTCAGAGGTATTTGTACAATTTGTTATATGTAGGGTAAATATGTTCCACAAAATATTTGTTCAATATTTTCTAAAAATTTTCTGAACACACTCAATGTAAAGAACACATACCGATGTAGTTTGATATAACGAGACGTATTTTGTCTCACGTAATATGTTATCTATACCGTGTAGACCAGTAGCCCAGTAGACTGGTTTGTAGTGTGCTAGTCTATCAGTCTGCTGACGAAAGAGGGTGCTGTGATGTTACATTAGGCTTAATAACCGCTGAAGCCGGTCTAGTTGTGTGACCAGTATCTATGCCTTCATCACTGGGACTAATGCACATCAGAAAATGCGTAGTGTTGTTATTTAATAATTGTCGAAACCGCGCTCGAACCCAGGACCTTCGGTTTTGTAGTCAACGTGCTAACTACTTCAGCCAACGCCACTTTGTTATTATGTAATGCAAAATTAAGTTACTGTATAAATTGTAAAAAGCTCGTCCAAATTTCCTAAACTCTTGCATTTATTACATTTACAATACGCTATTGATACTTTTAATTATATAACAAAAATTAAGGGTGGTATTCAAAAAAAACTTAATAAAGCTTTGCTATGCAATATTAAGTAAAGTTGTATTCAAAAAAAATTATTAAATCAAAATTCTAAAGTAGGCACCTATGTTTGTTAAGACTACTTTAAATTGATATTTCCAAAATGTGTATTTTGTACCTCAAATATTTTTGTTAATATAGCACATATTGATTCATGATACACCTGAAAATGAAGCTAGAAGTGTTAGCTCTCATCTTAAATTTATTATTTCTGTCATGTTATGGAAAACATATGTGCAAAGCAAAATCCATAAAAAAAATATTAAAATAAATTCAATTATACAAAAATGTTTTAGTGATGTACATACATACAGTCAAAACGAATGGAAAAAATCTGGATATTCAAATACTCATTTCATTCGAATAAAATAAATTGTGAAAATTTTTCTTTATTCATCATATTATTTTTACTTTAACTTCATAGAAATGTTTATCTGTTTTCCTTCCATGTCAGAAGCTCATATTTTTTAAAGTATGTTACTTTACTTCAAGATAATAAAAATTTATTCAATAATATAAAAAATTATTTAAATACTCGAATGAAATTCTATTCGATGTGGTACATCATAAGCTGTGAATTGGTTGTTGAACACGGTGGAGTTGCCAGTATTTATTATTAAATTACAAAATAATTAAAGTTGTCTTTTGAATACAATTTCTTAATAAAGCAATGTTAGCCTTAAAGTGCTTGGTAACTACTATGAACTTTAAAGCTAAAATAAAATATTTTTTTGAATACGACCCTAAAAATTTTAAAAACCCCCGGTATATCCCGAAAAGATGTGATATCTTCTAAACGGCTGTACATGTAAACGGACAGACACACAGATACTTAGCTACACAGATACACAGCTACACAGATACACAGACACGCACTACAAACTTATAAAACCCCTTTTTTTTGTCGTGGGTTAATAACACTAGTTTACAAAATAAAATTTTTTTTTCTTGTACATTTGATAAGATTTATATTTCCTTATGTATTTTTTTCCGCTGAATTCGAAAATCAAGGTTAAATTTTTTTTTATGGAACAGTTTTTGAGATATTGTGATTTTTTCAGTTTTTCGACCTTTTTTCACCTGACCCATGATATCTCGAGCTAGACTTGTCCGATTGGGTCGTTGTTGGTACTCAAATGAAAGGTATTGAGATGACAAATAAATATGTATAATTGGATCTTTAATTGGTATAGCGGTTCAAAATATATCGATGAAAATAGGCCACATTTTCAAAAAATCATATTTTACAGTGATTATATACTGACAAAAAAGTACAAATCGTTAAGAAATTGTCTGGTTTCGGTCCATGTACGTAAAGATAGTACCTTTACGTAAGAACTAAGACCAACCAAAAGAAAATCGACCGAAAAATTACAAAGTTATAAGCAATGGATTGAATAAATCCAAAGTAAAAATACATAAAAATAACAAATAACACAGGTCAAAAAAATTAAATTTATTATGTAAGGTCAAAGGTTTCATAGTAAATTTGTATATACTAAGTACTGTGTATCAATCCCTTTAAATTAGTCTTTTTGAATTGGCTCTGTATCTGGAGATTTTCCGTTATAAAAAAAATAGGATGCTGGATCACATAATTTGCATTAAATCGAGAACCAGTTCTTCAATTCAATAACAAATTACATCGACGGATAGGAAACAAATTGGCCTTTAAATTACATCATCATGAATTTTTCCACATTCTTATACTTGCAGAGATATTCAGAAAGTTTTATACAAAAAAATACATTTTTTCCAAAAAATTTAGAAAATCGTTTGTTTCTTAAAAGACTCATTAAAATTTTAAACTGAGGAAACTTTATATTTTATTACTAATTGTGATACATTTATATGTTATAAATAAAACGAGCCAAATTTATTAAAAATCATTCCATTAATTCTGAACTTATTCACAATTAAGTGCTAGCATACGTGTATATTTTACGGAATTTTTTAATTTTTATTTATTTTATTATTATTATTTTATTCTTTAAAATATACTCGTATGGTAGCACTTAATTGTGAATAAATTCAGAATTACTGGAATGATTTTTAATCAATTTGGCTCGTTTTATTTATAACATATGAATGTATCACAATTAGTAATAAAATATAAAATTTTCTTCAGTTTGAAATTTTAATGAGTCTTTTAAGAAACAAACGCTTTTCTAAATTTTTTTTGAAAAAATTTATTTTTTTTGTATAAAACTTTCTGGATATCTCTGAAACTATAAGACTGTTAAAAAATTCTTGAAGGCGTAATTTAAAGGCCAATTTGTTTCCTACCCTTCGGTGTAATTTTTTAAGGAATCGAAGAACTGGTTATCGATTTAATGCCCATTATGTGATACAGCATCCTATTTTTTTTTATAACGGAAAATCTCGAGATACAGAGTCAATTCAAAAAAAACTAATTTAAAGCGATTGATACACAGTACTTAGCATATACAAATTTACTATGAAACCTTTGACCTTACATAATAAATTTAATTTTTTTGACCTGTGTTATTTGTTATTTTTATGTATTTTTACTTTGGATTTATTCAATCCATTGCTTATAACTTTGTAATTTTTCGGTCGATTTTCTTTTGGGTGGTCTTAATTCTTACGTAAAAGTATTATCTTTACGTACATGGACCGAAACCAGACATTGTTTTAACCATTTGTACTTTTCTGTCAGCAATTAATCACTGTAAAATATGATTTTTTTGAAAATGTGCCCTATTTTCATCTATATATTTTGAATCGCTTTACCAATTAAAGATCCGATTATACATATATATTTGTCATCTCAATGCCTTTCATTTGAATACCAAGAAGGACCCAATCGGACAGTTCTAGCTCGAGATATGATGGGTCAAGTGAAAAAAGGTCGAAAAACTGAAAAAATCACAATATCTCAAAAACTGGTCCATAAAAAAAAATTTAACATTGATTTTCGAATTCAGCGGAAGAAAATACATAAATAAAATCACCTCTCCTCAAGTGTACATTTTCAGTGTAAACTAGTGTAATTAAACAGAAACAATAGTTCACTTATAAAAAGTTGAAAAAAATAATGTAAGCTGGTTTTTTGAGATTGTATAAAATTTCAGTATTTAGTAAAATCCGGCAAAATTATGGGCCAGTACCGAGGCCAAGACCTATAAATATGTAATACTTCCAACCAGCGTTTCCGAGTCCATTATAGCCTTTTTCGAATTCTCATAAATGCTTTCATATCCAATCACAAATGATGCTTTTGTCGTGAGAATACGGTAACGAGACCGTGAGTCTTCTTGAAGACTCATTTAGGACTCGCATATAGTGGAAAAACCTGCCTTATGTTTGGTTAATGTGTTTCTAAAAAGTCACCACTTCTTATGCCTGTGCGCGAAATCGTTTCCGAGCCTTATATCCCTGCTCCACTTTTTTTTTTTTGTCAAATTAAGCATCCAAATGTTTCGTGGGCTAAAGCATCTAGATTTACATACATACATATTTATGTACATGCAGACATACATACATACATACATTCATTAAACAATAATAAAATTAACAAATGTACTCGTGTGAGTTATTTTCTAATAAAATTTCGTTATTTCACCTAAAATTACTTAACGACATCAAAGACAAAAATCTCTCCTTTGTCATTTCATATAACATTTTTTCGTCTGTAATTTAATATTACATAAACAATTAAGTCTTCATTTTTCTTATATAGTTTTCATGCTTCTTTGCATTTTACTGCTTTACTTTACATTTTTCTTGTCGCTTCTATTCGATTACGTTACAAAGATGATGCAAAAGTTGGAATAGCGGATCACATCCAATTAGCATTTTAAATTAAATTAATATTAAATTAAGATGTTTGTGTGTATGTATGTGTATATGTGTGTATGTTCAGCATCTACTGTGAAAAACTTTTTCACGAAATTCTATAGTTTTACTTGAAGAACAGCAGACCATAAAAAAAAATATTATCTTACCAATATACATATACATTTTTGCTAAGGATTTGTACAATAAAGAACTATAGTGAAGTATTTCCATCATTCTTGCTTGCACAATAAATTTGTGTGTCAAATATTGCATTAAGATTATTTCCATCTCAAGAGATCAAAGGACAGATTAAAAAATTATATTAAGTGATAGCAACAACAAAATTTACCTGGCCATAGCAACATCAGTTAAGAGGTCCTTATTTTACTATAAAATTTTTTGTTTATAGACGAATCTGTTAGGAGTTGCAGTTTTGTTTATTTCCTGTGTTCACCTCGAATAATCAGCTTTGTGATTGTCACATTTCCTTCACCTCACACATCTTCTAATTGTCATACATATCGTTACCTTAATATAGAAAAGTCCTAATTCATTACTTTTTTTTTTTTTTGAAATCGAGATTTTTTCATTTTTCGATACATTAGATGTTCTATCGAAATATAGAAAAATCTGGATATAAAAAAATAATGAGTTAAGGCCTTTCTACATTAAGGTAGCGATATACAAATGTATGTATGTATGTAAATAGTCGTATTTATGTACGCTTGTAAAGTGAATTAAAGTGATAAACAAAATAACATTAGATGCAATTTATTATAATGTTGAATATTTCCTAAAAATATATCAAAGATGCAAATAAAATATTTATGAATAAATACAATTTATAAAATGCCGTTTTCACTTGATGTTGCTCGTACGTAGGGATGGACACACCTGCCTACAGAATATCGTTGGCTTAGTCGGCTTAGAGGGACAAAAATCTGTTTAAATTTACTGAAACTAACTAAATGTGTTTAAGGACAACGAAAGTACTAATTTTATTATCTTAAATTAACATAAAAAGTTATTTGTTAAG
This sequence comes from Tachina lurida, assembly GCA_944452675.1. Lineage (NCBI taxonomy): Eukaryota > Metazoa > Arthropoda > Insecta > Diptera > Tachinidae > Tachina > Tachina lurida. Next base: position 2,055,376 of record OX101752.1, read on the forward strand.
TAAATGCAAGTACACTAGATGCAGATTGTTTTCCGCTGGACTTAACAAGTGGTTTTTTTAAGTTTTCTGTACTTAGCACATTTGATTAGTCCTAGTTTACATTAAGCAAGTCTTATTGCTAAGCTTAATAGTTTGTAGGGGAGAGAGAGAGAGAGAGACCAAGGGAAAAAAACGAGTACTCTGCTTCAGGTACTGTAAGTCCCAGTTCACACTAGTCAAGTCTTATTGTGTTGCTTTATCATGCGTAATGCATAAAAAATATGAGCTGAAAAATAAGACTTGCATTGTGTGAACGCCGACGAAAGTTCAAAGAAGAAAAAGTCATAAGCTTAACAATAAGACTTTACTAGTGTGAAAGTGTGAACTGGGACTTAGCACTGCATAACAGCAAGTAAAGAAAACATAACGGCATTTTAATTTTTGATTTTTAGTCTTTGTCTATTGAGTTACACTAGCAATCTACATTAAAAACTCACCTTGCATAAAAAGCGGACTTAGCATATTGGAGACTTAAAAGGTAAACTAGAAGAAACTTTTACTCCCCGACTGCCACAGTCCATCCGTATGTTTTCATTGAATTTCGCGCTGTTTAACTTTGGATCCATTATCAAGATTATACCGAAAAGTGTATTAGGAATATCGCTGCCAATGCAAACGAATTGGAAGATTGTGTCTTCTCCCCTTTCCAACTTCAACAGATATCACAATCAAACTCCTAGAATGTTCTACTCCAGATAAAGATTGTACTCTCAATAAAAAGTTCAGTTTCTTAGCACCAACAAAAAAAAGAATAGGAACAATGGTTTCATAAAATAAATTTGTTTGACTTCTAAAGCTGATCCTCGTAAGAAAAAAATATTTTGCTATACGGAGGAGATTTTGTATTATTGTTGTTGTTGTTTTCTCCATTGAACTGACTTACGAGTATTTATACCTGTTCATACCCGTAGCTGGCAAGTGTTTGAGCAGAAACAAAATATCAATGTTTCCTTAATTCTGGCCTGAGAGACAGGAAAATGTTGTGGTTTAGTGCTTAAACTTGACTTGACTTGACTACATGCATACAATGACATACACACACACACACACACACATGCACAAACATACTGCATATACTATAATAAATACACTTCCATTGGAGAAATTTTGGCTTTATAAAAGGCATACACAAGACATATTGGCTTGTATTTTATAAAAATAAAAGCAAGTCAGGCAGTAAGTAAGAATGTGTGTTTATTACTTTTACACTAAAGAACACAAGTGTTTACATGGTCAAGACATGTGGTTGTCAGTTTATAAAGTGCACACACGAGCATAAACACGTGCTAAGAGCTCCACACACAAATCAACTACTGGACCATCATGCATCCCAGCTAGCATTTGGGTGATCATTTTTGGCAGAAAAATCTTATATGATTGAAAGAGGATTCACTTATGATTCATCTATATGATCAAATAATGATTTCTTGAAAATAGAGGAACATCATGCAAACCGCAAAAAGGTGATTTAAATGATTTAATATGAAAATTGCTCAAAAATAATCAGCAAATCGTATCATAACTGATTCTTTGGTATGATTCATCTGTAGGGTACCATTTTCTCACAACGGGAGTATCATTTATGATCGAAAAATGAGCTCATATACGGTTATTTTTCCCGTCAAGCTGATTCGGAAACGATTGGATTATGATACAAAATGCTACCTGGGATGGCTCACATGAATGTGTATAGATGTATGTATGTATGTATGTATGTATGTATGTGGATCCTTTTGGTCCTTATACTTATTTGAATGAATTCGTTTGTTTATGTATGTATGTGTGTATTGTTTTGGTTTTAGGTAAATTTACTCTGAATTTTTCTTTTTGTTGTTTCTCACAATATATTTTACCTAAAGAAAGATATGTGTACTCGTACTTAGATAAGTATGCACGTACGAGTATGTATGTATATATGTATGTATGCTTACATGCAGGCATGAATCTACTCTTTCGTCTGTGACTGCAAAATAAAAATCTTTTCTAGCTTATTACTTTGTGTAATTCACACATATCGACATACATACGTATACTTTTGCGTATTGAATTTACTAAAACATATATGAGATGTTGAGAAATATTGTTTGTTATAATTTGTAGTTAATGTGAGGCTAAATTTTGGCAAAGGAACGATAAGAGCATTATGTCGAAACAAGCAGTTTCATAAAGAAAAATAATGTTGCATTAGCAAACGTTGACGTTGAAAAGCTATTAATATATAATTATGCATATTTGCTTTATCAGAACAAAGTGCAACATTCATTTATCAAAGAGCAACCTTCTAAAACTTGCAAAAAAATTAATTGAAAGAAAATATTTCCCTCTTAAAAATGTCAAGCGTTTTCATACTTTTTAATCTTTTATTATTTTTCATTTATTTTACAACAAATCTACAGGTCTACAAATATATTTTTTGTTGGAATTTTATGACACATTAAACACCAGCAGCATCGGCGAACTTAACACTAAATCTGTGGCAATAAGGTAAAAGTGATTAAGTCACATTTCACTGTTTTGTGACAGAGCACTTTTACACTGTCAAAACGATTATCAGAAACGTATTTCTTTTACAGGTAAATTGGAAGATTAAATTTGAAACATAGCAAGGAATGTACTATAAGCTAAATTAAAATTTCCCCCTTATTGTGAATGGCGTCGTCGACGTCACATCAAGACGACAGTAAATATTGTCGATTGTCTACTCTTTATCGGCAACAATTGGCTCTTGTTGGCAATCTCTTATTAATCTCTAAGGCATGTTAATAGAAGTCAATTGTTGTCGACAAAGAGTAGACAAGTGACAATTTTTACTCTCGTCTTGATGTGACGTCGACAATGCCATTCTCAATAAGGGGGATTATTCCACATGAGATTATAAGTTGAAAGAAGATAAGCAGCAAGTTATTGCGCTATAACTTCCAGAAAAATCGCAATAAATCTGTGGCAAAAAGGAAAAAGTGCTTAAGTCGAGATCTCCATAATCTCATATTTGAAAGTGTCCCTGGTCAAAATCTCAATTTATTAGTACGATTTTTTATGAAGTTATAACACTATGACTTCCGACTTATTTTTTTAGACTTCTAATCTCATTTGGAATAATAGCTTAATTAAGGTTATAATTTGGTATATTTCAACTCAAATGTGTTACTTATAGTGTGTAAAACGATAATTGGCTAAAAAAAAATAAAGGTTAACAGAGAATTTCCTAATTTAACTGTAAAAGAAATAAATTTCTGGAAAATCGACTTGAACGCTTAAAAGTGCTCTCCTGTAAAACATTAAAATATGACTTAAGCACTTTTACCTTATTGCCACAGAAATAATTGAGACTTAGCCCAGGAGTACTTTTGAATCAAAAAGGTTACAATTGTGCCATTAACTCAAAATTGGCGTTGGCTGAAGTAGTTAGCACGTTGACTACAAAACCGAAGGTCCTGGGTTCAATCCCTGTATCCAACAGTCATTGAATAACAACACCACGCATTTTTCTGATGTGCATTAGTGTCCCTTTGTATCAGTTGTTGTAGGAAAGTTCAAGTGATGAAGGCATAGTCACTGGTCACTGAACTATAACGACTTCAGCAGATATTAGTCCTAATTTAACATCAGAGCGCCCTCCTTCGTTGTGTAGCAGAATCAATAAAATGGCTACAAAACACAGCTTCAAAAATTTAATACGCCTCATTTGACACCAGATGGCGCAGCAACTCTGCATTATCAAAAACGTGCAAAAAAGCAGAGTTGTAAAAGAATGAAGCTTTCCTCTATCTCTCCCTTCACCACCTGTCTTCTCTATCACTATCCCTTTCCTAAAGAAAGTAACACCTAGTAATAGTAGTAGGCATTAATTGCCTGAGTGTTACTTCTCTTTAAAAAAAAAAAAAAAATAGCTTATCTCAATTTAGGCACTTTTTCTTTTTGACAAACAGAAATATTCATAGACAATTTTATTTCACATTTTATAAATTTATTATTTGACATATTGTGATAAGTATATTTTAATTGAATTTGTTTTGCTGGTGGTTAAGCATTGTCTATATATTAATATTTCTGAATTCTCAAATAGTTTTTGAAAGTATGTGCATAAGATAAGAGGTTTGTGACTGTTCAAAATATATGGTTGAAGTTCTACTGATGATTTGGCAAAGCACTAATGAAATATATAGAAGCAAAAAAAATTAAAATTAAAATTGTATTTTACCTAAAATGATGATTAAGTATTTATTTAAAATGCAATTTAATTATATCCCAATACATTAAGTTGCACTGTACAACAATTTTGCACTTTTTCCCCAAAATTACCATGTTCTGACAAGGAATTCGGGTAGAAGATTCCAAAAAAATATGCAAGCGACGTAGTTTTCAAATATTAAATTGCACTTTTATAGCCTCATATGTTAAAGTTTCACCGCTTTGGCTTGTTAGTGCACAATATCGGTATATGAAAATATGTTTGCAATCCATCCATACATCTGAGTTCTAGAGTGTGTTCAGCACCTTTTCATAGAAAATAGTAAGGCAAATAGTTTTGTACAAAAAAATACAACACTGCAAAAATTAAAAATTAATTATACAATACTACAGCACAATTCGCTGGAAGCCTAACTGAAACCAAGCAGTAAGCAAACCATCCGTATGATTAATAATAGGTTTGCTCCAGATGCATAACAAAACAGTCCGAACTTGTACAAAGTAATCCCAAAGCGTTCCAGATAGCAATTTTTTTACAATTTTGAGAGCGAATGAGAGAGTAATTTTTTCATTTCCTGTACAAACTAGTACGAACTTTTTCTTCTGGGTAAGTTCGGAAAAGAATTGAATAATCAGCTGTTTTTTGTTTACAAATGAAACTGAAATATTAATCAGAAAATTTGCGAATAAAGCAAAAAAGTTTTTACATACAAATTTATTAAAAAGCAAAATGGAAGGTTTTTGAAATAAAGCTTAAGTTGTAAATATATTTGTGCTTAATTTTCCATTTCTTTAATATAAAAAAATGATTTTTATGATTTTTTAAATAATTCACGTAACTTCTACTTTTTTGGACATTTTTTTTCATTTACTTTTTACAGCTGTTGCCAATGATGCAAATTTTATGTTTTTATAATGTTATGCGCTTTAAGCGACTAAAATCACTAAAATAAAATTTAATTTAAAAAGTAAGCAGCACTAGTATTTCAAGATGGTCAATTATGGTTTTTTGCGTTCCAGCAATTTTGGATAACTTTTGCACATTCAGAGAGTAATTTTCTTTTTACTCTCATTAGTCCGAACTTTAACAAAATCTTGTGGAACACACCTAATAAGAACTCAACACATATGTACATGCATACATATCGCTCATTTACTCAAACAACGGCATAACTCAAGTTAGTGATGCAGAATTAATCATTATATATCATATAAAAAAATCTTATTTACTCAAATCTTGAGAGAAAAACTAAAGTCTCTGTTTTCCATTACGCTGTGTGTAACCTCAACTCTTTGTCTGCCAAATTAGTTCTTTTGAGTTATGGCATTGTTTTAGTAACTGAACGAAATGTAGTTTGGATGGGATGGATGAAGTTATAACTTATCAGTCAATAATTTCAATCGTAATACATATAAATAAAAAGTTTTATTAAAAAAAAAATTTTTGTTGATGGTTTAGCATGTCTAGATGCATTTTATTGCAACTAAAAAATACTTCAGTAGACTTCAACCACAATTCACCTTTTCTTTTTTATTTTTGTTGTACAAACATCATTTAACTCATAATTATTTATCCGTTCAGGAATGCAACAATTGAAGAAAATGTTTAAGACAAACGTCGGAGTATAGCAAAATATATATTTAAAATAAATCACATTGGAGACAAGTTTATTATGCATTTTCTCTAAGGCCTCTTGTCAACAGGCAGTTGCAGTAATTGCACTCCAATGGGTTTTAGCAACAAATAAACAATGTATTCAAATTAAACAAGTAACAAAACTTTAACGGAAGGACTCGCAAGCAGACTGGCCGGTGCTTAGTGACTCTCTCGGTCATCATGTACACTTACATACTCGTACATATGTAAGTATGTACATACAATTGCTACGCATCGATTTAACTATTTTATGCCACAAAACAATGTAATTTATGACAGTGGTTCTTGTTTGATTATTTCATTGTTTTTGACATTGCTGTTGTATGCTGCTTATGTTGAGCCATACTCCATTTCAAATGGAACAACTAATTCATTTACTCTTCGACATCCTCAAATTATGCACACGGCTTGTAGCTGTGAAACACATCTTTCCTCATTCTCCTTCTTCGATCTATTCAGCCGCAGTGAACTAAGGAATCATCGAATCTTGTAGTGAATTTATAGAGAAGGACAATATGTTTATTTAAGTGTTAAATTGCATTGTCGTTTCATAATTTAGAATAAAGTGATTTTCAAAATGTTTTTTGGGGGGAAATGTGAATGGTTACCCATTCATACTCGTACCACAAAAGGAAGGAATATAAATACGTATGTATGTATATTTTCTAAGTTTATATGAAATTAAAGTTTAATTAAAGGTCCTGGTAAATAATTTTCAATTAATTTGGGTTTTCTTTGACATACAAACAAATCGGCATACAAAATAAAGAGCATATCGTTAGCTGAAGTGAGAAATCACGTAACTACACTTTTTTAAATTTTATAGGAGACAGAAGAAACTGAACAAAATTATTCAAGTGACTGAAGCAAAGTTTTCTTATTTTAATGTAAAAATTAATTCAGCTGATTGCTTTGATGAAGACTTGAAAATGTGTACAAACATGTGTTTCGATGTTATTATAATTAATTATAAATGTGATTTTGAATTTCAACATTTCAGCTGACGATAAGTAACAGAGTTCGAATGGGAGTTGAAATAGGTGTTTGTTTGACAAACAAAAACCATTCACGAAAATAAAAGGAGCAAAATTTTTTCTTACCGATCTTCAAAACATGCACCAAAATTTTTTTATAAAAGGCCTAGAAGCAAGAGGTTTCATTTTGATATGTTATGTTTATTTATGGATGTTTATTTAATTATAAAAAGTGGTGATATGCCATTAATTATGGAAAGCAATATCAGCTAAATGAGCGCAATGGCTAAGCATGAAGGGCCATATACTTTTTATGGAATTTTCTATCACCAATTTGCACATTGGCGATTTGGTAATTCCGTCTTTGCGGTCTTACATCGAAAAGGAAAAAGAGTCCACAGATGTTGAATCACAGTATCTCGGTGGTCAATTGAGATTGGCTCACGATTTGGAAACTTTTCACGCATAAGTTGAATGTTATCATTACTTTTGTAACAAATGGCGTCGTTTCGCTGAAAATAATCATCATGCACATAAATATATTTCATTCCCAGCCATATAAAATCGCTTGTGCAAAGGCCAATTACAAAGATCGACGAGAAAACGACAGACCTGGAGTTACTTCACCACTATGGGCTACAGCGACAATATGCTCAGTTGTTCTTGACCGACGTGCACGAGTTCGATTCTTCACATTGCTAACTTGTACCAACAGGTAAAATTTTTCCAATAGCTTAACAATTGCTGGCCGAGAAGGAGGTACTTCACGCCGACCGCGAACTATGACCGTGAAATTTTCACCACTTTTTGTGACTAATTTTAATAATTTCAATGCGTTACTGAAGCTTTTATCATTCCGTTCTAATTAATAGCGTAGTTTTTACTCGTAACTCTAGAAGATACAGCTTTAAGTTAAACGTCATATTGATTTTAAAATATTTATTACTTATACATGATGCTTATAAATTGCAAGCTCAATTTAAATTGCAATTATTCACACCTTACTTCACTCCCAAGGTAGTGTCGCTCTTGTGCAATGTTGTCAAAAGAGAACGTTTTAGTTGAATATATAGAGACATCAAATATAAAATAGTTTTCTTTGAACCCACTGGATGGATTAAGTCGAAGGGTACTACATTCTTATGCATTAAACACATTCACCACAGCAAGCTACCTACTACCAAATGTCAAGGATTGAATGCACATTTTTATATGAGAATGATTCTTTTGAAGACAGCAAGGCAACAGGGCGACAGGTTGTTGTATATGCTGATTTCGTCGTTGTACTCCAATTAAACTAATTCGTATTTCTTTGGCTACAATGAGCGAATGCAGTGTTGCCAGTATAATACAAAATGTTTAATATTTATAAATGCAAAATATATGAAAGTGGCAATGCTGAACTATGTATTTGTACTTGAATATCAGATGCAGATGGTACTGCTGCCGTCTCCAAAATAATTAAGTAGCTGGCTACGAGGCGACAAATGCTGCTAGCGTCATTTGAAGTCGTGTGTTCATGTAGCCTGCTGTGGTGAATGTGTTTAATGCATTAGATGACACTTTTTATGGGTGTGTGTGTGTGTGTGTGGTCTTTTTTTTAATCTTCTCCGAAAATATTCTTGCCGAAATAATTTCTATCTCTAATATACAGTTTAATTTATTTTTCATCAGACTTCATTGAAAATAGAACCCATTTTCAAGGAGAAATCAAACGCACCGTCAACTAAAAACATACATATTCATCAAAGCAAAATAACAAAAAAATTAGAATTGGCCATGATGTGTTAATTTGAATCCGTTTTAACTGCATAAATTATTTTCACAAGATGAATTTTTCAAAAAAAAAATGCATTTAATTAGAAACATTTCATTTGAGGTAAAACTGCCTTAGAACCTTGAAAACTGCTCAAAAGTAGATCAAGAGCATGAAAGTAAAAACATTTACATACATACGCACTCGTATTTAGTAAATATTTGTGTAATTTGAAATTTACCTTTGCATGGCGCTCTCCAGCTTTAGTAAATATGATTGATGTTCTTTTTTTTTTTTTGCTACTCGTACTTTGTACCTGCTAAATAAACCGTTTTGTTTAAATGACTTCTATAAATATCTGAGTAAAATTATGATTTGCAGCAATTTGTTTTTAAACTTTATTTAATAAAGTTTGAATAATTAGAGCTGAAAAGAAGACGAAAAGCAAAAAAAAAAAAAATAAACAGCAACAACTGAACCATCCAACCAACAGCTGCGAGGTCTGTATCATAAAAATTCTAAGAAGGGCATACTAAGAGTTATATTGTATGTGTTTTGAGTTTAAAATTAAATACTTTCATCTTGACATAAACTCAAGTGGTCTTGCTCCTTTTCTCTATAATTTTCACTTGATATTCGCACATTTATACCTTTCACTTCTTTCTGGGAGTTAATGCAAACAGTTGCATGTATAGTTCGTTTGAAGATGTGATTACGCGTAGCATACATATATAAGTATTCAGTTTATTCATAAGTAGAAATATATGAATAATATAACTAAGTAACTTTAACGCAGTTTTTGCACATTTTATTTTTCAGCCGACAATTGTTGGAAAACAGCAACAACTCATAAACTGGCACACGATAAAAAGAATAAAAATTAAAATTAAAATGAAATCAAAATTTTATTGCTGTTTTTGTATTCGTCATATTTTAATTACGTTTGCTGGCATGACACTACTAATTGTGAGTTATGGTGTAAACACAGTGCAAATGTCAGCTGTGCCACACAGAAACGGAAGCAGTGGAAACAGCACCAGCAACAACAGCAGGCACGTCTTATCCGTAGACAGCAAAAATAACATCTTTAGTAAGTTTATGGGGAAGAACAGCAAAAGTATTTTGAATTTACAAAATATTGTTCTGCCAGCAACACCAACAATTCACAACAAATACAAAGAGGATAATTACAATAACACCAGTGTTGAAAGCAGTCACCTCAGCAACAATTCAAATGCTAGCAAGGACAAAATAACAGAGTTTGATCAAATTGCACAAAATTTTCGAAAAGCCCGTTTTTTCAGTTTATTGGGTTCAAATTTCTCATTGTCTTACAATCTAACAGCGAGTGCCGGTACTTCGGCGGCTAATATTGCTGTGGTGGCACCCGCACCTACTTACTACTATGTTCCAGCGCCGTATTACCCCTACTATGATCCTTACAGCTATTACAATCCCTATTCCTATGCCCCAAATGTCTACTATCCGACCGACTACTATACGTACTACCCATATTCAGGCTACAGTTATTACGGCTAAGAGTCTAAACACAATGTTTGCGGTGCGGTGCGATTTCTCGTTGCGGGAGAAAAAAATAAACATAATACAACGAAAGACAGCTACGGCAATACTTGTCATTGTTTGTTTAAATTTTTATTAATTTTTTTGTGGATACATTTTTATAAAATTTTTTAAAAAATTTACTGTTTGTTTAATATTTTGTAATGGAGGCCCTGTGCTCCTTATAGAAACGACGGGAACATATATACATATATATATATATATATATATATAATATTTTGTAATGGCAGTAACTAAAAACGATTAACATTTTATACATTGGCAGATATATTTGATATATTTTTAAACTTTTATATTTTATGACAAAAGTTTTTGAACTTCAAAATCATTTTTTTGTTCACAATAATGTTATGAACACCGCCAATTATTCAAAAACTATGGCAACAGCAGAAAGAGAATCAAAAATTGAGGGAATAAAAAGTCCGCAGAGAAAATAAAATAGATTGTAAATTTATACCGTTCCGCACTGCGGTTTTTTACTTCAAAATCGTATGAAAATCCGCACCGCAATAAATTATCGTTACATTGTGTTCAGACTCTAATTTTAAACATGTTCTACGAAATGGAAACGAAATGTTCATAAATGTGTTCTGTTCTTTGTATCATACTGTTTTCATTAAGTGAAGATATCGAATATGCAGCATACTCGTATAAATTTTCTAGAATTTATGAACAATAAAGGTTGAACTTTATATGTAGCAGAGTAAAGCGAAAGGTGCAGAGACTTTTACTTGAAAATGTATAGGACTCAGAACTCAAAGTGTTACCTATTAAAAATACTCAAAATTTTTATATTTTTTATTTAAAAGTTTCAACTTATTGTTCAATGCAGCCATCTTCATTACGAATGATAGAATCTAATGTGCTCGAGAAGGCTGCTCAAGAAAAATGAGTTAGGCCTAATGACGCACAGTGGACGAATGAATGTCTTACTTAATACATTTTACTACTTACAAAATTAAGAGAAGCAAGTACAAAATGTAGCATTTATAAGATGGCACTTAGGGGACAGTTCAAATCTTTTAGAATTACAGCCTCTGCTGTGAGTAAAAGGCATTGTCTAAAATAATACCACTCGACACCGAAAATTAAACTTACTTTTCATTACAGCCATGCAATTGGCCACAACAAACAATATAAAACTGCATTGTAGATTTTTATACCACGTCAAAATTAGTAGTAATATGCATTTTTTATTTTTAGGTTAGATATGTATTTTTTTGCTATTCCTCTATTTGTTTCGCATTTTGTCACCGAATAGATCAAATGTTTTCGCTTATTCATAATTTTCACAACATTTCCTGTCATTTGACTTCTAAAGGGAGATTTTTTAGCAACTTTTTTTTTTGGCAGCACTGTTTTTGGCAACTCAGCTGTTTTCGTGTATCGTGTTACTGTTAAACATGTTCAGTTTAACAGTAACATGTTTAACCATGAATCGACTTACAAATGAAAAATGCTTGCAGATTGTTAAATTTTATTATAAAAATGCATGCTCGGTTAAGAAAGTGCATCGTGCACCTCTTTCATTTTATAATCAGTTTGGGCGATCTCCTGAGGCGGCTATTCGGAATCTTGCGACTAAATTTCGCACCAAAATTACATTAGGTGCTTTCCACAAGATTTCGTACAACTTCGAACTAATGAGAGAAGAAAGAAAATTACTCTCTGAATATTTAAAAGCTATCCAAAATTGGTGGAACGCAAAAACTATAATTGCACATCTTGAAATACAAATGTTGCTTACTTTTTACACTAAATTAAATTTAAGTGATTTTAGTCGCTTAAAACGCATAACATTATAAAAACAAACATTTTGCATCATTGGCAACAGCTGTAAAAAGTAAATGAAAATAAGTTCCAAGAAAGTAAAAGCTAGGTGAATTATTTAAATAAATTCAGTAAAGTGCGACTTTGACTCACGCACGAAGGGTTCCGTACGTTGGCTTTGAGCATTTTTTTAATAGTGTTGTTTTTACGTTTTTTCAGCTGAAATAATTTTTTTTTTTATTATTTTTCGCTTTTTTCTCGTTTTGGCGATTTTTTTAATTTTGGCGATTTTTTTTTTTAATTTTGGAAATTTTTTTCATTCAGGCGATTTTTTTAATTTTGGCGATTTTTTTTTTATTTTGGCAATTTTTTCATTTTGGCGATTTTTTTAATTTTGGAGATTTTTTTCATTTTGGCGATTTTTTTATTTTGGCGATTTTTTTATTTTGGCGATTTTTCCGGTTTTTTGCGATTTATTTTCGATTTAGAAATTTTTTTTAATTTGGTGCTTTATTTTCGTTTTGGCGATTTTTTTTTTTTGATTTTGGCGATTTTTTTCGGTTTGGCGATTTTAGAATTTTGAGATTTTTTTGTTTTACCGGTTTTGAAAATTTCAAGAAGTTTGCTCTTACGGTTTCCAAGATACAGCAAGTTATCAAAATTACATAGTCGAAATTACATTAACTGATGGTACACCCTTTAATTAAAATTTTTTAAATTTTAGTGTTAATTGTTGTAGTGTGTATAAAAATACACTAACTTTACAAATTTCAAGTGCATATACATACAATTGTATGTATATTACATGAGATTTTAACATTTTTCGTTGCTCGTTTTGGCACACCCTTTAATTTCCAACTCTCATGTATTTGTTGTTGTAGCGGCCAAGGGTCTACACACTGTGTCCAAATTTCAGGTCCGTAGCTCTTACGGTTCTCGAGAAAATACCCTGTGACGGACAGACGGACGGACGGACAGACGGACAGACGTACAGACGGACAGACGGCCAGACGGACAGCGTAGCGAAAACAATAGGGTTCCATTTCACCTTTGGTGTACGGAACCCTAAAAAGCGTAAAAAGCATTTTTTTATATTAAAGAAATAGAGAAATATGTACAAATCATCGGTTTTTTCTGGTTTGCTGCACACATAATGTATTTTGGATATACTGTGCCGCAAACCAGAAACCAACCGATGAAATGTACTTACAACTTCAACTTTGTTTAAAAACCTTTACAGTATGCTTTCCAATAAGTTTTTATGTAAAAACTTTTTTGCTTTATTTGCAAATTTTCTGATTAATTTTTCAGTTTCATATATAAACAAAAAACAGCTGATTATATAATTCTTGTCCAAAATAACCCAAAAGAAAAAGTTCGTACTAAAAAACAATTTATGAAATGTATCAAAAATGTTTTGTTTGTTTTATTTGACTTATTTGGTTTAGTAAATGGGCACACTGCCGGTATATACATATGTATGTATTGCATTAAAAATTGCAGTAAGCAGGAAATTTACTGATTACTGAAAAAATTCAGTAAATTTTTACTGATAATGAAATTTAATTTGCATTACCAGAAAATCGTAGGGCCATATTCATAATAAAATCGTAGCAAGTGTCAAAGTTTTTTTTGTTCTTGTTGTTGTGTACGCATTGTAATTAAAATAAATTCAGTAAAGTGCGACTTTGACTCGCGCACGAAGGGTTCCGTCGTACATTCGATTTTGAGTATTTTTTTAATGAGGCTTTTTTGCTTTTTTTAAGTTTTTTTTTAGTTTAAAGGATTTTTTCAGTTTTGTCGCTTTTTCTCGTTTTGGAGTTTTTTTTTCTGTTTTTGATGTTTTTTTAATTCTCGCAATTTTTTTAATTTTGGCGATTTTTTTCTGTTTTTGGGGTTTTTTAATTTTGGCGATTTTTTAATTTTGGCAATTTTTTAGTTTTTTTTTCATTTTGGCAATTTTTTTTAACTTTGGCGATTTTTTTCATTTTGGTGATTTTTACTGTTTTTGGGTTTTTTTGATTCTGGCAATTTTTTTCATTTTGGCGATTTTTCCGGTTTTTCGCGATTTATTTTAGTCCTAGAAATTTTTTTTAATTTAATGCTTTTTTGGCGATTTTTTACCGTTTTGAAAATTTCAAGAGTTTGGCTCTTACGGTTTCCAAAATACAGCAAGTTGTCAAAATTACATAGTCAAAATTGCATTAACTGATGGAACACCCTTTAATTTAAATTTTTTTGAAATTTTAGTTTTAGACGGACAGACGGACAGCGTAGCGACAACAATAGAGTCCCTTTTCACCTTTGGTGTACGGAACTCTAATAAAGCAATTATCAAGTTAAATAAAACAAACAAAAACCAGCAAATTCTTATGTATTTACATTGTTTTAAATAAGTTTGTATTGCTTCTTTCAAACACTAATACACTCATACATAGCTCACACCGATTTCATAACGCGGTGTGCATCTTAGTAAGACGATGTTACTCAAAATTTGTGATTGTATTGTGAAAAAGATTTTTACCCCCTAGCGTAGAGATGTTTACACATCAAAAAAAAATTAGTTGACCTTTAAAAGGCGTTATTTTGCGCTCCTAAAAAATGATAAAATAATAAAAAACAAGTAAGAGTGTTATATTCGGCTGGGCCGAATCTTATATACCCTTTACCAACGTATGTATGTGTAGTATACAGATGCATATATAAGTACATACGTATGTACATATTTGTTTTGTGATAAAATTTATAATTTTTTGTTATAGTGCAATTTTTAGTAAGTGACCTCTTGGTTTTTTTTCGACTAAAGAATTTGCTTGAGTAAAGATCTTCCTAAAATATGAAATATGTTTAACTGAAAAAATAAATATTCTTGGTTATTTTTTTACCCAATAATTTTTTTTAATTTCCAACCCTGGAACCATAATTTAAATTTTTCTGGTTTTAATACGAGAACTAACTTATTTCCTTTTAAAATATTCAATATATTTAATTACCAAAGAAATAATTTAATCAGTTTTAAATATAAAAAAATTGTAGTTTTCCCAACCCTGGAATCATCCTTTTAGATTTCTTTGGTTCCTCATGCCAATCTTGTTAAGTGAAAAAATAAAAAATAAATAAGGAAAATACTAGTTTTATTTAGTTACTTTAATATAAAAATTAATTCTGTAAAGTGCGACTTTGACTCGCGCACGATTTTTATTAGTGTGGGGATTTTGCTTTTTTGAAGTTTTTTTTTACTTTAAACGATTTTTTTTTAGTTTTGTCGTTTTTTTCTCGTTTTGGCAATTTTTTCCTGTTTTTAGGGATTTATTATTCATTTTGGCTATTTTTTTCATTTTGACGATTTTTTTCTGTTTTTGGGGTTTTTTTTATTTTGGCGATTTTTTTATTTTGGCGATTTTTTCCGTTTTAGGAATTTTTTTGGGCTATTTTTTTCATTTTGGCGATTTTTTTTCATTTGGCGATTTTTTTTCATTTGGCGACTTTTTTTCTGTTTTAAGGTTTTTTTCATTTTGGCAATTTTTTTCTGTTTTTGGGTTTTTTCATTTCGGCGATTTTTTTATTTTGGCGATTTTTCCGGTTTTTCGCGATTTATTTTAGTCCTAGAAATTTTTTTATTTGGTGCTTTTTTTTTGTTTTGGCGATTTTTTTTTTATTTTTGGCGATTTGTTTTCTGTTTGGCAATTTTATAATTTTTTAATTTTTTAGTTTTACCAATTTTGAAAATTTCAAGAGTTTTGCTCTTACGGTTTCCAATATACAGCAAGTTCTCAAAATTAAATAGTCCAAATTGCATAAACTGATAGAACACCCTTTAATTTAAATTTTTTGAAATTTTAGTGTTAATTGCGGTAGTCTGTATAAAAATACACTAACCTTACAAATTTTTTTTTAATAAATGAACTTATTTTACACTTCAATACGACTAAAATTGGAATTTTAAATTGAAAAAATATAAAAAAATTAAAAAGACGTTTCCAGGGTTGGAAAACTTTAACTTTTTGTGTTATGTAAAATTAACGATGTCTAAAACTATATTAGTATTTTCTCGAGAACCGTAAGAGCTACAGACCTGAAATTTGGACACAGTGTGTAGACCTTTGGCCGCTACAACAACACATACATGAGAATTGGAATTTAAAGGGTGTTCCAAAACGAGCAAGGAAAAATTTTAAAATCCCATGTAATATACATATAATTGTATGTAGTGTATTTTTATACAGACTACAAAAATTAACACTAAAATTTCAAAAAATTTTAATTAAAGGGTGTTCCATCAGTTAATGCAATTTTGACTATGCAATTTTGACAACTTGCTGTATCTTGGAAACCGTAAGAGCAAAACTCTTGAAATTTTCAAAAACGGTAAAACTAAAAAATCAAACAATTATAAAATCGCCAAACCGAAAAAAATCGCCAAAAACAAAAAAATCGCCAAAACGAAAAAAAGCACCAAATTACAAAAAAAAATGTCTAAGACTAAAATAAATCGCGAATAACCGGAAAAAATGCTTAAATGAAAAAAACGCCAAGATGAAAGAAAATCACCAAAATTAAAAATATCCCCAAAATGAAAAAAAATCGCCAGAATGAAAAAAATCGCCAAAACGAAAAAAAACCCTAAAAAAACAGAAAAAAGTCGCCAAAATGAAAAAACCCAAAAACAGGAAAAAATCGCCAAAATGAAAAAAAAACGCCAAAATAAAAAAAATCGCCAAAATGAAAAAAAACCTAAAAAAAAAGAAAAAAATCGCCAAAATGAAAAAAAAATCGCCAAAATGAAAAAAATCTCCAATATAAAAATAAACCCCCAAAAACAGAAAAAAATCCCCAAAATGATAAAAAATCGCCAAAACGAAAAAAACCCCAAAAAAGCAGAAAAAAATCGCCAAAATGAAAAAAAACCCCAAAAACAGGAAAAAAAAGTCGCCAAAATGAAAAAAATCTTTAAAATAAAAAAAGCCCTAAAAACAGAAAAAAAATCGCCAAAATGAAAAAAAAATCGCCAAAATGAAAAAAATCGCCAAAAATGAAAAAAACCCAAAAACAGAAAAAAATCGCCAAAATGAGAAAAAAGCGACAAAACTAAAAAAAATGGTTTAAACTGAAAAAAACTTCAAAAAAACCAAAAAAGCCACATTAAAAAATGCTCAGAACCGAATGTACGGAACTTTACTGAATTTTTTAATATTAAAGGAATTAAATGAAACTAAGTTTTTTTCTTATTTACTTATTTACTTAACACGCTTTATTAATTTATTAATTCAGAGAAATCTAAAAGGTTGATTCCAGGGTTGGTAAATTATTGTTTTTTTACAAAAGTAACTAGGTCAAGTTAGTTTTTTATTTTTGCTTACAAGTTTTATATACTTTATGACTTAGAATGAAATAGTTTGGCATAGAAATTAGAAAAATAAAAGATATAGCTCCAGAGCTGGGAAACTTAAATTTTTTCTGGTATATAAAACTAATTATTTCTTTGGTAATTACATATATTCTATATTTTATAAAGAAATAAATTAGTATTAAGAAACTCAGAAATATGGTTCCAGGGTTGGAGCTTAAAAAAAGTTTCGGGAAAAAAATAACCAAAAATATTATTTTTTCAGTTAAACAGATTTCATGTTTTAGGAAAATTATTACTCAAGATTTTTTATACATGGTTAATTTTTTTTATGGATATCTAAACTAATTGAAGTATAAACGAAGGTTTGTGCTTATTGTGCTCTCAGCATAATAACTATTAATTTTTGGTAAATGGAAATAAAACTAAAATTTATCGCTAAAGATAAATTAATTTCCTGATACCTTTCCTTTCTGCTGAACAAATTTCAAACAAATCCTGTACTAATAAAACGTTTACATAATACCACGATGTATACCATTTGCAATGGGAACTTTAAATCAAGACACTAAGCAGTTTTGCAACATCAATGATTATTGAATACGGGAAAATATAAAACAAGTTAGTTTACTTGGTATGGAGGTGCAATACTAAGAATATTTTAAAGTTATTAAATAGCAGCACGGTTTTTGAACATCTCGAGAGCGAGTAAACAAGCCCCAATATTTTGGTAATGTATTGACGTGACGTCGATGTTGACTGAAATAAGAGTGAATGTAAAATATATCTTAACCACAGAGTGTAGAGTAAAATATTAAACTATTGCTAATATCGAAAATAAAATAATTTAATCAAATTCTTTAATCGAAAAATACTGAAAGGTCACTCACTATTAATTGCTTTAGAGAAATAAATATATATTTTTCATGAAACAAATATGTATGGATGTGTATGTATACTATATATATGTACGTACGTTGGTAAAGGATATATAAGATTCGGCACAGCCGAATATAGCACTCTTACTTGTTATTTATTTACTTATTATAATTACTTGTAGTTTTCCGCTCCCCTTATTTATCAAGTTAAAGAACACGCTGAGACAGCTCTACTCGCATAGTATGTAATTGTGTAAATGGGACATGAATGATAATATTCAGGGTTTGTATGCCACTCTTTGATACAATGTTTCATTTAGAAACATTACCAAACGTTCATGGAATATTAGTTATTCCTTTGCCATGTACATTTGTTTCTCCGATGGTTCCGCTTGCAACAATACATCTTTATTCCTTTATTCCACTTGAATATTATGTGCTTCACATAAGGTTTGGTTAATAAGAAAATTTTTTGTCGTAGCTTTTATTTTTTTGTGTGCAAACGAGCTTTTCAACATACAACAACAATACATTTATACTCGTACATAACTGCAAGTCAGAGTTCCCCATATTCAAACTGAAGGACAAACTGCAGGTCTGGCTTTTCGAATACTTATCAGCAAAATGTAAAAGCACTTTGCTACTCGTAGTATTTAACAACATCATTGACTATGACATTGGCAGTAAATATGTATATGTATGTATATGTATGTATTAGGGATGCCAAACGGGAAATCCCGATCCCGGAAATCCCGGGATTTTCGGGATTTGGCAAATCCCGAATCCCGGGATTTGTAAGATTCAATCCCGGGATTTCTTTTTCCGGATTTCTTAGCAATTTTTATATAAAAAACTTAATATATTAAAATTTTCGTTGATTTTATGGTATTTTTTATAATATTTAAAAGTCAAATACAATTTTATACGTGTAGTTTTAACAATTTAATGACTATTCGTGGCATATTTCTTATAAATTAACAATAAGTGCAAAATAAATTAACTACTTTCTCACGGTTATTTTCATCAAAGGTGATACAATATACAACTAAGAATTATTTTGAAAACGAAAAGAAGCATATGAGCTTTGGAAGGAAAATAACATTTGGAAAATTCAATAAGTTTGACAAATTTATTGCGTCTTATTCTATATTATAAGGCCAATTATGAATAAAATTCCATGAGAAATTTTGCCCGGGGAATAATTTCAAACAGTAGCAAATAATAGGGAAAACAAAAAAAAATTATGGAAAAGGGAGACATTTCTTGCGGAAATTTATTCATAATTGCAGTGTATAACTCTTGTTACGGCTGTAACTATAATAAAAGGCGAGGAGGTTTGCTTTAAACAATTTATTGGTGACTAGTAGTTGCTTGTCACTAACGTGCAGATTAGTTATTTCTATGTAAAGAGTACAGATTAAATTTAATACAATATATATATATATAAAACACAAATACATACCGCAGTTTTGCACCTCCTCATTCAGTGATCTACTTCCGAATAAATGTAATGGCGATCAAATTGTAAAAAGGGATCAAAGAGAATGCAAAAAATGCGGTTTACAATAAAGTTGTCAAAATACAGACATTCACATTGAACGGTGATCAAGTAGAACATAGGGTGTTCTGTAACAACTCTGTATATCGACTCCTCAACCCTTATCCACTTTTCGGTAACAATTGAGTACTATTGACAGTTCCTTACAATTTAAGTAGAAAATAAAAAGTCGGGTTGACGTAAAAGCGAGAAATATTTACAGAATAATGCGTACTATTTTGTCTAAAAAATTTCTCTAGTGTGAATGTATGTTTTTTTACATTGCAGTTCAAAATTATTTTTGTTAGACCGTTTAGGTCATTTTTGACACAAACCTATGACCTATTTAAATTACATGGGTTTGATCAAAGGTTTGTGTCAAAAACGACCGACTGAATGAGTTCGACTCAATTATAGTTTTATTCGAGTTGCAGAGTAGAAGGACAGCACACTAATAAACCATACTCCTCTTAGCGAACTTAGGACTACATATGTATCTGTTGAACTTGCAGAAAACAACTTATGTATGAATTTAAAATTTTTCAGTAGAACAAAAATACTGTTCAAGTGATCAGGTAAACTTTTAGTGGCATATTCATAAAAAATATTTTAGGCTTATTAAGCGCTTATTTGACGTATTTCTTTGGGAAATTTGTCAAATAAACCTGTAATAAACCTAAATTTTTTTTATGAATACGGCGGTTAATGTATGTGCCTACAAAAATGTGATCATTAGACGTAATTTATAGAATTTGATTAGAATTGTGTATACATTTCTTTTAATTTTTCGACATGTTCAGCCGTATTATCGCTGTCATAGTAGTGACGAAATCGATTAAAAAATAGGCAATGCCTGGTATATGTAACAACCGTAATGGCTACTTGTTGGTCAATCGCAATTAAAAAAACGTTAATAGATATATTTAAAAAACCAATAATGTTTTTGCAGCTTATTTGTATGAAAGTGCGTCTAAAATTTTCGTAAATCAACTTAAGCGATAGTGCTAAAAGGCCACAGATATGTACATTCGTTTTGGTTTAGATTATAGAAAAACATTTATATTGAAAACAAAAACAAGTTTTCATATTTAGTTATTGTTTTCAGTATAAATTCTCTAACATCAACTTAAAAATAGATGACAAAAATTCTTTCGATTTTTATTTCATACTAGTATTAAAATATTGTTAACTTTAAAGACAAATTTTTAATGATATATTATCAACATAAAAACTTTTAAAATGCATAAAATTTGTTATTAAAGTAATATTTATTAAAAAAAATTATTTATTTTACCAAAAAAATTTAGATCCCGAAATCTCGAAAATCCCGGAATCCCGAAAAATCCCGGGATTTATAAATCCCGAATCCCGGGATTTCCAAAAATCGATCCCGATTGGCATCCCCAGTATGTATGAATGTATGTAAGAACACGAAAAGAGCAATGTATGTACTTAAAGACATTAAAAATCCATTTAGCCAGTACAGAATGACAAGAAGAAAAAATGTGAACTTAACTAACTAAATTAATGTATGAATAAACTCATCAAAACATTTTGCAGCGGGAAAATTGTCTTAATAAGTTTAACGTTAAAACTCAAAAGTTCTTTTGTATTCTTATGTATGTACTCGTATGTACATGTTTTATTTTTTTTTATTCTGTTCTGTTTTAAACATTAATGAGTTGCTAACTTGTAGATTTTTTTTTTCACCAGTACCAGCACTAATTTCTCTATTAAAATTGAGGTTGCATTAATATTAAACATGAGCATATACTGGAAAAACACAATGCCAGCAGAACTTTTAACCAATTTTCCAACCAATCTACACTGATTAAGCTCTAAAGTTTCAGTTTAATTTCCGTTCTCACAGCTTCTTTATATGTGTACTCGTAGCATAATATTGAAGGGGGTTACTGACTGCAACTTGCAGTGCAATAATCACCCTTTTCCAAACAAAACAAAAAAAAAGTTAAATGTTTAAGTAGTCATTCATAAGTTCATATTTGAGATGTAAGACGTTTAAAAAACTCAGTTAAGAATTCAATGAAGGTTGAATTTTGCCCAAAAAACACATACCATAAAATACGATTTTAAAAAATATGCTAAAGCGTGTTTTGTAGAGGTATAGAACTATAAGATGGCTTGATCTGACCGCCAGTTTAATTGCGGTTATTTGTTTTGTGTTTGGTTTCGTTTGTCATTTCATCGTGCGTGCTATTCAGCCTTGTTACGGTCGGCCTAATCGATGAAGTCGGCATCACTCATCACCAAGGCTCCGACTTTCATGCAAGTTACTAATTACACTGTCCAACACAAAAAAAAAAGAAAACTGTCCTGCCAACTAATTCTTGTAAAGGGGACTACAAAAAGATATATGTACATTAGCGTGGCCGTTAGTTGTATGGAGATGTTTTTTATTTCTTAAATTCTTTCCCCCCAAATTGGTTCAGTTTAGCAAAAAACTTTCTGTGAGAGTAATGTTGTTGACTAAGAGAGCTAAAATATTGCCATATATCATATTCTTGTCAAATGATTTTTTTAAAAAGATTGTCATATACATATATGCAAACAAATTTCATTGAAAAATGGGCTTGAGGACCACCTTTGAGGGGCGGACGTAGCCCCTAAAACACAATTTATCGCAATAAAATTTTTTGTATTTTTTTTTACATAAAATTGAACCGATTTGGGTAGAGAATATAAGAAATCAAAAAAAAAATAGTAACGGCCATGTATACGTGTATTTTAAAATTTTGCATCTGAAACTCATTTTACGGCCTTTTTAAATTTGCACCCTTATGTAGTAACAAATTTTAGAAAATCGAGTGACACTTATGTTTTGGCATATAGTGTCTTCTGAACATTTACTCAGAACATTGCAAAGCAACATTTTGTTGCTATACATTATCCTTCTAACTCTTCTACAAATGAGTCTGTTTTGCAATTTTTTTTGAAAAAAAAAAGCAAAAATCACTTTTAAAACAGGAATGTGTTAAATTAGTATATTCTGTGAAAATGTTTGTAATAAAATTCTACAATAGGTCCCAGAACACACTTTAGTCGACATCAACTCAACTATCGGCACAACCTACCGATTTTCGTCACTTCACTGAAAGTGAAGTCATAAGTAATAAATTTGCCTTATTTCTAACCTAATTGATATATGTATAAGGAAATAATTGCAATACACTGCCATATAGACTTATTCCTCAATTACTTATGACTTTATTGCAATGACCCTACGAAAATCGGTACATTGTGACTAGAGATGCTAATCGGGACAGGTTTTTTGAAATCCCGGGCCTCGGGATTTAGTGATGGAGTCTCGAAATCCCGAACTGGGACACCGGGATTTTCGGGACTTACAAAATCCCTAAAGTGTTGTGCACATATGTACGTCCTTATATTAAAAATAATATTTTAATTTTACAAAATATTTTTTTGTTCATGTTTAAAAGGTACTTATGTATATAATTCAGATATTTAATTGAAAAGTGTAGTGTATGTAACATTTTTCCTAGAAAAGAAAACGCCATAAGATATATTATATATATACCATGTAATATTATCTACTGAAATATTTATTCAAAGCAAATTTTTTATTTTAACTTATAGCAGGGAGTTTCTAATAATTTTTGACATAGGAGATGGCATTATTTATGCAAAAACCGGGATTCAGATAATCCCGAAAATCCCGGGCTTTAAAATATAAGATCCCGGGCCCCGGGATTTGCATAGTCCCGAAAATTCCAGGATTTCCGGGATCGGGATTTCCCGTTTAGCATCTCTAATTGTGACGATAGTGTGATCCGGTCTTAATACCAGAAATAACCAAAAACTTTTAAAGGTGTTTTAAGAGTTAGTACAGTTAAAGTGTTGGCAACCCTAAAAAACAAGTCACGGGCAAAATTTTACATATTCTGTTAAAATTTCAGGTCCGTAACTCTTACGGCTCTCGATGAAACAGGCAGACGAACCTTTTCACCTTTGGTGTACGGAATTCTAAAAAAGTCGGATGCATTTTTTGCGTGAAATATTTTCGCGCATTTTTTTTCGTTTCTAGGTGCATTTATTAAGCGCTTAAAACACATTTTTAGTTGCATGGAAGTCCGAGCCCTGTTCATCACTGTATCATTGGCATACGATCTCTCTCCATTGCTGGGAAGAGTGATTAAAAATAAGGACTTCCCACTTGCACTTGCTATGCGCCAGCCGACAGGTGGCCATTTGTCGGGAATCATATATGCATCAAAATTACAGAGATTTACTTTTGCAAAAAAAAAAAGATAAATTCATTAACATCATTGTTGCATTTTAAAGTTCTATACCTCTAAAAAGTTACATAATTTGATTAATTGTTTTGGAACTTTTCATAAAA
Organism: Tachina lurida; assembly: GCA_944452675.1. NCBI lineage: Eukaryota > Metazoa > Arthropoda > Insecta > Diptera > Tachinidae > Tachina > Tachina lurida. Next base: position 2,079,484 of record OX101752.1, read on the forward strand.
GCCAGTTATAGTTGTTGCTGGAAAATAATGTGTTTGTACAACTAAAACGCAAACGTTGATAGAAATTTCCTTTGCATAACATTCGCGAAATGTCTCAGGGCTTTTGCCATGTATGGACATTTAGCTAATGCTGACTGACAACGTTCAAACAAATACTTCTAGAAATTCCACAATGAGAGAGAGGGTGTTTTTTTTGTAAGCAGCTGACATTGTTAGTTGTGAAATTTCACATTTTAAAAATAGAAACCGAAAGAAAAATCCATCATAAATACTTAATATGCTTAAAAGAAGATATACTTTACTGAAAAACTGTTTAAGTAAATAAAACAAATTTTAAATTAAATAAACACTATGCAGTGGCAGAGATGGTGGAAATAAATCTGTGTGTTTAGTTAAAAAAATTATATATTCAAAAATCTGAGAAGATAAATTCAAGCTTTGAGAAGCGATGATTTCTGGGCACCCTCTTACAGTTAAAAAAAAAAAGTAGCAAAGTGTGAGCGTGTATCGAACTTCTGAATGTTCAGTTCATATCACATCTAGTACGCGAGCTGACCACGCATGTGGAACATGTCTTTGGTGTCCATATTATCATTTGTACATGGTGTTTAATGCTGCATCCGTCCATGATAACGTATAGATCATATTAATGGAACCGAATCGTTTCTTAATTACCTCTATTTATTAAGAAGTCATTTTTTAAGTAAAAATCTTTTTAATTATTGTTTCGAGCTAAAATATTAAAAAGTCGGATATGACAAATTCACATTAAAATGATTCCAACCTTTTTTTTTAACCAAATTAAGCAAAAAAGAAAAAAAATCCAAAAAAAAATTTCAAAACCCTGTATAGTTGAATATGGAAAAAGAAATCAACAAAATGCTGTATTTAATTCAAACATTTATCAGAATTGCAAGCAAGCAGCTTGTTATAAAATAATCGGCAATGCACATATGCACGCAAAGAAAAGATATGGTTGTAAAATGGTTGAGAAAACAATATTATGTTCTTTGAAACAAATGTGTGGTCGTTGAAAACTACTTATTGTTATTTTAAACATTAATTTCGTTACGATAAACACAGTAGTGTTTGAATTTAATAATTACATTATTATATTCATAGAAAGTGCGATATGGTTAGAGTTTAACAATATAGTTTTGTTAAAAATTTATGACTACAATATAATTTGTATTATTATGTAAAAATGATAAGATGTAAATAACAATATAATGTTATCCAAAACCATACTATGTTAAGTTTTTAAAAAAATCTTTTTTAGAAACAGCTTCTGTCAGTTCAGTGTTTCGTTTGTAAGCTATCGGTAGTGCACTCGTGGTGTTAAATAAATAAAAAAAAGTATTTACAAAAGGGTAGATAAATAAAAATAATATGTGCATATGTATGTGTGTATATCTCTTTATACAGATGTGTTTGTATTTCGTGTATATACATATATGTAAGTATACATTTCTATACATACAAACATACATTTTATTTCAACAATATTAATTTATTTTTATTTCGGATTTACCGCACAGCTGTTTTGAACAAAAGATTTGCCAATAAATATATGATTAAAAAACAAAATATTATTATTACATAAAATAATACTATGGTCGTATTTAACAATATTATTATAATATTGGATCATGGTATGGTAAGTCTCAATTATATTTTAGTTATATCTAACAATAGTGTTGTCTTATTTACAATAATAAGATTAGGTGTAACAAAGTTAATTGTTTTTGTGGATAATATTATTATTAACTCAGAAAATAATATTATTTAAACTTTGCTTTTCAATTGACAATAATATGATTTGACTGCAACCATATAATTCAATCATAATATGTTGCTGTTTGATTATGGTTACCTCAACCATATTTTTTCTTTGCGTGTGGACATGTATGTATCCTGCAGAAAATTTGGTGACAATTGATCCAAACGTACTCGTCATATAACTGGAGAAAATGTGGGTGTTATCAAAAGTACGGAGTAGTGTATGGTGAAAAAAGTCATATCGTTTAAATGGCGACATATTGACAATTTTCGTGATGTATTGTCTTGATCTTGAGCCAGTTTAATTCGGACTAGGTCTAGTATTGTAGTAAAGTGCACTGAACATGTTCGATGTGGTCGAATACAGAACCTATCAAGTAGTGTAAATATAATGTTAATTGCTCCCTTCAATGTGACTTCTGTGAAACAGTCCCATAACTATATTTAAATATTAAACTAAGCTTAAGTGGTATTTATACTTTTGAAATATGAGTGACCCTGTGGTCGAGTGGGAAGTGTGCCAGCCTGTCATGCACGAGGTTGTCGGTTTGAATCTCAAAAAATGTTCAGATTAAAAATAAAATGTCATTGCATTTGTAACAATAAAAAAATTTATAAGCGTTAATTGTTACAGTTAAATGTCGAAATTACTTCTATAAATAATTTATATTTATATAATTGTACATCGAATATGTCCCTATGGGATAGTTCACTGACAAGTCACAATGTGCATACAAAGTATCAATTAACCCCATCCTAAGCCCCCATGTAATTGTTAGAACTCGGACTGGTCCCTATCACTTGGGCACCGGTCACGTGACTAGTCTTGTGCCAGTTCCATTTCCTGTAGGCTATGTATGTGTGTATGCACATATGTAAAAGAAAAATCAATCTTCTCAAATGATTGTTCCGAGTATTTGAGGAAACAAATACTTACATACATATATACACATTTATTCACTGTTCACATTGCCACAGTCACGTACATACTCGTATTTCTTAATGTAATTAACGACAACTGGATCATCCCCAATGTGACAACAATCTTGGCTATTATCGTGTGTTGGCAAAAACTTTAAACGAATAGAGACTCTAACTAACGTTCCCTAAGCACAAAATCTTATTCAAAGTATATACATATCTATTAGTAATATGTACTTATCATGTAGTTGTTAATTAAACCATTTCAGTGGGAGTGCTTTTTTTATACATATTAACACTTATGCACATACACAACGAGAAAAAAATTTAAAGGACACTAAAATCGATTATTCAGACTTTGTTGATTGGCTTACGTGGAAGCAATCAAGTAGAAGTTATTTTCTATAAAAATAGTGTGCTGACACATAGCCATCTATCTTTTCTATAAAAAAGTGTGCTCTCACAGAGTCAATCATCTACATATTTTATAAGAACAGTGTTCTGCCACACACACTAAACCATTTGACATATACAACTTTACTCGCCCCAGTCCTTAAAAAATCTAGTTGCAATTCTAGATTCAGTGAGAAGTCGTACTAGGTTCAGCCCGTTGCATTGAGGTACTGCATGAAGTCACCTATGCCAATCTCTGATAGCGCCGTATGCAGGAACTGTCTAGTCTATGACAGCTGCGACAGAACATGTTATTGGGAAAACCTATCGTAGTAGTGTGTGTGCGAATTCTCCACTCCCACCCGCGAGATGCTCTTTTAATTTTTGGTTATTATTTACTCTTAGAGTTTATCGTAGGAGCATGTCCACATTTTCTTTGCGACCCATCTTCATATGTACATATCTTCTGCTTTCTGAAGATAATGTTTGAAGATATTATTTTTATCGATTCCAAATGACATTGCAACTGACACCGGACTCCATTGTGAACCAAGCCCTCAATAGTTTATCCGCCCACTCATTACCGATGAAGTTACCATTCGCAAGAACCCAGATAAGAGTCTATCGCTCTGACGACGTAGTCTGGTTAGCACTTCCTTGACATTGAACAACCAAAATTGAGGGAGTTTCAAGTTATCTTCTGCTTAGCGCAATAAGTGCTGCCTGACTGTCGCCGAAAATTTCGATTTTCCCCGAGCACTTCTTTTGGCGAGCATTCCGCTTGTTTCTCTTATTTCCAGTAGTTCATCTTGAACACATCGGAGGAGATGGTACAATAGCTGCAAACCCAAATCACTTGAGAAAACACCAGACCCATCGCCGCACATCACTCCTGAGCCGCCAGTGTATACTCCACTTACAAAATCATTTATTAGTTCAAAGTCCATGTAATCTAAGGCATAATTTAGTTCTTAGTTTTGCTTTATTTTTGCAAATGAACCGGACAACAACTGCAAATATTCTTATGATTATATTATCTCTGTGTGCATATGAGGAGCCGCAGAACAAAAGGTGCTTTTTCGTATTTCTCAGAATCAAGTTAGCATTATTATTTTTTTTTTACAAAGTAAATGGGTTCTAAAAAATGTATGCTTAACAAAAGGTGCTTTTTTAATATATTAGATCAGGTTGAACCATATTCAGTCAAAATTTTATCGTCATATATGTGTATTCGCATTACACAATGTACTTTTTCCTTCTATTAACAAAATGTGTTTTTTTACTTTTCTTCCTTAACAAAAGGTGCTTTTTGCTTTCTTTTTTTACAAAAGGTGCTTTTTGCTTTCTTTTTTTACAAAAGGTGATTTTTCCGAAATAAAATTGGAATTATATCAAACATCCTTCACATTTAATGGGGTGACTTGTGACAGTTAGACGCATCTGTAGATAATTAAAAAAACTTGTTATCATTTCTAGGTTCTTGCAGTTTTTTAAAGGGGCGAAAAAAATAAGTATCGATTTCCCAAAAATTTGCAATGAGCCAAAAAGCACCTTTTGTTCTGCGGCTCCTCATATGAAGAATGCACTGAAATCTTATTTACATATCTACATATCGCGCATTTACTTGAACAAAATCATAATTCCAAAAATTTAGAATCAATCTTCATATAGTTATTCACATTATGCCAATATTTCATAGAACTATCTTGTTTATTATTAAAAAATAAATAAAATTTGTATTTTTTGTATGTAAATTGAAAACTTTAAACACGTTTTCTGTAATTCCGGCCATACACTACACAAGCTCAGTGCTCAAGTCTGGCACTGCGTAAACTAAGCTTTTGACACACACTATACAAGTAAACTGTGCATTTTTATTTTAATTCTCTATAATACTGGTGATTATTTGTATAATTCTATGAACTCTGTCCGTAGTATTTGTTCTGCGCTCAAATCACGCAACAACTGAGCGCTTGCAACATACACTAAACAAGTTCACTGTACAGTTTTCAAACTTGAGCAAATATCAAAAACAGTTTGATATTTACTCAGATCACTACGTAAGTAGCACAACCACCCCTATACACTACGCAAACGCACTGTACAGAGCCAGACTTGTGCAGTGAACTTGTGTAGTCTATGGTCGGCATAAAACAAGTTTTATTTTGTGTTATGACGTTGTTCAAGTAAATCAGCTATATGTATGTATGTATGTATGTCTATACATATCTATATTTTTTCTAATAAATAGCAAAAGTATTTAATAATGATTCTTGAAGTTGGACTAAGAATAAATTGCTTCTAAGCAAACTCCCACAACATCAAATCTTGGCTTACTAACGAAAAATTTGTTTTTAATCAAATTTAAAACGCAACTTCACATTCGCAAGGTCTGTAAGATTTATTTTTACAAGCGCCAATAAATCTAATGCTTTACACGCAATGCCTCAGTGTGCGAACCACTACATACACCCATACAACCACACACATACACACATAAATTTTCTTAAAAATGGAAAATTTTCATGGCAAATCTTACGGCAGGACATTTGATTTATATTAGCATCTTTAAAATGATGTTGAAGACAATTAAAAAATTGTGTATGTCTGTTGGAACAAGAAAGAATAGCAATGCATATACATACATACATAATTTAAATTTTAATTGCCATAATACACCGAGTCCTTTATTTACAAGGCTTTTTCATAATAACAAAATTTCATTGCAGGCTTTTTGCATTATGCATGCGAACAAATGTTTGTATTTATATTTGTGCAATAAGCATTTTTTTAAATATTAGCGTAAGTCGCTCTTCGCTGTGTATCTGCAATTTTAGGATATGTGCAACAACTTTCTGCTACAAAGCGTGGGTGTTGTTTATAAACGTTTAACAAATTCATTGTAAGTCCTAGTTTACACTATGCAATTCTTATTGCTAAGCTGATTAGTTTGTTAGGAGAGAGAGAGAGAGAGAGATGAAATGTTTCTTTTCCCCTCGTCACTCTCTCTCTCTCTCCTAACAAACTAATCAGCTTAGCAATAAGACTTGCATAGTGTAAAGTAGGACTAACAAAGTACTTTTGAAATATTAAAATACACAATGAGGCGGCTGTTACATTAAAGAGGCGGTAATGAGAAGAACTACTTATTTACGTACTTCTGGGTTCAGCACTTTATTCTAAACTTGTTTGCTTAATTTCTATTTCTTCTTTTGTATCTTTTTCTTTATTTTACACAATTCGTTCTATATTTAACGTGTAAAAACAGTAGATTAATTAAAAAAAAGATAAGAAATTTTATATTTGTACGTCATTAAAACAATTCGGCACACACCTTCTGTGAATCAAAGACATCAAAACGTTTAAATATTTCAAACCCACAGAAATTGTTTTTATGTGTTGAATACTTTTACAAAAAAATAAGAAAGAAAATATAAAAATTATCGTATTAAAGTAAACCCTCTAAGCAAACATTCATTACGTGCTCGTAGATGCGAAAAAAAATCGTATTTACCCAACTCTTGAAAAGTACACGTTTTAGAAATCCACAAATGCAAAGTTTAAATTTGTATTGAACAGAAAAAAAATACTTTTATTTTCACCATATTAGATTAAAGAAAATGAAATACCACACAACTACTGAAACTAAAGAAGGCGAGTGCTTAGTTGACAAAAATATCTATTGAGTTCTTTATTAAACAAGAAAGCAAACTAAAAGTTATAAGAACATTAAAAACAAATTCCCCTAACGTGAACACGTTTAGCCTCATTATATTCCATGTTTTTAATACTTGTGCTCTCATTAAGATGGAGGGAGGGAAATTTATAGTGCTATTGTCACAATTGTTTAATAAATATTCAATATATAAAAAATATAAAGCAAGACGCCTTTCGCTTACGCAAAGCTTACTTTGCTAAGTCTTGAGTTTATAGCAGAGAAGGAAAAAAGGGAATAGGAGCTATTTATCCTTCTCTCCTACAAACTGAGGACTGCAAAGTAAAAGGGAACTAAATAGAGCTCTATCTTTTAGGAAACATTGCCGTCGCCTTTGAGTTTAAAAAGATATAAAAAAGTTCACGAAAAATAAGCTTGTTTGGTCTGCAGACCCGACCTGATTACAAAATGATGTAAGCAAGAAAACTAAAAAGAACTTCTGAGCAGCAAGATGCCAAAAATTACCACATGGGGCTATGAAATTATTTCAAACTAGCGGACCCGGCGAACTTCACCTCGTCCCAATTTTAAGCCTTCAGACAAACTTTTGAGTAATAATACAACACAAATATTTAAATTTTCAATGTGATTTATTCGAATGGAATAAGTACAGAGCGATTTGATGAACAATGTTTTTCGATTTGTTTTCCGTCGCAAAAACAAATAACGAAGACGGTTTCCCAACACGCGACCATGCAACGTACAGCTGACCGTGCGAAAAACAGGGAAATTCAAGATTAATCCCACATACTTCTAGTGATTGGCCTTGCGATTTATTGATTTTCATCGCAAATGCCAATCGAACGGGGAACTGAATCCGCTTGAATTGGAATGGAAGGTCAGTTGGAATAATGGGAATTCGTGGGATAAGGACTTCCTCTCCTTTGAATTTGCCCTTGATGATTGTCGCCTGAATCACATTGTTCATTAGCTTTTTGACGGACAACCGGATACCGTTGCACAATTTTGGAGGATTGAGATTCCGCAACATGATTATGATCGATCCCACATTCAGCTGTAAACTTTGCGGCGGAGTTCCTGGTACATCAAGCGAGTTCAAAAATTCAGTCGGGTAGTTAGTCGCTTCATTTTCGTAGGTCACGCACTCAAAAGACTTGTACGTATGCAGTTGTTCTGCGTTTTGACTTTGAATAATTTAGTTTAAGCAATCAACGTCCTTATTATTCGCTACTATTATTGCCCGTTCACCAATCCAATCGAGATTTTTGTAATGTTGTGCAATGTCGGGGAACACTTTGCTGATTACATCCTCCTTGGATGATGTGAATTCACAAACATTTTCAGGGAACGATATCAATCCAGTCGAAACATCAACAGAAATTTGGCCGTTGCCAAGCTCCAGCAGTTGTCTCCAGAAGCTGATGGGTCCTTCTGCAACGCGATTCTCATGTTTGTGGTCAATTGTAACTTCTGGACATGTCGCCACAAACATCACGATTTCAGGCACGCGTTAAGTTCATCCGCAGCAGAATATTTCGGGATGACGGGAAGTGTTTGAGAAAAATCTCTGGAGAGCACTTACAAAGCCCCACCAAATCGTCTTAAATCACCTCGTAAGTCCTTCGTTGTTCGGTCAACTGCCTCCAAAGCTCGTTTATGTGCCATCTTGCTTTCATCCCAAATGATGATTTTGCATTCGCGCATCAATTTGCCTGTCGCCGAATTCTTGGTTATTGGGCACGTTGGCTTGTCAATTGTAAGAAGATTCATCAGCAGCTTCAAAGCCGAATGTGTAGTTCAACCGCCTTCCAACAATATGGCAGCAACTCCAGAAGATGCAACAGCCAATGCAATTTGTGATCTTGACCAAATTGTTGCCAGAATGGACGAAATGACGAATGTCTTGCCTGTCCCACCGGGAGCATCGAGAAAGTAAATGCCGCCCGTTCCATCGTCAACAACCTTCATCAGCAAATCGTGCACGTTCTTCTGCTCGGCATATAATCGAGCTCAAAACGTTTTTTATTCCAATGATTTCCACAATTATCATCAAATATTGTGATAAGAAAAGAGGCCCGATGAATAAAAAACTTAGGGAAATAAAAAATTAAGCTTCTTCACATTTTTCCGTGCCTTACGCTAAGAATTTTCTATTTTTTCATTTGAAAAGCCATTAAGGAATAATTCTACACAAAATTCCATACAAAAAATCTATTTGCGATTTTGTTGATAAATATTGCACTGAATTTGAATTGATTGTAATGCTTTTTTTACGACTATCCGGAATCAGTTTAACAATACACAAAACTCGTATAAATTGCAGCAAGAAAAATAGCACATTTACTGTAGAAAATTACAATGCCAAAATGACATCTGTCAGATTGCGCAAAGTCTAAGTCAACGTATAACGCCATCTATCGGATTTTGGCTGAGAACTTTCTATTTTTTCATTAAGAAAGGCATTAAGGAATAATTGCACACAAAATTTCATACAAAAAATCAATTTTCGATTTTTCCAATTTTTCGCATTTCGAATTTTCCGCAATTTTCCATGTTTTACACCAAGAACTTTCTATTTTTTCATTTGGAAATTCACACAAAATTTCGTACAAAAAAATCAATTTTCGATTTTTCCAATTTTCCGACTTTTCCGGAGGGATTTTCCAAAATTTTCTTCCGTAAAAACCTTCTCCTCAAAAATACGAACAACTGACAAAAAATTTTACAGAAATCGGCCCAGCCGTTCTCATTTTATGAATTACTATAAATTTTTTACGCCATTTTTATATATGTGACGCGCAAAATAGAAAGGGACCTAAAGGGACCATTTTAAAGATTTAAATGCGTTTATCTTTGGTGTACCATCACTGAGCGTGTTGGTATTGGTCTCATTTGAAAGCGAAACATCTCATGACGTCAGGAACGTGTTGGTCAACCTCGAAAACGCGCGTAGGTCGTCCCTACCTCTTGTTTTGTGTAGTTGGTTTTTACTGTTTTCTACCTAGCGCGCTGTTTCCATGAGTTTGATATCAATTTTGCTCGCGTTTTTTCGAATCCAGGTTTAATTTCTGAAATTATTAATTGCGAACTATAACAAATACTCATTTGTAACTCTTTTAAATCGTGAATATCACTCTGTTAGTACGAACATAACCTTAGAATCGTCGACTTCAATTTCATAAAATGCGCATATATCTGGGAGGGAACACTTTTGGGGCATGGGATCGGTCTCATTCGATGCTCAGATGTTGTCCACATCAAAAAAAAAAAAGTGAAAATTGATTTTTTTTACCCTTAGGTCCCTTTCTCTATGCGCTGTCACATATGTATATAGATATGAAAAGAACTTAATGAAGTGTGGTCGAGTGTGTTGGCGTTCGAAAGAAGAGTTCTAAGTAGAGATGGGCGTGTGACGTGATGACTCAACGGTTTGCAGAACATGGTCGAATGTGATTTTAGGTGTAAAATACTCGCATGTAGATATGCATGAATTTTCAGCAAAGAAAAAATTTTATATTTTGTATCATAAAACACGCAACACCAGTAAACTTGTTGAAAGTGTATGAGTATCTTAAGCTTAAAGTTCTGAAATTAAATAAAAATATGTACATGGATATCTAAGTGACTACAAAAAAAATAATTGTTTGCTTGCGTGTTGCGTATGTGCTGGACATGAAAAAATTCGACATGCGTCCATCTCTAGTTCAAAGTGATATGACTCTTCAATAATTTTTCCAAATGATGCGTTTGTGCTTGCGATTCAAAAAATCATTAAGACATTTATTAGACCGTTTGTGGTTTGTTTTACTCAATTTTCTTCATTCACGTACTCAAGATGCCAATGCATACGGACCAATAAAACGGTTTGTGCGCAGTAATAAATACAAGCGTGTTGGTGCTTAACTCCTTAGGACGTGGACATGAAAAAATTAAAACCTTAAAAATAAAATAATTGTATACTTCAAAACATAAAAATATTTAGTTGCTTGATTTATGATGATACTGCAAAGGGAGGCAAGAAATTAATTTATAATCAATAAAAAAAATTGTAGGTTGGTGCTTTTCATACATGCACATGTATTAAAAACTTAAACAATCACTTTTAATTGCTGTAAAGGAAAGGCAATGGCAGCAACTCAAATAGAAAGAGATTAAAACCGGATTTTATTTTCTAAAGTCCTTAAACGGCAAGCAATTCGCCAAACAAAGCGAATAATAAGACAATAAAATGAGCAAGTTTTCTTCTTATATTGTTTTTTCTTACTTGTTTTTACTTGTGTGTACGGGATGGGCTGCACGTGTAGATATCGCACGTGAATTAAATGAAGAGCTGCTTCACTTGTTGTAAAGTAAAGAAAGCAGCAGAATGTTTGTTGTAAGAAGAAAAAGAATGTTTTTATAAGCTTTTCCAGATACTATTGAATAATTTTTAAGTTAAAAGAAAATAAAAATAACTTCAGATCACACATACCATTAGTTGCATAATGCATACATACATACTAGAGACCTGCGTAAATAGTCTTGAAATGTAAATATTTACGTCTTGTTTTTTAAATGTATTCTCGTGGCTGTATTATATTAGACCAATAATAAATGCTGTCGTATTATAAGCAAAGCACGATAGATGCATTGGTGTACGTGTATACGAGTGCTAACAAGCAATGTCGTGAAGACTTCTTGTTATGAACAAACAATCAACAGAAGTAGTGTTGATGTGTGTATGCTTATTATTTTACATATTGTACGTTTGAGTGTGTGTGTAATATGTAGGAGGTAAGCTCCCTGTCGGAGAATGTGTGGTTGACTACAAAAATAGTTAACTTATAGTTAGCTTTTCTTAGACTGACTAAAAGCCAGCTGCAAAGTCATCCAGAACAAACCCAAAATTAATTCTTAAGTTGAGTACGTAATCGAATTTGAGGAGAGCCAACAAATTTATTCTCAGCTCCTTTAAAACTCATTTCAGTTTTATATTAACATTTTGCTGTTGTTATTTTAGATGGCAGCTTAGCCGAGTGGTAGCGCGTTGGATGTGCGCATAAAAATAAAAGAGCATACACACAACGTGTCTGTGTTGATGTACATGCATGACGCTTGTATACGCGCTCATGCGTAGAAAGAAGCAAGCATCACAAATTTATCAGTCACGAAGTATTTTTTTTCTTTACTCCTATACCTGCAATAACTGAAACAAATTATTGCAAACAATGTTGTTTACCCGTTTGTTTTAGAAGATTTCTCTGTAGTAAAGCATTTGAAAAATCCCTCATGTCTTGAAAGTTCTTATAAATGATCTTGTGCAGGACTTTAATACGTACATACATACACTCGGATTTACCCTGCAAACATTTGGAAGATTGCTCTTTCTGCCATTGCAATGAATAAAAAGTAAGTTTTTCGATATTACTAAATATAATATAACAGGTAGTTGTCAAATAGTTAATTTATAGCTCGATTATGGATAGCAAACGAACTTCAGTTGCGTTGCCAGTTGAAGAAGTGTTATTACGTATGACAACTGACGACCAACAGATATTGATTTTAGTTGCCAAATTGCAATAATATTAGCAACCAAACAATTTTAATTGTTGCATATTTTTTAAACCAAAAAGTTTATCAAACTAAAAAAATTAAAATTAAAGTTGAATAAAAAATAAGCTACTCCTTTTTTGGGAAAACGAAAATATCCTAGCAAAAAATTTCAAAAAAGGTAATCGGGTTTGGAATTAAGCATTTTTGGTGGAAGCTGTTCCTTACTGAATTAATTACCAACTAAATGATTTTAACAAGGCGTGAGACTAAAATAATCGATTCTTGAGAAGTACTTACTTTTTTTATTTGGCAACTTGTTCACGTAATCTATTTAATCTAAAAAAAATTATTCTCCTCATTTATGAACTTGTTCATAATTTTTTTTAAATTTTAGGTAATGTGATTTGTAAGCGAGTAATGAAATTTGGTAATCAGAAAAGTAAGTCATTATATGGCTGATGGTAATGTGTAATTTTTTGCTGGGATGCTTTAAAGGGATATGTTGGTTTGCAGTTAATTTACACAAACAGTGACAATTTCGATAGAAAATGTTTGCATTGTAATAATATGTAATCTCGAATAAGTTATATATGGATTCGACAGCTTGAAGCAAAACTAGTTACACGTTCCAGGTCTTAAAATGTATTATGTTTTTATTATTAAAATTTGTAGAAACTGATATTAGTTTGTAATTGTACAAAAAAAAATCATATATGTAGTATATAGAGGCAAAAAGTACACTAGCAAACATTTTACTAAAGGACAATATTCTCAACAACATTTGTAAGCCAAGTATGTGCCTGGGAGCCACTGTTCAACCTTTCACTTGCAAATAACTTCAAATAGACAAAAAAAATTTATGTGACATCCAATTTAACAGTTTACTCTTTTAAACCGTCTTAAGCTTGACTTGACGAAACGCGATATATCTTTGGGGGCTAATTCCCGCATTCGATTACGAACGAGTTATTACTCGAACGTGCTTTTTTTAATTTTTTGGATTCTGTTATTCGATAGCGAGCAAATATTCGAGATCATAAATGAACCCACTAGGGGACCAGTTAACTATCTAGCAAATTAAATATAGTTTCATCATTATTACTTGCTGAAGCACTAAAATGTTATAATGAATAGTGAACAACATGTGTTCTAAAATTCCATCATCAGAAATAACTATTTTTTTCTAGATAGGCTGACTTCCTAAACGTATGTTTGCACTTAATCAACAAGAGGGTATTAACTCAAAATTTTAAAATGTTCAGTACACCGATGGAAATCATGGTACAATTGTACTTTTTATGGTACATTTTTGACCTCGTTGATACCGTGGTACTACCGCGAGTTACTTGGTACAATTTAAAAATGCCAATGTTTCACTATATCGTCGGTTTGTTTCTAGCTTGCGGCACATTATATACAAAATACATTATGTCTGCAGCAAACCAGAAACCAACCGATGATATGGTAACATTAATTTTGCCTATGTTGTCTTTAATTTTTTTGTGTGTGTTTTATTTAGAATAACCGATCTCTAAAAAGTCTAATCTACGAATGTACCCTTATGAATGTAATATTTATTTTAATTATTATTTTTCGAACTGTATTTTGTTTCTATATTCTTATGAATAGAACAGGCTAATGTTCGTAACGCTTTTTAAGCCAAATTACATGTGATAATTATTAATGAACAAATAACATCAAAGTTAGTTGTAAATATTCTGACAACAACACATAGTTGAACGGAACAGCCAGCCGTTTTCGAAGGCCACTAAACCTTCCTCATCAGCGTTCTTCTGTGTTTTGGTCCACTGTGTGTGGTGTCAGTTGATGTAGATGTCTGCCTTATATACGAAGCGTTATTGCAAATGGAATATGTGAATTGGTTTGATTCATTGCATTTTTCAATTTGCTCATGTGTTTTTGTAATGAAGGCTCAAAGTTACCATCTCTATATTTACAACAGTCTTACCATTGTAATATGTATTATTTTTTTATGTTATTTTAAATTTTTTATACTGAATTTTTATACACATTTTTGTTAAGTTTCTGTTTTTCACTGTTTACTTCTGAATTTTTACACATTTTTTTACGTTTCCGCTCTTATTAATAAATATTAAAAAAATGGTACCGTCATGGTTCAAAAAGTACATTTTGTTTTCACAGTTGGTGCAAAATCCAAGAAGTCATTTTCCTTCCCTGGTTCAGTAGATATGAAAAACTGTTTGTGGTTACATTAACAATTTGATTATTTTAAACTTAAATATAGAATCAAATCAAAATAATAGCTTTTTATATACTTTTTTATTAACTCAAAATAATACCTTTTTGGTGATATCGAGGTGAAAGAGTAATTGGAACACGTTGAAATTTTTACCGTAGATAAATAAATATTGATGTTGTTAGTAGTTTTTTGCAAAAAGTGATCATTTAAAAATTTTGAGTTAATAACCTCTTGTTGATTAAGTGCGATATATATGAACACGAAGTTACTTTTGTATTATTTTCTATACTTTCTGGATACTATTCCTTCAAGGATTGTATTTACGGACTAGTTGCCAGGTATTACTGCAAAACCATATCCGTTTAGGAAGTTTGTCATACAATTAAACATATGCATACATAAGTATGTATGTATCATACGAACACACGTTTATAAGTTTGTACACGTACACATGCATACATAAGCAGGCATGAACAGTTTAGACAGAAAGTAATGTTGCCTGTAATTACTTGAAACTGCCAAACGTTTAAAGGAAATTGTTTCCCTTTCCTTTGCTCTCTCTCTCACTCTCTCTCTCTCTCTCTCTGTCTATCTCTTTGAGACTCCTCTTGTTCAGCGTGACCGTTTGACCGACTAAAGTGGCAAATTGCCACTTTTTCGACTGCCTTGCCACTTGTTTCCTCTTTTTTTAGAGTGAATTATATAATAATACATTAAAAATAAAAAATTTAGTGTAGCTTTCACGTCTTTTTTTAATTTTGCCCCTTTTATTTGATAAATCCCCTATTTGGTGCAACTTTTTGAAAAATGTCATCGGCCACCCTGCTCTTGTTGGAGAAGAAAGTTTTTGTCCGTAAGCCTGCCACATTATTTGGATTATAGTTTTAGAGAAAGAGTATTTTTCAAGGTAAGCTTTGGGACGTAATGAGAATACACATTTTGCCTGCTAATGATGGCAAAACTTTATTTTAATTCCTTTTCGTAAAAGTTTTTCAAGCATTTCTACTTCTATCAAAATACGTATGTATGTATGTACTCCTATGAATGTACACACAGATGTTCATTCCCAAGGGTGGGGGCTGATGAGTAAGTACATTCCCATATACAGACGTACATTTGTAGTATCTCCAATATTAGATGTTTGTTTTTGCCTTTGTGTAACGCGTATAATTGCAAAGACATGTGTTTGTTCACTTTGGTTGCCTGTTTTTGCTGATTCTCGTTTGTGTTTAAGACACAAATAACGATTTATTCGACTTTTATATGTATGTATGTATGTATGTATGTATGTATGTGAGTTTGTTAAGCTTAAAGAAATGTTAACTCAAATCGAAACCGCTAAAAGCATTTAATACCTAGAAAGAAAACTCTATGAAAAGCAGATGCAAATGTTTTTCTATTAAACAAACAGCATTTTCCTGTCTTAGTATTAAGTTTGCCAGATAATCTCCAATTAAATTAATAGCATAAAAATGTCTAAACCGTATTTAATTAAATATTTTTGTTAGGAATAAATCTTATAAATCTTACATATTTACCAATTCCCAAAGTAATTTCTTTTTTGTTTTTAACCGACTTCAAAAAAAGAAGGAGGTTAACAATTCGTCTCTATTTTTTTTTTTTAGGTGTGTAGGTCCATAACTCGGTGCATTTTAGACCGATTGTAAAAATTTTTTTGTTGTCTGAGAGGGTATAGCTTCCCATTGGTCCCATTTGAAAAAAGTGGGCGAAGTCACGCCCACAATTTTTTAAATTTGATTTAATGATCTTCTTCTTATTTGATTGCTGCGAAACCTAGCAAACATCTTTGGTTCTTGTAATTAAAAAATTTTTAAGTTGAAAAAATGGGCGGAGCTACGCCCATTAAAATGTATTATAACATTACACGTGGTTCTACTTAACCGATTTTTACGAAACTTAGCACACACCTTAAACTCTAAAACAGACACAATTTTCTTTTAAAAAAGTGGGCGGGGCACGCCTATTAAATTTTAGTTTAATATTTCATGTGCTTGTATTTCACCAATATTGACGAAACTTGGCACACACCCTAAACTTTAATAAAGGCACAAAATTGCGTTCAAAAAAGTGGGCGGGGCACGCCTATTAAATTTTAGTATAATATTTCATGTGCTTGTATTTAACCAATATTGACGAAACTTGGCACACACCTTGAACTCTTAAAAATACACAATCTTGTTTTAAAAAAGTAGGCGTAGCCACGCCCAATAAAATTTATTACTATATTTCACGTGTTTTTACTTTATAGATTTTTACAAAACTGGACCATATTTCTAAATAAGCACTAAAAAGCTACAAATAAAACTTAAAAAAAAAAATTAAACCGACTTCAAAAATAAGCACTAAAAAGCTACAAATAATATAGATCTAGTTAAATAAAAGATTTTTATATATGTTACCTACAGTGCCGTTTGAAGTTGGTGCCAGTAATACTGGTACTAAACACATAGGAATATGACCGGTAAAAAACTGCAAGTAATTTTTATGTACATATGTATGTTGCTGGCACCAACTTCAAACGGCACTGTAGGTAACATATTTTTATTTAACTAGATCTATATTATTTGTAGCTTTTTAGTGCTTATTTTTGAAGTCGGTTTAATTTTTTTTTTTAAGTTTTATTTTTTCATATTTCATTTGTCGTATTGTTTTCACTTGAAATATGTATGTATGTATCTTATTTTTTATAGTTATTTATAAAAGAAGATACAGATACATATGTACATAGTTTTAAATGTTTGTGTAGTCAACATTAAGGCTTCAGTAAGTGAGCCAATTTGATTCCAAACAATTAATGTGATTATCTAAAGAAGAGAAGAAAAATTAAAATAGAGTTTTAGCATGTGGTGGATCAGCAATTCTAATTAAATCAAGACTCAAGCACTATGTCCTTGACAACATTTGTGAGGAACATCTACAAGCAACGAATATTTGTGACGAAAATTTTTGCACCAATTTTGTGATATCATCAATTGCTCCCCTGCCAAATTCGCAATTACTGAGGATCAATACGAGGATTTCTACAAATCTCTTGGCCCTTGTTTCTTAGCAGCTGGCGACCATAATGCTAAACATACATTCTGGGGTTCGCGTCTTATCACAACCAGAGGTCGAGCGTTGTTCAACTCAATTTCCAAAATGGGATTGGACGTCATTTCGTGTGGGGAGCCCACTTAATGGCCTACTGACATACATAAAACTCCGGATATTATAGATTTTTGGCGTCATGAAAAATATTTCTAGGGAATTAATTCAAGTTGAAGCTTCCCTAGATCTCTCGTCCGATCACTCTC
The DNA here is from genome assembly GCA_944452675.1 of Tachina lurida. NCBI lineage: Eukaryota > Metazoa > Arthropoda > Insecta > Diptera > Tachinidae > Tachina > Tachina lurida. Next base: position 2,097,320 of record OX101752.1, read on the forward strand.
CTGCGATTGTTACAATATGTAACCCACTGAGAAGTGCTCTACCTCACTTATATGTGAAGATGGTCAGTCGTGTTAATTGGCTTGGATTCAAAAAATATCTTAGTAGTCATTGCACGGAAAACATTATGCTAAGCACACCCAAAGATATTGAAGCTAACATTGCCAACCTTAACGAAATGATGTCACAGGGTGCTAAACATGCTACTAGCTCCCATCCGCAGACTGGGCTTAATAGAATTTATTCTACGGATATTAAACGTCTCGTACGTGAAAAAAGAAGAGCTAGAAGGGAATGGCAGCAGCATAGATCACCTCAACATAAAACTAGATTTAAAGAGTGCACTAAAAGACTCCAAGAGTTGTTTGCATTTGAAAAAACTGCATCTCTTAAAAATTATCTGGAAGGTCTTGATGTCACACCAGCATTGAATTACTTCTTGTGGCGCGCTGCTAGAAAGCTTAAAACCCCCGTTGAGTTTAAACCACCTCTGCGCACATCTACCGGAGGTTGGGTAAGAAGCGATACTAAAAAAGGTAATGTATTTGCTCATCATTTAAAATACGTATTTATCCCAAACACATGTACCGGTATTGGTAATTTGTCCAGTGTAGTTGCTCTACCCCCACGACCCATAAAGTTTAAGATGCGCGATGTACAAAAACTAATTCCTGAACTTAATCCGAAGAAAGATCCAGGTATTGATGGAATTAGTAACAAGATGCTGATGAACTTGCCTCATATTGCAATAAGAATCCTGCCATTTATTTTTAATGGCATTTCACGAATGCAGTATTTTCCACATAACTGGAAAATTGCCAAGATCAAAATCATTCCGAAGCCGGGCAAAGATCTTATCATATAGGCCTATAAGCTTGCTATCAACAATCTCAAAGCTTTTCGAAAAGCTGCTCATGACTAAATTGTCCACAATTTTAGCTGATAATGGGCTTAGAAGTCAGCATAGCACTATTGAGCAAACGCATAGATTGGTTCAAGTTATAAGGAGGACATTTGAAGAAAAGAAGTATTGTTCTGCCCTTTTTATTGATGTTTCTCAGGCATTTGATAAAGTATGGCACGAAAGCCTATTTTTAAAATTGAAGACATATCTGCCAATAAATATAGAAAAACTTTTGGAAAGTTATATTGTTGATAGGAAGTTCACTGTTGTGCAAGGAGACTTCATGAGTGTGTCCAAATCTATATCTTCCGGTGTACCACAAGGTAGTATTCTGGGGCCAGTGTTGTATTATAATATATACTTGTGATATGTCTGTGAGCAATAATATACACAACTCTACATCTGCCGATGATACAGCCTGTATGAGTATGCACGAAAGCCCTTATGAGGCATCCCGCAATCTCCAGGAACGTATTACTCAGATGGAAACTTATGGAACATGGTTGAACTTATGGAGAATTAAAGTAAATGAACAAAAGTGTGTTCATATAACGTTTACCCTAAAAAAAGATACCTGTTCCTCCATTCGAATCAACAATCAAAATATTCCTCAACTTTCTCAAGTGAAATAAATACCTTGGCATACACCTTGATCGAAGGCTTACATGGAAACGTCATATTGACTCTAAGCTAACTCAAATGAAACTTAAGTTAACTCAAATACATTGGTTGATTGGCAGAAACTCAACACTCAGTCTAGACTGCAAACTTTTGACATACAAGTCGCTTTTGAAGCCAATATGGTGCTACGGAATTCAGCTATGGGGCACTGCTTCAGCTTCAAATGTAGAGAGAATCCAATGACGGCAAAATAAAATTTTACTGTTAATAACATCGGCTCCATGGTACATCAAAAGCTCAAATATACATCGTGATTTCAATATGCCACTAGTGACTGAAGAAATTGCAAAATATGCAGGCAAATCCTAATCCGCTTGCTCGTAATATCTTGAACTTTACTGGACACATCCGCTTAAAAAAGAGGGACACAATGGCTCTAATACTCAGCACGCCAAATGATACTTCTTGAAAATAATTATTGTGCTTAATACGAAATTTATGATTATTAATTACTATCACTAAGTTTATGTCCGATACTGGTCGGGCCTAATAATTATATTTAGATTTAAGATTAAGATTTTAGTTTTTTTAGAAATCACTTGTAAAGATGAATATAATTAATGAAAAAATTTAAAAATGTGATATAAACAGATAATATATATGTATAATATTTGAAATTTAAAAAATGTTCAATATCAAAGGTACAAAATTACAAAAATAATTTTCATAGAGGCAACACTGCACAGTGAACATCGTACAAAGTACCAGAGAGTCGAAATACATCGCCAGATGATCAGGTTGAAGGAAAAGTTGCATAACCATGCGTAAAACACGGAAAAACGAAGCGCTTATTTTAAACGCGTTTTTCTCAATAACTTCTTTTCGGCGCAGAGGTCCCTTTTTGTGGAGCAGGTCACATATGTGTAAAAAAAATGTCGTGGTCATCAAAATAATTATTTGTACATGAGGTGATTTCTTCGTTGAACTGAAATCTCTGAAGGAGCAACTCGTACCCATATTCATATTCTATAAAGCGACTGTTTTGAATGCTGTTTGGTCTCTGGTTTGTTGTGGTCTATCCACGTTTTGTCCACGGTTGCGTTAGGTCTCAACAACTTGTCTACTTTGCGGTTAAACAACGTGGAATTTGAGGTTAGTGTATGTGAAAAATGTGGCTCTCTTAAATGAAAAAATTCGGCGCCACCTGTTGTAACAATTTTATACTATGTGTTTATGTGTTTAGTTTACATTATGCAGGTAGTTTTTTTAAGAAACGGCCTTCTAATAAAATATTTAATAGCTCAGTATGTCCCCGCCCAGACTTGCAATTTTTGTTGCAGCAATCCACATACATATATATGTCCCAAAGCTACTGAAATAAAATATACATTATTTTCTTTCTAAATCCGCTTATAAATTTAAAATCGATTGATATTTCACTTATTTAGAGGTTGATAAGAGCATACGAGTACGAAAACCCGGGTTTTTACCCGTAACTCAAGATTTGGGGTTTGTTAGAAAAATTCCTAAAACGGATTGTTATCACACAGTGTTATTTCAGCCAAATCTATAAAAACATTCTTTGGTATAAATTTTATGAAATATAGGCAAGCGGTTCAAGGCCAAAGAAGAGCTCTAGCGTCACCGTAGCTGTTTCTTAAGTGTGATCAGGCTTATGTGTGCTGTTTGGACTTAAAGAGTTTAGCGTCTCCCTCGCACTTGTTAATAAAAACATTTCTAATAACAATATATAGTTATAGGAAGTTCGCAGCACCTGACTCTTTCAAGTCAGGGTAATTTTTAGTTCTTATTAGAACACATAATACAAAACAAATTATAAAAACTCCATTGCTCCAGCAATTCATTAAAATATACATTTCAAAAGCAAAAGTTTTTGCTTCTTCGACTGTTACTGTTTGCGACTTCCAAAATCATATAAAGTGCTTCTGCTTTTACTTGCGATACCAACCAAAAGCAAAAACAAATCAAATTCAAACTATTCAAATTGTCGAATGCTGAAAGTACTGGTCATAAATCATTTTGTGATTTTGCTTTGACTGAAACTGTAGTATTTTTCAAAAGCGAAAGCAGAAAGAAAATTAAATGTTCCAAACCACTCATCCGATTCCGAAAATGGTCTTAGGATTATATAGAATGGAACTTACGGAATGAAATATATATATGTGGTAAAATATTTATTTATCATACAAAGGCAGGCAACCAATATGAAGATATTAGAAAGAGGAGGAGCAGTGGCACTTCTCTAAATGCTTGTACAAAAAAATTTAGTTTGGGAGACTGAAAATAACACAAAAACTCCATTACTTGCAACTGCTCTTACATTGTTTTTCACTGAAATACTCACCACATACTCGTACATATAATGAACCAATAAGATAAAGACGTATTTTTTTTTTTTACTTTTAATTTGAAGCATATATAAATGCTCAACTATTTGTTGAAAATCGTTTAAGTTTTATTCATTGTGCACTCTGTATATTTATGAATGTGTGTTTGTGTGTCGTACAAATAAACACTTAATAGTATAATAACTCTATGTTAAAAAGATACAATTTCCTTTTTTGCTAAAAGTCTATCGTTGTTAATAGTGTTTGTTAATTATTACTGGTTCAAATGCCTTCTGTGGAAGTTCTTATATAACTAATATTTTATTTCTGATTTACTATTTAACTTAATTTAAGGACTTCAATGTCAAATGTTTTGTGCCTGCAAAGCTTTAAATTTCAATTATAAATAAACTGCTCCCTCAGCACCATCATCATGAGCATTTTCGTTATCTTCATTGTAATTCAATGTTATTGTTTCTACTGCTATTATAATCATCACCGTCATCCGTCATCATCACCATCATCATCGCCGCCATCATCACTGTTAAGCATCATTGGTATTGCTATTTTGTAATGAAATGCACGACCGTCTAAGTGGTGTTTAGCGGTTTTAAAGTTAATTAACAATTTGACGAACAATATCTGGCGGCAACATAAAATTGTTTTTCCTTAACGGTATTTCACTCAATTGGCGGTCCACTGGCAAACGTGTATCATAGAGGGAGGGTGATTGACAAATAATAGCAAAAGTGCCAAAGATACAAGACAGCGTGAAAGTCCATAAAAAGAAACGGTCCAAAACCATTGAAACAAACTTCCAATCTTCTATGATCTGGAGGAAAAAACATATAAAAAAATAAAAAAAATAAAAAAATAGACAATAAAATACAATTTGTTCTTAGTGTTTGTGTAAGAATTAAGAACCAAAAAGAAAAAATCGTAAAAAGATTTTTAATTAAGCTTAATGAAAACCACGAAAAACTCATCATTTTATGGCCTGAATTGCACAATTAATTTCACTCTTTTTGCGTTGCTATTTCGCTTTTTCACTCATTAGTTGTCCTGCCAGTTGCCTCCTCCATTAAAACTAATTTGCTTAAGCAGCTACCAACTGCTTTTACAGCTGTTAATATTGAGGTCTCAAACACCAAAAAGATGAAAGGAAAAAGGAAAAAGGCAAAAGAACAAGGAGTTTCCAGTTGAACCTCAGAAACCAATATTCTTTAGATAATCACAATGACTTTTAGTTTTACTCGCAATAGAATTCAATACACAATGATTTAAGATTTATTAAAAAAAGAAAAAAGAAAAACAGGCGCATATTCATAGTCAAATCAAAGTATGCTGTAAAAATTTAAAACCAATATTACCAATTGCAACATACTGATTTTAAACTCTTAAAGTATACTTTTGTTTTGACATTACTTTGAATCGAAAATCAATTAAATTTTTTCTTGTACATATTTCATTTAATCTATTACAGAAACATCAAGATTTCCACAAATCGGATGTAAATTCCCTCAAGGGAATTTTTAAGAATTAAAATTGGCAATTTTGAGTTTGGCTGGTTTTTGCTATTCGTGTTAAGTTGTGGGCTTTGGTGTGTTCTGACATATCGCTCATTAACTCAAAGAACGTCATAACTCAAAAAAATCTAGTTTTCAAGAACACGCGTTTTAAGTTTTTAATTTACACACAACTTAATGGAAAAAGATAGTTTTATTTTTCTCCCAAGAATTGAGTAAACAAGATATTTATACGCAATTTTTACACAACATGAAGAACAATATGAACAATATATAATTCTGCATCATTGTCTCAAAAAATCCATTTTTTGAGTTACGACGTTCTTTGAGTAAATGAGTGATATGTATGTATGTAGTAAATTTGTACAACCAAAATTTTTGTACAACATCGGACTAATCCCAAACCTGATCCACATGGTGAGTTTTAGACCACTCTTCTTGCATAGGTACATTCTGTAACTATTTCATTTCAGTCATGTATCATGGGCCAGGTAGCTCAATGTTATCTGCCAGAATGGCCCAAACGCGAATATACAAATACATTACAACAGATGACCTACCACTCCCATTATTTAACAAATATGTAATATTTTCTTTAAAAGAATTTCTAAATTTAAAAGTACTTTGCTATCAAAAAAATTTCATAACTAGTAGTTGCAGCTGAAATGTGATATGCTGTAAAGGATGCACTATTTAAAAGTTATCAAGAGGGAATACTTAGAGCATTTCACTAAAAAAAATTATTTAATATAAAAGTCTGTGCAAAAATAATTAAATAATTAAAAGATATGAACAAGAAAATGTTGTGGATTTTAATTCAAGAATTGTGGCAAAATAAAACCCATTCTCGTGCTGATATTGAAATAAAAACAATACAAAAACGTACACTAGAGTTTACTATGCATAGTCATGTTTTCAACACAACTCTCGATTGTTTACCAACAGACAGTCTAAACGCGAAATATCTCAGCTTTTATTTTTTTCTTTTTTCCTGTCTCTCCCATAAACTAAGACGTGCTTCTAAAAAAATGATGCATCGAAAACATGACTTATTCCCAGTTTAGTTGATGCAATTTTTCCTTACAGCAAATATTAAGTTGTTGTGGTTAATCCTGCGTTTACACATGCAAGTACCTTGCATGCAAGCTGTGTGTACGTTAAAGTCCTGCACAAGACCATTTATAAGAACTTTCAAGACATGAGGGATTTTTCAAATGCTTTACTACAGCGAAGTCTTCTAAAACAAACGCTAAGCAACACTGTTTGCAAGAATTTGTTTCAGTTATTGCAAGTATAGGTGTAAAGAAGAAAATACTTCGTGACTGCAAAATTTTTTAATGCTTGCTTCTTTCTACCCATGGGCGCGTATACAAACGTCATGAATGTACATACACACACACGTTGTGTGTATGCTCTTCTATTTTTCTGCACACAAACAAACGTTCACATGCATTTACATTAGTTGTGTGCGCTTGCTTAAAAAAAAACCTCCCTTAAACACATAATAGCTTACCATCTACATATTACACACACACTCAAACGTACAACATGGAAAATAACAAGCATACACGTATCAACACTATCTCTGTTGATTGTTTGTTCATAACAAGAAGTCTTCACTCATATACACGTACACCAATGCATCTATCGTGCTTTGCTTATAATACGACAGCATTTATTATTGGTTTAGTATAATGCAGCCACGAGAATACATTTAAAACACAAGACGTATTTACATTTCAAGACAATTTACGCAGGTCTTTAGTGTACGTATTATCAACGAAAATTTCGCACAAATGGCCGACTGTCTTGCAACTTGCATCTTTACCTTTTAGTGCAGAGTTGTTCTTTACATAAAAAAGTTTAATTTTAAGGGAACCAGATAGTATTGAACTTTATTCGCATTGTTTCAATGTTATTTATGTCTAAAAAATTCATTAACTGCTTGATTTATGAATATTTAAGAAAAAATATTAAATTAGCTTTTAAATGTATTTACAATTAGTAAAAAACTCATATAACATTACACTGAAATCCAGTTAATTTGTACTAAAGAACTAATAGGGCAACACTGTTAGCTAACTTTCCATTTACTTGCTACAAGTGAAACAAGTCACTGTCTTGTAAAATCCCTTGGCAGTTCAGTTGGAAGTAGACTGCAAGTGCCGAAAAAAAAAGTTTGATTGTATTGAGTTTTTCGAACTTGCACTTGCACCTGTAAGCCCTAGGTAAGGAAAACGTAATAGAAATATTTAAAAAAAAATTTTGCAAAATTAGTCTCGTTCTCTCGTTAGTTTTGTTTTTTTAAACCGGATGCTGCAGATATACATAAATTAATAAAATAAAAAATTCTTCATTTGAACGCAAACGCAACTTTCAAGAATGAAATGAAAAATTGCTCGCAGAAAACTTTCATCATCTTAACTACGACCTACGAACTGAGTTTTTTTTAGTTTTTTTTTATTTATCATAAATTCTTTTTTTTTTGCGGTTTCGTCTTTTGAGCGGTTATAGATCAAATTGTACTCACATAAATGTACATACATACAGACATACATACATATCTATGGGCATATGTACATTAGACCGTATCACAAAAAAAAGTTCTCCGTACACCAGCAAATATAAAGTATTGTTCCAAGGACATTTCAAAAAAAAATTTTTATTTTTTTTTGCCGAACGTAGGGGTCGCCTTTTTAGTTTTATCGTTATATCTTCCATATTTACAGTCCGATCTTAAAGTTTGATATAGCGAATTTTTTTGTTTCAGGGAGGCCAATATTTTTGCTCTTGGGTCCATTGACCTCAAGTGTACCGTTCTAGTACTTACCTGCCAGATTCATGTACCACATGAACAAAACGCTTGGTGCTTTGAGAATGAGATGGATAAGCTGTGAAAATAATTAGGTTTAGCAAAGAAAACTATGAAATGTGATCGAATTACCAGGTAAGCGCAAGAAAAATATCTTCATTTCATAGTTTTCTTTGCTAAACCTAATTATTTTCACAGCTTATCCATCCCATTCTCAAAACATCGAGCGTTTTGTTCATGTAGTACAACGCATGGGCCACATTTTTTCTAAACTCGAGAGCCGTCAAAAATATAGCCAACTTGAATCACGTCGAGATATGATCGACTAAAATTTCTATTATTTTACTTTGCTTTTTGTTGCTTATTCCTTGTTGTATAATTTGAGGTATGATGTAAAGGTTACTTGAGGTCAAAAAAAGACTTTTGAATTAAAAAAAAAATTGGTCTGCCACAGACAAACTCATCGATATATTATACTTTAATATCTGAATGTAAATACTGAAGCTATGACAAATTCAAAAAGGTGACCCCTACGGTCTGCAACAATGAATTTATAAAAGAATTTTTTAAATAGTTGTGCTGTAATTATCGAAATACTTTCTCAGAAAAAGTTTTATGATTTTTTGCGAGCTATACATTTCTCACATTAGGGTGTTACATGAGGGTGGTAGGAAATGAGATTTGGGAGGTAAGTACTAGAACGGTGCACTTGAGATCAATGGCCCCAAGAGATATAGCAAAAAAATTTGCTATATCAAACTTTAAGATCGGACTGTAAATATGGAAACGAAAAAACTAAAAAGGCGACCCCTACGTTCGGCAAAAAAAATAAAAAAAATTTTTTTAATGCCCTTGAAACAATACTTTATATTCGCTGGTGTACGGAGAACTTTTTTTTTGTTGCCTGTTGGGCGAGACTCTCTAATGTACATATTAGTTATGCACGAATATTCGTATTCGTATTCGAATTGTCGAATATTCGGCCATTTTTAGATATTCGTATTCGTATTCGTAAAATTTAGCCGAATACGAATACGAATATTTTTCCAAACAAATTAAATAAATAAATGCATAAATCCTAAACGAAATTTAAATAAATGGCTAAAAATATTAGTTTGTACAAATCCATTAAATTTTTATAGAAATTTGTGATTGGTATCATTTTTAAATATTTTTTGTTGTGTCTAACGTTGGCTATTTATGGTCAGTTTTCTTGATTTTTGTGATGCAAATAAAACCAATTTATTTCATCTTTTTTCTCAACGTTTCGTCAGCTTTTTTCCGACGTCTTCAGGAGAATTTTTATTTTTAAATTCTGGCAACAAATTACAAGTTTTTTATTAGTTTTTGTTACATTTTTGTAATATTAATTTTTATATTTGACTTACGATTTTCAGTTACATTATTAAATAAATTATAAAAACTGGACAGCACGAACAATTAATTGTATAATTTGAATAATAATTAATAATGGAAAATATCACAGGCAAACTTAAAACTAATATCACAGAACTTCACTTGTCAGGTTATTGCAATTGAATATTGCAGTTTGGTGTTGTCTTTGTCTTCTTTTGTGTTTATGGATTTTTTAATACGTTGCTGTATGCGTAGGCTTTCCAGTGTATACCTTTTATTCGCTTTCTTTTCTCTATCTAATATTTTGACCCCTTTAAAATCTATTTTATGTCCCGTTTCTTTTACATGTTGGGCTAGAGCTGTTGTCTCTTTTCTTTTGTTTATGTCTGCTTCATGCTCTGATACTCTAGTCCCGAGTTTTCGCTTTGTTGTTCCTACGTATACTTTATTGCACCTTTCTGCTTCATTTCCTTGACAAGTTATTTCGTATACAACATTGTCTGTTTCTAATTTGTCAATTTTTGTTCTTTCCTGCGTAAAAAGATGTCTCAGTGTTTTGTTTGATCTATGTGTGACTATTGTTGTTTTATCATTTATCATATGTTTTAATGTTTTGTTTTCGGTCAACTTTGGAACATATGGTACACTGTAAAAAACTTTTTCTACTACTCCATTATTATTGTTTCCAGTTAGGTTTTTATTTAAGCATTTGTTTATTAGTTTGTTCGTAATGTATATCGGGAAGTTGTTTTTTGTCATTATGTTTCTTATTTTACTGATGTTTTTGTTTCTGAATCGTTTGTCACTAATGTTGAGAATTTTGTTAATTAGATTCGTCGCCGTATTTATTTTCATGATCATCGGTTGGGTGGAATGGTAATTAATTAGTCTGCCAGATAATTTTGTATGTAGAAAAGAAAAAAAAAAAAGAAAAGATCCCACACCACAACTGCAAAGAACAAATAATAATATCATAACAGAACTTTTGAAAGGGAACCATATCACTAAGTTGGAAAAAATTAGAATGACATCACATGCAGCTATGGCACCGGAACTGTATGGTTTACCAAAAATACATAAAGAAAACATACCACTAAGGCCAATTTCATCATCTTTGAAAGTGCCATGTTATCATCTATCAAAATATGTGGGTACAATATTAAAAAATCTCATTTCTCAAACTTATAACATCAGGAACTCTATGCAACTGAAGGAAAAACTCTGTGATATAATTTTAGATGAGAATGACATCATAGTATCATTTGACGTGGTATCATTATTCACGAATATACCTACACATTTAGCTATTAAGAATATACTTGACAAATGGGATACCGTTAAGGAACATACTACTGTCAGTAGACGGCAATTTTTGAAAATACTTCAATTCTGTATAACGGACAACAACTATTTTACATATGATGGACAGTATTACCATCAAACATATGGTATGCCAATGGGTAACCCATTATCACCGACGATAGCAGATATTGTTTTGGACACACTGTTAGACGAGATTATTAAAGAATTGAAGACAAAAAACATATACATAAAATTCATTTCTAAATATGTCGACGACCTATTTGCGGTTATTAAAAAAGCGGATATGGAAATCGTATTAAAAACCTTAAACTCATACCACAAAAATCTGCAATTCACTGTTGAGATAGAAGAAAACAATGAAATACCATATTTGGATATGAAAATAATAAAATACAATAACAAATTAATAACAGACTGGTATGCAAAGGAAACCGCATCTGGCAGACTAATTAATTACCATTCCACCCAACCGATGATCATGAAAATAAATACGGCGACGAATCTAATTAACAAAATTCTCAACATTAGTGACAAACGATTCAGAAACAAAAACATCAGTAAAATAAGAAACATAATGACAAAAAACAACTTCCCGATATACATTACGAACAAACTAATAAACAAATGCTTAAATAAAAACCTAACTGGAAACAATAATAATGGAGTAGTAGAAAAAGTTTTTTACAGTGTACCATATGTTGCAAAGTTGACCGAAAACAAAACATTAAAACATATGATAAATGATAAAACAACAATAGTCACACATAGATCAAACAAAACACTGAGACATCTTTTTACGCAGGAAAGAACAAAAATTGACAAATTAGAAACAGACAATGTTGTATACGAAATAACTTGTCAAGGAAATGAAGCAGAAAGGTGCAATAAAGTATACGTAGGAACAACAAAGCGAAAACTCGGGACTAGAGTATCAGAGCATGAAGCAGACATAAACAAAAGAAAAGAGACAACAGCTCTAGCCCAACATGTAAAAGAAACGGGACATAAAATAGATTTTAAAGGGGTCAAAATATTAGATAGAGAAAAGAAAGCGAATAAAAGGTATACACTGGAAAGCCTACGCATACAGCAACGTATTAAAAAATCCATAAACACAAAAGAAGACAAAGACAACACCAAACTGCAATATTCAATTGCAATAACCTGACAAGTGAAGTTCTGTGATATTAGTTTTAAGTTTGCCTGTGATATTTTCCATTATTAATTATTATTCAAATTATACAATTAATTGTTCGTGCTGTCCAGTTTTTATAATTTATTTAATAATGTAACTGAAAATCGTAAGTCAAATATAAAAATTAATATTACAAAAATGTAACAAAAACTAATAAAAAACTTGTAATTTGTTGCCAGAATTTAAAAATAAAAATTCTCCTGAAGACGTCGGAAAAAAGCTGACGAAACGTTGAGAAAAAAGATGAAATAAATTGGTTTTATTTGCATCACAAAAATCAAGAAAACTGACCATAAATAGCCAACGTTAGACACAACAAAAAACATAAACAAACGAAATTGGTCATAAAACATAAACACAATTTTTAAATATTATTTAATGACGATCATTAAAATTTTGGATAGTTTTTATTAATTTTAAAGGACGCCAACAGGAGTATAAGGTCCTTTTTCATAAAATTATTTTAACATTTCATATTACAGGCGTAAATAGAACCCCAATTTAATGTCTATAACTTTCACATACAATATTCGTATTCGCGAATATCGTTTCAAATATTCGTATTCGTATTTGCGAATATCAAAAATTGACATTCGTTACATCACTAGTACATAAGTATATAAGTGTGTAGGTATGTGGGCAAATAAATACCAACCTCGTTGTCTTTGTCAGCATCTTTGATGTGTTGTGCAATAAATCTGACTGCATGTAAAGCCTGCAACACTTCTGGTGTCAAACGGCGTGGTATAACATTATCGGAATCTGTCAATAAAAAAATATTGTAATTATAGACGTAATATGTATATGAAGTAGCTGAAATTAAAGAAACCAATTAATGAAATGCTGATAAAAAACAAATTTTTTCAAAATTAAAAAAAAAATGTCAATGCTTTAAAAGAATTTGATCTAACATTAATTCGTGGTATTTTTAAGACGGATTTTCCTCACACAAAGATTAGTTACTTTGCAAAGCCTTGAGTTGGCGGGAAGGGAAAGAAGCTTCCATTCTCGTTTCCCTTCGCTCCAACAAACACAAGACTTTGCAAAGCTAACAATGCGTGTGGAAAAACCCTCTATAAAAAACAATCCATAGAGAAAAACTTCTTGATTCTATTAGGTTTTCTTATAAATTGTAAACTATAGGGATCTCTTATTGATTTTATTAGGTTGCCTTATTTAATTTAATTTTGTTTAAAAAGGTTTTCTTCTTGATTTTATTAGACTATCTTATTGATTTTAGTAGGTTCCTATATGATTATGTGTAAGGCATCTTATTGATTTTTTTAATAAGGAAATCTTCTTGATTTTATGAGGTGTCTTGTTATTTCGTTTCTATAAATATACATACAGACAATTTTTTTCATGATCTTTTTCATTTTTGTATAAGAATGTTTGCACAATAATTTCAATGGTTATTCAGGCTGCTTGTTAGCATATTGTGTAGAGTGCTTGTCTATCAGGTAGAAATTTGGTGGTTCAATACTTGATGAGTGAGTTATTTAAGAATATAACATAATGTGTATGTATGTATGTATAAATAAATAACATCTACAATATACTACATACATACATACATACATATGTATATGGTATAGAATTTAAATGAAAATACATAATTACAGAGAATAAAGACGCAATTTTTTTTTATTTAAAAAATCAATAAGATAACCTCATAAAAACTACAAGATTTCTTTTTGATTTTTTCAAAAAGGTTTTCTCTGTGAAATTAATAAGATTTCCTTATTGAAACAAGAAACCATAGAGATTTCTTATTAATTTTGTTCTATTTTATGAGGTGTTTAGTAGGCACTGTTTTCTCTGTGTAAGCAATTTTAATTTCATACTGAAGAACGCTTAACTTATTTTCATTTTACAGTAATGGAAACTTATAAAAAAGGAAAATTTTACTTGTTAAAATATGTACATATGTATTTGATGCTTTAGCGCTATAAAGCTTAGCAGTTTTAATATTTTAGCATTTTTGCAAAGGAGCTGCAATTTTTAGACCTAAATTAATAAGGGTTTTCACGATGGTTAGTGCAAAGTGTGCGAATGAGTGCTGAAATGCAAGTATTTGCAATTTGTTTAATTTTACTTCGTTTGCACTAAGAAGAAACTTGAGGAATATAGGGAAATGCTAATATAGGGAAATAACACAACGTTTCATATCGACCGTAATATTTCTATTTGTAAAAAAGCAAAATTTTCATTAAAATGGTTTGTGATCGCTTTAGCGAAGAAATTAAATAAAAAATTATTCATAAATTATGCATGACGACAGTGCTGCCAAAATTTTTGATGAGTTGCCAGTTTTTTTTAAGTAAATTAGATAATTTTCAAAAAAAAAGTACGATTACGAACTACCTACAAACACCATCGAGAAAACCCTTAACATATATACATATATGTACATATCGTCACCTTAAAGCGAACGTAACTACACAAAAATTCGAAATCGAGTTTATTTAGACCTCTGCGGTCAAAAATTACGACTTTATTAAAGAAATTCAAACCGACGTAATTACGAATGCATCTATTTTTTATTGCAAGGAACGTAACTAACATCAAAACTTAAATACATATATATAAAAAGGAAGTAAATGGTTAACAACATATACATAAGTATCCATACTAGAAGTAAATTTCGAAGAAAATTTTCAAGAATACTTTTTTAATATTAAGTTTGTAACGTTTTTTGTTTCTCCTGTAAAAAATGTAAGAGTGTTGTTACGTCCGTTTGCATTTAAGGTGACGATATGTATGTATGTTGCACTAATTTAATAGGTGTATGTACAAATAGGCTGACTCAATAATAATAATTTTGTATGTTTACAATAATTCAATACTGTACTCGTATTAAGGTACGGTAACACTTGGCAGACATTTGCCCAAAAAAGCATAACCACTAAATACTAATGGAAAACGTTTTCATTCACACACGTGTTTATTAAGTTAAACCAGCTTCAAATATAAAAAAGGCAAAGTCACATTAACTTAATAAACTAATGCTTGAATCAAAAGGTTTTTCATTAGCATGTGATGGTTACGCTTTTTTAGGTAAATGTTTGCAAAGTGTGACCGTACCTTTAATACCCAATAAATATGCATGTATGTACGATTTGTAGTTACCCTGTCGGGGAATGTGTGGTTGACTACAAAAGTAGTTAGCTTATGGTTAGCTTTTCTTAGACTGACTAAAAGCTAGCTGCAAAGTCATCCAGAACAAACCCAAAATTAATTCTTAAGTTGAGTACGTAATCAATTTTGATGAGAGCCAACAAATTTATCCTCAGCTCCTTTAAAACTCATTTCAGTTTTATATTAACATTTTGCTGTTGAAATTTTAGATGGCAGTTTAGCCGAGTGGTAGAGCGTTGAGTACACAACGTGTGATGTTACATGTTCGAACCCCAGAAATTTTTTTTTTTACTTACTGACTACCAAGTGATTTAAAAAAGTCAACTTTAAGTTAGCTGAAAGTAGTGCAGAGTGAGACAATTGACTACCGCCTAGGACATCGAATGTTAAAATAGTCAGTTGATTACATTGTAAAGTAATCCAAGTATCAGTCAGTACTATTTGCGAAATAGTTAGCTTAAAGCTAGTTTAAAGTTAGCCAAATTTCCGATAGGGTAGTTTTTTGCGTTCAGTCGTTCATTTTATACACAAACCTGTGAGCAACCCCATTTAAATAAAATATGTTTGATCTCAGATTTGTGTCTAAAATGAATGACTGAACGAGTTGGAACCAGTTCTACTTTAAAAGTTACATTTACGAACTAGTTGCAAGGTACATGTATTTAGGGAGTCAGCCATGTGTACATACATACAAATGTAAGTATATAATTACCTATAGAAGGCTGTATGCCATTATCGTACACCACATCTTGAGCATCTTTGAAATCACAAGGATAATCACTGACACTGTCTCTGCAAAACATATATGAGTACATAAATCATTTTCACAATTTTCATTATTTGTTTTTGTAAAAAAAAAACTTCCCAAGCGCGACTAAAAGTTATACCAGAATCATTCATATTTCAATTTTAGAAATTTTTGTTGGTATGTAGGTATATTGAATGTAAAGGAACAATATATTTACACGCATGTTCATGTGTACGTATTATGGCGAACATTTTTCATTCATCCAGTGAAGGACTTAAACTGTCGTCCAAACACATTAAGTTTGAACAAGGCATCAAAGACGTAACAATCATACTCACAAATCACACATGTATGTTGTTACTTTAATATAAAAATACCCTAACTTGTTTTCTTTTTCAAATTTAGTTTTTTGGATGGTAATAGACTTGGTTCGAGCTCGTTCGCTAGTTCATGTAATTTAATCCCCTGTTTCTGCAACCCAGACGGTCGACTTGAGTATAAAATTTGTATGGAAACCACTCATTCATTTGAGTGGTTTTCATAAAAAAATTTCTAGACGAGTCTTCTGCCTGATTTGTGGAAATGGGGTGTAAATGGTTTTGATCATCGTTTTGTTTCACAAATGCAATAAAACTTGATTTGAAAAAAAACAAGAGGTTAGGGCGTAAACTTATGTGTCATAGAACAATTTTAAAAGTGCCCAAATCGCTTTTTACTTTCTGAAGTTCCTTTTTGTTGAAAATCCTCCATAAGTATTCCAGTATTTTAAAATTTCTATTAACCGTACATGCATACATACATACACATGAAAAGCCATTAAACTATTATTACCGAACATCAATTTCATTTGTATAACCATTGTATTCCGGATAATAGTTAGCAAAATCGGGCATATCGATGGGTGATCGCTGCATAAACATTATTTTGGGCATGAAACCTATAAAAACCGTACGCATCCACGGTGACATCTTATGAGTTGAAGGTGATCTAAGAATAATTAATAAAAGATAAAATAATACATTAATTTTACTGAATAGAGTGCGATGCAAATACACACATACATACAAATGCATGTGCTTAACATGTAATACGACTTTTACACACGCAAAGTTTACAAGACTTTGCAAAGTAAACTTTCCGAGTGTAAAAGCCGTCTAATCGTACATATTTTGACAATATTGAATAACTTTTTTTACTCATACTTACCGAAAATGTATGTTTAGTACACAAACGGTTGTCCATACGGACAACGATACCAATATCATTGTAAAGAGTAGATATTTGCCTAACAACGGTACTGCCAATGAAGTTGGCGGTATAATTTCAGCCAACAGAAGGAAGAACACAGTCAAGGACACAAGAATGGAAATACATAACGTAACCTGTCAACGATATGTATGTAAATCGATACGATGATTGATGGCCAATAGATTTCAATCGCATCGCATTGTTTGCATCAATATTAACAGAAGAAATAAAAGTAGTGAGGACAATATTGCTTTTTCTTTAACAGTACAGTTGCTATTAAATTTTTTTTTTGTTTTGTTTTGTTTTGTTTTTGTTTCAATTAAAATTATAAAAGGAAAACACACGCAAACATTTTAACTTACTCTTACATACAAACATAAATGAACTAAACATTTAACATTGTTATATTTTCAATAAACAAACACACACACTTCCACACATACATACATACATACATATCGCACTAGTTCCTCTAAAGAGCGTCAACTCGAAATTTTGCAATTTTCACTGTAAAAATCTTACATCATTTTCTTTACTCTTTCTCCCAAAAAAAATAAATACAGTATATGACAATAAAAACATTTATTTGCCTAAACTGAACATTTGTAAATTTTAAGTTGACGCTCTTTAGAGGAACAAGTACGATATGTTTATGATCACACATGAGTACAGAAAATAATATGTTTTGCAAAAAAAGCCATCTAACCGAGTTCGGATATTAAAAACAAACTCATTAATTTGCAAATAAAAATATTGTTTGCCCTTTTTACAAACTTATGTTAGCACAAATACATGTACACACACATACATATACATATACATGTATAAAACACTATTAAAAATTACCCTATAGGAACTCAAACCCATTTGTAAGTAACTTCAAACTGGTTTTTTAATAACCACAACTGGTTGATTAAGTCACTTTTTTCCTTGTCGCCGACTCACTATTTTAACATAGGCATGTCTGCATGACTTTTAAATTGACTACTAACTACTTATTTTTCAACCAATTTGTAGTTAATTAATATTATAGCAAAAAAAAGATATATGTATGTATATTTATATTATATATGTATATACATATATGTATATATTCATATACATATATCTATGTAAATATATAAATACATACATATATGTATGTCTATATATGTAAATATTTATTACTATTATCCCAGCCAGCATTTTTTGAAATTTTCAATCAAATTCGAGTCTTTTTTGACTCCTCTGCGCGATTAAAAAGCTGGAATATGCGCTCATTTTCTGATCATAAATTATACTTTTGTCGGTAGAAAAACGTGACTACCCGCGACTCCTCTTAATAAATCATTTATGAGTATTTTTCTATATTTGCTTAGACTCATTTTCGACCCCTTTTCTAGTATTACTTAAAGTCTTTTTAGAATCGTTTTCTGATCATTTATTGGTCGTATTTCGCTTCATTTCTTACTCTTTTTCGAATTTTTCTTTTTCGCTTACGAGTCATATTTGAGAAATTTATCAGTCTGTTTAGGAGTCTTTTTATTGTCATTTATGACTGTAATTTGAGTCATTTATCAGTCGCATTTCTAATCGTATTTGTCTCTTCTTCGATTATTTTTTTTAGTCGGCTTTCTGAGTCCTACGTTTAATGGTCAAACAGAATTACGGCACAAACACATTTTCCCTACAAATTGACACAAAGAGGAAGTCACAGAAAGCAGTCCAGAGATTGAATATATTTTATTTTGACAGCGTTTTTTCTTATGCTACCACACTTCAATCAATTTCATAGATTTTGTAAAGAAAAATAAGCAGAAAGAAAATAAAACATATATCAGAGAGCAGTTGAAGTTACTGCCGTTGATTTTATTATGGGCTTTGTTAATTTGACAGCGATTTTCCGAAGTTGCAGACTTATTCTGTTTCATCATTTCATATTCGATTTAACTTTTATAAATGAAAAAAAAAATTAAGTTTTTGACACTGTACGTAAAGATTGCCTCATTATGGTTAAAAATAACATATCAAGTAGTGTTTAATCATCTATCTGCGTGAAATATGATCATAAATACATAATTATAATCACTTTTAAAACACCTTCGTGATTTGTTTTTGATTAAGCATTTTTCAATCTTCCAGATGAATAAAATATGATAATAACTAACGGAAATAATAGTCACATTTTACACGTCTGGATGGTTAATTTTCGATTGCAATACAATTTGTTATTGTATTTTAAATCGAACTAGTTTTAGCCATTAGCGCGAATCATTTTCGAGTCCTTTTCTGATCGTGTAAGTGATTAATCAGTTATTGCTCACGAATAGTGATCTAAAAAGACTCAGCAAGGTGATTTTTTAAAAAAACTATCTTCCAAATGCTAAATGGGATATTAACTAAAAATAAAAAATTCGTACATACATATATATGTACATAAATATATCGATACATACGAACCGCTCATAGAAAATACCCTGTAGTAAATAAAATAATCAGTTGAGAAAAAACACTAACTTATAAATTAATTATTTTGCAAGTGACTACAAATTGGTTTAAATATCATGCAGATATCAACCAAAACTATTGAATAGAAGCACACGTAGGAAATAAATAAAAGCAAAATAAGTAAATGAAAAGAAATGTCAAATGTTGAAAAAAAACTAAATAATTTTAATAATATTTTCTATGAGCGGTTCGTATGTATGTATATATGTGCATAAATATATATGCACATATACATATATGTATGTACGAATTTTTTATTTTTAGTGAATATAATAATAATAAATATTTATATAGACATATACATATGTATTTATATATTTACATAGATATATATGAATACATACATATATGTATATATATAATATAAATATATGTACATATATCTTTTTTTTGCTATAATATTAATTAACTACAAATTGGTTGAAAAATAAGTAGTTAGTAGTCCATTTAAAGGTCATGCAGAGATGGCCAATTGACTACCGCCTATGACATGCCTATGTTAAAATAGTGAGTCGGCGACAAGGAAAAAAGTCACTTAATCAACCAGTTGTGGTTATTAAAAAACCAGTTTGAAGTTACTTACAAATGGGTTTGAGTTCCTATAGGGTATTATTGAAATTATTTAGTTTTTTTTCAACACAAACATTTGGCATTTTATTTCATGGCATGCTTTTTTTTATTTTTTTTATTTTCTTTTCATTTACTTATTTTGCTTTTATTTATTTCTTACGTATGCTTATATTCAATATGTTTGGTTGATATCTGCATGATATTTAAACCAATTTGTAGTCACTTGCAAAATAATTAATTTATAAGCTAGTGTTTTTTCTCAACTGATTATTTTATTTACTACAGGGTATTTAAGCTTGACTTTTTTCTAAGAAATTTTTTTAATAAAAAAAATTATTTGAAAAAAATGGAACCAGCTTCCAATTCAATAACAATATTAAGTAGATTTTCTTGTCAGTAATGCAGAACAATTCATAGTACCGAATTTTATTTTGTATAATAATTTCATGTAGAGATGAGCAATCTCGTGATTTTTTAATAATGTTGCTCCTTGTGAACATGATTTTGAAATCGCTATTCTTTTAACTGACTTTGGCTGTGACTGTGATCACAGTTTAGCAGTATTTTGTTTGTAGCAGTTGTGTTATTTTGAAAAATGCTAATAAGAACAGTAGCAGCAGTGTTCAGAGTTTAGGGGATTTGTCCCCAAATTGGGGATTTTTTTCGCGATTGGGGATGAAAAATTCGTATTGGGGATCTGGGGATTTGTTGGGGATGTAACCAAATTTAAGGGGATTTTTGGGGAATTTTTTTAAAACTGATGGTCAAACAAGAATGATTTTTGAACTAAGAAATATGCGTCTGGCAAGTCTAAAAATGTGTGTTACTATTCATAGTGTATGGTTTCTAATAAAGAAGAAGTATCAAGGCAGATTAACCAATAATGAACACTACCAAAACAAAAATTCGCAACAAAATCGAATACAATACGACTTCTTGGAAGCATTTCTTAGAATAAACACACTCTTTAAAAATAATTCAATTTGTTGTGACAAACTTAATCCTTCTGCTGAAATGCTAAGACTTTTTAATATAAGTACTATCTACAACAAAGTTTCTGAGGCTGATAAAACTGAAGATTTCGATTCTGAAGCTTTTGAAGTGGTAAGCTTTGGTTAAAAAAATGTTTATACTTGTGTATATTAAACTATGTGTAATTTTTTATAAGTACAAATTAAATTTATATAAATGAATTTTATTGAATAAATATGCTATTTTTGTCATTATTTTTCAAATAAAATTTAAACAAATTGAAAAAATTTTATTTTTTCACAAAAGAAAAATTTTGAATCAAAAAAACTTAATTTGGGGATTTTTGGGGATGAGAAATCAAAAATTGGGGATGCGCTCTAGAAAAAAACTGGCAACACTGAGTAGCAGTGAAATCAAACAGTGACTATGATCACGGTTTAACACCTTTCAAATAGTTGCAAGAAAAGACACGATTTGGCGATTATTTTTAGACAAAAGCTGAAGGTATAAACAAAATTAATGTGTTACCTTTATTTACTTTAAAGTAAGTATACAAGATCATTCACACAGTCGTTAAGCAGCTCTGGGTCGAAGAACATCATTTCGCGTCATCGTAATTATTTCTTAAGTGCGGTCAGGCTTATGTCTGTTGTTCGGCCTTCGAGTGTTTTTCGTCTCGCTCGCACTAGTTGACTGATCTGCCACGGATAACCGTATAATCTTGCGGTTTTTTGTGGAATTTCTTTAACAACCACGTTGCTACTTCCTATGTGAAGGCATAGGTCGTTCAGTCAGTCACGGAACTTTTTTGAAAATACTGTTAATAACATCTTGGGCATATGGTCTAGTTACTCCGCCCATATTCGTGCAACACCATACTATGCAAATTTACTTTGTATAGTATGTTTAATAAATAAATAAATACAAGATCATTCACAGTTTGTATGAAGTAACTATATTTCTAAAACCTGTTACTTGATCAATTCAGTCACAGTTGTGGTTAGTGATTTTTCAATTACTGTGAAAAAGGAACAGGTATAGAGATATCGCTCATCCCTTATTTTATGCAAATGACTTGTAGAGAGAAGCAAATTTCTAAATATTTTCATTAAAAACGTTAAACTCATTTGCTGCAAAATTATATGACTATATTGAAAACAAGGGTGATAAATACCTTAATCTAGGACAAGTGATAAGTATCTTAATCTAGATCAAGTTCCGTCCCATACACATAGTGTATGTAAGTATGTATATATTTACAGGAAGCCAATCGTTCTATTTGTTCACCCTTATAATTTTATTCTCATCAATCGTAAAATAATAAAACTTAAAACATAAGGAGACCTTGTAGCGGTAGCATTGAATGTTTAATAATTAATATTTAGAGCAGTGTAGCTTAAACACTTGTTAAAACAACGAAGACTAATCATTTTTTACACACACGCAACCCGAAAGTAAATAAAGTTCTCTTTGAGGGCACCACTGATTTAGAGGAGCAAAAAGTGCATATTTTAAGTCATACTGACTAACTGATTCACTCATCTATATTATGAGGCACTTCCGCTGTTTAGCTAGAAAGCTTTAATTTCGTACACAAGTAGGTTTGGGTAAGTAACCAACTAGAATCAACCGAAAACCCGGAATTTTTAGCCAGGAGCCACGTCTTTAAAGCTAAAAAAATAAAATAAAAGCGCTTAATTATAGATCCTCACAAAAACATACCAGTAAATATGAGGTTTTTGTGAGGATCTAGAATTTATATTAAACTCTCACACAACATACACTTAACTCAGTACACGCATACAGTCAAACAAAGCAATAAACAAAATAATATGATATTTAAAAATTAACAACATACATACATATTTACTTACATAATTATTGTGTACACGTATCAAACATTTATTAACATATATATGTGTATGCATGTACATGCACATATGTATGTATGCATGTACATATACATATATACATATGTATGTACATTAAAGACCTGCGTAAATTGTCTTGAAATGTATATACGTCTTGTTTTTTAAATGTATTCTCGTGGCTGCATTATACTAAACCAATAATAAATGCTGTCGTATTATAAGCAAAGCACGATAGATGCATTTGTGTGCGTGTATATGAGTGCTACCAAGCAATGTCGTGAAGACTTCTTGTTATGAACAAACAGTCAACAAAGTAGTGTTGATACGTGTATGCTTGTTATTTTCCATATTGTACGTTTGAGTGTGTGTGTGTAAGATGTAGATGGTAAGCTATTATGTGTTTAAGGGAGGTTTTTTTTAAGCAAGCGCACACAACTAATGTAAATGCATGTGAACGTTTGTTTGTGTGCAGAAAAATAGAAGAGCATACACACAACGTGTGTGTATGTACATGCATGACGCTTGTATACGCGCCCATGCGTAGAAAGAAGCAAGCATCACAAATTTTTCAGTCACGAAGTATTTTTTTCTTTACTCCTATACTTGCAACAACTGAAACAAATTCTTGCAAACAGTGTTGCTTAGCGTTTGTTTTAGAAGACTTCGCTGTAGTAAAGCATTTGAAAAATCCCTCATGTCTTGAACGTTCTTATAAATGGTCTTGTGCAGGACTTTAATGTACATGCATACGTGCATATGTATGTATATGCACCTGTCTGTGGTTTTCAAGAATAACTGAAACACTAATAAGTCGAACTCCTTAGGTAGAACTACGAGTAACAACATTTAGAAAAATGTGAGGCGTTGAATTTCCTTCCTGCTTAAAATGGTTTAATGTCCTGTTTCACAATAACTTTCGACTGAAAATTTATATTGAAAACAAAAACAAATTTTCATACTTTATTGTTGTTTGCAATATAAATTTTCAGTCGAAAGTTTCGTTTCGTTATTGTGAAACAGGCCATAAATTTTATATTTATTCGAATAGCGGCTTCATGTAAAAATTATTTTTAATTTTTATATAATTATGATTACTTGTGTGGAGTTTGTTTTTTGTCTTAACTGTGCCTGATATGTTTATGTGTGGTGTTCAACGAAAACTGGATACCTTTAACTGGGGGCCTTTTACACACTCAAAGTTTGCTTTGCAAAATCTTGAGTTTATAGAAGAGAGGAGAAGAGAGAATGATGGGCAGGCAGTACAGACGTTGATGTACTCCCAAAGTTGTTTCGTTCTTCGTTCGTTTCTTTTTTTTCCTTCGTTGTTTACACTTCTGTCGACAAGAAACTTTCGATCGACAACTTGTATTGAAAACAACAATAAAATAAGAAAAAATTTTTTTTTCAATACAAGTAAGCGATAGAAAGTTTCTTGTCGACATCGTGGGCCAGGCCGTTTGTCAAAGTAAACTTTGCATGTCTAAAAGGGGTCTAAACACTACTTGCACATATATAAATAACTCTCCGATATAAAAATAAGAAATTATTATTTTACTTTGCCCGTAGTTTCCAATATGAAGTATTTTGGATTGCCTTAAAAACTTGATTTTTCGACTTACGTTGTTATTCATGAAAACTACAAATATGTACATATGTAAATGAATTGTTGGCTATTTTTTTATCATTGCTTAAATGCACATACAACACAACTACACAATCGAAACGAATTTAGATTTTATAACTATTATGTATAATATTGATTCACAAATTACATTCGATGATATTTACGTTATGAAATTTCACTACTCTTGAATGAATACACACAAACAACATGATCAAAACGCTTTAACACTCGCTCGTACATCTGTATGCATATAGGTATGTACATATATATGTAACTACATACATAAACATATGTATATGTAGATTTACTGTGCCATTATAATATTTAGTGTCTATATACGACCAGTGGTTTATTTAAGCGACATTGTCATTATGACATTTTCATAGATGAATCATCCTCACATAATCAGTATCAAGTCGCATTTTGAACCAATTTTTCGTAAAGGAAATTTTCATTAATGAATCCCTATCACAATGACACAATTTAAAAAATTTTGTAACTTAGCGAAGTTGTCTGTTATGAGTCGATTACCAGATGAACGCTGCTATACATACATATACATATACACATGTACATATCTATGAATGTATGTATGTCACAGACAACTCAAAGTGATATTGTGCGCAGGGTAGGAAAAAATTCTGCTCGCAAATGCTATTTTATTTTTTTCGTTCGTTTTAAAATTTGTTTTCGGAATTTTAAAAATAAAATTCGGAAAAGAATTCTATTTTAAATTCTTGTTTTTTTTTCGTTCTCCTCGCAAACGAATTAAATCAACAAAAGTTAATTTAATTCGTTTGCGAGGAGAACGAAAAAAACCAAGAATTTAAAATAGAATTCTTTTCCGAATTTTATTTTATAATTCTAAGGAACGAATGCAAAAGAATAATTCTTATAAAATTCGTTAGGCAGCCAATTGAATTCTTGAGGGGGTAAAAACTGAATTTTGGTACCTTGGAGAAAATGGCAGAGGCGCCAAAAAGTGGACACTTATGTCCATTTATCACTTTCATGATATGGGTATCAAATGAAAGGTATTTTCGAGGGGATGACAAAAATGTGTTGGAAAAATGGCGGAGGCGCCAAAAAGTGGACACTTATGTCCATTTATCACTTTCATGATATGGGTATCAAATGAAAGGTATTTTAGAGGGGATGACAAAAATGCGTTGGAAAAGTGGCGGAGGCGCCAAAAAGTGGACACTTATGTCCATTTATCACTTTCATGATATGGGTATCAAATGAAAGGTATTTTCGAGGAGATGACAAAAATGTGTTGGAAAAATGGCGGAGGCGCCAAAAAGTGGACACTTATGTCCATTTATCACTTTCATGATATGGGTATCAAATGAAAGGTATTTTCGAGGGGATGACAAAAATGTGTTGGAAAAATGGCGGAGGCGCCAAAAAGTGGACACTTATGTCCATTTATCACTTTCATGATATGGGTATCAAATGAAAGGTATTTTCGAGGGGATGACTTGTATGAAAAAATAAATTAACCGATATTGTCCCATCGGATTTTCGATACCTTTTGGCATGAGGAAAAAACTTTAACTTCCACATAGCAAAATAATTATTTTCGAGGCGCCAGAAATTAAATTTTTTGACTTTTTTAGTTTTTTGAGATTGTTTTAGAAGGTAACACGACTGACTTAATTTTGTTTAAGAATAATATATACAGACAAATCCCGGTATAACGAACGATATAGTGTCAGGCCCATTCGTTATATCGAAAAATTCGTTATATCGCAAAGTTTTTTTAAAGTGTTATTTTAACTTTTATTACTCTAGAGATGATACAATACAATAAAAAGAATGAGTGCAATTTTTTTGTAATAAGCTACCAATTGCTGCTGTAGATTTTGTTTAATATTATTTGTTTTGCCGTTCGTTATACAGAGCATGGCTTTATCAAAACATTCGCTATATAAAGTAGAACTAAATATTAGAAATATGATGCTATAGCAAGTTTTTGTTTTTTATTTTGCGATTTTTTCTTTATCATTCGTTATATTCAGTATAACATTGGGATATTATTCGCTATATAAGGTGGTTAATGTAAAATATTTTGACGTTCGTTATATAGGATTTTCGTTAAAACGAGATTCGTTATACCGAGATTTGCCTGTATACATAAATATTTTATTATTTTGTTGTGGTGGAATTAAATATTAATACAATATAAATTAATATCATGCAAAACAATTATTTTAAATTTATTTGTGCTATTCGTATATTAAATCTTTCGTTTTAAACTGGTAAAAAGTAAAATATTCGAGTATTGTTTTAAAAAAAAATTGGCGCACCGAAAATAGTATTTTAATATGTGGAAGTTAAAGTTTTTTCCTCATGCCAAAAGGTATCGAAAATCCGATGGGACAATATCGGTTAATTTATTTTTTCATACAAGTCCTCTCCTCGAAAATACCTTTCATTTGATACCCATATCATGAAAGTGATAAATGGACATAAGTGTCCACTTTTTGGCGCCTCCGCCATTTTTCCAACGCATTTTTGTCATCTCCTCGAAATCTCCTCAAAGAATTTTAAGTCTTTACTTTGAATTATGTACATATGTATGTATTTGTATTTTTAATTTAATCGCGAATTCTATTTTCTATTCGTTTGCGAATTTTATTTTTAAATTTGCGAGAGGAATTTTATTTTGCATTCTTGGTTTTTTTTTCGTTCGCAAATTTTATTTATAAAATTTGCGAATTAAAAAGAATAATTCTTTACAATATGGAAAATAAAATTCGTTCGAATTAAATTCGTTTGCGAAAGAAATTAATTCGAGCACTCTTCCTACCCTGATTGTGCGACATGAGTCTCTGAGTTAGCGACGTATGGCGAAGAAATTTGTTAATGAGTCTCGATGACATTGTCCGCTAGGACTCACTAAGACGAGCACGCTTAACAGACAAAATCAGCTTCGGTCATCTATGACCGAAAAAGAAAATTCAGCAACTGCCATCGATGAATTAAAAATGAATCATTACGACTTTCGCCACTAGGCGTTCATATTTATATGCAAAATTGATTGATTTATAAGCACATACATACATACATGCATAACCTTATTCGCTTGTGTAAAAATGTATTCAATTTTAAGGATACGATCAGTTGTTTGAATTACAAACAATATACATACATACGAGTATGTATTTCTTTGTTATTCAAATGAAATTAAAGAAAATAAAAAATAAAATAACAATTACATACATATACATACATACATATGTACATATATGTACATATACATATGTAAATAAGTATATACACAAATATGAATTTAAAGATGATAATGATGAAGAAGATTTAGTCAATTGTAAACCTATCAAATACGAGTAAGTAATAATATTAATAAGCTTTACATACTTTATATACGAGTACATGCAAACATTGATATTTGCTACATTTGCAATAGTTCAACTATAAAGTTATAGCCGATCTTAATTAATATTATCGGAAAGCAAACAAATAAAATTTACCACAAACTTAAACAAGAAACAATAACATAAATAGAGGAAGCATAAATAGAGAAATCACCAAAAAAAAAAATTTTACCTTCTCGCCGGAATCGCTTGGCAAGTAAAATACCAACACCGTTAGGAAAGTCAGTGCTACACAAGGTATTATCAGATTGACCGTATAAAATAAAGTTTTACGGCGCATGGTCAATTTAAATGTTATATCTGGATGGGATAATTAATATTCATGCATATTCATGTTAAAACAGTTCTCTTTAATCAAACAACCAAAAATCTACCTGAAAATGGCTCTAAGGTATCGGGATAATATTCTTCATTTTTGGTTGCAGGAACTTCTAAAATATCCCATTCGACAGATAAATAAAATTCACTTAAATCAATTCCAATTTGCACCAAGTTACTACCAGGAACCTAAAATAAAAGAATTATTTTTTTTTGGTATTTATACCTGGATGCAACTTTTTATTTCAATATAAATACGGTGAACTCTCGAAAACGTAGTATAATAGATAACTTTTCAGTACTAATAGCAGACACTTGTGAAGCATAAATAAAACTTTATTAAATTAGGAAAACAAAATTCCAACAACTGCAAGAAAAACTTTTCTAATGAAGAATGATAATGATTTGCAGGATCCAAATTTGTAGCATAAATTTGTTATGCTTTGCAGCAAATATTTTCTCTGAAATTAAATCAAACTTTTATGTGACACATACCTGATCTAAATGTTTCAAATCCACTTGTGCTCCATTGTAGGTCCATGAACCAAATTTCATAAAACAAATTTGTTCATCGTAAGGAAAATATTCCACATTCATTTCGCAGGATGATTTGTAAATTGCTGGTGGCTCCCAAAATACCTCTCCGGTATACTTCAAAGTTGCTTTTGTCATTAAAGTCACCTAGAGTGGGATATACATACATACATATGTATGTACGTATGAATGTAGAGAAGAATAGAGAGAACAAAAGGACTTTAAATTGGTAAATTTAAATTGTACAGTCATTATTAAGCAAATAAAACGTAAATCAATTGTTTTATCGCACTAAGGTGAGGACCGATTGTCCCGCAGTAGTCCGCAGAGGCCGCACAGTAGCGCTTAAATCAAAAATAATTGCAATAAGCCCATATCT
Organism: Tachina lurida; assembly: GCA_944452675.1. Classification (NCBI taxonomy): domain Eukaryota; kingdom Metazoa; phylum Arthropoda; class Insecta; order Diptera; family Tachinidae; genus Tachina; species Tachina lurida. Next base: position 2,126,690 of record OX101752.1, read on the forward strand.
TCTGAAATATTGATTTAATTATAAAATGAATCACGCAAATAATTTAGAAATTTAGAAGAAGAAAAAGTCGACTTTCAGTAGTTAGTATTAGTATCTTTACACGATGCTTTATTACAGGCTGTGATACAGGGATTATGACATTTCCGGTAAAATCGTGCCATCGTATTAATTTAATATTTCCCATCTGTTTCCTGTTTATTTTGAAATTTTTACTCAAAAGTTATTTCAAAATCTTGTTTTTCATTCATTGTTTTTTTGACGTACTTGGTTCTTTTTTTTCTCACTCGAGAATTTTTCATTGTTTTCTTTTAACTGGCAGCTAAGGTTTTAAAGTTACCAAAATCGCTTTAAAAATTCATTATACACAGGGATTGTTATGCATTTTATAATAAAAGTCAAAAGATAGCAGTTATTTTTTATTTTTATATTTTTGAGCAGAAATAAAAAAACCATTATTTCTGCTTAAAAAAATAATAGCAAAAATTAAAATTTTTAAAAATCCCTGAATATATCAAGAGAAGATGTGATAAGAACTGTCTCGATCAAATCACCTTTCAAACAGAAAAAACTAAATCAAAATCGATCCAGCCGTTTGATCTGTATGTGGACTCGGACAGACACACAGATACACCGATACACAGCCACACACTACAAACTTATAACACCCCTTTTTGGTCGGGGTTTAAGATAAAAAGTTTTAAAATCATTCCAGTTTCCAAAAATCTAGTTGAAAACAACTAAAATTGTGTCATGGACCACGTTATCAGATGTTTCCTTGTACTTGTTTTTTTTTTTTTTTTTTGCTTTAAAAATTCAAGAATAATTATTATTTTTGGTCTCGGTTATACACTATTTTTGCACCTTTACCCTTTTCTCTAGCATTGCTATTAGCATATATATGTATAGAGACAGGGTGTGTTCGTAAATAAATCACTGATCTGCATCATGCATGCAAACTTTTATTTAATGCAATAAAAGTTCACTAATAGTTTGTTTTAATAGTAATAATGTTTGTACACCATATTTGACATTTATTTGTGCGTTATCTACATCAGTGAACTAGTTTAGAACATTTAAATGTATATTTGCAGCGCAGTGATGCATTTACGAACATACTCAATCAAAGTTTCATGATATTTCACTCAAGTGTATCAGTAGTCGTATGAGCATTATACCTGTTGAGTTATTTATATAATACTCATACGTTCTTTTATGGTATTTTATTTTTAGAATTGCGGCCAGCGTTGCCACAACCAAATTATTTTTGTAACCAAAATATAAAAAAAAGTAACCAAATGCGACAAAAGGTAACAAAAATTTCTATGGCCCATACTCATAGTCATAAACAAAGTATACTTTAAGAAATTAATACCAGTATTACCATACAAAAATACTGGTTTTATACTCTATTATTTAACAAGTGTACTGTTATTTATACTTCAATTAAGAAATATACATATCTGTGGCAACATAGAATAATCGCTTAAGTCGACTTAGTCGAAAAAGTGTTGCCTTATCGTTATATTATTTGCATATATAGCATTGTAACACTGCCACTTTCAACTGGGACGTAATACAGGGTAATAAAGCTAAATTTGTTTAAGTATAGCGATTATTCCATATTTCCACATACATATGTATATAATTATTATAAAATCATAAAGTATAAATTAGCCATTACATGGAAATGTTTACTTCCGTTTTACAATTTTATAAAGTCAAAAAAATTAATTTTTATAAAAAATTAACTCATGTAATAAGAAAAAAGTTCTTTGTAATACAAATAAAATGTAATTTAATTACATTCATGATCCAAGCACATAAGTGGATAGATATTAAAATACATGTATATACGCTTTATAGAGTTGGTGTTAAAGTCAAGCTTAGCCCCGCGTTTAGTTTTCACTAAATTTAGCTGCGAAAATATCCTTTCAGAAGCAGCCGACCTATGCGACAATAACATTAAAACTAAACAACAAAACTAATGAAGTCACCAAAACCTTCATCGTTGATAATTTTAAATACATGTATATACGCTTTATAGAGTTGGTGTTAAAGTCAAGCTTAGCCCTGCGTTTAGTTTTCACTAAATTTAGCTGCGAAAATATCCTTTCAGAAGCAGCCGACCTATGCGACAATAACATTAAAACTAAACAACAAAACTAATGAAGTCACCAAAACCTTCATCGTTGATAATTTTTATGTTTGGAAACTTTGTCCGAACATTCAACTGTATGTACATATGTACATATCAACACTTTTTATATCCAATTTAGAAAATCTGAGCAATTTCTATTGGGATACAATTTTTTGTTCTTTATCACGATAGTTATTTATATGCAAATTTAATATACCATATAAACATGGTTATTTTTCTGTTAAGAAAAAAGTAACCAAAATGGAAGAAAAGTACACAAGCACACATTGGAAAAAAAAGTAACCAATTTTGGTTAAAAGTAACCAAAACGGCAACGCTGATTGCAACAGATATTTAGATCCATAACCGCCAAAAAAAGCTTAACCGACACATTTTTTTTACCTCGTTTTTTGACGAAAATCGATTATTTACGATAACAAATAATTGATTTTAGTCAAACAATTATGTCGCTTAAGCTCTTTTTCTTTTGTTGCGGAACTGTTCATAATATAGCTTTGCTCGAGCATGCTAACTTCTCTTATGGGTAGTTTCCACATTATAAAATTACAATAAAAGTAACTTTACAGTAAAAAGAAACTTCAAAATACATAAATACCAGAATTCATATCATATTAACATATTTGTAGAGCTAAAAACCATTCAAATTAACTTTCTAACATACTCGTACATACCTCATAATTACCATCCCAATTGTTATATAGTACAATATCTGGAACCCAAATATGCTCAGACGGTACGTATAATTGTTCTACTCCGCCGTATTCTTCAGGATCCCAGCGTAATTTATAATCGAACCATCGCTAAAAAAAAATAAAATAATATAAGTTACCGAAGTTACACATAACATCTTCGGAGCAAAGTACTTGTTTAACCCATAAATTGGTTGTCATAACTTGATTTCTTAGATTAACTTCAATTAACTGTGATAATTTAAGACCAAGCCACACGGTCAATGTTTCGGTGTTGTTAACAACTGGTCGAATGAGACGATTATAATTACTCAAAAGATCATCGTAAAGGCGCTTAGTATCTGGATTCGCCTCAAAGCTTAAGGGAGCTAAATGTGAAGGAAGAAAAAAATTATAAAAAAATTATTATTATAAAATTAAATATTTTATTTTGCATGCCAGTTCAACCTGTTGCTTTCACTTGGACTAAAAAGAAAATTGAAAATTTTTGTTTGTAAACAAACAAAAAATAAAATAAAATAAAATAAAATAAAATCCTCTCTGGTTTTTAAGACTTGCGCAGTTAAAGAGGGGTGGTGGTTCCACAAAGAAGAGACATCAAAATATTCAACTAATTTTCTTATTCTGATTTTTGCAAATTTAACTAGAATTTCAATTTCACAACTTACCCATTGAATACGTATTCGAAATAAAAATAAAAGTTAAAATAAATGATAGTTTGGTGGACATATTTTACAGAATTTATATGATTTTTTTACATCATTTTTTTTAATGGAAATTCCTTAATACACTGTAATGGCGATGATGTTCTTGCTAAAAAATTACTATTAATACTAACTAAATCAATAAGGGATGCTGCGTTTAGACCAAGTTAAAGAACATCAAAATTTGGCATTTAAGGACACATGTAGGTGTATACATAAATACATATCGATGGCTTAATATAAAAAGGGCGTATCTCAATTTTTTTTTCGAAATCGCGTTTTTAACGTTTTCTGGGAGATAACGACGTATAATTACATCTTCCTTGAAGATCTTAGTACGTTGCAGTTAAAAATCAAGGACTGATGGCCACTTAAAAAATTATGCTTTAGTTTTTCTTCAGTTTTTTTGCTTCTCCTATAATATATCGAAAATTTGAGTTCCGCCTTTCTTATATTAAGCCATCGATATGTACATACATACATACATACATATGTATGTACATATGTAATACAGATGTGTGCGTAGCATGTAAACAAATTTACTTTTTGTTTATTAACGGAAAACTGCTGATTTAAAAAATACAAAAGTTCTACGCGTATCTACAGTGTGTCGGAGTTTTGATTTAAAAAAAAACAAGGAAAGTACTGCATTATCACAGCATATACTTAATACAAAACACAAACCTGATTTTGACAATATAAAAATACTGGACAAAGTAAACAGTGATAATAGAAAAAGATATGTGACAGAAAGTTTACGAATTCAACAAAAAATAAATAAAACGATGAACATCAAAGAAGACACTGATAATTTGAGCGCGAATTATAAACTGGCAATAAAACAATCAATCTAATTGGGAAAAAATATGTTTTTTTTTAATTCAAATTCTTATCATATTTATAAAAAAAAAGTGTTAATGTGACATATTTATATGTACACGTATCATGAAGAAATGTTAATGTGATATTTTAAGACATAGTAAGTTTCTTTTTTTATATTTGTTAAAAAATTTTTCATGTACATATATTTAGAATATTGTTGTTGTTTTTCTTTATTTAATTAAATAGACAACATCCCTTGAAAAAGTGAACATACAATTCACGAAACGTCGGGAAATGTGGAATAAATACATAAAAGATGGTAGGCCTAATAGCTGAAGTATTTAACACAACAAAACATAATGATTTGAACCATTTTCAATTTGCATTATAAAATTATTTCATAAATTTTGAATGCACAAATAGTCATTTGAAAATAAATGTTTGTACTAAATCCTGGAAGCACACTTGAAACACAAATTAATTTTTTTAGAATACGGTCGTAGCGAAAAACTTGCATGAAGTTAGCATGAGTGCCAACAGTGAACATGGTCTTAACGAATTTTGTCGAAACAATTTTACATTAAAAATCACGCTAGGATTTAATAGTCGGTTAAAACATGATTAAGTTTTTTAGTTTGTAAAATATATGTTTTAAGTATTTTTTGGTTTGGAAGTAGGGATGGGCAAATGAAGAAAATGTATCGATATATATCGTATCGATGTTTTTGAACAGTATCGATATATATTTTTTGAAAACATCGATATTTCGATATATCGATATTTTTTGCTGCATTAATTTCGAATGCACAATTACTTACTTTAAGAAATTTAATACAAACAAAAGAACTATTTATGTTAAGTAATACGTAACCTACTGTAGCTCCTTAAGACTTCATTAGTCTTTACTTTCTGTTGCTGCTCTGTGCTGTGCCGTTCTGTTTCTAAATTTTAATAGATACTTTTTCTGTAATAAATTATCAGCTGTTTCGGACCAGAATGGTCACAGTTTTCCACTAAAGTGATGAGTTTTGCATCGTCCATTGTTATTAGAGTTTTTCTTTTCCCGGACTTTTTCATTTCCCGGGAAAGTGGAAACAACTTTTCGGTTTTTAACGCTTATAAGCACATGTCAAAAAAATAATACAATTTCAGTTCCCGGGCGTAATTGTTGTAAAGTTTTAGCTATAGTTCTACCATCGCATTAGACTTGTATCGAACTCTTTCAGTAGCTCGTTTTTGACACAAACCAATGATCAAACCCATTTAAATTACATGGGTTTGATCATTGGTTTGTGTCAAAAACGAGCTACTGAAAGAGTTCGATACAAGTCTACATCGCATTCATAAAGTGAATAACGACATGCATCGAGAAATGTGTACGCAAAATAACAGAATCAAGGAGAGAAAAACTAATGGCTTATATTTACTATGTGTATGATTTTTATAAACCAAAAAGAGTCAGCTGATTCGTAACAGAACAGAAAGTAAAAACAAATTCTGCCTTTAGGCTTATATCCACACAATCCAAAAAGTCACCTGCCTTAGTTGGGTCAGAGTTAAAAAACAGCTATAGCTCTTAAAAGTATCGAAACCCGATACTCGTAAATAAGAATCGATGTATCGATATATAGGTTTTTGAAATATCGGCGATATATATCGATATTTATTTTCTCAAATATCGATATTTCGATATATCGATATTTTTTGCCCATCCCTATTTGGAAGCCTAGCCAACCTTTCGCACTATGCAAGTAATATTGCTAGGCTGATTAGTTTGTAGGAGAGTGCAACGAGGGGAAAAGAAACGCAATGTTAAAAAAGTACACATACACACACAAAAACCTGTCCTCAAAATAAGACTGGCATTGTGAGGACCAGTGATGCCAACTTAGCCCTTTTCGGGCTAGATTTAGCCCGTTTTGAGTCACTCAAAACGCGAAAAAAAAATTTTGGCCCGTAACTACAAAACGCGCTAATCTAGCACTTTTTACAATTATCTTTCAGCCCTTTTAGCCCCTTTTTACTTTTTGCTCCATATGTCTACATTTAAATTTTTACGAACTTTTTTCTTCCTTTAATCTAGCAATATCGACTTGTGAAATAACGTGACAGCATTGTTTTACTCATTTTCTTCTGTTAGTTTGCTTTACCAATTAAAATAAAAAGAAACAATAAGGTATAGTGTTCTATTTCTTCCAAATTTTTTTTGCTTTGAAAGATTCTCAGTCAGCCTAAAAAAGATTTTTATTTAATAACGACCAAATTAAAATTTACTTACCTCTACATATGTATGTATGTATGTATGTATATGTATTAGGGTTTCTAATTTCCCAGACTTTTTCCATTCCCGGGAATCGAGAAGTAAAATGTTTTATTCCCGGGAATTCCCGGGAATTTCAAAAACATTTGAATTCAATTAAATGACGCCAATAAAAAATATAATTTTATGAAAAAATATACACCACACAAAAAAGTAATATAAATAATTTTGTAATATCAATTAAAAAATTAATTAAATTTTCACCTATAAGCAATTTGATAATATTAATTAAGTTTTTCCACTTAAATTAATTAATGCAATTAAAAATGTAATTGAATCAATTAAATTCTTAATTGGAAACATTAATTGGTGAATCCTTTTTTCTGTGAACATTCAAATTAAAAACAAAACAACTTTATTCGTTAATTTCATGAACAACAATATTTAAAAAGCACAACAAAAAAATCATATGCTTTGAGTTATATCATGGATAGAAATTCCATCTACATCTGCCAATCTAGATACTATTTTCTATAAAGACTTCTTAAGTTGAAAATATTTCGTAACGCTTCAAGTTATTGGATTCACCTCGGAAGCCTTTATTACATTTGTTTCCATGCTTATACATATTATCATCGTTACAGAGTTGTATTTTTAAGTAATAAAACAACGAACAGCAATGTAAAAAAGCCAATTTCAAAAACCGATATATGAAATTCCCGAAAATTCCCGTTGAAAATTTCCCGGGACTTGCAAAAAAATAATTCCCGGGTATTCCCGGGATTTTTTTCCCGCGTAGAAACTCTAATATGTATGTCTAAAAGCTACCGGCCTGTCCCACAATATCACCAGAAATCGTTCGATCGAAAACTTGTAAGCAAACAACAATAATATTACAACATTTGTTGTTGTTTTCAATATATGTGTTCGATCGAACGATTTCTGTTGACATCGTGAGGCAGGTCGTACTAATATAATTACTAGAATAGCAAGCACTAGTGTAAAAAGGCCTAAAGTTGTTGTGTAATATTACTAGTGCTGATCAGTGTGCACACTTCTACCGATATTCGGTAGATTCTACCGAATATGTTTGTGAATTTAACGATCTACCAATTCTACCGAACAAGGCCTGAAATCTACCGAATATTGAACGAACATTTTGATTAACAATGATGCTACAAGATCAAGTTGATCACACATACGGAAAATTAATCACACGTATGTTCTAAAATGTGGAAAGCTTTCCGTTGAGAAGCGAATATGTTTAACGAATTGTTATTTAGTAATTTAAGTCGATATATGTGTAAATTGGATATTTTGCCACATAGCAGTGCGGCCGCACAGCGCTCATTTTCTGCCATGAAAATCATTAAAACAGAACGTAGAATTGTGCCTTGGGGTTGAAATATTTATTCCTCCCAATGATTTAATCATTTTTGCACAAAAGTTTAAATTCATAAATGGATCTTACATATAATCTTTGTAGTAGCAAATGTTTGTCAAATAAAAGTTATTTTAGTAGCTTTATAAAACCTATGTACAAAAACTGAATTCCTGTTATTTATGTACATATATTATTTTATGTATGCATTGCATATCTATATAAAGGGTAAAGGCAAATAACTGGGGATGACACTTTTTTTATTGGAAATGCTTCATTGTTTATGGTAGTTTAATTTCCAATCACATGTAAAGTTTTAAATGCGCTTTTGGAACCTGTTTAGTTTGATACTCCTTGCACTTACTCTTTATATATAAGTACATACATATATTTTGTTATTTTTTATGTTTCTTTGAATAAAAAATATTTTCTACCGAATTTCATTAAAATCTACCGATTTTTTTTGTTGATTCTACCGAATTAAAAAAAATTTAAGTGTGCACACTGGTGCTGATGAGTTTTAAACTAGCCCCTTGTCGCGCTTTTTTACAAAATTTTACTTAATGTTGCGCTAAACGTATATATTTTCAGTTTAGCCCTTTTTAGCCCTTTTTCAAAAAATTTTACGCTTTTTGAGTCTCAAAAGTTGGCATCACTGGTGAGGACGCCGATGAAAGTTCAAAGAAGAAAAAGTAATAAGCTTAACAATTAGACTTGTGTAGTGTGAATTGGAACTTAATGCCCGCTTGTTGATCAAGTGCGATATGAGATTTTATGGCAATATTATTTGAATTATTACGTTGTTGAAGTAACTGAGCGATATGTACATATGTACAATATATGTACATACACATGTATGTATACACGTGCATATGTATGTACATATGTATAACGATTTGGTAGCCAAGCAACCGCTATTTGGAATAGTAAAAATAAACTAAAGAAAACAATAAAAATTTTGTACATAGTAATATTATTTCTGGAAAAATTTATTTGTTGTTGGTTTGGCACGTCTAGATGCATTACGCTGCAAATAATTAAATGAATATTTTCTTTTTAAATCGTATTCATTTTGACACGCGTTAAGTAAAAATAAAATATTGAAATAAATATTATTTATTTATAAAAAGAAGAAAATTGAATTGATTTTATCAAAGATGACGAACACTTTTACTTACAATTATCCTAAGGCGGCGAGAGACTCTGGATTTAAGTTGCGTAATTATAAGGATGGCCCTTTGGACTGGCGTTTAGTTGGTATAAATTAAAATTTTTAATGATTAACTATTTTTGCTTCTTTATAAATTTTCTTTTAATCACAAGAATATTGTTAATTGTTTATTGTTACGTTTTACTTACCTTAGAAGTTTCCCCTTACCCCTGGTGGGCTCATTTTTTATAGAATATATAGCGGTTGTGTCCTTCCAGACTCAGATCAATCCATGCTTTGAATTTCATCAAAATCGGTTAGATATTTTCAAACAGGTGGAAATTGCCCCCTACTCCTCCTCGTGCTTCTAGTTTTGAAAAAGTGTATAGCCATGTGCTTTTCTAGACTCAAATCTATCTATGTTTTGAATTTAATAAAAATCGGATAGATAGTTTCTGACAGGCAGAATTTTCCCCTAACTCCCTTCGTGCTCCTAGTTTTTAATAAACATATATGTACATATGTAACCTATGTGTCCATCTAGATTTACATCTATATATGTTCGCATTTACATATATTAGTTAGCAGACACCTTCAGTTATCACTGCCACGAACCATTTATCCAAGTCACGAACCGTTTAGCGAGGACACACCCCATATTGGTGATTCCCAAAAACTAGGCTAAAAATACCACAAATCCTAGGATTTCCCCGGCAGCACCATTATGATATGTAGTTGTTACCAGTGTTTGTAACTATTCGCCAGTATTTTTTTATTTTCAAAAACAATTTGTTTTACATGTATGGCGCGCCATAAGGAGCTTACGTACGTTCCAAAAATTTTACAGCGATAAGTTGTGTTTTAGGGGGTGCGTCCGCCCTCATAGTTGGCCCTCAAGCCCATTTAATGTATTTTTTTTTTAGTTTTCTTTTGACTATACGTAATATACATAAGTATGTCTGAAATAATATAATAGATATAAGCTCTTATCGTACATGCTTAGTAAAATAGTTTCCATATAAGTGTAATTTTAGTATACACATAAAATGTTTGGTATTTTGTTGGTTATTTTCTTCATTGTTTTCTAAAATATTGCCATATATCATATTGTCATATGCAAACAAATTACCTTGAATGAATGGGCTTGAAGGCCAACTACTTTTAAGGGTGGACGCACCCCCTAAAACACAACTTTCGCTATGAAACTTTTTTGTATTTTTTTTACATAAAACTGAACCCATTTTAGGGGGAGAGAATATGAGAAAACAAGAAAAAAAAAGCAAATAAAGGAAACGCTAATGTATACACTGAACTAAAAGAGCACTCTTAAAAAAATTTTGGGATCCGTTTTAAAAATGCTGCATTTTTTAAAATAATATTTAATATAAGAATGTTGCTGTCAATATTAATACATAATATTGTTATTTTTATAACGAAGCAGTTTTAAAACAAAATCATCCACTTTTTTCATAATTCGTGGTCCAGAAGTGCAATTTTTGTTGCAGCAAGTCGTGAATATGTGGAAGAGTGTTGAAATAGAAATATATACATTTTGTGCACCTCTCTCGCTCTTTTGTACTAAAAACTGAAAAGTTGCTGCAACAAAACTGCCAAGTATGGACCGGAATTTAATTAAACAAACTTAGTTACATTTCATAAAAGTTTCTTTTTAAATTGAAATTGTTTCTTTTTGATTTAAAAAGAAAAGCGGAATTCGAATTTTTGATATTTTATAGAAGCAAAAAATTTGAAAAAAAATAAAACATTTACATACATATGTACATACAGAAATAATTTTTTAAGTGGCTATAAGTCCTTGATTTTGAACTGTAACGTACTAAGATCTTCAAGGAGGATGCATTTATACGTAGTTTCCCAGAAAACTATAAAAACGCGATTTCGAAAAAAAAATTGAGATACGCCCTTTTTATATTAAGTCACCGATATGTACATACGTACATACATATGTACATAAATACATATTTATTAATTCAATTACAGGTTCAATGGAAATAGAGCGAATTATAAAAGATCAAAGCTTTGAACAAATTGATGCTGTTTTAAATCATCTTTCTGAAGTGCCTTTGGGATCAATTTTAGATTCAAATATTTTAGATAGTGGCATAGCTAAATATTTCATGCTTTCGCAATTTTCTGTACAATATCTGATATTTTGTCGTAAATTTTTGGAAGAAACTGTTACAGATTTGAGAGAGTCCCACGGTGAATCCCAAATGGAGCTTGCGACATTGAAAAGAAATTTGTCTGAGGCCAACAACGAAATACTGCAGTTGCACAAGAAAATTACACAAATGGAAGCAATACATGAAGTTATTTACCCATGTCATATGTGCACCAAAAACTTTGTAAGTAACGATGCGCTCAACTTACATATATCTCGGAAGCATAACGAAAGTTTGGCAAGATCGCAAAAAAAGTCCGAATCATCACATTCTCCATCTAAGGAAAGAGAAAATGATTTAACGTTAATAAATACAATTAAACTACAACTTGAAATAAAGCAACTCAAAGAAAGATTAAATAACGCAGAAAGGGAAATTAAAGAGAAACATTTCGAATCCGATGTAAAAAAGATACCGGAAATTGTGTCAGAAGTATTTCAAAAATCTGAAAAAATATCTGTACACAGTATTGGCATTCAAAGTAACTTATCCGAAATTAAGGAAAAGGATGATAGTACAACGGGTGATTTAAGTAGCCATTCACTTAATGGTCGCCAACTGTCCATGCTACAAGAGAAGTTGCAAGAGTTTGTTAAGTGGAAAGAAGAACAGAAGATTGAAAATTCGGAATTCTTAGCTGAAGTCAATAAAAAAATACAAGATATTTACACAGTACTAGAAACTACACTAAATGACAGAGTAATACAAAAGGACAATGACAACGGAAAAACATCGCTTGAAGATTTAGAAAGACTGCTGATGAAAAAAGTGGAAGAAATAGGCAAAATAACTGCAGCCAATATTGAGGATGTGGTTAAAAATATGGAATTCAACTATAAGGCCAAATTGCATCGATTGGAAAAAGATTTGATTAAACTAAACGAGCAATTTGTATTGGAAAAAGATTTTAAATCTAAAAAAAATCATACAAAGAGCGAAAATTGTTATTTGGAAACTACTAAGATGATATCCACGGATCTTAAGGTTGGTGAAGTAAATGATGAAACTCCAGACTGTAAAAACAATGAACAAGATAAGATGAATTCGGATAAAATCGGACATCCACTTAAGGAAACTTCAGCTTCAGAGAGCAACCACACTTTTGTTAAATACAGCGATGTGCTTCCTATAACAAAAAGTACGTACAAAATTAGATATCTTCATTAATGTGCAGTTTTCACAAGTTAGGCAGACGACTCGTCTCGAAAATTTGTATGAAAATCACTCAAAAAAATTAGTGCTTTCCATATAAATTGTATACACAAGGCGACCGTTTGGGTTGTGAAACAGGTGGTAAAATATTTTCATTATAAAACAATAATGGGCCTTATCGAGTTTGGCGTATTTCTACTTCGACTAGGACATTTTGTCCTAGATTAAAGAAAACATTTTGCCATTTTCTTTAATCTATTACAAAAACGTCGTATTCGCAGTCGAATTACGCCAACCACGATAAGGGGGAATATTCATACGTATGTATGTATGTACGAGTATGTTTACATATCGAAAATCGAAATTTTAAAATTTTCATGTACATACATATCGTTAGCTAAAATGCAAAAGGGCGTAACTAACAAAAATATAATTTTACAGGAGAAGCAAAAAACTGAAACAAAAACTAAACAAACTTGTAGTTACATCTCCTTGTTTTTTGTTAACAAAAGCCTCATTCCTGATGGCAGAAGTGTAATAATTTGTCAAGACATGTAGTTTAATGTCATTCATAATAGTCAATCAAAAACTCAATTTTGAATTTTTTGTTAGTTACGCCTTTTTGCATTTTATCTGACGATATATGTATGTATTTACATTGTTTTTGTTTTAAAATCTTGCAATTGAACAAATTTACATAAAAACATTCACATTTCGAATTAAAATCATAAAGTAAAACAAATTATACCAACAAAAGAGTAATCGGAATACGTTGACATTTTTACAGTATATAGATGTAGTATATTGATGTTGGTAGTTGATTTCTTGCAAAAACTGAACATTTAAAAACTTTGAGTTAATACCTTTATGTAGATTAATAATAATATGAAGTTTCCACAATGCAAACAAGCGACTTGCTTAAAAAAAATATATGAAACGCACCCAAATTTTTGAGTTATTCCTATACAAATTTTTCTAGACAAGTCGTTTGCTTGCATTGTGGAAACTACGCATAAGTTGTATGTAAATTGAAAACTTTACACTCGTTTTCTGGCAAACTATTTTTTTTTTTTTTTTTTTTTTTTTTGAGTTATAACGTAGTTTTAGTAAATGAGCGATATGTATGTATGTAGATTCTGACAGCTTTGAGAATACTGTGACAACGTCAGGCGTATCTGATGAGGACGGTACAGATGTTTCAGCCAGCATTTCAGATGAAGAGGAAATAAAAAACGCTTATAAAGTGTCGGCAGAAAGTAACAAAAATCAAACACACATCTTAAATGAAAAGAATTTTTATTCCCAGTAAGTAAAGTTGCGAACTGTGTGGCATTAAAAGAAAAAAGTTTTATTTTAGTACACAACAACGAGCTAAACCGAAAATTATAACAAAAAAGGATGCAAAACGCATGACAAATAATCGTTTATCTTCTTTGGGTGTAGATATGAAAACAAGGACTTTAACTCCCTCTTTAAAAAAAGGATTTTTTGAGGAACTAAATGAAAGGAGGAGCAAATTAAAACAGGTAGTTTTGAAAATATAAAAATAATAATACTGTAAGTACGTCAAAATGATACAGGAAAACGCCGAGACCCCAACTTTATTTTGGGCCGTACAACACAGTAGTATACTCCGTTTTAAATTAGGTCAAAATCAAGAGCTATTCCATTTTTAAGTGTGAATGGTCTCGCAAGCTATTTGTACACTTTGTACGAAAAAAGGCTTCGAAAATTATTTTGAAATAAAGTTATTTATTGTTTATTTGTCGATACTTAACTCTAACATAGCCGTCTATTTTCAGGTGGATACAATTCAATTATTTTCAGTTTGTGGCGCTATTTAGTCTAATTTTATAAATTATATTACAAAAACCTCATAAATAGTTCTACTATAGACTAAATAGTAAAAAAAATTAAAAAAAAGATAATAGTTCTAGCCGGAAGGTGGAATATTATCATCATAACAGTTGAATTTCGATAATTTCAAAAAGAGATTTTGATGTATTTCCCTTAAAAAGCCAACAAATCGCTTTAGAGACAATATAAAATTAAAAATGTAATCCCCTTATTGTGAATGGCGTTGCCAGTCACATCAAGACGACAGTAATAACTGTCACTTGCCTACTCTTAGTCGACAAGAATTGACTACTATTAACATGCTACATTAATTTACAAAGCTTAGAGATTAGTAAGAGATTGTTAATAAGAGCCAATTGTTGCCGATAAAGAGTAGACAAGTGACAATATTTGCTGTCGTCTTGATGTGACGTCGACGACGCCAATTTCTTGATTTTTACCACTGTGTTCTACGGCCCAAAATTAAGTTGGGGTGTCTTGGGGTTTTTCTGAGTCATTTCGAAAGTTAAAGTTTTACTTACATTATAATAAATATAATGTGTAGTTTCCACAATGCAAGCAAGCGACTCGTCTAGGAAATTTGTATGCAAATCCCTGAAAATAATGAGTGCTTTTCATAAAAATTTTTTACTCAAGTAAACCGTCTGCGTTGTGGAAACAGGGGGTAAATGCAATATTTTAATTTTGTATTCATACGTATGTATAACAGAAGCACCCACAGTATTACGCAACTAGAAATAAAATTAAAAACTTTGTTGACAAGTTATGTTCAACGAAATTGCCACCAAATGCCAAAGCCCTACTAAAGGCTACAAAAGATGTTAAGCCCAAGATTCAAAAATATGTGGATGATGACGACGATTTATCTGAAAATGGAGATCATATTTTAAAAGCCTCAACACCAAATAAAGAAATTTCAACAAACGACCGCGAAAACTTCAAACTGAGATTGGACCGTATCTTGGCCTCACCCATAAGAAAACCAGATGATCATCTTGTAAAAGCCATAGTGCATTTTGAGGATAAAAATAAAAATCCAATACCGCTGCCACGCAAACGAGTTATGTTCAATCATCCCGAAGTACTGAAACGGCCTTTGAACCCTTCTTTAATTGATGAATCCGAATAAATAATGGTCTGCACATGATTTTAGTTGAAATTTAAATATGTTCTTGTTGGTTCGAAGCAAACACGGAGTTTTTAAGATATGTATGTAATTCTCGAACCAGTTTTCCTAAATATTTTCTCGAACATTTATCATTCTTTCGATTTGTGGATTACATAATTAAATTTAAAATAGTTAATTTATATGTTAATCAAAAAAGATATAAAAATGAAATTAAAAATTGAATAACATTTTATCACAACAGTTGGACCTTATTCTTTTGTACTAAGTCGGCAATTAATTGATAGGGAATAATGTGTTGAGAACCAGCAGCCAAATCGACTTCTTCATCGTCCACTCCAACAACAACGGCAGGAACTGAAAACATAATAGGTTCATTTTTATTATTTTTACATTGCGGAATTTGAACATGTGTCGTATTTTTTCATTCAGATATAGGTACATTTATTTACATGTGTGGATCACTTATTGCAATCTACAATATAATTCAATTCACATATGTAGTACAAATCGTACTTTTATTGCAACATAAACATATCCAAAAAATAAAATTTTGGAGTTAATAATGCAGTAAAAGTCGTTATATCACATTTTTCCTCACGAGTTGAGATCGACCCCACTGTGATAAATAACAAAACAAAATTTTCATGTGACTTTCAGAATTAATAATTAGTAAATGTGATACCGAGTAATAGAAGTGAAAAAAATAAAAGCAACTAGATTATAAGTTGAAGTATTTCATAAACCTTACCGGAAACGTTGGCTTTAATGAACACATGACTCATTAGATTTGGTCTGACTACACGTTGATCAGCTTCGGATCTCTGCATATTGGGCATATACTGTAAGGCCACCTGCTGAAAATATTCTTCAATATTATCGTTATATTCCTGAGCAAACTTCCTTTCTTCAGTTGATAAATGTTTATCATTTGGCTCCCTCTTCGATTCTTCATTCAAAATATGTTTACTATATGACTCAATTTTTTGTGCACGACATCTCAAATAGCTGGCCATAATATAACGAATACGCTCCAACTCCATTTGATGAACAATATAACGAAAATCATTTTTATCTAAATCTTTCATATTCTCTTCCATGTGTGCTACTTGACCCATCATTAATTCCAGCATATCATTTTGGTGAGGAAGGATTTCAGGTGCACAAATTTCATTTATCCATGCGGTTTCCAAAAATTCCAACACTTTTTGAGCTGTTATTTCTTCTCCGCCATCACCATCATCATTATCATAGTCCTGTGCATTGGATGTAGAATTTACAGTGGTCAAATCATCGTCAATAATAATATTATATTCTTCTGTAGGATTTATTCCCGACATTTGACAATGCAATTTAATTTCCAAAAAAAAGCGCAAAAAGTTAATGTAAACAAATGCTTCTTCTTATTTTTTCTAGCAAGCACACAATTTGGTTACATTAGTAATAAATTATATTTAAAATACTTGGTAGCACTATTCTTATATATTAATTCACGTGAAATGCCTATGCATATATATAATATACATATATGTAACTGAACACATGTATATACACTGTATATGCATATGTACATAGAAATCAACAAAAATATTTTAGACATGAGTTCAGAAGAATTTCAGAAAAACTATCGTATTATTGTTGAAAAAATATTTAATAATTGGCAGAATCTGCGATTAGCTGTAGAACATGGAATGGGTGGTAGAAATGGCCAAAAAGTAAGCTTTAGAAGAAAAAAAATTTTTGGGGCTAAAATTTGTTGTTTATAAAATGTAGGTGGCCATAGATATTATGAACTATACTTACGAGTTTTGTATTGGGAACGACAACATTACACAAGGAGAACTGCAGGAAGTCATTGAAGAATTAATGGACCAAGAGTTTAACACAATATGCGAAGATGGATCGGTAATTGAGATATGCAAACACCTGTTACGTTATAAAACAATGAGCCTGCTGGGTCAATACGCTGAGATAGAATTGGAATTAAGTAAATTACCGCAAGGTAAAGAATGGTTGAAACCAGACGTCAAAGTTACATATACTCCAATCGCAGGTGATTCGTCATCTGAGGACGGAAGCTGTTCAGAAGATAGCGAAAAAGATGATTTTGTAGAACCCGAAGACGGATGGACAACAGTGAGAAACAAAAAAAAGTAAAACCATGTTTATTTGTTGGTACATACAAACATATTAGATAAAACTTTAATTTTACGATCGTATAAAAATTAAATAAAGTGTTGCTTTCTTACGACAGATGTAAGTTCTTCAGTTTTGATGCACCAAGATTTGATAGGTAAAAAGATGTGTTATAATTGGACAGGGGGTCTACTCTGATTTCGAAATGAAAGAAAATGTTTTCGAATTTGTATGCTATTAACATTACAATTCGAAGGCATTTGCTTTGGTTTCGAATTACAGAGTAGACGTCCTGATTGGTTATCCGGTTTGATTTTGTTGAATAAATACGAAATGTGAAAAAGCTTGATGTATAAGAGAGAAAATATTTTTACGTAGCTTTTTAATAAAACTTAACTTTAGTTAGACTATAATAATAATGAGGTTATCAGGTTATTCAAACAATTTGTTATTTATTTCTGCTAAATCCATAAATCGCAAAGTATCAATCGGCTTAGATACTTTACGCTTACGGTGATTCTCTGAACAGTATTTACAATTTTCACTTGGATCGATTATGCTTTTCTCACACGAATCTTCAGGTGGTGATAGTGCTTGTTGCAGTTCCTTCCAAGATTGAACAGATTCTAATTTTCCTTTCGAAACTAAATGTACATCAGCCACTGATGCCATTTCATCTATATCTGCAGTAAGAGACATATTTATGGCAGGGTAAATGAAGAATGCAAAGAAAGACAGTCCCATCAGAACCAACATTGGCAGTAGAATAGCGAAATATTTATCGGGTAAATAGGTTAAACCCCATTCTTTCGTTGGTAACAGAGCCCATAGAAAATAAAATACAAAAAGTGTTATAACTAGTTGGTAGAAAGCATAACCATAAATAGCTCTATGCGGTGTTGGCGCCGGAGTATGCTCTGGCATTTTGTGTTGTTGATAAATCAAACGACTTAATTGTGTCTTTGCAGAGTAAAAGGTTTTCGAAAAAAGAAGTTATTGCAGTTCTTAAATTTTTTACTTGATTCGCAGTAAAATGCACTTCGATGCAGTCGTCCACCAAACGTATATTCTTGCTTACAAAATTCCGTCTAGGCTCCGGATCTACGCTTAACACACGAAACGCAATTTCGGCGTGTAATGTTGAATCGAATGGAATTTTCAAAGTTCTATCAACAAAAATTTAATTATAAGTACATACTACATTGAAAAAATATGTGTTTATATTTATATGCTCACGTTTCAGCACATTTTTCCAAAGACATTATTCTTTCTTTCTGTAATTACATTTGGATGTGTGCCTCAGATTTATTCTTATTTCTTGACGTACTTTTTCAAAACTGTTCCAACCAGGTGGGTGTCACAAAGTGGTGAGCAGAGAAACAAGCCGCCTTAAAAAGTCGGCGGCGCCGGCTTAGGTCAAAATAGTCGGCGGCGGCTCATAAGCCGGCTTGAGCCGGCTGACGTTGATAGCCGGTTTGTAGAAGTTTTCTAAACAAATTTCTATAAAAAAATTAGAACACCTGATGTCTTCCATATAATTTCTGAGATGTAGTACAAACTTTCAACTACAAAAAGCAATTAGCCGGCTGCCATTTTGAGCCGAGGCTAGCCGCATGCATCGGCGGCGGCTTGAAGTTACATTGAAAGTCGACGGCGGCTCTTGAGCCGGCTGTGAGCCGATCGGCTTTCTCTGGTGGTGAGTGTGCCAGCTGATCCCTTCTCAACTGTCAAACTCCTTAAAAAAAACAACAATGGTAGGTACACACTTTGCGGCATTTTTATGCAATCAGGCTGATTTCATTGTAGGTCGCATGTGCACAATTGCGGTGTTGTGCCTGGCATAGGATTGATGCAGGGTTGTGCCTGGTTGAAAAATTATTCCAACCAAAAAACCACTCTATTTGCCTCTCTCACCCATAAACTGACGTTATGGTATTACAATTGTTCTCGTGTGTGAAAGGCCATATAGAGAAAAAACATTTTTTAGGTCCCGGTTCACACGTTTCAACTTTTGTTGCTCAACTCTCAATTCAGCTGTAAGAAAAACGGAGACGGAAATACAAATATCTCTTTTTTTCATTGTGGATTGCAGTATGTGTACCAGAGAACAGCAATGAGTAGTGAAATATTGAGTAGTGTTGAATCATGAAGTTATAATTTCTTGTACTTATGCGCACTCATAATTATTGCAATGACATAACAAAAATGCCTACAGATGCGACTTGATATCGCATATGCATACATTGTTACCGTAATATCGAAAGGCCCCAACTCATATTTTTGAAATCTAGATTTTTGCATTTTTCGCTACATTAGATGTCGTCGGAACAAATCGAGTTTAGGGGCACCTCTTAAAAATTAAAAAATGTAGAGAGATTAAAGATTTTCTCCAACATGGTGTTTCCCGACACAGCGCGGCATAATAAAGATTTTCTGCCTCAAAATTTTCTTGCCTAATAAAGATTTTCTAAGACTGCATTTTACCATTTCATGAAAGGTATTCTCAAAAGTTTTAATATGATACCAATACTGGACATATTCGTTGGAAAACACCGTATAATCACAATATTGTACTAGAATTTCAGAGGCCCATAACTCGAAAACTATTTAAGCTTCGCAGCCTTTTTTTTTGCTAATTTTTTTTTCTATTTTTCAGTTTTATATAGGATATTTTTGAGAAATATACAACATTCGATTTAAAAAAATTAAAGAGTTAGGGCCTTTCTATATTAAGGTAAACATATGTACATGTAGGTTATATATTAATACTCGCAAGGAATTTTGCAGTCCATTTTTTATTAGTCGAAACATTTCTACTTCCTTTATCTATAAATATAACAATGTTTTCTTTTAGCTCTATTCTTCATCTTCTTTGCGATGGGACTTTTTCTTATCACTGCGATTGGAGGATGATAAAGAGGAAGTTGTTCCTGTTTTACTAGATCGCTCTCGTTCTTTTTCACGAGACTTTGATCGTCTGCGAGATTTTTCGCGACTTCTTGAGCGCTCACGTCTAGAACTAAAAATTAAAAACATGCATTATATATATATACATAAATCCATACATGAAATAACTACAAAATTACCGTTCACGATCTCTATCCCTTTCACGTTCTCTATCCCGATCTCTTCTTCTGCGCTCTCGTTCGTCATCAGAACGTTCACTTTCCTAATTTCGTAAGTGGAGACAAAAATACTATGATTGCTATTAAAAAACCAGGAACACTTACTTCAACTTTCTCGCCTCTATCTCGATCCCTTTCCCTATCACGTTCGCGTTCCCTTTCTTTTTCGCGTTCCCTTTCTTTTTCGCGTTCCCTTTCTTTTTCGCGTTCCCTTTCTTTTTCGCGATCTTTTTCTCTATCCTTATCTCGTTCTTTTTCACGAGATTTAGATCTTCTGCGAGATTTTTCACGACTTCTAGAACGTTCACGCCTAACTCTGAATATAAAAAAATTAACATAACACATTTTCATATTTCATATAACGTTTATATTACCTCTCCCTATCTCTGTCCCTCTCTCTTTCACGCTCCCACTCCCTCTCTCTTCGCCTTCTTTCACGTTCGTCATCAGATCGCTCAGGAGGACCATTAGGGCCCATCATTCTTGGTGGTCCCATAGGCATGTGCATCGGTGGACCACTGGGTCCACCTGGTCCCATCATCATTCCCATAGGAGGACCTATGCCCATATTTGGGGGTGGCATACCACCCATCATTGGAGGCTGCGGATGTGGATGCCGCATTTGAGGTGGCGGGCCTCCCATCTGAGGAGGCGGCACGCCGATAGGAGTAGGCAAAATTCCTGGTGGACCGGAAATTGGTTGCGGTTGAACAGAATTTGGTCCTGGTGTTAGTTCTTTAATACCAGTAGGAACCCAATTCGGATTATCACCTCCCCATTGCGAATCTTGTGTTGGTTCATACCCATAATCGAATGGGTCAGGCTCATGGAAGAACGAATCGTCTGGTGGTCCTTGGCCACCGAAATTAGGTGCAATTTGTCCTGGCCGTGAGTATTCACGGCATTCAGCCGTCATAACTTGAATAGCATTTTCTTTTGTTCCAGTTTGAACAATAGGCCTAGGCCCTCTCGGCATAGAAGCAAACCTTGAAGGAATGCCTTGATGGGGTCCTTGATGCATTCCCGACGATGGCAACATTCCAGGAGGAGGCATTTGTATATGTTCGCCTAAGGGACCAATAGGCATTGGACCTGATTGTAAGACCCCAGGTATTAGACCGGTCGGAATGTTACTCTCACCCTGCCTTTCTGGCTGAGGATTTAGATTTTGAGTTAAGCTTGCCAAGCCGACACCACTCTCCGCCACACGAAATCTCTTTTGACGTTCACAATATGATCTCCATGTTTCCTCATTGAATCCATAATTAAAATAGTCTGTTATATCTGCCCCTGGTTTACGCCACGGTTTATCTTCAAGGGAATCTATACTAAACTCATGTGCGGCTACTCCGTTAATGGAACCTACACCCTCAAAATCTTCGATTGAAAATTTTCCTACTTGTGTTGATTTGGACTTTTCTTGAGCACTTGCCCCAGCTAATAAATTTGACCGTTTATTTATATTATAAGTGCTAGGTGCAGCTTTAATGTCGCCAATCACAACGTTAATATCGTCGTCGGAGTCATCATCTTCGTCTTCTTCAGCATCTTCAGCGTCGGCGCCTGAGCACTCATCCCTTTCTTTATTTTCCTCCTTATCCTCAATATCCGTTGTGTCTGCTACGGTGGCTGCTGCTGTTGCTTCTTCGTCTTCTTCCATTTCATGGGCCGGATCTTCGAATTCAGCTAACTCGTCACCGGCCGGACCATCTTTTCCATGCAAATTGTTTACACCATCTCCTTGTGTGACAGCAGCAAGAGCTTCATTTTCCGCTTTGATTAACTCCTGCGTATTCAGTTTCTCTACACCTGCACCATCGCCAGCATTATCTGAACCCAGACGCTCTTCTTCATTTGTAGTGGAGTCGGGGTTAGAAGTACCATACAACCAGCTGTCTTCATTTGTATCATCTGCCATTTTTGCATTCAAAAAATATAAATATTATTTCCTATATTTAAGCGAAAAATACAAGTTATTATTCTGTGGATTTAATGAATTTAATTTGGCCAAAATGTGTTTTATTCAACTATAGAAGCAGGGTTGCCGTTAAAAATTTCGAAAAACTATCATAAAAAGGGTATTTAGCAAGGCACATTCACAAGGTAGTAGCGGAAATGCAGCTGAGCTATTTTTTTTTTCAAAAAAAAGTTCATCCGAAACTTCAAAAGTTTTTTACGAAAGAGAAATTAAAAGAAAATGTTAAAAAATTTCAATATGAAAAATATTTTATCAAAAAAAATTCTGTGAAAACAAATTTAAAAATATGAAAAAACTATTAAAAAATTGAGAGAAGTGCTAAACGTTGCAAATTTTGTTAGTGGTAGCTGCCGTGCAGAAATACTTTCAAATTTATGTGAATAATTTTTGTTATTATTATGTTAAAGAAATTATATGTTTGAAGCTTTGGATGAACTACAGCCCATGTTGTTTTTTTCATTGTTGTATTTTTTCATTGTTTTTGTAATCCTGATATTACCTGGAAATGAATTTACCTTGGTATTTAAGAAAAAAAATGGTATTTTAAAGTAAAATAGGGTCAAGTTTTTTTGTGAACAAAAAAAACATGTATTTCAATTAACAAAAAAAACAAACACGAATTTTAAAAATTAATTAAATACATTAGACTTAAATAAAATTAATCAACATGCTTTAATTATAAAATCAATGTTAACCCTCTAACCAGGCAGGTCGTAAAAATGATCGGGTGAAGCCATGGTGAAATAAACTGTTTACAAAAAAAGAGAATAGCAAAATTATAAAGTTCCTATACTTCTTTTTTGCACCAGTCAAATTTATGTTTTTCTTCTTTTAATTCTGATTTTTTTTTTTGGCAACCATTCAGAATGGAAATATAATTATAATTATGGGTTAACACTAAAGTGATACGTTAGTGTCACAGCGGCAACGCTGGTTAGAAAACATAAATCACGGCGAATTCATATGAATTCGTCTTGACATAAATGAAATATGTTAATCATTTCACGTGAATGAATAAAATGTAAATATTTTTGCACTGAGAAAAATAGTAATGTTTTTCAATTTACCTAGGGTTTACACGTGCAGGTGTAAGTTTAAAAAACTCAATACACTCAAACTCTTTTACTAACACATCTACACTTTCGGCACTTTCAGTCTACTTCCAACTCAACTGCCAAGGAATTTTACAATACAGTGACTTGGTGAACTTGTAGCAAGTAAATGGAAAGTTAGCTAACAGAGTTCCCCTATTAATACTTTAGCACAAATTAACTGGATTTCAGTGTAATGTTATATGAGTTAATTTTAAATACATTTAAAAGCTAATTTAATAATTTTTTCTTAAATATTCATAAATCCAGCAGTTAATTAATTTTTTAGACATAAATAACATTGAAACAATACGAATAAAGTTCAATACTATCTGGTTCCCTTAAAATTAAACTTTTTTTATGTTACCGTGAGATTACACGAGACAAATTTTCCTAAAATGGATTTCAAACTCATATTATTTTTTATGAATAATGAAAAATGTAGAAATAAAATGTTTGCGTCCGAGTTTTTTGTTAATAAAAAGATAACTAAAAGTATGTACAAAACGTAGACTTATCCGCCAATTTTTTTCGAGGACGAGAAACAGGAAAAATAACGGATACAAGCTTATTTATGCAGTGCAATAATATTGATTTTTCCTTCAAACAGGTACGCTTTGCACTTTGCCTCAAGAAGTTATAAATGTTTAAACAAAAACATTCGTTTCCCAGCATGATAAGCTTTTAATATTGCATATCAATATGATTAAAAATTTCTACACATTTATTTCCATATACATACATACATACATAATTATGTACGTGTACACATGTATGTATGTGCATTCGATTGTAAAAAAGGTTACCAATGTGGAAAAAGTTTACATTGGAAGAATGCATACTTTTACTTAAAAATAAGAAAAACGTCAACGCTGATTGTTATAAAGAGCCGAAAAGTTCTGATATAAAAGCGCTCCGTGTTGTTTCCATACTCATTCGTTTGCTAGTTTGCTTTCGTGGCGAAGTATTGCTTGTTAATTTTTCGTAAGTGCTTACATAGGTATATACATACATACAAAATAAATATCTTCTAAAATGGCCTGCTGGGAAGGAAAGAAGTACAAATTGGACAAAAGTGAGAAATTCGATGAATATATGAAGGAATTAGGTGAGTTCAAATTATCTTTGTGTATCCGCTTTTCAAACCGTCAATTATATATAAATGTGTACATAAGTAAAGATACATATGTATGTATGTAAATTGCAAATATGTACTTGCATTCATTTACGCAAATATTAATGTGTTTAATGCAAACATGTATGTATGTATGTACGTAAGTTTATTGGCAATAAAGGGCAAATTAATAGGTATACTTGTGTGGTTGTACATACATACATACATAGAATTAACACTTGTTAAGCAATTGCTAAAAAGGTGTGCAAGTTCATATGCATATGCACATAAATACATACAATGTATGTGTATATGTATCTAAATTTTTTATGTGAATGTGAATGCATATACATATGTATGTATATACATATATATGTATGTATGTACATATGCAGTATCTAACAATCACATCCATATGCATACATATTTATGTATACAAAAACGCCGGCCGGCTATAAGAACCATTTTTAAATTTTTTTGGAGGGGCTGGCAGCAATCTCAGATGTACTATATACATACATACATACATATGCATGTACATAGGTATATAAAAGCAGTATTGAATTAAGAAAATATCATGGTATGTACATAGTATGCATGTACAATATATGTACATATTTATGTATGTATATATGCCTGTATGTGTTTATTCACGTGAATGTTCTTTGTTCCATTAGTAGAAGGGTGTAATTAGTGGGAGTTAAACGTATCACCCTGTGTTTATATGTACATGTACTAATACATACATAAGTACATGTGTATCAAATAAACATTTGGATTAAACTTGTTAACTGAGCATGTTTGCAAATATCCAAATACATACATACATATTTACTAGGTATGTATACACCCTGTAGGAAATTTCACTAGTAAATCAGTACTGAATCACTATTTACTTTTACCTTATTTACATTTTTTCATGAAATTAGTTGCATGAACATTTTTTATTTCTCAATAAGAGAACTGAAGGAACAAATTATATCAAAAAAGTTTCTAAGAATGCATTAGAAATTCATTTTACGTCCTATTTTATATACCATTCTCTTTTATAGCGCTGCAATTAGCAAATAGAAAAAGTTTCGTGCAACAAAATTCGTGAAATTTCATGCAAAAATGTTTAATGTAAATCAGATATTTGAGACTTGGAGCTTCCTACAGGGATACTACACCCATTTACTTTCATTTATATATATATACATGTATATACACATATATAGTATGTATGGGCATGCACACATTTTCCCGCAATATCTTGAAGTGTTTTTTGGTTGACCCAGTAAACCCAAGCTTTACTGCTGATAATATGCAAGTTTCCAATTTTTAGCAATAAGTACATATCGTCGTCACCTTATATAACACTTTTATATTTTTTACAGGAGAAAAAAAAACTTTAAAAATCAATAATAATAAAGTGTTCTTGAAAATTTTCTTCGAAATTTAATTGTAGTATGGATACTTATATGTTTTAACCATTTATTTCCTTTTTATACATATGTATATTTAAGCTTTTATGCTAGTTACTGTCTTTGCAATAAAAAATAGACGAATTCGTAATTACGTCCGTTTTAATTTCTTTAATAAAGTCGTCATTTTTGATCGCAGAGTTTTAAATATTTGCGTGAACATGTAGTTTGATATGTAGGTATAACTACTCCAAACAAAGCACTTTCGGTCTCGACTTTTCATGTACGGTAATGTTCTGGATACGCCATCTCAGAGTTCAGATTTAAGCCCTATTGAAAATTTATAGGATTATTTGAGAAGGTGGTATGCCATCTATCCCTGGTCGTTACGACACTCCAAAAATTGTCATTTCATCCATTAACACAATATCAATGGACATTGCTATATTTCTGGTTGTGAATTAATATCCATGGATTCAAGGTCATGGACTTTTTCGTTTAGACAGACTTTTCAATTCATTTATGTACATATGTACGTTTTAATGTCAAAAAGAACTAGAAAAGTATGTGCACCATATCGCTCTTTTACTTCAATAGTGTCATAACTCAAAAAATTAGTTTTTTGAGTTTCGTATTTTAAGGTAGAACTAATTCTAATTATTAATAAAATCGTATCGTTCCACTTTACAGCTTGCCGTATTGTTCAGCAGAAAGTGACAGGTAAAAAAAGCTCCAATTAGGTTTTTTAAAATTCGTGGAAAAAAGAGAAAGGTATAGTGTATTTGACACTGTAGTGTATTACTACTTACCAATTAACAAAAACGCCAACAAAATTTGAGGGAAAACGAGACAAAGAGAAAAATACCCTTATCTTCCGTCTCGGGACACTTTTGTATGTTTTGTGGTTCAGCTTTGTGCTCAAGTTATAGAAAATGTAATAGTTTGCACAGCACATTTTTTTTGCCTGGCATTGAATGCGGCCAAAGTAAATTTATATAAAGTATATGCAAGTACTCAGGTGATTAATTTTTTTCTCGTGTAGTGTCAATGCATGAATGTCAAAAGTTGTTTACAATTTTCGTACACCATTTTGTTTTGCTTTGCTTTGTTATACACAATTGTGTGTAGTGAAAAAGTTGAAATAAACTTTTACTTAAAAAAGGTGTTTCAAAACATTTAAAAATAATTATATTTAATTATTAAAATAAATATGTAGCTTTTTTTTATACTTATTGCACGTAATAAAGGTAGGCTTGCCAGACGTACTGTTTTCAGCAGTACGCGTACTTCTTTTAAATAATTGTACTGCTGTCTGCATAACTACTAAAGAAGTACGCAAAAGTACTGTTTTTTAGTTCTTGTACTTTTTTTGTACTTTTTTTTCAAACAAATAAAAAAAATGTCTATGCATATGTATAGTACAAACAAGTAAGAGTGCTATATTTGGCGGTTGTGTCGAATCTTACATACGCTTTACCAAACAAACGCAAACGCAACTTTTTGAGGGCACCCTGTTGTGATATTTATACTTCTGCTTTATTAAACATCTGCAACAAGATTAATGTGGCGGGTTTTTGCATTTTTTGCGAATTATCAATTCTAAAGCTATTTTTTTAGAAAGTGATTTAATAATAAAAACTAATTTTGATTACACATGTAAAGAGTTTTTTAATTTTTTAAAAACCGAAAGAGGTAAAAATGCCATTGTTAATGAAGTACAAAAAAAATGATAAATATTTGTTATGATTTAGTAGAACTGTCTGGTTTTTAATTCAAAAATTTGTTTGACTATTCTTTAGTTTATATAATATTATGTATAAATAGTATTTATGATCTCTTATTTTGTGTTCCTTACTTTATAAATTGTTATTCTTATGCAGTGAATTTTATATTTTGAGTTTTTATTAAATAAATTGTTTATTTTATGTATTGAATTTGAACTTAATAAAATAAACACAGTGTACTTTTTTTTCTTTAAATGTACTGCCTTTTTTTTCTTAATGTACTTTTTTTGAGGATTTAATATCTGGCAAGCCTAAATAAAGGTTTATCAAATAATAAATTTACTTTGGTTTTATGTATCCATACATTTCCTTTTTGTTGTATGCAGATCTGGGACTTGCATTAAATAAGCAAATGCATTGACCATTTTCCCGCACTAAACCAAATCAATACAAATGCAAATTTATTACATTAGAACTAACTTTGATAATTATAGTGCAATTTTTTGGCATTAAACTAAAATCTGTCCAAAGTAATACATTAATATTGCGCTAGCACCAAATCACATGGCGAAAAATAGAACGTAAATCTGTACATACATACATAAATATGTATATAAACTTTTTTCTATGTACATATCGCCACTTAAGGCAAAAATCATTTTTCAAGAGAAAGACAAAACTTGATTACATTGTTCCAAGCGGTAGTATATTCCGTTTATAAAATCACCATTTTTAGGGTTCTGTACACCAAAGGTGAAATGGAACCCTATTGTTTTCGCTACGCTGTCCGTCTGTCCGTCTGTCCGTCACAGGGTATTTTCTCGAGAACCGTAAGAGCTACGGACCTGAAATTTGGACACAGTGTGTAGACCCTTGGCCGCTACAACAACAAATACATGAGAGTTGGAAATTAAAGGGTGTGCCAAAACGAGCAACGAAAAATGTTAAAATCCCATGTAATATACATACAATTGTATGTATGTATATGCACTTGAAATTTGTAAAGTTAGTGTATTTTTACAGTGTTTAAAAAACTACATTAACTGAAAATTTTTTTACTATTGCTAAAACTAGTACTCCAAACAATTACAAGTAGCGGTACCAGGAGCAGTTGTCTTGCTTCGTAGCATTACCTTTTTTAAAACTACTGCTACATGATAAAATTAAAAACTAAAAATTAAGTAGCAGCAGTAAAAACGAAAATGAAGTAGCAGCTTAAAAAACTAAATAGTTTTCTATTCGTTTGATTGAGGTTTTTGTTTTATAACTACTACAACATTTGGAGTTTTGTTTTTTATGACTAGAAAATTTTGAGGTAGTATGTTAATAACATCGAGGTAGTTTTATAATAACATTTCAGCAGCAATTTAATAACATTTCAGCAGCACAAAATAACATTGAGGTAGCGGCAAAAGTAGTCAAAAATCGAAATCATCAGTAAAACTAGAAACCATAAATCTGTATGTATGTATGTGATCAGTGCTGCCACAACCAAAAAATTATTACATTACATTTTATCACATTTTTTGAAAAAGTTAACAAATGTGAAAAAATTACCACACTTTTAAATGCTTTTTTTATTTAATAAAAAAATCATTAAAATTTATATCGTGTGTCATTGTAGTATAAGGCTTACTTGCAGTTTGTAGTTTAATAATAATTACAAAAGAACAAAACAAAACAGGAAATGTAATTAATTATTTTACATATTAAAAAACGTTCCAAACAACGCTCTTAAACTTTTTTCTCATTACTGAAATTTGGTGAAAATAGGTTTTTTTGAAAGAACACTCATATATAATATTAATTTAGAAAAGAAAAACTTTAAATAAAAACATAATCACAATAACAAAATTATTTTATTTATTGAACTTAAAGGCTTTTTTTTTATTTCACTGTGAAATTTAAAAGTTGACAGCGCTGTTTATAAGCAATCGTCGCTTTAATTCGTTTCACACATTCGTGTTCGTGCTTTTTTATGTGATTGTCATGTTTTTACAGTAACGTTTCCCTGCTACGCCACACTTTTTACATATCGTAGTTATGACGATGTTGTTAAATAATATTAAATAACCCAGCTAAAAAAACTATGTATGGTCCATATATTTTTAATATATGAATGTATATAATATATATGAATATATATGAATTCATGTATGGAAATGTGTAGGCTTATACATGCGAAAAGTATTATATATGAATTGATATATGGACGAATATATGAAATGTATCATGAGCTCATATATGGAAATTGAATTATGAAGTTCTTCGTATATGGGTCCATATATGGAAATAAGATGTAATACGTATATATAGCCACGTAACTATATTAAAATGTATGAATACATGACATCTCACATAAAACTGAATTAAAAAAAACTTTAATTTTATTAACTCATTTTCATAACTGGTGAATTGGAAATGAATTAAAAAATACATACGGTATGCAAAGTTTATATACGTATACATACGTCAACATTTATAAAAGAAAAACTCTTGTAACTAAAATACATATCTCTTAAAATTACGGATGAAATGTCTTTCAGTTCGTTTTTAATTATTTTATTCGAACTAATTTCTCATCAAATACAACTTAAAATACACATTCGAAAAAATAACCGATTCTAGTTAAAAGTAACGAAAACGGCAACGCTGTTTCACACATGTATTGTTCGTTTGTTTTAGTTTACTGAAAATTTTAGTTTTTTACTACTTTTGCTGCTCCCTAAATGTTATTTTATGCTGCTGCAATGTTATTAAATTGCTGCTGAAATGTTATTTTAAAACTACCTCAATGTTATTAAATTGCTGCTGAAATGTTATTCTAGTGCTACTTCAAAAAACTATGTTATCTGCTCTTTCTGTGACTACCAAAGTAGGCAGCAGTAAAAATTTAAAAAATAAAACTACTTTTAGTGCTACAAAAATTTGAAGGTAGCTAGAGCAGTAAAACATTATTTACTACGCTGCTCCAATTATTTTATTTTTTTACTATTACTACAACTACAGCTACCAAAATGTGTCGGTATCGGTAGTAATAGTAAATGAACGGCTACAAGTTTTTTAAATTTTTTTGCTAGACTACTTCGTGTTTTTTCGTTGCTACAACTACTTGGAGTCTAGTTTTTTAAACACTGTATTTTTATACAGACTACAACAATTAACACTAAAATTTAAAAAATTTTAATTAGAGGGTGTACCATCAGTTAATGTAATTTTCACTATGTAATTTTGATAACTTGCTGTATCTTGGAAACCGTAAGAGCAAACTTCTTGAAATTTTCGAAACCGGTAAAACAAAAAAATTTAAAAATTATAAAATCGCCAAACCGAAAAAAAATCGCCAAAATCAAAAAAAAAAATCGCCAAAACGAAAAAAAGCACCAAATTAAAAAAAATTTCTAAATCGAAAATAAATCGCGGAAAACCGGAAAAATCGCCAAAATGAAAAAATCGTCAAAATGAAAAAAAATCGCCAAAATGAAAAAATCGCCAAAATTAAAAAAATCGCCAAAATGAAAAAAATTTCCAAAATTAAAAAAAAAATCGCCGAAATAAAAAAAATCGCCAAAATGAAAAAATCGCCAAAATTAAAAAATCGCCAAAACGAGAAAAAAGCGAAAAATAATCCAAAAAAATTATTTAAGCTGAAAAAACGTAAAAAACACTTTATAAAAAAAATTCTCAAACGTATGGAACCCTTCGTGCGCGAGTCAAAGTCGCACTTTGCTGAATTTATTTAAGATATAACTTTACAATAAAATAAACGAAATCTTAAGTCCTGATCTTTCATTTGTATGAATGTACTTATACAGGTGCATTCAATGTTCCTTTACTGTATTTTTTTATTTGTATTATCTGATAAAAATATGATTACATTTTATATAATTTTACTGTGCACAATATGTGCTATTGCAATAATATTGCATTACTTCATGATGTGCTTAGTGGCAATACAAAATTAGTGCATTTTTCGCCATACGATTAGCTGCTAATGCAATATTAATCCATTACTATTAAGAGATTTTATTTAAGTGCAAAAAAATAGTGCATTACAAGCATCAAATTTTAATTTTCACTAAAATTTTCGTTTTCCAATCGGTGCTTATGAAAAGTAATGCAAGTTGCCCAGATCTGGTTGTAATCATCTGTTTTTGACATTCATCCATTATTTTTACACTAACAAAGCGCATGTTGTTTTTGTATTTTCTTAGTTGTTGTAGACCTGCATATACTTTATGTAAATATACTTTGAATGCGGCTTTTTTGACATTCGCTACAGAAAAATCTGTTTTCTGTAGATTTCTACGTCAGCAGTGCTACCACCACATATTTTATAACTAGAAACATGCATTACATATGGTACGGTTTTTGTCAGCTGACACGCAACTTCACGACACGATTTTACTAATTCTACCTTTATATTGTGTAAAAATTTCTTTTAAAAGGCTTGTACCATCACCTCCTGAGATAAGAATATTTTTTAATGTCTTCATTGAGTTGTATGCAAGTTGGCTAAACTGGTTTTTTTGAGTTTTGACACTATTAAAGCCAATAAGCGATATGTTCATATGTTTCAATTTATAAATAGAAATTTCTTTCAATTCAAAGAATCAGCATTTCATACATATGAAATTGCTTTCCAAAAGGGTTTAATAGTATATAATTTATAATTTGAACGGGCTAAGGTTCGTATCGCTTTTTAAGCCAAATTACATGTGATAATTATTAATGAAGAAATAACAACAAAGAAACCTTCATCATCAGCGTTCTTCTGTGTTTGGTCTACTGTGTGTGGTGTCAGTTGATGTAGATTTCTGCCTTATATACGAAACTTTATTGCAAATGGAATATGTGAATTGGTTTGATTCATCGTATTTCAATTTGCTAATGTGTTTTGTAATGAAGGCTCAAAGTTACCATCTCTAAATTTACAACAGTCTTACCATTGTCGTTTGTTCTTTACTAACTATGCACATGTTTGTTAATTTGTTTATTTTTGTTCTACTTAAGACAAACTTTTTTGGTTTGTTACTATTAACAAAAGTTACATTCTGAATAAAATATTTTTTATTCAGAATATAATTATATAATTTAATTATCACATGTAATTATTATTAATTTAATATTTAATTATGACATGTAATTTGGCTTAAAAAGCGTTTCGAAAAGAATATAGAAACAAATACAGTTCGAAAAATAATAATTAAATTAACTATTTTTTATTATTGGGAAATGACAAACACAGCAAAAAGGGAGATAAAAACTACATTTGGAAGTAGAATTAAGAAAAATCGGCTGCATAAATCTTACATCATTTTCTATACTCTTCCGCAAAAAAAAAAAAAAATAATGTAGGTGAAAAAAAAAAACTATTAAAAAAGAATGTGAAAATAAAAGCAGTTATTTGTTTCTGAAATTTTTTAAATTTTGTGTTGCTGTATGTAAAGAAGTAAATATTTATACCTTATCTAAATTTTTACGCACATACATATTGTACGATGTAGGTACATACATACATATCGTCATCTTAAATGCAAACGGACGTAACTACATTATTATATTTTTTACAGGAGAAACAAAACACGTTATAAAACCAATAATAGGTATGTTTTATTCGAACTTTATATAAATATTCAGAACAAATTTAAGTGTGTATAAACTTATTAAGTAGCTATAGCTATAGCTGCTTAAAAATTAAGTAGGTATACATATGTTTCGAATAAAACATACCTAATAATAAAGTGTTCTTGAGAATTACATTCGAAATTTACTTGTAGTATGGATACTTATATGCCTTCAACAATTTTTTTCCTTTTTTTATATATTTAAGCTTTTATGTTAGTTACGTTCCTTGCAATAAAAAATGGATGCATTACGTCCGTTTGAATTTCTTTAATAAAGTCGTAATTTTTGATCGCAGAGGTCTTAATATTTGCGTGAACATGTAGTTTGATAAAATTAACCATAATCAATCAAAAGCTCTATTTCGAATTTTTGTGTAGTTACGTCCGTTTGCATTTAAGGTGACGATATGTAACTTATAGTTTGTTATTTGATTAATTTATTTACGAACTACGGATTTCGACTTAAATTTATGCAGACTTAAGTATGAATTTTTAGTTAGTTTAGTTTGTTTAGTATGAACTTTGGAACAAAACTTTGATACTACATTTCTAATCTATTTGTATTAATCCGTCATAATAAGTTCGTTTGAGTTAGTTTAGTAAATATAATTATTAAATTATTTGTTGATGCAGAGCAGAAAATTGTAAATAATTACATATCGATGGTCACAAGAAGAAAGGCCCGACTCGTATTTTCAAGAAATGTAATTTTTCAGTGATTCCAATACATTTCACACAAATACACCTCGTCACAAAAATTTATTGCAATAGCGTTAAAAATAACGGTTTTACAAAAAGTTTTACAAGCAGCTGTACTATTTATTATTATGCTTTTACCTTCTCCTGTAAAGTTACAATTATTTGAATTAGGGATTTTTTACTTCTTATGGCGAGTATACACGATACTACAAATCGTACGATAAATCGTACAAGTATGAAATTAGTAACGTGTATCATGCTGTCGTACTTATGAAGTATACTTTGTAGTATGAAAATGAAAAATTTTTGATTGTGTATCATGCTGTTGTACAGCGAAATTAGTTTTATGATTTTAATTAAAAAAAGAACATAAAACATTATTATAACCATTCTCTACAACATGCTCCTTTTGTTTTTGCATTATTTTTTTATTCTTTTCAACTGCAGTTCACTTATTATTAATAAATCCACCACATTATTCATTAATCCGCGTTTGTATTGCATTAAAAATTTTCTTTGAAATGAATTGTAATAACGTGTATCTGAAAACCCGTACTACAACTCATAGTACGCAAAGTACGGAATTAAGTATCGTGTATACTCTGCATTACTATCGAAAGAACTTCGTTGTAATTGTTGAGTATACAGTGTTAGAAAATTATATTAGTTCCCAGCCAGCATTTTTTGAAATTTTCAATCAAATTCGAGTCTTTTTTGACTCCTCTGCGCGATTAAAAAGCGCTCATAATATGCGCTCATTTTCTGATCATAAATTATACTTTTGTCGGTAGAAAAACGTGACTACAAGCGACTCCTCTTAATAAATTATTTATGAGTCTTTTTCTATATTAGTTTAGTCATTTTCGACACCTTTTCTAGTAGTATTTAAAGTTTTTTTAGAATCGTTTTCTGATCATTTATTAGTCGTATTTCGCTTAATTTTTTACTCTTTTTCGAATTGTCTTTCAGCCATGTTTCTAATCCCTTACGAGTCATATTTGATAAATTTATCAGTCTGTTTAGGAGTCTTTTTATTGTCATTTATGACTGTAATTTTAGTCATTTATCAGTCGCATTTCTAATCGCACTTGTCTCTTCTTCGAGTATTTTTTTAGTCGGCTTCTAAGCCCTACGTTTAATGGTCAAACAGAATTACGGCACAAACACATTTTCCATACAAATTGACACAAAAAGGAAGTCACAGAAAGCAGTTCAGAGATAGAATCTATTTTATTTTGACAGCGTTTTTATTTCTCTCAAAAAGCAAAATTCAAAATACTTATTTTTTAAAAACAAAGAGAGAATAGAAGTACCTTCTGTATTTATATCATGCATATGCATATGTATTATTTACTGACTGATTTATAAAAACTTTTTTTTATTATTATCGGTTTTTATTATAATGTGCTGAATGTGCTTTTCTTATCGACATTTTTGCAAACTTTTGACTTTCTTTTTTTTAATACATAATAAAATATTTAATCATTGCAAAACAAATTAATCATAGTGCAAAAAGAAAAGAACTCTTTAAATGGCGGTAACTACATATTAAGTTTATTTATAAAATTTTATCAATAAAGATAAAGTTTTCTTTGGCACGAAGAATGTCTCAAAATTGCTGGCAAAAAACTGATAGGTAGATAAGAATTTATAATAGGTTGCAAAAAATATACTTTATGGCAAGGTGTACTAAAAATGGATTTTTATGTCAATAATTGAAGAAATGGCTATAATATAGCAAAAATGACATATGCAAAAATGACATATGCAAAAAAAAAACTTGCCCTCTTGATTGGAAATTACATTTGTACATGTGTGTACAATATACAAATATACATACATGTGCAGATTTGTATGGAGATCATACTGATTGTAGCATACTTTAGGCGATATCTTAATCTTTAAGTACCCAGCGGGAAATTAGCGAATTACTCCGATAATAATTACTGACATCAGTATGCCATCGTAAGCGAGCAATCTAAGTGCTTGGATTGTAATCTGCGTGTAATCTGATATTTCAAATGATACAAATAACTTCGATTACGATGTGTTTTTTTACTTTTGCAGTAAAATGCAGTAAATGAGTAGTTACTGCAAAAATTTTCTCTCAAAAAGAGCTGTTGCCGATAAAAGTACGCGAACGGAAATATAGTAAAATTTAGTAAGATTAAAGAAACAGCTGACTTCAACTCCACATAGTGTTGAAAAATAAGGTCTGTTCCAGATTAGGGTTTGGGATTTCCCGGACTTTTGCACTTCCCGGGAAACGGGAATTAAAAAATCAAGTTCCCGGGATTCCCGGGAAAAGCTAATTTTCTAAATTAAATACATTTATTAAATGAAAGTTGGTGAAATTTCGATTGTTTTATTAATTTAAGCATTCTTTTGAAATAAAAGTTAATAAAAAAGCAGTTCTAAGACAAATTTTTAAGAATTTTTAATTGAATTTAAGCAAATGGAATAAAGTTTATTACACAGCAAAAGATCATATAAAACCCAATTGACGACTGTTACCACAATTAGTAGACAATTTTCTAATAAGACCTACCTTCATTTTAATAAGAATTTGCCTTGCTTGTTTCTCATTCTTTTTGAAAAAGTTCCAGGCGGTTTCTTATCGTTAAGTACAAGCAGGTTACAGTACCATACTGCGCTGCGCCGAATTTTGAATACCCTGAGCCACAGTATGTCTAAGTGTCTTTCATTTTATTTCTCCTAAAATATTTTCTGCAGGGTTTCCATAATAGCGTCTACTTGTAATCAATTTAAGTTTCGTCAACTCAGAGTTCTTACAGCTTAAAATTTTCACTACACTTTTCAAAATTT
This sequence comes from Tachina lurida, assembly GCA_944452675.1. Classification (NCBI taxonomy): domain Eukaryota; kingdom Metazoa; phylum Arthropoda; class Insecta; order Diptera; family Tachinidae; genus Tachina; species Tachina lurida. The sequence continues at coordinate 2,163,895 of OX101752.1, forward strand.
GTTCAATAATTCGGCGAAAAATCACTTCAAGTTCGCTTAGCATCGAATTATTTACTTTAGGAAACGATTATATCATTGCAATCATTGATACTTATAAAATTTATTCCACTTTTCTTAGGAGATATGGTATGACTTCAATTTAATGGAATTTTTATGAAATTTCAGACTAGATTTGAATAGCTCACATTTTTATTTTATATTAAACAAATATGGACATTTTACTTCTTGTTTATCGGAGTCGAAAGAATTCTGTCTTTCTTACAGTTACATTTAAAACAAAAACTCAATTTAAATTTTAAGATTAAAAAATTTCCTTCGAACAAGGTATTTGTGAGTGTTTAAACAGACGATGAAAAACGTGTCAACATTCGTGTAAATTTGGTCATACAATCATTCAAATGAACTTTTGTAATATATAAAAAAATAATAAGTTTTTATATTAAAGTAAAATTGGATTATAAATTCTATATATTTATGAAATAACATGCACTTTTAATTTACCGTTTTCCCGGGAAAATCTCAAAAATTTCCCGGGAATATTAGACAGATATTTCCCGGGATTTCCCGCCCGGGAATTCCCGTTTCCCAAACCCTATTCCAGATGCATAACAAAACAGTCCGAACTTGTACAAAGCTATCCAAAAGCGTTCCAGATAGCAATTTTTGTGCAATTTTGAGAGCGAATGAGAGAGTAATTTTTTTAATTTCCTGTGCAAACTAGTACTAACTTTTTCTTCTGGGTAAGTTCGGACAAAAATTTAATAATCAGATGTTTTTTGTTTACATATGAAACTGAAAAATTAATCAGAAAACTTGCAAATAAAGCAAAAAATTTTTATTTATTAAAACGCATAATGGAATGTTATTGAAATAAAGTTGAAGTAGTATGTAAGTACATTTGTGCACATTTCTCCATTTCCTTAGTATGAAGAAAAATTATTATTACGATTTTTTTCAATAATTGATTTTTTTTTCAAAAAAAATCTGGCAACGCTGAAATGTATTAGCGCGGAAAACTTTTTATCGCAAAGAAAATAAAATATAAATTATAAAATTGTATTTTAATGTGGTTTTTATAATATCAAAGACATGTTTTGAAGGATATTAAAAGTTTTAAATGAAGTTCGAATTGAAGTACTGCTGAATTGGTTTTGTTTGGCTGAATTATAATAAGTTGATTTTTGCTGTTGCTACATGAATAATAATTTAGGACCAGTTGTCAGTGACAACACTTTTCTTAAATCTCAATTGCGTAATAGTGGCAATAAGTTCAATGTGGGACATATTAATCTTCAAAGCTTTGCTTTAGGAGGTACTTTGAATAAGCTTGATGAGTTGAATTGTGTACTTGGAAGGAACTTGTTTGATGTAATTGGTATAACAGAAACTTGGCTGAAAGATGAAATATCTTCAAATACTGTTGGTCTTCCGGGTCATGTTATTTGTAGAAATGATCGTAAAGGAATTGTTGGTGGTGGTGTTGCTTTATATGTCTCGAAAAGTATTAAGTTTAAAGTCGTTTGTAGAGAGACCGAATACCGTCCTAATAGGAGAGGAGATAGATCTTGTGTAGCTTTTGAATCTTTATTTATTGAAATACAGCTCTCAGGCAGAAAAATTCTTATATGTGTAGTTTATCTCCCTCATGGTGGCTTGGAACCTCTCGAGAATAGTCTTACTGATCTTACGACTAGGTACAATGACATTTTAATATGTGGCGATTTTAATAACAATATGTTTGACAATATGAAATCAGCTTCTATCAGAGATATGTGTTCCAGGCTTAATATAAGGTGTCACCATAACTCTTTGCCTACTCATCTGAGTGTTAGATATGGTTCTACACAGTGTTGGTATCTCTACGAAGAGCAAACGCACATTAAGCTGTTGCAAAAAGGGTAAAAAGCGCAAAAAAATACGAATAAGGGTAAAAAGCACCAAAATTTTGTGTTAACTTTAATACATTAATATATGAAATATATGAAATTAAAAACTGCTTGAAATTTTCTTGTGTTATTTTTATTATATTAATTTTTTTTTGACATTTCATTCAAATTGCCTTAAAAAGTCAAAAGAGCTTCATGCAACAAGTCTCGCATATTTCCCCAATTGCACAAATGACAATTTTAAGAGTTCTCATGAAAACCCTTATTAATTTTTCAAAATGTTAGTAGTTATATGATCGTTGTTAGTTATTTGGTAGGTGAAGCTTAGGCTTAGATTAAGATACATATGTATGTACATATGTTACTGAAAAATATTTTAAACATACAAAAGCATTAAAAGCATTACTTTTTTCCCTAAGTAACTTAAAAGTTTTTGTTTTTGCGATATTCACACTTATTCCAGTTGCCAACATTGACAGCACGTCAATACGATACCAAAAAATTGGGACTTGGCTACCCGTTGTCTAAAACAACTGACAACCTCATGCTGTCAATTGTTCTAGGATGATTAAATATTTGCGTAAACTTTAACAAATGCTTATTGCGTACTACTATCAATAAATTATTATGCGAAGAATTATGTGATATTTTCCAGTTACTTCCGTTTTCTATTTTGCAAGAAGAATTTTAATTTTTTAATCCCAATTATGAAAAGTTTTCTAAATTGTTTTTAACATAGTGTCCGTTATTGTCATTAAAAACAATTTAAGAAGGCTCAGTCAAAAGATGCTGCTAATTAAAAATATTTTTATTTTACAATAAAGTACCAAAAGCACTGTGAGAAATTGTTAAAAAGCACTGTAAATACCCGCTTTTTAAAAAAGGGTACTGGCCAAAATGTCGCGTTTATGAAGAGGCAAAAAGCACCAAAAAAATACCCGAAACGCACCAAAATACCATCACTGGTTCTACATCATTAATTGCCCTACAAGAAGGCTACCAGTCAACTGACTAGTCATTTGACTAGTAGCGACGACCACAACTTCGGTCACCGTCCCCAGTTAGTTTATTAGGGGCTTGGTGAAAAAAATTACCAAAACATTTGTGTACGTGTGATTTTTTCTCTCCCTCTAACTCATTAATTTCACTTAATTTAAACACATATATCTGAACTGCTTACTCTGCTCCTTTTTTGCCAGTCACAGATTACATAAGCATTGGTGAACTATGACTAGTAAGTGGTTACAAAGCAACTGGTCACCTGTTACTAGTCAATTTTTACATAGAAACTGGAAAAATGTAACTTTTAAATAAATAAACATAATTTTTATATTATTTTAATTGTTTTTTATTATAAGAAAATAAATAAATAAGTAATATACATATATAAAAACAGTCCAAAATAATGTAGATGGCACCAATCAGTCTTCTTTACGCTTTTTTTTAGGTCGTACACACTTCTCTTTTTGTAAATATCTAAAATTAAAAAACAAAATACACAAATGTATAAATTAAATTAAACTTTTCAATTTCTTTTATGCAGTATTGTTGTTACTTAACTTTCTTAAAACTTTAATAAATTTTCACTTCACAGACCGAACGAATTGTATATTTTACAATAAAATGCGTTGTCTTAAAATTTTTGGGTTATGTACATTAGATGTTTCACTCTAACATACATGTTAGAGAAGAGAAACTATAATTGGTAAATGTGTCGGTCATCGCTACCAGTCAAATGACCAGTCAATTGACTGGCACTCTTAAATTCACTATAAAATTATTGCAAATGTATTAGTGAAAAAATTTCGTTTGTGTTAGTTTCGGTTATTCATTTCTTGTAGGGTGATTACTTTTTATTGTCTCCCTCTATGAATACACTGGTATCTCGCCAACTTCAAATTCCTGGTACTTCGCGCCATTCTTTTATATACATCTCTCTTGATATTATTGTACCGACAGTTGAGGAGTTTTTTGAATATTATGATTATAATGCTGTTGACTTTCAACTCCTAAGTCATATTCTTAATTCTTGTGATTTCAATAGGATATTTTGTACCGCTGATGTCAATGAGCAGGCCAGTTTGATGTTTTCTTATTTATGTGCAATGCATCGTGCAGTACCACTTAGACGACGTAAAGTCTTTAAGTTTTTTGATAATTCCTGGTTTAATACTCAAGAAATATCTAATATACTATCAATAAGAAATGCTTCTTATCGTTTATTTCTACGTGATAAAACAAATCAAAACTGGAGTAACTTCTATCGCCTTAGAAATCATGCAAAAACTGTTATTAGAAATGCGAAGCGAAAAGCACATACCGAGTTTTTAAATAACAATAACTCAAAGCAACTTTGGAACAAGCTTAGGTCACATGGTTTGAGCAAGAATAAGTCATGCGTTGAGGATGTTGATGTGAATGCTTTAAATGACTATTTTTCTTCAAACCAAGGTAATTCTGCATTTAATGCAAATATATTTGCTTTTTCAAATGATGGAGGATTTTCTTTTCGTGCCGTTAATCTTAATGATATTAACATTGCTTTACAATCAATAAAGTCTAATGCTGTTGGTTGTGATGGACTTTCGCTTAATTTTTTAAAACTAGTATTTCCATATATAGGGATTTATATTTTACATCTTGTTAATATTATTATTATTGCTACATCTACCTTTCCTTTAGGTTGGAAAGTTGGTAAGGTGGTTGCCATAAAAAAAGTTGGCGAATCTAATGAGATTGATAACTTACGTCCGATTTCCGTTCTACCTGTTATTTCGAAAATGGTAGAAATTCTACTGAAGGATCAGCTCATGTCTCATATTGAAGATGTCTCTTTTTTTACTGATGCACAGTATGGGTTTAGATGTGGTAGAAATACAACTTCTCTTTTGTTGGGAATGACTGAAACTATAAGGCAATCTTTGAGTAAATGTCACCTAAATGTTCTTTTATCTTTGGATCTTACCAAAGCCTTTGATAAAATAGATTATGGAATTTTAATTTCGAAATTGCATCGAAATCTTGGTATTTCGTCATCTTCTTGTAATGTTTTATATTCATATTTTAATAATAGATGTCAATACGTCACAATTGGAGATAAAGTATCAGGGCTTTTACCCGTCACGAGTGGTGTTCCACAAGGTTCCGTCCTCGGACCTATATTATTTAACATCTTTATTAACGATCTTTTCTCAAATTTTGAATTTATATCGTCTTGTATTCCATTTGCTTTTGCAGATGATTTATTTTTTCTTTTTTGTGGTGAAAAACAGTTCCTGGACGTCATGCAAAATACAATTGATTATAGTATCGAAACTATTTTTCGTTGGATGAGCGAGAATAAATTATTTATAAAAACCGCTAAAACTAAAGCAATGCTCTTTGGGCCCCCAAAAACTAATTTGGCCATAAAGATTGATGGTACTGATATTCAGTTTGTTAACCAGATCAAATGTCTTGGATAATAGGCTTAATTTTGAAAGACATATTAATTCTGTAGCATCCAATGTTAATTTTGCACTTCGACAAATTAATAATGTAAATCTTATACTGCCCGTGCAGGTAAAAGTAAAGCTTGTTCACACTTTGATTATGCCCATATTTTTGTATGGAGTTGAAGTTTATAGTCTCACTTTGGGTTACAACATTAGCAAACTTACGAAATTATTTAATAAAGTTGTTCGTTTTCTATATAGTCTTAGAAGGCGCACTCATATGTTGAATTATGTATGTAGATTTTTAGGATGTTCATTCTTGAACTACTTGAAATTAAGACTATTACTATTTTTTATAAAACATACAAGGATGGGAAAATATTGGATATAATTTCATTTTTTACCTTCAGCCGGTCTCAACGAAATCGTCAAATACAAATTCCAAGGCTAACTTCAATTTTGGAACGATCATTTCATACTAGAGTTGCAAGAATTTTTAATAATCTGCCTGACAGCCTTAAATCTTTTGTTTCTTCACATCAAACTTATAAAAGTAAAGTTCTATTATATCTTGAACACAATGGCGCATATTCAGAAATCATTACTAGGTGCTAACTTTTTTAAATACCTATTTAAGTTATTCACAGACGGCTACGAAAGTTTAGACTTAATTATGAGTGAAGCTGTAACTAAATGTTAACTAACTTATACATGTTATACTTATACTTTACATGTCAGAAATTGTTTTTTGATAGTTTGAATAGTTTTTTATTTAATTGCAATTTATATCGATCATAGAATTATCGAAATTTTATTTTCTCATTTCTTTTATTAGCTGGGAGTCGTTACTTCGTTAGTTTAGATTTGTGAATAGAACCTGTAACTATCTGTTAACTATTTTTTAGTATCTGTTTAATAAATTTCGACTTTAGTTACGATTTATGAATATGCGCCAATAACTTATAGTTGCAAATTGATATATGAAATTCGTACATACATACATATAAATATGTCTTATACTCTGTTACTACACAAACGCAATTGTTAATTTATTTGCTTTCCTACAATACAATATCGGTCCTAAACTCTCTCTTCTACTTTAATATTTATGCGATATATTGATAAATATTCTTTACATATGTACCTATGTATGTTACATTTATTATAATAGTCTACATTAGTTTTTAAGATTTTCACCGAATATATTATTATAAAGTTTTGTTATATGTAGTATTATATTATGTAGACAATTTGTTAACTAGTTATGGCCCATTGGGCTCAGTTACTTAAAGTTGAATAATAAACTGAAATTGAAATTAAAAAATTAAATTAATTCACGTAGCTTCTACTTTTTCGGAGTTTTTTTTTCATTTACTTCTTACAGCTGTTGACAATGACGCAAAGTTTGTGTTTTTATAATGGTATGCGTTTTAAGCGACTAAAATTACTAAAATAAAATTTAATTTAAAAAGTAAGCAGCACTAGTATTTCAAGATGGGCAATTATGGTTTTTTGCGTTCCAGCAATTTTGGATAACTTTTGCATATTCAGAGAGTAATTTTCATTTTTCTCTCATTAGTCAATTATTGGTACTCGATACAATATTTTTATAACACGAACAATCTAAGTATAAATTTTGTAATTTGTTTCATGTAATATTTATAATTAATTTCTTTTTGATTTCCTTGTTTTGTTGTTGGTTAAATTAATAAAAATTACATGACTATTTGTTAATGTTACCGATTACCTTAACAGCAAGTGCAATACCAAGTAACCATATACTTTACAGTTTTACAACTCTGAGTAATTAGAATAATTTGCAAAACAAAAGGATTAATAAAATAAATTAAAAAATATGTATGTATATTAATAGATTTTATTATTATTCTTCATAAATTAATTGTTTTTTTAATGACTTTCACAATTTTTATTTAGCCTTTTCTCAAATTTGTACACTTTTCATTTGCTTTAGCTTTTTACGAAATTTTGCTGTTTACACGAGTTTAAAGCATTTTGAAGAGCAATTTTGAGGAAAATTTCAATTGTGTAAATCTAGCTTTACTTTTCATTTGTTTACATTTTGAATCATATGTTTTTATCTTACTAAACTTTACTACGACAAATTTCTGCAGTAAAAATTTGCAAAATACTCAGACACTTTACTCTCTCAATTTGTGTTCTCATTTACTGTATTTTGGGTAAACGAACTTTAAAAACTTTTGACTACGCGAACGCAATTGATATAATCGATTACGTAATGTATCTGGGTACATACGAATATCTGTACTACATGGATCTATTGGACTTACATGTACACATACATACATACATATGTACATATGTACATTAGAGTGGACCCTCAATGTATGGGAAAATTTTAAACTTATCTGTTTCAAAATCGTAGCCCATTTTTGTGTTAGGTTAGGGTAAAATAAAATTTGGTAAAAATTTGAGCTCGATCGGTTGAAAATTGCCGTGCCGCACGAGCATTGAAGTCTGTGAGAATGAAATTCGGGCAAAATGGAGAAAAAAACGTCCGTAACTACTGAGGAGTCACCTCTAGAGATGTAAAATGTAAGAGCAACCCCCATTATTTTTGTATCCCCAATATTTCTCTAGAACAAACTTATCGTCTATCTCCAACCCTTCACATGATCCCCATACAAAAAATTTAATTTACCCAAAAATTTACTACCCAGCTAAAAAAATATGTATGGAGCATATATGATGTTCCATATATGGTTCAGATCCGAAAAATGAGGGTATATGACCATATATGATAATATATATTCATACATTTTCATACATATAGATATTTGTAAATTCATATTCATATTTATTAAAATTACTTTTTTTAAGATTTTCAACATCTAAGTTGTATTTGATGAAACATATGTTGCATAAATAATTAAAAACGAACTAAAATACATTTAATTCATCATTTTAAGAGAACAGGTACATCGATTATTTAAAAAACACAATTTTAAAACTCATCTTTGCACACAAAATTTAATTTAATAAGAATTTAGATTAAAAACTAATGCAATTAATCATTAAAAAAAATTATCCGTTTTTATACCAACACTAGTTTTCAATAAAATTTTTGGCAGTAATATGAACTTTGTTTCTTAAAAATATCTAGAGTATTTTCTATAAAATTAATGAATGAAGTATCCTTTTGATTATGTTATTTACTTTGCAAACCGTTTGTATTTTCTAATAGATTTGCAATTCACCAGTGATAAGAAAACAGAGGCGGTATTCGATGTTTGATGCAAATGTTCTTGCGTTAGTGCAAATGCTTTTCTTTAAAATCCAACAACAAAATACACACACAATCCAAAGAAAAGCTACAAAACATTTGATTCAAACATGGAATACCGCCAGAGAAAAAGTTCGAGTTAATAAAATGCAAGCTTTTTTGATTGCAAAAACAATCTTATGTGAGATATTATGTATGCATACATTTTTATGTCTCCATATATTACATCTAATTTATATATGTATACATATATGAAGAGTTTCATAATTAAATTTCCATATATGACCTCATACATTATAATACATTTCATATATTAGTCCATATATCAATTCATATATAATACTTTTGCCATGTATAATATATATGTCCATACATGAATTCATACATATTCATATATATTTATATACATTCATATATTAAAAATATATGGACCATACATAATTTTTTTAGCTGGGTAACTAAATTTTTAATAAAACTGGTGTTGTCGCCAAATGGCTCTAAAAAATATATTATTCTGTTTATTTAATCTTGGTTCAGTTTATTTGCAATTTTTTTTTGTTTTATTTAATATGATTTACTTTTTGAATTGTATTTGTATCACACAATGTGAATTACCTTAATGTATTCTTATTTGTCTTATATTCTTAAATTCTTGTTATGCTTATGTACAATTTGTTGTTGTTATATACATTGATCTCAATGCAGTTCGAAGTTTCGTTGAGTTATCCCGTTAGTTTAAATGTATGTATATAACACAAAAAAAATTTCAAAAAATGTTCGTACATAAATGAATAGTTGCCCAACAAAATATTTTAACAAGACTGTTAGTTGGTAAAGGAAAAGCACTGCGGTAAGTTCATTAGAACATTAACATAATTTTTAAGTAATTTTACAGCGATGAGATCCTTGCTTCGAAATTAATATTTGCGTCAGATGACATCATTACTTTTTGCATGGCCCAACTACAGAAAATACAACGCCGCAACGACTATAAAGAACTGTTGGAACTAGTTGTTTTCTTCCTTGACGCTGATTTGGCTGAATATAAGTTCAAAGAACTCATACCCATTCACCACGCTCGATGGAGCAATTTATTCTTTAAAAATATTTATTTTCAGAGGCAATTTATTCTTTAAAAATATTTATGTTCAGAGATCAATTTAAATTGGAAAAATCACAATTGGATGGAATTCGAGATGTCTGCGTGTTTGTTGTTCGTCTATACGTAAAAGTCTGGTATAACTGTACTGAAGCTGTTAAAGCTCCAAATCAGGACTTTAACTTTTTGAAAGCACTTCACTCCTACGCAGACTTGGATCAGAAATTGTCGAAAACATTGGTAACAAAGTTTATCAGACATTTGTGGTATCTGGCGGATGAGGCTATAGCCCTCGCTTTCTTTGACTCAGATGTTTCGTGTGATATAAAACGAAAAATGTTGGCTTTTATTAACGCAGATGATGGAGAAGAAGTCCTTGCAGAAAGTGAAGAAAAATCTGTAGAAGGAACTGAAGAAGAAGAAGATCACGACTATAGTACCGATGGCTCTGACGATGTTGAAAATGCTATCCGTAGCAAGAAAAAAATTTACGTTAATTTTGCAGAATAATTTTAATAAATTTTGAAAATCTCCTAAAATGCAAATGTCTTATGTTTTTACACAAAATTATTACATCGAAACAACCGGCATACATTTATAATAGAATTGCGTTTGCTAGATCCAACCGCGGTAGGAATATTATACAGCAAAAATACAAGAGCCTTATATCTAAACGCCAATTTCTGATCTATACAATCAGTCTTTGGAACTCTTTACCAAACAATATCCAAAAAAATAGGCAACGCAAACATATTTAAAAGGGAGTTATTCAAATTGTTTATGTAATAACTATTTTTGCTTATTTATTTATATTTACTTTTTATTTATGTTCTTTTGCTATTAAAATTGTTTTTCCTATTTTATTCATAATGCTTTTTCTATATATTAATTATTTCTTTTATATCACTTAGATGTTTGTTGTAATCACTAGCACTATCATTTATAAGATATTTGTCTTGTGCTAGATCGCAATTAATAAATAAATAAATAAATAAATGAGCAATTTTTCTCGAATGGCTTGAGTGCTTTCGTAACGTCTAAAACAAAAAACTTTTCGAACGCTTCAACTTGAAGCATGAATTTATACGATACCCACCGGAAACGTGGTCGCAGCGAGAAGATTATCAGCGAGCATTGAAAGTTGTCGCGAAAATTCAAGTTGTTAACGACACCGCAGAAAGAGGCGTGAAAATTATGGAGGAGTACAATAAAATATTGTGCAGAAACGAAGAGGAGAAGCAATATTTGATTCAAGTTGTCGCTGATTATCGAAAAAAATATCCGAATTTTGAAAAAATTAATTTGATATAAATCGGTGATAATTAGCAATTAATAAAATTAATAAAGCCATTTTAATTAAATTTAATAATTGTCTATTTTTTCTCCATTTTGGTAAATTTTTGGGAAAATTAATTTTTTTGTATGGGGACCATGTGAAGGGTTGGAGATGGACTATAAGTTTGTTCTAGAGAAATATTGGGGATATAAAAATAATGGGGGTTGCTCTTGCATTTTACATCTCTAGAGGTGACTCCTCAGTAGTTACGGACGTTTTTCTCTCCATTTTGCCCAAATTTCATTTTCACAGACTTCAATGCTCGTGCGGCACGGCAATTTTCAACCGATCGAGCTCAAATTTTTACCAAATTTTATTTTACCCTAACCTAACACAAAACTGGGCTACGATTTTGGAAAATCGAAAAAAAAAAATTAAGGACCACCTTAATGTACATGTAGCTGTGAGCGTAACAATATTTATTTTTTGTAAGCACGTATTGCAGAATAATTAATTATTAATTTTTTTTTAGTTTTTTCATGCTATAAATCAAATGTTTATTTTTTTGATTAGTTGCAAAGTATTTAAAAGAAAGAGGAAAACGAGAAAAATTTACGATCGCATTTTTTGTGATATTATTCGATATTCAAAAACACCGCAGGACTTCTCAACTCATTTGAAAAATTCAATACCTTGACTTACATAGGTCGGCTTAAATCTAATTTAGGGGCACCTCCCAAAAATTAAAAAAAAAAGTATCCTATCCTATAGTAAATTGAAAAATAAGAAAAAAAAATTAAATAAAAATATTGGCGGCGAGGCTTAGTTTCCGAGTTATAGGCCTCTGAAATTCTAGTACAATATTGTGATTATACGGTGTTTTTCAACGAATATGACCAATATTGGTATTTCAAAAATTAAAAAAAAGTATGATATCCTACAGAAAATTAAAAAAAAAAACTTTGCAATCCAGAAAATCATTACTAGGCTGAGCCGTCTCGGGAAACACCATGGTGGAGAAAATCGTTAAGCCCGACCAAAGACCGGCAGTGCAGGAAGACCTTATTAAGCAAGAAAACTTTGCAATCCAGAAAATCATTACTAGGCTGAGCCGTCTCGGGAAACACCATGGTGGAGAAAATCGTTAAGCCCGGCCGAAGACCGGCAGCGAGGAAATAAGCTATTAGGCATGAAAACTTTGCATTATAGGATAGCAATTTTTTTTTAATTTTTGAAATACCAATATTGGTCATATTCGTTGAATAACACCGTATAATCAAAATATTGTACTAGAATTTCAGAGGCCCATAACTCGGAAACTAAGCCTCGCCGCCAATATTTTCATTTAATTTTTTTTTCTTATTTTTCAATTTACTATAGGATGGGATACTTGTTTTTAATTTTGGGGAGGTGCCCCTAAACTAGATTTGTTCCCATAGGTCAATAATACCAATACCACTGAAAATTAAAAAAATAGTATGGGATACTTTTTTCAGCGCTACTGGTTCCGCATTCATTTCATGTAGATATAAGGTGTTTTTGAAATCTCCTTTTCGTGCTGCCTTTAATGAAAAATATCAGTTATTTGCCTGTCCTGTAAAAAGAAGTAAACGGGACTAGTCTGGATTTGTTCGCCAGCTCCTCATTTGTAGTGCGATATGTACCTGAATCTACTACTGAGCCGCCCAAAGTAGCACCAGAGTGCCGAACATCAATCGCCTTTTTATACAAATGAATACACATACGCGAATACATTTCTCTTGGTGGCCACCTCTGATCCACTATGTATGTATGTATGTATGTATGTATGCACATGTACATACATATGTATGTATACATTTTTCAAAAACAATTATAGTCAATTAAATTTCATTTGTTAGATATCTATGAAAACTTAATTGAATTAGATTTTAAATGTTTCCCCACCTTTATAGGGGTTATTTAAATCGTAATTGTATGTGGAAAGAAATTTTTTATCCCCGCAATTAAGATCGTGCTTTATTTTATTCATACACATCTTACATATGTACATATGTACATACATCATACATTCATATGTTATAATTTTTGGTATAGCATTGTTGATGGGGAAGATAAGATGAAGCTTAATTTATTAAATAAATTGATTGACGCAGCAACAATTCACTAATTCTTCCCCACTTTACATGATGCTGTAATGCGATCTCAATAAGGAATATTATAGTATGGTATGCATATGCATATATTTTAAGTACGAGTACATTCAATTATTGTGGACACAAGAAATATGTGAATTCTTTACGGTTGATGTACAACTACATAATTACATATGTATACATATAATCAACCTTCTTATTTTAAATAAAAGACAAATATGTACATACGTGCATATGTATGTTTTTGCGTACATACATACATACATACATGCATATGTACATATGTAGTATATATGTACATATTATAGACCTGCGTAAATTGTCTTGAAATGTAAATACGTCTTGTTTTTTAAATGTATTCTCGTGGCTGCATTACACTAAACCAATAATAAATGCTGTCGTATTATAAGCAAAGCACAATAGATGCATTGGTGTTCGTGTATAAGAGTGCTAATAAGCAATGTCGTGAATACTTCTTGTTATAACCCAGCTAGCATTTGGCTGATCATTTTTTGCATAAATCTCTTTTTGATTCTCCTGAGATCACTTTTGATGATTAAAAACTGATTTATACTTAGGTGATTGAGAAAGGATTCACTTATGATTATTCATCTATATGATCAAACAATGATTCCTTGAAAATAGAGAAACAAAATGAAAAGAAACCGCAAAAAGGGCGATTTAATGATTTAGTACTAGCAAAAAATTGCTCAAAAATTAATCAGAAAATCGTATCATAAATGATTCTTTGGTATGATTCATCTGTAGGGTACCATTTTCTCACAACAGGAGTATCATTTATGATCGAAAAATGAGCTCATATGCGGTTGTTTTTCCCGTCAAGCTGATTCGGAAAAGATTCGATTATAATACAAAATGCTAGCTGGGAAACAAACAATCAACAGAGATAGTGTTGATACGTGTATGCTTGTTATTTTCCATGTTGTACGTTTGAGTGTGTGTGTAATATGTAGATGGTAAGCTATTATGTGTTTAAGGGAGGTTTTTTTTTTAAGCAAGCGCACACAACTAATGTAAATGCATGTGAACGTTTGTTTGTGTGCAGAAAAATAGAAGAGCATACACACAACGTGTGTGTGTATGTACATGCATGACGTTTGTATACGCGCCCATGGGTAGAAAGAAGCAAGCATCACAAATTTTTCAGTCACGAAGTATTTTCTTCTTTACACCTATACTTGCAATAACTGAAACAAATTCTTGCAAACAGTGTTGCTTAGCGTTTGTTTTAGAAGACTTCGCTGTAGTAAAGCATTTGAAAAATCCCTCATGTCTTGAAAGTTCTTATAAATGGTCTTGTGCAGGACTTTAGTACATATGCATTTGCTTATAATTTTGTTTTCATTAATTCAAATGTTATTCTGTTTACGCAGACAAGTGTCAATTATTGAAATTTAATTCAATATAAACTGTTTATTAAATTTTCATGTTCATCTTTATTTGAACTCAGACTGGTCAAGTCTTAAATTATATTAAATAAATTGATAGTAGGTAGGTATGTACCTACTTTGCGCCGGTTTATCAATGTCGACAACGTTCGACTTGTCACACACTTAAATTCAAAACAAAAATAAATTTTAAAATTTTGTTTTTGTTTCAAATGTAAGGCTGGGCTTACATTTGTGTGTGCCATGTGCCCAAAAAAGCGTAACCACTAATTACTAATGAAAAACTGTTTGATTCAGAAATGTATTTCTTGATTTAAACAGTTTCCAATCATGTTGGATTCTATAAAGTTTTTGTATGAAACTGTTTAACTTAATAAATACGTGTCTGAATCAAACAGTTTTTCATCAGTAATTAGTTGTTACATGCACATACATGTGCATGTGTATGTACCTCACATTTTTGTTTTAAAACTGTTTCGTTATAAAATTAAAAAAAAGTATTTTTAAATCAAACAATTCCATTTTAACTTATCATTTACACGTGCTTGATCAAGTTCAAGGCTATATATCAGGTCAATGCAATCGTCCTGATGATATTCTGTGTTTTTGTGTTTAAGCTGTCAAGAGTCGTTTGCACCATGTACTCTAGCTCATGTTTGTGTGTGTTTCTGACAACTTAAACATAAAGTTGTTTTTTATATTGCTGCGTTTTTGTAGAGTTGCATAGACCTAATAAATAGGCCTTCCTCAAGTTCGAAAATCTTGCATGTCTAAGGGCTAGTTTTTTTACTAATTAGTTAAAGTTAGTTTAACATACGTTTGAGTTAACCAAGAAACAAAATTAAACGGGTTTTAACCGCCGATGTTGTTTTTCAGTGATGGATTAACAGTTTTCATTTAGCTAGAAATGCCATATGTACTTTGTTTTCAATATAGATATTGCATTCTTAAACATATTTCATATAAATAGGGCAGCACTTAAAAAGCGATATGACAATTCTTTAAATTTATATTAAAAAAAAAAGAACTTTAATAACCCCTAGTTTTTAACTTAATAATTAAGTGCGTAATTAGCTAATTTTTATTTAAAATTAAGTTGTAATTAAATACGATTTCATATTTTCAGTGGTTAATTAAATTTCTTATTAAATTACGTTGAAAGTGCGGCAGCACAGCAAAACTTCCAACGAACAACATAAACAAAAAAGGTTAGGTTATCAACATGTAGAAAATTAAAATTGTATATAAACTCATTTTATGAAACCAAACTAACATCATAATGAATTTTTCTATTACTTTATTCTATGATATGAAATTTTATATTGTATATTTTATATACATACATACATATTTATGAAATATAAACGAAATTATTTTTAATACGACCACATGATGTTTTCAATCCGACCACATGATGTTGATGTGTATGTTTTCAATAAACATACACACGTATAAAAACATATGGTACGCTCATAAAACTTAAGTATTATTTAATTACACAAGTTAGAGTATTTAATTATTATTTAAATATGCACTCAAAAACACAATTTCGTATTTAATTAGAATTTAAAAATAATTACAATTTGATTAACAAGACAAAAAATGGGCGTAAGTGTTTTCTGAAATTTTTAAGAATTAAAAAAAAATAATATGGACTTAAAAAAATAGTGACGTTCCAAAAATAAACTACAAAATTAAATCAAATTTTAAATTCAACGAAATATTTGAAAGAATTTCAATTCATTACAGACATAAAAATGATTTGGGCGGGTTCTTATCTCCCTTATTTTTCCAACAATTATCCTATCCAAGTTATTATAGGTTTCATAATCACTAAAATCTTCGTCGCCATAAGAAACATCAATTTTATTTATGTATGACGGTTAAACCTAGATTATTAACTAGATAATGTTTATCTGAAAAACAATATTTTAAGTTTAAACTACAGTTAATTGACAATTAGAGTTTATGAGTTTGTTTTGTATTTTTTTTTTAATTTTACACCTGGTTTCCACAAGTCAGGCAGACGACTTTAGCTTGTATAAAATCACTCAAAGAAATTAGTGCTTTTCATATAAATTTTCAACTCAAGTCGACCGTCCGGGTTGTGGAAACTGGTGGTTAATTTTTAAAATAAAATCTCACAATTTTATTTTGAAACTGATTCCTCATAAAAGTAATATTGGTACATATACGAGTATGTATATAAATATTGAGGGCAATCATGAATAAAATTCTCTGAATTTCTCGCGGAATTTTATTCATGATTGCACTGATTATAAAAAACGGACACCAGAAATTCTTGTTTTAAGAATGCCTTTCTTTGAATGTATGCCCATAAAACATATATATGTACATATGTATATATGTATGTACATACATTGTGGGCTAAATTTTGAAACTTAATGATATTTGTTGTTTGAAAGTAAATTAAATATATTTCATTATTTTCTAGGTGTAGGCATGGTCCTCCGCAAAATGGGCAATTCCGTATCTCCAACCGTTGAATTGAAAAAAGAAGGAGATTTGTATACATTTACCACCTCTTCCACTTTTAAAACTTCTAGTATAAACTTCAAATTGGGGGAAGAATTTGATGAAGAAACTTTAGATGGCCGCAAAGTTAAATCTATTTGCACTATGGATGGCGATAAATTGGTTCAAGAACAAAAAGGTGACAAACCATCAACCATCGTTCGAGAATTCACAGATTCTGAATTGATTACTGTAAGATAATTTCAAATTAAATTCGTCCAAGTATTTAATATGAATTTTATTTTTTATGCTTTTAGACCCTTACCATCGGAGATATTAAATCCGTACGTGTTTACAAAGCCATTTAAATGCGCTGAATAAAATATTCCAACTTTACCTAAACCTATTATTGACTGTTTGCATTAAGAATAAGATATTAATTATTTCTCATTACTCTACCTAAAAATTAATGACTGAGTTCTCATTTGATATTATGTTATGGCACAGAAAATTGTTATTAAATAACAATATATCCATTTCTGTATATACATATGTATGTATATACATATATATATATATATATATATATATATATATATATATATATATATATACATATATATTTATGTATGTTCATATGTGTGTATTTAGGGATTATGTAAGCCAAAAATTTTAAAATTAATTTTGATATAAAAAATTGAGTTTAATAAAAATTACTATTTATTTAGCAAATGCTTAAAGAAATATGAAAAAAGCTTTTTTCCTTCTCATTGGTAATAATTCGAAGTCTACTTACTACTAGGAGGTGGACGGACGACTTTAAAATTTTTTATTTTTAGTTATTGCAAGTTTATATAAATATGTATGTATATCCAGTAATTATTTAATTTTTATTGATACGAAGACTTCTCACAAGTTACAGAAACAAGTCACTGTATGCGAACATGTTTAAAAAATATGAATGGCCTTTCACACACGAGAACAATTGTGCTGGCATAACATGCCAGCTTATTGGTGAGAGAGGCAAAGACCGAGGCACAAGGCCTATTTATCAGGTCAATGCAATCGTCCTGATAATATTATCATTACATGACACTCACAATTTAATTATTTATAAAAAACGGGATTTAAGAAATCCCGAAAATCCCGGGATTTAAAATTAAAAAATTTCTTGCTTCGTTATTTAAGAAAACGGCATTCCCCGTTTGGAATCTCTACTTGTGTGGCACGAGTTTTGTTGAAGATAAACGTTGTTCACATCAATATCTTCCCAAATCACACCGTCAGACCAAAAACCTCACCAACGAGTTACACGTTGATGATGGTGAGTAGTGTTTTTCATACGGGATTTCCCGGGATCCCGCACATTTTTCGGGAAAGAAATCCTGGAATTCCCGGGAATTTGTTTTTATTTTATTATGGCAACTTTAGTTTGTATGCGCACATTCCTTGATGAGTCGTTATTCGCTTTCTGAATGCGATGGTGCAATAATAAGGTGATGGCACTGACACAATAACTAAACAAACAACAACTAAGGCCGAGTTTACATCTGGCACACAAAATTTAATTCAACAACAATTCATAAAAGTAAAAACGGAAATGGGCAAGGAAATAAAAGAAAAATTACAAAATAATTACAGATTCTCTTTGGAAAAAGAACGATAATGCTTATTCTGTACTAAAGTCCTAGGTATTTTCAAAGAAATATTTTGTAATATTTTTTTAATAATATAATTTGTTTTTTTTTGCGTTATATCAATGCATTTGGCTTTGCATTTACATATAATATTGGTATTTATGCATTAATTATATAATAGAACTGAAAACGTTATAAAACGTTATTATATAATCGATCTCATGAATTATAATTTGGTTTTTGTTGAAATAGATTAATATAAAAAATAGTTTGTATTGTTTTGCATTGGGCGGGAATTCCCGGGAAATCTACAAATCGTTCCCGCTTTCCCGAGAAATGAAAAAGTCCGGTGTGTAGCAAAATCATTGGCGAAGTAAAATAATCAATAAAATGGCTACAAGACATAGCTTCAAAAAATTAATACGCCTCATTTAACATCAGAGGCGCTGCAACACTGCATTATTCAAAACGTGCGAAAAAGCAGAGTTGTAAAAGAATGAAGCTTTCCTCTATCTCTTCCTTCACCACCTGTCTTCTCTCTAACTATCCCTTTCCTAAAGAAGGTAACACCTAGTAATAGTAGTAGGCATTAATTGCCTGAGTGTTACTTCTCTTAAAAAAAAAAAAAAAAAAAAAAAAAGTAATATGCAAACATGCATTGACGTTTCTTTTCGTATAAAAATTTTGGTTTTTCGCGTTCCCGTACTTTTGTGCATTTTTGTATATTATTGAGAGAAATAATAGTTTGCTCTCATTTTACCGAACTTTGCCCAAAAAGTAAGCAAATAGACCTATTTTCGCTTTGACGCCGGAAAATATGTTCTCACCTGATCTGTCGAAATCACCTGTTATGAATTCGCCTTGCTTTTATGCATACAAGTTGAAATTTCATAACAAATTTCCATGTTTTCTCAAATAATCACGAAACATGGTTTATTGTATTTTCCATTTTACCGTTCTATATTCAGATTTTTAGCGTTGGATTATATATAGTAACTGTCATAGCACAATTTGCTGGCTGACTTCCTAAACGTACGTTAAAAATGTTTGAATCAACCGAGGAGTAGTCGAGCACTGGTATTCTTTCAGCACTGTAGCTAGTGTGCCCTATGATAACTCCCACCCCATGAACTAAAGAATGGAACTGTCCTTGCCGTATTCACACATTGCGTAATTACTTTACGCATGTTATATTTTAAAAATTCATTAGATGCGCAATTTGTTGTTACATATCGTCGCTGTTTTAACTAACTGACATCATTTTGAAAAATGAGTTAAGTCCACTATTAGACTTTATGAGTCATAATAGACTTTGTCCACAATTTTTATGACTGTAAACATTACTGTCGAGACTATAACAGTAAACATATTTCAGACTTTTCCATAAGAATACATGTAGAAAACAATCATAAAAGCTCCCTTCCTGTAAAATTTACAAAATGTCAGTTAGGTCAGTTAGTTAAAACAGCGACGATCATCGAAAACAATTGCAATCAGTTTTGGGAACAAAATTCATTGTTACAATCAAGGCGCATTTATTAGGTGGCAGCACTACACCATGTGTCTAAAGCAGTGTTACCAAAATATATATTCAAAATTACACCTCGTAGGAGCCAAAATTACCCGATTTTAACGGAATTACACCCATTATTAAAATAAATAGTTGACACATTTCAAAAATCTTATTTAAGGTCTACTTATGATTTGGTATCAGCCCCAATGAAATGGAACATATTGAGAGTCTATATTTAAAATAAGTCAACTTAAATTTGGTCAAAATGAGTTTCCGATGGCAAAAAGCTCCCCTATGTAATATTCATGTTTATTATAAATTCCGAATCAAAGAAATTATTTTTTCTCGTTTTGTATAATTTTTTTTTATTCTGCTATCTCAAAGTATAATTTTTTATTGGTGAAAATAAATGCTAACGGGAGTGTAAATTTCCAAAATTAAAAAAAAATAATTAGCTTATGATAAATCTACCTCATATCCTATTGCGTTTGGCATGCTGAACACGAATCAGGTAGTTTTTGAGATATGGTCACTTTTAACGTATTTGATCATAGGGGTTCCGATAAAAAAATTTATAATATATGTATTACTTTTAAACTGTCAATCAAATAGAAATACTATGTATGGACCGATTATAGTCAATGATATAAGCTTTCGAACATTTGGACTGATCCTGCTACAATAGAGATTGATTTAGAGAGTGCCAAAGCTGAACACCTCGAGACGGAAGAGGGTTTCAGTCAGGCTTAAGTTTTTTTATGGTATTTTAAGATTTTTCTCGTAGCTTTTCAATTCATATATTTAGTATTGAGTAAAAAAACTCACAAATGGATTAAAAAATCATGATTTTGTTTTCTGACAAAATATGCTAACTTTGAAAAAATATTTGTGTTTTGATCGACTAAAATATGATATCTATTTATTTATTTAGTTCGCTCTACTGAAAAGTTACTTTTTTGAGTTGAAGTATTTTGAATATAGGCTGAACACACAACAAACAATACGTTTTTGATAACTATTTTATTTCATAAAAGTCTTTTGCAAACAGCAAATAAATACATTAAAAGTAATTCAATATTTCTTATACTATTTACATATACATATACATATACATATATATATATATATATGTATATATGTTATACTATCGTAATAAAAAGCAATATAAAAATCTTAAAATAATAGTCATTGGAAGTTAAATTTTTATTACTATTGTTTAGGAGAGGTTTGCAGCAATGGTATTGGAGGATAATTTATTACATTTTATTTTATTTATTTGTTTACATATTATAAAATATATATATGTTTTTTATTTAAAACAAAAGATTTTCAAATTACCCGTGAACTGCACCTGAGAGCAATTAGCCACATGAAGTATGGTAGCATTGTTGAGAGAATATTAATTTATATGTGAGAGCATAAGAAAAAACGTTGTCAAAATAAAATAAATTCTATCTATCGACTGCTTTCTGGTGCTGATTTTTTGTGTCAATTTGTATGGAAAATGTGTTTATGCCGCAATTCTGTTTGATCATTTAACCAACTTTCTGCGGCAAGCGCGTCAAAGAGTTTGGTATGTAACTTGTCGTATTCAAAAACACTATTTCAACTTTTTTTGACAGATGCCTACAGTTCACACGTGCACTAACGCGTGTTATTTAACTTCACCTTAATGTCATTATACCAAGCTAAATGTCAAATCTGGATTGTGTAGGTATAAGCCTAAAAACATGCTTTTATTTGGGTATCCATAAACATCTAACGAAAATTCAGTTTTGTATGGTGTTTGACATTTCCTAGAATAAACATACAATCTAACGATGCTACCCTGTTTTGAAAAGTAAGATGGTAATTAATAGCAACAAAGTACATGTGGTTATTGCTGTTGGAATATTTGTTGTAGAAATGAGGGTACCTGATTGATGTGCCTTGGTTACAATCTTAAGGGTTCCAACGTTGCTAGGCCTTACGAGTATTACAAAGCGCAATGCATGGTGTAATTATACAGGTGACTGCGTAAGGATTTGTTATACAAAAATATGGCAACCATAGCTGTGTAAAGAACCGAAGAATGTCAAAAGCACAAAAATAATTGTACAAAAACCAAAACAAAATCGAAGTTTTCGACCAAAGTATATTTATATAAAGCAAAGTATATTTATATAAAGTATATGCAGGTCTACAACAACTAAGAAAATACAAAAACAACATGCGCTTTGTTTGTGTAAAAATAATGGATGAATGTCAAAATCAGATGATTACAACCAGACCTGGGCAACTTGCATTACTTTTCATAAGCACTGATTGAAAAACAAAAATTTTAGTGAAAATTTAAATTTCTCACATGTGTGTGAAGTGTGAAACACAAAATTCTCGATTTGTGAGAAAAAAGTGTTTCTGTATTTGAATGCGAAAACAGACAACACTGATTCTGTTTTACTGGAATATTTCCAGCAATTGCTGTTAAATTAAAATTAATGTTAAATTCTTGAAATAAAAAGTTTTCTATCAACTGTCCCTACATAAGACAATAACACAAAAAAATTATAAATAAACATAATCATATCGACTCGTTAATAATAATTTTAGTCCAACAATTCGTTGCATATCTTTTCAACTAATTTATTTTTCATATTTTCACACACAAATTAAAAAATTCATACTATGTTTTTGTACAAATTTGGTTGTGCTCGCTCCAATTTAAAATTTATTTAAATGACAGATAGTTCTCGCAAAGTGAATATACAGAAACACTTATGTGAGAAAAGCCATTTTGTGTTTCAATTTACACTGTTTTTGTTAAGATTCCCTCGTTTCATGCGAGAAATTTTACGATGCGAGAAATTCAAAAACGAGCTACAGAGCTTAGGTTTTCGTTTATTTTATTGTAAAGTTATATCTTAAAAACTGGTGATTTTATAAACGGAATATACTACCGCTTGGAACAATTTAATCAAGTTTTGTCTTTCTCTTGCAAAATTATAAAAATGGTATTGATATGAATTTTGCCTTAAGTGGCGATATGTATGTATGTACACAGAAAAAACTAATTTTCCATTTCAAACACAAAATTCTCTGAATCAAATATTAATTTTTTCAATTTAGGTCCTACAAAGAAATTTGTAAATTCAAATACAAAATTTTGTAATAATTTGTTTGAAAAAAAACCCTGATTTTTTCAATCAACAAATTGCCTGATTCAATAAAATTTTTTTTATGAAAATGAAAAGCAAATAAAACAAATTATTTTGTACAGTATGCAATTTCTATATTGGAACAGAAATCTTCTCTCAACAATTTTGTTACAAATGTACTTTTTATACCAATTTGTATGAACTAGAATTTTTCACTCCATACTGTTTTGTGTAAAACCAAATGTGTTTGGGATGAGTCGAACCTGCAATCTCTTGACTAATAAACTAACGTACTTACCACTCAGCTAAAGAGCAAATCACTTTTGGATACGCAAATAATGAATACACGCAAAACATGATTTCTTTTGTTTCTTCTAATCTAAAAATAACTTTGTTGAGTAAAAAAACAAGCCACGACGTTTTTCGGCTTCTTGTCCGAATTCACACGTATACAACACGAGCATTTAAAGAAAACAACAACATCAGCACATGACCACGTTGAGTCAATCAACAAGCAAGGAAAACACCAACACAAACAAATGAAATTAAATGATACAGTTTTTTATATGAAACAAAATTGAAGCAAATAATTTACTGGAACAGTAAAAATATTTACCGAAACTAAATTTTATTTCAAAACACACGTTTGTTTGAAATTTTTTTGCGAATAATTTTTTCTGTGATACATACATAAAAAAAGTTTATATATTTACATATGTATGTACGCATGTTTTTTGTATGTACACATTTACGTTCTATTTTTCGCCATGTGATTTGGTGCTAGCGCAATATTAATGTATTACTTTGAAGAGATTTTAGTTTAATGCCAAACAAAATTGCACTAGAATTATCAAGGTTAGTTCTAATGTAATAAATTTGATTTTTATTGATTTGGTTTAGTGTGGGAAAATGGTCAATGCATTTGCTTATTTAATGCAAGTCCCAGATCTGCATACAACAAAAAGGAAATGTATGGATAGACAAAACCAAAGTAAATTTATTAATTGATAAACCTTTATTACGTGAAATAAGTATAATAAAAGCTACATATTTATTTCAATAATTAAATATAATTATTTTTAAATGTTTTGTAACACCTTTTTTAAGTAAAATTTTATTTAAACTTTTTCACTACACACAATTGTGTATAATGTTGTGAATCATACTTGAACAACCCTCGTATTCAAACATTGCACTAATTGGTTGACGCAGCAGAAACTAGTTCATTGACTCAGTTACTTCTTATTTGTTGGCGCTGGCAAATTGTGCAATATCGATATTTTGTAATTGGGTCAAAAGCTAAGTAATACTTATGAAATAAGTTATTGTCTAGTTAGCATAAGAAAATTAATTGTAAGTAAAATAGTGAAAAAAGCATAAGAAAATTAATTGTAAGTAAAATATTGAAAAAATATATATTTTGTATAAATAGCAGATAGAAAAATAAAAGAAAGACAGTCTGCAAGTGTGGAAGCAGCTACAGTAACAAGAATTGTTGTTAATAAAAATACCTATACTTGCGATTCCCAAGGGACCCTACAGGTAAAAGGTAAAAGATAGAAATACACCATAACAATAACTAGGGCTAGGAATCTCATGCAAATGCATGTTTTCACTGGGCATCATAAAACGGAAACGGTTAAGTTATCTTTGCGAATCGTGAAATTTCCTTTGAAATGGCATTCAATCGTTTATGCATATTTTGCTAAAAATACTCGTTTTTGCATATTTTTGCGCATATTTTTCAATAAATGCATGTTTTTTATGCATATTTTTGCTATTTTGGTTAGCATCCATTTGAAAAAGTAAAACGCTCCTGATACTTAGTGCGACATATTCTGGTAAAAGTTGACACATAATTTGTTACAAAATATTTGCCTGAATCACCCTGTTGAACTCTAAATTTTTATATTTACACAACATTTTTATTGTTTTGTTCGGGGATTCGCTGAAAATTTGTAACTTTACACGGCATAACACGTTTTAAATGGAAAGTGAGTTGGTTTTGAGATTTTTTCTGCAAAATTATGGAAATTAACATTTGATAATCCTTTCAGAGTACAATGCCGAAAATCAAAGCAACTTTATCTTCAAACATAAACAAATACGTGTCTGAACATCCGGGCGTATTTCAAACCACCCCATCGTCCTTTTCTGCAAAATTTGCAATAAGGCAGTGGGCTGTGAAAGGAAATTTCAAGTTGACCAGCATCTGAAAAGCACGAAACATAAGGAATTGCATGATCGACGATCTGAAAAAACACAGCCTTTGATTACTACTTCTGTAGCAGCTGGACTTAGCAAATTCTCCATGGATTTATGCGAAGCTTTCATATCAGCAGATATTCCATTGTATAAGCTCAGCAACCCAAAACTAAGAGATTTTTTGAAAACATATACTAACGAGCACATTCCACATTAATCGTCAGTGCGCAAAACTTATATCGAGGAACTGTATGTTCGCTCATTAAACAAAATCAAAAAAGCTTTAACAGACCATTTCCTATGGATTTCCATAGACGAAACCACCGATATCCAGGGGAGGTATATTGCAAATGTTATTGTGGGAATTTTACATGAAAGTGAAGATATGTGCGACAACAAATTTTTACTCAATGTCGTAGAAATGAACAAAACTAATCACGCGACAATAGCTCGTGCCTTTGTCGACTCCATTGCCTTGCTCGGTGAGGATTTTGACAAAAATAAAGCTCTTTTTTTAACCGACGCAGCGCCCTACATGGTAAAAGCGGCAAAGGATTACAAATTTTTTATCCGAAGCTATTGCATGTTACTTGTATCGCTCATGCTATCCACCGAATAGCAGAAGAAATTCGAAGTAATTTTATTGAACTGAATTCTCTTATATCACATGGAAAAAAATCTTTTTAAAAGCGCCTTTGCGCTTTTTTTAATGAAAAATTTCCTGGTATTTCGCTTCCTCTAGAGCCAATTATAACAAGATGGGGAACGTGGCTAAATGCTGTCAAATATTATGCCGAGAACATCGAAAAATTTGGCGAAGGAGTAAAGGAGCTTGACGATTCCGATTCGATATCGATTAAGAGCGTAAAAGAACTTTTAGACTTGCCGTCTCTCAAATCTCAACTGATTTTTGTACATAGCAATTATGAGTTTTTATGCGAAGTAATAAAAAATGAGAAGGACGAAATTCTTTAAAAGATGCAGTCGATTTAATAAATAATACTGTGAAGAAAGGGTAAATTGGCCAAAAAATTATTGAAAAATTAAACAATGTTCTCTGGAAGAATAAAGGTTTCCTTGAAATAAGGAAACTTGCAGGAATTTTGGAATTTAATGAAAATTGTTCAGAAACCAATTATACAATAAAAGAAGTGTGTGCTTTTAAATATGCTCCTGTAACATCAGTTGATGTTGAGCGCTCATTTTCTTTGTATAAGAACTTTTTAAGAACTAATCGGGAAGCTTTGTGTTTGAAAACCTTAAAAAGAACTTTTTTTGTTTACGCCAATAACGCAATAAATTAAAATTGATCTCTTATATATAAGTACTTAGTTCCTATAATTTTATTTAAATTTACGGCCTGGCCCACGATGTCACGAGAAATCATTCGATCGACAACTTGCATTGCAAACAAAAACAAATTTTCTAAAGTTATTGTTGTTTGCAATACAAGTTCTCGATCGAACGATATCTGGTGACATCGTGGGCCAGGCCGTTAATTTAACTTAATTTTTTGTTATTGAATTTATTGTTTTGTTTTTCTTTATACTAATTTTATATGTAGATATGTATATTAAATGAATTGTTTTCTACCTTTTTTTTTTGTTAAATTACTTGATTTTTTTTTTAATAAAATATTGAAAAAATTTTTTTAATTGCATATTTTCTGTGTTTTTAGTGCATATTTTCAAATTTTAAGTGCATGTTTTATGCGCATATTTTCGATTTTTTAGTGCATGAGATTCCTTGCCCTATGTATAACAAAGCAAAGCAAAACAAAATGGCGTACGAAAATTGTAAACAACTTTTGACATTCATGCATTGACACTACACGAGAAAAAAATTAATCACCTGAGTACTTGCATATACTTTATATAAATTTACTTTGTTTTCGACCATGATACAATAATACAGGTAGCCGCGAATCTACAACAAATGTACAACAAATAAAACAATAGTGCTTGTTATTGCTGTTTTGTGATTGACAAGAGAGACAACCAAGAGAAAACAATGGTGGCTATTCGGGAAAACGCGTCGAAGATGTGAAACTTTACCTTAAAGCAAAAACAAAGTTTCAAAAATTGTTTTTGTTTCCCATACAATTCTAAAATTAAATAAACGTGAGAATTTCAACGCGTTGCTCTCTTTTTTAAAAACGGTAAATTTTGTATGATAAACAAAAACAAATTTTTAACATTTTTTTGATTTTGTTTTTGTTTTACATGTAAATTTCACCAAGTCGACGCGTATTCCAGAATAGCCACCAATATACATGTCACGGATGGAAATCATGGTACAATTGTACTTTTTATGGTACATTTTAGAGCTCGTTGGTACCGTGATACTACCGCGAGTTACTTGGTACAATTTAAAAATGCCAATGTTTCACTTTATGGTAACATTAATTTTGCCTATGTTGTCTTAAATTTTTTTGTGTGTGTCAGCTTCTCTGTTTTTGTTGTCAAGGCAAATTTATGTATCAGGTGGTGTCAACTCTGCAACAAAAAATCTGTCTAGTACTTTAACTGTACCTGTTAACTTGACAGCACCTGAACTTGACAGTACATGGACTCGCCTTGGCTGTAGTTATATTTATTTTTGTTAACTACATATCGTTCCTTTACTTCAATAGTGTTACAGAATACACAGAAGTGAAGAAAGTGACAGGTAAAAAAAGCTGCAATCAGGTTTTTTAAAATTCGTGGGAAAAAGAGAAAGGTATAATGTATTTGATACTGTAGTGTAAGTAGTAAACCAATTAACACAGCTAATGAAAAGCGTTGTAATTTTATTGCACTAGCAAGAAGAATCAAAACAAAAACGCCGACAAAATTTGAGGGAAAACGAGACAAACAGAAAAATACCCTTATCTTCCGTCTCGTGACACTTCTGTATGTTTTGTGATAGTGTGTTTTAGGTTTTATCGCGCATTTTTTATGCATGAAAATAACAGGCCTGTTAATAAGCAAAATTTGTAAAATAACTGATCTCTAACAAGTCTAATCTACGAATGTACCCTTATGAATGTAATATTTAATATTTTTTTATGTTATTTTTTATACTCAATTTTTATACACAATTTTGTTCAGTTTCTGTTTTTATTGTTTACTTCTGAATTTTTACGAATTTTTTTACGTTTCCGTTCTTATTAATAAATATTAAAAAAATAGTACCGTCATGGTCCAAAAAGTACATTTTGTTTTCACAGTTGGTACAAAATCCAAGAAGTCATTTTCCTTCCCTGATACATTTACTTGCGTTTTCTCTTGGCCTTGCAAAGCATGTTTGTATTAGTACAGTTTTAATGGGCACTGTGCGCGTGTGTTGGTAAAACATAAACACCATTTGGCAGATCACATCACGAAACAAGCAAAACAGCTGGCGCTTCGCGGTTACCTGTATTATTGTATCATGTTTTCGACATTCTTCAGCTACAAAGCACATAGCGCAAAAAATTATCAGCTGAAGTAGCGCTGCCACCTAGTTAGATACACCTTGGCGCAATGTGTACAGAAAGTCAGCTGTTTTCTTATTATGTAAATTATAGGGTTGCATGAACAACTCCATCCATGAAACTACTGAAATGTTTGTTCACTAAAACCCAACTTCGAATAAATATTTTAAACTGAACAAAGTGTTGCTTTTATCATAATGTGAGTGAAAACATTTCGCTTCATACTGTTAAGACAAAGAGATTGTTCATTGAAACGAGTATTGTTTCATGCTGCTTTCTCTCATCTCATTTTTTGTTATTAATACGCAATAAAAGTGTTGCCAGAAAATGATGATGAGAAAATGTTAAATCTGTAAAAAAAATTCTGCTAAAATGTTCTGCAGAAGAAAAGTATTGTACTTTTCATCAGATTTAAATTTAAAAATAAATTGTTGAAATAGCTTTGAATTTCATGGTTATACAATCTCATTAGTATTTACAGGTATTTTTATAGCACATACATACATATGTACATATGTATTTTTATTATCCATAGATATGCATGTTTATGTTTTTTCAAATAGTATTTATATTGAGAAGTGTGAAACACAAAATTCCATCGTTTCTCTATTTGTGAAAAAATTGTTTCTGTATTTGAATGCGAAAACAGACAATACTGATTCTGTTTTTACAGGAATATTTCCAGTAATTGCGTGCCATATGAAACAAAATGTCACAAAAATATTATTTAAATAACGAAAAAAGAAATAATTTACAAAGAAAAGAAAATAACATAATGAACAAGAATATAAAATTAATGTAAAATGCTTGAAATAAAAAGTTTTTTCGATAAAATGTCCATACATAGGACAATTACACAAACAAATTATGAATAAATATAATAATATCGACCTGTTAATAATAATTTTAGTTAAAAAATTCGATGTATATCTTTCCAACTAGTTTGGGAATTAAATAAGTCTAAATTTCCTCTTTTATACCAAGTAAGCTCTAAGATTTTTTCATACCAGCTAGCAGTGAGTCTTCGGAACGGGTGTTTTCGGCAGCAAGAAATTTACTTTCTGAAAAACGTTGCATCATTGGGTGGAATACAGCGTCAGTCGAAAAAATTATGTTTTTACATCATAATATAAAAACACAGAATTTGGAACGTGATGCTTAATTCATATGAAACTTTTTTCCATTAACACTAACTTAATTTATAATTTTTATATAAATCACGCATTGGTTTTCGGTTTTCTTTGCAATAATATAATTTTAAAATCATATTGAATTTTCCTGATAATTACTCTTTTTTCAAATTGCATTTCAATAAACCACATAAAATAATGATCATTTGTGTTTTATTATGTTCTCTTATTATGATTGAGCGAAATTTACAAAAATGTCGAACCAGCGTAAGCACATGTACTGAAAAAGAAATTTAAAGTAATAATGTTCTGTTCTTTAGTAATCAGGTACCTCCGACCAAACAAGAGGAGTTTTATAAATTTCAAGTGTGCATCTGTGTGTCAGCCTACGCATTCGCAGAACCAAAACGTCTGTACCAATTTCCATTTAGTTTGTTATTGTTTGAAAGGTGAGTTTATCGAGAGTGTTGTAAGCAATGTTTGAAGAAAATCGATCCAGCAGCTTGGAAGTTATACAGTTTTTAATTAACTTTGTGATTATATTTTAAATTTTATGTACGAACTATTTAAATAAATAAGAACTTAAACCAGTTCATAAGGCTGAGTTTACATCTGGCATTTCTTGTGTGCCATTTGCAAAAAAAAGCGTAACCAACTAATTAATAATAAAAGCTGTTTGATTCAGACATGTATTCAGACATGTTTCCAATCATGTTGGATTCTATAAAATTGTCTATTAGCTATGTATGGAACTATTTAACTTACGGCCTGACCCACGATATCGACAACGTTCGACTTGTCGCACACTTACATTTGAAACAACAACAAAATATTAAAATTTGTTTTTGTTTTGAATGTAAGTGTGCGACAAGTCGAACGGTGTCGATATCGTGGGTTTGACCCTTAATAAATACATGTTTGAATCAAACAGTTGTTCATTAGTAATTAGTGGTTACGCTTTTTTTACACTTGTGTGGCACATGGCACACATGTGTAAACGCGGCCTAATAGTTTATTAGTTGTGTGACAAAAATTAAAGAAAACACAACAAAAGTACTCCTTTCCAAGCGAAAATAACTATTTATATACTTCCAAGCAAAAATATAACTAAAAATTATTTTTGAAATTAATATTTGTAATAAAACTCAAACAATTTTATTATCACCCTAATGCAAAAATACGAAATTTTAAACAACAATAATATTGCATTTAAAAGAAAGATAATTATGTGTACATTTAACTTATGTCTATAAATGAAATATTTTACCGAGGTTGCTCTCACTATTAAAAACTAAATTTAATTTAGATCTCGTTAACATCTTTTAACTTCCTTTTCGGCGATTATTCTAGTATTTTCCTTCAACTGGCAACACTGATCTTTAAAAGCATATTGTTTTTGCATGAACTTAATCGAGATTTACTCAACGCATGTTCTGTTTCACATTTGTGAATGTTTGTATGCTCTTGTATATATGAACAAACCAATATCGTTTTACTGCGTTCTTAACTATTGAGTGTTCATTGTTATTGTTTCATAGTTATTCATCTGTATGAAATAGGATGAAACGAATAAAAAATTTTAGCGAACATTTCATAAACATCATTATTAAGTTTCATGCAGATGTTTAATGTAAATTAACTTACAGTTCTTATCAGTGATGGGAAAGTTGGTACGATCGTACTTTTTTTGATACTATTTGACATGAAAAAGTAGCGTAGTACTCCCCGAACACAATCGATACTCTTGCGGACAACTTAGAAATGCAGTCAGAAGACGCGCGCATGCGTGTGTAACGTTTCACAATTAAATATCAACGAAAACCATATTTCACTCAATGATATTTTATGTGGCACAGAGGTTGATCTATTGAAACAACTGTTTTAAATCAGTTTAAAGAAAATTTTAAAAAGTTTATATTAAGTTCTAAGGGCAAAAGCAAACTTTGACAATGAAATAATAGTTTGGTTTAGTAAATTTCCCCTGAAAATATTTTATGTGCTAAAACCAACATCATTATATTACTTTTAATTAAAATGTTCCCAGGGAAAAGAACAATTTTTAAAATATGAACAATCAATATATAGCATTGACTGATATGGAAGAAGTGAAACCATTAACAACAAAGAATATATGCAGTTTCTGGTCTACAGTGGCTGAAAATAAAAACGCATTAGATGAATATATGTTTCCTGATATATCGAGAGTAGCTTACGGAATTTTGTCCATACCTCACTCCTCTGTAAATGTCGAAAGGATTTTCTCTTACGAAAATCTCATGAAAATAAAATAAAGGAACAGTCATCGTATTCTGTAACTCGCTAAAGCTATATCTCTATCGCTAAAAATCTATAAAATCAATTTATCGATTTTCGGCTACGAATGCAATTTTCAAACGTGTATTCATAAATCAGGTAATGTCTTAAAAATTTAATTCGCCGAAATTGTGTTGTTTTATGTCATCGCCAAAAATTTCAAATTTTCTATTTCTTCAGCATTTTAGCGATAGAATTTAGCTTTAGTTTTAGCGAGCTACGGAATACGGGGGCAAGCTTTATGTTCGAACAGTATTAAATCTAATCCAGGCTATACCTATTTGTACCTACATATGTATCCTTTTTTATTTCTTTGTAAATGAATTTTGTATAATTTTTTGTTAATAAAATTTAAATAAAAAATATTATAATTTTTGGTACTCTCGGGATCAAAAAAGTACTTAAAAATTTTTTTTTTTTGATACCGAAATGCAAATCTCTTTTCCCATCACTGTTTCTTATCTTTCAATAAGTTTGCAGCGCTGAACTACAAAATGTAAATTGTTTTCACAGTAAAGTAATATGCCGGTAGAGTAAAATTGCATTATACAGGTGATTAATTTGTATAGTGCAAAGTTTTTAGTAAATAAAGCCTAAATTGTATTTAAGTTTCTTTGATACATTTCATATTTTATTAAAATTCAAAACTCATTTAAGGGTACAAGTTCCACAGGCTGCCTAAAAATATGCTATCGATTTTTCTTTGTTCTTATAAAATAGTCCGGAAGTGGGAAATGAAAAGCTTATGCACGAGTTTCTTGCTTTTCCCCACCTTAGAGTATTAAACATAAAATGAAAAAAAAAATGCTACATATGTATGTATATGTACATATAAAAAATATCTAATAGTTATGTTTAATTTTTATTTAAGCAAAATCAAAGTACATATTAGCAATGAATGTGTTTTCAACTACATTTAGGACATTGATAAATAGTATTTTGTGTTTATAGTATTTTTGCACTTGGATTACTTAATTTTGAATATATGTATGTAACTATTGTTATGTGATGTATTTCCAGCAAAATAAATTTTATCATACATAAGCACACTACATACTTGCATATACATACATACATACATACATTTACTTATTTAAATAAATAACTAAATCAGTTATTTATTGCAGCAAAAGCAAAAGCTTTGTGCGTAAAACATTTCGATTGGTGTTCATATTTTTCAAGTTTGTTTTTAATTTTTGTAGTTTAGTATAGCTGGTTCCTAAGCGACAATTATAATTATGGATAACACTAAGAATACATATGACCAAAGGCAATATATAACCAAAAATGAGGCTGCAGCTGTATCACCAGCTGGAAATCGAGGAAAGGTACTCAAGGGGATTGTTGCCGGTGGTATAACTGGAGGCATTGAGATTTGTATAACATATCCAACCGAATATGTAAAAACTCAATTGCAATTAGATGAAAAAGGTAATGGAAATGGAATAAGTCGACATTTTATTTTGAATCCTGTTCAAATGACAACATTTAGGTGATCGCAAGAAATATAGCGGTATATTTGATTGTGTGAAAAAGACAGTACAACAAAGAGGATTCCTTGGTCTATACAGAGGTCTTAGTGTTTTGGTTTATGGAAGTATTCCGAAATCAGCCACAAGGTAAATAAAATTAAAACAAAATAATATTGTCATATGTATGTACATACATATTCAGCAAAAGTTTTTAGAAGGCATTATTTGTATGAAGCAAATGCCTACCATTTGGCTAGAAAAACATGTATGTAAGTACATTAGATTGGCTCAAATGTGGATTCCAAAAGGCTGTACATGTTCCAAGGAACAAAAAAGATATACATATGCACATACATATGTATATAAAAATGAGACAGTATTTTTTGAAGTACCTGATGAATATACACATATCGCTCATATACTTGAACAATGTCATAACAAAAAAAAAATTGTCTTACAGGAAACGAGTTTAAATATTTCAATCTACACTTAACTCTATTTTTCTTTGAGTTGAGTATACAATATACATATTTGCATGCAATTTTTGCATACATATTTTAATTCTGCATTATTAGCTCAAAAATTGCATTTTATAGAGTTATAACGATGTGCAAGTAAATGAGCGATATGTATTATATTAATGAAGTTCTTGAATTAAGAAACAAATTTGTGTGTTGGTTGATTATTTGCTAATAATTGTTAAATTTTTGTTTTTAAATTTTCAAGCTATGTATGTACATACATACATCCGTTAAATGTTAATTTTTAGACCACAAAGTACGTGTTTTTATATCCAACAATTGAACTGTTATTAACGGTTATATCCTCCCTCACCGCCGCTCTTTTTTTGTAAGGAGTGAAGGTGTATTTCATGTACACTATCAATCAATAAATCAAATAAAATATTCGAACGATTAGTAAAAAATGCCTCCAAATTTTTTTGTTTTCATCAAGCCTCTTCAAAGCCTATAGATTCACACGAATGGATCGTAAAAGGCAAAAAAAAAAAAACAACAACAAAAGATGATGGTGTACTATTTTACCTAAAGTAATTGAGTAGTATGATGCGAAATCTGTATCTGCTTTGTTTGGAATCTATTTTTAAAACAGTGTCGTCTTAATTAATTACAATGTACAGCGTGACCGTTTGACCGACTAAAGTAGCAAATTGCCACTTTTTCGGCTGCCCTACCACTTTTTGTCACCCTTTTTTTAAAGTGAATTATATAATAATACCTTAAAATTAGGAAAATTTTGTATGAAAATTTTGAAATAAAATACATTTCAAATTCGTTTCAAATTTTATGAATATGGGGGAAAAGTTTAGTGTAGTTTCCTCGTTTTTTTTAATTTTGCTCCTTTTTTTTATAAATCCCCTATTTGGTGCCACGTTTTGAAAAATGTCATCGGTCACCCTGACAATGTACGTTTTAGTTCACTCATAATGACACATTTTTTAAATAAAAATAAATAATTTGTTTCCTCTCTACAAAATGCATGCATATGCACGTACGCACATAGATTTGGAGCTTTCGAGACATTGAAAGGTGTTATGATCGATAGTAATGGCCAACTCAGTGTTGGTGGGAAGTTGTTGTCTGGCTTGGGAGCAGGAGTATGTGAAGCGATTATTGCGGTTACACCAATGGAAACTATAAAAGTAAAATTCGTGCATGATCAGCGAAGTTCAGACCCAAAATTTAAAGGATTTTTTCACGGCGTTCGTTCAATTATTCGAACTGAAGGTAAGTAATTTCCTTCATTTAAAAGCATTATTAGGTTATCATATACATATGTTCGTTTTGATAATTCAATATTTTAGGAGTTGGTGGCATTTATAAAGGTCTAACTGCAACTATGCTTAAACAGGGATCGAATCAGGCTATACGTTTTTTCGTTATGGAAACGTTAAAAGAAGTATACGTAGGAAATGATCATGAAAAAAAAGTTCCTAAACTAGTTGTGGGTGCTTTTGGTGCTATAGCTGGTGCTGCCTCCGTATTCGGTAATACGCCACTGGATGTAGTCAAAACTCGTATGCAAGGATTAGAAGCTTCAAAATATCGAAATACAATAGATTGTGCTAAACAAATATTTCGAAATGAGGGTGTCTTTGCTTTCTACAAGGGCACCATTCCGCGGTTAGGTCGAGTCTGCTTAGATGTTGGAATAACATTTATGATCTACGATACATTTATGAGTATATTCATGGGCTTAAAATAATTTATTATGCATTATCCTAATTATTCAATACAAAGCTACGGGAGCGTATACGTATTCAAAATAAGTTTAACTTAAATAGAAAACTAATATTATATCTCAAAATACTCAAAACGATTGGAGTGAGTAAAATCAGTATTAATGTAGGCACTTTATACTAAATATCACAAGGCTTTATGTGATATTTCACTACATGAGAGTCCTCAAGTATTTATAAGGCCATCACCTATAAAACACCTCACCAAGTAAAAATTATATACATATGTATGTACCTACATTCGTTACCTTAATATTATTAATAACAATAAATTCAAAAGTTTGAGGACTGGCTTCAGTGGCCTTCGCCTCTGTCGGTTATATCCTTAATATAGAATGGCCCTAACCAGGGCTGTCAGATGTGGCGATTTCTCGCCAAACGTGGCGATTTTTCAAATTGTTTGGCGTCTAAATTTTTGGTTTGGCGACATGGCGATTTTTCTGGCGATAAATAAATTTGTTGGCGATTTTTGTGGCTATTTTCAACAAAATTGAAATTCAACATTTTTGTAATTCAGCAAAATTAGTTTGCGGAAGGATTAGTTTAAAAAAAATAAATCCTTCCAAAAGTCGTCTGCAAGATTTTAAATCAACTTGATTTTGATGATTTTTCTTATATTAATTATTTTAATTAACAAATTTTGAATTTGGATGAGAAAAATTTGAAAAAAACTATTTTTGGCGACTTAAATTCTACTTTTGGCGATTTTCTGTTAAATTTCTGTACGACTATTTTATAAAAATTTATATTAAAAAAAGTTGTATATAAAATCAAATTTCTTATAAAATATTTATTAAGAAAAACTACATAAAATTGATTTTGGCGACTTTTGGCGATTTTTAAAATCAATTTGGCGAAATAGGTCAGAAAAAATCTGACAACCCTGGCCCTCTTTTTTTTAATTCGAATATATGTATATTTCGATAGAAGAGGATCTAATGTATCGAAAAAATTCAAAAATCATCCAGATTAAGGTAACGATATGCATGTATGTATGTAGAGCACATAAATAATAGGTTTGTTTACTTACTAAAAATTGTTACGAACTTGTATCAATTGTTACTGGAAAGTGTTCATTAACACAAAAACTTTCCAAAGAGAGAGCGTCAAAAGAGAGAAAAAAAAAATTGAGAGACAAAAAAATTCCTACAAATTATTACTAAATTACTAAATTTTAACTTGTAAGAATTATCCAACCACCTGTTGTGTATTTTGTTGTCAAATTAATTATTTAAAAAATAACTGAAAAAGGAAAACTGAAAAATGTGCATTTCTTTGTTAAAAAATATGTATACGTATTAGGGAAGCCAATCAGGACTGATTTTTACGATCCCGGGATTCGGGATTTCAAAAAATCAAATCCTGCTTTTTATAGGAATTTATTAAAAAACGCCATTGAAAGAGGTTTACAAAAAAAGTGTTATAATTAACTTCGTATTATATAGTTAAGAGTCTAAACACAATCTAACGATAATTTATTGCGGTGCGTTTTTTCATACGATTTTGAAGTAAAAAACCGCAGTGCGGAACGGAATAAAATTAAAATCTATTTTATTTTCTCTGCGGACTTTCTTATTCTCTCAATTTTCGACACTCTTTCTCTTTCTGATGTTGCCACAGTTTTTGAATAATTGGCGGTGTTCACAACAAAAAACATGATTTTTTTTATCATAAAATATAAAAGTTTAAAAAATATATCAAATATGTCTGCGAATGTATAAAATGTTAATCATTTTTTGTTTTTAGTTACTGCCATTACAAAATATTTAACACAAATGGAAATTTTTTTTATAAAAATGTATTCACAAAATAAAAATTAATAAATATTTAAACAAACAATGACAAGTATCGCCGTAGCCGTCTTCCGTTGTATTGTGTTTATTTTTCTCTCCCGCAACGAGAAATCGCACCGCACCGCAAACATTGTGTTTAGACTCTAAGTATTTATTATATATAAAAAGGCAGAGGTACAAAACAAAATTATTTGAATATTAAACGTACTCACGTCCAAAGTTGCGCTCTTGTG
The DNA here is from genome assembly GCA_944452675.1 of Tachina lurida. Classification (NCBI taxonomy): domain Eukaryota; kingdom Metazoa; phylum Arthropoda; class Insecta; order Diptera; family Tachinidae; genus Tachina; species Tachina lurida. The sequence continues at coordinate 2,202,012 of OX101752.1, forward strand.
GAAAAGCAAAATTGCAAAATTAAAAAAAAGAATTATCACAGCAACCTCATAAAAAACTATTTTGCAAAAATGATGCAAAATTATCAGGATCTGAGTAAGTGCAAGATTATCAGCGTAAATTTCGTAAGATTGTGCACCTTTTAATGGCATTGCAAGCCAAAAAAATGGACAAAAAGTACTTATAAAAACAGCTATACCCGAAATTATAATGCAGAAATCCGTTTTAGGTATATGTTTCTCTTTTAAATGAAAAAAAAAACAAGTGGTTGAACATGCGTTCTATACAAATAAATTAATTAAAAATTATAAAATTCATGAAATTTAAAAAATTCTTAATTAGTGAAAATACATACATATGTACATAGGATGTAATATTCAAAATTGATTTTAGGATAACAAACACGTAATTTTATTATTTTCATAAAACCTGTAGTTTAAATATGTTATTAGAAAATGCAATTATGCATTTCACACAGTTGCAAGAGTTGACGTGAGTAACTTTATTGTTTAATATATTATTATTAAAGCTGTTAAAAAATTGCTTATTATCATCAAATAGATTGCAATTAAGAAAAGAGAAAAAATATAGTTTGGAAACACATTTTCATTGGAAATATTAACAGTATGAAACAGCCAAATATAATAGATCAATATTGTATTGCCACGGTTACTATCTTCATATAGGGGAAAGTCATGATGAATTTATTTTTATAAAACAATTTCGGGATTGACTGAATCCCGAAAATTCCGGGATTAAAAAATTAAATTAAAATGAATCGCGAAAATCTCGGGATTGGCATCCCTAATACGTATGTATGTATTAATTAATTAATTATCATTAAGCCACATAAATTTAAATTTTAATGGCAAATAATTTTGTTTGTTTCTCATATATGATCAGAGATGGGAAGTGACATTTTTGTATTTGTTAATGATAAAATTAAAAAAACTATGAAAATAATAAAAATACATGAAAGTGTGTAACTTCGTCTGTCTGCCTTTCAATTTCTCAATTGTAAAAGCGGACTTACTCTCTCGTTGCCAGTTTCTGCTGGGAAAGTAAATAAACAGACCTAATATATAAAAAATGTTCAAAATTATTCATCGAAAAAACGCATATAAATTCATGCATTGCCTTACCTTTCACAATACTGATCAAGGCAAATCCATCAGATAATAGCGATGAATGTGAATGTGGCGACATACTGATACAATAAATATTTGTAAATTATGTTTTTGCCTTCCATACAAATTTCTCTTTGGTGAAGCACTTTATCTGGCGTATTCAAAAAATAAAAAATAATAATTTGGGTTTGAAGTGCATGTTAAAACAAAATTTTTAATTAGTATTTTGACTAAAGCACACTTTAAATACAAATTAATAGAATACGGCCGCATATGTTTAGGACCTAAATATAAAATATGTATACGCTTTTAAAATTTCTTTCTATTAAAAAAAAATTTGAGGAAGATATTTTTTCACTTACATATTTAAATATGTATGTATGTATGTACATACATAGCTACATATATGTAGAGACAGTAAATACATACTAATTTTTGTTAGCAGATACGTTTAAAAAAGTGTATGAATAGTACTTTTCCCAATAAATAATCCGACGATATATTATTGCCTAATAAATGTACTAAATTAATTAAGTTTTTATATTTTATGAATACATTTTTATATGTATGTAGTTTTAATAAATAAATATGTACATATATGCGGTATCTGCGTGAAGAATTTCGAATCGAAAAGTATAAATTTTCAGAACTACATATAATATTATTTTATATTGTGGCTACCATATTCATAAAAAAAATAAAATTAATGAAATGTACCTATTTTATTTAAAATTTTTCATATACAATTTTTTAAAATGGATTTGAAACACATTTTAGTTTTTTATGAATATGTGTGTGGATCTTTGTATATTAATTATGGCTCTTAAAATATATTTCTAACCAAAGGAGCTTGCTTATTTTTTCCCAATTCTGGAAAAAACTGGACATGCATGTACAATGTAGAGTGGCCGTTATTTATTTTTTTTTGATTTCTTATATTCTCACCCCAAAAATTGGTTCAGTTTTAAGTAAAAAAAAAAAAATACAAAAAAAATCATAGCGATAAGTTGTGTTTTAGGTGGTGCGTCCGCCCCTCAAAGTTGGCCTTCAAGCCTATTTTTCAATGTAATTTTTTGGCACATGACTATCTTTTTAAAAAAACATTTTACAAAGAACTGATGTATGGCAATATTTTAGCTCTTCTATGTAGTCTACGGGCCTAATTTATAAAAAATATTTTGATTTTATAAAAGGTTTATTAATCAAATTTCCATAGAAAATTTGTTTCATAAACCGCTTATTAAACAGAAATATTTTTTATGAATAAGGCAGTACTAATTTAGAGTCGTTTCCAGGTTTTATTGAAGAATATGTACCCAGCGGTAAAACTCAGAAGACCTTCTTGGTGCAGGCCTTATTAAAGGACTCTTTCGCATAAAATATACGATACACATTCCAAACTCCATTCTATGAGAAGGGAAGGAGTAAAATGTTTTGTTTGCAAAAGCAAAATCCATTAATTTGAAGGCCTTCCAGAATCTCTGGTGAAAGAAGCAAGAACAGAAGGCCTGCTCCGAAATGACAACGCGTGTAAAAAAGATATGAGAATGGAATGGAGCGACGAGGCCTTCTACATTCAAAAGAAGGCGTACATAGGCCTTCTAGAAGGCATCCTTACTCCTTCTAGTTCCCGCTGGGTAGGTACACAAATATGAGCTTGTGCCGGCTTCTTATACAAATGAATACACTTAGGTAAATACATTACTCTCGGTGTTCTCTCAGCGGCCAGTCTTGATGTAGGTGTGTACTTGAGTTTTAGCTACCAGATCAGAGAAGCGCAATGAGTAGTGAAAAAGTGAGTAAGTTGAATTATGATTTATAATTTCTTGTACTTATGCGCACTCATATTTCTTGTAATGTTGTCTATGAATCATATTCACTCGAAAGTTTGAAGTGTGCATCGAACTCATACTTAGCAACATTTATGAGGTTGTTGATTTCGACTCTCCTTAACTCAATGCCTATGGACGATTCAAACTAAGTATGATTCACAATTCTAACTTCGCATACTAACATTAAAGTTCTCATTATGAGGTTGTGTTTCCCTGTTGCTTTTTTTGCACGAATTGGAAAACAACGCTATTTACTACTATTGTGTACTACTTGCAAACTCTTTAATGACTGAAAAACTTAAAATAAACATACATGCATGAGTTGAGTGAGCTGAATCAATATGAGTAGTATAAGTATTTTCCTGAAATTATAAATCAAACTGAGGTGATATATGAGTGTGGTATGACTATGATGTTGACGTCGCATTCATATTTATTTCAACCTATACTTATAAATGAATGTCATGGTGAGTATGTGTATATCAGAGTAGTTGATTTTAAATGATGTCTACTCACTTACAGATATTTAAAATTTTATGAGTCAGTATGAATAGCGAAAACATGATTCATTGCCAATCTCTGTACCAGATTAAATAAATTTTCCTCTACTTCTGCTCACTTTATTATCAAACTAAGAAATGGGAAATCCAATTTCTGTTTAATCAATTCCAACGAAATATTATTCGTCATTTACCATAGTGTTCAAGAATTTTGAAAAACAAAATTAAATAGACAATTGGGGTAATCAAATGTAGTCTTAAGTGTAAAAAAAGTAAAACCCTTAGCGGAGTTCACGGTTGGCCTTGTATATCTTTTTTTTAAGACTACCTTTTGAATCCCCCAAATGACTTGTATGCTTTACCCTACATCCACACCTGATATATTTTTATCATAACAAAAGTCAAACTTTATATTGAAAAATAATTTTTTTATGTTAGCTCTTTTTCCTATATGGACTTTGACATTTGTCATGATAAAAATATGTCAGGTGTAGACGAAGGGTTGCGGCATATGTATACAGAAAAAAAATATAATTTCACACACATAATATTATGTATTTTTGGTTGCACTGGTCATAAGTTGTAAGCCAAGTAGGTCTGAGCTGGCCAAAGTAGCACCAGAGTGCCGAACATCAATCGGCTTCTTATACAAATGAATACACATATGCAAATACATTTCTCTCGGTGGCCAACTCTGAAGTTGCTACATATGCATGTATGTGTGCACATATATACCTATCAAACAAAATGCTCCGAATTCGTAAAGAATTTGTAACGACTGGCCGACAAAATCTTCCGATTTCGGAACCGAAATATTACCGAAATCGTAACAATTTTTGTATGAAGTTGTTGGCACGACTTCGCAACGATATGTCGGTACGAAATCGATACGATATGTCGTTACGAATTCGTAACAAACATTTGGTTTGGGGGTACAGGTGTATAAGAATTTCGAAAATAATTGAAAGCCACTGTATTCCATGCGATTAGTTGGTTGTCTGGCTGTCGGTTTGTGTTTGGCTGTTTTTTGTCGTTGCTGTAGATTACTTGTTTGGCTTATTTGAAGAGAGTAGTGTATGGAATGATATGCTAGACCTTAAACATTTTTTCATATGTATGTACACACATACATATGTAAATACAGGGTGGACCATAAGTTACCATGGGGTTTAAAAATTTAATAACTTTTTCGTTTATATATTTTTTTATTTTATTTTTTTCAGATTATATACTAAATAACACTTGGAGAATAAATAATGGAAAGATTCACAACTGAACAAAGAACCAGAATAATAGAATTTTATTATTTAAATCAGAGATCAATTATTTTATATTTGATTATGAGTGATGAAGCTCATTTTCATTTGAATGGCTTTGTTAATAAGCAGAACTGTAGGTTCTGGGGTTTTCAAAATCCAAGAGCCATTCATCGACGCCAATTGCACCCCATTAGGTGTACAATATGGTGTAGGATCACATCTGAAAATATCATTGGACCTTACTTCTTCGAGAATGAAGATGGAAGTGCTGTAACCGTAAATGGAGAGCGGTATCGGTTTATGATAGAACATTTTTTACGTCCTGGTCTTGAAAACAGACCACGCTGCCCGAGACACAATAGCACTTTTAAGTCAAATTTTTGGAGAGCGAATAATTTCCAGAAACTCGGCAATTATTTGGCCAGCGTGGTCGCCAGATTTGACAGCACCCGACTATTTTCTTTGGGGTTATTTGAAGGAGCGAGTGTATGTGAACAAGCCAGAGACAATCCTTGAACTCAAGGCAAACATTGTTGCAGAAATTCGAACGCTACAGCCACAAATTTTTAAAGATGTTATTGAAAATGCTCTAAAACGAGCCCATCAGTGTGAAACTGAAAACGGTGGTAATTTAAGAGACATTATTTTTTTTTTTTGGGTACCCCTGTGGCTGAGTGGTAGCAATGCTAGCCTCTCACTACAGAGGTCGTGGGTTCGATTCCCACCATAGACCCTGGGTGTTTTCCGCAGACAAGCTAATCGCTTTGCGGATTGTTTGTTAAAAAAAAAATACTCAGTGTAAACAAATTTCTATTTTGTGTATTATATAATCAGAGAAAAAAATATATATAAAAAAATTAATAAACGGAAAAGTTATTAAACTTTTAAGCCCCAGGGTGACTTTTGGCCCACCCTGTATATATGTATAAATAAAGTTATATATACATATGTATGCATACGTACATATAGCTCATTTACTTCAACAGTGTCATAACTCAAAAACTACTTTTTTTTACTTAATTATAACTCAAAAAATACGATTTTTGAGTTAATTATGCATTAATCCTCATGTTTTTTTTATTTAATTAATTATTAGTATTAAAACTACTTTATATTTTTAAATACAAACATATCGATGGCTTAATATAAGAAAGGCGGAACTCGAATTTTCGATATTTTATAGGAGAAGCAAAAAACTGAAGAAAAACTAAAGCATTTACATGCAGAAATAATTTTTTAAGTGGCCATAAGTCCTTGATTTTGAATTGTAAACGATGCAATTATACGTTGTCTCCCAGAAAATTAAGATACACCCTTTTTATATTAAGCCATCAATATATATTATATGCATTCAATTATTTTCCTATGAATTAACATTAAATGAGTTATGATTAAACCTCACAAAATTTACACATTTTTTTATAAAAACATTGTTTCTTTCATTTTTCATTTTGCTTGGCAAAGAATTAAAAAGCTGAAGGCATTTATAAAATAATCTCTGCATTACTGTTGACGTAACTCTCTGTATTCGAAAACCATCTGCATTTCTAAGCTGTATATCTGGCGTATCCGCTTGCTTCATTTTTCTAATATATTGTATTTGAACAGTCATCCATTTGAGATTATCCTCATAGCTTTAGTTTGTAATTTGTGCGTTCTTTCTAATTGATTTGTGTTGCTGCGTGGAAGATAGATTGTCGATTCAAATTCAAAGTAGGGCTTATTAGTCTTACATATATGTATGTATTTATTTATTGTTGCAGTTTTTGATATTTTATTTTTTAATCTTTTAAGGAAACCGATTTTTTCCCCAATTTTTTTTGGACGTATTGTATAGTCTATATGTTCATTAATTTATATTACCGTGTTATTAATTTTAAATATTTCATCAGTATTAACGTTTATTTCTATTATTTTTGTTTTACTTTCACTTACCTTCAGTTTATTAATTTTTAATCACTTATTCATATCATAAAATAATTTAAAAATTTTGCTTTTTTTCGCTAAGCATTGTCTATGTGCATTTTATTCCTGTTTCAAAACGAATAGAGATGCTGGTTTGGTAAAGTTTTTGATGATGATGTTTTTAAATTTATTAGATAGATTTGTTTGTATATTGTTATTCTCAATAATATATTAAGAGTTACTATAAACATACGAAGTTTTTTTTCAAAGCTAATTTCAAAATCTTTTGAGTTACAAGTCTACCGACGAGTTCCGTGAAGCAGAAATGAAATGCATATAGACATTGCTTAACAAAAAAAAAAAAAAAAAAAAAAACAAGCAACATTTTACAATTTTATTTTTCCTTTAAGTTGGTACAAATTGAAAACTTTAAACTCGATATCTGTAAAACATTTTTTCGAGTTATGACGTTTTTGAAATAAGTGAGCCTTACGTGTTTACGAACAAATCTATACATATACATATTTACATACATATGTACATACATATACAAAAATATTGTTATTGTGACGACTTTTGTGGACTCTCCAAAGATGAGTAAAATTAATATAGGTTGGAAATTCGATTTAGTTTAGCGATCACGGTAGTTGCTTGATTGGCACCATATCGTACGATTGTTTTTCTATTTTTTTTCTTTCTGTCGACAAATATCGAGTTGAGTGACTGGAACAACACAACAACAACAAAACTTATGTTTTCAAATAAGCAATCAAGCAGTGCCCGCAGAGAAACAAATTTGTGTAATAAATGTTTTATTTTTATTCAATCTTTAATTTCTGACCGAAATATTGTAAGCGTGCATACATACATACATACATACATATGCATTAAATAAAAATTTAGTTTTTGGAAGTAAATATTTACTTACATACATGTACATGTGTATGTATGTATGTATGTATATGTAGATAAGTAACGATGACGTAGTGCCGGAAAGCTTTTAAAAGAGCACAAAGTACTAGAAAATAAATAAAAAAAATATATGTACCTATGCATGTATTATGTACATAAATATGTATATGTATGTATGTATATGTACATTTAAGAACTCATGATATTTTTAGTGGAACAGGTACTATATTAATTAACTAACATTTTCGTGCAATTTGAAAAAATATGTACATACATATATGCAGCATATACACGAACGCATGCAAGTATGTATGCACATGTGCTTATGTACATACATACATACATACTTACATATGTATGTATGTGTGTGTGTAAGTATTTATTGCAACTGCACTGTATATCAAAAGCTTAGCTAGAATGACATTTCTACTCAATGTTACATAACTCGTTTCGATTCGCTAAAAATTGCTTACTCTGCGCTTTTGTTTGTTAGGGTTTCGTACACCAAAGGTGAAAAGAAACCCTATTGTTTTCGCTACGCTGTCCGTCCGTCTATCCAGGGGGTCAACTCTGTAATTCGAAACGAAAGAAAATGCTTTCGATTTGCAATGCTAATAACATACAAATTCGAAAGCATTTTCATTCGTTTCGAAATAGAGAGTAGACCCCCAGGGTATTTTCTCGAGAACAGTAAGAGCTACGGGCCTGAAATTTGGACACAGTGTGTAGACCTTTGGCCGCTACAACAACAAATACATGAGAGTTGGAAATTAAAGGGTGATCCAAAACGAGCAACGAAAAATGTTAAAATCCCATGTAATATATATACAATTGTATGTATATACACTTGAATTTTGTAAGGTTAGTGTATTTTTATACAGACTACAACAATTAACACTAAAATTAAAAAAAAATGTAATTAAAGGGTGTATCATCAGTTAATGTAATTTTGACTATGTAATTTTGACAACTTGCTGTATCTTGGAAACCGTAAGAGCAAACTTCTTGAAATTTTCAAAAACTGTAAAACACAAAAAATCCCAAAATTATAAAATCACCAAACCAAAAAAAATGGCCAAAACAAAAAAAAATCGCCAAAACGAAAAGAAGCACCAAATTAAAAAAAAAAATTGAAACGAAAATAAATAGCGAAACCCCAAATTAAAAAATCGTCAAAATGAAAAAAATTCGCAAAATGAAAAAATCGTCAAAATGGAAAAAAATCGCCAAAATGAAAAAAAATCGCCAAAATGAGAAAAAAGCGAAAAATAAAAAAAAATTATTTCAGCTGAAAAAACGCTGTATTAAAAAATGCTCAAAGCCCAACGTACGGAACCCTTCGTGCGCGAGTCAAAGTCGCACTTTACTGAATTTTTTTAATTTCTGACATAATTACATATGTATACACATACATACATATGTACATACATATTATGTACATAAATAACTGATATAAAAAAAGACTGCAGAATAAATTTTTTTTCCTGGACTAATTACACAGCCGCCAGTGAAGATCCTTTCAGAGAAAACATATGAAATCTGTAAATGCTTTGTCCTTACTTTTTTCTATCTCCTACAGTGTTTATATAATGTCTAGTATTTCTACTATGTCCTATGCTAAATCAGTATATTTTATCCTTCCTCGTTCATTAAGTTAGAGATACCTACATACATACCTAGTTATCACTTAGTGTTTCACTAAAAAACAAATTTATTACAAAAAGTACATTTTAAGTGTGGATGGTTTGACTTAATTGGCAAGGAAATTAAAATTTGTCAATAGATATCCATCATATGAGTACATAGTACGTACGGCTTATTTTATTCGTAATACATATACATACACACATATGCATAGATACATACCGTCTGCTGAAATGCAAAACAACGTAACTAACAGAAAATTCAAAATGTCATTTTTAATTAATTAGTGGATATCACACCGAAACACATGTCCCCACAAATGTTCAAAGCCTTATCATAACAATCAGCCGAATTAAAAATTAAAATAAAGAATCTACTTCAGTCACTTGAATAATTTTTTTCTCTCTCCTATAAAATTCAAAAAAGTGTAGTTACGTTGTATTACATTTCAGTTAACGATATCTATGTATGTATGTATATTTAATTTAAATATTTATAGATAAAGATTTTGCAACAGATTTTTGACCAGACATTTTTAACAAAACCTGCGTACCTAATACGAATGAAAGCATATACAATGTACATAGTATATATCGAAAATAAGGTTCGATATTTTCGATTTAACGACAAATCGACAAACGACAAAAATTAAAGTTTTCAGGAGAAGGTTTTTTTTTATATAATTCAAATATGTCTTACATAAGGGAATTTTAGATCTAATATTTAGGTCGTAAAAAGAATATAAAATATAAATCATTTGAATTTTTTTAACAAAATTAATTTACTCAGTCCAAGTTTCCTCTATTTGGGCTTATATTTATAATTTTTATTGACGATGAATGGACTCTGAAATTTTTTCATATCAAAATAAAAACAATTTTGCATAAAAGTTTAAATTTCGTTGAAAATGTAGTGAAATTTATTTTTATTCGCCCTTATCGGGAATAAAAGGCGAACATTTTGTTCACGTGAAATATTTCTCGTGAACAAAATTAGAGAATGGTATACTGACACAACAACAACCCAAAAATTGGCGATCACAATTTTAGGGAATTATCTTAAATATACCGAAAAATATGAAAGAAATTTAGTATGTTGTTGGTTAAGCAGCGTCTATGTGCAGTTCGTTTTTGCTTAAGAAACTCGTCAGTAGACTTCAACCAAAAAATTCTTGAGAAAAGCCGATATCCCACTATTGGCGCAATGTACCGATTTTCGTATGCTCACTGCAATAAGCAAAACTGGTGGTCTCATTTCTAAACTAATTGAAAAATAAGGACATGATTGCACTGCATTGAATAGTTATTGAAGCTACATATGTACATATGTGCATATATATGGACTTATTCCGGCATAAATTGAGAATTAAGGCCATTTTGCTTTATTATTTATGACTTTATTGCAGTGAGCCGACCCACGAAAATTGGTATTTTGTGCCGATAGTGGGATCTCGACTTTAGTCTTAATTCGTATGAAACTAAGAGGTGAACAGGGCGATCTACTGTGAATCAAATTAAGGTTTTACGGCTAAAAAACATTTACGTTTGAATGTATACATGATTCAAAAATATTCATATACATATACTATACGTTTTTCATCTGAAAACGATTAATTTTGAAAAAATTTCAAGAAATTAATTTTTTTAAATTTCAACGTATTCAGAATGAACGAAAAATATCAGACTTAACAAATACGCACACATAATGCAAAATTTTGTAACGTGATCGTATAAATACTTACATAGTACATATATTTGAATGCTATTTTTGCACATGTATATATTGTCTTCTTGCTTCTTCCAAACATGTAGGTGTAACGAAAGTAAATTAAAAATGGATCGTGCTGTTGGTACTTTCGTCAATCCATTCGGCAACCGACCCTGGATGGCTTGCACGGGTGCGGCTGCTCCCAGCGGTGGTGGCAAGGGCGTAAAAGGTATAATTGCTGGAGGCATTACAGGTGGAATTGAAATTTGCATCACTTACCCCACGGAATATGTCAAAACACAGTTGCAATTGGATGAAAAAGGTGCCAATAAACAATACAATGGTATTGCGGATTGTGTGAAAAAAACAATCAAACAAAGAGGTTTCTTGGGCTTGTATAGAGGATTGAGTGTTTTAGTGTATGGAAGTATACCTAAATCAGCAGCTAGGTAAAAATATAACTTAATTAAAAAAAGATAAAATGAATAAAAAAGTTTTACTATTTCACAGATTCGGTGCATTTGAAACATTACGTGGTCATATGGCTGATTCCAATGGTCAGTTAAGTAATTCTGGAAAGTTGTTAGCTGGTTTAGGTGCTGGCGTATGTGAAGCTGTGTTGGCTGTAACTCCAATGGAAACAATAAAGGTGAAGTTCATTAATGATCAGCGTAGCGCTAAACCTCAATATAAAGGTTTTGCCCATGGTGTAGGATGTATAATAAGAACGGAAGGTACCAGCAATTATTTTCATATTTCACTGAGTCATAACTCAAATTTCATTTAAAGGTATTAGCGGCATTTACAAAGGTTTGACACCCACCATTCTAAAACAAGGTTCCAATCAAGCAATTCGCTTCTTTGTAATGGAGTCCCTTAAGGATCTTTACAAGGGAGATGACAAAAAAAAGAATGTTCCAAAATTATTAGTTGGTGCATTTGGTGCAATAGCTGGCGCAGCCTCCGTTTTTGGTAATACTCCGTTGGACGTAGTGAAGACACGTATGCAAGGATTAGAAGCTTCCAAATATAAAAACACCGCCGATTGTGCTATGAAAATTTTGAAAAATGAAGGTGTAACCGCTTTCTACAAGGGAACTGTGCCACGTCTTGGTCGCGTGTGCCTAGATGTAGCCATAACTTTCATGATTTACGACTCATTTATGGATTTATTTAATAGGGTGTGGAAAGACTAATATACATATAGTATATTATGATCCAAGAATTTAAATATTTCTCAAGGTAATATAAATACATACTTATGTATATTTATATAGTGGATGTTAGTTACCACCTCTTCCAGTTAATTTATTAACGACTTAGCTAGAAAAAAATATCAAAATTTACATTCTTATAATGTACGTACATATGCGCCTGCGACTTCTGCATTTAAATAAATATTATATTTTTAATATTCAAGTCTTTATTTTTACCCATACCTAAAACTTTTTGCTCTTGTCTTATTTTAGTAAACGTTAAAAAATTCTATGTAAGCATGCTTGTATGTATATTATATGCATACATACATACATACATGTATGTAAATATATTTTTATGATTGTTTAATTAAAGCTTTTTTTAATTACCTACTTAAGTAAATTTAAAGTTGAATGTGCACATTGCTCATTTGTTTTAAGAAAATGATTAGTATAATAAGTAAATATGTGTGCATGTATGTACGTATATACAAAAGTTCGTAGTATACTTTTTAGTTTTTTTTTTAAGAAAAAAACATTAGCGGCCTGTCCCACGATGTCACCAGAAACCGTGGGACAGGCCGTATAAATTTCAAACTGGGCTGCCTTACATCATAATCAATCAAAAGCCTACATATTTTGAATTTTATGTTAGTTACGACCTCCTAAATATTAAGTGACGATATGTTTCGTTTATGCTTTAAAATTATTTTCAAATATTTTTTTCACTAATTTTTATTATTTATAGAATCTACTTGGTATTCTTTTTTGTTTAAATTCAGTAACGAAAATGGTTCAGAAATAAGAAATCGTTGAAATAAAATCGCTGAAACTCATTACAGCTATTCAAATCGACAGGTTTTGCAAATTTATCCCTTTATATCACACACAAAATTTCCTAAACAAGATTTACATTGTGACCTTGGGACTAAACGAGCGTTTAAAAAACATGTGCATGGTTCAGTGTTGTTAACTAAATTTACGGGTTTCAAACCATATCTACTTGTTTAGAAGAACATAATGTAATGTTGAAAGCCGCAAACTTAGTTAACATATACAGAAATGAGCGATTTTAAAAAGTTCATGCGGACTCAGCCTCAGTAACAACTTTCGAAATACAATAATAATAATAATAATAATAATAATAATAATAATAATAATAATAATAATAATAATAATAATAATAATAATAATAATAATAATAATAATATGATACATACATGCATACATACATATGCATACATACATATGCATGTGAACGTATGTATATTTCGAAATATGGAGATTTTCTGGCATATGAGCATTAGTACATATTTATGTGAGTAATATCGAGCCTTATTTCCTTTTTTTTGTCGTAGGCGACATGTTATCGAAAATGGACTTTTTTATATTGAAATTAAAATTTTATGGACCTACCCATAGTTTAGAACTATCAAAATGCCAAAATTGTTGATAACTTTCAATTTTATCGTAAGCAACAATTTACGTATTTAAAACAAATTTGAATATTATAAATAAACCTTCTCCTGAAAAATTTAATTTTGTCGCTCACGATTAAATCGAAAATAAGGCTCGATATGTACCATGTATAAAAAAGAAGAGTATTTTAAAGCTATATATGCATGTACTTAATACAACATACATATGTATTCGTATTATTTTAAACCAAATTATAATTTAAACAATTTTCTATCGAATAACGTTAAGGGGAATTGTTGAATGTTTACTAGACAGGATTCGTCCAATCTTTTCTTCTAGTGTTTTGCTCAGCTCGTGCCAAGTACACTTGCCAATTAGAGAAACTTCTTCTAGAGGTGGCCGGAATACAACTAAAATATTTAAACAAATGCCATCGGTAGTATGTGGTGGTGGTGACGGTAAGTGTTCCACACTTAAAATACCATGAGGACGATGTTGAGGCAACTCAGCACCAAACAATTCAATCATAAATTTTCGTAATGTAGAGTGTAAGCTTCTCTGTGGATGAACTTCGACTGTTGGGAAATGGTGAACGTTCTTTTCACTTACTAATACATTCAAAGCATTTGTTGCCCTTTTGCGGATCACAGCGACAACACGCAAATAATTTTTGTGATGTGAGTATTTAGTTGGAATTATTTCATTATGCCACAAGGCTGGTTGTGGTGACTGGTTACGGCTTATGTAAGATCTTCCAACATCGATAATATTAAGAATATCATTCGCTCTTAGCGGTAAATCTTTTATGTCTTCTACCCATTTAGCTTGCAGCGATTCGCTATCTGCTTGCGCTGGAGTTTTTAATGAACCACCAGTTATTCGGCCAGTTAAAACAAAACGAAACCACGAGCCGCCCGCTGCTTCTATTGCCAACAATGTGGTAATTTCACAATTGAGACCAGTTTCTTCGTAAACTTCCCTAATAGCTGCTTCACAAATTGTCTCATTCTTTTCCATACGTCCAGCGGGAAGATACCATTTACCTAAAACATAATTAGTTTATTACAAAGAAGCTAGTTTAATTTTATGTACTAGTACTTAACTAATTGCTACGAATCTTACGGCCTTATGTATAATCAAAAACTGGCACGAAATTGGCATAAGTGACAAAATTGAGCTACGTGTTGACGAGTTCCTCTATACAATTTGACATTAAAAATCGCCACATGTAGTTTTAACACCTAGCATGTTAAATTTTGCAACTTATGCTAACTTCATGACAGTTTTGGATTATACATATGGCCGTTAGTATAATCACACAATTTCAATTTAAAGAAAATTTTTCACTTAACGATGTGACAACGTTCGACTTGTCGCACACTAACGTTGTCGACCAAAATTTTAAAATTTGTTTTATTTTGAATGTAAGTCGAAATTGTGGGACAGGCCCTAAATATTATATATTTCAAAAATATTTATTATTAATAAAATTTAATATATCGTTATCTGAAATGCAAAACCACGTAACTACACTTTTTTGAATTTTATAGGAGAGAGAAAAAGTAAACGAAATTATTCAAGTGACTCAAGAAAAGTTTCTTTATTTTCATTTTTAATACGAATGATTGTTATGCTATAGGTTTTGAGCATGTGCAGGGACATGGGTTTTGATGCAATTCCCAATAATTAATTAAAAATTGCGAATTCAATTTTTTTTAATAGGTATGTACGTACGTTGTTTTTGCATTTCAGCTGACGATATGAAGTTGTTCTTTCAGAAGGTTTTTTTTAAATATTCAAACATGTTTTTGTAAGTAAGTTGTCGCTTACGACAAAATCTTACAAATTTAAACAATTTTGGCATTTTGATATTTCTAAACTATGACCCAAGGCACATTCACTTCCAGGTAATATCAGGATTACAGAAACAATGAAAAAATACAATAATGAAACAAACAACATGGGTTTTATTTTATACAAAACTTCAAAAATAGAATTTGTTTAACATAATAATAATAAAAATTATTCACATAAATTTGAAAACATTTCTCCACGGCAGCTACCACAACAAAATTTGAAACGTTTAGCACTTTTCACAATTTTTTTAATAGTTTTTTGTTATTTTTAAATTTGTTTTCACAGAATTTTTTTAATAAAATATTTTTCATATTGAAATTTTTTAACATTTTTTTTAATTTCTTTTTCGTAAACAATTTTTGAAGTTTCGGATGAACTTTAATTTGAAAAAAATAAATAGCTCAGCTGCATTTCCGCTACTACCTTGTGAATGTGCCTTGCTATGACCCATAAAATTTTAATTTCAATAAAAAAGTCTATTTCCGATAACATGCCGTTTACGATAAAATCGAAAAAAAGGCTCGTTATGTAGATATGTTATAACATATCGTTAGCTTAATATAGAAAGGTCCTAACTCATTATTTTTTTGAATTCGAGTTTTTTGTATATTTCGATCGAAAAATTCCAAAATCTCGATTTCGAAAAAATAATGAGTTAAGCACTTTCGATATTAAGGTAGCGATATGTATTATTGTATATTGTGTGCTTAACCGCTTATTTAAGAAAAATTACATACCTGCACAAGACTGTTTAGCTTCTTGCATGGCTAATACCTGATGTTCCTCATTGAATAGGACACATGCCACTATGTATGTTACAGTTTTGCCTACAACAGGTGTAAAGTCAGAAGCGGCACTTGGTTGTATTCCTTGGGCTTCAGCCGTAGCATTTTGCTCTTCCAATGAGAAGTCGCACAATTCTTGTGTTATGTCGCCCAAATCCTGTCCAGCTAAGACATTCAGCAACTTTTGTTCAATCGAAGGCAGGGAATTAGTTTGAGTCATTTCTTGGCAAAATTTGTTTCTACAAAATATTAAAAAAAAAATCATTAAACTTGTGATTTGAAAAAAGAAACAAAATAATACATAGAAATCGAGACTCAATATTTTTCCATTTGAAATCACAGGCATAAACTGGTTAATGAGTTTTTAAAAATTTTTATTTGTTTTATTTTGTATTGTATTGCAATGTGAAAACATGATTATTCAGGTATGTTATGGAAAACTAATGATTTTAAAATAATTCGTTTTGGAAAGGTGTGAAGAGTTTAAAAACGTTTTTTTACCAACCTCAATGTAGTATATGTACTCGTACCTTTCGGAACGAATACCAAAAGGTAAAATTTAAACAATAGGGAACAATTTTGAAAAGCAATTCAGCTAAAATTATTTATTGAAAAGAAAATAGATATCTATGCATTTATAATAGGAACATTACAACTTGGTTACCTTTAAATCTATTGGATTATAAAGATAGATTTCCATCCCATACCCAATTATTTAAGTTTTCACTAAGAAATGATTATTAACTTACAAAAAACGACATACATCTTGGTAAAGAAAATAACATAAAATGCAAATTTCAAATTATTTAAATGCTTGCGAGTCTTATGACGTTGTTGATTAGGAATGTTATGTATAGGTACATATCTACATACATGTGCACGTACGATTATTGTTTCCAAATTCTTGTTTGTTGTTTCATACATATATGTAGGCATGTATATAAACTAACTCCATGCATACATACATATGTATGTATGGTCGGTGTACATAAGTATATATATATGTATATACATATATATATATATACATATATACGTAAGTATATACTATTTTATTACCAAATTATTTATTTAATTTTTTTATTATTTGCTCAATATACAAATGCGAAATATGTACATACATATGTGCATACCATGTATGCATTAATGTAGGCTTACGTTCGGAGTTTAAAGTGACACTATTGAATGTAGAAGTAAAACTGTTTCGTATTTAGATGTGTTTACTAAATCATAGTCTACGATCATAGAGAGGTTGGAGCATGGTTGCTCTGTCGGTTGAATGGTTGGGTATTAATGTAGATATACAGACGATGGTACATAGTATTAACTGGAGGAGCAAGTTTTATTTGTGTATATACATATGTATGTATATAAATACATACATACAGACTTACATATGTGGTCATAATTATGAAAGTGGTCTAGTGCTACTCATCTAACATTTTTTTGAAATGGGAACAATAACTCAAAAACAATTTTAGTAAATACAGTTTTGTACATATGTACATACATATTTAGTAAATACCCTATAGGAACTCAAACCCATTTGTAAGTAACTTCAAACTGGTTTTTAATAACCACAACTGGTTGATTAAGTGACTTTTTTCCTTGTCGCCGACTCACTATTTTAAAATAGGCATGTCATAGGTAGTAGTCAATTGGCCATCTCTGCATGACTTTTAAATTGACTACTAACTAATTATTTTTCAACCAATTTGTAGTTAATTAATATTATAGCAAAAAAAAAAAAAAGGTATATGTACATATATTTATATTATATATATGCATATATGTATATATTCATATACATAGTATATCTATGTATATATATAAATACATATATGTATGTCTATATAAATATTTATTATTATTATACTCGTATTCACTAAAAATAAAAAATTCGTACATACATACATACATATATGTATATGTACATAAATATATCCATACATACGAACCGCTCATAGAAAATATTATTGAAATTATTTAGTTTTTTTTCAACACAAACATTTGGCATTTTATTTCATGGCATCCTTTTTTTTATTTTTTTTATTTTCTTTTCATTTACTTATTTTGCTTTTATTTATTTCTTACGTATGCTTATATTCAATATGTTTGGTTGATATCTGCATGATATTTAAACCAATTTGTAGTCACTTGCAAAATAATTAATTTGTAAGTTAGTGTTTTTTCTCAACTGACTATTTTATTTACAACAGGGATATTATTGAAATTATTTAGTTTTTTTTTCAACACAAACATTTCGCATTTGTTTTCATGGCATGCTTCATTTTATTTTTTTTTTATTTTCTTTTCATTTACTTACATATTTTGCTTTTATTTATTTTTTACGTGTGCTTCTATTCAATATGTTTGGTTGATATCTGCATGATATTTAAACCAATTTGTAGTCACTTGCAAAATAATTAATTTGTAAGTTAGTGTTTTTTCTCAACTGACTATTTTATTTACAACAGGGTACTATGTGCATATAGATACATACATATGTATATGTGTATGTAGTGTAAAGTTTTCTGATTGTTTACTTTTATCTTTTTTTATACATAGTGTGATTTGAAATAGTTTTGTGCTTATCTGCTTGTCTACGACTTTTTAAAACTATCACAGAGAGTAAGATCAGCAAACATCATTTGGATTAAGAATCATAAAACAAAAAACAATACTGTGCATACCAATAATGGTATCAAACAACAAACATTCGTCGGCATCGGGTCATAATCTAAACTTGTTGTTTTCCTAAATGTAACAAAAATAATTTATGCATGTACATACATATGTATGTAGTTGTTTTATATACAGTAATTTCTATTTAATGCCACTGGAGAAAGCTAACGTTGTAAATACATGCATAAATATGTATGTATAAATGTATGTACAAATGTTTATTCAAAATATACTTAAGCATTTATAATGTGCGTGCCTTTTGATGAACAATGATATAGACTCTATATTATAGAGAGATTGTCACCGCTAACGTGATTAATTGATCGTTCCTATCATATGCGCGACGTCGATCGTGAGTATACACTCGGCGCGAGCGACCTGGCCAAAGGATATTTAGAAAGCATCACGATATTGGAAAACACAATTTTGGAGAATATTCTTAAGCCCGCATAAAAGAACATGTTGGGAAAAACGATTTGGGAGAAAATATTTTAGTGAAGAGCACCGTGTTGGGAAAAACTTCCACCATGGGGTTATGAAGTTTTCAAAAATTTCAATAAATCCTTAAAGATACTCTTAAAAGCTTTTAAATCATACCGATATTGCATGGAAAATATATCATATACATATTTACAATTTTGCACTGGAATTTTGGATTTGTCCAATTTGTCCACCTCTGCATCAATTTGATAACTGCAAAAGGGGTCTGAAGGAAGCTTCAAATCCAATATTTGTGCTTGTCCACAACTTTCAACTGCAATTTTTACACATTCTCACAGAGTACAGAAATATATTTTGTTTTTCAGTTATTAAATAATAATAATTTTTTCATACATAGATATATCGATAGGATTACTCTTACCAGTTTTTATTAATACCACATATATAATACATATTAAATAAACACAGAAGAGAAATATTTTGCTCTATTAACGAACCTGCATAACTGTGCACTAGTGACCTGCGCCGAGCAATTTTGTCGGCGGCGGCGGCTCATGAGAAATTCTTCGGCGGCGGCTGAAAATCGGCTGGGTCGGCTTCACCATTTTTACAATTGTGTCAAAGTAAATTCATATTAAAAAGTGTGAATTTATTAGTGAAAAAACAAAAAACCATCAAGTAAAATATAAAAAAAATCATCAATCGGTGGCTAATCTGAGCCGATTTTGAGCCGAGAAAAAAACGGCGGCGGCTGATGCAAAACCTTCGGCGGCCCGGCTTAGCCGGCTGTCAGCTGGTCGGCGCAGGTCTCTGCTGTGCACCTTGGTTAAAACAAAACAAAACCAAAGCAAGGCGAATTCATATGAATTCGCCTTGAACCAAAGAAAAACATGAAACAAACCAGTATTGCCAGAAGTTTTATTAGACTGCTTTTACATTTACGGTATTGTCCGTGGTACAATCAATGCAATTTCTAATGGCGTTTTCTTTTCTAAGTCATGTTTTACACTCGGCAGTTTTACTTGAAGCAAGTCTGAGTTTATAGGAGAGAAAGGAAAGAAGAAAGAAGAGGGGTACTGACTTGCCTGTACAGAAAAGTTACTTCAATTCTGTTTTGTTATTTCATTCGCTGCATTAAAACAATACGAAAATTGAACAAGAAACAGTCTGAGTGTAAACAAATGGGCAGTTTTAAAAGAGAATTGAGGAGAACTGCTTCAAGAAAAACTGCCAAGTGTAAAACATGACTAAAAGAAAAGTGTAACATATATGCAAGGTGTATTTAAACAGGTGGCAGTGTTACTTCAGCTGATAATTTTTTGCTCTATGTGCTTTGTAGCTGAAGAATGTCAAAAACTTCGATTTTGTTTTGGTTTTGGTACAATTATTTTTGTGCATTTGACATTCTTCGGTTCTTTACACAGCTATGGTTGCCGTATTTTTGTATAACAAATCCTTACGCAGTCACCTGTATAATTACACCATGCATATATGTTACATGTAATTTGGCAACATTTTTAAATGCTCACCTGACTTTTAAGAAGTGTTGCGTATTTTGCGTTTACAAAAGAACAATTTTCCAACAAGTTTCGGCATAAAACAATGACGAACTATAATAATGCCAAAATTAGGAGCGACTTTTGCTATTTAAGTGTGTGCTTTCTAAGCGGCAGTTCTGATTTTTTGCAGTCCCGCTACCATATTTTAAGGCTGCCACATCAAAATTTGTGATCTGAAACATTGGTTAATGGTTACTTTTTACTAAGCAGCCGAAAAAATCTTTAGCACTAATTTGTCTTCTCTGTTTCCACTTGTCTTCGTGTCGTGCTGAGAAATCTGCTGTACAAATTAATCAGAGATTTTATTGGATAAATATTTAGGTAAATGCACAATAAGTGCCAAGTTCATAAGTAAAATTTGTAAAATATCTGAAAAATCCTCTTAAACAAGAAGAAAGTGATAGTTTTGTAGAGGGAATCATTTAAAAATACCGACAAATTCTTGCCTAATTGGTTGAGCTATCCAAAAGCTCTTCCTTTTCTTTTCCCCACCCTTTAATGGACAATTTGTGCATAGTAAGTATACCAAAAAGGCAAAGTGATCGGAGTTCTTAAGAAAACAAATGTACAAGTGGTTTAATGTGAACAAGTTTGTTATTTCGAAAATAATTGAAACTAATTAATAATTGTGACTATTGTAAACACAAATCAAACCATATCTCGGTCGAGTAAAGAAAAACCGTGAAGATCTAACAACACCAAAGGCGAGACATGTCCGACATGAATATTGACAGCATTATATCAAGATTATTAGAAGGTACATAATAAAATATGTCGAGTGTTTATGTCTTTTTGCAACAAGCATTTGTCTACTGTTTGCAGTACGTGGTGCCAGGCCAGGAAAAAATGTGCAACTCTCAGAAAGTGAAATACGTGGATTATGCCTAAAGTCGAGAGAAATATTTCTTTCTCAACCAATTCTGTTGGAATTAGAAGCTCCTCTGAAGATATGTGGTAAGCCATCTAAATCTTCATAATTCATACATTTCAGACAAAGTAATATAATGGAAAATTTGAAGCCCTATCAAAATGCATACATTTCTAGTAAGACAGTATACTTAAGTATACTTACTAATCACATGTGTATATTTAAGTTTAAAACTTTTATTGTTTGTTTATCAGCTTTTAGGGAAAATATATCGTGTTTCTATAAACAAAAGAAACCTTTTTAAATATAAATATGTTTAAATAAAACAAATACTAGAACTAATATTTTCCCCCTTATCGTGGTTGGCGTTTTTCGAATTTGTTTGTAATTGACAATTTTCCCATACAAAAGCGGTGCGTTTTACATAATTAGGCCCTTACCACATATGCAAAAAAATTAAAGATTAATTATTAAGAAGAGTCTTACTCAGTGTTGCCAATGATGAATTTGGAAATTACACATCACTGTTTCCAATATTACACATCTGAAGAAAAATTACACATGATTTTTTTTATATATGTACATATGTACTATACTCAACCAAAAAATAAAACAAACAAAAAATAAAAGTAATTCAAACTTGAACATACATATGGAATTATAAAAATAATACTTTATGTATACATATGTAAGTATTTGGTATTTTTTCTATAAAATGTATGTAAGTCATAATTTTGTAAAACGCAACGCAGCAGTCAGAATTTTTGTGACAGAAAATAACAAATTTAAAAATATTTTAAATAGTTGTTGATTTGTACATACACACATATGGATGTAAATTTAAAATTTTAACTTCATATAAAATGCTCCATTTTTTGGCATTGAAAAGTTTAAAATTTTTAACAAAGAAAATTAATCATTTCAAATTTGTTATTGTTTTTCGTTGCGTTGTGCAAAATTATGCCCATAATGTTTTAAAATGTTTAATTTTTACAAAATCAATTTTTCCAATCTGGCTTATTATACATAATTTCCGTATGTTCGAAGTTTTAATTTTCACTTCTCCGAATTCCTTCTTTGGCAAAAAAAATTGCCGCAATTGTTTCTGAAGATAACTTATTTCTTAAATCTGTTTTACAATTTTTTAAATTACTAAATATTCTTTCAGCGGATGCATTTGAAAATGGTAATATTAATAGAAATTTAATTACTTTTTGTAAATTTGGAAACAAACTTTCACCTAAAGAATTTTTTAATCTAAAAATTTTTAAATGCATGCTGTCGCCATTTATTATCAAGTAATTGCAAATCAACATCAAAAGTAGGAAATCTTTTTGAGAACAAAGATAATGTCTTTAACTGAAAGTTTTGAGCAAATTTTGGACGAGCGATGTCGACAATTGTATATATTTCATCGGAAAAATCAAATTTTAATTTTATTTGATGAATAGCTTCTATATAAAACTCTCTACAGTTTTGAAGTATAACTTTTTTCGGTACTAGTGCAGTTAGACAAAGATTCATATGCAGCTATTCCAATATATGTAGATTTCTTCCAAATTTAGAAATAAGAGAGCCATCTGGTAATCGCTGGGGATAATATTTTTTGCACATCAGTTTTGAAGTACTCTTGAAACTCTTGAAGGTTTTTTTTGGCGAATATAGCTTCTATTAAAATAAGACCCCAAGTTAATGGGCAATTTTAAACAAGATTTTGATGCTACCAAGACAATATCTGATTTTTTTGTATTGTCCAAACATTACATTAGGAGTATCGAGCAAATTTGTAAAAGGTATATCCTTTTCTTCAATAGAGTTTTTAAAAATATTAAAAATGTCGGTTGCAGTAGATGATATACATTCTTTAAAATCGAAAAAGGAATACTGAGCACTGGATGTATTTTCATTGTAAAAAATAATTGTTATGACAATTTGTTTTATGGAGCTAATATCTGTTGTTTTATCTATTATAATATAAAACATCGTGTTTTTTAGATTGTCATACAAATCTTGAGCAAAACTTGGACCTAGAATATTTTTCATTAATGCAGTTGCCTTTGTCCTATGAAGACTTACATCTGTCAATATATTTGAATATGGAATTGATGATTTTAACACAGGTACAAGGTCATCTATTAGTATAAATGGCAAGTTGTTAGTAGCTAATAGTCCAGCGAGGTTTAATTCAGCTCTTTTAATAGTCAATTTAATTGCAATAGTATTTTGTAAAGCAGTGCAAATATTAGAAGTAGATCTTAGGGCAGAAGCAGCGGCTTTGTGAGAAGTTGTTTCCATGTGCCTCGAAAGGACTGGCTTATGGCAAATTAGTTTTTTATTGCATAATTTGCAAAATGATACATCTTTTCCTCTATCTGAAATTTTGATCAGCCATCCTTTGAACTCTGTTTTCTGAAGCCATTCAGTTTGGAATCTAAAGGGCTCGGAAAAATAATTGTCTTAGTGTTGCAAACTGAAACAGTTAATGATAATATCAGGGTTTGGAAAAATTTTAATTTTGGAAAAATATAATATAAAGCGAAACTACACATGAATTACACATAAAATCAATTACACATGCGCTACACATGCAAGTGAAAATTACACATGATATGTGTAATTACACACAAATCGGCAACACTGGTCTTACTACAAGCATATAAGGTTTTTTTAGGTTATTTAAAAAACTTTTGTGTTGAAGTCTACTGATGAGTTCCATAAGCAGAAACGAAATTACATATAAACGTTGCTTAACCAAAACAACAAGCAAAACTTACTAATACATGAACAAATGAAAACGAAACGATGCTGTTTACTAAAGATTTCAAACTTTTCCTGCTTAATAAAATTTCTCTGCACTGCCGTAATTTGGACGGGCTTAAGGATTATCTACACTAAGGTATTTCCCAAAACAGCTATGTTTACTAAAGATTCTCTGCACAGCTCTTAATTGATTCAAATATTGACCCGTCACATTCAGAAATGCAAAGAGAAATCACAATCTTCTTTAAAGGCCAATAACTCGAGAAATAAGGCCAGAGGCAATTTTTCTACTTAATTTTTTCCGTGTTTTTTCAATTTCCTATCAAATAAATTATTAAAAAATTGTTTTTTTTTTTGATATTTTTGCGCAGTTTCCTATAACTCGGAAAATATACGCCGCCGCCAACTTTTTTATTTAATATTTTTTTCTTATTTTTCAATTTTCTACCACATAGACTACTTTTTATTTTTATCTTTGTAATTTGATCATGGTAAAGTACGTATGGTTTTATAAGTCCAATTACATGTGATAATTATTAATGGGCAAATAACACCAAAGTTAATTGTAAATATTCTGACAAACACGTAGTAGAACGGAATAACCAGCTGTTTTCGAAGGCCAGTACAACTTCATCATCAGCGTTCTTTGTGTTTGGTCCATTGTGTATAGTGTTGATGCAGATTTCTTCTTTGCTTTTACTTTTTATTTTGCGTGGAGCTGCTTCACTAAACTGCATTGAAGTCCTAACACTTTAAAGACTAACAGCCTTATAAGGAAAAACTGGCATGAAGTTAGCATAAATTACGAAATTCAACTAGGTGTTAACGATATCATATTTACAATTTGGCATTAAAAATCATGCTCATAATGGAGTTTTAACTCACTATTAAGTTCCAGCATTATTTTTAATGTAAAATTGTATGGCAAAACGCGTTAAGACCATATTAAATGTTGCCACCTATGCTAACTTCATGCCATTTTTTCGTTATATATGTATATAAGGCTGTAAATGTCAAATATGTAAATAAGTATGCAAAGGCCTGGAATCCCTTTGAAAATAGTGGTGATTCGACCAGTGAACAGTGAAAATGTATCTTGGCGATATGAGCCTTGTAAATTAAATAAAAAGAAACTATAATTGTATACCGCTGAAACTGTCTCATACTTTCATTGCATACACAATGAAACGAAAGAGTAACAGTTTGTGTTTACAGCTTTGTTTAATTATTTTTTCTGTGGGAATTAGATAAACAAAAGGACAATATAAAGAAACCATTCAATTACAACATTGAACATTGCTTAAAAAGCTGATCAATAATATATTTACCCATTTATTTATGTATGTATGATGTATATATGTATGTTGCAAATATGTATATGTATGTATGCACATAGTGAATATGTATATACCTATTGCATTTCTTTTGAATTTGAAATATTTCTACATAAGAATATTGTTTTAATTTGTAGGTGACATTCACGGGCAGTATTATGATTTGTTGCGCCTTTTTGAATATGGAGGATTTCCTCCAGAATCAAATTATTTATTTTTGGGAGACTATGTTGATCGTGGCAAGCAATCACTGGAAACGATATGTCTGCTGTTGGCGTACAAAATAAAATATTCAGAGAATTTTTTTTTATTGCGTGGAAATCATGAGTGTGCCAGCATTAATAGAATTTATGGGTAACTCGAACATAAATTTTATATTTTAGAATGTGCAACATATTTTATTTATTTTTTAGTTTTTATGATGAGTGTAAAAGACGTTATACTATTAAATTGTGGAAAACTTTTACAGATTGCTTCAATTGCTTACCCGTAGCTGCAATAGGTAATAAATAATATTATTATTAATTTTTAAGTATGTATGTATATATAAACTAATAATTTAATTACAGTGGATGAGAAAATTTTCTGCTGTCATGGTGGTCTGAGTCCGGATCTTACTACAATGGAGCAAATAAGGCGGATTATGAGACCTACCGATGTACCCGATCAAGGACTTTTATGTGATCTTTTGTGGTCGGATCCCGACAAAGATACAATGGGCTGGGGTGAAAATGATCGCGGTGTTAGTTTTACTTTCGGTGCCGAGGTATAAAATGCATATACATATAAACCTAAATTATTTATTAAATAATTTATTAATAATTATTTTATATTTATTAAATAATTTTTTATATTTTGTCTTTAAAAAGGTTGTAGGAAAATTTTTACAAAAACATGAATTCGATTTAATTTGTCGTGCTCATCAAGTTGTCGAAGACGGATATGAATTTTTTGCAAAACGTCAACTTGTCACATTATTCTCAGCACCAAACTATTGTGGGGAATTCGATAACGCTGGTAAGTATTTTTAAAAGTTTATAATATGAGACAAATTTGAATGTGCCGAAAATTTTAAATATATTTTATAAGGTGCCATGATGTCAGTGGACGACACTTTAATGTGTTCTTTCCAAATATTAAAACCTGCTGATAAAAGACGTTTTGTATATCCTAACTTTGGAAGTTCGGGGAGACCATTAACTCCTCCAAGAGGAGCCAATAATAAAAACAAAAAGAAATAAGTTCAGAGTTCAAATAGCATATTAAAAAATTATTATAAATCCAAATAATAATATTAAAAGAAGAAAAAAAAAAAACAAAAACAAACGATACTTAAAATTAAAACCAAGTGTTAACAGACACACATTCTCTATTGCATAAACACGGATACGTTTTGTACAATAATATATAATTTATAAAATTAAAAATTGTGAACATTTTTTGAATTTTGTTTAACAAATTATGTATATTAATTTCTTCTACAATGTCTTTATTTACATGCCTCCTTTTGCTTTTTACATAGAATGTATTTTTTAAAGAAAATAATTGTAAGATAATTTATTGTTTTTATTAGAAACTTTTGTTTTTCTTCTTAAGCCACATTCTTTTTATTAAGTTGTTAGTTATATTCGTACATATATTATTGTTCGTCCTTTTTATAATTTATATGTATGTATTATGTCCTCTTTACACCAAATAAATAAAAACCAGAACAAATCATTAGAAACATTTAAAATAAGTAAAAAAAAAATTTCTAAACATTAATAAAAATACATATGCATATTCACACACACATACATACATACGTTTCAGTCGGAGCTAAAACATTTGAAATGTCTTGTTTTTCTTTAGCATGCATAAATTGTTCAAATCAAGAAAAATTTGTTTTATTGTGTTATATTTTTGCACACAAATTTAAATACAATAATTATGAGATAAAAAGGAAATAAATGTATTGTAATTGTATATTATAAGCGTTAAAACAAACGGTATACATACATACTTCGAATTTGGGAATAAAGTAATAATTAACAAGCAAAATCTTGAAAATAAACATAAATTTATACTTAACAAAGAACAAAGGTACTTTATATTATAAACTAGCTTTATAATGAAAAGAGAAAACAAACTTAAATATATGTATGTGTGTATGTATGTACATTAGAGTGGTCGTTAACTGTATGGAAATTTTTTTTTGTTGATTTCCTTTACTCTCAACCCTCAAGGTGCGCCCGGCCATCAAAATTAGCCCTAAAGCCCATACATTCAATGAATTTTTTTTTTTTGGTTTAATTTTTTTTGTTACTATACCTAATATATGTATGAAATAATTTAATAGATATAAACTGTTATTGTAAACGGTTAGTAAAATAATTTCCATACATATGCAATTTTGGTATATACATGTAATTTTTGGTATTTTGTTGGTTATTTTCTTCATTATTTCCTAAAATATTAATTTTAGCAAAAAATTTTCTTTGATACTAATGTTGTAGACTAGAAGAGCTAAAATATTGCCATACATCATATTCTTGTAAAATTTTTTTTTTTAGGATAGTCATCTGCAAACAAATTACATTGAAAATAGCCTAGAAGGCCAACTTTGATGGGCGGGCGCACCCCCTAAAACACAACTTATCGCTATGAAATTTTTTTGTATTTTTTTTTACATAAAACTGAACCGATTTGGGGGTTGAAAGTAAAAGAAATAAAAAAATAAATAACGACCACCCTAATGTACATACATACATACATACATATGTACATCGCATTAGATTAAAAATAAATTCAGTAAAGTGCAACTTTGACTCGCATCCGAAGTGTAATACTATACGAACTTTAACCTATATAATCGAGCATCTTACCCGAAGAAGAAATTAAAAAAAAAAATTCAAGTTTTAAGTTTTTTTAGTTGGCGCTTTTTCTTAATTTTGACGATTTCTTTAGTTTTTGTTTTCTTTTATTTTGGCGTTTCTTTTTCTTCGATTTTTGAGCGATTTATTTTAGTTTTAGAGATTTTGAAAATTTCAAGAGTTTGGCTTCTTACGGTTTCCAAGATACAGCAAATTGTCAAAATTACATAGTAAAAATTTATTTTATTTTGATTCTTTCATACACATATCAGTGTTGATTGGTGTAGTCTGCATAAAAACACACTAACTTTGCAAAATTTAAAGGGTATTTTTATATGTACATATATTACATCTTTAGAACACCCTTTAATTTTTAACTGTCATATATTTATTGTTTTAGCGGCCAAAGTTTTACATATTCTGAGAAAATTGCATGTCCGTAGCTCTTACGGTTCTCGAGAAAACAGCCTGTGACGGACAGACTGACATTGTAGCGAGATCAATAGGGTTCCTTTTCACCTTTGGTGTACAAGCTTTGGAAAGTGAAAAAATAAGAAGAAGGCTCATAAATGTTCACCCTCTTATTGTGAATGGCGTCATCGACATCACATCAGGTTAGGTTAGGTTAGCAGACTGCTGGCAAGAAAGAGTGAAATTTAGAGTCCAGCTCACTTGGGTCCAATACAATGATCCCTTTGTGGTACCTGCATGGTGAAGAGAAGATAATGAGAGAGGGTGATAGAGAAGGGATAGTGATTGAGAAGACAGGTGGTGAAGGAAGAGATAGAGGAAAGCTTCATTCTTTTACAACTTTGCTTTTTTGCAGGGTTGTAGCGCCTCTGGTGGTGAATGAGGCGTATTAAACTTTGAAGCTGTGTCTAGTAGTCATTTTATTGGTTATTCGCCGATGATTCTGCTACACAATACCGACGAAGGAGGTCGCTTTGATGTTACATTAGTATTAGCATCCGCTGAAACCGGTGTAGTTTTAGTGACCACAGTGCCTAATGCCTGCATTACTAGAACTTTCCACACAACCACTAACATAAAGGACACTAATATTCATCAGAAAAATGCGTGGTGTTGTTATTTTAATGACGGTCGGAGATAGGGTTTGAACCCAGGACCTTCGGATTTGTAGTCAACGTCCTAACTACTTCCTCCAACGCCACCCTTGTCACTTGTCTATTCTTTATCGGCAACAATTGTCTCTTATTGACAATCTCTTACTAATCTCTACGGCTTTGTAAATTAATGGAGCATGTTAATGGTAGTCAATTCTTGTCGACAAAGAGTAGACAGGTGACAATTTTTACTGTCGTCTTGAAGTGACGTCAACGATGCCATTCACAATAAGGGTGTTAAAAAGTTCTTCTTGTGCTGACATACTATGTATGTAAAAAAAGGTGACTTTGGACACTTAGTCCATGGTGCCACCTTTGGGGTGATAATTTCTTGTTTTGTTGTGTAGAAGATCCACTCCTTTGTGGTGATTGTTTTTTATAAATGTTTGCACTTGACAATGGAAAATACCACATAAAACTAACTGTAACCGGTACAGTTAGTTGCGGCAACCATTAACAAGTGCGAGTGAGACGCAAAACTCTCCAAGGCAAATAAACAACAGTGGCCTGGTTGCATTTAAGAAATAATTCCCAACGACGCGTGATGTTGACTCGCCCAGAGCTGCTTTACGAATCGGGTTAAAAAGTTGTTCTCCCCGGGAGTTTGTTCCCTATTCATTGTTCCCCCTTTTTAAAAAATCATTTGCAAGCTTTCAGTAAAATTAAAACAACAGACAACAAAAAAGCTTACTTCGAAAATTCGAAGTTCTGCCTCAAATTTAAATTTTTAGCTCAATCTGTTTAACATAGGTAGATTTTATTTTTAGAAAAAAATTAATTACTTGGGAATATTCCTCAGCTTCGCAACGAAGTGCAATAAACTCTCTCAAGTGGAGATAAATTTATACGCTTCTTTACCTTTTTATGTGACGTGATTTTAGGACACAAAGTTTGTGTATTAACTTTTTAGCTTTTCATACAAATTCTGAAAATTCAAATCACGTGATTTCAAAAACAAATAATTAAGTTTTTGTCCTATATAATAGAATATTTTATTACAACTTCCATCACTATAAATGGTGAAATTTAAAAAAGCAATGATTTAGCTTTTGTTTTTTTTGTGATTTGACATGTCGCGATTTGCAGGACAGTCCCGATTATGAAAAGCCAAGCAAAGATTTTCTTCTTGAATGAAAAAATGAAAACATGTATTAAATTTTGTTTTCATATGCATGTACATACATATATTACTTAAAGAGCGCTTTGGTGTCGTGATTTAGACAATTAGGGAGTTAATAAAATATTCTGGTGAATTTAATAACCTCATTTTTAACTTTTATTTTATTTTTATTTCAAATAATTTCATATATGTGACCTTCTCCGAGAAAAGGAACCTAGTGTGTCAAAAAACGGGCTTGGACTTAAGAGTAGATTCTGGTACCTAGAAGGGTGTAGAATACGATGAAATGAGTTAGAAAAAAACTTCATTTTCACACACTAGGTTCCTTTTCTCGGAGAAGGTCACATATATACATATATTTATGTATATATACATCAGTAGATATCTACTACATACATTGTACATATGTATTTTCGAGTATTTGCCTAATTAACTAAATGAGGTAATGAAATCTGTGGCAATATAGAATAATAGCTTAATTCGACTCAAGCAAAGCAGTGTTTTTCGAAATTTTAACGCTACCCAGTAAAAAATTTTCATGTTTTTTGAAGCAATAAGCCAATAAAGCGCTTTAAAATATGAGCTTGTTAAGAAGCAGTGAACGTATGTACATATATGAAGCAAAGCACAGGGAAAAGTGATTTAATAGCGACACAACAATGCAGGTTTTAAAGCTAGAAAGTTATGTAATGTACACGCATCCGATATTATATACTCATATTATGTCATGTACATAGTACATATCCATATGCATTAGAAGATTTTTCTCATCTAGATTGTAAACCTAAACGCACATGTGCATACATACAAAACGCAACTGACGAGAATTTTAGCCTCTAAATGAACAAAAGCATATCAAAGGAATTGAAAAAAAAATAATTAATAAAAATTGACATTTAATTGCTATGTTTGCATGTTTTATTAGATTAAAATAACAAAAATTAAAAATTTAAAAAACCCCCGATATATTTAGGAAAGATGTGACATCTACTAAACGGCTGGACCAATTTTCTTCAAACATAGTTAAGAACCTTCTCGATCAAGTCACCTTTCAAATAGAGAAAACAAAATCAAAATCGGTCCAGCCGTTTCTGCTGTACGTGGACACGGACAGACACACAGATACACAGACACACACTACAAACTTATAACACCCCTTTTTTGGTCGGGGGTTAATAAAGAGCTTTTGTGACCAAAAATGTAGTACTCCAAACCGGGAACTCGCAATACAAAAATCAGCAGCGATATCAGCAGGTTTGTCAGCACTACTTTTTATTTAATAGTAGAAACCTGCTTTATTTGAAGCAACATTTTTACTGGGTATCGTTAATAAATTAAAAGCCTCTTAAGGCTGGGCTTACATCTGTGTGTCACATGTGCCCAAAAAAAAAAAAAAAAAAAACGTAACCACTAATTACTAATGAAAAACTGTTTGATTCAGACATTTATTTATTGATTTAAACAGTTTCCAATCATGTGGATTCTATAAAATTGTCTATTAGTTATATGTTTAACTTAATAATAGACTTGTGTCCAACTGAACGAACTAGTTCAAAAAGAACTGTTGGACACAAGTCTACTTAATAAATACATGTCTGCCAGTCGTTAAGCAGCTCTGGGTCGGAGA
The DNA here is from genome assembly GCA_944452675.1 of Tachina lurida. Taxonomy (NCBI): domain Eukaryota; kingdom Metazoa; phylum Arthropoda; class Insecta; order Diptera; family Tachinidae; genus Tachina; species Tachina lurida. The sequence goes on from OX101752.1 coordinate 2,234,523, forward strand.
ACATCTCTCGCGTCATCGCAATTATTTTTCAAGTGCGGTCAGTCTTGTGTGTGTTGTTTGGCCTTCGAGAGTTTTTCGTCTCGCTCGCACTGGTTGACTGATCTTCACGGATAACCGTATAATCTTGCGATTTTTTGTGGAATTTCTTTAACAAATTCGTTGCTACTTCCTATGTGAAGGCATAGGTCGTGTACAGTCAGTCACAAAACTTTTTAAACTACTGTTAATAACATAATGGGCATATGGTCTTAGTTACTCCGCCCATATTTGTGCTACACCATATTATGCAAATTTACTTTGTATAGTATGTTAAACAAATAAATAAATACATGTCTGAATCAAACAGTTTTTCATTAGTAATTAGTGGTTACGCTTTTTTTTTTGGCACATGGCACAAATGAAATGCCAGATGTAAACTCAGCCTAACGTATGATTCTACTTTCGCTTGGTCCTTCCATTTCCATATGTACGAGTAGCATTTTAACCACTGCAAATTCCAACTGGAACATAATACAGTAAAATAAAGTCAAATTTTCTTAAGTTTAAGTTACATATGTAAGTCTTAAGCTACTGTTCCATATTGTCACATAAAAATGTATTCCTTTAAAATGGTTTATGTTTACTAGATATTTAGCAGACGATAATTGTGTTAAGAAAAACTTAAGGCAACACTTTTATCTGAGTTCAGCGTGCCGAATTTTCGGCGAGGAAGATTTTTTGCCAGTTGGTCCCTTAATATTCGCTGACGCCAGGCGTATGGGGCTGAATTGTTTGATGGGCGTGATCTAGATAAATTTTTCTTGTCGTCATCAGTGCGAATTAGCCAATTATTTAACTTGTGAAATGGCGTAGGTAGTATGCCTGTTGCCTTTTTCAAAGTTTTTGCAATGTTATTAGATGGTGTTTGTGCTTGCATGCCTAATAAGTGATGATGGTAATCAGAAAAGCACTCCTTGCGATTTTGCATTCGAAACTTAGTTAATGCCAAGAATTTTGAATATATTGCATCGAAAGACTTTGCTGTGGTTGTGTATTGATTGTGATGATTATTATCCAAGCAAACTTTACAATGTATGGCTTGTTCCGATGACCATGGCCATAGTTGCTCGTGCTGTAGCGGCAGGTGTTTGCGTTGCATGCGTTCATAGTTGCAACGTTGTTCGGTAAACATGTTGTTTTTTGTTTTATTCTTCGAATGCGACATTGACCATGATTGATTTGAATGTGTACATTCACTGTTCTGAAAGGTGTTTATGTTTGATTTTGCTGCGGTTTGAACTGATGATGTCGACGAGTCTGTAATGGTTACGGAGCTACGGCGACTAAAATTGTTGTTAATTATTTTTGAGTGCCCACAACCGTTTGGAACATTAATTTTTTTATTTGTTTTAACAAATTGGGTGCCCAATTGTTTTAAAGTGTTTCTGTCCTTTCCATTAAGGACACAAAGGTCTTGGTGTGGCATTTTTAAATTCGGGGCGGAATATGCGAAGGGTTTGTTTAATTGCGATTAAGACAACATTTCATTTAATTTATAACTTTTATAATACATTCTTGCCTATGTACATACGGACTTACATACATATGTATGTATGTATTTATGTATGTATGTACATCTGTATGTATGAATTTACCCACTAATTTTTTATTATAAGTTTTCTGTTGCCACAGTTACTTTACCATGGTAACTAAAATTTTCCAGAAGTTTAGAATATTTATTATTATTATGACGGTTTTTACACACGCCAAGTATACTTTGCAAAGTCTTGAGGGAAAAGGGAACTCTTTTGTGGCCAGAGCATACACATGTTTAATGGCACACCTATAAATTTTAATTGGGAAGGGACTGGTGATTTTCATGAGTAATATTAAAATATATATTTACAGCCACAGTCGTTAAGCAGCTCTGGGTTGAAGAAAATCATTTCGCGTCATCGTAATTATTTCTTAAGTGCGGTCAAGCTTGTGTCTGTTGTTTGGCCTTCGAGAGTTTTTCGTCTCACTCGCACTGGTTGACTGATCTGCCACGGATAACCGTATAATCTTGCGGGTTTTAGTGGAACTTCTTTAACAACCACGTTGCTACTTCCTATGTGAAGGCATAGGTCATACATTCAGTCACGAAACTTTTTTTGAAGATACCCTGCAGGAAATGGAACTGACACAAGACTAATCACGTGATCGGTCTTTAAGTGATAGGGACCAGTCCGAGGTCTAACACTTCCTATGAAGCGGACCAGTCACTTTTACATGGGGATGGCCTAGGATGGGGTTAATTGATACTTTGTATACGCCTTTTGACTTGTCACTGAACTATCCCACAGTGACCTATTCGGTGTAGAATAATATAAATTATTTAAAAATGTCATTCCGACACTCAACTGTAACAATGAAAACTTATAATTTTTGTTTTTATTGTTACAAATTCAATTATAATTTATTTTTGGGACTCGAACTGACAACCTCGAGCATGACCGGCTCGCACACTACCCACTCGACTACAGAGGCACTCATATTTCAAAAGTATAAACACCTGTTCAACTTAGTTTAATATATAAGTATAGTTACGGGACTTGTTCCAGAGTGACTTGACGGTCCATTTATATCGATTCACTGTCTTTCCCAGCCAAGCCTTTCTTATATATATACTAAAAAAAAAATATTCGTAGTACATAATACATGCCCTAGCGGAGTCTTTCTTATATAGACATACTAAACAAACAAACAAATATTCGTAGTACATATAATATATAATATTCGTAATAGTGCCTTATTGAACTATGGATGAACTAATGGAGAATAAAAGTAAAGGAACAAAAATATGTTCAGGTAACATTTACCCGGCTTACATGGAAACACCACATTGATGCTAGCGAACGCAAATGAAGCTTAAATTAACTTAGATACATTGGCTGATTAACTAGTAGAAATTCAATCCTCAGTCTAGATTGTAAGCTTTTAATATACATACTTTTGAAATCTGAAATTTTAAATCTATTTCTGAAAAGCAAGAATTTGGACTAGATAGCTCCGTAATTTCTATTGGTGCCTAGATATCTATCGTGTAAGTTGAATTTTATAAGGCAAACTCGTGGGTAAAAACCTTAGGTAAATTACCGGTGGCATTTTCTGATGGATACGCACTTTTTTGGGAATGAATGCTGGCGTATAATAGATTAATTTCCAAGTGGTCCTATAACTCAGAATTTCTTGAAGTTCGAGTTTTCAGGAGTTCTTCAAAAAATTTTAAATTTGCCCTACCTGTAATAACATTTTCTAATGTTAGAAACTGTGAAAACTGTGTATCTGAAGTACATACGAAACTGTATACGTGCATATTACACAACCCGCTTTCTAAAATATATTTATTTTTAAATCCCAGTTTTTGATGGATCATGTCCCGCTTTCAGCTTCAAATGAAGAGAAAATCCAAGGAAAAAATAACATATATTTATATTATTTGACAGGTACTGGACTCAGCTACAATACTAGCACGAGTTCCAATAACTAAAACGAGTTGTGACAAAGCATGTTGTGATGTCTGTTGAAGTTTATTTTAGCTTTTAAGATGTTTATTAATTCTCAATTACTTTATGGTAGATTTTATATAATTCCAATTTATTTTTTAAGAATTTGGTTGGACATTTTCTGATAAATTTGCATTGGGATTAACGTAATGCAGCGTATAGAAAATATTAAACGACATAGTTACCTTAATATAGGTACCACCCAGCTCATTATTTTTTTTTTAAATCAAGATTTTGGCATTTTTCAATATATTAGATACATCACGGAAATGGTGAATATGTAACCATTTACACTACGCCCTACTTTTTTTAACACTCCCATTTTCTCAAGTCAAACGACGAGTACCCTTGGATCAATTGTTACCAAATTTTCTGCAGGGTACTGTTAATAACATCTTGGGCATATGGTCTAGTTACTCCGCCCATATTCGTGCAACACCATACTATGCAAATTTACTTTGTATAGTATGTTTCAATAAATAAATAAATAAAAATATTTACAGGCAATTTTTAATAATTCTAGGCGGCATTGCCTTTCTAATTGTTCTTCTTCTGTGCGATATTGATAATAAATAATAATAAAACTACTTGTGGACTTTTGATCGTTTGCTTTTTTCACAAAAAACAATACATAGTAATTTTCCATAAAATCGAATATAACTTTTTTCATCCGCGCACTTCTCCAAGTCATCACAAATCAAATAACGCAAGGCATATAACATTTTTTCGTCAATCAGAGTTGGAGACGATCAAATAATCAGCCGTCAAATAAAAATATCAAAATTTTTTTATTCTCATCAATCACTGACGATGTGATTGATGGTTTTGTTTGATTGTCTGCTGGACACTTAAAAATTTGAGACGATTTTTAATATCTAAGCCAGAGAATTTAAATAAATAATTTAAATAAGTGTATGTCTCTAGATTCTAGACTCTAGAAAGAAACAGCAACATGGTTTTGCTGAAAATAAGAGTACAAACATAGGTGTATATCTTTGGGCTTCGATCCACACAAACTGAATTTGAAAATGGATTCAACTTACATACATACATACATATGTGAAGATGTATGTATGTAAATGTGCCTTGATCGTGGTCACATAAAAATTAATATAAACACTTTAAAATGTATTTCTTTTTGTACTTAATTACTCACGTAATTACATCTGTACGTACTACGAGTATATGCGTAACTTTATTATTTATTATGCTTTGTGCGTTGTGTGGTTGTTAATACTTACATATCGTCACCTTAAATGCAAACGGACGTAACTACACTTTTATATGTATATTTTACAGGAGAAACAAAAAACGTTACAACATCAATAATAATAAAGTACTCTTGAAAAATTTCTTCTAAATTTACTTCTAGTATGGATACTTATATGTTTTTAACCATTTATTTCCTTTTTATATATATTTAAGTTTTGATGTTAGTTACGTTCCTTGCAATAAAAAATAGATGCATTCGTAATTATGTACGTCCGTTAGAATTTCTTTAAAAAAGTCCTCATTTTTGATCGCAGACGTCTAAATATTTGCGTGAACATGTAGTTTGATAAAATTAACCATAATCAATCAAAAACTCGATTTCGAATTTTAATGTAGTTACGTCCGTTTGCATTTAAGGTGACGACATGTACATACATAGGTTGAATAAACTCTAGAACAAAGCAAAGCCGAACTAGAAGGACAGTCATTATGTCTGCCAACCGACTAACTGGATAAACAAATAAAATAACACTAAAAACATCATCAACTGGATACCAGGAACAATTTTTCGGTTTCCATTATTTACATATGAACATACATACATATGTATGCACGTGTTACATTACAAGTGACATCCCAGCTAGCAATTGGCTGATCATATTTTGCAGAAATCTCTTATATGATTGTCCCATGTTTCATATTTATCATCAAATAATGATTTCTGGAAAATAGAGGAACAACATGCAAAGAAACCGCAAAAAGGTGATTTAATGTTTTAATACTACCAGAAAATTTCTCAAAAATGAATCAGCAAATCGTATCACAAATGATTCTTTGGTATGATTCATCTGTAGGGTACCATTTTCTTACAACGAGAGTATCATTTATGATCGAAAAATGAACTCATATGCGGTTATTTTTCCCGTCAAGCTGATTCGGAAAAGATTCGATTATTATACAAAATGCTAGCTGGGATACATTATTGTAATTGCTGCTGATCGATTTGGGTTTGATATTGCAAAAGTAATAAAAACATCGCAGTACTGTCATGAATAAGGATTTACTAATGTTAGTTTTCAGATATTCGCGAATACGAATATCTGAGGCAATCGAGGAATTTTCAGAAACAAATATGTAACACAAATTACTCGATTGTATTACACTTAGTGCGATATGTATGCAATTTTACAGCATTATTAAGCCTAAGCCAATTTTTAATTAAAACAAAAAATAAGCAAACATTGCGGCAAAATTAGACAAATTGGAATTATAGATATGTGATATGCTCACTTTAAACTGATGAATATCCCAATTCAAAACTTTTATAGTATAAGGAGGACTTCTTAGGTTAATTTCTATTTAAGAAAAAAAAAAAAAAAAAACAAAAATAAAAATTGTTCCTAAGTTAGCAATTTCTTTATTGAAATGCTCACTTCCGGTTTCACAGTGCTACAACCACACACAGTTATTAATGTATCTTTTAAATTATTGTATAACCCACCTTCTAAACGTTTCTATTATATTATAAGTGTGCCTTAGACTAATGTCGAATTAAACAAAACCAAAAATTTGGGAAAAGTTCGAAAAAACGGGGTGTTCATTTCCCCTTTTGGAGTGTAATGCACTGTAAAGAAATTTTCATAGCTCTTAAACTTTTACAGATTCCATTTCCAAAAGTTTGTATGTAGTATAATAAGTGCATACTACGCTGTTTTTGATAATAAATAAAATTTCAAAAACGGGTCAAAGTTAGAAAAATTTTAATTTGAATTGGTCATTTCCAATCCAATTTCCAAACTTTTACGGCATGTATAATAAGAACACCCACCCTATCATAATTTTGGTAAAAAATAAAAAAAAAGAAGTGTTAAGGACTTAAAACAATTATATTGCATGCTCCTCCTTTCTGCAAGAATTATTACATTGAAAAAGGTGTTTGTTTTTTTAAAACTAAAATAACTTCGCAAGTTAAAATGGTAAAAAAAAAATAGTTAAGATATTGTGTTAAGTTTGAAATGTATGTAAATATAACATACATACATATGTATGTGTGCGTATTACACATACTTAGATTAATTGAAGACAAATTTATCTAAATAATCTTTGCACTGATTTGGGAAATTTCTATGTACATAAAAATATCAAAAAATGATGTTTAAATTATTATTAACTATTTTATATTATATATATTATCCAAATGAAAAACTAACTTCTCTTTTATCCAACACTATTCGAAACTTTTAAATTAGAAAAAAAACATAATTTTTATCCACAAAGTTTCAAAGAATGGATTTTGAAAGTGTAATCGAATTTTGAAAATTAAAAAAAAAATAATCTAAAAACTGCATTGTGTCTGTTATGGTAGGTACACTCTTTGCAACATGTTTATGCAACCAGGAATGTTTCGTAGTTGGTCGCATAATGTGTAGTCTTGTTTATGTTTTCGTTTCGTGTTGCATTCCAGCACTACAATTCACTAACTTTTTTTTTTAACGATAATCGCATCGTTAAAATAATTATAACATAACAGTAACATTTTTAACGATATTCGCTGTAGGTTAATGTCACCTCTATCGTTATTTAAGCGACAATATTTGAGGTGCTGTTAATATTATCGACAAAAATCAACAGAAAATATCAGCTGCGAACTATCGTTAAAAGGAACCCTGAAGGAAATGTCGATGGTGAAAATGTACTGAGTCGCTTTTGACTTTGTCACCAGTACTACTCTCTAATTAATCCCCATACAATACTTTGTGCTATAGACATTTAGCATGTGCTTGTCATTGAAAATCTACTAGTAACACTAAAACAATTGACTAGGTAGTGAATACATAGTTCTTATGGGAACATGGCGACATACCAACCAGACATTTAGTGGTACATTTCTATACCTTACGTACATACAAATATATGAATATTGACAAGTTGTTGCAAAATCCACCAGAAATACACCACATCTGTTTTCTCTCTTTCTTTTATACTGACGAATAGAAGAGAAATTGTAGACAATGTAACTACTAATAGAGTTTTAGTGTTGACATAGAGGCATTTGGCCCCAGTCTGACTGCAGGGAAGCTACAGAATCACACAATCGTTATTATTTGTTTACACATAAATTTGCAAAGGATTTTTGATTATCACTACTTATGTATTATTTATAACTATCACTAAGTTTATGTCCGATACTGGTCGGGCCTAATAATTATATTTAGATTTGATCACTTATTGTTAGTTCATTTTTGAAGATACAATAAATAATAATATATATGAAAAAAAAAAATTAATTTGCAAAAGAGAGTGTCAATTGAGAGAGTAAATTGATAGTTGCTGATTGAGAGTCTGCAAATTTTTACTGGACAAACTTTTACTGGACAAATTTTTCCAGTAGATGAGAAAAACATATGATTAAATTTTAATTTGAAATTTATTTGCTGGCGGTTCAGCGATGTCTGTATGCATTTCATTGTTGCTGTAACAAATCGTCAGTAGACTTCAACCATACATTTTGAACAGTCACAAAGCTCTTATCTTATGTACAGACTTTCAAAAACTATTTGAGAATTCACAAATAATAATATTTTTGAAAATCACAAATGAAAAATAAGCGTAGAAAGGCCCTAACTCAAATAACTGCAATTTTCTTAATATTTTTTTAATTAATATTAATGAAGTAATACCTATAATAACATTCAAAAGGGGCTTATTACTTACATATCGCTTATTTACTTCAATAGTGTTATAACTAAAAAAATGCGTTTTTTGAGTTAATAATGCAAAATAATTCGGCATTTTATATTACATATGTATATGTTATGCAAAAATTTTATATAAATAGCTTTTACTATCGTAAAAGCTATTTCTCGTGAGAGAAGAATAGTTTTTCATTTCTTCATTGAGTTGTTTGTAAATTGAAAACTTTAATCGCGTTTTCTGCAAAACTAGTTTTTTTGAGTTGTGACACTATTGAAGTAAATGAGCGATATGTACATTATTCTAGAAATTTGGGTCAACTTTTTGGTAATTTACTAATATTTTTGTCTAAATTTGCACAGTTTTTTTTAAGATATGTATACATAATATACATAATAATACATAATATACATATATTACGTACATATGTATGTATGTATGGATTTATTCGTTGTGATTTTTTTTGTTATTACTTTTTAATTTATAAAAATAATAATACCGAAATCCTATTTTCCTTTACCTTATAGCTGAATATGCTTGAAGAAATAAACAAATCATACCTATTTAATCAAAACCCATATACACATTGTTGCCATTTTAGCATTTTCACTGCCATATTTAGCATACTACGGGTACCTATATCTCAAAAAAAAAGCATTCAAGTTTTTCGGAATAATACTAAAAGAACCTATGTAAATTTACAGCTTTATTTATAAAAAATATTAAGGCTTAATAAATGTTTTATAAAACAGATTTTCATACAAAATTTATTAAGCCTTAATACTTTTTACAAATAAGGACTTTAAAATCTATATAATACATATATCTATGGTAAATTAAACTATTTTTTTGAGCTTTAGGTCAGTTTATATTTTTATATTTATTAGTACAATATTTCGTTAACCTTCGGTTAACTTCTTCAGAAAGGTTAACGAAATATTGTACTAATAAATATAAATATATAAACTGACCTAAAGCTCAAAAAATAGTTTAATTTCACATATAAAAAAAGTTCGAAAAATTAGATAAAAATATTTGATATATCTATGGTAGTTTAGCACTCTAGTATTGTTTCTACGATGCTGAAATTAAATCAAGTATACGCACGCACATGTTCTGGAAAACGCATATCGATTGAATATCGATCGCGTTTGCGATTTGAAAAATCGGGAAATTTGGCTTTGTCAAACCCCTAGTGTATACTGAAAATTTCTGGTCTATTTTATTTAGAATGCATTTTAAAATGATGCAAAGTTTAAATTTAATATACATAGGTATTTTCTTTTCATTAGAAGAAAAACTTGTGACGTGTTTTTACGATTTTAATTAGAAATAAGCAATTTAGGAAGTTGTTTAATTTTTAATTAACACTTCTTTGATTGCTGCAGGAATTTTGGGGCTAGGCTAAGTGTTGGTATACATATTTCACAGGTGATCGAAAAATACTTCGTTGTACATACATATCGAGCCTTATTTTCGATTTAATCGTAAGCGACTAAAATTGAATTTTTCGCGAGAAGGTTTTTTTTTTTTAATATTCAAATATGTTTTTGCACGTAAATTTTTGCTTGCAATAAAATTTTACAGACCCTGTCTTAAAAGTTATCAACAATTTAGGCATTTTGATAATTCTAAAGTATGGGCAGGCCTATAAAATTTTAATTTCGCTTACGATAAAATCGAAAAAAAGGCTCGATATGTATCAATAAAACTTTGATATGTATAACGAAAGAAATTTCAAGAAATATGATAAAAATTCGTATAGACGAAACTCTAAGGGCACTGCTACACGTTCAATATATATTGAACGTGATCCAGTATCGTGATATATATTGAACGTGTAGCATGCAGTATTGATGGATTGCGATCCATATCGCAGAAAGGCCTAAATTATGGAATCCAGATCACGGATCACGGATCGCGTGAGAAATATGGAACGTGTAGCATTTTCATGATATTAGATCGCGATACTTTAATAAGAATTGAAATAAAACAAATAAAATAAAAGACGAGTTGAAAAAAATTTAACAAATAAAAAGTTAAAAAGTTTATTACATTTGTGTAAAGTTTTATTTAATAAAGGGTAATGGCAGAAGATAGTGAAAGCGAGTGGGTTCTGCCGGTGGAATCGGAATTAACGACCAAAAAAATTATTTTAAGACTTTATTTTTAATTTGGAGGCATTGCCGGAGTTGTGGGACTCGTCGGCTAAAGGCTGGAACAGAATAGAGTAGTTGTAAATAGTAGCGCAGCAAAAAAAATGTAAACAGAATATTGAAGCTTTCTGCATGGTTACCAAATATGTAACTTCTTAAAAAACTTGCAAGATTATACAAGAATAATATGTGAATTTGTTCAATTCACATGCTCGAATTAACGTCGTATGTGTTGTCTAAAAATCAATAAAAATTGCTAAATATCTGATAACTAACACCAGAAAATACATTCTTCTTAAGGTGCGTTTTCTTAAGCAACGAAATTTCGAAAATTCGCAAAAATCGCAATATTGGAAAAAAACACTAAAATTTATTAAAACTCGGTAAAACTGTAAGACAAGCTCGATTTTAAAAGAGTTAATATATTATAAAAGTTAATGTAATAAAATTATTTTTAATAATATATTATATTATTATTATATTATATTATATTACATTCCGGTAAAGTCGCGAAAATTATGAAAATTTGCAAAAAAATACTTGCTAAAATTTTAACGATTGCAAAGCATGATATTGATTAAAATCCCTAAAAATATAAGATAGAAAAAAAATTTGGGAAAATTTCAACTATCGCAAAAAAATCGATAAATCGCGAAAAGTTGCAACATTTTAAACAAGATATAAGATATTGATTACAAATCGGTAAAACTGTAAGAAATGCAAAAAATTCGGTACAAATCGTGAAAAAGGCGAAAATTCATAAAAGTAGCTAGCAGCAGGATGATAACAAAGTCTAATATCGCTTCAAAATCGGCAAAAATGTTAGAACTCAGAAAACATAAAAAAGTCGCTTTTTCGCGAAGTTTGCAAAAAATTGCGAAAAGTTGCAAAATTTTAAAAAAGTCATAATATTGACTAAAAATCTCAAAAACTCTAAGGAATGCAAAAAAATCGCGAAAATTTCGAACATTTGCTAGAACTTACTAACAGCGGGATAATAACGAAGTTTAATATTGTTTAAAAATCAGCGAAACTCTCAGGAAGCTGAAAACATGCAAAAGTTACTAATGTCGCAAACTTTGAAAAAATTCGCGAGTAGTTGCAAAATCAGAAGCAAGCCCTACAATTTATTAGAAATCGCCAATGCGATTGACAGCTTGCAGTGCTACTCGTTACGTTGTACTACAGCTACTATTCTGTTCCAGCCTTTGAGCTTATTAATAAATTTATTATTAATAAACGATCCGCACAGCACAAAAATAACGTAAATACTGACGCGATAAATATTGAACGTGTAGCATACGCTCGTGATCCATCAATCCATCAGAATGGATCGCGATCCAAATATCACAATATATATTGAACGTGTAGCAGTGCCCTAAAAGTAAATAAAATTATAGAATTTTTTGTATGCTGAGAAATTCATTTACGATTTAATCCACTCATTTTGGCATGAATCAAAACAAAACTGACTATGTTTGTTACGCATTACATATCCACTTGCAGACAAATTTAGACTTCGCTGTTTTGATAATAGGTCTTAGTAGCTTAATATATCGCTCATTTACTCAAAGAACGTAATAACTTAAAAAATTTAATTTTCGAGTTAATGATGCAAAATTAATCCTCATTTCGTTCTTCATATTGTGTAAAAATTTCACACAAATATCTGGTTTACTCTACTTTTGAAAGCAAAATAAAATTTTCTTTTTCCATCAAGTTGTGTGTAAATTGAAAACTTTAATTAAACTCTTTTTCTGGCAAACTAGTTTTATTTTGAGTTACGACGTTGTTTGAAAAAAAAACAAAGATTTGTTATATTAAGTTTTTCGTTATAACGAAGTTTCACTGCATATTAAAAAAAATGTAAATTACAAAAACAGAGCAAAAAAATATATGGAAATTTTATCGAATTCTTAAAAACGAAAATTGAAAATAATTTTTTTTTCAGCACGACTCAATCCAATATAGACTTCTTGGGATGAATGGAATAGGGGCAAAATTATGAAGATAAGAAAAAATAGCATCTGCAGAATTTACATATTTTTGAAAATGAGTAAAATCCGTACTTAAATTTATTGTTTTATTATGTGCTAGTATAGTATAGTGATATAACTGAGAGTCAATTAATTAATTTCTCAAAAAATTTGTTTAATTTTTTTTTATAAAAATCTTTTGGCCATTTCGTCGCTGTTTTAACTAACTGACCTAACTAACATTTTAAAAATTTTACAGGAGAGCAGCTTTAATGGTTGTTTTATACATTGATTCTTATGGCTGCGTCAGAAGTGTTTTTACTTATATAGGCACAAAAGTAGTTCTTACAGTCATGAAAATTGTAGACAATGTGTATTATGACTAGGGAAAGGATTTTCATGTAAATAACATATTTTTGCGAATCAACAAATTTCCGACAAAATGGCATCAATTTGTTAATGCATATTTTTGCATATTTTATAATAAATACATATTTTTGCATATGTATATTTTTAACCCCCGACCAAAAAAAAGGGGTGTTATAAGTTTGTAGTGTGTGGCTGTGTATCTGTGTGTCTGTCTGTGTCCACGTACAGCCCAAACGGCTGGACCGATTTTGATTCAGTTTTCTCTGTTTGAAAGGTGACTTGATCGAGATGGTTCTTAACCATGTTTGAAGATGTCACGTCTTTTCTAGATATATCGGGGGTTTTTAAAATTTTTAATTTTTGCTATTAATACATTTTTTAGTTTTTTTCATGCTACAAATCTCATTTTGTTTTTTTTTTATTAGCTGTAAAGTACTTAAAAGCTGCAGTTTTTACCACTGCGTAAGCACAAAAAAAGAGGAAAACGAGACAAATTTATGATCACATTTTTTTTTTTGTGATATTATTCGATATTCAAAAACACCGTAGGACTCCTTCAACTCATTTGAAAAGTTTAATACATTGTCTTAAGTCAAGAATACCAATACCATTGAAAATTGTAAAAAAAACAAGAGCATGGTATAATAGCCCTTTTAAACCCAAACATTTTTGTGTAACTCTTTTTCAGCGCCCTCTACTGGTTTCGCATTAATTTCATTTGGATATAAAGTGCTATTGAAACCTCCTTTGCGTGTTTCAGCATTTAATGAAAAATATCCAGTGATACGATACGGATACATCCTATAGTAAGTAGATGGTGAACGTGGCAGAAAACTGTCAGATACTATGGGCCTTATGTATAATCAAAAACTGTCATGAAGTTAGCATAAATGGCAAAATTTAACATGATATGTGTTAAAACTACATTATGCCCCGATTTTTAATGTCAAATTGTATATAGGAATTCGTCAACACGAAGAACAATTTTGTCACTTATGCTGACTTCCTGCCAGTTTTTGATTATACATAAGGCCGTACATTTCTATTAATAAAATTAAAGAATTTTTAAAGTCAAAAAACTCCTCCATATGCAAAAAAAAAAACGTGTGCTGGAAGTGTACGTTAAAACTAAATTTCCATACAAAAACTGGTTTTAATGTATACTTGAAGCTCACGTTATTTTTTTAAATATGGGGAAATTTTTTTTTACTTTAAAATTTCATTAATTTTATTAATATACATAAATATAGTGTCCGACAGCCTTCTGCCTAAATTGATATTTGTGCACACATGGTATTGCTTTCTTGTTCGTTCACACTATAGCCCAATTATAGGCTTTCGTTACTGCAACACCTCAAGATGAATTAATTGAGGATGCGGTAAAAAAAATTGTGCTCTGAAATGCAGAATAAGTGAAGAGATAAAAAATAAATTAGAAATAATTGTATCCATAGATTATACAAGTAGTTCTAGCAACGAAAACTTATAAACTGGATATTCCACAAACGAAATAGCAGGATTTAAATGCGCACCAATAAATTCTCCCGAACTTTTTTTGTATTCCATATGATTTGAGAAAATATTTGTTAAGAAAGCATTGAAGCACAACTTTTTATATTTTTTTAAGATTTTAATGACAAAATGTTTGTTAAGAAAGCAATGAAGCTGATTTTTTAAGTTTTAAATGTTATTAAATGTTGAAAAAAAAAATGGATAAATGCATATTTTATTAGTTTTAAATAAATATTTTTATATTTTTACTGCATATTTTATGTACATAAAATGTGATTTTAAATGCATGAAAATCCTTTCTCTAATTATGACTTATAAAGTCTAGTAAAGGACTTAACTCATTTTTCAAAAAAGTGTCAGTTAGGTCGGTTAGTTAAAATAGCGACGATTTGAGATGAGATAAATACATACATACATACATACATATGTACATATGTATGTATGCATTCTTAAAGACTGTTTCCACAAAAACTTGAATATTTTTCAAATCATCTAGTACATATCTGGCAACTTTAATGTGTTGTATTGATTGGGCTTTGTATAAAAGCTTACAACAAGAGAGCTTCAAATTCATTGCATTGCTTGCGCTAAGCTGATAATAACTTAAGAAATCGAACCGGGTTGGTGTATTTATAAAATCGGTTTATTTAAATTAGTACCTACAATATTGAAATTGAAATGTGTACATACAGTTGATTGAGAATCGTTTTGAAACAATCGAAACATATAAAAAAAAAACTTTGGATATAAAAATATTTTTTTAAATTACTTATCAAAAATAAAGCTAATCTCACTCAGAAATGTGTAACAAGATATTATTCCATCGTATTGCATTACTGCATTTGATTGTTGTAACATTTTGTGCAGCTAAAGATTTGCGTAAGTTTTCTATTGGACGCCATAAAAAATCGACTGCGTCAACAAGTTGTTTAATTATTTCATAACTTAAAGTAAAATAAAATAAATGCTTTCAGTCAAAAAAAAATAATAAAAACAGTTAAAACTATTGGGTAATGAAACCAGGTAACGTTAATATATTTAACTGGGATTATGCTGCCATAAGTTAGAAACATGCATGTTCGCTCATGCATACATATGGATGTACATACATATGTACATACATACTCTTGTATATACATATGTGTGTATATACGTATTTTCTTATTTTCTACAAAGAGTTTTCTTTTAATTTTTTTAATAAATTTTTTGAAAATTAAATTATCACGAGAATAATGTCCTATCTGGAGAAAAATGTTGATGGCAAAGGCGCTCTCTCAATGGGGTCTAACTCATTTAAATATACATACATACATACATAAGAAAAAACATTTTAAAATAGCATATCCTTGCTCCTATCTTGGTTAATTTTAAGGACACACTTATCAGGACTGTCACAGAAAACAAATTTGTACGAAAATGAAAATGAAAACGTTTTTACCTTCTCTAAAAAACGTTAAACGCAAAAATGCAAGTTTTAAATCCGTTTAAGGTTGCCACGCTTAAAAATGTTTGATAACAAAAACAATAAATGGACAAATATTGCAACAAAAAACATTGATAGAAGCAAATAATAACAATTAAAACAAATAATTATTTGATATTTTGTGCATTTACACTATTTTTTTTGTCAACATAAGTAAGCTTTCTATAGAAGTGCTACTTTGTGTACTTTTGCTATGCCGTATAAACAGTGAGTTTATTTATTTGCAAATATTTTATTTGCAAATAGTGAGCGCATAAACGTAGTAACAGATTGGTTATATGATAGATTGAGACATAGGGTACTTTTTATATCTAAAATTACACGATTTAACTCATTATGGTCCTACACGGTTCTTGAAAATTTTTAAAATTAAAATCAGGGGCATAGTTATTCCTGCTAACAGCAGAAAGCGATTGTACTACTACCTCTGTCTTTCACTCAGCTGAATTAAGACTTTGCAAAGTAAACTTTGCGTGTGGAAAAGGGGTATAACAGAATGAAAAAGATTCGTGAGAAAAAGTTCTACGATTTTTTACATGATTAACCAATTACTGGCCTATTAATAGATATCATATATATGTAAAAGTCTGGATTAAAATTGGTAGACGGATATTGCGTACTTTTTAGGGCGTAATATAGGTAAACAATTTTAATTTTGGTACTTTTTCTATTTTTGCTTAACTTGGACAATTTAAGTTTATTTCCGGATACGAGTAATGTCACATATATGTATATGTTTGTTACGTCCGTTTGCATTTAAGGTGACGATATGTATTATTTTAGCAAAAACTGGAAAAATGAAAACAAATTTTCAAAAACTGTAAGTAAATCTCGGCCAACCAGGGTTTGAAAATTAATAAGCTTCCAAGTAGAAAATCACAAAATATAATAAAGGCTGAATAAGAAAAGTTTTGTATGAAAATCCGTTTTAAAAAACCCTTTATAAACCCTTAAACATTTTTATAAATAAGGCTGATACAATATAAGGTAACATAAAATAAAATATAGAAACAAATGAAGTTCGAACAATAATAATTAAAATTAATAGTTATGGTTATTTATTAGTTATAGTTATTTTTTCATTTCTCATATTCTATTTCATTGAAAATTTGGAAGTGCATTTTAGCACCACCCTTCCTAACCTAAATCACTGTATAATTCTTACTAGATATACCAAACGGACGACACAATCGTCCGTATTCTAAACAGAAACAAAATCTCTTTATTAAACCTAATTCAATTTATTGAACTCTCTTCCTATAGTTTTATGGCTTTCATACAATAACAAAGAAGAAAAAAATTGGAGTAGCAAGAAAAATACTACACAAATATACAAACACACACACACACACAGTGTAATCTAACAAATGCGTGTGTGCTATGTTTGCATGTAGTAGTAGCAATTTTAAACGCTTATACCTCCCAAAATAGTAAACCGATTTTAATAAAATATAGATTCTGCACATCTGTGTAGAAATTCCTTTAAAATAATATAAATCTTTCCAAAATCGGTGCAGTATTCCCGGCGTAAAAGGGATTACAAAAAACGTGTTCGCCTATTAATTATATAGATTTATTGGTGCATAAATAAGATCACAAAATCAGTTTCGCATGTATCAGGAAATAATCTAGAAAATATTCTATTCACAACTGTTTCGTACTTAAGCCCGGCCGTGATCGAATGATTAAAAAAAAATTACTCACGATTATGCATAATCTCGAGGAATAACTAGAGCCACATGATCAGGTGATCATCTACAGTATCTATCTTACAATAAATTAGTACGTACATATGTATGTATGTATGTACATATTTTACTTATGATGCCGAAAAACGAACGATATTATATTTTTTATGAGTTTGAAATTAAGGCGTATTGAAAATCAAAAATTACAACAGTGACGTCCATCAGCGTCATAAGCGAAATATGTATGTATGTATGTATGTATAAATAAATATTTATACATACATATGTATGTATAGTATACACATACATATGTACATATGTACATATTTCGTTAATATTAAAATTAATAGTAACTTGAATTTCAAACTACTCGCATCTAATTAGGGTAAAAGCCCCTAAAGTCGGCATGCACCAGTAGTCGGCACTTTTAAATAAAAATGTATATAAATAAAAATAGCGGCCATTAAATATATAAGTAAGATCTGATTTTCATTAGAAATATACTTACTTCTCTCTAAACATTGAGTAAATTTTAATGAGATGAGTATATTGGTATATTTTTGGCCTCTTTCCGTGACTGTTTTTAAAGAGGGTGATTGTGCCTGTTTTTCAAGAAATTTTTTAGTGGTGAGCCCAACTTAAACAAGTGAGTATTCACATTAAATGAAGTAATTTCTTAAAAGTACCGGTTTCTATGGATCCAAATCAACTAAAACATTGATATTAATGTGAAAATTTTATTAAAATATATTTATTTTGCTTATTTTAATGGGTGCCGTCAATAGGAACAAAATTTCTTATGATTTCCAATTGTCGGCAGGGGTGTGCCGACTATAGGAAAATGAGTATTTTCTCATATTAAGCTCAAAAATTGCAAAATAGTATAGTAATCATCTCTCTTGCCACTGCTATTAAAAAAAATTAATTTAAAATGAGTTTGCCCAGTAGTCGGCATAGTAATATGTATGGAGTATACATACTACATACTCTATACCAGGCATACAGTTTCCTAAGGTCGGTATGAACTTTTATTATAAGTTTATTGAACTGAGGATCCTAGAAAGGTTGCAGTTTTGTAATTCAGAAGAGATAATTACTTCATACAATAACAGAAAATTGTATTATTGTAAATATGACCACTTGGAACAGACTTTCTGTGAAATTTTACAGAACGGACTAAGAATAGCGAAGGAAATGTTTTTAATCGTAGGATTGAATATCAACTCCGCAAAGGCGATCATTGTTCCCTTCACACTCCTATTTAGCAAACCATCCCAGTAGATAGCGTGTTTTTAGAAAGTTCATCTGATGTAAAGTACTTGGGAGTGATATTAGACTCAAAGGTTTTATAGAGATAGCATTTAGAGGCGATTGTCAAGAAGGCAATAAAAGCACTAAAAGTGAGAATATCTGTTAATAAAAAAAATAGAGTTACACACGCAAAACCTTAAGATGAATATACACCATGATATTGAAACTTATCATCACTTATGGTGCAGTTGCTTGGTCGAAAAGGGTCAGTCTAGCTACGACCAGACATCAGTTGGAGAATTACTAAGGCTAGTATGTCCCTGTATAGCAGCGGCTATATACATAAGTCCTCATTGAGCTCACACCTCTGAACATTTATAATAGAAACTGTTCCCAAGCAAAAAGTAATCAATAGCCCGGGAAGAATCACAGACAAGGACTGCCCAAATAACCAATGGGAGCAATCATCCCTGGAAAGGCTCTGGTCGTTTAAGATCTCCTAATATCTTTTTATCAGAAGTTTATGCCATTGAGATATGCGCACAATTTTATCCTGACAGGTGCTACTGACGAGGAGAAATAGAAACCTGCTGCCATTAAAGCATATTCGTGGAGTACGGAACTTTAAAGCGCTTAGTTCATATGAGTATACCTCGAAGTTAACTTGGGAATGCCACATTAAGCTTAATCAGTTACGCATCATGAACACCTATGGTCGAGCCAGAACCGTTTTCTGGCATTGGATCGGGTAAAATCCGAGAATATATATGGATGCAGATCAGAAATACCAGGGAACACGACTGGTTTAATCTCCCTGGATCGAGGCACGGAAAGCTAATGATTATAACGTATAACAAAAATCGCTTCAATATCTCATGTCCTTAAATAAAAAATAATCTAGGAATTATATATAAATTTTATTAAAGCTTTAAGTCTTTTGTAATCAATTTACAAATTTTATTTATTTTTTATCGTAACTTCGTCAAAGTTGAAGCGAAATATCCATAAAAAAATAAATAAAATTGTTAATTGATTACAAAAGACCGAACTTTAATAAAATTTATATATAATTAATAAAAAGGTCGAATAAAATATTATAATATATACATATATAATATATATTATAAATCACAGACTGAGAAAACACCTAAACAGGCTTGGCATTAGAAGTAACAGCCTGTCACGATTATGTTGTTGTGATCACGAAACAGTAGAAATATGAAACAGTGAAACTATACCATCTACGATTCTTAAGTAGAGCAGCTCTAGATTAGGTGCTCTAGTAGCTGGTAAACGATACAATATATCTTTTCGTTCGCAAGGCCTACAGTATAATTAATAATGCGTTCAAATATTATCATCTTAGGAAAGAGAACAAATATTACGCCGAATCCTGAAAAACACTCTAAGAAGTAAGAGAAGGCACCATTTCCATTTTAGGTACCAGTCAGAAGTATAAAAATGTAAATAATTTGTATTCTATATAAAAAGGAGCTCGTATTCCTATAAAATGTCACCTGTTCTTTAGCAGAAAATTGTATGCCGACTATAGGGTCATCAATTGCCGAACATAGGAACATGGGTGCCGACTACTGGCAAAAGTGATGAGTTTTGGAATATATGAAAATTTCTTACATTTATATATTTTGTTTTGGAAAACAGTTAAATGAACATAAAACAATACTTATAACAGAATTATAATACGTACGTATCATCGCAATATCATTTTCACATCAGAAATGGCACAAATTTGAAAACGGAAAAAAAGTTAAACTGCCGACTACTGGTGCACTTACCCTATGTGAATTTTTTTTTTTTTTCTATAAGCAACTTTTTTTCTTTGCTGAGTCTTTTTCAACTTGACATTGAACAATATTTCTCATTAATTAGTTTTGTTAATGTGGATTTTATTAGACAAGTTCCATGCTTAAATAAAATATTTGATATTTTAACGCATTTAAATTTGTTTGGTTTTTTTATACGATTACATTGTCAAGGATGTCTGAATACTAAATTTAACTAAAGAATAAAACATACATACTTGAAGAACGGGTGTGTATGGACATGTGTATGTGTATGTATGTATGTATTTGTTCTTCAACCCAAAAGTTTGGAACAGTTATAAAGGATAGAAAATGTAATTGCATGTGAATAAAAGCAAAAAGTATGCAATATAACGATAAAGTAGGTCTGGTAGGGTGGTGCTATAACACACCTCCACTCGGAGACCCCGTTGGTTCCATTGTGATAAAGATAAAGTGAAACTATGTAGGTATTAACAAAATTCCATACTGTAGAAATGTGTATAACTTTCGAAATCAATTTAAAATTTTTTTTTTTTATTTTCTTAGTGCAAACTTTTTGGTGAATTTTAACTTTTGTAGATATAAAAAAAAATAAATAAAAATATTAGAATACACAAGAGCACACCTCAGTATTATTGCTATATTGATCGAAATGTCTAATTAATTTCGATAGATATCGAACGAATATCGTAATTTAGCACCAGAGCTTTGTTGAGTTTTGGATATTTTTTTTTTTGCTAATGCTTTCGATTTTTTTCGTGCCAATCGTATTGAAATGGAGTTTAGATGCATTTTCGAACAACCCTTCCACTATATATGTAGGTATTGAATATTGCTATGAACCTTCTCAGCATTGAAACTTAAAGCCGAAGCTTAGCTTAATGTTGCACACCAAATATATCGGGTACATTGTACGTTCGATATTCGCAATTACTCATTAAGAAGTTGCTTGTTCACTTTGCAATGCATTATTTAAATAGTTAAAAGCTCAAAGAGTTTAGAGGTAATAAATATTGAAAAAATTAAAGATCATAAAAATTTTAAAAGTGCTGATTTCATTCAATAAATTTGCACGAAAAACGAATTGCATAAATCTCCATTTTGTCGTATTAAAAAGAAAGAGGAAAGAACATTGAAAACGTTCGTACGCTTCCATGAAAGTGTACCGGCAAACGTTTCATGTTAAAGAAGGTAGAGTATAGAGATCGACCGAAGGCGTTTTTTTTGGCCGAAGCCGAAGCCGAAGCCGAACTTCGGCTAAAATCCTAAACTTCGGCCAAAACCGAAGCCGAAGCCGAATGTTTTAAATTTTAAAAATCATACATGTTTTATATGAATTAAGAAAAAAGTTTGCTTTTTTGAGATCACTGAAATAGCTGTAATATCTATTGGATACATAACAAGAAAAATAAAACTATTTTGCAATTTCTAGATTACTTTTTCATATGATCACTCACAAGAACGTTCAAGTAAAAGAAAATAGAAAACAACAGGGTTGTATTTCAAAGCAACCCTTTCAAAACGTTAAACACAATAGAAACTGTTGGCGAGCAACGACCAAAAATTATGTTATTTTTCAAGCTTGGAATGAAAAATATTCGGCTTCGGCTAATCGGCCGATTTTTGCCGTAGGCCGAATGTTGGCCGATTACCAATTTTTGGCCGAAGGCCGAAGCCGAAGCCGATTAATCGGTCGAACTCTAGTAGAGTACCCTAAAATGGTAATAACGTTTTATGAGTGGTTTGCAAAGCAAACCCAGAGCAATGTCTGAATTTTTTCGATGAAAACCTAAAATACTTACAAAGTTCAGCCGCTTTTTTAAAACATAATTTGCCAAAAAAAACAAAAACAAGTTAAGGTCATAGGCGTAGAGAGGCCATTCTGGGGTGGGTATTGACCTAAAAAAATGTCGTTGCCTCCCCTAGAATTATTAAAGATTGCATGTAATTATTTATTTTAATATTATTCATGAAAATCACCACTCATAATGCCCCGTTAGAAAACATATCTAGCTACGCCAATGGTTAACATCTTAAGTGTTTTATAAATACGTATTCAGGGGTCTAATCGTAGCTTTCAATAATGAACTGATTCGAACACGTTTCTTCAGTTTTAGATTATGGCATTCGATATTGAACAATATAATTACATTGTAACTATATTGATTGAATCAGCCTGTTTGACGTAAGAGACGATTAGGCCCCAGGTGTTACAAAAAACTTGTACGAAACTGAAAATGTTCACATTATTCAAATCGTAACATTTATGTTTTGCTTCTTCAACTTTCATGCGTTTTCATAAGTTAAAAAAAATCAATACATACGTTTGTTTTTTGTTTTTGAATATGTTCTCCCTATTGATCAGCTGCTTTTTTAGCAAAAGAGTAGTAAATTTAAGAAGATGTAACAGAAAAAAAATTGTGTGTATTTTGAAAATAAATTCATAAATTTGTTTGAAACTAAATTGCATTCTTAAAAAATTGTTAAGTATCAATATGCCAATATCTTTGTAATTTTTTTTTTGTTGTTGAAGCGACCTTCTTTATTTGTGTAAAAAATTATTTTTCTTTTTCCTATTTAATTTTCGGGCTTTCAAGGTCATTTGTATCTTCTTCCATGTAAATAAAAGTTTATTGATTAATTTTTCAAATCCTACGTTTCGTTGGTGTTTTCCAACTTCTTCCCTGAAGAAGTATTTGAAAAATTAATCAATAATCTTTTATTTACATGGAAGAAGATACAAATGACCTTGAAAGCCCGAAAATTAAATAGGAAAAAGAAAAATAATTATTATTTATCATTTCAAATATTTTTTGAACGTGAAGTACTAAGAGCCAATTTCACCAACTTATTTAAATATCAATTCATATTTAAAATTAATTTTTCCATACAAAAATTAATGAAAATCGACATTTAAATATGAATTGATATTTAAATAGAGCTGGTGAAATTGGCCCTAATACATACTCTCAAATTATCAACTTCACTTTACTACTCGCATTTTTAAGCAATTTATTTGCAAATAGTGCGTTAATCGTGAATAGTTTTCTGAATTAGTAAGTCGCAATAAAAATAATAGTATGGCAACAATTTACAGTTTTATTTGCAAATAAGCCCTGCGTATAAACGTAGTATGTTGTGTAACGCATTTTATTAAAATGCCGTTAGCGGTTGCAAACAAATTTTCAAATTAAAAGGATACTAGAACTATTAATTTACGTCTTGTCCCACCATATCACCAAAAACATTCGCTCTATTCGTACAACTTGTATACGATATTAGATTATAGTTGAAATAAAGATATACATATAATAAATATCTTATATCGTTTTATTCTATTTGAAACTAAATTATTATTTCCTTATAATATTTTATTAAATTCCGTAGGCATAGATTTCGCGACCGTAGCTAACGTTTTATGCATGATCAATTAGTCACTCACGTTACCATCCCTCACTCCCAAACTGGCCCATGCTATTACATGCATACATACATGAATTAATTCAGATTAAAAATGACCTAGGTTAAATATGATAGTTTTCTTGTAGTTTTACTGCTCAATTTGCCGGCAAAATGTTTTAAAAAATAAGAATGTATATTTACATAAAAATACTAAATTTATAGTTATGCCCTTTAATACTTTCATTAATATTCATACATGTGTAAATAAATATTATGTAAGTATGTAAAGGGTGTTTTTTATAGAGTGACACAAAACAAGGAAATATATTTTTATTATTATTGGAAAGAAAATTTTATGAAATTAATGTTTAAATATAATTTCTGCTATTTCAGCTGTTAAATGGGTGCTCAAATAAAGCAGTGATGCGCCAACTCAAAGCTGTGACACTCTTAAAAAAAATACCCTTTATAATTATGTTAATAGATAGAAGAGGTATGTGTAGCTCGACAGAGTTTTTTTATTCATTAATGGATTATTAAATATCTTAGATATATAATATAGTCGTATCAATCTGTTTTTATTTTAAACTTAAGACTTAACTGGTTTATTGATCAAGGAATAATATTTCGTATTCAGTAATATTAATTAATTCTTTACGATTGTTTTAGTTGGTTAAAAAAATAAAAGAAATCGTCACTAAGTCAATAAAAAAATTTACATATTTTGTTTTCACTTTTTTTTGGACAAATAGGTCAATAATTTTTCCCTAACTTTCATGGGATGAAGCTAAGTTTTTTGGGAAAACTTTTTTTCAACGGTTCTCGCTAAAAACTGGTTAGCGGTAGTTATAATCAGTTTTCATTATTTTATAAGGTAATGTCTGTAGATTATATATCCCCATTAAACTTGGTACAAATATATATCATTTAATAATATAATAATTAAAACATCGCATACCACTTTATTAAATGCTTATAAACTTTGTTATGTATTTGGAAATTATCCAATAGCATATGATGCATTGAAAAAAGTTTTCCCAAAAAACTTAGTTTCATCTCATGAAAGGGCCATGTTAGGCCATAGTTAGGGCAAAATTATGTATGGGATAAATGTTGTGCTATTTATTATGCACAAAAATATTTATACAAAATTTTTCCGAAAAAACGCCGCTTTTGAAACTTATGGAGCCAAAAGTGTTTCTAATGTATCAGTGCAATTTTTACGCACATGTCATTTTTTGTGACCAGTCTACCAGGAGCTAATTAAATGTGCATATACTTTCGGCATCCCATAAATTGTTTGGGTGCTTTATGCCCTAATTCTGTTCGACGAATGTATCGTCTTGTCTATGGACGAAAAAAAGAAGCAGTTTTGATTCTTTAAAACGATTATTATTTATTGTCTATGCTAGAAGGTTCGTGTATTTGATTTATGATTTTGTTCTAAACATTATATCCAACACATATTTTTTCATATATTTTTCAAACTATTGTATAATAATTTAATTGAATTTTTATGTTTTAAAAACATGGCAATAATATTTATATTTTTCATTGTCAAAGACAACAACCAATTTTGAAGAAAATAATTTAGAGACTTCAAAGACAAGAACTCAGAAGCATTTTCAAACAAAAACGTCCTAAATCTTCTTACTGAATTAGGGCATTAATCTACATACATACATACGTACATGTATGTGAACTCAACTGCTTAAATATACATATTTAAATATATACAAACATATTTCTTTTAACAGCTGATACTTTTCCAAAATGTAAACGTGATTCGACTTTTGATAAATGTCTTGTAGATGCGGTGAACAAAGCAATACAACTTTTAAAAACTGGTAAGATATACTATATACATAGATACTTACATAAATATGTACATACATACTTACATATATACATACATACTAAACAAAATATTTCGTTTAACAGATTTTTGGTTTTGATTTCGTTTTATTTTATGATAAAAAATCATAATCATAGCTAAAAAAATATTCGAGAATGAGTTTAAAGTTTTCAATTTGTATGCAAATAGACTTGGATCGAACTCATTCAGTAGCTCAAACACACAAACTTATGTATGATCAAACCCATTTAAATTACATGGGTTTTATCATTGGTTTGTGTTTAAAACGAGCTACTGAATGAGTTCGATCCCAGTCTATTTACAAAGTAATTTGAATGAAATTTTTACACTAGAATACTCCCAACAATCATATTTTTGAGATATGGTTATATTGCAATAAAGGAAAAATGTGTATGTATGTACATATGTACATATGTGTGACATAATTTTTTTATTTAGGAAATAAGGAGTTTGGAGTTGTACCCCTTGAACCACTGGCTGTTAAATCGCTAGTTATAGATGCGGGAGTAGCACCAATAAATCTAAGACAAACTTTAAAAAATGTTTTAGTCCATGAGATGATATCAACAAGTAAAATAAAAAGATACAGGTCAGTTGAAGCAAAACACATACATATGTACAAATCGTTGTTATCAATGTAAGTATTCGATCCAACGAATTCTGTTGACATCGTGGGACAGGCCGTTAACATAGAAATGCCCCAACTCATTATTTTTTTGAAATCGAGATTTTTGAATTCTTCTATCGAAATATACAAAAAACTCGATTTAATAAAAATTATGAGTTAGGACCTTTCTACATCAAGTTGTCGATATGGACATACATATGTACATACATCATATGAAAATTAAATGCAATTTTTTATGAAATTTCAGAACCGATTTGGATAATTATCTGATTATATGCGACAGTGAAACAGGACGTATCGAAATACTGGGAGATTATGAAATGTCCGGTAGGATACTATTATTGCCAATAACCGGTAATGGGCGTGCAAATATAACGCTTGCAAATACTAAAATTGAACATCGTTTGATTGGTGAACCCTTTGAAAAGGAAGGTGTAAAATACATGCGTTTGAAGGAATATCGAGTATCGCTTAATCCAAAACGTGTCTACATGCACTTCGAAAATCTCTTTAATGATGTCACCCTCTCTAAAACAATGAACCGCTTCTTAAATGAGAATTGGGAAACGGTATTTAACGAATTGAAATCCGGCTACGCAAAGAGCTTTGGAACGATATTTCGTGAAATCTCAAATCGTTTGTTTGAAAAAGTTCCCATGGACTCAATATTTATAAGATAAGATAAAAAATGTTAACTGACTGAAATATGCTTAAATTCCCAGCCTTTAACAGAATCAGAAAATTTTGGAAAACACTCTTAAGTGTGTTGGTATGGGTTTTATTTAACCTTAAATTATTATTAAGAAACATGTTCACGTAAATGAGTTTTTGTACCTCTCCCACATTTGTTGTATGTACATATATACATATTTTTATATTTATGTAGTAGCGAGTTGCAAAGATTTTAAAATTGATATTTCTCAATATACATACATACATACATAAGCTTATGGCCAGTCCCACGATGTCGACAACGTTCGACTTTTCGCACAGTTACATTGGAAACAACAACAACATTTTAAAATTTGTTTTTGTTTTGAATGTAAGTGTACGACAAGTCGAACGCTGTCGACATCTTGGGACAGGTCCTTAATGTTTTTGTTCGTGTTTTGTTTCGGTTTTGGTAATGTGTGTCACATTCTTTTCGAGTTTAATTAATTTTATACACACAAACCTTATTATCCTCCAAATTATTTCTTAAATGTTTTATGATATGATACATGCTTCTTTCTTCTAGTTTCTAAAAATAAGTATGTATGTACATAATTGTAATAACCTTTTTGATATTGGTTTTTCTATATTTTTATTTATTACACTTTTTTATATTTATTTGAGCTTTAGTTATTTTTTAAACAGTTTCGTAACAATTAACAAATTATTTATTTACTATTTTTTTACATTTCGATATCCTTTGGTTATATACATATCATCGTCTATAAAAGTATAAAAATCTTTATAACTATACAATTAAATATTTAACAAAAATTGTTTTCACAAAACTAAATAATAAAACTTGTCAAATGGAACATCAGAAATAAAGTGATTTAAAAGTTAATACACAAAACAAAAATGACTTCCGCTTCCGTTATTGGAAACTTGACATCTATTAATTAATTAATAATAAAGGGCTGCGCAAAATGTTCTAAAAGTCTTGTATTTTATTTCACTCTACCACCCTACTTTTGTGTTAAACAACATTTTAATTCACAGTTGTTCCGGTCTCCATTAATTAAAATTTAATTAATATTTGTTAAATATTTATTGAAGCTTTTTCAATATACATACATATATTTAAATTTCGAAGCAAAAATGCATGTGATTTAGACCGCTTTTAATTAAGGGCACAAATAATATTCGTGGGGCCCTTTGTTCCAATAGGAACCATAGGACATAATATGTGTATATGTAATTATATGTATATACATTAGATTTATTTTTCGTATGTATATAAATCTCCTCTCCTGCCTACATTTATTTGTAGGATGTCAAGAGTTTCTTGCAGGCTACTTACAACAAGTTTATTTACAATAAAAAACCAAAAACTTTACAAAAACGAGCGTGAAATTTTTTTGCCACATCCAAAAATTAGATTTTTTCCAAAAAAAAATGCTAATTTTCGACCAATGCTGGATGTAGGGTTCACCATCAAAACTCTCTAAAATTTAATTCACAGTCTTTCTTAATGTCTCTTCTCTCAGAAACAATAAAAGTTGTTATCAAATACTTAATAATTTTTTAAAATATTCCAAAAAAATTAAGAATACTTTTTTCACAAAATATACACAATTTTCTCATAATTTTCAAAAATCCAAATTGCAAAGTTATTCCTTGATACAATTTTTGAGATATCAAAAAAGTTTTTTTTCATATGAATTGTAATGCAGTTTTCTTTCAAAATCAACAAAACCAACTGATTTTTGCTAAATAATAAAGAAGTTATGTACTAACAATTAAAAAAAGTCAGGGCCAAAAATTAAAAAAAAAATTTTCAAGTCAAATAACTTGGAAATTGTAAGAGATAACATAGTGCTCTAAGCATATTTTATTTTTATTTTTTAACGCTCATTATCCCACTGAAAAAATTATTTAGATCGGTCCATATTTACAAAAGTTACAAGCTCCGAAAGAATTTCGACACCCGCAGTTTCCCTTTTTGAGGCTTTTTATACTTTCTCAAAAATTGAACACTTCTTCTTTCCAAAACAGCTAGTTTCATCGAAATCGGTTCACTAGTTCAAAAGTTTCGGACTTTTTACCACTTTTTTTATTTCACGCCACTGTGCATTGTCAGCGTTTGTCACGATGAATCTTTGTGCCTTTGGCCACCTGGTATATGTACATGTATGTATGCATGTGTAGGTCTTATAAGACTGCATGTATGTATGCATTAGAGATCGACCGAAGGCGTTTTTTTTGGCCGAAGCCGAAGCCGAAGCTGAACTTCGGCTAAAATCCTAAACTTCGGCCAAAACCGAAGCCGAAGCCGAATGTTTTAAATTTTAAAAATGATACTTGTTTTATATGAATTAAGAAAAAAGTTTCCTTTTTTGAGATCACTGAAATAGCTGTAATATCTATTGGATACATAACAAGAAAAATAAAACTATTTTGCAATTTCTAGATTGCTTTTTCATATGATCACTCACAAGAACGTCCAAGTAAAAGAAAATAGAAAGCAACTGGGTTGTATTTCAAAGCAACCCTTTCAAAACGTTAAACACAATAGAAACTGTCGGCGAGCAACGACCAAACATAATGTTATTTTTCAAGCTTGGAATGAAAAATATTCGGCTTCGGCTAATCGGCCGATTTTTGCCGTATGCCGAATGTTGGCCGATTACCAATTTTTGGCCGAAGGCCGAAGCCGAAGCCGATTAATCGGTCGAACTCTAGTATGCATGTAGAACTGAATGTTTGGTACTGATGAATATAAGAGCATATTTTTAGGCTTGTAGCTACACAACGCAAATTTGACATTTCGTCGTTGATAATTTAAATGTCGTAAGTAGATTTTTTGCGGTTTTGAGCAAAGATCGATTGCTTAGGGCTTCCGACCTGATCTTTCATTTGGCGTAATCAGTTTTTCGATACCTCATACGGTTTTCGAGATATGGAGTGTTGAGTTTGTCGTATGTGGCACTTGCTGATACAATTTTCAAACTTAAAACTCAATTTACTCGAAACTATCAAAATTCACATACGACAATTAAATTATCAATCGACGATTTGGCTTAATCACAAAATACACAATTGTTTGTTTGATTTAAATCACCTACCGGTGTCACTTTTTAAATTGTGAAATTCAGCATATTTTTTCTATATCGAGTTTGACACTTCTTTTAGGAAACATTCCTGTTGATGGTGGAATCAGACGTGACATGGCCATAATGCCATAGCCATAACCAAACCAAAATTCATTTGGTTTCTATGGTAATGTCTATGGCGTTATGGCGAGTCACGTATAATCAAATACAGTGTTGCCCATTAGTTTGGTACGAACGGCTGTTTTCTATGGCTATGGCTATTTCACGTCTGATTGCACCTTTAAACTTGTTAATATTGCTCTGTGTCCATCATAATGATATACATATGCATGTACCAAGAAAATTCCAAAATGTTGTTAAATTGATTTGTTGATTGATTGAACCATGACAAATTAACTTTCAACGTTGTGTTATCGAGACGACTAATCGCAAGCACTTGAATGCTACAAAAATAGTGATGGGAAGACGGGTAAAATGAACATCAGTTACTTAGTGAAACTCAGTGCTCAGATCCTACTTTTTTTTACGACTGTGTAATTGAGACATTGTTATTTTTCTCATAGAAACAGTGCTGCCAGCTTAAGGGATTTGTCCCCAAATTGGAGATTTTTTCAGGTTTGGGGATGAAAGTTTCGTATTGGGGATCTGGGGATTTGTTGGGGTTGATAACCAAATTTTAGTGGATTTTTTGGGCATTTTTTTATAACTGATGGTAACAAGAATGATTTTTGAACTAAGAAATATGCGTCTGGTAAGTCTAAAAATGTGTGTTACTATTCATAGTGTATGGTTTCTAATAAAGAAGAAGTATCAAGGCAGATTAAACAATAATGAACACTACCAAAACAAAAATAAGTAACAAAATGCAACACGACTTGTTGGAAGCACTTCTTAGAATAAACAGACACTTTAAAAATAATTCAATTTGTTGTGACAAATTTAATACTGCTAAAATGCTACAGCTTTCTAATACATTTGATGCAAAAGAAACTCTTTTTGGGATGACAAATGGAAAATTGGGGATAAGCTCTAGAAAAAAAATGGCAGCACTGCATAGAAATCAGTTCTCAACTAAAGTTAGTTCCGCAAAATTTGTTTTTAAATTAATTCTCATGCAAATTAGAACAGAATAAAAAATAGTAGTTAGATATTTTATAAGAACCATTTGTTTAAAATAAAAGTATATATGTGAAATAAAGAAAGTGAATAAAACTAAACCAATTTTAAGGTGTTGCATGTCCACCAACAACATAAAGGTGAACCTTAACTTTGTTGTTGTTAAAAATATTGTGCTAAAAATCAATATAAAAATATTAATATGTAGGTAATCTCGTCTACTACGTAGAAATGTTTATATGTATATATTTTAACATTAAAATAAAAGGAAAATATGATTAGCAAAGAAAAATTTGTGAAAAACCTTTTTTTGTGCAATATGTGCTGGTTATTAGTTGGTATTTGTTTGCATTGATTTTTCTTTTGTTTGAAATGCATTTGTTCATGTGTGTGTGTTTATAAATTAATACAATATTTACGTGGAATACAGTGATGTTGAAAATATAAAAAAATATCATATTATTATTTACTCTCACGGTATGTATAGAGGTACATGCATATACTTAAGTATATATGACTTGATATGTTTTTTTTCACTAATGGGTGGTTTTGGAAGGATTAAAAAATTCCAAATTTGTATGAAGTTTTATACCAGAACAAAATTACATTACAGTTAAGCTTATGTACATACTCATGTATGTATGAACACTGTCATAGATATATGTACAGTTTGTCAAAGGAATGTTTTCATTGCTGTAAAAAAATTAAATACTCCTAATACAAACGTTTGTTTTGAAGTGAATGTAAACATTTTTGGATATTTTTTATGTGTACATTTTCAAAGTTTTTTATAACTATATTACTTTAAAAAAATTAACATCACTTCAAGAAAATATTTCTAATGATAGCTAAAAGCAAAATAGTTCAGGTTTCTTACTATCAAATAAGTGTTTTCAAATTTATATCACACTCAATAAACAGAGTGTTTATTTCACTAAAATTTATTTTTTCCCTGCTAATACTTTGTGTGCCCTCCTTGAGCATCAATTACAGTTTGTAAACATCTGGATCTCGAATTATCTATACCATGCAAGATAATTTTCAAGACGTTACTGTGGGTACTACATATTTATTTTCTAGTGCCATCAGAGGCCTAGATTTGTCTCATCACAAAAAGTTACGTTATTTTAGTACTCGAAAGGAAAAGAAATATGGTCAATAGCAAACTTCAGTCGGTGTTCAATGTTTTGAGCTAGCAGCAGAGTCGCAGTGTTCTTTTTCCAGCAAGTCTGGAGAAAAATTCATCATTTTAAGCAAGTTTCTAACACATTGACGTGATACGTTTACCCCGCATTCATTACTGATTTGCTATGCTAGTCATCTAGTGCTGGAATGCAATTTATCTACGATAATTCTTATTATTTTAGTTTCAATGCCGCGAATAGCCTTTTTTTATCGGCTCGGCGAATGTTTTGGTTCCAGTCTACCTTCTTTTTCAGCATGGTTAATGACATAATTAACTGCCGTGAGATTAAAGGAAAATATTTCAACAATTACTTTGCAGGCTTTTCCCTTGTAATAATTGAAATATAGGTACTAATTGAATAAAATTATTGTTAACCTGTTTTCCGGGCACTTTTTAAAAAGAAATTTCGAGTTTCACTTGTTGTATGTAGACAAATATTTTACGAATGTACCATAAAAAAGTATTTTGCATAGGTACAATACCATGTTTTGTTGTTATATTGACAACATTTTCTTGACGCCGCGTACAAGAAATGGTTTACCCTGTTGTTGAAAAATTTTTTTATTTTTGACAAACTGTATATACATACATACCTATCGCACACTAAATCATAAAGATGGGCATATGGTCTTAGTTACTCCGCCCATATTTGTGCAACACCATATTATGCAAATTTACTTTGTATAATATGTTAAAATAAATAAATAAATCATAAAGAGTCACAACTCAAAAAATTTCAGATACTGAGTAGTGGCTAACAACTGTTGATACTGTACAAATGACGCAAGTATGTAACACAAAAACATGCATAACGGTATTTTAAGTTCTTCAAGAAGACTGTATTGCAAAAGAAAATGTTGCGGTCGTTAGAGATTTGTTGAATTAACTGTTTTATAAAAAAATAATACCACTTTGATCATTTTGAGTTGTGATGTGACTCTTTATGATTTAGTGTGCGATATGTACGTATATATACAATACATTCTAATTTCGTGTGATCCTTTCTATTGCATATGGGCAATTCCACAAAAAAGTGAAAATTTTTGTCACGTACGATATTGATATTTTTTTCTTTATATAGATAATTGTTTCGATCGGTTAGGTTAGGTTGGTAGGTTGCTAAGAATAGAAAACAAGTTTGTATCTCACTTGGATCCAAATAACAGGTACCTTTGTGCTACATGAGAGTAGGAAAATGATATGGCGGTACGGATAGTGATGTGTTAGTTAGTTAATTTTTTTTCGTTTTTACAACGAAAATTATACATCGTCACCTAAAATCCAAAAGGCCGTAAGTACACTTTTTACTTTTTTTTACAGGAGAAGCAAATTAAATTAGGAGCCAATTTAAATAATGAATAAAATCGGTATTTTTGAACATACATATGTGAGTAATATTTAAAGGAAAGATGTATTTTGGTTAATCACATCATAATCAATCAAAAAAGCTATTTTGAATTTTTTTTGGTTGTTACGCTCTTTTGGATTTTAGGTGACGACATATACATACACTAGGCTGCATAAGTCTGCGTACAAACTATTTGATATATTTTACCATGATATTTTAGTGATACATAACAACAGTAATCATTTGAAATGGGTTTTTGTTTACAGATAAACATTTGAAAATTATGTTAGCTCTTTTCTTTTTGCATTTGCAAAGTGTGGTAATAATTGGCTACTTAAAAACAATGGTATGGCAACTTTACGCGTATGCAAAAGTGTGCGTACATAAAAGTAAACGGTTCTTTTGAACAGTTTTTTGTTATTGTGTGACACTATAGCACTAGAGTTTTGTTTCAAACTCATCAATAAAGTGATTTTGAGAAAAGTTTTGGTTTCTAATTGCAACAAATTTTAAATTATGACAAACAGAAAAGAAATTAATGTTGCTGAATGTAAAATTATTATCCATTTGTGGAAACAAGGGAAAAGTTTGCGTGAAATCGGCCAAGTTGTTGAACGGACTCACTCCTCTATTCAGAGAGTGATAAACAATTTTAAAAACACCGGAGTATTAGTGTCAAAGTCTCGTTCTGGTCGTCCAACGAAATTAAATGAACGAGAAAAAAGAGTTATAGTGCAATCGGTGAAGGAAAACCCCAGATTAGCAGCATCAAAAATTGCTGAAAATATTTATTTACAATTTAATAATCTTGTGTCCAAAGACACGGTGCGAAGAATTTTGAAAAAGGCCAACTACAAAAGCCACGTAGCACGAAAAAATCCGCTAGTCTCGCTAGTCAATAGACAAAAGCGAATTGCTTTCGCTAAAGAACACATAAACAATCCTCCAGAGTTCTGGAAGAGAGTTCTGTTCACGGATGAAAGCAAGTACTGCATCTTTGGCATAAAAGGCCGTCAGCTTGTTTGGAGAAAACCTTGTACAGCGCTGAGTCCTAAAAATTCAAAACCAACTGTTAAGCATGGTGGCGGTGGCGTGATGGTTTGGGGGTGCATGGCAAGTAAAGGCGTGGGTAATTTGGAATTTATTCCATCGACAATGGATCATAAGGTCTATTTAGACATTCTAAAGAAAAATCTTGCCGAAAGTGTTAGAAAATTGGGCATTGAAGATAATTATGTATTCCAGCAAGACAACGACCCAAAGCACACTGCACACAACACAAGGCTTTGGTTGTTGTATAATGTAAAAAAACAATTGAAAACTCCTCCGCAGTCACCAGACCTAAATCCCATTGAACACCTATGGGATTTGCTGGAAAGAAAAATACGAAACCATGTAATAACATCAAAAGAAATGCTTCAAACAGTATTAACTGAGGAATGGAAAAATGTTAGTTCCGAATACACGGAAAAACTGGTTTCATCAGTGCCAAAACGCCTTCATGAAGTTCTCGCTCGTCAGGGTTATCCAACTTCTTATTAAAATAGTTTTATCAAAAAAATTTTTTTTGTATATTTTATTATTTTATTTAATGTACGCAGACTTTTGCTTACTTATAAAATTGCCTTTTTTTATAAATTGAATTCTTATAATTTTCTTTAATTCTGAAATATGTATATTACATCGCAGTTGTGTTTTTAAATATATAAAAGTATTATATAAAAAAATTTAAATGAGTTCAGCTTATTTTGATACCCAAAATTAGAATATACTTTTAATTTTTGTTCTTGTACGCAGATTTATGCAGCCTAGTGTATGTTTACACAACTACAAAAATTATTCTCAAATCGACTTAAAAAATTATATGTAACATTTGTGTTGAGAGCATTAAGCAAGGGAAGTCAACGGATTCTTGAATTTGCGCTGGAGTTTCAGTTCAAAACGATACATTTGGAAAGACGAATGCAATGCAGTATTGCTTTTTTTTTTTTTTGACGTATGTACATGCGTATCTACATACTTATTAGTTTTAATAAAAGAAAAAAAACGTATACATACTAAAAATCTAATTATGGAAGTAACTATTTAACCTTTTTAACCGACTTCAAAAAAAGGAGGAGGTTAACAATTCGTCTCAATTTTTTTGGGTTGTTACTTCATAACTCGATATATTTCAGACCGATTGTAAAAGTTAATTTTTTGTATGAGAGGGTATAGCTTCAAATTGGACACGCCCAAAATTTTTTTAATTTAATTTAATGATTTGATTGCTGCGAAACCTATAAAACACCTTCGGTTCTTGTAATTACACCTTTTGAAAGTTGAAAAAATGGGCGGGCTTACGCCCATTAAAATTTATTATAATATTTCACGCAGTTCTACTTAACCGATTTTTGCGAAACTTAACACACACCCTGAGCTCTAAAAAACACACAATCTTGCATTTAAAAAATGGGCGGAGGCACGACTATTCAAATTTAATTTAATATATATTTCACGTACTTCATCTTATCTTCTTCTATCAGATCTTTGCATTGAAGTTAGTTTTCTTTGGCAGAAAGAATTCTTTTGTACATATACATACATACATATACATATGTATGTCTTGTTCATTAACATATGCCCAGCTAGCATTTTTTATCATAATCGGATATTTTCCGAATCAGCTTGACGGGAAAAATAGCCGCATATGAGCTCATTTTTCGATCATAAATGATACTCCCGTTGTGAGAAAATGGTACCCTACAGATGAATCACACTAAAGAATCATTTATGATACGATTTGCTGATTAATTTTTGAGCAATTTTCTGGTAGTATTAAATCATGAAATGACTTTTTGGCGGTTTCTTTCCATTTTGTTCCTCTATTTTCAAGAAATCATTGTTCGATCATATAGATGAATCATAAGTGAATCCTTTTTCAATCACCTAAGTGATAAATCAGTTTTTAATCATCAAAAGTGATCTCAGGAGAATCAAAAAGAGATTTATCTATTTATTTATTTACCTATCACAAAAAAATTTATTTTTTGAGTTAACAATGCAGAAAAATTGTTATATTTAATATTAAAACTAATTTTCTGTACATATCGTCATGTGAGAACTTAAGTGTCCAATACGCCATTATAAACTATTGGATATTGGACACTTAAGTTCTCACATGACGATATGTATCTAAGTACAAAAATTGTGAAAGATTTTAAGATTCAAGAAATTTGAACCGGAAAACAAATTTAGTGTGATTTGGTGCGGATTAAAGTCAATGTTACCAGATGATTCAATTCAAGGTTTTTTTTGTTATCCTTTTCTGAAATGTTGCGTTTGTATGGTGTTGAAGTGTAATAAAAATAACTGTAATATAACTACCATGGTGTCAGTATCGTCTTGTTTATAGAATGGTATGTGTTGTGTTCGTATCTGCATTTATGGATTGATAGTTTATTAAAAAGAAGGTACATACAAATGTTTGTACCTATTCAATAAATTTAAAAAGACACAAAATAAATAAAAAATAAAAGAAATTGTCTACAACAATTTTTGCAAAAACGTCTATAAAGCTAAATATGTTATACATAGTATGTATGTATGTATCTATGTATACATATGTGTATGTACATAAGTACACTATTTGTGTGTTATCATGTACCTAAGACAAAAAGTGAAAACAATTTTAAAAGAACACGCGAATGAAAAATATTTGAAATCTAAGTCTTACATACATGAGATACAAATGAGTTGTAGTAAAACACACAAAAAAAATGCAATAAGCCGTTAAATGTTGATAATATGGCTACAAACCAGACAAAGCAGGACGGCGTGTTGCAAAACATGGAAATAAGAGAATAACTGCATACCTATTTTGTTTCAAGAAATAACCACACCCACAAATATAGATGTGATTTCGAATAATAAAATCAAAATAGTACCTACATTCTTAAGGCAATAACAATAAATGATAAATCTAAAACTGTTTTGAATAAAGTTGTTTAATTTATATATTTTTTTCGTTTGGCTTCAATTACAGGAACAAAACGTTAAAAGCATACAATTATACAAATACGTGGTCGTGTATGACTTTTGAACTTGTAATGTAAATTTACTGGATGATTTGGATAAATTTCCCGTTGAGCGAAAATAACTTCAGTTCTTTCAAAAATGTTTAATTTTATGAAAAAAGGTGTTTCGGTGGGGTCCGGAAACGCTAGCGATAAAGAAAAAGCTGAGAGAGAGGAAAAAGAGAAACGTAAACGTGAAAAGAAACAACGGAAAGACGGAAAGAATGCATCAGGTGTACCGGGCAGTATGAGCACCGAAGAATTATTGAGATTGGATGAGGCAATACATGTAAGAAATCAAGAAAATCTAAGACTATTTAAAGAGTTTTCTTCCTATGTAGGTTCGAAGATCTCTTAAAATACGAGGACGAAGGAAGGAGAAAGAAAAGCTGCCTAGCGGAATAACTGCTGATTATAGCGCCGAATTTTTTGCGGCGCTTAATGCGGATACTTCTGGCGGCAGTGAATTAGATCGGGGAAATGAGGAAATTGTAGCATCTGTAAACACGACTATAGAAAGTCGTTACAATGGCAGCGGTAACATGAGCATTAATTCCATTTTGGAATCTAATTCTTACTTGAGTGGAATTGGCGACGTTTCCAAGGTAATTTCATATCATCATATTTGAATTGATAGTATGATCCTTTTTTCTTCTTACTTTATACAGAATCGTTTCATGCTTCCGGTTCCACCAAAACCACCTAAACGTGGAATACTAAAAGGATCGCGTAGTAACATCAGCAATATACATGAGGAAATTGCGGTTGTGTCTCCAGATGCACTCATTCGCAACACAATGCAAAATGAAATGATTTTTGATGGTAATCGGAGTATGGGCGGTGCTGGATCTATTGGTTCCAGTTCCAGTCAGCACGGCACCTCTTTCACATCTGTAGAAAGTTTACGCAGTGATGAAGGTGGCATACAACGTGCGATGACTTTGCCTTCCAGTGCCCGTTATACAGCACTTGCTCCACAGCCAAATCTTAGAGTTATGACATCACCTTCGCCCAGCGCTGATAGTCTTACAGATACTACAAATTCCTCATTTGCCACACCGCCATTCTCGCTGAGCCCCGTAGGAGAGTCTCAGGGTATAGAACGTTGGTCTAGAGTACAATCATTTGAAGATGCAGACTTGCCATTGCCTGCAATTAAACTAGTTAAATTACCACCGCCGAGAACATTGAGTATTCGTCGCAAAAAGTCTCCAAGACAAGATTTTGGGTTTAGTTTACGCAAAGCCATTTGCTTAGACCGCTCAGAATCTCTAACAAATCCGGTTTTAAAACCTGTTATTTTCGCTGAACCTGGTGCTGGTGGAAGTTCAACTGGTTTATTACCTGGTGATCGGTTGTTAAAAGTGAATGGAAGCTCCGTGTGTCACTTATCAAGAGAAGTTATTATTGAAATGATTAGAAATAGTGGAGAGTGCGTCACCGTTGAAGTATAACCGATTACTAAAATTCAAATATTAAAGGCTGACAAATACTTACGCTTTATATTTCAGGTTCAACCTGTTTCAGAGCTAGTTGAGCTTAGTCGTCGTTGTATGCCTCAAAGTAATGCGAACGATGCCGACGATGTCGATAGAACTCTCAATGTTAACAATTGTAATACTTTAAAACGTAGCGCCAGCAAACGAATAAAGGTAAGTGCAGATTGCATTAAGTAGTGCATACATAAGATTAAAAAATACGGAAATCGGTTGATCTTGCAGTTCATGCCTAAAACATCCCGATTTTGGACAAGTTTGCGGAATCATATACACTTTAAAATTCTATATAAAAATCGTTGAATATCTAAAATCGATTTGACGAATACTTTTTAAGTTATTAGAAAAATACAATTTTTATTC
This sequence comes from Tachina lurida, assembly GCA_944452675.1. Classification (NCBI taxonomy): domain Eukaryota; kingdom Metazoa; phylum Arthropoda; class Insecta; order Diptera; family Tachinidae; genus Tachina; species Tachina lurida. The sequence goes on from OX101752.1 coordinate 2,274,429, forward strand.
CAATTATTTCGCCGATGATATCTCTTGAACGAATCACCCACCCATTATAGTCAAATTAACAGGAACCGATAAGTTTGAGATTAGTTCTTTTAAAAATTACCCATTATAGTCAAATTAACAGGAACCGATAAGTTTGAGATTAGTTCTTTTAAAAATTATTTTTGTGAAAATGTTTTTCCACCAAACACACATATGTATATGTACATACATATGTACATATATAAATCCCTACGGACATCACCGCGAAAATAGTCTGAATCGAGTGGCAGGACCTGAAAACGTCAAAATGTGATGAAAACTCGATTTTCGAAATTTGGGGTAAAATCAGTAACTTCCTGTAGCGAGAATTTAAAAAAATTTCTTTCGTTCTTTGTATTCTAGCGGCCCTATGTATAAAAAAAATTGGCATGAAGTTAACATAAGTGACGAACTTAAATTAGGTGTTAACGAGTTCCTCCATACAATTTAATATTAAAAATTGGTGCATTACGTAGTTTTAAACCACTACTAAGTTCTAGCGTAATTTTTAATGTAAAGTTTTATGGCAAAACTCTGTAAGATTATGTTCAATTTCAAGCTGCATGCAACGCGATTTATGCGGCAAGTTTTTTATCAGCTATAGTGTAAATATTTGTACCAAATAAAAACAACTATTTCAAAAATGGAAACATATTTATCGATGTCATTGACATGAGAACAATTTTTAAGCCGCACAATTTGTGTTCTTTTCCAAATTACACGCGCTTATTTGACATATTTTTATGGAAATGAAAGATATGTATGTATGTGCATATGTACTTTGTTTGTTTTGGCTATGAATATGCGCCATAATTTTTTTCAACAGAAAAAACATACTAACATACAAGTCTTATGTAATCCAAGAATTAATAACTTTCCTTAAAAACCATGGCATATATTCATAGTCAAAACAAAGTAACCTTTAAGAATTTAAAACCAGTATTGCCAAACAAAATACTGGTCTTAAACTCTTAAGTATACTTTGTTTTGAGTATGATTATGAATATAGCTTATTGTAATAACATCATAAGCCACCCGAATTAAAAAACTGGTTTTAAGGGCTAGTTTCTTACTAATTAGTTAAACTTTGTTTAACATACGTTTGACTTAAACGGGATTTAACCATCTATGCTGTTTTCAGTAATTGATTAAGAGTTGCCAATTTAGCTAGAAATGCCATACTTTGTTTTCAATCTCGATGTGGCATTGCGATATGACAATTCTTTAAATTAACAAAAAAACTTCAATAACTGTTTTCTGAGACGCTCCAAAAATTAACAGAAAAATATCATAAAATTTTAAATCCAACGAAATATTTGAAATAATTCCAATTCTTTATCACATACAAATGATTTGGGCGTGTTTTTATCTCCACTTGCCCTATCCAAGTTATTATAAGTTTCATAACCACTGAAATCTTCGTCGTCATAAGAAACATCAATTCTATTGTATGTATGTATTTATGTATGTATCAGAGAGCTGGATGAGTTGATTCACTTTTGCTGTCCACTCATATTTACAATGCTTTTGTTTTGTTTTTTACCATCATTATATACTAATGATGTTGCTTGCGGTGTTAACTCTCTAACAACTGACTGTCATTAAATAACTCTTGTCTTTTAAGTACTGTTTGCAAAAGTAAATAAAAACTTCTTACTGTTGTTTGATTTGTTTGTATAATAATCAAATTACAGATTGATTATTATCAGATGAATTCTTAAGTTAATAAAACAGTGCGTATATGTTTTCATGCATTTTTAAAATAAATTTAATAAACTTTTGAAAAGTGTTTTTTAATGAAATTTAGCATAATGAATTCAGAAATAAAAAGAATAAGGTTTTTCAAGAAGTATTCAAAACTGATTCACTGCCTTTGTGAATCATATGAATAAACCGAACTTACCAAGCAATGGCATGCATTTATTAACAATAGTCTTGTGAATATGAATCATGCATTAGCAGCTTTCATATTTTTTAATGTGAAGTGCTAGATATAAAATTTGCCGTTTGATTCGTAATCATGCATATCTCTGGTATGTATGAATGTATTTGGTAATTTTTAGTAAAACTGTTTTTTTTTTTCAATAAAGATTAACTCTAGTTGTCAGTTAACTGTTGTTTAAACTTAAAATATTGTTTTTCAAATAAAAATTATCTAGTTAATAATCTGGATTTAACCTTGCAACATTGCTCTGTTAAACTTTAGTTAGAACTGTCAAATGATAAATATATGAAATAAATATTACGTAATTGAAAAAGCAGGTTTACTAAAAAGTATAATAAATAAATATATTCATACATAAATAAAATGGATGCTTGTTATGACGACGAAGATTTTAGTGATTATGAAACCAGAATAACTTGGATAGTACAATTGTGACAAAAATAAGAGAGATAAAAACACGCCCAAATCATATTTTTAACAAAGAGACCAGTGTATGATGATTTTAGAATTAATTGGAAAGAAAGTCTATTTTGTTGGATTTAAAATTTAATGATCTTTTTTGGTTTTATTTTTGGAGCGACAATATTTTTCAAATCCATATTATATGTATATTTTTTATTTTCCAAAAATTCAGAATTCAGTTATTGAATTTTTTTTAAAATAAATTTAAGGAATTGGTCACATCGCTTTTTAAGTGTTGCCCTAAAAACTGTTATAATTTATTTAAATATGTATATGAATTTTTTAAGTTCCGAAAAAAATTTGAATTGATTTCTGCAGTGACAACATAAGCCACATTATGTTTTGAAAACTGCGATTTCCGCTATGTTTCTGTTTTGCAATGAAGGTTATGTGATAGTATTCGTTGTAAAGGAATTCTTAAAATGTACAACTGTAGTATAATTTCATGAAATACCTATTTCTTTTACTCTTTTAATAATTCTCAAAATACTTTTTGTGTGGCATATGATGTTATTACATACAATAAGCTCTTCAATTTGTATTAAAATTAGAAAATGAATGTAGGATTAATCCTTTTATGCGGAACGTTTTTTATACAAGTAAACTAAACATTCGATTTTTAATTAATTATTGTTGTGTGCTAGTTATTTACTTATGTAGTATGAAGTAAGCTTCGAATCAAATTACAAGTACGTTATGCAACGGAAATACTCATGTAACGAACCATTCCAAGTGCTCTTCGAGTAGATTCGTGCAGATGTTTATTATGCACACACCTCTTTGAGCCTACATAAATTATCAACCAAACTGTTGATAGGTATGTATGTAGTATGTATGTACGTTTTTAATATAAAAATAAATAAAAACAGCAAAAGTACATAGTACGATCGCTGTATTGATAGTCGTAGCGAGGTTCTGGACTGTTCAATTCGTTCATCGGAAAGACCGTTCGCCTGAATGTTGGGTGTGTTAATATGTGCGTGGATAGATAAAAGAAAACAAATACTTAATACAAAACAACAAAAACTAAACAATATTTTGTAAGTCTACTTTGCAACCACAAACACAAGAAATAATAATAAAAACAATAAGAAAAAAAAACCAGCCAGCAGAAAAGTACAAACATACACACCTTGTACACACATAGATACACACATGCATATATACATACATACATTCATATGAATGTATGTATTTGTTATGTATTCTTCCCTACATCTGAAACTGAAAGAGCTAATTTAACCTACAATACACAACGCAAATAGGCGAGCGAACAATTTTTTTAAATCCCCCATATTATATTTTATGTACTTTTACTTGTGTTGTTGTTTAGGTATTAAGCTTATTTGGTGTGTTGTTGTTGCTTCTGTTGTTGCAACTAAAGTCATTTGGTCGTTTCTGAGGAAAACATTTGTCTAGACACCATCAGTATCTTTCAAACCGTTTCTATGTACGAACGATACTTCGTCGCAGTTAATCGCAGATATAAACTTCAAATTATAACTATTCACTAGATCCATCAATAGCTGATAATATATGTACATACATACGTACATATGTATGTATGTAAATGTCTGCATAAATATCGTTGGATGTAATAATGAACAGAATATTTTTTAGCCTGGATAAAAGTGTTACAAAGTTTTTCCGCGACGCGAAAAAAATATAATTATTGTTTACGCTTGCTATACATACATACATATGTAAATACATACATACGTAGTTACATACACATTTTGTTCACATAAATAATACCTGCATACATATGTATGTACAAAGTGGATAAAAAATAGTGGTTATTTGGAAAACCTTTGTTACTTCCTTGATCAAAATTTTACATACATACATACATACATACATATATACATACATACATACATATATACATACATATATATATATGTATGTACATATGTATGTAAATACATAAAAAATTACAGCCTGTCCCACGATGTCGATTGATTGCATACACATGTTGAAAACGGAAAAAAAAATTCTGATTTTATATTTGTTTTGAATACAAATCGATCATTTTCTGTCGACATCGTGGCCCAGACCGCTAAAATTACATAAACTAGGTGAATTAAAAGAAAAATACATAAATATGTCCATACATACATATTTACTAACGGCCTTAAGCTTAAATTAGACGTGACATAGCCATAACCAAACCAAAATTCAATTGGTTTCTATGGTGAGAGTTATGGTGTTATGGCGAGTCTCTCTCACTCTCACCATAGAAACCAATTGAATTTTGGGTTGGTTATGGCTATGGCGTTATGGCTATGTCACGTCTAATTTAAGCTTTATGTACATATGTACATCATATGTATGTATAATCAAAATATGGCATGAAGTTAGCATAAGTGACAAAATTGAATTACATACGTGTTGACGAAGTTCCTCTATACAATTTGACATTAAAAATCGCCACATAATGTAGTTTTAACACACGATTACATCCTAGCATGATTTTTAATGTAAAATTTTTGATTATACATAAGGCCGTAAGTCTTTAAAGAAAATTATTCACATACATACAGATCGTAAACTTTCTCACATTTTACATTTGCATCACGTGTCAAACAAATATTTATTTTTCTAATTACATATTATTAAATGCATACCAACATACAACATACATACATATACATACATACATACTTATATACATATGTACATAGGTACATATGTATTTATTTTTGTCGCTTAAAAACAACATGATCCATTCTTTAACGCATAACTGCATAACAACCACAAATTGCAACACGACGTTATGCATTGCATTTGATGTACATATGTAAATTTGCATCATATCGAAGCATCTTGAAAATCCTATTTTAATGTTTTAAGTTACATATGTATATATATATATGTACCTACAAACATGTATCTACATAAGCATACCTATATCGGTGGTCTCAAGTAAAAAAGGCCCTAACTCTTATTTTTTACGAAATTGAGTTTTTCAGTGATCCCAATACATTTAATACAAATATCTACACATCGTCACAAAAATTTATTGCAATAGTGTAAAAAATAACACTTTTACAAGCAGTTGTACAAAATAAGTTACATACATACTTACATACTAGTGATGTAACGAATGTCAATTTTCGATATTCGCGAATACGAATATTGTATGTGAAATTTATAGACATTAAATTGGGGTTCTATTTACGCCTGCAATATGAAATGTGAAAATAATTTTATGAAAAAAGACTTCATACTCCTTTTGGCGTACTTTAAAGTTAATAAAAACTACCCAAAATTTTAATGATCGTCATTAAATAATATTTGAAAATGAAACCAATCACAAATTTCTATAAAAATTTAATGGATTTGTACAAACTAATATTTTTAGGCATTTATTGAAATTTCGTTTAGGATTTATGCATTTATTTATTTAATTTGTTTGGAAAAATATTGGAAAAATTCGGATTCGAATATCTAATAATGGCCGAATACTCGACAATTCGAATACGAATACGAATATTCGTGCATCACTAATACATACATATTTAATATTACAGTTTCTAATATGTTTTTACCTTCTCCTGTTAAGTTACAATTATTTGAGTTAGGGCCTTTCTACTTGGTTCCACCGATATACATATGTACATGTGTATGTATGTTTATATATATTTTTGTATATTTATGTGAAAATACGTACACATTTATATGTACATATATTCAATTAACATACATACATATATATATGTATGCATGTGTGTATCTTTTAGTTTATGCTTACGAGTACCAAAACATGACAGAATAACACTAAAGGCACAGTAAACTCTCGATAATTTGAAATTCAAGGAACTACAGAAAAAGTACAATTAATAGAGATAGAGAGAGTTCAAATTGAGAACAGTTTAACTAAAATGTCAATTTATTATTTTTTCTTCTAATTACACATGCATGTTTGTTTATATGAAAGTAGAAAAGAGAAACTACAGTTTCAGGCGAACCATTCTTTTTAATTTAACTGCTATAGTTACTGCTAAAGCCAATTGTCGAAATTGTTGCACATGCTAAAAGCATTGCATGGACTCTGGAGTAAGCGAATTCATTTTCTTATTTGTTTCAGAAACACTAACACAATCAGATTGCCAGTTCAAACTGTAGACCTGTTCGGAAATGCATCACTGCTCTGTATCATACGCGCAAACTTTAATTTAAAATCCAATAAAAGGCCGCTAATAAATTTTTTTATCTCTAGCCATGTTTGTACTTCATATTTGACATTTGTTTATGCGTTATCTACTTCAGCGAAGCACTTTTAGACATATTTAAATTTCCACTTGCAGTGTAGCGATGCATTTCCGAACAGGCCCTCAACAAAGTAGGCGAGAAAGATTAGTTTCTTATGTACATATATAAACAGTAGCTTTTACCCGCGGCTCCGCTCGCGTTGATATGCTTAAAAAATACAAAACAAGCGGTTGAACAATCAACTGTCAATCATTGGTGAAACAATCAAATTCGAAACGAAAATTGCCCTAACCAATATAAAAAACCGGTTCCGCACCTAATAAAAAAATATCCTATATTTGTATCTTTCCATTGGTGAAAAATTTTTCAAAATCGGCCTGCGGGGTTGGGCGTGAAAGCGTAGCAAACAAACAAGCACACTCACTTTCACATTTATAATATTAGTAAGGAGATTAAGGATGTCTATAAACTAAAAAATCATTTTATTTAATATAAGACAGCATATTAAAATATTTCAATAGTGAGTATAAAGACGAAAAATACCGATTATAGCGTGTCGGCAAGCAAAATGCTATTCCGATAATTTAAAATTACCGAAGGGACTCGGTATACAAGAATTTTCTTCAATTTACCGAATGTTTTCCAAGGACCTGGAAAACAGTTATACAGAATTATCCAGTGTTTAAAATTAACGAGTTTCAAATTATCGAGAGCTGATTGTATTTTTACTTCTGAGATAAAAAAAAACTTCAACTCCATAGCGGATTAATTAATGCTGTTTTTATTTTTTTAAGACAGATCAAAACGTTACTATAAACAAATAATTTCTAATTTGTACATTTTGTTTTATAAATAAAAGGCTTTTAATTATGTATGTATGTATGTATGTATGTATGTATGTACGTGCGTATACAGTGTTGTGCAAATCAAAAGCAACAAAATTGTAATGTAATTGTAATTTAGATATTAGATTATTTTAAACAGTTCTTTTCAATCATGTAATAAATATGATTGTAGACAATCATATTTATTACATAGATAGAAACAAATTCGCATTTCCATTTTTGAATATAGATATTTCCGAAAAATAAAATAACGAATACCTATTCTCCAATTCATAAATCGAGATTGTATGAAACAAAAACGTACTGTTGTGCCCTTGCTCTTGTTTATTTTGATTGATCGTGTTTTATATACATATGTTAAAATATCTTTCTTTTAATTATTTTTCATAAACTGAACTATTTATTTTTTCAATATTTTTTATAACTATGATTACAATGTTCTTGATATACATATATGATTGTTACAAAAACAATTAAATTAAAAAGTATATTTCAAGGCAAATTCATTTCCAGGTAATATCAGGAATACAAAAACAATGAAAAAGTACAACAATGAAAAAAACAACATGGGTTTTAGTTCATCCAAAACTTCAAAAATAGAATTTGTTTAACACAATAATAATAAAAATTATTCACATAAATTTTAAACTATTTCTCCACGGTAGCTACCACTAACAAAATTTGCAATGTTTAGCACTTTTCACAATTTTTTAATTGTATTTTCATATTTTTAAATTTGTTTTCACAGAATTTTTTTAATAAAATATTTTTCATATTAAATATTTTTTACATTTTCTTTTAATTTCTCTTTCGTAAAAATTTTTTGAAGTTTCGGATGAACTTTAATTTGAAAAAAAATAGCTCAGCTGCATTTCCGCTACTACCTTATGAATGTGCCTTGGTATATTTTATTTATAATACAACATCTCCGTTTTTTCGATTTTTTAATGTAAAAAGTAAAATCTATGAACTAATTAAATAATAAAGTTTATATTCTTTATAAAACATTATTAATAATAGAAATAAAAATACTAATGAAACAAACATATTACCCTACGTCTATACCTGATATAATTTTATCATGACAAATGTCAAATTCCATATAGCAAAAGCAGCTAACATAAAAAAAGATATTTTTCAATATAAAGTTTGACTTTTGTCATGATAAAAATATATCAGGTATAGACGTAGGGTTACGATCTAATAATATAATAATAATAATTAGGTAGGTGTATAAAAATTTGTTTTATTTTTAATACGATCACTTTTACGCAAATCGATAGCATTTCCAATTGACATATTTCTGTCATCTGTTTTTAAATGATTTTCCATTACTTTTCTAAATTTAATATGAAAAGAATTTCTTCTGTAAATTTTTTCATTTATATCGTTCTTCACAACATAAGACCTGGATGTACTATGGTATGCAATTATAACTCCATGTATCCATTTTCGTGATGTTTCAATTTTAAAATATATCTCATCTCCGATCTTAAGCTCATTCCTTTTCCTTGCATTTCTATTATAATATTTTTGAAAATTCGCTACTTTAGTCTTCATTTCCTCCCTAATAAATTTGTTGTTGATATATTTTGAGCTTGGTTCTATCATTTTATCTGTAACTGGGATCTTAGTTCGTAAACGCCTATGTAATAAAAGTTGAGCAGGTGAATAACTTAAATCTTTGACGGGAGTATTTCGATATTCTAACAATGCATTATATATTTGTTCTTTCGATTCAGATGTTTTTAAAATTCTTTTAGCAATTCCTACAGCTCTTTCAGCCAAACCATTACTCCTGGGATAATTTGGGCTACTAGTTATTATTTTAAAATTCCATCTTTTGGAAAATTCTATACATTCGTACGAACCAAACGGCATATTATCTGCTATAATAACTTTTGGTATACCGAACCGTGAAAAAACTTCTGTCCAAACTTCAATTACATTCGATGATGTTTTAGATTTTAAATGAATTAACTCAATCCATTTACTATAATAATCTATTATAAACAAAAATTTTTTTCCACGATATTCTAAAATATCACAACCAATTTTTTCAAATGGTAAATTTGGAATCTCATGTGGTACTAACGGTTCCTTAATATTAGATATTCCAATTTCTTGACATTTTCCACATTTTAAAATGTAATTCTCTATGTCTTCATTCATATTCCTCCAATAAAATAATTCAGCTGCTCTCTTTCTAGTTTTTGATATTCCCATGTGACTCTCATGTAATTTTTTCAAAATATCGCATTGCAAATTTTTCGGTATAATTATACGATCGTTAAAAAATATCAAATTACTATTTACCGTAATGTCGTTTCTTTTATTATAATACCATTTTATTAAATCTGGTATTTTGTCTTTTACAGGCCATCCTTCTCAATAATACTTTCCTATCAAACATAGTTGATCATCATTTTTAGTTTCATTTTCAATTCTTTCCAACGTTCTATCTGTTACATTTATACTATGTATCATTTCCGTTATACCATTCTCATGTTCCATATCTCCAGTGTCAATAAAGTTTCTGGAAAGATAATCTGCAGCAACAATACTTTTACCGGGTTTATATATAACCTCTACATTATATGGAAACATTTTCAACCTTAATCTTTGTAATCTAGAAGATCCTATTTTATTTAGATCCTTCTTAAAAATTGTTTCTAATGGTTTATGATCAGAAATAATAGTAATTTTTTTTCCATATATGAATTGGTGAAATTTTTTACACGAAAATACTATCGCCAGAAATTCTTTTTCAATTTGTGCATATTGTTTTTCCGTATTCGATAATCACCTTGAAGCAAACGAAATTATTTTGTCATTCTGAAACAAACAGCAACCTAAACCATCTTTTGAAGCATCAGTCTGAATTACTACATATTCTTTCTCGTTGAAGGGTGTTAGAATAACATGATTTGATACATTTAATTTTATCAAAACATTCCTCGTGAATTGGTAATATTATATAATCTGTGTCCTTTTTAAGTAATTCTCTCAAAGGAGACGTAATGTTCGCTAAATTTGGTATAAATTTTCTTAAATAATTAATGAGACCTAAAAACGATTGCAGGCTAGTTTTATCTTTCGGAAAGTTAAGTGCTAAAATGGACTCTATACGTTTCTTATCTGGTCTTATACCATTATTTGAAATAATATGCCCTAAAAAACTAACTTTTTGTACTCTCAATTGAACTTTGTTTTTATTCAATCTTACATTCTGTTCTCTAGCCCTTTTCAAAAACATATTTACATTTGTATCATGTTCCTCTGTTGTTTTACCTCCAATTATTATATCATCAATATATATATATTCACTCCAGGTAAATCACCAAATGTTTCATAGTTATATCTTTGAAATACTTCGGAAGCTGTTACTAATCCAAAAGGTAGCCTCTTAAATTTATAACAACCAAAAGTCGTACTAAATGCAACCAAATTAGTAGATTCCTCCGTCAATGGTACATGCCAAAATCCTTCTTTTAAATCAAAAACCGAAAAATATACATGTTCTATTAAGTTCGCACTAATTTCTTCAAATGTTGGTATTAAATAATGATTAGGAATCACATATTTATTTAATTCTCTTGGATCTAAACATAGACGTAGACTACCGTCTTTTTTTCACGAATAACTAAGTTGTTCACCCATGCTTGAGGTTTTTCTGTCTTTTCCAATATGTCCATACTAACTAATTCATCTAATTTATTCTTTAGTTTTGGTTTAATCTTTGAAGGTACTCTTCTAGCTGGATGTGCAATTGGTATAGCATTTCGAACAATTTCAATATTGTATTCTTTTCGAAACTTTCCGACTCCCTCAAAAATATCTTTATATTTAATCTGTAAATCAGTTGATTTCTCTAAATCATAAATTCGTTTACTTAATCCTAATTTAACACATGTATCCCTACTTAATATTGGTTTGTATCCATCATTAACAATTAAAAATAATTCTCTAGAAGTAATATTTTTTGAAGAGCAAGGAAGTATAATTTCACCGAGAGGATGTATTTTATGTCCACTGTATGTTTTTTGAAAGTAATAGTAGTAGATTTTATCTTTGGATGTTCAGATATACGACTTAAAATGGATATTGGAATAATATTTGCATCTGATCTAGTATCTAGTTTAAATTTAATTTTTTGATTTTCAATATACATATATGTATATGATGATACCAAGTATCCTTTATTTTATGTGAGTTAATGCTATCAGTTATGGCAAAATCAAAATTAGAGTCTGAATTATTATCATCTGTCTGATTTAAAATGTTAACAATAATATTTGATTTACAAGCTGCAGAAAAATGGTTTAATTTTTTACATTTGTTGCAAATTTTTCCAAATGCTGGACAATTATTAAATTTATGAAATTTACAACATCTAGTACACTTTATGTACTTATTATACATTTTCTTGTCTTGATTATTTAATTTACCTTGCCTTTGTTTGCTGTTTATATAATCTACGTTTTCCATTCCACAAGAATTTTCAAAGTTTTCTTTAATAATATCAACATTCTTTTTTGATTCTTGCACTTCTCTTACTTGATGTTTTTGTTTTTCATATATTCTGCATTGTAGTATTATTTTTTCAGTTTCTATCTCATCCATTTTCAGTAGTTTTTCCTGGAGTTTTGAGTCAGCGATGCCCAGTACAATCCCATCTCTTATCATCTCCGATGTGTCCGAAAATTCACAGCTTTTAGATAATTCTTTTAAGTCTCTAACAAAGACTTCAATAGGTTCATTTTGTTTTTGGAACCGATTATAAAATATAAATCTTTCGTATAAGATATTTTTCTTCGGTGTAAAATAATTATTAAGAGCTTCTATTACTTTTGTATAATTATTTCTATCTCCATCAATAATGTCCAAATTTTCTATTATTTCTTTTCCTTCAACTCCAATCTGATTTCTAAATATAGCCAATTTGATGTTATCACTCAATTTTGTATTTTTCGCAATTAGATAATCTTCAAAATCTCGATAAAATATTTTCCAATTTCTGGCTTTATTACCACTAAAATTTAAATCAGGGATCGGCTTTAAATCCATTTTAAAATGTTTGTTTAAATTTTTCTTTTTACTATTGTTTTTACGACTGCGCCATGTTAAAATATCTTTCTTTTAATTATTTTTCATAAACTGAACTATTTATTTTTTTCAATATTTTTTATAAATATGATTACAATGTTCTTGATATATATGATTGTTACACAAACAATTAAATTAAAAAGTATATTTTATTTATAATACAACAATAAACATATGTATGTACGTACATATGTAAATGACGACAAATAGCCTACAAACGTCGTGGCCCATGACCACAAATTGCATTGAAATTTCCATACAAACACAATTGTATTGTATGGAAATTTGTTCGATGTCGAATGCCGTAATTTTGCCCCTGGTTTTACTCGTTTTTAGGGTTCCGTACACCAAAGGTGAAAAAGGAACCCTATTGTTTTCGCTACGCTGTCCGTCTGTCCGTCTGTCCGTCACAGGGTATTTTCTCGAGAACCGTAAGAGCTACGGACCTGAAATTTGGACAGAGTGTGTAGACCCTTGGCCGCTACAACAACAAATACATGAGAGTTGGAAATTAAAGGGTGTGCCAAAACGAGCAACGAAAAATGTTAAAATCCCATGTAATATACATACAATTGTATGTATATGCACTTGAAATTTGTAAAGTTAGTGTATTTTTATACAGACTACAACAATTAACACTAAAACTTAAAAAATTTTAATTAGAGGGTGTACCATCAGTTAATGTAATTTTGACTATGTAATTTTGATAACTTGCTGTATCTTGGAAACCGTAAGAGCAAACTTCTTGAAATTTTCAAAAACTGTAAAACAAAAAAATCTCAAAATTATAAAATCGCCAAAACGAAAAAAAATCGCCAAAATCAAAAAAAAAATCGCCAAAACGAAAAAAAGCACCAAATTAAAAAAAATTTCTAAATCGAAAATAAATCGCGGAAACCGGAAAAATCGCCAAAATGAAAAAATCGTCAAAATGAAAAAAAAATCGCCAAAATGAAAAAATCGCCAAAATTAAAAAAATCGCCAAAATTAAAAAAATTGCCAAAATGAAAACGGCTGGCTGTTCCGTTCAACTATGTGTTGTTGTCAGAATATTTACAACTAACTTTGATGTTATTTGTTCATTAATAATTATCACATGTAATTTGGCTTAAAAAGCGTTACGAACTTTAGCCTATTCAATTCATAAGAATATGGAAACAAATACAGTTCGAAAAATAATAATTAACTGAAAAAAAAATCGCCAAAATTAAAAAAATCGCAAAAAAATAACCAAAATGAAAAAAATCGCCAAAATTAAAAAAAAATCGCCAAAATTTAAAAAATCGCCAAAACGAGAAGAAAGCGAAAAACAATAAAAAAAATTATTTCAGCTGAAAAAACGTAACAAACACTGTATTAAAAAAAATGCTCAAAGCCCTTCGTGCGCGAGTCAAATTCGCACTTTACTGAATTTATTTTTTTTTGCTTAAAAAAATGGAACAACCAATTTACTGGAACAGTAAGACATATTTACTGAAACTAAATTTTATTTCAAACAAACGTTTGTTTGAAAATATTTTGGGAATATTTTTTTCTGTGTATGTATTATGAAAAAAAAACTAAAGATTATAGGTACAAAAAGTATTAATTTGTTGCTTTTGTTGTGCACACCTCCATATCGAAGCGTGGACTATTTTAGATAAATTTTCAAAGAACCAGTTTTTTAAAGTAGTTTTTATTTAATGTACTACATAGGGGCATATAAATCTTTTCTGGAAAAATTTTAAAATTTTTTAACTTTTTATTAACAAAATTACAATTTAGCGCTCGTTTAAAGAAAAATATTAAGCTCGCAAGAGATGGATGATACAATAATTTCTAATAAAATGTATATTTCTGAAAATCATTTTATTGCGAATTTTCATTGAAATGTGTGTAACTTTTTTTTTCCAGAAAAGAAAATGCTATTAAATATAAATATGGCACACATTTTTTTTGCCCGTACATAGCATAGAAATTGTAAAAATGTATTTTAAATTTGCTTAGATTGAAACAATTTTATATTTCGTTTTGTATTTGGAAGCACACATGTATGCACATGTTTATAACAAATAAAGACATGCATATATACATACATATGAGTCAAGTGGTCGAATTTTGACCACCGCGCTATCCTGGAACCAATAAATCATGTTACAGTCTTCGTTGCATATAATGTATATTCTGAAATTATCGTTTCCACTTATTTTTGCATGGTTTGTTGCTTTTGTTTTGTACAATTCTGTATATACATATGTATTAGAGATGCTAATCGGGACAGGTTTTTTGAAATCCCGGGCTTCGGGATTTAGTGATGGAGTCTCGAAATCCCGAACCGGGACCCCGGGATTTTCGGGACTTACAAAATCCCGAAAAAATTGTGCACAAATTTGCGTCTATATATTAAAAATAATATTTTAATTTTACAAAATATTTTTGTTTTGCATATTTAAAGGGTACTTATACAATTCAGACATTTAATTGCAAATTTTCATTGAAAAGTGCAATGTATGTAACATTTTTCCTAGAAAAGAAATGGCCATAAGATATATTATGTATATACCAAGTACTATTATCTACTAAAATATTTATTCAAAGCAAATTTTTTATTTTAACTTTTTATAACAGGGAGTTTCTATTAATTTTTGATGTAGAAGATGACAGTCAAAAACATTCGGGTATGTTCTGTATTCCACGTGAAATTAAAAGGTGTGGAATTGCTATAGAATTGTTGCTGGAAATATGTATTTATATTCTATGACAATTCCACACCTTTTAATTTCACGTGGAATACAGAACATACCCGATTATTTATGCAAAAAATGGGATTCAGATAATCCCGAAAATCCCGGGCCTTAAAATTAAAAAATCCCGGGCTCCGGGATTTGAATAGTCCCGAAAAGCCCGGGATTTCCGGGCTCGGGATTTCCCGTTTAGCATCTCTAATATGTATATAATAAATACATATGTATGTACATATTTATACTACAATGTGTATGTACATATAGTTACCTTAAATGCAAACGGACGTAACTGCACTTTTATATTTTTTACAGGAGAAACAAAAAGCGTTTCAAAATTAATAATAATAAATTGTTCTTGAAAATTTTCTGCGAAATTTACTTGTAGTATATTTATTACTTATATGTTTTTAACCATTTATTTCCTTTTTATATATATTTAAGTTTTTATGTTAATTACGTTTTTTGCAATAAAAAATAGATGCATTCGTAGTTGCTTCCGTTTGAATTTCTTTAATAAAGTCGTCATTTTTGATCTGCAGAGGTCTAAATATTTGCTTGAACATGTAGTTTGATCAAATGAACCATAATCAATCAAAAACTCGATTTTGAATTTTTGTGCAGTTACGTCCGTTTGCATTTAAGGTGACGATATGTAAAGGGTGTTTTTTTATAAAGTGACACAATTTTAAATCATAATAAAACAAGGAAATATATTTTCAATATATTTAATATGAATCGGTCTTTATTGGAAAGAAAATTTTTTGAAATTAATGTATAAATATGATTTCTGCCATGTGCCCGCTACGGCTGGCGCGTAGAAAGCGCAATTTTCAACAACTTTTCGCAGCATTTGCGGCCGTATTTCGCCGATACCTCTTCGAATGTTGATTTCCAGTTGTTCATTTCTTTGTGGTTTATCGACGTAGACAAGTGACTTAACATAACCCCAAAGAAAATAATCCAATGGGGTTAACTCACACGATCTTGGTGGCCAATTAATTGGGCCATTACGTGAAATTATTTTTTCATTAAAAGCTTCTTTGAGTAAATCAATTGTAGCGCCCGCTGTGTGGCATATGGTTCCGTCCTGTTGGAACCACATATCAGCAAGATTCATGTCACGTAATTGAGGTACGAAAAAATTTCGAATCATGTTCCTATACCGTTCACCATTGACAGTAACATTCTGACCATCATCGTTTTTGCAGATATATGGGCCAATGACTCCGCCAGACCATAAAGCGCCCCAAACAGTAATTTTTTTGTGGATGTAATGGTGTTTCGACAAAAGCTTGTGGATTCTCCTCACTCCAAATGCTTATTTGCGTACCCAATCAACCAGAAATAGGCTGAATCGAAAAATAAAATTTTTAAATTTTTAAAAATTTTCAAAATTTCAACAATTTGCACGCGTTGATTTATAATAAAATTTCACAGTAAACTAAAAAAAAACAACTATCAGCTTTTAAATTGGTGCTCAATAGTGATGCCAACTCAAATTTGCGACACTCTAAAAAAACACGCTTTACATATCGTCATATGATTTCATAAAAGCCCTAAGTTACATTGAAACAATTTTACAGGAGAAGCAAAAAACTCTTTAATATGAAAAATTAGCCTAAAATTTTAAACCTTTTTTACATGAAGAAAAATTTCCAGTTTTTGTTTTGTATTACTTGTAGTGATGTGAAGCTTAGGCATTTGAGGATTTGTTTTTTGTGAAACTGAAAAGGGCGTCAGTCGGGTATTTTCTGTATGCGGAATTAAAATGTTCGGAATTATCAAAGCCTTGTTGTTTCGAATTAATATTTTTAAAAACAATGCTATTACAATTCCGAACACATTTATTCCGCATGGAATACAGAACATGTCTGACTGAATATTACCACATGTTACTAATTTTCATGTAGTAAATTAGTATAAAAATTATAACAATCTTCTGGTATGAATACCCTTAGATCATTTAGATGTTCCCACTTCTTTTTAGAAAATTTTACAGCCTGGCCCACGATGTTGACAAGAAAATTTTGATCGACAACTTGTATTGAAAACAACAATAAAATAAGAAAATTTGTTTTTGTTTTCAATATATGTAAGTAAGCGATAAATAGTTTCTTGTCGACATCGTGGGCCAGGCCGTTAATCTCTGATTATGCTATGATTATTTTTTGCACTTCGGTGTGGAATAATTGCATATTCTTCCTTGATGTTTGTTTTAAAATAAATAGTTCCAGACGGATCATACAACAAAACTCGAATTTGGTTAACTGTGGAATCCCATGCTTTCTTTCCTGTAAGTTGTTTGTAGTTGCATTAACAGGTCATGAATACTGATAATAATAATTTTACCTGGACGAATAGAGGAGTAAAGCTTAAGAAGAGAGTCGTAAGCCTAAAATACTAATGAGTAAGGTGATGATGGGTGTTGAGTGAAAATGGAGATTTTCGCGAATCTTTACAATTTATTTACAGTATTTTCCCTCTCTTGTGTTTGTATTTTTTGTCCTTATCGAATGCAGTAAGTTACGTTTTTGTTTTAAGAATTTTTGCGCTTGCACTTTGGGCTTTTAGAATTTTGTGGATAACAAGGCTGTTTTTAATTGTAGGTGTGCAAAATTTTGCAGCAACATGTGTTTTTATACGGTGCATTATAATCAATCAAAAAGTCGATTTTGAATTTTTTGTAACTTAGGGCTTTTTGAAATCATATGACGATATGTAAATTAAGCGATTTCTTCATTACATAATTGATAATATTATTGCACACAAGCATACATACATACATACATACATACATAAGAAGAAGAAGAAGAAAATACTATAAATATACATATCTTTTAGTCAATATGCTTAATGTGTTTATTATTTATTTAAGATATATATATATATAGGTATATATGTATGTATATATGTATGTATGTATTTACATATTTATGTATGTATGTATGCAAAGTACTACAGTAGCGTAATTAGCTTTATATTGATAAATTTCTACTTGGCGTTCAAGTTTAAATTTGATCTTTAGGAATGTTTGACAAGTTCAATTGCAGTTAAATACCCTAGACAATCAATAAGCTTGAATGGTTATAACTATAGGAAGTAAACGTAGTATGTATGTATGTATTTATTTATGTATGTACATATATTTGTTATCTAATATAATAATAATAATAATAATAATAATCAATATTTGAATATAAATATTTTTTGTACATATGTATGTATAAGTGTAATACAAAATAAGTTCAGATCAGAAATTTTTTTCATTGAATCGAGATAATAACATTGAAATGAAAAAAAAGTAATGTGACTTAAATGAGAAAAAAAGTCACTAGACTTTAAAACACTTAGAGTTTGCCAACATGTTTATTTTGCCAAAAAGTTTTGAGCAGAATTTACGAACGCCCATTATTCCGGCGACACCTGCTCAGCCAGGTTCATCACTTAATCCGGCATTCCACAGAGGTTGTACGGGAAAGGCTCACGCATGTGGGACAATAAAATCGAAAATGATAAGCCCAATACCAGCCCCTCGAACGGAGAAATGTCAGCGAAAAAGCAGTATTAGTTCGGAAAATGTGAGTGACAGTGGATCCGAACATTACAACTCATTTGTAGGCAATGCTATTGATTTGCCTTCATATATCAGTGACGATAAAAGGATTTTCGATAAAAGTTCTAAAGAACGCGTGTTGCAAGGTATCAAAAATTTTTCAAATAAGACATCACCATTACCAAGCAAAAGAACAAAGAGATCCGTAGTGTCGCCTGTTCTAAAAAGGTCATCTAGTGTTTCTAGCACTAGAATTCGGTTACATAGCGAAGGAGAACAAAATTCTGAGTGTGATCGTCACTCTCCGATCTCTTCAAACCTTTCCACATTCGAACGCATACAAAAATATCGAAGCTTTCGAACAAGCAGCAAATCAAATGGACATTGTAAAAATGTTCCTACTACTGCAACGAACATCAGACCTCCGTGGAATAGTGCAGCTGCTGGTATTAAAACGTCTTCATCTTCAACGAACAATGTTTTGAATAATCGCATAGTTCGTTCTTCTTTTCGCCGCCGCAATGAAACGTCCTCGTGGCAAACCATATGGGAGCGATCATTACACATGCGAAGTTCGGGTTCAGCCATGAATAGCGGATATTTTAAAAATTTCGATGAATTTATTAAGAAAAAGGTTTGATTTCAATTTTGCTTTATTCATGTTGCCGTAGAAAATCGAAAAGTCCGTAACAAAAATTTCAAAATTTACCACCTTTTGGTTGATCATGATGTACGAGTACTAATCCAAAATACATCTAACTACAATCGAAATTTAATTTAATTTATAAAATTTAATTTTAAAGTTAAAAGCTAAAAAGTATAGTTACGGCCTTTCTGATTTTAGGTGACGATGTTCATCTTATTTTCCTTTTTTAATTTCTTGCATATCTAAAAATTCTAATTGTTCAGTAAATATTTTTGAATAAAAAATAAAAATAGGCACTTGCCTACGATTACGAGTGGTAGTCGATAATGATTGACTATTAATGAAATTTTCTTGCCATTTTCTAGGTTTTATGAGGCAGTAAGAATCAGTATGCACTTTTTGTAGAAGTAGACAAATGAAAATTTTAGCAGAATAAGTGATGATATTTTTACATATGACTTATAATATAAAAGAGTGTACAAACAATCAGTTTCTGTATATAAAATTTTGTACTAAAAGAGAAAATTTAGTTTTAATGGGACCTGGAGACGATCAAATAACCCCGTCAATCAGTGCATATGTGTGAGTGTCGTATGTTTGCCGCTTAAGAGAAGGCGTACAAATAAACACGTTAATCACCATTTGAAAAAGAAATCGTTTTTTTTTTTTTTTGTAAAACAGATACAGCGAATAATGAGTCATCAAATAAAAATCAAATCAGCGCTGGAACGCTGCATTATTAAAAAACTTGCAAAAAGCAGAGTTGTAGAAGAATGAAGCTTTCCTGCATTTCTTCCATCACCACCTGTCTTCTCTATCACTATCCATCACTTTCCTAAAGAAGGTAACACCTAGTAATATTAGTAGGCATTAATTGCCTGAGTGTTACTTCTCTTAAAAAAAAAATGAAAAATTGTATATTGATACAACAGCAACGCAAAAATTGGGCGATTATAATTTTAGGGAAAGGAAACTCATTTCAAATGAACTTTTATTTCCGACATAAGGGTGAATGAGTACTTTGTTGACGGAAACATTTAAAAAGCTTCAATAAGTTTGTTGTCCATTTTATTTATTATTTTTGTATTTTATTTAATGGGTTTTGAACACAAAAATCTAAATCGCACAAGCAAAAAATCAAAAAAATTTTGAAAGTTATACAACTTTAGTACTTTGCGTTGACGGAGACGTACCAAATGTGACAAAGTCAATAAAAAAACATGTATTTCTGCGTTCATCGGCCTTAATTTTTTGTGCTGAAGACTGGATTCTTATTTCGAATGAATAAATAATAAAAAATAATAATAAAATAATAAAAAGTTTTCAAATTTTTGTGAAAAAATTTGTATGCCAATATTGGAAAGTTAGATAAAACTCATTCATGGCTTATCTCTAAAACAAAAGTGATTGGAAAACTAATTATCTACATACATATGTATGTATTTATGAGGAATTTTAGCATTTTGAAAGTGGCATAAGTAAGTTAATTCATTAAAAATATTTAGTCACTAACATTACTGAGCATGTTATTTTGAAGTTAAATATTTTTATTACATTTTTAATTTGTGAATATAATTTATGCCGTTATAACTTTACTCAAAAAAAAAAAATAACTTATGTAAAAATTTAATAACATAAACGACGGGCTAAATTTCTTTAAATGGAGTGACTTGCGGCCACTTTCAAAATAACCTGCTCATACATATGTACATATTTATGTGGCTTATACATAAGTTACCTCATTTCTGGTATTTTTTGTAATGCATATTTATTTGTGTTTGCTTTTCAAAAATCATTATGATGATTAGCAACGTAATTATTGGATTATTTCATTTGCGTTTAGTTTGCTTTTGCCTTTTTTGTCATATGCTATATTTAATTTAATTCTGGTCAATGAACTTCTATTTTCTCCATCAAGTATGTTTAGTGTAGTGATCGTACGCCCCTATAATAATGACACTAATTCTTTTTTAGTTTGTATTATTGTAACTAGAAACGGACTGGAAATATTTGTATTCTACTGTAAGTTTACTGTAAATTAGAAAACTGTAAACAGAAAAAAGTTAGAAATTAAAAAAAAATATATTGAAGCAGAAATGACAATGAATATTAACTACCTCCCTGTCGGAGAATGTGTAGTTGACTACAAAAGTAATTAATTTATAGTTACCTTTTCTTAGACTTAATTAAGGCTAATTGCAATGTCATTCAGAACAAATCCAAAATTAAGAGAGACCCAACAAATTTATTCTCAGCTACTTTGAAACTAATTTCAGTTTTGTATTAACATTTCGCTGTTATTATTTTAGATTGCTGCTTAGCTGGGGTAGTAGCGCGTTGACTACAATACGTGTGATGATACATGTTCGAACCCCATAAATTTTTTTAAATTTACTGACTACCAGGTGATTTAAAAAAAATCAAATTTAAGTTAGTTGAAAAGTAATGCAGAGTGAGACAATCGACTACCGCCTAGGATATCGCAATGTTAAGATTGTCAGTTGTTTACATTGAAAAGTAATCTAAGTGTCAGTCAGTACTAGTTGGGAAGTAGTTAGCTTAAAGTTAGTTTAAAGTTGGTATACGAGTACATATCGCACACTAAATCACAAGCAGTCACAACGCAAAAAATTCCGTATGTTTAGGAGTCGCAAACACTGTCGATTGGTACTGTACAATAACGGTATTTTATATTGTTAAAGAACACTGTGTTGCAAAAGAAATTTTTGCGGTCGTCAGAGATTTGTTTAGTGAACCTGTAGTGCGATTCACTAATTTTTATTACGATAATCGTATCGTTTAAATATATTTAACGAAATTTTATCGACTTTGTCATTCAATAAATTTTTTAATGATATTCGCTATCGGTTAAAGTCAGCTGTTTTTGTTTTCTGACTTACTTATCGTTAACCAAGCGACAAAAATTTGTGTGTTGTTTATTTTATCGCTACGAAGTTTTCATTTTATATTGTGATGGCTTTTGAATATTTGGCCACAGAGGAACCACAGCCAAACCATGATTTTCGATCATAAAATCAACCATTTGGCTAAGTTGCTCGTTTGTGGCACGACTTATCTTGGCAGCAGCGTTGGTTGACATTCTAATATATAACAAATATTATATTTAAAACAAAAAAACGAATAAATTAAAAATTTTTTTAACTTACCTCCTGTAAAGATAGCACACACTTTTTGTTTTTTGCTATTCCTTTTTGTGCTTTTCGTATATTTTGACAGAGATGCCACATGGTAGAATAATATTACGATGTTGCTAACAAACAGTAAGTGAATTGCAAAATCGTTACTGCAAATAGCAATAATTGTCGGTAAATTTTGCTACTAACAAATCGTTAAAAGTTAGTGAATCGCACTACTGGTTTATGACAAAACAAAACCATTTTGATAATTTTGAGTTGTGACGGTTTGTGATTTAGTGTGCGATATGTATGTCTGCGTAAATTTGTTTAGAAACTGTTCACGAGCATAGGCCGTAGAATGGCCGTTCTAGCATTGCACACCCCCCAAGAACTGGTTTCGCCCCCACCCCCTTAAAAATTTTCTGTACTTATCTACATATTTTAATATTGCTCTTGAAAATCACCAGTATCCGTTTCCTTTAATCTAGTACAAAATTCTCTTAAACGAATATTCGACTCGGCATACGCAATACAGCAAAAAATAAGCAACAACTTATTGCACTATAACTTCCTGAAAAATTGCACAAAATAGTTGATACCCAGTGATACTTAAGTTGAATAGTTAATAGAAGATTAAAGGGATGTCATTAACTCAAATTAGCTTATAAGCACTTCTTGCATTTTCCCACAGATATAAAACAAAATGTTAAATGAGTGATATCTTGAAATGATTGGATATTTTTTTAAACAGAAATAACTTTTAAAAATCCATTTAAAGAAATAAATTGATTCATTTTATATTTTTACGTACATACATTTTAAATAAGTAATTTTATTTGTATGTTATGTGAAATATTTGAAAGTAGCACCACTGAAAGCGCTGCAGCTTTCAAAATAATTAATTGGCTGGCGACTGGTCGACAATTGCAGCCAGCGGCCTTTGAAGTCGTGTAGTTGAGTGGCCTGCTGTGTTCAATGTATTTAACTCATGAAATGGATGTTGTGTCTCAGCAAAATGTTCCTTGTAGAGAAAACTATTCTGTAGAGAAATTCCTTATATGAGATAAACATTTTAGGAAAATCTTATTCAAATAATTTGTTATGGAGAAAAATTCGTTATAAAAAAGTTCGTTGTAGGGAAATTTTATGATTGAGAAAACATCTTTCGTGTGTCCTATACAAACGATCAGCCCTGTTCTGTAAACCGAATCCGAGTAAATTTCTCGTCTTAAAAAAATTAATAATGGTCCTGCAGACGTGTTTAAAATTATACACTATCATTTTTTTTTTCAGATATGATATTTGGGAATTTATATAATAAAAAAAATGAAAAAAAAATCTAGAAATCCGTTTCATATCGATCGGTTCACAGAACACATAAGCAAGATAATATCCATGCAAACACCTTTAGGATATGTATATGAAAAAAAGTTAAATATTTTATACATATATTAGACATATGAACACCCAAATAACCTATGGCATATGACAAATACTCTTCATGTGAACATTATTTCAACTACATAATTAGGATATGAGGTAATAAAAAGATTGTCGCATTTTTTCTTCTACAACGTACATACATACATGCATACATACATACATATGAATGAAGAGTATAAAAGAATTGTGCGTTCATCGTATGAGTACATCCATAAGTGCATATGTTGTATGTCGTTAAAATGTACAAGAGGAAACGTAAGTTTTTTTTCCAAAAATAGAATAAAAAATAATTGTCCATCGCCTAAAGTTAAACGATACAGTAAAAGAACTTTAATATTCGGATGCATGGCAGCAGAGTCAGTGATGCCAAAAGTAGGGAATTTTCCCTTTTTGTAGGGATTTTTCAGTAAAATTTTGGGCGTAGGGAGAAAAGGACAGATTTTTTATTTTGAGCAAAATGTAGAGATTTTTTACAATTATTGCTTTTTCAATTTTTTAGACATAAAATGCAAAAATATTTCGAGGATTTTTATTTAAGAGCTGAAATTTTTCACATAACTTTAAATTTTTTTTTTGCAGAAACCCTATATTATGAATTCTAACAATCTGAAAATCAATTGCAATATCCACACTTATGTATATTAGGGTGTCCCTTATTTTTTTGACGTAACTTTTTTTGCGCATACCCACTAAAAAGTTTCGAAATGACCTAAAAAGCCACCAAAAAAAATTTTACTTGGATCTATGAAAGGTAACCCGTGGCGACTTGCGATTTAGTTCAGTGTTATTAATATGTGACAAGACAAAAATACTTGCAAAGTGTTACTATTTTTCTGGTAGGTAAATTTTCCAAACACCTCCAAAATCTTGAGTTACGGGTAAGAACCGGTTTTTCGTACCCGTAAGCACTTATCAAGTTAAATATCAACGGATTTTAAATGTATAAACGGATATAGAAAGAAGACACTAAAACCTTTCGAACCATATACATTTCATTCCAGTGAATTTCAGATGTATGTCTGTATTTTTTCACCAAATATAATTTTTTCGGCTTTTCCCACATTTTTCTACTTTGGACTTTTTTTTAGGCAGTATTTTTGTACCGAAACCATACTGCTTATAACTTTATTTATAAAATTGTTTATCTAATTTTTCGACCTTTTATATATGTTCAATAAAACTATTTCTTTAAGCTTTAGGTCCGTAAATTTTATATATTTTTCTTATATATTTTTATTTTTGATCGATATTTCGTAAACCTTTGGTTTACTTCTTCAGGATATAGTAAATTGTATTTTGATTTTTCTGTTTTTTTGTTTTTTCTTTTTCCTTTTTTTTAAAAGAAGTAAACCAAAGGTTTACGAAATATCGATCAAAAATAAAAATATATAAGAAAAATATATAAAATTTACGGACCTAAAGCTTAAAGAAATAGTTTTATTTATAAAACATAATTTTTTTTTAAATTCCCTCGAAATTGACTGATGCCCTAATTCAGTAAGAAGATTTAGGACGTTTTTGTTTGAAAATGCTTCTGAGTTCTTGTCTTTGAAGTCTCTAAATTATTTTCTTCAAAAATGGTTGTTGTCTTTGACAATGAAAAATATAAATATTATTGCCATGTTTTTAAAACATAAAAATTCAATTAAATTATTTAATAACAGTTTGAAAAATATATGAACAAATAAATATGTGTTGGATATAATGTTTAGAACAAAATTACAAAGCAAATACACGAACCTTCTAGCATAGACAACAAATAATAATCGTTTTAAAGAATCAAAACTGCTTCTTTTTTTCGTCCATAGACAAGACGATACATTCGTCGAACAGAATTAGGGCGTGAGTTATTAAACATTTTATTAGAAGACTTTTTGTTAA
Source organism: Tachina lurida (assembly GCA_944452675.1). Taxonomy (NCBI): domain Eukaryota; kingdom Metazoa; phylum Arthropoda; class Insecta; order Diptera; family Tachinidae; genus Tachina; species Tachina lurida. The sequence goes on from OX101752.1 coordinate 2,300,403, forward strand.
AAAAACTACCTGTATGATGTATTTCACGTTATATTTATACGCTTTCGGTGTATTTACGCTTACACAGAGAGACTGAGTAATGCTAGGAATAAAACTGGGACGAACGACGAATTTCTTCCACCTCGACGAATTCGTCGATAAGAGGTCACTGCGTACATTCGTCGTGTGAAGCACATCAACGACGAATTTACTCAGCGAATTCCTCTCTTATATTTGATAAAGTTGGTTGTAGTGTGTACAAAGACCGAGAGAGAGAGAGAGAGAGAGATAAAATTGTTTTTTCGTCGTTCGTCGGCGTACAAAATATAAATAAATCTATCTCAGAGTTCTTCACGCACACCGAATTTCGTTCTACGGCTGTGTTGTGTTCATTCTCATATGCACAAATGTGTTTTATTTTTTATGACGAAAGTTCGCGCAGAAAAATTCGTCGTTCGTCCCAGTTGTGTTCCTAGCATTACTCATTCTCTCTGTATCCACTCACATCTATTATACTTCAGACAATAACAATATCACCTAATAACACTGCATTACTTAAGAATATGCTCCCATATTAGTTAACATACAGAAACTGATATAAACAGATGTATTTGTGCTCGTGACTAGTTCCTATTCTATAGAGCACTCAAGATTATATATTAATATCAAACGTTTGCTTGCAAATTTAATCGTCTACGACTGCACTATATGGGACCATGTTGCAATTATACCATTTTTCCTAATAATGGACCACGTGTTCCAATAATATCTGCAGGGATGCTACAACCAATACAACAATTTCATCCGAATAATGTAAGGAATCTACGTCCAAACACACATACTCTGTTATTTGCATTTGAAGTAAACTGCTTTGAAAGGTCTTAGATTTGTTCCTGATTCTTTGCAAATTAAAAGCAATCATTGCTGTCGCCGAGATCTAATTGGCTATTTTTTGTTGGCACTTGTCAATATCTAACTGAGTTGGGCGAACACTGTTGTGTAATTATGTACTCTTTGTTTATATATGTGTGATAAATTGTACTTTCATCATCCTGGAATCGTAAATACACCGAAAGCGTATAAATAGAACGCGAAATACATCATACAGGTAGTTTTTTTTAACAAAAAGTCTTCTAATAAAATGTTTAATAACTCAGTAAATTTCTAGGGAATTTTTTAAAACAAATCTGCGAATTACTCTTAATCAATTATGTTTTATAAATAAAGTTATAGACGGTATAACTTTCAGTACAAAAATACTGCCTAAAAACGAGTTCAAAGTAGAAAAATTTCGAATAAAGCCGAAAAAATTATATTTGGTGAAAAAATACATACATACATCTGAAATTCACTGTATATGGTTCGAAAGGTTTTAGTCTCTTCTTTCTATATCCGTTTATACATTTAAAATCCGTTGATATTTAACTTAGTTAGAGGTTGATAAGTACTCGACAATACCTACCAGAAAAATAGTAACACTTTGCAGGTATTTTTGTTTTGTCACACTGTGTTCTGCGTCTTACTGGCACATATCAATAACACTGAACTAAATCGCAAGTCGCCACGGGTTACCTTTCTTAGATCAAAGTAAAATTTTTTTTGGTGGCTTTTTAGGTCATTTCGAAACTTTTTAGTGGGTATGCGCAAAAAAAAGTTACGTCAAAAAATTAAGGGACACCCTAATGTATATAGCTAAATATGACAAATCGCAATAAAAATGTTTTATGCCCTAATTCAGTAAGAAGGTTTAGGACGTATTTGTTTGAAAATGCTTCTGAGTTCTTGTCTTTGAATTCTCTAAATTATTTTCTCCAAAAATGGTTGTTGTCTTCGCTAATGAAAAATAAAAAAATTATTGCCATGTTTTTAAAACGTAAAAATTATGCCCTAATTCTGTTCGACGAATGTATCGTCTTGTCTATGGACGAAAAAAAGAAGCAGTTTTGATTCTTTAAAACAAATATAATTTATTGTCTATGCTAGAAGGTTCGTGTATTTGCTTTATGATTTTGTTCTAAACATTATATCCAACACATATTTGTTCATATATTTTTCAAACTGTACAATAATTTAATTGGATTTTTATGTCTTAAAAACATGGCAATAATATTTATATTTTTCATTGTCAAAGACAACAACCATTTTTGAAGAAAATAATTTAGAGACTTCAAAGACAAGAACTCAGAAGCATTTTCAAACAAATACGTCCTAAATCTTCTTACTGAATTAGGGCATTAAATTAAAGTATTATACAATATTTTTAAAAATATATGAAAAATATGTGTTGGATATAATGTTTAGAGCAAAATCATAAAGCAAATACACGAACCTTCTAGCATAGACAAGAAATAATAATGGTTTTAAAGAATCAAAACTGCTTCTTTTTTTCGTCCATAGACAAGACGATACATTCGTCGAACAGAATTATGGCATTAATGTTTGTATATGTATATTGAGTTTTTTGTGACAGACAGTCACAAAATAATAAGAAATGGTCTTGTGTGGTGTAAGCTATGCATCGTGTAAAATTGTGTCACCAATGCTCCACAAACTGATATTTTTTTACATGGACATTTTTTTTTTAATACTTAAAAGAAATAAATAAAATAGTTTATGTTTAAGATAAACACGAGGAAAAGTTTCATAAAAAAGATCCATACAAGAAAGTAAAAAAATGCATTTCAATCTAGCAAGTGGCCTTATTTTTCAATCAATTCCAGAATAAATCTATATGACTTTATTAGCAATGTAGTGTGGTGCAATTATGTCCTTATATTTCAATTAATTGAGTAATAAGACAAATTTAGCTTATTAATTATGAGCCGACGAAAATCGGTACATTGTGCTGATAGCGTGATCTAGGCTTAAGAATTTGTATAATTAATATTTGTTACACTATAATCTTTAAGTACAATTTTCATATTGATGCAAGGATGTACATATTTTTAGTTTGTTTTTGTTAATTAATGAAATCAATGCCACAGAGCGAAAAGTATAGGAAATGAAAAACGTTGCCACTAATACACACAATTGCGATGTCAAAAAATGCCATAGTGAATACTCGGCATACGACTATAGTCTGTTTTGTACAATATATGAAACAAAGTTTTGTAAAAAATCTACCATAATCACAAAATGTATATTTATTTGTTTTTTGTTGTTAAAAAGAAAAAATTTTCAGCGTACGGAAAAATGTAGGAAAAATATTTTTGGTTGGAGGGAAAAAAGGGAATTGTTTTGAATCGTGTAGAGAATTTCCAAAATGTTTACTGGCATCACTGAGCAGAGTTTTGATATCAATGTGTGTTTACTCTTGCCGATCAGCAATGTCCGCATATGTTACTTTAATGATTGCGCATTTAGTTTAAATACGTCATAAGTCAAAAATTTGATATTTGAGTTAATAATACAGAATTAGTCCTCATTTCGTTATTCATATTCTGTAAAAATTTCATACGAATACCTTGTGAAAGGTGTTTGTTTTAGAGTGTCACAACTTTGAGTTGGCATCACTGCTTTATTTGAGCACCCATTTAACAGCTGATATTTTTTGATTGCTTTTTGTTTAGTTTGCCACCAAGATCGTGTGATTTAACCCCATTGGATTATTTTCTAAGGGATTATGTTAAGTCACTTGTCTACGTCGATAAACCACAAACAATTGAACACCTGGGAATCAACATTTGAAGAGTTATCGGCGAAATACGACCGCAAATGCTGCGAAAAGTTGTTGAAAATTGGCGTTCCAGATTACACCTTCTACACGCCAGCCGTGGCGTCCACATGGCACGAATCATATTTAAACATTGATTTCCTAAAATTTTCTTTTCAATAAAGCCCGTTTCATTAATATTAAAAATATATTTCCTTCTTTTATTATGATTTAAACTTGTGACACTCTATAAAAAACACACAAAAATAAAATTTTCTTTTTCCATTAAATTGTGTGTAAATTGAAAAGTTTATTTAAACTCATGTTCTGTAAAACTAGTTTTTTGAGTTATGATGTTGTTCAGGAAAACGAGAGATATGTAGTATGTACATATGTACAATGTATATGGAAAATACATTGATATATTAAATAAAAAGTAAATTTCAATATGAACAACGACCAACTTTTTTATAAAATTAAAATATTTCAATTTTTATACAGAATCTGCGCTTATTAAAATTATTTAGTAAAATTGGAAGTGTTTCCCTCTTCACCATTTGGAAGTACAGGAAGATCTGTTACTAAAATTATTATTTTTGTTGATTATTGAGTTCTTGTTTCAACTATAATATTATTTGAACTTCTCATTTGTTTAAATGAAAGTTTAACACAATCACCCGTATTACGTATGTCGAGTCGAATATTTGTCTACGACAACTTTGTGCTAGATTAAAGGAAATGTGCATAAGTTTTCTTTAATCTAGGACAAAATTCTCCCAGACGAATATTCGACTCGACATAAGCAATACGGCTGAATATCTCCAGTTCTAAGAAATTTTTAGGTAAAAATTACCTAATGATCTGCATAAGCGACAGTGAAATGCACATACTTACATAGGAACTCGCTATACCCCTCAATAATTAATTTCAATTTATTTTTAAGAATCAATATTTTAATTAATATTTTACGGAACAAGCAAATTATTAATTTTGGAAATAACTGCCATTACAATATTGGAATTTTTTCTTTTTGTTATCGAAAATGAAATGTTGTAGGTTTAGTGCTCTGGACAACATCGAATATTTGTTTTAGAAGAACTGAACTTCATTCGTGGCTTAACGGTGTACATACCCTGCAGGAAATGTCAATAGTAAAATTATACTGATTATTTAAGTATGGATCTGAAAGTGTGACAAATCCTTAACTGATGGCACAAAATCTTCCACAGGGTCAAAAAAGATTCCATAATTAGCACTTTCACTTGAAATTTTTTAATTTTCTATTTTTATACAATATGGATTGTTATTTTAATGCCCTAATTCTGTTCGACGAATGTATCGTCTTGTCTATGGACGAAAAAAAGAAGCAGTTTTGATTCTTTAAAACAAATATAATTTATTGTCTATGCTAGAAGGTTCGTGTATTTGCTTTGTAATTTTGTTCTAAACATTATATCCAACGCATATTTTTTCATATATTTTTCAAACTATTGTATAATAATTTAATTGGATTTTTATTTTTTAAAAACATGGCAATAATATTTATATTTTTCATTGTCAAAGACAACAACCATTTTTGAAGAAAATAATTTAGAGACTTCAAAGACAAGAACTCAGAAGCATTTTAAATCAAAAACGTCCTAAATCTTCTTACTGAATTAGGGCATAATTGTTTTATTTTGTAATTTCTTTTATATAAATGTTTTTTTTAATTATTGTTCAATACACCTTTATTAACCTTTTAATTTGATTTCTTAAGCTAATTTTTATAAACACTTAAATTTTGTTTGACGCCACTTTTATTTTCAACAAACCAATAAAACATTAAGAAGAAGCATAGTTGGGTGTATCTGAAAAAATGTTTTCTACGCATCAAAAACAATATTAATATGTAGACGCTCCGTTGACAATGTCACCAAAATAGTCGACAAAATTAGTGACTTGGGGACACTTTACCCCACGTTTCCTTCAGGGTATGTGCATGCATATTTATGTGTGCTTTATGTACATACATAACGGCATATCGTTACCTTAATAGAGAAAGGACCCAACTCATATATTTTTGAAATCCAAATTTTTGTATTTTTCGATACATTAGATGTTCTTTTATCGGAATATACCGCTTGTATCGCTTACAATTAGTTATTTTGTGGTATTTTCCATTATCAAGTGCAAACGTTTTTAATCAGATTTAACTAGTGAAGACGACAAAAAACTCTAGCAGTGGATCTTGGAAACTCCTACTTCCTATACGAAGGTAGATGCAACTCGTGGCTCTTTGGCATTTGGAACGCAGAATACCAAAAAAAAAAATTTAATTTTCAAGTTAATGATGCACAATTAATCCTCATACAAATTACATTTTCTCTTTTCATTAAGTTTTATGTATGTAAATTGCAATTTTTAAACTCTTTTACTGTCACACTAGTTTTTTTTTTTTTTTTTTGCACATGGTGTCATTCTGTTTTATGCACTAAGAATTTTTAGAATTCATGTCCATGTTTAGCGGGCACCGTTAACTATCAATGGCCGGCCTACAGATCGTGCGACCGAAAAATGTCAAATCGGCAGTGTTGGAGAATATAAATTTTCCCGCCTTCAGAAAGTCTTCCAACAACAGAACAATTATTCTACCTACATATACATACATACATACATACTCATACATATGTATGTATGTATGTATAATAAATTACTACTGCTGTATCACATTTTAGTTTCTTTAATAATAATAATCATGCTGATTATATGTATATGTAGATACGTACTGTGTGATTATGTGTAAAAAATTTTAATTTTAATTTATTTTTTTATAGTCTCGCAACGTCAACGACTTGCAACAGCAAAGTTCGCATGAAGAAAACTCTTCTAGTTGCGTTACAAATGATGGAAACGGTCATAATGATCGAGTGTGGCTGGTGCATCGTGGCGGATTTTGTGCTGCTTTGCGTTTGCCACAAACCAAAGCCCATTTGGATAATCACAAGGTTGTAATACAACTCTTGCATAATGGCGAAGAGATGACTGTAGACGAGGATGATGTGGAAAAACAAAATTCTTCTTCACTAGATTTGGTGGAAGACGTCTGTGAATTGAAACATTTGAATGAGGCATCCATATTACATTGCTTACGCCAACGTTTTGCTAGTAATCTTATTCATACCAAAGCAGGACCGACATTGTTAGTTGTCAACCCAATGGCACCCTTATCACTGTATTCTGAAAAGGTATTTTTGTTATTTTTTTTATTTTTCATTTATAAAATATATAAAATGTATCATCTATTCAATAGGTGGTGTCCATGTTTCGCGGCTGCAAAACAGAAGATATGCCTCCGCATATATATTCATTGGCGCAAACTGCCTACAGGGCAATGCTGGAATCTCGTCGCGATCAAAGTTTAATATTCATGGGTCGTTCTGGTTCTGGAAAAACAACCAGTTTTAAACACGCACTTTATTATTTGGCGTTGGCAGCTGGTAAGTTGTCATATTCTTTGTTTTCCTTTTTCTGATAGTTTACTTTAAATTTTTTCTCTAAAAACTTTATTATTCTATTTTAATTTAAGTTTGTATTATAATTGGTACACTTAAGACAGAATAGAATGCAGCATATAATGAAAATAATACGATATGGGTGTTTATTTGTTCATTACAATGACAATATTAAAACAATTTCTGAAGCACAATTTTGCCCACATTAAGCTTTAGTTAACAAATGGAAACTTTTGTGGGTTGCATTCTCAATGCTATATATTTTTTTTAAAGCACAAAACATTTTTAAAATGATCATACTTACATACATACACATGTATGTACATAATTAAAGATGTATTTGGATCAGACACACTCATACTTAGGTATTTAATTATTAGTTACTTATGTACACAAATAAATATACATATATATAAATTTAAAACAAAAAAAAGTGATTGTAAGTAATACCACAAACTGTCTCGAAAGTGAGTCGAAATTGATCAGAAACGCGAGTCATATAAGACTCTTTTAGAAGACTCCCGGTTAGGTTACCATTTTCTCCCGAATGAACAGTCATTTTCGACTCGAAAACGAGCGCATAAATGCTTATTTTAATCGCGCGGAGGAATCGAAAAAGACTCGAATATGATCATTAATTTCATAAAATGCTGACTGGGTTAGGACGTTTTATTTGTCAAATACATAAATACATAAAATTAAATAAATAAATTTCAATTACGCACCAATGACAGATAGTATGTATGTATATGCTGGTGTTGTCATTCGAATAATAATTATTCGAATATTCGAAGAATTTTTTTCAACGAACAAAATTTTTTCGAATATTTTTTGTAGAATATTCGAATAATTACCGTAACTAATTTATATAAAAGATATTTGTATTTTACAAATTTTTAGGTATTTATATGATATGGTTTATATGATATGGTTCGAAGCCACAAAAGAGTACGCAAATACTTTATTTTCGCGATTATTTTGTGATCAAAATATTGCAGCGAATGACTTCAACTAAGATGAAGAATTGGATGATGTTTGTGAAGTAAATGTTTAATTAAATGATCTAAGAAAATATATCATTGAAGTAAGACATTGTACTAACGTTAAAAAGATTAAAAATATGAGGTTGATTTTTAAGTAATTTGAAGACATCAAAGAAATTTTTTTTTTTTTTTTTCATATACAAATTTATTTATTGTATCTTCAAAAATGAACTAACAATAAGTAATCAAATCTTAAATCTAAATATAATTATTAGGCCCGACCAATATCGGACATAAGCTTAGTGATAGTTATAAATAATACATAAGTAGTGATAATCAAAAAGAAGTATTTTTAAGCAGTCCCATCTGGAGTGTTGGGTATAAGAGCCCTTGTGTCCCTTTTTTTTAAGCGGATGTGTCCAGTAAAGCTCAAAATATTACGGGCAAGCGGATTAGGATGTGACTCGAGTTTAGTTAAATATTTGCCTGCGTATTTTGCAATTTCTTCACTCACTAGTGGCATATTTAAATCACGATGAATATTTGAATTTTTAACGTACCATGGAGCAGATGTTATCAAACGTAAAATTTTGTTTTGCCTTCGTTGGATTCTCTCGACATTTGAAGCTGAAGCAGTGCCCCACAGCTGAATTCCATAGCACCATATTGGCTTCAAAAGCGACTTGTATATCAAAAGTTTGCAGTCTAGGCTGAGTGTTGAATTTCTGCCAATTAACCAATATATTTGAGTCAATTTAAGTTTCATTTGGGTTAACTTAGAGTCAATATGATATTTCCATGTAAGCCTTCGATCAAGCTGTATGCCAAGGTATTTGACTTGAGAATGTTGAGGAATATTTTGATTGTTGATTCGAATGGGGGAACAGGTATCTTTTCTTAGGGTAAACGTTATATGAACACACTTTTGTTCATTGACTTTAATTCTCCATAAGTTCAACCATATTTCAAGCTGGGTAATGTGTGCTTGGAGATTGCGGGATGCCTCATCAGGATTTTTGTGAATACTCAAACAGGCTGTATCATCGGCAAATGTAGAAGTGTGGATGTTATTGCTCACAGGCATATCACAAGTATATATTAGATACAAGACTGGCCCCAGAATACTACCCTGTGGCACACCAGAAGATATAGATTCGGGTAAACTCATGAAGTCTCCTTCCACAACGGTAAATGTCCTATCAACAATATAACTTTCCAAAAGCTTTTGTATATTATTTATTGGTAGGTATGTCTTCAATTTTAAAACTAGGCCTTTGTGCCATACTTTGTCAAATGCCTGAGAAACATCAATAAAAAGGGCAGAACAATACTTCTTTTCTTCAAAAGTCCTCCTTATAATTTGAACCAATCTATGCGTTTGCTCAATAGTGCTATGCTGACTTCTAAAGCCAAATTGATGGTCGGGGATGCACCCAGTATCAGCTAAAATTGTGGACAATTTAGTCATGAGCAGCTTTTCGAAAAGCTTTGAAATTGTTGAAAGTAAGCTTATAGGCCTATATGACTCAGCCTTGGTAAGATCTTTGCCTGGCTTTGGAATCATTTTAATCTTGGCAAGTTTCCAGTTATGTGGAAAATACTGCATTCGTAAAATGGCATTAAAAATAAATAGCAAAATTCTTATTGCAATATGAGGCAAGTTCATCAGCATCTTGTTACTAATGCCATCAATACCTGGAGCTTTCTTAGGGTCGAGTTCAGCAACTATTTTTTGTAGTTCACGCATCTTAAACCTTAAGGGACGAGGGGGTAGAGAGACTACACTCGGTAAATCGGCAGCACCCGTACATGAATTGGGAGTGAATACAGATTTTAAATGCTCAGAAAATAAGTTACCTTTCTCACTATCGCTTCTTGCCCAGCCTCCAGTCGAAGTACGCAATGGTGATTTGAGATCAACGGGTCTTTTAAGATTTCTAGTAGCGCGCCATAAAGAGTAATTAGATGTTGACGTTACATCAAGACCTTCTAAATACTTTTCCAGTAATGCAGTCTTTTCCGACGATAGCAGCTCTTTGAGTCGTTTAGTACATTCCTTAAGTCTGATTTTATTTAGGGGTGATCGGTGTTGTTGCCATTCTCTTCTAGCTCTCCTTTTTTCACATACAAGACGTTCAATTTCCGTAGAATAAATTCTATTAAAGCCAGTCTGCGGATAGGAAGTAGTGGCATGTTCAGCAGCCTGTTTAATATATTCGTTAAGATTGGCAATATTAAATTCAATATCATCAGGTGATCTTAGCTGAATGTTTTCTACGCAGTGACTACTAATATATTTTTTGAATCCTAGCCAGTTGACCCTGTTAATCGTTTTCGCATATGAGTTAGTTAAATCACTCCTTAGTGGGTTGAAAATTGTAACTATTGTGGGAGAGTGATCGGAGGACAGATCTACAGAGCCCTCTACGTGAATTAAGTCCCTATGGATATTTTTCGTGACGCCAAAATCTATAACATCTGGAATTTTTCTTACGTCAGTAGGCCAGTAAGTAGGCTCCCCACTCGAAATGACATCTAAGCCCATTTTTGAAATTGTATTAAACAACGCTCTACCTCTAGGTGTAACAAGACGCGAGCCCCAGTACGTATGTTTTGCATTGTAGTCACCAGCTGCCACGAAACAAGATCCAAGCGATTTGTAGAACTTCTCATACTGATCTTCGGTAACTGAAAATCTGGGAGGTGAGTAAATTGATGATATCACGAAGTTCGCACAAAAATTTTCTACGAAAATATTCGTAGCTTGCATATATTCTTCACTAACGTTCTCAAGGATATAGTGCTTGAGTCTTGACTTAATTAGAATTGCTGATCCACCGCATGCTCTCCCTCTCGGGTCCTTTGAATCATATAGAGTGTAACCATTTATTTTAAAGCAGCTTCTCGAAGTCAAGTGAGTCTCAGAGACCATCATTATATCAATATTTTTTCCGTGAGGAAGTGCTCAAGTTCATTTTTATGTTGGCGAATGCCGTTTGCGTTCCAGAAACATAGTTTTAACGTGTTCATGGTTTGTTGACTAATGCTTGAAGCAGAGTATTCTGCATTCTCAGCATTTCTTGCATCATGCTAGTCATATTTGTTGTAAAGTTGTTTATCAAAGAAAATAACACACAAACATACTTGGCACTCTCTAATTTTAGTTTAACCTACGTGATCGTTTATTACAAATAAAAAAAAATAATCGTCTACAAGCTAAAGAGATGGATTATCGGCTCTCTTTAAAGGATTATTTAAAAAGGAACGAATAAGATATTTAAAACATTGCATACATATCGCTCCTTTATTGCAACATAGACATATCTCAAAAAATAAGTTTTTGGAGTTAATAATGCAGATAAAAATAATTATTATAACTTTTTGAAAATAAGTACCAGTCTAATGTACATTCGAGTAAAACTTTTTCTTCCGATGTCGTTTAAATACTTGAACAAAATTTCAAAATTATTCGTCTATTCGAACAAAAAAATCATGGAATTTTATTCGAACAAATATAAAATACCAATAAATGACAACACTACTAGATACATACATACATAGGATGGAAATACCTCATTAAATGAGTGCTAGTAATGCATGATCATGCGTGATAAGGCATGTTTGGATTTAGTCCTGGTTCACACACATGAGGTTTACCTGATCAGTTTTTGTTAAATTTTCTTTTGAACCTGCATTTGCGTTCGTTCATACACACCGTCAAGTTTGCTTCATCAAGTTTCATCAATTTGCGTTGCCGTAGAGTATTACGAATGACAAAACAAAACAAAAAAGCAAACTTGACGGTCAAGTGTATGGTGTAATTATACAGGTGACTGCGTATGGACTTGTTATACAAAAATACGGCAACCATAGCTGTGTAAAGAACCGAAGAATGTCAAAAGCACAAAAATAATTGTTCCAAAACCAAAACAAAATGAAGTTTTTGACATTCGTTCGCTACAAAGCACATAGAGCAAAAAATTGTCAGCTGAAGTAACGCTGCCACCTGTTTAAATACACCTTGGTCAAGTGTGTACCCCTATCCACTCTCTTTGCCTCTCTCTCTCTCTCCTAAAAACTCCAGACTTGACGAGTTAAACCTGACGTGTGTGAATCAAAGATTAAAAGTCAAAAATGTCAGAAAATGTGTAAAAAAGTAATAATTGAGAAAAATTGATTAATCTTTTTTTTTGGTTTTCTCTCTCTCTCTCTCTCTCTCCTATAAAATTTAAAAATCTTGTATTTGCGTGATTTTAAATTTGATCTAACGATATGCGTTTTCTTTTTCTATGTTTGGAAAGGTTCCGTTAATAACTTTTTAAATGCTGAAAAGGTGAACTCAGTCAATGTTATTCTGGAGGCCTTTGGGAATGCAAAAACTTGTTTGAATGTGAATGCTACACGTTTAACCCAGTTGTTGAGTTTAGATTTCGATCAGTCTGGTCAAATAGCGTCGGCATCGTTGCAGGTCAGTAACAATTTAAAATTTGTATCAACCTACTTAATAGAATTTTGACAGGTTCTTCTGCCGGAACGCCAAAGAGCTGGACGGCGACTAAATAATGAGCATTGTTTTCACGTAATGTCTCGTTTGCTGGCTGGTGCTGCCGGTTTGTTGCAAAAAGAGTTGCATATTGATAGTTTACCTGCGGAAGATAATCATCCGTTCGTATCGTTATCACAAAAACTTGAAGAAAGACAGCGTGCTGCTGCTGAATTTATGAGAATCGTTCAGGCATTTGACACATTAAATATTGATTCGAAAGCTGTTAAAGGCATATGGAGCATTTTGGCTTCGATTTATCATTTGGGATTGGCTGGCGTGACCGTTACAGGTTCAGGTTCAACCACACGAACTCAGTTTGCTAATCCGTCTCCAGCCAGAAAGGCAGCCTCATTATTGGGAGTATCGTTAGAAGATTTGTCCGGTGCCGCTTTCAATGTTAATTCATCTGGCAGTACTAGTCCATCCAAAATGCCGGGTGACAATATTGAGTTTGCATGGGAAAGTCTAGATGCTTTGGTCATCGGCTTATATTCCGAGGCTTTAGCAGCTGTAGTAGCCCTGATAAACAAAGCTATCTGCACTTCAGCACATACAATAGCATCTATAGTTCTAGTAGATACGCCAGGATTTCAAAACCCTGCAAGTTGTGGGTCGCAAATCGGAGCAACTTTATCGGACTTGAAACACAATTACTTACAGCAGCGCTTGCAATTGTTGTTTCACCACAATTCTTTGGTAGCCCCCAGAGATCGATATGCCCAGGAATTAGTTGAAATCGACACAGAATGCTCGGGTGATTCAAATCCAGGACCTTTGGTCTCACTCATTGACAGGGCTCCTCAAAATCATGTAGTTCGTTCGTCTCAAAGAGATCTAAGAGAACAAGATCGACGTGGTTTGCTGTGGTTACTGGATGAAGAGTCCATATATCCTAATTCAAATGATGATACATTCCTTGAACGTTTATTTTCTCATTATGGCGACCGTGAACACCAAACGCTTTTACGTAAATGCACAGGTCCAAGGCAATTCGTTCTTCAGCATCTACAGGGAACAAATCCTGTACTATACAGTGTTAACGGTTGGGTACGTAACAGTCGCGAACACCCAGCCATTCGTAATGCCGGTTCCTTGTTGCAAGATTCATCCAAAGAAGAAATTAGCCGTCTATATATAGGCTCGCTGACTCGCAGTTCGGGTGGTATTGTATTCTGTGGTTCATTTGCAGGCCTTGAAGGAACCCAATCATTAAGAAGAGTATCAAGTATTAGAAGATCTTTCACTTCGGCTGGAGTAAAACGAAATTCAATTATGCTGCAAGTTAAGTTTACCGTTGATGGCATTATCGATACATTGAGAAGGACTGGAACTCATTTTGTTCATTGTTACCTTTTACAACACAATGCTGGACAACATACAGGCTTTTCATCATCGAATGGATCCCCTCACACATTAGGCCTTCCAAATTCCAAAGAAGATTTGATCAATGTGCCATTATTAAGGAGTCAGGTATGTTAAAAAATTAAAAGCGAACTTAAAATTAAATTTTAAATTAATTTTTTGGACGCCTGTTACTTTTTCAGTTGAGAGGATCTCAAGTTTTGGACGCTGCCAGATTGCATCGCTTGGGCTTTCCAGAATCAGTGCCACTAGCAGAATTTGTAAGGCGCTTTGGATTGTTAGTGGTCGAGTCAAATAAGGATATTACAGTCGAACAAATATTGTCTTCTAATGAAGTTGATCCGGCCACATATCGTATAGGACAAAGTCAAGTAAGAAAAAAATCATTAACTTTTACTTCCATCTTTGATTTTTTGTTTTCCTTGCGCAATATGAAATAACCAAGTATTAGAGGTTTTCACTCTTGATTGTAAATGACCCTTGTAAACCTTGTTTATGAAGTAAATGTATTGAAATGTAATTTATTACGCTGCACAGTGTCGTGTTTTGATAGAACATGCAGCCATTAATAGAAGGAGTTATTTTAAAAAGTTAAAACTTTGCACACATATTTTAATTGATAAAAGATAACCAAATATAAAATTAAAATAAAAACTTGGTGAAAAGATTCACGTCCTTCCCGTACAACCTGGGACTAAAAAATTTCATTAAATACAGAAAAAAGGTACGAACTTCTTGAAATTTTGTATTTATATTCATTGAATTTGACGTACTTCAGGGTTTGACCAAGTTTTATCTAAATCGGAGCAAGAATACTTCTAGCTAAATAATGTCCTTAGTCAAAAAAAGTGAAGTACGACGGTGCATTTAAAATGTTTCAATTCAAAAAAATTATTCTTTAAAACACAAATTTAAATGGGTGTCCCTCATATTCATAAAATTTAAAATGAGTTTAAAATGTATTTTATATAAAATTTTGCATAAAAATTTTTTTTTAAATAGATTTCAAATGCATTTAATTTTTTATGAATATGGGCCTCTTGTTCATAAAAAAATTGGTTTTATTACATATATGTATAATAAATGCGAATATGTAATATAAAAAATAGTGTGAATGTTTTTTCTATAGAAAAAGATGTTGTATTTGTTGGATTTGAAACTTTTTTAGCAGCCTTTTATATAGCTTTGATTTTTTTGATGCTACAAGGTCTACCACTTTCCTGAACTTTACAAAAGTATATTTTTTCAAATTTACTTTTTACTTTAAAAAATAATTTTAATACTAAGAAATAAATATAAACATATCGCTCATTTACTCAAGCAAAGTCATAATTAAAAAAATGGAAATTTTGAATTAATGATGCATATTGTGTAAAAATTTCATACAAACTTTTGTATTTACGGTGTTGAAGCGGTAAACAATCATTGTAAACGGGGTATTTGGGTAACTAAAGTCAAATTTTTGTATTTAAAGTATTGTAGCAGTATAGAATTATTGTAAACGGGGTATTGGGAAACTAACGTCGATTTTTTGTATATACAGTGTTGTAGTGGTATAGCATTACTAAGAACGCGGTATTTGTAAATGTTAAGTCATATTTTTGTGTTTACAGTACTGTGATGGTACAAGAATTTTGGAAGAGTCGCAATTTTGTATTTACAGTGTTGTGGTGATACATATTTTTTGGGCAAAGTCACAATTTCTGCCTGGGTATGTAAATTGAAAACAATTTTTTATCTAATTTTTCGACCTTTTTTTATTACCCTCGACCAAAAAAAGGGGTGTTATAAGTTTGTAGTTGTGTGTCCGTGTCCACGTACAGCCCAAACGGCTAGACCGATTTTGATTTAGTTTTCTCTGTTTGAAAGGTGACTTGATCGAGATGGTTCTTAACCATGTTTGAAGAACATCGGTCCAGCCGTTTAGAAGATGTCACATCTTTTCTAGATATATCGGGGGTTTTTGAAAATTTTTAATTTTTGTTATGTTCAATTAAACTATCTTTTCAAGCTTTATGTCTGCTTATATTTTTATTTTTATTTCAATAATTCGTTAACCTTCGGTTAACTTCCACAGGATATTTCTTATTTTTTTTTTAATAATTTAATTTTTGTGACCACCTTTTCGACACTATGGGCTGTGGTTAAAAACTCTCACAAAAAGTTTTATTAAATACTTGTATAGAATTTACCAGTGCAATAGCCGTTTGTGTTATATTGTATATTTTTTTTTATAAACAAACAAGTTATTTGATAAAATAGAACTCCAGATATAAGTACACACATATACATATATCACTCATTTTCTCAAATAATGTCATAACTCAAAATAAAAAAAAAGAAATAGTTGGTTAGAAAACGAGCTTAAAGTTTTCAATTTATACACAACTGTAATGGAGAAAGAAAATTTTATATTTCTCTCAAGAGATGAGTAAACAAGATATTTAAATGAAAATTTTATACAATATGAAGGACGATATGAGGATTAATTCTGCATTACTATCTCAGAAATGCCATTTTTTTAGTTATGACGTTGTTTGAGTAAATGAGCGATATATACACGAAAGAGTGCGATATACTTAGGTCTCGTTTTATGCGGTAGATGCGTTCAAAAAAAAATCGTATAAATTGAATTCGCATAAAACGATACTCTAGCTTCAGATAACGATTCTATCAGTGATGCCAATTTGGTTTAATTTAAAAACGGTAAAAGAGCTTAAAAAACATCTAAAATTAGAAAAAAATTCTAAAAAATATCGTTAATTTGAAAATCGCATAAATTTGAATCCTCATAAAACGAGACCCGAGTGTAATTAATTGTAGCAGCTTTTATAATATTTATACATACATATATACATATGTACATATATACATATTTTGAATTTTTCTTATCTTCGAGTTTTTAGTTTTATTTTAACAAACACATCTTGTGAAAAATATTAGTAAATAAAACTTAGTACAATAATAAACTTAAACCATAGAGTGAATGAAACCCGTTATTATTTCTAAAAGAAAATTATAATATTTTTACATGGATTTAAAAATCGTTGAATGGAAATAGAAATACATACAAGTATGTACATATGTATATGTATTAGAATAGATGCTTGGCGCCTTTATATAAACCACCTAAAAGTTGTGATGATAAATAAGTGCTTTCCAAAAAATTTGACGGTTGTGCTGTGCGTATTCGCACAGTATTTGATAAGCCATACGGCAAATTGCGATTGGTGCTTAGATAAAAAAATCCAGTTTTCGGTCTCACAGGCTCCCCACCCATATATGCATCAGCTTCACATTCGTCTGCTTGCGAACCACATGTACAACTATTGTATTTCAAGCTGGATTCATTTGGACATTTTACTGCACCAAACAATTTTGGTTGACTTATTGATTTAGCAAAATAATACAAAGCTGCAAAATGATCACATGCAAAATCAAATTCTGCTGATGTTGCATTTGGGCAATGTGGTTGGCCTTGGCCCCAATTTGGGAAGAATGTTGCCTGGCTTAGTTCAGTGCTGGGATTACCCAAATGAGAGGTGTCAGTATGTATGGACTCAACATATAATGCATCATTAGGAGCCAAACGAAAGTCCGCAGACAATCCAAGCTGTGCCAAACCTGCAGGATCTAATGCCACTATAGCTCCTAATGTATACGGCCTTAAAAGTTTGCCAATCAATCCCGATATGTGGCTGCCAGCACTATGACCTATTAAGTATATGTTATTCAATTCTATCTTAGTTTCTTTTCGTAAGAATGATATAAATTTTGCTATTTGAGCAGCTATTTCCGAAAATTGTTGCGATATTCGTGAATAACTAATGTCGAGAGCAATATCACTCCAATCCACCAAAATAACATTAAATTTTCCTACGCCCAAATAAGCATCTTTCAAAGCGGCATTAGAACAGGATGTGCTTTTGCCAGCCCATCCATGTATAGAAAATCTATAATGTGGGAAATTAATTTATTTTCAACATGTACATACGTTATTACAAGACTTCTTTACCTGACTGGCCAATTGGGATTAAAGTTGGAATTGCGTAAAACTCTTGCATCTCCGGGCCGTAGTATTTGTCGTTCATTAATATTTTTGGGAGTATAAAGATCATAATGTATACGTTGGCTGGCTTTATAACGCAACCCAGGATTGAAGAGCGCTTTAACCTCCTTCTGCAATATTTCTTGTATAACATTAAATGAAGTAATGTCACAGTATCCACGCTTATACAAAAAACCCTCAGCTAATGTCTCTACATTAAGAAGCAAAAACAAGTTACAGATTTTATTTAATATGAAGCTTTTTTTGTTACAACAAATAAAGGCATACAAAATTGCCTTTTAAACACTGCTCAAGTCACTGTCCTAAACGTACCACTGATATAAGCTACGAGTATTAATAAATTAGCAATCAATATAAATTTCATGGCTTTGATTTTGATTGCGAATACAACACAACTAAAAGAATCAAGAGAACACAAATCCAACCAACTTGAATAATTTAACGTTTACAATCTTAATGACTGCAAAAAAAAAAAACTAAATTCGACTCATTTAACAACCTTTGCGTCGCGCGTTCTGACAACAAATGCGTTAAATTCTATAAGCAACATCAGTTAAAAGAATATTGTGGAGACTTCTTAGTGAAATAAAAAAATTTTATATGCGGATTTTTAAAAATAACTAAACTTACTATCTGGCAAAATCAAACAAATACACTTGTTTTATTGGTGCGCTAAATCAACTACTTACATACATATCTATGTATGTATGTATGTCTTGCTCCTTTTCTGTGCTTGCAAGCATGGTATTGATCGTAGAACACAGATGCATTAAAATTGACAACGATTCAAGTAGCAATTCTTCAACTATGATTATGCTATTCATATCAATACATACATATGTATGTACATATGTACGTGCATACGTACTAAAATGTATGTGCATAAATTTATGTACATATGTTCATATGTATGTATGAATATGTTTAGATACGAGTGCATTATTTTGTGTACAGTAGAGTGCAGATAAATATCAACTTCTTAAGATTTGTCTTAAAAGAAGTTTTTAATTGCAATGCTGCTGTGGTATTTGTTTATTTATTTTTTGGTCATTGTAATTGCTCAATGAAACATTGAACAGTTCAATGGCCACTTGCATTCTGTTAAGGTCATATTCTGCAATTAAATATAAAAAAACAAAAACCGTAACTGCATGTTATTGATGAAAATGACGTTAACCAATGTTAGTTGCAAAATCTTTCAAATAACTTTCAACTTTATTTACTATGAGTTTTCATACATACATACATAGATACATATGGGTGTACATGGACATACATATGTATCTATGTATGTATGTACATATATATGTATGTATGTGTGTATGTACTTCTGTAATGTATACCATGCATCCTATAAAGCGCATTATGTCCTTCACCAAAATTGGCAAATGGTATGTACTAGTGATGTAACGAATGTTTGAAACGATATTCGCGAATAGGTACGAATACGAATATTGTATGTGAAATTTATATACATGCAATATGAAATGTTAAAATAATTTTATGAAAAAGGATTTCATACTCCTGTTGGTGTACGAGTACGTTAAAGTTAATAAAAACCAACCAAAATTTTAATGATCGTCATTAAATAATATTTGAAAATGATACAAAGCACAAATTTCTATAAAAAATTTCATGAATTTGTACAAACTAATATTTTTAGTCATTTATTTATTTAATTTGTTTGGAAAAATATTCGTATTCGTATTCGCCTGAATTTGTATGTAAAATTAGTTCAATAAAAAAAAAATTAAAAATTTTAAAATCCCCCGGCGCAGTTGACGCTGTAGCATAACAAAAAAACAGAAAAAAATCTCAATAATAAAATGTTTGCAATATCACAGTCCTGGACATATTAAGTATACCAGGGTACAGTCAAACCTGGTAAGTCCATAAGGCAGCTGTTTATTTCAACTGTCAACCTCCATAAAAAAACAAAATAAACAAAACAATTTATATGTATATGTTGCTCGGTTGATAATTACAGAATGTAAATGAAAATGAGGCTATATTAGAGATGACAAAAGATGACTGATAATAAAAAAAGTTGACAAAAAAAGAGCGAGTTAAAATAGATGATTGTCCTCTAAAAAAGAGGACGTACGGTCGGTCACCTTATGTATGTGAAACGGTGCACTGTGAGCCGGTTTCGTAAATTGTGCGGAAAATCATTAATAAAATTCTGTAGGCGAAAAATATAAATTGCAATAGAGAAAAAAAATGCATTAATAAACTGAATTTCTGCACTTTGCAGTTGTCAAGAAACAGTTATTGTTTTGTTTGCTTTATGGGTCTATATTTAGTATCCACTCAGGCAATGTCTTCCGTCTTATGGGTCGATTATGGACAGCGAACACATTTTAGGTCGGTTTCCAGGATTCAATAAATATTCATAAGAATATGAGATGTCTGATATAATATATGTAAAATTTACTGATATAATATATCTTAAATTGAGTGTATGTGACCTTCTCCGAGAAAAGCGACCTAGTGTGTGAAAATGAAGTTTTGAGAAAAACTCATTTAAAAAATAAAATTTTAATGTTTTTCTCATTTTTATCGATTTTGACACACACCCGTTTTTGACACACTAGGTCCCTTTTCTCGGAGAAGGTCACATACATACATACATACATATGTACATATCTATGTAAAACAAAACGCGATCCTAACAATTTTTAACAGTTTTTCCAAACCTGATGTGATTATACTGGGCATACGAGTAAATAACAATAAATTAAAAAAAAATAAAACTGAGTCGTCATACAATAATTATAAACGTTGTACATTAAAAGATTTATCTGACCAAGTGCATGTACATACATACATTGTATGTATGTATGTATGTATGTATGTATGTATGTATTCATGTTATTGTTCACGATTGCCAGATTTAGCATTTTATCGTCTTAATCAGCGATTTTTTGTAAAAATGGTTTCTTCACGATTTGAAAAGTATTAATCGAAATTAAATTCTTATGTATAGCATTAATATTTAACATTTTAAAAATAACTTATTTAGTATTTATAACGCACTTAATAAACTTTTGGCACTTTTCTCTGCTTAAAACATTTATGAAATTAACATTAAAAGTAGTATGAATATTATATGTAAAAAAGATGAAACAATTTTTTATTTTTAAATTTTGATTTTGAATTCGAAACTTTTAATTTTACGTTGTTGCTTAAGCTACGGTCACACTTGACAAACATTTGCCCAAAAAAGCGTAACCAATAAATACTAATGAAAAATTTTTTGCTTCTGGCACGTGTTTATTAAGTTAATTAGTTTCGTATTTAACAAATAGGCAAAGTAATAGAATATAATATTATTGGAAACTATTGAACTTAATAAACACGTGTCTGAATCATTAGTATATACTGGTTACGCTTTTTTGGGCAAATGTTTGTCAAGTGTGACCGTACCTTTAGGACTGCTTAAAACACCAGAGCATTCTGGAAAAGTTTTCTTAGCGTAAGCCGTGCTGTATAACAAGCTGCTTTGATCGGGTTTTTTAAGTTTGAGATTATGGTATTCGAAATCAAACACTATAAAATAAAAAATGAGATGCAATAATATTTCAATATTTAGAATATTCACTCTATACATATCTGTGGCAGTAAATAATGTTCCCCATATGCAAAAAAAAAATTAGCATGTGCTTCAAGTGTACGTTAAACCCGGTTTTTGTATGGACATTTTGTTTTAACGTACACTTCAATCACACGGTATTTTTTTTGTACATGGGGGTATCTTTATTATGATGTAAAGGGTGTTTTTTTATAGAGTGACGCAAGTTTAAATCATAATAAAACAAGGAAATATATTTTTGATATCAATGAAACGGGCTTTATTTGAATTTTCAACAACTTTTCGCAGCATTTGTGGCCGTATTTCACCGATAACTCTTCGAATGTTGATTTCCAGTTGTTCATTTGTTTGTGGTTTATCGACGTAGACAAGTGACTTAACATAACCCCAAAGAAAAGAATCCAATGGGGTTAACTCACACGATCGTGGTGGCTAATTAATTGGGCCATTACGTGAAACTATTTTTTCATCAAAAGTTTCTTTGAGTATGGCATATGGCTCCGTCCTGTTGGAACCACATCTCAGCAAGGTAATTGGGGTACGAACATTTTTCGAATCATGTTCCTATACCGTTCACCATTGGCAGTAACATTCTGACCATCATCGGTTTTTGCAGACATATGGGCCAATAACTCCGCCAGCCCACAAAGCACACCAAATAGTAATTTTCTGTGGATGTAATGGTGTTTCGTCAAAAGCTTGTGGATTCTCCTCACTCGAAATGCGACAATTCTGCTTATTTACGTACCCATTCAACCAAAAATAGGCTGAATCGAAAAATAAAATTTTTAAATTTTTTCAAAATTTCAACAATTTGCATGTGTTGCTCTGGTGTAAGTTGATTCATAATAAAATTTCAAACCAAACTAAACAAAAAGCAACTATCAGCTGTTAAGCGGGTGCTCAAATAAAGCAGTGGTGCCAACTCAAAGTTGTGACACTCTAAAAAAAAACACGGCTTATTATTATTGTGATTTAAACAGTTTCCAATGATGTTGGATTCTATAAAATTGTCTATTAGTTATGCATGAAACTGTTATCTTAATAAATACGTGTCTGAATCAAACAGTTTTTCAGTAGTAATTAGTGGTTACGCTTTTTTTGCACTTTTTATTGCAATGCGAAAGCAATTACGATGCGAAAGTTAAATGCGTTGATATGCAAATTTGGTACTCTCTGTTACTTTCGCAAAACCTTTCGCAAAATTGTTTGAAAAAGTGGCAACACGGACATTGCAAAAGAAAATATGGCAAGGGTTGGCAGTACTGAAATGTAAAAATATGTATAAAAAAACGACATTTAAAATCAAAATTTAAGAAAAAGTGAAGTGTAACAGCTTTTAATTGAAAATAAAGTGATGGATTCTGTAGCGTTATGGTTTTATAAAGAAAACGTCCATGTATAACGATTTGCAAGACGAGTCTTAAAGGTTGAATTAGCCATAGAAAACAACCTTAACTCCATAACTCTCACGATAGAAACCAATTGAATTTTGGGTTGGTTATGGCTATGGCATTATGGGTATGTCACTTCTAATTTAAGCTTAAGAGATAGTTCCGGTATACTTTCCTTAAATGACCGCAGGTAAGAAAAAATCTGTAGCGAAGTATTTTATTAAATACCTATTGCTTTATTTTAACTATGTACAAAATTTGCGTTTCTGTATGTTCTAAACGCTGTTCAACACTAGCTAAAAGTTTATAAAACTAGCCGCTGCCTTAAAATTACTTTGCCAAGGTGGATACCAACATCAAATTGGCCAGGACCATACCTTAGGAATATAGCAGCAGTCAATGTGCCGCCGCTTAAAAGAGGGGGACCATCACCTGTGCTGGAAATGCTTAATTTATTTTTACGCATTTTCACTTGGTGTGATTTTTTAAATCAAATATGAATACATACATACAAACATACATGTGTAATATTATAAGTACTATTAGTGTCACATTTAATTATAAACAACCAGTATTACAGGAGGTCCATTAGAATTTAGGTCGTCTGTCAATTTTGTCCACAAATTATTTGCGGCTTATTTGCCATTTGCTCACATGCAATCCACTAAAATTTCAAACTGCCGTTGTTTTGTTTTTAATTTTTTGGCTTTTCCCCTAAAAACTACGATTTAAATATAAATATTTTGGTTTTATAAAAGGTTTATTAATCAAATTTCCATAGAAAATTTGTTTAATAAACCTCTTATAAAACAAAAATATTTTTTATGAATAAGACAGTCAATATATAAATATTTTTTTCAACGTATTTACATGTTTTTCTCACTTTCGTTTTCGAAGCCAATTCTGACAACACTGGTTTCCATGACATCTTTGAATATTTTTTTACTGTTGTTGTTGTATTTATTCGAATAAATATGTATGTATGTTTTATAAATATTTTTGTTTGAGGCTTTTAAACTTACATACATATTTATATGTACAAATGCTTGTATATTATGTTTGTATATTTGACTTTGGGTTGAAGTCGTCTATTGCAGATTTTCTTAAGCAGAAACGAAATGCATATAGACGTTGCTTAACCAACAGACAAAAATTCTTAATACATTAAAGACTGAGGGCCTAATTTTGTAAAACGAAAACTCGTAAGCGTTGACAAATTGTATATGGGTAAACATAAATTACAAAAACAAAATATATATAAAATATGTCAACGCCTAGCGTTTTTCTTTTACAAAATTAGACCCTGAATGTCAAATAAATACACTTCGGTATCCTTACATTAACTGCCATATTCATAAAAATAGTTCAGATTTATTAAGCACTTATTTGACATATTTCTATGGGAAATTTGTCAAATAAATCTAAAATATTTTTTTATATACGATTTTGTTTAATTCTTCGTATAATTTTATTTCTTTAAAAAAATAAAAGGAAATCCAGGACACTTTCAATTTTTGTTGTAGCAATTCATAAATGTGTGGGGATAATGGCTCTTAGACACTTGGTTTTTTAAGAGTACATGCATTGAGAAATGTAGACAGCAGTCTATGTACATATGTACATATGTTCCAATAATTTAATAAAAATATTAAAAAGTTCTCCCAACTTTATGTTCTTTTTAAGATTACACTTTTATTAATTAATTTCATTCGGCAACTCTGCCTGTATTATTTGTGTATGTAAAGAATGTTAATGTCCCCTAATTGTTTCACTTAATTTTTTAAACGCTAAAACTTGAAATTCTTGGCGAACATTGCAAATGCATATGTATGTACATATGTGTGAATGCATGTACATACATATATACATATATGGGCACTTCCAAAAAAAAGTCCACCATGACGGACAAATTTAAAGTTCACCAACAGATTTGTTTTCTTGGGGAAAAAGATTTTTTAATCTAGAAGCTTGGAAAATAAGTGTATATCAGTCCAAGTCCCAACAAAAAAGTTTTGTATAAAAATACTTGGCCAATTCGCAGAGTTAAGCAATTTTGTTAGTCAAGTCAAACCCCACTTCTGTTTTTTGTAACGTAACGCCAGGTCATATTTTGCGAATATCTTGAAATCCTTAGGTGTGATTGTTATAATTTTTTCACTGAATATAGACCTATTTAATCACTTCTCAAATGTAAGAAAAAATTTTTTCAAACACAATTTTAAAACTTTTTTTTTCAACCTTTTGTCGTGCAAATGGCATGTAACGCCAGAATGGAATTACCCATATATAGAATATGTATCTTGTGCATACATATTCACGAACTTATGTAGGTATGTACAATTTTAATTTAATATCGTTAATTAAAATCGTTAATGTGAAAAGATTATATGTACAAGTAAATACATACATACATAAAAATTCAAATGATTGTATAAAAATTAGAAAGATTATTTTGTGAGAATGGATGAAGTTATTACATATTGCTATTTATTATTTAGTACATCGTTATTGTTAAGCACTAAGGGATCATCGTATTGGACCCAAATGAGCTGAACCCCTAGATTTTTCATTTATTCACCAGCAGCCTACTATGTAACTTATTGTAAAGCACAATCTAAATTACATAATTTGAAGTGACATTCATATGTGCCCTTAATTATGAAAGTGGTCTAATGCCCTAATTCAGTAAGAAGATTTAGGACGTATTTGTTTGAAAATGCTTCTGAGTTCTTGTCTTTGAAGTCTCTAAATTATTTTCTTCAAAAATGGTTGTTGTGTTTGACAATGAAAAATATAAATATTATTGCCATGTTTTTAAAGCATAAAAATTCAATTAAATTATTATACAATATTTTGAAAAATATATGAAAAAATATGTGTTGGATATAATGTTTGGAACAAAATCATAAAGCAAATACACGAACCTTCTAGCATAGACAATAAATAATAATCGTTTTAAAGAATCAAAACTGCTTTTTTTTCGTCCATAGACAAGACGATACATTCGTCGAACAGAATTAGGGCATTATTCAAATGTAATCTACTAAATATTTCGACCAGAGAAATATAAGTTTGACTTAGACCAGTTTCATAATTAAAGGCACTCATGCATGTACATATGTATGTACGTATTTGTTTGACAAAACAGATACACATTTCAAATGAATAGACTTGAACCGAACTCGTTCACCCACTAGTTCCACAAAAGTCTTCAAATTAAGACAAATTCCATTTAAAAACAATTTAAATGTGTACACGCACTCATACGGTATAGTTGTAAATTTTGTTCGCCAAAATTGGCATAGCAAAACTAAAATCGAGTTAAAATTTAAGAAAATCTTCCTAAGAAAACATAGATAGAACATTTGTACATATGTATGTATGTACTATGTACTAGGGATGTAACGAATGTTCGTATTCGCTTTCGCATTCGCAAATAATTCGCTTACTTTTGCTATTTGCATTCTAATAGTAAAGAAAAAAATATTCGAAACATTTTCCAGTTTTTGTAAAAGAAAAGGCAGTGTTTGATTTGCGCGAAAATATTTTCTACTTAAGACTATTCTGTTAAAAATGGTAAGCACCATTCATTACTTCGTACAAAAAATTTGAAATGCAAAAATATTAACTAATCCTTCTTTTTTATAAATTTTTTGCGAAACAAGTGCCACTCATATTATTTCGCATGAAAACTTAAAATGTTGAAGATATATTTCATGTTTTTCCCAAGATGAACAGAGCACTACTTCTGCAAATTTTTTTCATGATATGTATTTTGGTAGAATTTTACAGGAAATGTTTAACTTAGTACAAGGTCTTAAGGCCAAAGTACGAATGGGTTGATTGCCTAACATTTTGTAAATTTATTTTTAATTATTATCCATACTTATTTTAATATGATTTCATATATCTTTCAGTTTAACAATTTTGAATAAATATTTGCTGAATTCAAGACTCAAGTGGATCTATCTATACAACACAACTTCATGTTCTTAGACAAATTTATTTTCATGTGATTTTTTAACGTATTGTAATATTTGCCTTCGCTTTCGCATTCGCATTCGCTTTCGCAAAAATTAAAATGTATTATTCGTTTTCGCATTCGCATTTGCTAAACTGGTATTCGTTACATCCCTACTATGTACATACAGTAGAATCCCGATTATGCCGATCAAATAAAACCATCCGGATAATCGATATCAAAGCAAATCAAATCAAAAAATCAATTTACATACATACATTTAAATTTGTCATGTTTTGTCATTTGCCAATTTTTATTTAAATTTTAGTCGTTTAGATAATACGATATCCAAAAAACGAGCTGTAGTTTAATTTTTGATTGGAATGATGAGTCCGGATAATCGGATAATCGGTATTCGGATAATCGGGACTCTACTGTATATGTAAACAAATTTATTTCATATTCTTCAAGCGGTAATAACGCAAGTATACAAGCTTTAGAGTAGATAATCTGAAAGTTTTGTATTAAGCAATTTTGTGTTATGAATTAATTCAAAACCGCAATTTGTTTTTTTTAATTGGGTCTAGTTTTAAAGTATCTATCGTTATATAAATATGAAACGGGTGCCTGCCGTACATATATATGTATATGTAGTCGGCTTAGAGTGTATACTTGTTAACTCATTTCAAAAAAATTTTACAAGAGGGCAGCGTTACCATATATATTTTTTTTAAAACTTCCTAAATCTGAAATAAAACTTTTTTTTTTAAACAAAAACTTTTTTTCTACAAAAGTACCAAAACTTTAAAAGAAAACTACTGATCGATATTGTTATGTGAAAAGTAATGAAAATGGTTAGGCTAACTGAGGCTTTAGACACTGTTGCAGTAATAAGGCAGTGAGAAAATATAAGATCGTTTTATTGCATACAAACATTACTTAATATTTTCATTCAATATACTGAAAAAGTTCAATTATGGACATATTTATAAAAAAAAACTTGAAAAAACTTTATATATTCAAAAAAAACTGTTTGACATCTCAAAAAACTTCCAAAAAAAGGGAAAACTTGACAAAGGGTAAGGCTGCAAGAGGGACAAACATATCGATGGTCACAAGTAGAATGACATCTCAAACAACTTCCAAAAAAAGGGAAAACTTGACAAAGGGTAACGCTGCAAGAGGGACAAACATATCGATGGTCACAAGTAGAAAGGCCCTCACTCATATATTCACGAAATTAAGTTTTTCAGTCATTCCAATGCATTTCACACAAATACACCTCGTCGTCTATATACATGCTATTTCAATTATTGTATGTATACTTCTGACAATATGTCAAATAATAAATTTCTTTAAAGTTCAATTGGTGTTTTATTTTTCATTTAGCCTTGTAAATACTTTTATTGATATCCGATGGATTTCTAATTGTATAAGGATGTAGAAAAATAAAATGAGTTCACTTGAATATAAATTATTTGCTCTGTTTTGTATCAGTTTCAAAGCCTACTAAGCTTATTTTTTCTTTTGTGATTTTCAAAAATATTATTATTTTATGAATTCTCATATAGTTTTTGAAAGTCTGTGCATAAAGTAAGAGGTTTGTGACTGTTGAAAATTATGGTTGAAGTCTACTGATGATTTGGTTCAAGCGCCAATGAAATACGTATATAGACATGCTAAACTACCAGCAAATAAATTTCAATTATTGTATGATTATTAATATGTTTTGACCTTCTCCTGTAAAGTTACAGTTATTTGAGTTAGGGCATTTCTACTTGTGACCAACGATATACAAAATCACTGCAGTTTTTCATATGGAGTTTGAGTTTGAAATTTTGGCTGTTATGAGCGAACGATCAGATGATCCAGTAATTTTAACTGATTAAAGCGCCTTGGCTCATACTGATATTTGTTAAGGACTTTTGGAGGGTGGAAATAGAATTTGCATGTGAAATTTTATTGATTAACTTTTGTAGGTGATTAACAGATTGTGAAGAAAAATATTTTTGAGAAAAAATAAAATTTTTATGAACTAAATAACAACTAAAAATCAAAAAGTTCCGAATTCTTTATAAATATTTCTCTCAAAATAAAAATTCTAAAATAACACTCACAACGGTTCACAAAAATGTCCCATGGGGTAATGTCAACTCATCCCAATACCGTTTATTACATACCCAGCAAAAAATTACACATTACTATCAGAACTACTTGCCATATAATGACTTACTTTTCTGATTACCAAATTTCATTACTCGCTTACAAATCACATTACCTAAAATTTAAAAAAATTATATTCGAGTTGCTAAATGAGGAGAATAACTTTTTTAGATTAAATAGATTACGTGAACAAGTTGCCAAATAAAAAAGTAAGTACTTCTCAAGAATCGATTATTTTAGTCTCACGCCTTGTTAAACTCATTAAGTTGGTAATCCAGTAAGGAACAGCTTCCACCAGAAATGTTTAATTCCAAACCCCATAATCTTTTTTGAATTTTTTTGCTGGGTACATACAAGTAAGCTTGGCTCCTCTCAAATAGAGAAAATGTATACTTTAAAAAATATCTTGGAAGCTAATGCAGTGAGAACTGAAACTTTTGAAACTCTTCATGCCTATTTACATATGTTAATAATGAGATCTGTATTCTGAAAAATAGTGAAGGTTGAACCGCAGGCGTGGCAATTCAAATATAAAAAAATTTTCGTTTCATCTCAAAACTTATGTGTATATCGACGGTACCATTCCAAAACATGCATTTCTGAATTCATCGTTAGATTCTATAAGATTTTGATAGTATCAAAAGTTACGAGCAAAAATGTATTTAGCATAATTTGTCAAGTTTAAAAAACATCGCTTTTAAATGTTTTAAGTACACTTAGCATGATTTAGTTTGCAATTAAGTACTAAAAAAAATTAATTTAAATTTTTCTCCAAACTAAAACATGCTATATGTACTTAGATGGCCATTGTAGGTGAGAAAGGACCACCAGATAGATGCTAAGTCTACTTAAACGACAATCTTAAGTATTTTAAGCCACTTTTAACTATGATCTGCCTCAAATTTATAAAGTTCAAATAAACTAAAAAAATTATATTGCAATTATTATATGGTTTCAAAAAGTCTCAAGTTCCTATCTCATAACATTCCTGAGATATCATCAATAAACTTTGAAGGCATTTATCTCTAAACTGGTTTTTTTGACTTAGCATGTTTTAGAATGGAGCCGTCGATATGGGGTGTAGTGTACAGGGTTTTCGCTAGTTAAGCAATAACTGCATTTAAAAAATATTTGAAATGAATTTGTATCAGTTTAATTTTAATAATAACAAAAATTAAAAATTTTAAAAACCCCCGAATTATCTAGAAAATATGTGAGAAGATCTAAACGGCTGGACCGATTTTCATCAAACAGGGTTAAGAACGTGGGCTGTACGTGGACACGGACAGACACACAGATAAACAGATACACAGACACATACTACAAACTTGGTCGGGGGTTAAAAATCGAATAAGAGATTGAAAATTTCAAAACTCTAAAAAGTGGGATAAAGCTGGATAGAAATTCGAGGCGAGATCGACCTATAAAAAAGCGGGATAATCCCGCCTAAAGCGAGTGGCTGGTCAGATTACTATTGCAATAAATTTTTGTGACGAGGTGGATTTGTGTGAAATATATTGGAATCACTGGGAGAAACTCAATTTCGTGAAAATACGAGTTAGGGCCTTTCTATCTGTGACCATAGATATGTATGTATGTATGTAAGTAAAATGGTTAATTAAGTATAATATGATCGGATCTAACCTTTTGCTCAAAATCAAAGAAGTCGTTATTTTTCATCAGTTTTCTCACAAAAAGATTCTGCGCATCTTCCATTTTCTTCTACTTTCACTTTCAATTAAAAAATAAATACTTGTATGAATGTAGTAACTGCATGCTGCAATCAGTAGTCTTTTCTGTTTATTATAATCGTTTAATTTGCCATCACACAGACTTTATGATCCAAATAATATCTCTGGATTCGATTAAAACTTCTTTGTGGTTAATTTGTTCATGCATCATACATCGTCTTCACATGTTACATGTCTATGTTATGGCAAGTCACCTACGAGTATGTACATACATATAATCAGTGTTGCACATACATAAGTTTGGTTCGAATAGATGTTTTGTATGGTTGTGGTTAATGCACGTCTAATTGAAACTTAAGACTAAAAAAGAAGGAAATTAAGCTCTGTACAGACGGTTGTCAAATCTTACAATTTTGTCAGCTCATTCAATATGCTGCCAATGTAGTGGCAATAAAAAAAGATTGCAAAATTTGCATTCGGACAAAGGACAAATCAAACTACACAAAACAAGTAACATATACATCCTTTAAAAAAAAATGCGTTATTTTCCATGTAAGTCGAGAGTGGTTTGATCAACTCGTTATATATTACTATTACTCCAAAGACAAAGTGCTCAGTAGGCATAAAAATTGTGGTATAGAAGTTTGGAAAAGGTACCCTCCCTCCATATAAAGTAATTATTAACTACCTTGAAAGTTCGATCATTTGACAGTGGTTGGCTCGAAGTCTGATAGATATGTATGTATGTCGTTGGGAGTTCTCAGTTTTATGACGATAAGCAAATAGCATAAGCGATGCCATCACCAGAACTTTTCCAGAACAGTTTTTATGGCACTGTTATGAGCTCATGAGGTTAAATAGTATTTTGTTTAAGACGATATTTTAGTAAGTAATTGATCCTGCTACACAATTTGATATGAAATTAGCTTTTCGAATGCCACAGTCCAGTCCAATAAGGTTTGATGTGATGAAGTCTTTCGGTTCTGCTAGCACTTAATACGAGCAACAATCGCAACGGGTGTGTGTCATGTTCTTGGAAATAAGGTCAATGTATTTTTGATCCGTCTTATTTATAAAATACATCTTTAATTTACCACAGGCTTATTTATAATAAAAATGTTATTGAATCATATATATGTTGTGTGCATATGTATGTAAGCATGTACATACCATATGTATTTAATTGGAAAATAAAAGTGATTGCAAATATTTGCTGGGACAACTTCTTTAGGTAACTGTGTGCCTGCCTCCTCATATGTTTTATATACATAAATATGTATATGTATATCTGTGACGTCATTTAATACGGCTTACGGCTGTAGAAGTTTTCCAATTTCTTTTGTCTTTTTTTCATGGTCAAGTTCATGTTCATACACATACGAGTACTTGCCACAAATATCACATCGCAGATGTAATAATGCTCTCGTTCGTTCAGATATCTGTAAATACATACATACCTACATACATAAATATGTGTATAAAGATAAAAAATATACAAATTACATAAATGTAGTTGAGCAACATGAGATGTATTTTTGTGCAACTACAGTAGTAAAAATATATTTCAAATTATTTTTATTTATTTTTAGAAAAAACAAAATTTGTATGGAAATATCTACAAATTGTTTTTATTTTGATTTGATTTGATTTGATTTGATATATCTGGGTAATTTTTACGATAATGTCCGTGTGGTATGTAAGTCTTTCATAAATTTAGAGGGCTAATCTATCGGATTCAAAAGACATTGATTTCACATAAACAGATGTTGTGTTAAAATTAAATAAATGTTTTGACAGTTTTTCTTTTCTTTGGATTTTATAGAGTTTTGAGCTTGAAATTAGCGGAAAGTTCCAGGGATGGCCTACAAGGTCTACCGCATCCCATATTTTTGTTCATTGTATAATTTCTAATTTTTATTCAATTTGTCTCATAACATCGTGTGACGAATTAAAATTTGTTTTCTTTTTGGTAGCAGTGCGACTTTACACTAGAGGTGGAAAACTATCGATACTATCGATAGTTAATTTTTTTTGTGACTATCGATGTTGTAATTCAGCCATCGATTAATACTTGAAAACAATCGATATGTTTTAGTTACTATCGATAGTAAATGATACACCACTAAAACCAACAAAATTAAATATATTGCTTTTCATAAACAAAAACGACTGAATGACGGGAACATTTATTTCTGCCGCCGATCCCACTTATATTTCATACAATTATATTTATTATTTTTGTTATTTATTGAACTGACAAACAAAATTCTACTTAATTTTGTTTTGTTTTGTGTAAAATTGTTTTGTTTTAAATTTTTATTGTAACTGCCCCGTATTCATTGACGCATTTCTATGGGAAATTTGTCAAATAAACCTGTAATAAACCTAAAACATTTTTTATGAATACGGCGGTAAATAAATATGTACATTATACGAGAACCATACGACTTCGATACTATCACGATAGCATCGTCGATATATCGATAGTTTTTCTAACTTTCGATAGTCTTGAATCGATATATCGAAAAAAAATTTTAAACTATCGAAAACTTTCGATAGTGACACTATCGATAGTTTTCCACCCATTAATCTAGCCACCAAACATAGTCAAATTGCGTATGTACCTACTTGTTTTTTAATTTCCTCATATTTTGTCCTTTTTAAAGGACCTTACATTTCTTAAGGATGTTTTTTCAAATATACAGACATATATATTTTTGATTTACTGAAAACCGTTTTTTATTTGCAAATAGGCCTTTTCTTAAGTCAAGTAATGGATTTCCGTTCTAGTTTCTAAAAACAAGCTGAAGTAGTGCTGCGTGTGATTCAATTATCAGCTACTTAATAAAAATGTCCGATTTTGTTAAAAAGAATCATTTGACCCACTGTATGCATATACATACATACATACATATAAATATGTATGAATATGTGTGTGTGTGTGTGTGTTAACAAGAGTTTCACTGTTCATTCTAGTTTTATATGCATTCTGCTTGCTCATGAGTCCATAACATTAATATGAGTTGCATCTTTACACTTGCTCTCAGTTCAATATTAAACTAGTCAAATAGTGTTTTTTCCGTGTTGAAGATGTATCGTTATCTAAACGTCGGGCCTAATTAATTTAAAATATTTCCTGTGGTTCTTACTTTTGTATACAAACATACATACATACATACATATGTACGTATTTATGTGTGCGTACGTGCATTCGCATTATCAAAACGAATATGTTTGTGTATGGATGGATGGATATATTGGAAATTTTTGTGCTTTTGTTGCGCATGGAATATCTTATGGATAACAAAGCCATAGACAATGATGAAGCAATATGTGCAACAGGTTATCCGTCATCGAGCTCGACAGCATTGAATGTTCATGAACAATATTGGAACATAACAATAAATGTGACTTTAATGCATTACGGTTATAACAACATGTTGCCACAAATAAGCTCACAACGTAATGTTGCACGAGAACTATGGCGTTTATTTGTTTTATTATACGGATTGGCAAGTGCGTTTGTTGTAAGCAAATATGTACGTACATATAATTTGAACATGAATTAATTTGTTTTTCAAATAAAACTATGTACTTGGTATATTAACAAGTTGATTAAACTTCGTCGCTGCCGTGCAAAAATAATAATTTTTTTTTTTTTTTTTTTTTTTTTTAAGAGAAGTAACACTCAGGCAATTAACGCCTACTACTATTACTAGGTGTTACCTTCTTTTAGGAAAGGGATAGTGTTAGAGAAAACAGGTGGTGAAGGGAGAGATAGAGGAAAGCTTCATTCTTTTTACAACTCTGCTTTTTCGCACGTTTTTAATAATGCAGTGTTGCAGCGCCTCTCTGATGTTAAATGCGGCGTATTAATTTTTTGAAGCTGTGTGTCTTGTAGCCATTTTATTGATTATTTTACTTCGCCAATGATTTTGCTACACAACGAAGGAGGGCGCTCTGATGTTACATTAGGATTAGTATCTGCTGAAGTCGGTATAGTTCAGTGACCAGTGACTATGCCTTCATCACTTGAACTTTCCTACAACAACTGACACAAAGGGACACTAATGCACATCAGAAAAATGCGTGGTGTTGTTATTTAATGACTGTCGGATACAGGGATTGAACCCAGGACCTTCGGTTTTGTAGTCAACGTGCTAACTACTTCAGCCAACGCCACCCTAATTTATTTATATTAAGTATGCATTCATGCATTCATACATTTACATATGTAAACATATGCTGTCGTGCTCCCAAAATGTGTTACATCAGCTCGAATGTGAAGAAACTCATCATAAAAAAAGTTATTACAAGCGGTACAAAATACATACATATGTATACTAGCTTAATGTTGCTTTGAAATTGAGATGCCTAGAGATTCGAAATAGGGAATCTTGTTCCAGAAAATTTCGGGACCTTACAGATCTTGTTCAAATTTGCGGCTTCCGATACACTTTTTAAGTCTTAAAAAATCAGTGCATACGAGGGCTACTATTTATATTTCGGGAATAGCAAATCATAACAAAAATTTTTAAATGAAAATGGCTTTATTCATTTTTTGAAATATTTCCCTTGACGATCAATATACTTTTGCATTCGTTCAAACCATTTGCCACAGCAGTTTTTCCATTCCTCGTGAGACTCCTCCAAAAAATGGTTTTTGAACGCTTGAACTGCTTCTTCGTCGCTCGTAAATCGTGGACCACGCAATTTATCTTTGGTATTCGGGAACAAAAAGAAATCATTGGGTGCCAAGTCAGTACTGTACGGAGGATGAGTCATCAATTCGATGTTTTGACTGCTCAAAAGTTCACTTGTTTTTCAAGATATGTGTGAAAGCTCGCATTGTCATGATGAAGAATGATTCGTCTTCGAGGGTTAGTTTTACGAATTTCTGCGAAGACTTCCGGCAATTAATGATCGTGTACCACTCAAAATTGAATTGGAACTAATGTGCAAGGCATATCTCACAATATGCCACATGATGATCTTGCATTATCAGTTCACTCATTTCATCGATGTTTTGTGGCACAACAACCGATTTTGGGCGGCCTTCACGAAATTCGTCGGCATGAATTCACTATACCAGCGATATACTGTGGTTTTTGATGGTGCTTAATCGCTTTACAAAGAACTGAGTTCATCGACACATTCTTGTTGAGATAATCCTCGTCGAAAAATCCAACGAAAACCTTCTCTTGAAATTTCCATTTTTTTTTTGTCAAACTGATCTTTTGTACTCACTGTAAACAAAACAAATAGCACTTGTACATGAAAACGTTGTGAGTACGTTTATGCTAAAAAATCTCAAACTTTATTATAGGTATGTTTTATTCGAACTTTGTATAAATATTCAGAACAAATTTAAGTGTGTATAAGCTTATTAAGTAGCTATAGTTATAGCTGCTTAAAAATTAACTAGGTATATGTTTCGAATAAAACATATGTACCTTATGCTGTTGCCAGATTTTAGCTATTTAGCTATTTTAGCCAGTTCCCGAAATATAAATAGTAGCCCTCGTATCCAAAAGTTATTTGATGAAGACATCGACAGAATCGACCCCCACAACTTCAAAACGTTGAAGTATGATGAAAATCGATTTTCGAAAATTGGGATAGAATCTGTAACTTCGTATATAGGGAAGTTAAAAATAACAAGTTTCTTATGACCAAAAATTATACGTGTATATGAAGATATTTAACTTTTAAAGTTGAATTCTTTATTTGTGATACTTATGTATATTAATACCACGGTGACTCAACCCTGGCAACTTCAGAAAGTTCTCTGAACTTAAAAGAGGGTCCATGGTGGCATTTCCCTTTCTTGCTAATCCAGCGGAATGACACAGAAACAGTTCTACGTTTTCAACTTGTCATATAAAAAGCGTATGTGTAATTATTTTTTCTTCATTTAACGCTGGGCAAAAAATTTTATAGTACATAAAGAAAATGCAAGTTATGGCTTGATTGACCACATTTAAGATTAAAAAAAAGTGCTCTTGGTTAGTTAAAACAGCGAACTTCCACTCAACAATAAATTCTTAAAAAAATAAATATAAATTCAAAACCAATGAAAATCGAAACGTCTTAATTTGGCTCAAATAAAATACATATTTTGTTTACTAATAATGAAAGAACTACAGGTGCTGAATGTAAATATGTATATATATAATTAGTTAAATAATAAAACCGTTTTGAAAGTGGCCAATAGTAAATGCAATGTATTGCAGATACAGTGAGCCCTCATTGATTGTCACTCCCAATCAAAGCAAATTTGAAGACATTGAAATTGAAGAGCAAGGAAAAAATTTAATTTTTCACACATCTGATGTTGTACCAATAATTTATTTAAAGCTGAAATCATTGCTTTAATACATAATATGCCTCTCTCCATTATTGCCGATTTCGCAGCTGATTTTTGCTAAATTATTGTACTTGCACAAGTTGAGGTATCACTGTACTAACTGTGCTCATAAGTACGTACGTACGTACGTACCATCATGGAAGCAAAAGGTAAACTTTCTTTTAAAACAGTAAAATTGCACATAAATGCATTGTTTGGAAAACATGTAACATTTTTTTATTCCAAACAGTGTCTGTTAAAATTGGTCAACCAAATCACTCAAACATTAAAAAAGAAACGTCCACATGTACTTTCCGATATTGTTGTGAGGGCTAATTGAAATGCATTGAAATATTTTAACGTAGAAGGCGCAATCTGGAACACCAATTTTCCAACAACTTTTCGCAGCATTTCCGGCCGTATTTCGCCGATAACTTCGAATGTTGATTTCCAGGTGTTCAATTGTTTGTAGTTTATCGACTTAGACAAGTGTCTTAATATAATCCCAAAGAAAATAATCCAACGGCGTCTTATAAGTACGTTTGCCATATCGGAAGAAGCTAAATTAAAAAAACTTTGGCGGATTGGTTATTGGAGATCTGAAACTATATGTGTATGTATACATAAAAAAAAGATGGCACCCTTTGCAAATGTATGATTCAATTGATACGGTAAACAAGCTCCGATTTTCAGTAACTCTCCCTCATTGACCAGGGTGATTTTGAGTGATGATTTAAATTATACTCATCGCTATCATTGTTGTCTTCTAATATGAAAAAAGAAATAAATTCAGTAAATTATGACTTTGACTCGCACACGAAGAATCCGGACGGACACTACATATATAATAACATACGAAAATTTATCTTACACTTAAACAAAATTTTTGGCGTTTTTTTAACTATAGCGCTTTTTTTCGTTTTGCCAATTTTCTTCGGTTTATGGCGATTTTTTAGTTTTAGCGTTTTTTTAGTTTGACGCTTTTTTCTTTTTGGCGATTTTTTTAGTTTTTTTTTAGTTTTTTTGGAGACCTTTTTACTATGTGATTTACTGTGGTGATTTTTTGCATTTGAACGATTTATT
Source organism: Tachina lurida (assembly GCA_944452675.1). Lineage (NCBI taxonomy): Eukaryota > Metazoa > Arthropoda > Insecta > Diptera > Tachinidae > Tachina > Tachina lurida. The sequence goes on from OX101752.1 coordinate 2,338,718, forward strand.
TAATTTTTTGTGATATTTTTAATTTTACCCTAGAATTCTGGCCATGGTTCTGAGGCACCCTGCTAGATATTTATAGTCGTGACATTGCAACACTTGTCGAGCGGTTTTTTAAGCGGCAAGTATTAGAAATAATTAGTACTGGGTGCTGTAGCACCAATGGATAGTAAAGACGTTAGTTTTTCGTTTTGATCGTTGTGTGCATTTTTTTACTATAAGCTATTTTTCAACTCTAAACAAAGTAATTTTATTGGATTCGAGTAGAAATTTGACAGATGATATGATTGAGCGGCCTTTATACGGGCTAATATATACCATTGGTTTCAACTCAATGATATCGTTCAATGTAAGTGGAGCAACAAATACAGAAAACTCAGCAAAAAGATAAAATTTTTGGAAGACTGGCCTTACAACTAGGGTTGCCAGTCTTATTTTTCGAAAAAGCGGGACAAGTTAAAAAAAATTCCAAAATCACGGGATTTTCAAAAGTTTCGCGGTACAAAAACAAACTTTTAAATATTTATACTTTAAAGAATATATTTATTAAAACAAATTAACATTTTACAAAGCATATAAAAATAAACACACATCTTTCTTACATCAATTAAAAATTAACGAATTTAAATATAACAGTTGGATTTGAAAACAAAACAAAATAAAAAAATTTAAAAATATATTCATACGTGGAATTCATTGGCAAGTATTTTACATAAGGACGATTTACAGGCGAATTCGTCGTCTACTACATATACGGCGTGAATTATAGTCTTTGAATCTATTAATATGCACTTATTCTTTATTAGTTGATGGTGTTAAATTAAAAATCATCAAATAAAACTTGAAAAAAGTGGGATTTGTAAATCCCGCGCGGTACTCGTGATTTAATTTAAAAAATCGGGACAATCCCGCGAAAAGCGGAACGAATGGCAACGCTACTTACAACTCAAACCTTATTTGCAACTGCGTAAGAATTGGTTCACGTTGATCATATTTTCGAGAAATGATAAATGGTATACTGAAGACGTCAAATGCAGCTTATAGGCTAGTGCTTAGCACCATTTTTCAGAGTCACTGTACATTCTGTCACCACTCGAAAGACAGACAAAGTAAGATTTTTTCCATCAAGTGCAAAATGTCGTATCTGTGAGGGGCATCAGATACAAATGCGCCTACTGTATATATTGTAAACTTTTTTCCTTAAATTTCCTTCATAACCAGGGCCGCCATATAAATTGATCGGAAAATCGTCGAAATCCCGGTAAAATATAAAATAATCATCATTTCATTCAAAATCGGACAAATCAAAATGTACTTTTTTTAACATGTATACATGTATTTATTAGCAACCAACAACATAACAATTCATGTTCATACATGAATTTTACACGAAGCCATTCACATTGTTTTTACTCCTTCATTACTTTGTTCGCCTCAGTGGTAAAAATGAAAAATAGTCCCAAGTTAGAAGGTCAAAGTTTTCCTCCTCAGTATTTTTGATGGCCGAAATTTTGATAGGAACTTGGCCTTTTTCACATTTATGTTTTTTGAGGACATCAATCTTACACCTATCAATATATCGTTGGTCTCAAGTAGAAAGGACCTAACTCAAATAATTGTAACTTTACAGTAGAAGGTAAAACGTAATAGAAAGTGTAATATTCAAAATGATTTTTTTTGTACAACTGCCTGTAAAAACGTTATTTTTTACATATTGGAATCGCTGAAAAACTAAATTTCGTAAAAATGTCTTTTAATTGAATTGCGTATGTAATTTTTATTTAAAGCGAAACCATTAACAAATAAATTTTGTTAAATTAAACAATAAACTATTAAGAAAGAGTCTGCAAAACTACACCAAAATCTTTTATTGGACATGCATATATGGCAGTAAATTTTTCATAAAAAGCTACCCCATTTGGACTATTGAAAAATCGTCAAAACGTCATTTTGCTATTTTCGGCACCAAAAATCGTCAAAATGACGATAAATCGTCACATCTGGTAGCCGTGTTCATAACCAACCAATGAATAAATTACTGTAAAAAAGTTAATTTTTATAACTAACTTTGAAGATATCGAGCCTTGTTTTCGATTTTGTCGTAAGTGGCAAAAATTAAAGTTTTCATGAGATGGTTTTTTTAAATATTAAAAATGTTAGATTCAATAAAAAAGTATATTTTCGATAACATGTCGCTTACAATAAAATCGAAAAAAAAGGCTCGTGAAGTAGGAAAAATCAATGGTAAATATGGGTCTACCCCCCCCTAATGGGTTCAAAAATTTCAAGTGTCTATATACAATCGTCTGTAAGTTACATTAGGATTTCAACATTGTCCGTTGCTCGCTTCAGAAAATCCTTTAAATTTTAACTGTCATATATTTGTTGTTGTAATAGCAAAACTTTTACATATTCTGTGAAAATTTCAGGTCCGTAGCTCTTACGGTTCCCGAGAAAATATACAGATAGACAGACATACTTGCATCGTAGCGAAAACAATAGGGCCCCTTTTCACCTTTGGTGTACGGAACCCTAAAAAGAGGACAGCCAGTGAAACCCTCGGACTTTTCCATATAAAAATAACACAAAATAATAAAAACAATTATTTCATTATAAATAAAAGCATAATCACCCTTATTCCAGTTGTCAACATCGACATCAAGTCAATACGATACCAAAAAATTGGGGCCTATCTACTCATTGCCGAAAACAACCGACTGCTATTGACACGCTCATGCTATTTTCTAGAACTTAGGGAAAAGAAATAGACTGTCAATAGTACGAAATTGATCCCGAGACCGACTAGACGAGCTCCAATTTTTTTGGTATTGTATTGACGTGACGTCGATGTTGACAACTGGAATAAGGGTGAATAATAATAATAATAATAATAATAGCATATGAAGCAAATATCTTAAAAGTAAATTTTTATTATATACTCCAGCATTTTGCAAATATTTCTTTTCAATAGAACAAAATGTTAATGAATCTAATGAAATAAAATTTTTGCCATAGGGGACGACTATAGCCCACCTAGAAAAATAGCCTAGCCTTGCCTGTGCATATTCTCTGTGAAATACTAAATACTAAATTTTGATTTATTCAAGTTTCCATCCACTTTAAAATATTTAATAAAACATTGATATACTATTTGATCCACATTGTAGAAACAAACAAATTGAAAGAAAATTAGAAATAAAAAACGCTTATTACTTGGCTGTTTGGTTGTTTCAGTTGAAATTTCTTTAGACGAATGCAGGTTTCTTCTTTTTTTTACTCTCATGTTCATAATCAATGAACATACATACATACATATGTATATACATATATGTACATAAGTATGCTCACATGTATGTGTATATGAATGTATTTACGTTCATATGGATTTGTGCGTTTTTAAGCCGCTTAGATATCTGCACAGTGTCATGTTCATATGCTTTTTTATTTTAATAATGAAAATAATTGTTGGACAAATACTTTAAACACTGAAGAAACTTTAATTCAGTCGGACACAAGACGTGATATTAATACAATCGATTTAAAAATTACGGAACGTTTAAAATGCGTGATTTAAAAATAATAAAAATAATAAACATTTAATGTTCGCTAAAAGAAATTAAGTTTTGGATGAGTGAACATCGCTGGCCAAAGTAATTGAGGGGAATTACTTAAAGCAATTAAAAAAAATCGGAAATACTTTCCTTTATCGAATTAATTTATAAAAAAAAGAAATAATAATAAAAAGTACAGAAACATACGGATAAACAATGAAAATCTATTGCAAAAATGGACAAATTTTATGTTACACCTAAAAAGAATTTAGTATCAGGTACTCCCACCTTGACTAAAAATGCTGCCGATTGCAGAAAGTCGTCTGAAATTTTTCAACCAACATCAAATGGCAGACGTTTAGCCGTTGGAAATATTTATTCGAAAATTCGTCACAAGATTGAAGACAATTTGACGCCAAAAATCAGTGGGAAACTATATAAAACTGTAAAGACTTCAAAGTCTTTGACGGCATTAAACTCGATCGGTGTGTCTACAGGAAAATATACTCTTACTGCTAATGAAGATTCTGTAGAAGCGGCAAGAACTTCATCCACTGAATATCGAAGAGCCGTACTGAGGTCGAATGTTGATGGCAATAACGAAACACATAATATATACGCTGAATGCTACAACTCGTCGTTGAATTCATATGTAGAAAGTGACGAAGACGAGGAGGCCCAATTGAGTTTGAATATAGCAAAAACATCTTTGGAAGATGAAATATTCGAGGAACTAGAAAAAGTGTCTCACGATGAAAACAAATTGATTTCTGTATTAAACACTGTCGATCAAATAATATTAGATTACAACCCCGACCCCGAAATTCAATTGAACACAATGTCAAACATTAATGGCGACAATATGGACACGAAAACAGACAAAACTGAAAGCAAAACTTCTCAAACAGTTAATGAAAATTTATTGTGTAACACAGATAAAAGCTTAGAAATGTCATTCAATCAAGGAAGCAGTAAGAGTACCGAGTGTTTAAAATCTGAGCAGGTTGAGTTTCCCCTTCAGTTGGAGCGTAACACTACTGAATGCCAAAAATTGGAGAAAGCATTGTCAACACTTTCTCTAACTCGAAGAAAGTGTTATCAATCACCAGATTCTCCTTGTCTCCGGCAAATGCGATATGCCTTTGCCCAACAGCAAAAGTCCAAATCTGTTTGGGAGCTTTCGAATGCTACAAAAATACCAATACTTAAATCTATACCTTTGAGAACGCGAAGTAAAAGTTTTTGTTATCTCAATTCTAATAGCTCCTCATCTTATTTCCAAAATCAAAACTCTTTAAAAAAATCCATTTCACCATTAGTTAATACTAATGACGAACAAGCATCTGTGCAGTCTTTGTCTTTAAGAAACAAAAATCACAGATCTCGAGATAATATCAATAACCAAGTTTGCTCCAGCAGTTTGACGAAAACCAGAAATTCTGCAAAATCGGAAAGTATAGCGCTAGCAAAAAATTTATCTTATAAAACAAAAACACCAACAATTCCCCAAAATCCAAACCTAACTTCGAATCCCCATATATTTCTTTCGCATCATAGTAAAACAAGTGATGAGTTGTTGGATAAATGTATTGAAAAAGGACAACAGATTCTGAGAAAAGTTGAATCGTTAAAACCTCCGCGCACTCAGGTCACTTCGTATTCCAGGAAAGCTTTAACCCGCACAAAATCAAATTCTAGCAATAGAATTTTAAAAGACAATTTGACGCTCAAACGCAAACAGTGGCTACAAAAGCTCAACTATGCAAACGAAGAAAAAATATCTGCACCGCCCTTAGAACTATGCAAAATTATACCACCTGTGTTGGGAGAAACTTCCGATAAACACGCAGAGCTTCTAGTGCAAGTTTCCAATGCTACACACCTAAATGCCAACAAACAGCGAATAATATCAGAGGAAAGTCAATTGACAAGCACTCAAGTCAAACCTTCAAACCCCGATCTAATTGCGAAAAGTCAAGAACCAGACTCCGACGATTCTGGGCATATATCAAACGAAAATATGGAGATGTCCATCAATCGCGACACATCGAACTCATCGTCATCAACCAGCTTGAGTGAAGAAGCTTCATCAATGTCATCATCTTCACCGTCTTCATCTGTATGTGATAATTCCTCAAGTAATTGCATTGTTACCAAATCCTTAAAAATGTCCGAAGTCTTGAAGAAATTTGAACGCAAAGCCATGAATCAGTCACACTCAAAATCATTGAAAAATAATAAAAATAACACGCCCAATACTTCAAATAATATGATTAATACCCAAACTAAAACGAAACCAGCTGGTGAAAGTTCAAAAAATTTCATCGATTCTCGGTTTTGTACCACCTGCAAAGTAGCACAAGTTGAATCTGTCAGTGTGATTAGGACACATCTCGAGATTTATCCAAACTATACCAAAGAGGTAACTATTAGGCTTCATTGAGCATGAGCAAGTGGAGAAATTATATGTAAAAAAATCGCTTTCACATAATATATTTAAACTTTACTATACAAACCTACATACATACATATATTTATAACATTAACACTTTTTTTATATTTATATGTATATAGAAAAAAATATAAATATGAATATGCTTTTTATTATAAAAATAAATTTATTTTTAACACAAACAATCAATCTTGTCTTTAATGTTGTAATTTGTAATTTTTCTTTAGAAATTTCTTTCTTTAAAGTTGGTTTTTGTTGGTACATTTTCTTCCTGTATTATACTTTAAAGGATTGGCTGAACTTTCTACTATTCTCACTCCTTTTACTCGTATAATCTAAATGCAACAAGTAGTTTAGAATATTAATAAAATATAAGACACATATTTTATCTACTCGATTGCAAAAACTCCTTTATTACTTTCTTTCGTTAAATAATAGCTTGTACATTTAAGTGAATTTTTCATCCAAATTGTAATCATAATTAATTCATATGTGACCTTCTCTGAGAAAAGGGACCTAGTGTGTGAAAATGAAGTTTTGAGAAAAACGCATTTAAAAAATAAAATTTTAATGTTTTTCTCATTTGTATCGATTTTGACACACACCCGTTTTTTGACGCACTAGGTCCCTTATCTCGGAGAAGGTCACATATATCAAATGTTTTTAATTGATAATTTTTTATGGGCTAAATTGTATCTCTCAAACTTCTTCGTTTATCTTGAATTTAAATAGCAGTTCAATTTACAATAACTAAAAGGCAGTTGACAACCCTATTACTCGTCATATTATTCAGTATTACCATACAAAATTCTGTTTTATACTCTTAAAGTATACTTTGTTTTGACTATGAATATGCCACATCTATTTTATAAATTAATTTTAATTACGATAAATATAAACAGACGATTAGTGATTCACAAGATGTAAACTGTTCTTTGTGTTGTTACATACGAGTATTAATTGGTATAAGTCATTGATCGGAAAATCGGTACGATCTTAAATCGAGATATGGCCTCGGCAGAGGATAAAAAACAAAAAATTATATTGCCAAGGGGATTGAAGTTGCGTCTCTTTTGCATTTTATGAATAATATGTATTCAGCATATATAGGACATTTTAACCAACTCCAAAAAGTACCGTTAAGCGAGGAAAACATGGGCCAAAATATTCTACAAAAATATTCGCTATACAAATCTATTATAAGCTATAAACTAAAATTTAACAGTACGAAGAAGTCAATACTTGATACCCTTTTAAGGGTTAATTGGCATTTGCATTTTAGATTATTGTATGGGGCGAAAATTTGGCTGCACTAATGATCACACATGGCAAATCGCCGAAAGCACTTGATTGTTGCATCGCCAAAGATTTTAGGGTTCTTATTCGTAGTGAACAAAGACAAAGAATAAAAGGCCAAATCGCATAAAATTATGTGAACAATCGCACAATTGAAAAATGCATTTAGTAATTGCAAGTAGAGATGAGCGCGTGTCGAATTTTTCTAACACGAAATGATACGAACACGAATACCAAGACGTTCAACACGTACGAAACACGCACGCGAAAAATTTCATCAACACGATACTGCACAAAACGCACGAAATATTGTTGGTATGGTATTGAAGATCAGAAAATTTTATTGATTTTTTTCAAGAGTCGCTTTTCAAAATATGGCTCCGAGTTGGCCCTTCCAGCTGATACTATCTGCCACCACCGCTGATACTATCGGTTTACGTACAGAGCTTTAAGCTTCAGACGCCCATAGGTACAATATCAACAAATATTCTCTATTGGAAATTCATTCATACATATTTTAAATCTATAATCATTTCGTGTATTTCGTGCCAAATTTGCTCAATACGAAACGACCAGACCACGCACGAAATCAGATTTTTTTTGTCATGAAAACTTCGTGTTGAGTCATGCGTGTTCGTGTCAAAAAAAAAAAAAAAACACGACACGCACCCATCTCTACTCGTACTTACAAGCGCAAAGTCAACGTTATAAAAATATTTTAAACAAGTTATTTTTAACAGACTTATCAATCCGTCTGGATTTCAAAAATTCGTTTTTCAAAGAAAAACTAATGGTCTGCTCAACGGTGTCGAAAAAATAACTTAGTTCGACATATTTTCATACGAGTGTTTGATTTGTATGTTCTTCAATATTATTCACAATTAAATATTTTTTGCACCATTTCTTCTTACATCTAATGGAAATAATCGGATTAACACAGTTTTCTCTTTCCTGGTAGAAGTGAACTAATTTTTCTCAAAAAAAATTATTATTAGAGATCGCTTAGTATTTTCAAATCAAATTTCCTTGTCATACATTATTATTCTTTATATGAGTTTGGTGGATCACCTATGAAAGTTTTTTAAAGTTTTCATCACATTCACCCATATCGCTTTCTAAACGAACGAAAAATTCAATGTTTAGTTGCCCTCATATTAATATAAATAGGTATGTATGTATGTATTTATGTATGTACTAGTACATATGTATGTACCCAGTCGGAATTTTATTAGCTAGCTCAAAATATAATTGACTTTTTGCTAACTCATTCACAACTAGCTTCTGAACTAACTTATAAATGACACAGATGTGAGTTAGTTGTTTTTTTTTTGTACAACTGTCTTCTTCCCGATAAACCCCAGTTCACAGTTATCACTTTATCACTTTTTCTTCTTTGAACTTTCATCGGCGTTCACACAATGCAAGTCTTATTTTTCAGCTCATACTCGTAATTTTTATGCATAGGTTTTTTCTTTATCACTTCGAATGAGAAAGCAAAACATATTGACAGCACATGAACCTGAGTACTCGTTTATTTTCCCCTCGTCTCTCTCTCTCCTACACACTAATCAGCTTAGCAATAAGAGTAGCATAGTGTAAACTAGCACTAAGTATTGAACTCACTTTAACCTAACTCAAAACTGATGCAGAGATTACTTAGTTGTTAGTCTACAAATAACTTATTCTCGATAAGTTTTGAGCTAAGTTTTAGTAAGCTCTAAAGCTGATACAGAGATGAGTCAAAGTTCAGCGAGAAAATGACAGCATAAAATTCATGTTTATGTTAACGCTGTGCCGTATATGTATATTTTATATGGCGCGATATCAAAGTGTTAAGTATGATGTCTGACAAGCAAAGTGAACACAGTTCGGTTAAAAAAAATTTTTTAAAATTGTTTAAACTTTAAGCTGGCTAAAAAATGTTAATCACTAGTAAGTTAAACCATAACACTTTTTTTTATGTGGAACAAGCTAACTCATAATGACCTAATTCATGGTTAGTTCAGAACTGATGCATTAAACACATTCACCACATCAGGCTACATGAACACACAACTTCAAATGCCGCTAGCAGCATTTGTCGCCTCGAAGCCAGCTACTTAATTATTTTGGAGACGGCAGCAGCACCATCTGCACCTGATATTCAAGTACAAATACATAGTTCAGCATTGCCACTTTCATATATTTTCCATTTATAAATATTAATTGCTCTTTTAAAATGTACTTATTTCCCGTAAAAGTACAAAAATTAATCTTTTCATAAATTTTTGGATATTGTTTCTGGTAAATAATATGAAATAATTGTACGATATCATTCATTCAACATTTTGTATTATACTGGCAACACTGAATTTGCTCATTGTAGCCAAAGAAATTTAAATTAGTTTGATTGGAGTACAACGACAAAATCAGCATAGACAACAACCTGTCGCCCTGTTGCCTTGCTGTCTTCAAAAGAATCATTCTCATATAAACATGTGTATTCTATCCTTGACATTTGGTAGTCGGTAGCTTGCTGTGGTGAATGTGTTTAATGCATTGATGTCAGTTTCATAGCACAATTGTGGTAGGTAAAATCACACACATTCTTATTCTCTTTCATTTACCCTCTTACCTAAATAAGAGCGGCAAGCGTTGCGTTAGCAGCAGGGTTCGCATTTTCAGTACATTTAAATGTGAAAATATTATTTCATTGTACTGAAAATACGTACCCTGCTGCTAACGCGACGCTTGCCGCTCTTATTTAGGTATGAGGGTTAGTCGTCGATGAGACAGCGACGAGAACACATGCGTATCGGGTGTATTAATTTGTTTATAGATACAGTGAAAGAAAAGAAGTGGTATGCGAAATATATTCTATGATCACCAATGCTCTTCGCGATAATTAATGTTTTTGATGTTGTAAAACGTTTAAGGAAAGAAATTAATATGTATTTAAAAGACATTTTCACTTTTTTTGGAGCATTTTCACTAAACTGCACTTTCTATTTAAACTTTAAAGACCAATAACTCGGGAAATATGGCCTGCATCAAATTTTTTTAATGAAGTTTCTTTTTTCTTTTATTTTTCACATTACTATCTGATAAGCTATTTAAATATTCTTTTTTTGAGATTTTGCAGAGTTTCCTTTGAAAAGTTCAGAGCCCGATAACTTGAAAAATATGGGTCACCGCCAACTTTTTTATTAAATTTTTTCATCTTATTTTTTAATTTTCTATCACATAGGCTCCTTTTTATTTATTTTTAGCTGCTTTACTAAACTGCATTTGTTCCAAATATTTATTTTTTCCTATTTACTTCAGAGACGAATGAGACAACTTTTCTCACACATACAACTATAGTTTTATTTTTGACACCACTGGTTTAATGCATGATGCATAGATGAGTGAGTACTGACTCGTCCTGCGGCCACTCAAAGATAATTCAATAGTTTTGAGTTAACTCAAATTCCGAATGGGTAGGTACTCGTATATTTACCATTAATACACTTAAAGAATGCACAATAGCAAAACTACGCTTCGCACACTTTGCTCGGCGAACAAACAACATTATTTTCTTGGTAATGTTTTGCAAATAGTTTTTTGTTTTTTATGATTACATATTTGCAAACACCTGTAAAAGTTCACTCACCAAACACATACGAGTACATACATACATACTTACATGCATACATCTGCATGCACATGAATAACTGACAAATAGGGTAAGTGCACCAGTAGTCGGCCAGTTAACTTTTGTTTCGTTTTCAAACTTGTGCCATTTCTGATGTGAAAATGGTATTGCGATGATACGTACTTATTATAATTCTGTTATAAGTATTGTTTTATGCTCATTTAACTGTTTTCCAAAACAAAATATATGAATGCAAGAAATTTTCATATTTTTCAAAATGCATCTTTTTTGCCAGTAGTCGGCACCCATGTTCCTAAGTTCGGCAATTGATGACCCTATAGTCGGCATGCAATTTTCTGCTAAAGAAAGGGTGATATTACAAATTATTATATTAAATTATTTATAGTTTTATAGTTCTGACTGCACCTAATATGGAAATGGTGCCTTCTCTTATTTCTTACGAGTTTTTTTTCAGGATTCGGCGTATTATTGGTGCATTCATTGGTTCAATTTCCTTGGGTAGTCATATTTGAATGAATTAATAATTATACTTGAGGCACAGGGCCCTGGGAATGAAGAGATCTATTGTATCGCTTACCAGGTACTAGAGCACCTCGTCTATACCTGCTATCCTGTGGAACCACAGAGGGCATAAAGATTCATAGTACTGCTGCTCTAAAGTTTAATCATCATAACCACATATTCTGCACAGGCTGTTACTCCCAATGAGAAGCCTGTTTAGGTGTTTTCTCAGTCTGTAAGGAAGCCTGTGAGCATTCCTAGATTATTTTTATTTTAGGCCATGGGATCATTCAAACGATTTTTGTTATACTTTATAATCATTAGGTTTCCATGCCTCGATCCAGGGAGAGGTGTTTCCTGGTATTTCTGATCTCCATAAATATATATTCCCGGATTTTATCCGATCCAATGAGAGGAAACGGTTCTGGTCCGACCTTGTGTGCGCTTACCAGTTTGTCTGCATTTTACTTTCCATCAACTCCAACGTGTATGTGAACTCAGCAAAGTACGACCTTATTTATGCTGTGTGCCACTTTGAACGACTATGCTTTAATGGGAGCACGTTGATATTTCTCCTCCTCGGTAGTACCTGTCAGGATAAAATTGTGCGCATATCTCAATGGCATAAACTTCTGATAAAAAAGTTAGAGATCTGAAACGATCAGAGTCTTCCAGGGATCATTGTTCCCATTGGTTAATTAGACAGTCACAATCTGTTCTTCCCGGGTCGTTGATGACTTTTTGCTTGGCAGCAGTTTCTATAAAAAATTTTCGAGGTGCGATCTCAATGAGAGTCTAAGTGAATCTCCAGCCGATCTCTGGTCGTATCTTTGCGACCAAGCAACAGCATCATAAGTGATGATAAGTTTCACTATCATGGTGTATATTCATCTTAAGGTTTTGTGTGTGCAACTCTTATGTTTTTCCTGCTTAGATATACTCACCTTTAGTGCTTTTATTGCCTTGTCGACAATCGCCTCCAAATGGTATCTCTATAAAACCTTTGAGTCGAATATCACTCCCAGGTACTTGACCTCAGATGAACTTTCTAAAAGCACGTTATCTACTGGGATGGTTTGCAGAGTAGGATTGTCCTCCTATTGGTGAAGGGAACAATGATCACCCTTGCTGAGTTGATATTCAACCCTACGAACATTTCCTCCGCTATCCTTAGTCCGTTCTGTACAATGTCATAGAAAGTCTGTTCAAAGTGGTCATATTTACAATCATACAATTTTCTGTTATTGCATGAAGTAATTATCTCTTCTGAATTACAAAATTGCAATCTTTCTAGGATCCTCAGTTCAATAAACTTATAATAAAAGTTCATACCGACTTTAGGAAACTGTATGCCTGGTATAGATTATGTAGTATGTATACTCCATACATATTACTATGCCGACTACTGGGTAAACTCGTTTTAAACTAATTTTTTTTTAAAGCAGTGGCAAGAGAGATGATTACTATACTATTTTGCAATTTTTGAGCTTAATATGAGAAAATACTAATTTTCCTATAGTCGGCACACCCCTGCCGACAATTGGAAATCATGAAAAATTTTGTTCCTAACGACGGCACCCATTAAAATAAGTAAAATAAATAAATTTTATTAAGATTTTCACATTAATATCAATATTTTAGTTGATTTGAATCTATAGAAAACGTCATTTTTAAGAAATTGCTTCATTTAATGTGAATACTCACTTGTTTAAGTTGGGTTCACCACTAAAAAATTTCTTAAAAACAGGCACAATCCCCCTTTTTAAAAACGGTAACGGAAAGAGGCCAAAAATATACCAATATACTCATCTCATTCAAATTTACTCAATGTTTAGAGAGAAGTAAGTATATTTCTAATGAAAATCAGATCTTACTTATATATTTAATGGCCGCTATTGTTATTTATATAAATTTTTATTTAAAAAGGCCGACTACTGGTGCATGCCGACTTTAGGAGCCTTTACCTACGTGCTTCTGAAAAATTATCGTGAGTCCCTTAACTAAAGGTTATTTCATTAATGGTTTCTTATCTTTAAATTTAAATAAAAGTGTATGATATCATGGATTTTTTTTATTCCTTTGAAAGACCTATCGATTCCAATATGTATGGAATATAAAAAAACGTCGTGCATACGAAATGTCAAGTTCAAATCACCTCCACGTGAGATGCCTAGGCCCTCAAATCGCTCGTGTGCCATGAGGTGTGTGGCAAATATCGCCGTCTTGTTAAAACCACATGTCGTTCGTGTTCATATTATCCAAATCTGGCGAGAAAAAATATTGGTAATCATCGATCTATAGCGCTCGCAACGGTAAAATGAACGTAGCGCGTGGTGATTTGGCAAAACAGACTGAATAAATGACAGCCAAATTCGGCAGATGTACATAGCTTCAACCAGGGTTGTCAGATGTGGCAATTTCTCGCCAAACGTGGCGACTTTTCAACTTGTTTTGCGTTTAAATTTCTGATTTTTTGACATGGCGATTTTTCAGACGATAAATAAATTTGTAATTCAGGAAAACTAGTTTGTTGAAGGATTAGCTTCAAAAATAAATCTTAGCAAAACCCGTCTGCAAGAAATTAAAACAACTTGATTTTGATGATTTCTCTTATAGTAATTAATGCGTTTTGAATTTGGACCCGAAATATATAAAAAAAAACCTAATTTTCGGCGATTTTATATCTACTTAGAAAAAGTGTTATATAAAGACAAATTTATTATCAAATATGTATGTATTACAGATGAGCCATATTTCGAAATCTGTTACTTTTTCGCAGCGATTGAAAAATCACTAATCACAACTGTCGCTCAATTTATCAAGGAACATGTTTTGGAAATATAGTTCTTGCATACAAACTGTGAATGTTCTTGTGTGCTTACTTTTTCTTCTTATTAGGACTACTTTTTGAGTTCAATATTAGAGATTAAACTAATCTTAAGCTTCATTTGTGATTTTTGTGTAGTCGATTATATGGTTTTACTTGCTAGTTTAAACGGCCAATCGTGGTGGTTTAATCTTAGATTAATATTGACAACATACACTTGTGAAACATATATTTTTTTTTTCGTAAAAATTATATTATAAAAAAATAAATATATATATATTTTATATTATTTATCTATTTCCTTTAACACGCGCAATATTTTACTTCTTCCCACAAAAAAATCAAAGTGTGTTGATAACATGTATGACTTTTGCACAGAAAGTTTTGCCACTATTTTGTTCCTCAGTATGGTAATACTACACAAAATAAGAAGTTTAAACTGCCACTCAAAAATATCAAACTCAATTAATTAAGATTAAGTTAATTTTTGGATTAGCAGATTAGAGAAATAAACTAATCTTAATCTCCAATATAAAAATACCAATCCTAATACATAAATGCTTTTAAAGCAGAATAGCTGAAATGTGTTAAACCGTGAGTGATCATAGTCACTGTTTAATTTCACTGCTGCTCTTCTTATTAGATTTTCTTAAAATAACAGAACTGCTACAAACAAAATACTGCTAAACTGTGATCACAGTCACAGTTTAAAAGAAAAGCGATGTAGAAATCACGTTCACTAGGAGCAACTTTATCAAAAAAATCACAGTATTGATCATCTCTAGTAGGTACACACATATTAAGAAAAATCACATAAAATTGATCCTGGCGACTTTTTGGCGATTCTTAAAAATCAATTTGGCTAAAAAAAATTTGAACACCCTAGCTTCAACCATATGGCCGCTATTAACTGTCAAAGTTCGGAGGTCCCTATTGGAAGACCCTTTATAAAAGTAGTACGTAATGTCGTAAAATTTTAATCAATTTAAATCGATCGATAGTCATCTTATGGCGCTCCATTCATATGAAATGAAAAAAACTTCATTCGATTCGCTTTTACATAACCACATAAATATGCATGTATGTATGCGATCACACATACATACATATATATGTACATATGTATGTATGTATGTAAATTTGTACGTGCAGTTGTTTACATTTGTTGCTATCAATTTGTATTATACTACGTGCGTAAAATTGCTACATTTAATAATATTTACGAGTACTAAAGGTGTGGCTAAATTTGTAAGTGCCCATTGCAATTTCCCTAACACATACAAAATTGTACATGCTGTTGCTGTTGCCTTATATTGAATTTCTGGAAATCTTCAACAAACATTCGAATGCAACGCACGTACATTTTTTTTAAAACAAAAGACTTTCCTTCTACACGCACACGTTCATAAATGACTGAAAGTGAAAACAAAATTTTGGCACAATTCAATTTACTAATAAAGCCTTCTTTCTTATAATATGAAATTTACGTAATTAATTCAGAAAATCCTACGTACGGAATTGTCATTTAAAATCTAATTTCACATTTAAAATGTACATTCGGTTTTAAATAAATTTTAAAATTATCTGGATTTTACTATATCTTCAGCCCATTATTGGTTTGGAGCATAGAATGGAGAAAAACGACAAAACAATATTTATTAAACCTTAAAATAGTTGATATGGAGCAAAATTAATGCTAAATATCTCGGAAGCCATAATTAATTTCGCAAAACTTGTTTTGGATTCAGAAAGGGGATACTCAAAATATATACATTTACCGCATACCTAACTCATTTTTAAAAAAAAAATGGTCTGACGACATATTTTCGAATTGCTTTGCATTTTATGGTGAATTTTGTTTGTGTATCCTTGATCATGGTGCAATTATACCAGGCGAATGAATAGTTATGAATAGTTGTACAACAATATAGCAACCCAAACTGTGTAGAGAACCAAAGCATGTCAAAAACGCAATTATAATTGTGGTATATACCAAAACAAAAAGAAGTTGTTGACATTTGTCAGACACAAAGCAAATACGAATAGAACAAAAAATTATGAAATGAAAAAGCTGTATCACCTGATCACATACTCGTTGTTCTCGATTTTATACTGAATTTACTATTTTCTGGTCACATGTTTGATTTTTTTTTTATAATTTCTTAACAAAAGCACGTGATTTTTTTTAAATTTCGTTATTTCCTTAGATTTTTAACTATCCATATAATAAAAAATCTGTTTTTATTTCTTTTAAATCGACGGCTCCATTCTTAAAACATGCTAAGTCAAAAAAGCTAGTTATGAAATAGAAACTTGAGATTTTTTGTAATCATATAATAATTGCAATAGAATTTGTTTAGTTTGTTTGAACTTTATAAATTTGTTGTAGATCATAGTTAAAAGTGACTTAGAATACTTAAGATAGTCCTCTTAGTAGACTTAGCATCTATCTGGTGGTCCTTTCTCACCTACAATGGCCACCTAAGTACATATAGAATGTTTTAGTTTGGAGAAAAATTTTAATTAATTTTTTTTTCGAGTGCTTAATTGCAAACTAACGGCTTGGCCCACGATATCTCGTAACATCGTGGGCTAGGCCGTAAATCATGCTAAGTGTACTTAAAACATTTAAAAGGGAGGTTTTTTAAACTTGACAAATTATGCTAAGTACATTTTTGCTCATAACTTTTGATAGAATAGTCTGATTACTATCAATATTTTACAGAATCTAAGTTAATAAACGATGAGTTCCGAAATGCTATTCCCAGCATAACATGCTATGTCGACTAAGCATGTTTTGGAATGGGGCCGTCGAAATGTTGTTCAGTATTGTAAAACATCAAATATTTGTGCAATCAAATTGTATTTTATTAATAGATAGCGCTATATTTTGAATAAAATCAAATATATTTTGTTTTATAGGCTGCGAAAAGAAATACTTTGTAAAGCGTTGACAGCATTGTAAGCCAGTTTGAGAAATCATGGGAAGATTTGCAGAAGAATCCCTCTCTTTAGTGTGTAGGTTTTTCTTAATTTTACAAATATTGCAAGAAAAATTGCGCCATATATTTTTTTTAATATTGTGCAAATTATTGAAAAATGGGGACCAAAGCGATAATACTAATAATAGCAATAAAGTATTGTATTCTATGGGTACATTAAGTTTTAAAATTTATCAATTGAATCGCTCGAATGGAATGACAAACTTACACATACGCACGCACAGCCTTGTCAGAGACTTTGGAGTAAAATCATCCTTTCATGCGGACAATAAAATCATACATTTTTTTTTTATAACCAGCATTAGTATGTATAAATGTATATTTCGATATTTTTGTTCAAGGTTAAATAGTTTCTTTGAAGCCCGACTTGTGTCTTAATTTCAAAATTTGAAATTTATTACATTTGTTTCTACATGGAAGAATATTTACTTACATGTATGTATCAGAGAACAGCAATGAGTAGTAAAAAAGTGAGTAGAGTTGAGTCGTGACTTATAATTTCTTGTACTTATGCGGTTATGTGTTTCTCTGTTGCTATTTACTACTATTGTATACTACTTGCAAGAATTACTAAACTTTTAAATAAACATATATCCATGAGTTGAGTGAGCTGAATCAATGTGAGTAGAGGTGATTTATGAGTGTGGTATGATTATGATGTCGACGTCGCATTCATATTTATTTCAACCTATACTTATAAATCAATGTCATCGTGAGTATGCGTAGATCAGACTAGTTAAGTTTAAATGATGTCTACTCACTTATACTTAAAATTTCATGGGTCAGTATGAATAGCGAAAAAACGATTCATTGCCGATCACTGGCATTTATACATGCACATATGTAGTGAAATATATTTGATAATACACACATTTATTTAAACATGATAAATCATTCTGCTAATATTGCATACTCCTGTAGTAAAGACCATCAAATCAACAAGAGCATTATTTAGTTTTCGGCAGGAAAAAGAAGATAGATACATGTGATGGTATGCAAGTTATAGACAATACTTTTTTACAATTGTCCACATTTGGAATTTTTATTTTATCAGTTACTTTATTTCTTTTTCTTACAGATATTATTTCGTTCGGGTATTTTAAGTGAACTCGAAGCAAAACGCGATGAATTGCTGTCGGATCGAATAATTCAACTGCAGGCCTGTTGTCGGGGCTACTTAGCACGAAAGGCACTGGCACAAAGAAGGGTACAAGTGAGTATTATTCTTTAGATGGAATGAAAAAATATATATGTTTCTCATTCGATTTCAAAAATTTCTTGCCACATTATGGCTCTTGATCTATTCAAAAGATGTTTAGTTGTACACTTATCTCTTTTAATTAGTGAGTTATGCTCATATGAAAATTTAAATTTGTGAATTTTTAAAAGCTTTGGTCGAGTATTTTTCAGATATCGGAACTAAATATCAAGTGTAAAAAAATTTATGAAATTCTGCACACTGAGTTGAAAAATATTAGACTTTTATTGAATTTTATTCGGAACATATCGAGAGTGTTTGTTTATTCAAAATATGTCAACTCAAATTTGATCAAAATGAGTTTCCGATGGCAAATAACTCCCCTATGCAATTCATTCATCTGTAATAAAAGTTTCAAATAAAAAAAATATTTTTTCTCGTTTTGTATAAATTTTTTTTTTTTGCTATCTCAAAGTATAATTTTTTTAAACATTTGCGGCGATTTTTCAACTTTTTTGGCGTCCAAATTTTTGGTATATACATACATACATATGTACATATGTGTATGTACAATAAGGGTTTATAAAATAAATTTTGTATGGAAATCGGTTTTCTAAACCTTTTATAAATCAAAAAAAAAAAAAAAAAAAAATATGAAAGAGGCCTATAGTATGTACATAACGCACAACTCAAAAAATCCCGGATGATCAGGAGTGGCAAAAAACTGTTGATACTGTAAAAATCACGCAAGTAAATAAAATAAAAATAGGCATAACAATATTTTATATTGTTCAAGAAGACTGTGTTGGAAAATAAATATTTATGGTCGTTAGAGATTTGTTCAGTAAATAGGGTTATAAAAAAAACAATTTTGATCATTTTGAGTTATGACTGTTTATGATTTATGCCCTCCCTAATTCTGTTCGACGATTGTATCGTCTTGTCTATGGACGAAAAAAAGAAGCAGTTTTGATTCCTTAAAACAATTATTATTTATTGTCTATGCTAGAAGGTTCGTGTATTTGGTTTATGATTTTGTTCCAAACATTATATCTATCCAACACATACTTTTTCATATATTTTTCAAACTATTGTATAATACTTTAATTTAATTTTTACGTTTTAAAAACATGGCAATAATATTTTTATTTTTCATTAGCGAAGACAACAACCATTTTTGAAGAAAATAATTTAGAGAATTCAATGACAAGAACTCGGAAGCATTTTCAAACAAAGACGTCCTAAATCTTTTTACTGAATTAGGGCATTAGAGTGCGATACATTAAATTTTTTTCACTTTTTATGTACATACAATAATATAAATTGCTTTAAAAAAATTAATTGTTTTAGGAACTTGCGGTGCGTTGCATACAACGTAACGTAAAAGCATTCCTAGTTGTAAGAGATTGGCCATGGTGGCGACTTTTAGTGCGTGTGATGCCCTTGCTGAACGTTCATCGAACTGAAGAACAGCTAAAAATCGCAAATGAAGAACTTGTAATTCTTCGAACCAAATTGGAGAGAATTGAAATCGATCGCAGCGAATTAAAGACTGAAAACCAAAAACTAGAATCAAAGGTATGTATAATTCGAATAATAATTTATATGCATATGCGAAGGTCCACAACAAAATGCAATAATATATGTAGTTATATTTTTTTATCTTTTCAATTTGAATCATAATTTTCCCTTTTTAATTTGAAATTCATAAGCTTATTAGAGAGATGACAAACACTTACATTATAATAGTTTGCACTGAAAGTGTATTATTTAATTAATATAATTCATATTTTGGTGTTGTATTGATGTGACGTCAATGTAAAACTGTTCGTTATATATGATAATTCGTTATAACCGAACTCCACTGTAATTCGGAATTACTCGAATGACTTATTTTTAATCGTTATTCGTTAGAACACACTAAATATTATTTGTATTTTATTTGCTTAGTCCTCGTCCAGACTTGCCATTTTTCTTGCAGCAATTCTTGAGTTTACGGGTGAGCAGGGTGAGAAAACAGGGAGAGGGTTTCTTTCAGTTTCATGTGCTCTGCAATTCTCTTTTTGAAAATCGCATTTGGTAATATAAAGTTAGCAGGTATATTTGACTTTATATTTTATTTTATTTTACTTTGTTTCTTCAGTTGTATGAAAAACTAAAAATAGATAGGTACATATAACAGAAAAGTAAATGAAAGTTTTAATTTTTCAGGGAAATTTTTTCGTGTAATAGAACTATTTTATACATATGTAATTGCAAAACTAGAATTTCATAATCTCAACACTAATGCAATTTCAAAGCAGAATTTTAAAAAGTTGTAGCAACAAAAATTGCCAGTGTGGTCGGGGACGTACGTACATATAAATATGTATGTATGTATATATGTATGTACATACATATGTATGTATGTAAATTTTCATCTATTTTTGTCTTTTGTTTAAAAATAAAATTCGTTAATTTGATCATTTTCATATGTACATACATACATACATATATTCATACATACAAGTATATACATACATTTATGTACATATATTGATATGAGTAAATAAGTATTCAACTCAGACGCACTCAAAACAAATTAAAAAAAATCATATTCGGCCTAATAATAGTGCTTAGATTTAATATTGAACTTTCAAAAATATAAAATTAAGTATTTCGCCAAAATTTTCAAAATTTTTTCTGTTTATTTGTTGGATTGAATTTCACACTCATGAAAATTTAAAAATGACTTCAATACACAAAAATAACGTCGCTCAAATCTCTTGAAACTGTCAATATGTAATCAAAAATAAATATTTAACTTTTCTATTGATATTTCATTTTGCGATAAAAATAATCAATCGCGAACGTTGCAATAAAAACTAAATAATCATTATGCACGAGTTTTATTATATGCTTTAAATTATTTTTTATTTTTTGGCAATTGAACAAGTTAAGCGCGTGTTCATTTTTTCCTTTGACTATTGCTTTTTGTGAAAAAAAAAAGAAAACACTTGTTTTTCTCTTAATTTAAAATTAATGTGTATAGATAGTACGAGTATGTACATATGTATGTACTACTATACGCACAAAATCTCATTCGAAATTGCTGAATTTGTTTAAAATTAGGTTAACAATTTTCACTAAGCAGACCGAAATCAACGTGTTCAGTCACTGTATGGCAGTAGAGTAGAGAAAAACCTCTAAGAGCATTCGGAAAGGCTTTTACGCGACAGCAGATTAAAGTATTTGTGAAAAATTAGAAAAGAAATAAAAAGCAGAATGATTGATTGTGTTAAATGTTAAATAAAATATAAAATAATGCGTGCAAACAATAACATAGAAATACAACAATTAAACGAATTTTCTCTTTCCCAAAATAATAATTTAAGAAAAAAAAATTAATAAAATTTAAAATATAAAATATAAAATACATCGAGGCTGAAAAGGAATCAAAATTCAAAATTTGTGACGCAACGAATAACGAATCGAAAAACGACTTTATTGGCTTAATTTCACATAATAATTTTTATATGTAGATGCACATACAAATTTGTAATTGTTTTTAGAAAAATCAAAGTTAGAAATTAAAAGATCATTCCTATGTCCCCACTACAGAAAGATTTGGTGGTGGCACGGGAAAGTGAGAAATGTACACAAACACCTGCTTCACATACACCTGAAACGAATTCACAGTCAAACAACAACAGTACACCCGGGTCTACAGAACTTATAAATAAAATAAATACAAATAAAAGCAGTAACAACAGTGAAACTAAAAACAACAATAACAACAATAACACAAAAAACAATGAACACGAAATATCAAATTCAAAATTTTTAGAACGTGTTCGTTTGGCGATGCGTAGTAGCAAATCTTCGGTTTCGCAACCACCACCTGAGCCATTGTGTAAAGATGGGAGTAACTCTTCTTTATCTTCAAATGCAACAAATGCCTCATCTTTGACTTCACCTCCACCCACTCCCTTTCCACGTCCTCCCATACCTCCAAATGATCCCAAACGTTTGCGCAAGCAACACAAATTGATATCTACACAACGTGATCGAAGCCCTGTCCCGCAAACATTAGGCAAAATAAAAAATGTTTCGGCCCGTTCTTCAAACTACGATTCCGATGATGGTTTACATTCTTCTAAGGGTCTATCGATGAACCCATGTAATACAATATCAAATCAAACAGAGACTGTTGTTGAAAGCATTAATTGCGCTTCATCAGCAGTCCCTGTGGAAGTTAAATTACAACTGCCTCTTTCTAAATTAGATGAATCGTCGAGCATATCTAATCCATACATTACTAACGGACACTGTACACGATCGTCGTCTGAGAGACTTAAGTGTTTGACACGTTCGCCCAGTCCAGCATTCTCAGTGAAAAGCAGTTCATCCAGAGCCGCCTCCGTAACCTCCAGTGCAGCAACAAGCTCTTCACGTTCTTCGTTTTCTCGACTAGAAACACCACCAAGGCGTATTTTTCCACAAACATATACACAAGGCAGCCATTTCGATGCATATGAAATGAGAAACATGGAACAATCGCCAGTAGTTTTTGACGCTAACCTATCGTTTGTTTTAGGCTGCCGAAAACAACCAGTCCATCAATCTTTTCGGCCATCTCCTTCTTTCGAAGATCCCCGAACGGCATCGGCTTTCTTAAGCGAAAAGATACAAAATTTTCTTAAAAGAACTGATCATGTTCAGGAAGAGTGGACAGCTTTGGGACGGCGTTCTCGCAATCGTTCAACAGCTTCAGTCACCAATAGCGGAAGATCAACACCCACTAATAATACATTATATGATGCCAATGACCCCTTAACAGATACAATCAGCCTTATCGAGAGGCAAAGAGAACGCAACAGTATGGATCGCTCGCTCTCCATGAGACATTCGAAATCGTCGCAGAACATTTTAACCAAAGCTTTTCAACTCTCAAAAACATTGCCAAAAACTCCCACTTCGCGATCAAACTCTTTGGCTAGAGATATATCTGACATGGATGATGACGACGACGATGATCGTACCATCCAAGACGAAAATGACAATGAGTTAGATGAGGTATAAAAACTATTTTTGAGTATGAGTACACACATTTGCTCAGTTGCAAATACATATGTATGTATGTATATGCATTTAGATTAACGGCCTGGTCCACGATGTCACTAGACATCGTTCGATCGACAACTTGTATTGCAAACAACAATAACTTTAGAAAATTTGTTGTTGTTTGCAATACAAGTTGTCGATCGAACGATTTCTCGTGACATCGTGGGCCAGGCCGTAAATGTGTAATTGCAGACACAGCCATGTGTATATTCATTGGCAACACTGTAATCGTTTTATTCACAACACATGCACTAACATTTTTGTAGCTAGTAAACAAAGTTTGACAACTTTTTGTATTGTATACATTAAAGGCCATGTCAGATAAAACTTTTGCTTCGCGTTGCGTTGAAGATTCGCTTTGACATTAAAGATTAATGAAACATGTCACATAAATTTAAATATGTGAATTTACATAAAAAACGAGATAGTGGGCATCAGAGTAATAGAATTGTGCTGTATTTTATGCATTAAACAAAGCAGTAAAACAAAAAGTGAGTGTTGTCAAAGTTTTTATTGTGTCATACACATTATGCGTCACGCTTTTTTCTCAAAGTTAGAAACGTCACGCAAAGCGTTGAAGTTGTATCTGACACTGCCTTAACAGGTTTGGCTTTTGCATGTACCTAGTATAATTGTACCATCACATGGGCATGCTCATGGTGTTGCTCGTGCATAGCCCTAATACATACCAGGGACGGCATTGAGAATTTTAAAATTGTACCAACAATTTTCAAAAATTTTACTTTTTTTACCTTAATTGTACGAAAATATTTTTTCAGTTCAAATTACATACTTTTATTTTTTTTTTCTGGCTGCCGAATAGCTTTCACATATTTGCTTGCTAGTTGGTATATTACACCTGTTTAAGTAGAAATTTAATATATACAAATTAATAGCAAATGTTTCAAGATATTTATTTGATTACACATTTGAATAAATAAAAATATATTTTTACATGATGCAACATTTTGATGGATAAAAATTTATTCAATATACATACATATGTATGTATGTTTAATATCTCAAAATATAATATATAATATCCCTTATATCAGCAACGTGGGAAATAATAGAAATCTTGTACATACATTTGTACGTACATACTAGTGATGTAACAACTGTCAATTTTTGATATTCGCGAATACGAATACGAATATTTGAAACGATATTTGCGAATACGAATACGAATATTAATATTAAACTAATATTTTTAGCCATTTATTTAAATTTCGTTTAGGATTTATGAATTTATTCATTTAATTTGTTTGGAAAAATATTCCTATTCGTATTCGCCTGAATTTGGCGAATACGAATACGGATACAAATATTTAAAAATGGCCGTATATTCGACAATTCGAATACGAATACGAATATTCGTGCATCACTAGTACATACATAAGGCTGAGTTTACATCTGGCATTTCTTGTGTATCATTTGCCCAAAAAAAGCGTAACCAACTAATTACTAATGAAAATCTATTTGAATCAGACATGATGATTTAAACAGTTTCCAATAATGTTGGATTCTATAAAATTGTCTCTTAGTTATGTATGGAACTATTTAACTTAATAAATACATGTCTGAATCTAACAGTTTTTCATTAGTAATTAGTGGTTATGCTTTTTTTTACGCTTGTGTGGCATTTGGCACACCGATGTAAACCCGGCCTAACTCATTATTTTTTTGAATCGAGATTTTTGAATTTTTCGATACATTAGATGCTCTTCTATCGAAATATGAAAAAAAAAATAATGCGTTAGGGCCTTTCTATATTAAGGTAACGATATGTATGTGTGTAGCTATGAAGAAAAAGAAAATACATACATATGTATGTATGTCAAGTTCACGGTTGTATAAATTTACTATTTATATAGATATTTGCATATAAAAATATCTGGTCTAGATATGCAATATGCCATATGTACATATCGCACACTAAATCATAAAGAGTCGCAACTCAAAAAATTTCAGATGCTAAGTAGTGGCAAATAACTATTGATACTGTGCAAATGGCGAAAGTATGTAACATAAAAACAAACGGTACTTTATACTCTTCAAGAAGATTGTATTGTGGTTAAGTGGTTTATTAAAAAACAAAACCCATTTGATAATTTTGAGTTGTGACTGTTTATGATTTGGTGTGCGATATGTACTCATGTATGTATGAATAAAAAAATTATGTATTTGAATATGTGACATTGAATGAAAATATATTTATATCTCTTCACTAAAAATAAACTCAACACACTGTTGTGTACAAAAAGTATTCACATGGAATGTTTCAAATTTGAACATTTTTGGAGTGAATCATGATCAGGGAAACCAGAAATATGCTCTAAAAAAAAGTGTTTTATGCGCATTCAATATGCACTAAAAACTTGAAAATATGCACAAAAAACTCAAAAAATATGCTCTAAAATAAAATCAATTAGTTTATTTTAAATGAAAATATATTTTTAATTAAAAAATTCAACAACATTTGCATATAAAATAAGCAAAAAAGCAAACAATAAAAAATTAACAAAGAATAACTGCCGTATGGAAACAAAATTGCCATACATATTTTGACTAAAACAAATAATACAAATTATTTTTTTTTTTTTTTGATAATCTCGTAAAAATTTAACTTCAAGTTCAAAATATATCACGATATCAGAATTAAAACTTTGGAATAAAATTTAAAATTTTTTTCCCGGGGAACAATTCTAACTTATAGCAAGTAATAGGGAAAACAAAAAAATCTAATTGGAAAAGGGAGAAATTTCTCGCGGAATTTTATTAATAATTGCCCTGAATATTTATTGCAATAAGCAACAATCTAGGTCAATATAGATTTTCAAATAAAATCGTTGCATGCCACATCTAAATAAACTTTTATATTTTATATTTTATATATTGACAATGTTCCTTCAACGTCTACTCGGGGTAGAGTCCGTCACAAAAAGAAAAACCGAATTTTTTATTGAAACTAACGTCCGTAATAACTTCGAAAATTTATACACTACATGGAACATTAAAAATGAGACTTAGATGGCGAAAAATAAAAATTAAAATTTTATGCAACACTTAAGCTTGTAAGCAAATTAAAATAAAATTTTTTATTTATTTTATTTTATTTATTTAATTTCAAAATATGCCCTAAAAGCGTAAATTATGCTCTAAAAATTAGAAAATATGCTAAAAAAATATGCGTGTTAGAGTGATAAATGCAAAAACAAGCTTTAAAGGGTAAAGTATGCCAAAAAATATGCTTTAAAGGGCAAAATATGCAAAAATATGCACTAACAAATCGATGCCAAAATTAATAAAAAGTTCTGAAACGGATAAATATATTGTCACCGCATGAATACGTCGCACAAGAAAAAACATGCAATTGCATATTTGCGGTTTCCCTGATCATGATTTAATTAATTACGAGTAGTAATATTAATAACTGATATTTTCTTGTTTTGTTTCTAATTTTACAGTTATCTGAAATGACGGTAGATTTGGCAGAAGAACGGTCCACAGCTAACATTGCAACAGAACGTTTAGAGGCTGAAACGGGAGAGCGTCTACGCCTAGAAAAGGAAATGACGGAGAAAGACAACAAAATAAAGAGTCTACAAGAATCCACCGAAAAGCTTGAAATGGAATTAATTTGTGCCAAATCGGATTTGAATGGCATTTCGGAAGAGGAAGAAGATCTAGACAACGAGGACAGTGCTTCGTCTGGCGGCATATACAAGCTGAAATATGAACGTGTGGCTAAAGAATTGGAATTTACCAAAAGGCGTTTGCAAACACAACACGAGCATGATTTGGAACAACTTATTGGCTTAAAAAAGCAGTTGGAGAAAAAGGTAAAATAAACTAAGAATCCACATAAACATTCCAGATATGTTTCCATTCACGTCCTCTAGACATTGTAAAATTTATTGTTATTATCACTATTATTATTATTATTATTATTATTATTATTATTATTATTATTATTATTATTATTATTATTATTATTATTATTATTATTATTATTATTATTCTGATTATTAAGCTATCTGACGCATATGAAGAGGTCGAAGAACAACGTCAAGTTGTAGGTCAGTGGAAGCGCAAGGCTCAGAAAATGACAAATGAGATGAACGACCTAAGAATGCTTTTAGAGGAACAAAACGGACGCAATAATTTGTTGGAAAAGAAACAGCGAAAATTCGATTCTGAATGTCAAGCATTACAGGTAATTGGCATTTATATCAATAGCACTGCACTGCACTCCACTGTACGAAAAGAAAAAAATTAACAAATCTATATTCTTAAATTTTTTTCTTAAAACTTTTCTTAATTTAATGAAACTTTCGAACTCCATAATAAATAAAGTTTGCATGTTTGGATGTTTGTTAAGCTGGATTCACCCATTGTTTCGGAACAAAATTTTTGTCCGGACAAAATTTTTTTTATATGAAGTTTGACGTTTCTCTTTTTGAGAGAGAGAGAAGAAGAGAAAAAATTTTGTTCGGAACATTTTCTACTTGAATTGGTTTAATTTTAATTTTTGTCCGGACAAAATCGAACTGAGCTGCCAACTATTTTAATTTTTTTAGCCAAAGTTGAACTGAGCTGCCACATCATGTCATATAAATAATAAAAGCACAGAGTGTACTTGTATTTATTACAATAGAAGTAAAGGAAAATTAAGAAAAACATATCCAAGTGTATGGAGTTGAAGGAATCCATTGCAGTAAACAATTAAAAAGATGTGTGTGACACAACAAATTGTAATCATTTGCCGCTGTGCTGCCACTTGCAAAATTAAAATTCATCGTTTACACACGTATTTCATATGGTAGCTTTGATTTTCCAGCCAAATGTTCGAAATGGATGAATCGTCTTGCAAAAAACTCTCAGTAAAAAAATTTTCTCCAGACAAAAATTTTCTTCCGAAACAATGGGTGAATTCACCTTTACTTAAGCTAGATTCACCCATTGTTTCGGAACAAAATTTTTGACCGGACAAAATTTTTTTTATATGTAGTTTGACGTTTCTCTTTTTGAGAGAGAGAGAAGAAGAGAACAAATTTTGTTCGGAATATTTTCTACTTGAATTGGTTTAATTTTAATTTTTGTCCGGACAAAATCGAACTGAGCTGCCAACTTTTTTAATTTTTCAGCCAAAGTTGAACTGAGCTGCCACATCATGTTATATGAATAATAAAAGCACAGAGTGTACTTGTATTTATTACAATAGAAGTAAAGGAAAATTAAGAAAAACATATCCAAGTGTATGGAGTTGAACGAAACCACTGCAGTAAACAACTAAAAAGATGTGTATGACACAGCAAATTGTAATCATTTGCCGCTGTGCTGCCACTTGCAAAATTAATACTCATCGTTTACACACGTGTTTCATATGGTAGCTTTGATTTTCCAGACAAAATGTTCGAAATGGATGAATCGTCTTGCAAAACACTCTCAGTAAAAAAAATGTTCTCCAAACAAAACTTTTGTTCCGAAATAATGGGTGAATTCACCTTTAATTCAATTCTTTTTCTAGATTTGCTATATGTTTTGTATCTATGAACACATCACAAAAAAAAAGTTATTTTGTGAGGAATAAATAAAAATCAAGAAATAATGATTAAAAAGTAATTTTTAAAATAAAAATTATAACCGTTACGGTCCCTGTTTTTGAGTAAATGACCGATATGTACATATATTAATGCTTAAGTTTTTGCTTAAGCCTGCTGAAAACTTATTAGAAGTAGTAAAATATACTACCGATCTTTTTATTTATTCCTCACAAAATAACTTTTACTATAAATTTTATTTTGTGACTTTTATTTATTCCTCAGAAAATAAAAGTTATTTTTTGATTTTTATTTATTTTTTTTTTTTTTTGCTTCATTTTTAAAATGTTGAAAGCGTAATTTTTGCGCTAAAATTAATATTACTCGTTTTAAAATTGACTTTATCGCCAGAATCTGTAAAAGACACTTAAATAAAATTTAACATTTTATTCATTTTAAAAATTTAAATTTAATAAAAATCCAAAACCTAAAAATCATTGCATCTATAGGTAGTCCATCATGTAACGTGGACTATTGTAAATTCCTTGTGCACGTAGTGTATTTTTTTCAGTTTAAATTTGGAAAATAATCGTTATTTGCGATCACTGCTTAAAAAATGGAATTTTTGAGTTAACTGCAGCTTATGCAGTTAATTTCATACTACTCGTAATATCTTGTTTACTGAACTTTTGAAAGCAAAATAAAATTTTCTTTTTTTTTTAAATTGAAAACTTTAAAACTCGTTTTCTGGTAAACTAGTTTTGTATGAGGGCGGAATGCCTTATTTTTAGGGGGGGGGGGGTTGATTTAGGGTAAATTATTATTTTAATGATTATAGACTGGTTCGAACAGGTCAGATTAACTCGCCATTGTTCGCCCTCAGTTTGATTGCTATACACAGAAGTCCACGGAGGTCTGTCTGTGTCCTGACAATATTAGATTAAATTATTCTTTTGCAAAATAATATTCCAAGCGCTCTGAACTTTGTATGTCTTTATTCTTCAAGAATTTTAAACCGAATGAACTTAAAACTAAAATACAAATACACATGTAATTTGACTTACAAAGCGATACGAACTTTAGCCTGTTCAAATCATAAATATAAATACAAGAGGTTATTTGAATTTTGCCAAAGCACAAAAGTTGTCTAGACTCTACCCACTTGATCTAAAATTCGATAAAAACGAATGATCACTAAAGCGAAGAAATTTGGAAATAAAATTGTTCAATATTTGTTCGAAAATGTAAAAACAATTTGAATGTTCGCTAAAGCTTCGAACTTCGAACTTCTCTCGATAGTTTTTCGAATGTTTGACGGTAGCTGAGTGGATGTGTTCTAGCCTGTTAGAGTAGAGGTACCAATTTCGAGCCATGACAGCACTGTAAGTTAAAATATAAAATAAAAACACATAAATACTTATATATGTGCAATAACTGAACAGAAATAATTTTTCCATGATAGCCTAGTGGATGTGTGCAAGTCTGTTAGAATGGAGGTGCCATGTTCAAACCCTGCAGTGTAAGTTAAGGTATTAATAAAAAATAAATGAAATAAGTAAGTTAAAATAAATAAATTTAAAAATAAAATTACTTTTTTAACTTTTGTACTGCCTTTTCGAGATATTGCAACTAATTCGATATCTCGCACTTTTGATATTGCTAGCGAAACTTCGAGATCGAATGTTTTTTGGGACAAAACTGAGCGACAGGTGAACTTTTTTCGATTCATTTTTGAGTGTCATTCTCGATAGTTTTACACGAAATCGATATCAATACACGAAATCGATATCAATAACGAAAGTCTTGGTCAACTCGGTAGAGCTTCACAATTATGTTTGTGTTGGTTTTTGAGCGTAATATATTTTTTCCTCATTATACCAGGGCTGGCAAGACATATTTGTAAACCTCTAATTCGAGTAAATTTCTCGTGTTCAAAAAGAGAATAATGGCAAATTTGATATATTTTAAATATGTGGTATAACTAACGTGACCAGAAGCTTTTTACAAAAAGCGGGACACGATCGTTCAAAAAGCGGGATTTTGACGAAAATACGGCCAAAAAGCGGGATTTTTAAATAAACAACTATTTGAAAGCGGGATGTGTAATACGCACATAAAAAGTTTCGTATGTACTTAGGAAACACAGTTTTTAACTCAAAAGAATCGATTTTAAATAAACAAAAGTTTTTATTAACAAAAATTTTTATTTAGTAACGTAAAATAAATAAAATTAAAGATTTTTTGACTTCATTTACAAAACAAAATACGATTTTTATACAAAACAATGTACAAAAACTTAAGGCGAATGATAGCAAGTGGCCTTGTTAGTCCATATTATCATCAACTGACTACACCAATGTGTCAAACTCTTTATAAAAAAATAAGCAAGAACTTTTTATTTTATTATTGACAGTTTGGTGAATGTCAGTTGTTATTCTCATAATAAGCCCTCTTGGTAATAAATTACTAAAGCAGCAGAATGTCTGCACAATAAAGCACTGTAACAAAAGGATCTTTGAGTGTGTACGTTTGTATTTTTATTTTTTTTTCATTTGAGGAGCTGCCAGATCCAAAAAAATAAACAATAACTACACTAAAAAATATTTGGAATAAATTTTTATCAGTTACATATTAATAAAAATATATTAAGAGATAAGAAATTTCAAAACTCTAAAAAGCGGGATAAAGCGGGATAAAAATTCAAGGCGGGATCAACCTCAGAAAAGCGGGATAATCCCGCCTAAAGCGGGATGTCTGGTCAGGTTAGGTATAACTCATAACTTAATTTCAGATATGATATTTCTAGCTCGAAAAACAGAAAAACTTGAAATTAAACTCATTTAAAAAGAATTAATTGTTGTTGTTGTTGAGTTGTGGAACTAATGAGTAGACTTCAATAATAAATGTCCGTCGATATTTATACTATTTTTCAATTAATGTTAAAATATTGAAAATTTTTGAAGACATAATGCATACACACATACATATAAGGGTTTTCATGAGAACGTTAAAAAGTCTCGTAAACTCTCGCAAATAAAATGGCAGAAACTATATAGAAATTTATTTACACAAGCAAGTAAGTTTGTCCAACAATTTTGACTCGTAATTGTGCATTTTATAAAACAACATCTTCTTTGAATAATCTAACCAATTCAGTTTTCGGCTTTCTTTATGAATTTTAAAATACAAATTGCACTTTTTATATTTACATACATACACATTTACATACATATGTACACCTTAAATGCTCTTGAAAGTTTTCTTCGAAATTCACTTGTAGTATGGATACTTATATGTTTTTAACTATTTATTTCATTTTTATTTACATTTAAGTTTTTATGTTAGTTACGGTTTTTTGCAATAAAAAGTAGATGAATTCGTAATTACTTCCGTTTGAATTTCTTTAATAAAGAAATTTTTGATCGCAGAGGTCTAAATATTGCATGAACATGTAGTTTGATCAAATGAACATTAATCAATCAAAAACTCGATTTCGAATTTATGTGTAGTTACGTCCGTTTGCATTTAAGGTGACGAAATATACATATGAGGCTATCAGCGCAGAAGTGGTACAACCCACAACTACTTAATTAAACAATTGCTCTATTTAATTATTTAATTGCTTTATTACTTTGCTATATTATAATCTGTAGAAAAACGATTTTTCAGCTCCATCTTCTTTAGAATAATGTAAAAAATGTACAGTATTTTTCGATTAATTGCACATCAAAATTTGCACAACTTTTTGTTCAATTAACCGGGGAACCAATTAGCCGATACCCGCTTAATTGAACAATTCGTTCAATTACAAGAATCCCGTTTATTTGAACAGTTTGTTCAATTACAGAAATCACGCATAATTGGAACTACTAATGAATTAAACGAAAAAAATGCAAGTAACAGAAAAAAATTTAGATATATGTATGTATGTGTATACGCAGGTATTTATTATTACTAGTGTTCGCCCAGTGGTTGAAAATCAACCATTAACGCACAGAGGTGGAGAATAGAATGAAAATATTTAAAGTTTGATGAATTTAAAACACAATTTAAAAACTATATTCAAATATACATATGTATAGACTCCAAGGTAAACCATTCTCTTAAACCACTTTCTTAACTACTAAATACGAATTTAAAATTTCATTTATCGGCATAAATAAGAATAGATTTTAAGCAAACTATTTAAAAAAAGTTGTTCACTTTTTGAACTAAATGTAATTAGATATTTGCTCCTAGTGTTTTCACTTCATATTCATTATTATTGCCCAAAACAAAAATATTCGTTTATTTTTTCATTGAACGCTTTTTCTCTAAAGTTTTAGACTCCCCATTAAAACGTTTGTTACAAAAAAAGTATGTATGTACGAATATGCTAGCCTAATAATATAAACATTCCATCATATTCCAACATTCCAACATTCCAGTATGTTCAGTAATTTAAAGCACAGAAAAATAATGAAAACAATGAACAAAAACAAAACGCACACAAAATAAACCAAAAATAAAAAACTTACTTTGTGCTGTAGGTGAATTTAACTTTAATCAAAGTTATTAATAGTTAAAAAAATATATTATTTTTAAGCATCTAAAGAAAAATAATACAGTACCACTCGTTATTTAAATATCCAAATTTTATTAGTTTCAGCAATAATCGTTTAAGTACATAGAAAGATGGAAATAAGAATAGAATGAACAAATAAAATACGTTTTTCCTTCTGAGTGTTTATGGAGTTGCCAAGCCAAATTGTTGTAATTTTTTTTTTTAGCAAATTAAGAGAGAAAGAGAAATCATGGCTTTATGATTGGCTAATATTCTTAACTGTTTTTAACTATCTTAGACACAAAAATGTAGAAGAAAAAATACATTCTGCACTGCTCCTATTGTCAATCTATCTAACAAAAAAAAATCAAGCGAATACGTTGAGTTTAAGTCAGTTAAAATGGTTCTTAACTTTTTTCACTTGCCTATTTATATATAGATTTCAATTAGTAGAGATGCCACCCAGGGGTATAATCGTCGCTTTCGATAACGTGCTGATTCGATCACGTTTTTCAGTTTTAGATTATGGCATTCGCTATCGAACAATCTCATAATAAGGTTCGATATCGAATCCCATAATCTCAAACTGAAAAACGTGATCGAATCAGCTCGTTATCGAAAGCGACGATTAAACCCCAGTGTTTTTCACAAATGATGTCAAATATGTATGTGCAAAAATGCTAGATTATTATTCAATAATAATGCAATTAACCGGGTAAAAGTAAGAGGAAATTTATTTTTGATGACATGAATTTTGAACCAATTAAGCGGGAAAATCAATAATCCGAGGAAATTTACATGTGCTTTCGTATGCAATATTTTTTTTGCCCGATCATGTGGTTCAATTAAGCGTGGAAACCAATTAACCGTAGAGTCAATTAACCGAAAAATACTGTATTTATGAAAAGAACAGCAACCAAAAAACCAATATTGGTTACACCATTTCTGCACTGATAGCCTCATATACAAACTTACAAATTTTCTTATTTTGTTTTATTTTATTAAATGAAATGTTTGACGTTTGTTTCAAATTTGCACTAACTGTTTGCGCAAAAGTTTAA
Source organism: Tachina lurida (assembly GCA_944452675.1). NCBI lineage: Eukaryota > Metazoa > Arthropoda > Insecta > Diptera > Tachinidae > Tachina > Tachina lurida. The sequence goes on from OX101752.1 coordinate 2,373,423, forward strand.
AATTGACTTCATGAAAAAAGTCTCGTAAGTTTGCCCAATAGCACAAATATGAATCTTAAGAGTTCTCATGAAAACCCTTATTATTTTTCATTTTGCCTTTTTAAATACATACTTTTATTGGGCAAGTAATTGGAAAAAAGTTGTAAAAAATTTAAAAGAGATACAAAAAATCTAATAAAATGTTTGTTTTGAATTTAAAATGTTTCGCTTCTTTCTCTTGGCTTATTATGTTTGTGTACGAAATTCTCAGGAAAATTTTTTTGACACTTATCTATAAGCATTTGCATTTTTTTTTAGCTTTTTCTGAAATTTTTTGGTTGAAGTCTAGTGATGAGTTTACTAAGCAGAACGAATTCATAAATTGTGATAATAAGCGATAAACATAGATTCGAAAAAAAAAATAGCTTGGACCACTTTTAACGTATGAACTTTTTTTTAATAAAAATGGGCAAATTAAAATAGTTTTTAGTGTTTTTATGGGAATTGTTAAAATTTAAGTTAAAAATATTTCAGCTAAACCCCTCAATAATCAATTTCAATGTATTTTTAATAAAAAAAATATTTTATTTTAAAATAATAATTTGGGATTATTAGTGCGTTTAAAAAATTAAAAAAAAAAATTTTTAAAAATTTTAAACTTAAAATAGTTTTAATTAATGCACCCAATATTTAACGAAAATGTAGTTTTAATTATAATTTGGCGCTTACAGCAAGTTTTATTGGACTTAGAGACTTAGGGATTTCACGTACACATGAACTTTCGTTTATAGAAATCTGTAAACTATACATATGTATATGTAGCTCGATTTTGCTTTAAGTTGACTTGTGCTGTTATCGATTTTAAGCAGAGAATTGATTGGTTTACTTTAGCAAGGAATGATGCCCTAACATCACTACAACTAATAATTGCTTAGAACTTGTGAAAACACCATTTCGTTTTAAACTCATTGTTTTTTTTTCAAAAGATTCCAAAACTAATTTTATTAATAAGAATTTGTTGAGAATTATTTAAAAATAAATATATAGCTATAAAACATTGTTTTGTTGCAGGACACAGCTCGTCAAGAACGTCAATCGAAGGAACGTTTATCCCGGGAGAATGATGTACTAATTGCTGAAAAATTCACACTAGAACAGTCATTGGCGGTAAGTTGTCCACGAACATTGTCCACTGGAATTTAAAAATAGTGGCATTGCTTCGCTCAATAAGGCGTTTGCTCCCAGAAAATCCTTTTGTAAATTATTATGACAAACACTAGCAGAACGGAACAACATACTGTTTTCAACGTTCTTATGTTTGGTCGAATGTGTGTGCTGTCAATTAGTGTAAACTTCAGCCCTATATACTTATGTATGTATTTACTATTCATCATAATCCAATATATTTTTAAATAGTCCAAAACATTTTTGTATGTACATACTTGCATTTTAACCTATTGAATATGATTTTTTCGGCAAAATTCCAGTTCTCCCACACGATTTTTTACATATGTACATAAGTACATACATAGATACATAATTCTCATAGATGAGTTAATAAAGAGATTATATATTTTTTGCAGGACGCTCGCCTTGAGCTTGACCTCAAGGAGGAGAAGTTGGCTTCGTTACAACGAGAGTTGGAAGAAATGACATTTGGCGGCGGAACGGAAGAGGAGATCGCACAGTTAAGACGTTCCAAAAACGAATTGGACAGAAGAGTCAAAGAGCAAGAAGAGGAGTTGGATGAAATGGCAGGTCAGGTACAGTTGTTGGAACAAGCCAAACTGCGTTTGGAGATGACATTGGAAACAATGCGCAAAGAAGCGCGAAGAGAAGCCCAACAACGTGACGAAGAACTGGAAGAGGCTCGTGGTAGTGCATATAAAAAAATTAAAGGTACTTACATATGTACATAGCTACATTCAAAAGACGCATTTTACTTTAGGTGTGTGTGCTTGAGTTAGAAATGAGCTAGTTGTTTTTCTTTTTAATTAAGCCCTTGAGTGCCAATTGGAAACTGAACACGAGGAAAGAACGTTATTACTGCGAGAAAAGCATGAACTAGAGCGTCGCGTATCATCAATGGAAGACCAAGATCGTGCAGATCGTCAAGCTGATGAAGCAGTTAACCAAAAGATGCGTCGCGATCTACGGAAATACAAAGCACTTCTTAAAGATGCTCACGCTCAGTTGGAAAGACTTAAGGCCGATACACCTGGTAAGACATTGATACGCCAACTTCGTAACCAACTTGAGGACGCTGAGTCAGCTCGTACATTAGCAATGAAGGCTCGCCAAACAGCAGAAGCAGAATTGGCGGAGGTGCAGGCAATGTATGAAGAATCTAACAGAGCGCGCAATGAAGCTGAGGATCGTGCGAATTCCGCCCAACGTGATCGCACGGAACTGCAAGCCCAAATAGAAGAAAATGAAGAAGAATTGGCCGAACTAATGAAGAAGTATAGTGCAACAGTCAAACAGCTTAACACCGAACAGATTGCAGCCTCCGAATATGAATTTAAATTATCGGAGTTAGAAGCCGAACGCAACAATCTTAAAGAACAAGTCACCGAACTACAACATAGGCTGGAAAATATTGAAAATTTAACAGATCCCTCCGCGGCTATGATGTCGAAGCGGTAATTATAAACTTTTATAGTTTTTTTGTGTGTGTTTTTTCAACCCAATGATATTTAGCTTGGAGCTACGTACCAAAGAATTGGAATCACGTTTAGAACTGGAGCAAGCTACTAGAGCTCGTTTAGAAGTTCAAGTTAATCGTCACAAAGAAGCATTGGAACGGCTACAAAACGAAGTGTCACAAGCAAAAGTAAGGGAATTGCAAGCTCAAGATGCACTTAAAAAATCTCAAAAAAGTTTAAGAGAACTACGCGAAGAATTTCATGTTGTCTCTGGTAGAGAACAAGAATCTGTTACAAAACGTAAAGACTTGGAAAAGAAGATTGAGCAAGTAGAATCGGAATCATCTGCTCTAAAGAATGACTTGCGATTAGCTTTACAACGTATTGCTGATTTACAACAAGCAATGGAAGAGGGCGACGACGATTTGACAGACAGGTAAGTTTTATTGAACTAACTATACGGCATCCTTCAAATAATGCACCGCTTGAAACACTTCAGCGAGGATTCACAGACATCAGATGGTTCTCTAAGCGACCTAGAAGATCGCCTCAAACCCATACAAGTGCGAAAATCATCTCTGCAGAAGTTAAACGGTGGTACAGTTAGTACCACAACAACCCTAGTCCGCGAGAAAGCTGATAATAACCCAAGGTAGGTGTTGGGCAACTTTCTTCGAAATTTGCTTAGAACAGCAAGTTGCCAACACTTAGAGGTCATTGAATAACAAAAAGCTGATTTATTTTATTGCAAAAGAGTAACAAATTCTGCCAACATGCAATGCAATGCTAATTAATATTTCATTGTTTTTGATTTATTTACTTTTTTTTTTTGTTTGTTTGTTTGTTAACGTTCTCTACTTTTCTAAAAACGCAACAGAGTTCCGCTTGTTTGGCTCTTTGTATAACACCCAGCAGCTTGCTTACTTTTTGCCATCCGTTTCCTTAATGTTTGTTATGAATAAATATATAACCGAAGGCATTTTCTTATTATAGAGTCACATTAACCTCACCCTCCTCCCCACATGTACACAAATTGGCACTGACTGCCAAAAAATTAAATAACGATGACCGAAAACAAATTGTTCTTTAAAAACAATGTTGAAGTTTCATAAACCATACTATGGAGGAAAATAAATCCAAGTACATAAACGAATTGGTTGTAATTGTATTTAAAAGGTGAAAAAACTGGCACAATGTTTTAAACAAGTTTTATTTAATCTTTAAAATAAAAGCAAGAAAATTTAAAGCACTACGTGTTTCCGTTTGCTAGTATAAATTTGCTTATACGATATATTTAAAAAAGAGAAATATTAAAAAAAAACTCCACCTAAGATTAATAGAAATTATTGAGAATAGACAGAAATAAAATTATTTTTATCACACATTTGAAATTCAAAATGTCTCTGCTTTCGATCAATCTGGTCGAATTAAAAAAAAGCATTACAAACAAAATAAATATTAAACAAAAGATGTTGAATGTGTGTGTGTGTGTGTGTATTTACTTACATACATGCATATTTATGTACTTGATTCAAAATCTCCTAGTATATTTTAATTTATTATTATATTTCTTTTAGTTAAATTTATTGTTTTTATTATGTATTATTTTATTTAATCTAATATCAATGTGTAGTTTATTATTATTATTATTATTATTATTATTTTTTCTTTATTATTAACAACTACGTTCGATTCATATCTTAATGATTTTTTATTAAGAAAAAAGTAACGAACTACATACATATTTACAAATAAAATTAAATAAAATAAAGGAAGCAAATAATTTAAAATGAAACAAATTACAAATATACATATAAAAAATTAAATTAGACTTATTTAATTATTTTTGTTATTATTGATCTATTTATACATATATAAATAAATGCATTGAAATAGTTATGGTTAATTTATTTATTTATAACATAAAACGTATCATTTGATAGACATGCATACATACATATACATAAATAAATACATACATACATACTTACTTACTTACACATACATACATACGTATAGTCCAAAATAATCGAATAAAATAAATTTTTATACATTGGTAAAATAATATGAAAAGCAAAACGCAAATAAAATATCAAGTAAATGAAATTATAGCTAAATATTTTTTATGTAAGTCATTTAAAGCAATATTAATACACTAAAACCAACAACCACACATCCTATATCGTGAAAATCCTAAAGTTCCAATAAATCTGTTTGATTTAACCTTTTTTACGACGTCAATAAATTAAATTACTCATTAGAAATTTTATATACTGCAAAATACATTTAAAATTTAAATTAAAAAAATATATAGCTAAAAACCTCACTGACAATTAATCCTATCATAATATTAAATAAAAATAAACATTTTAATAAAAAATATCTAAACTTTACTTGTTAATAAAAGATTTCGGAGTTTTTCTTTATTACAAAAAAAAAACTTGTTGCATATGCATACATATTTACATATCGCTCCTTTATTCCGCAAAACGTGTTTATCTTGTGTAAAAATTTCATATAAAAGGGTTGTACTGCCACCTCTTTAGTTGTATGCAAATTTAAAACTTAAAGCTCATTTTCTGCAAAATACTATTTTTTCAGTTATGTCTCTGTTGCGATCTGTATGTACATACATAAATACATACATAATCGTTTGAAAAGTAAGTGGAAATTGAAATATACGACCATGTTCTGAAAACAATTTCGGTTTGAAATCTTTTTATCGAATACTTTAGTTTACACAATGCAAGTCTTATTGCTAAGCTAATTAGTTTGTAGGAGAGAGAGCCGAGGGGAAAAGAAACGAGTACTCAGCTTCATGTACTGTCAATACGTTTTGCTTTCCCATTCGTTATGTTAAAAAAGCACACATGTATACACCGATGTGGACGCCGATGAAAGTTCAAAGAAGAAAAAGTGATAAACTTAGCAATAAGACTTGACTAGTGTGAACTGGGACTTAATGCATTTGAAATTAAATTCGGATAAAATATCTCAAGCATATAAAACCTTAAAACCAAATAAAAACTGCAATATGTGAGCTTTCTAGTTGATTTTTTTCTTGAATGTTCTCGGTTTCAAAACGAAATGATTTTCAGAACCTGTTCGATAAATGTGCAATACAATCGTCAACATTTTCTTTGGTTTCGCGCACAACTTCCGTTTACAAGAAGTGAAGCAGCTCACCAAAACTGTAACACTACTTGTCTCTTCATATCGGCATATCGCACACAACTCGTTATAAGTCAAAAATCTAATTTTTTTTATTAAACGTCATATCGTTCCTTATGTTATTTGAAAATTTCAACAAATATCTTGTATATCTTGACTATTGAGAGAATAATAATTGTTGAAGTAAATAAGCGATATGTATGTACATTAGGGCGGGTCGATTTAAAAATCGCACAAATTACAAGGAAAATCGTATTCTAGGGATCAAAATAAGAAACTTTGCCGAAGGAACCATACCTCTAAAATGTATTTTCTTGTCCCGATTTTGATCCGAAGGGTAAAATTTTGAAAAACCTCACTTTGATCCATTTAGAGTTCCTCAATCGAGTCAATATGTATGACCAAGTTTTCTTTGAAATATTAGGTAGATCGCGCTCTTAACATTGGGAGCCTGTGGAATTCCATTTTTACAGAAAACTGTCCCCATACTCATAGTCTGGGCAATTAAGAGACATTTTGAGAGAGTAATGTTCTTCTTCCACGAAACACGCCGTACTTTTCCTTCGGGCTAGTTTTGGCAACCACAAAAGCAATCAGCTGTTTCGGTATGCGGTGTTAGATGAAAATGCTATTGCACTCAATCTGAAAATCAACACTAAATTTTGATTCGACCGAATTGTGATTTTTTTTTCAATTTTGGATATTCACCCTTATTCCAATTGTCAACGTCGACGTCACGTCAATACAATACCAAAAAATTTGGACTTGTCTACTCGTTGTTGTTGTTGTCAGTTGAAAACAACTGACTGCTATTGACAGGCTCATGATATTTTCTAGACCTTAGGGAACAGAAATAGCCTGTCAAGAACAAAAAGCTGTTCTCGATAATTTCTTTATACAAATATTTTTATCTAATTTTTCGACCTTTTTTTATATGTGAAATTAAACTATTTTTTTGAGCTTTAGGTCAGTTTATATTTTTATATTTATTAGTACAATATTTCGTTAACCTTCGGTTAACTTCTTCAGGATATAGTATATTGTTTTTGATTTTTCTGCTTTTTCTTTTTCCTTTTTTTCTTTCAAATTATGTATACAATTTTCAAATAATAAACTGTGTCGTAAAAAATATTTTTACAATTTTTAAATAACAAAGTGTGTCATAAAAATTATTTTTACAATTTTTTTGAATAGTTTTGGTAATAAAACAAAATAGGTATAAGTCTACAATATTTGTTCATATAGAATTTTGGAATGGTTTTTAGAAATGATAATACATATTTTTTACACTTTTAATTAATTAATTAAACTTTTTTTTAATTATTTTATTTTTTTAAAAAACGTTTATAAGAATAACATTAAAAATAATTATGTTGTTGTATGTTTCTTTCTTAAATTCTATTCTTATTTCAGAACAGATACGGCCAATGTTGCGCAGACTTATAGATATTTATTGCATAAAAACAAGAATAGGGTTTAAGAAAGAAACATACAACAACATAATTATTTTTAATGTTATTCTTATAAACGTTTTTTAAAAAAATAAAATAATTAAGAAAAAGTTTAATTAATTAGTGTTAATGTTTTTGTATATAAAATTCATGATACGTATTTCTTCTATTTATTATTAAAAATTATAAAAAAGTATGTATTCTCATTTGTTAAAAAAACCAATTTTTTAATATACATGTACATATGTTATAAACTTTTTTCAACTCATATTTTATAAATATTCATTACAACATTTTTCAAAATTTTTAAAACACTCAAAGACTAGAGTTTTTCTTTTCCCGGGTCTTTTTCATTTCCCGGGAAAGCGGGAAAGATTTTTCGGTTTCCCGGGAAATCCCGGGAATTCCCGCCCAGTACAAAACAATACAAAATATTTTTAAATTTAGTTTATTTCAACAAAAACAAATTGTAATTCATGAGATCGATTAAATAATAACGTTTTATACACTCATTATTCAAAAAATAATACCGTTTCCGTTCTTTATATAATAGAAATACATATATACCAATATTATAAAAAAGAAATTATACGAGTATTATTAAAAAAAAATTACAAAATATTTCCCTTATGAAGTTGGTTTAACAAACGGATTTTGTATGGCAAAACCAGTTTTAACGCATGCTTTAACCTTAACAATCGTTTTTGCATAAGGGCATATTTCCTTGGAAATAGGACTTTAGTACAGAATAAGCTGTTAATTAGGGATGTAACGAATACCAGTTTAGCGAATGCGAATGCGAAAACGAATAATACATTTTAATTTTTGCGAAAGCGAATGCGAAAGCGAATGCAAATATTACAATACGTTAAAAAAATCACATGAAAATAAATGTATCTAAGAACATGAAGTTGTGTTGTATACATATATCTACTTGAGTCTTGAATTCAGCAAATATTTATTAATTTATTAGAAATAAAAATTGTTAAACTGAAAGATATATGAAATCATATTAAAATAAGTATAGATAATAGTTAAAAATAAATTTACATTTGTACTTTGGCCCTAAGACCTTGTACTTAGTTCAACGTTTCCTGTAAAATGCTACCAAAATACATATTAAGAAAAATTGGAATGAATTGTTCATGAAATTTTTTTCCAGAAGTAGTACTCTGTTCATCTTGGGAAAAATATATGAGATATATCTTCATCATTTTAAGTTTTAATGCGAAATAATATGAGTGGCACTTGTTTCGCAAAAAATTTACAACAAAGAAGGAATATTTAATATTCTTGCATTTAAAATTTTTTGAACGAAGTAATGATGTGCTTACGATTTTTCAAAAGTTTTAACAGACTATTAAGTACAAAATATTTTCGCGCAATTCACACACTGCCTTTTCTTTTTCAAAAACTGGAAAATATTTCCAATATTTTTGTCTTTAGTATTCGCTTTAAATATTCGCATACATTTTAGCGAATGCAAAAGCGAATGCAAATAGCAAAAGTAAGCGAATTATTTGCGAATGCGAAAGCGAATGCGAACATTCGTTACATCCCTACTGTTAATGCTGTTAACAGTACTATTGAATTATTTGTAATTTTCTTTTATTTCCTTGCGCATTTCTGTTTTCAATTTTATGAATTGTTCTAGAATTAAATTTTGAACGTCGCGTTTTGCTTTTTCCAAATAAAGACAACGCATTTGTGCCAGATGTAAACTCGGCCTTAGTTGTTGTAAAGCTTTAGGTATTCTGGTATTGCCATCACCTTATTGTTGCACCATCGCATTCATAAAGTGAATAACAACACTCATCAAGGAATGTATACATACAAATTAAGTTGCCATAACAAAATCAAAAAATCCCGGGAATTCCCGCACAAATTTCCCGGGATTTCTTTCCCGGAAAATGTGCGGGATCCCGGGAAATTTTTCCCGGGAAATCCCGTATGAAAAACACTATCAAAGACACAATGTTATGTAAAAGTGTAAAAAATATGTATTATCATTTCTAAAAACCATTCCAAAATTCTATATGAACAAATATTGTAGACTTATACCTATTTTGTTTTATTACCAAAACTATTCAAAAAAAATTGTAAAAATAATTTTTATGACACACATTAGGTTTGATCCCGTACTTTTTGGGCAAAGTTCGGTAAAATGAGAACAAGCTATAATTTCTCTCCATAATACAAAAAATGTACAAAAGTACGGGAACACGAAAAACCAAAAATTTTACCAAAAGCCAAAGCACAAGCAAATACATACTTACACACATACACATGCATGCGTTTACTTACATGCTGTGTCATAACTAGAACGTTTTGTTTCTTAATTTTACATAAAAACTGATAAAACTTAGTTCACCACTTGTTTATAAACCTTTTTGATACAACTTTTCAATGTTTTCAGTGTTTAGGACAACTTAATTTTACTTTGTTATTGGTTATTTTTCAAACAGCTGATTGTTTTTCGGTTTGCCCAAACTAGCCCAAAGAAAAATTACGGGCTGTTTCGTGCAAGAAGAAGAAGAACATTACTCTCTCAAAAGCTACCTTACTTGCCCAAACTTTGAGTACGGGAACAGTTTTCGGTAAAATTGGGATCCCGCGGGCTCCCAATGTGGAGTACGGGATCAAATCTATTGTTATTTAAAAATTTTAAAAATATTTTTTATGACACAGTTTATTATTTGAAAATTGTATACATAATTTGAAAAAAAAGAAAAAGAAAAAGCAGAAAAATCAAAAACAATATACTATATCCTGAAGAAGTTAACGAAATATTGTACTAATAAATATAAAAATATAAACTGACCTAAAGCTCAAAAAAATAGTTTAATTTCACATTTCTTTATACATTTTGTTGGGAAGCTATTTACAAAGACTTAAATACAATCATAAATTTTGAGCAAGATGTGCGATGCGTTATCAAATCGGTGTGAGCTATGTATGAGTATATTAGTGTAATCATATGGACAAGAAGTACAGACCCTGTCGGAAATTTGGCTAACTTTAAGCTAACTATGTATTTCGCAACTAGTACCGACTGACACTTGGATTACTTTGCAACGTAATCAACTGACCATTTTAACATTTCGATGTCCTAGGCGGTAGTCAATTGTCTCACTCTGCATTACTTTTAGCTAACTTAAAGTTGACTTTTTTAAATCACCCGGTAGTCAGTAAATTAAAAAAAAATTCTGGGGTCCGAACACGTTGTGTACTTAACGCGCTACCACTCGGCTAAGGTGCCGTCTAAAATAACAACAGCAAAATGTTAATATTAAACAGAAATGAGTTTAAAAGTAGCTGAGAATAGATTAGTTTGCTCTCATCAAATTCGATTACGTACTCAACTTAAGAATTAATTTTGGGTTTGTTCTGGAAAACATTGCAGTTAGCTTTTAGTCATGAATCAAAGAATAAAAGATTACGCATTCAGCTTTTGAAAATTTTCTTTTTCTGCGCATGTACGTCACAGCCGAAAAATATAATCACAATCACACACACACACGTGTATTTTGGATATGGCAATGTTGTTTACATTTCAATTTCTACGTCATTTTGACGTCACATGTCTTGTATTCTTTGATTCATGGCTTTTAGTCAGTCTAAGAAAAGTTAACTATTTTTGTAGTCAACCACACATTCTCCGACAGGGGAGAAAGAAACTTATCAGCTGCATAGAAATACACTCAACCGAATTTTAAAGCATACTTCCAGGAGCAATGTTAATTTTAATAGAAATTGCTTGTGAAGTGTAATAGTGTTGCCAGTGGTGATAATTTTGTTAAAAAGTTGAAAAATATAAAATAAATATAAACTTTTAAATAAAATAGCGTTTTAAATGTCAAATATTTGTTTAAAATATATACTTTAGCAGTCTTTATAAAGAATTTATAATATTATATTATAACGTATCTTCATTACGTACTGTTGCCTTACACTGAAGTTGGTGCACGACAATTGGGTAACAATCTCCATCTCATGCCAATTATTATGGGTGGAGATTTTAATACAAATTTTGCAAACGCACAGTCGCAAGCTTTATCAAAATTTTTATTCGACGTTTTCCACTTGCATGTGAGCAATTCTTCACAAACCTCCACAACTAATAGTTCTACTACTATAGATGCAGTTTTCCATAGATTTTTAAATACAGTAGAGTCAAAAATTTATATAGCTTATTTTAGTTACCATAAGCCAATATTAAAAAAAAAAATCATTACTAGGTGTTTACACATCTCCCCTGTGATCGGACTCATATTGCTTTTTTTATTCATACTCTTAACACACCAATTAAATATGTATTACATATATACATATATATATATTATGTACATACATATATATATATTTTCCAATATTATATGACCATTTAGACTACAATAGTAATAGTAACTGAAACGAAAAATTGTACAACTGAAATGGTATAATATCCAGTCAAATGGTTTGTTTGTGCTCTTTGTCGTCGAAAAAGTACACGTAGTTGTTTTGGTTTTTGCTACATTACAAAACGATTCAACAAAATGTTAACGTTTTTGTCTTTGTAGGAAACGTTTTCAAAATGTTTTGTTTATTTTCATATCTGTGTATCGGTTGTATTGTGTACAAAAAAATGGCCTCATTTTACACCTTATTTGCAAATATGTAAGTGACATTAATCGGGAGTTAAAAAGTTACAATAAAATATAATTACGGCATCGTTTTTTCGCTTTTATTTGCAAATAAGTAATGCATTATGCATACGAGTATAAACGTGGTAACAAACGGCAATTAAGCTCTTTATTGAAATATTTTTTTAATTTTAGTCTGTGATATTTTATAAAATCTTAATGCTGTCTTAGTTTAGTTAGTTTTGGTCGACACTGCACAATACGAGTAACAAATAAAAAGCTGTCTTAAATGAACAATTTTTCAAGGACAAGGTGTAAATATGTAAGCTTTATATACATACATATGTATGTACATATGTATGTGTGTATTCTACTACTGTCTATATCGCATCTTGATTGTTCTATATTTAATTTGTGTTTTGGTAATTTAACTGCCAGAATATCGATCAAACAATCAACAAGACTTTTTGTTATTTGTGGATTTTCAGTTTCATTCAGTTAAAACTAAAACAAAACTCATTGGCTTAAGGTTCATTCGTGATTTACTAAAACAAACAACGGCTTATATAATTTTCTAATGAAATAAAATTAAATACATAGGTACTTACAATGGATGACCGAACTATAGACTCAATATTTGCTGGATTATTAGAGTCTCTGCCTCCCGTGAGTTCTAAAATTGTTCGTATCTTCACAAGTTCAACTTTCACGGGTAAATATTAAATAATTTCTTTTTGGTCATAATACGCAATTACATAAACACACACATCACAAAGCTTATGGCCTGTTTCACAATAACGAAACGAAACTTTCGACTGAAAATTTATATTGAAAACAAAAACAAATTTTCATATTTTATTGTTGTTTTCAATATAAATTGTGAAACAGGCCATTATTGTTCTGCTATGTGAAACAATATAAAGTGTGTTTTCCTGGTCGACCCATGCGACATTCGTACACTTTTAGTTGAGTCAAAAACATAAGGAATGGAAAGAACCGATATATGTGCATATGTATGTCCATTGTTTCGAAGCAAAGAAGAGTTTTATATGTGAGAAAGTTTTTTTTTGGCGGAATCAATAATATAATAAAAAGATATAAAGATATAATAAAAAGATAAAAACAAAAAGACGTGACAAAAATAGAAGTTATTTTTGTGCACTTATACATAGAAGAAATGAAAATAATTCAGAAATGTGCAAATTTTTTATTAATTTTTTTTCAATTCGGTAAAATACAAATTCGGACTCGGCAAGATGTCCCTTGACCTTGTAGGCCATGCCTGAAACTTTTCGCTTTGATACAGATTTTTACAAAGACTTTTCAAGTTATCAGAAAAAAACGATTTTTTATAAGTTTTGCGTCAACAGTATCTCTCCAATGAATCACTCGAGGTTAAGAGTAGATGAGTAGTTTAAAATTTTTTCAAAAAAAGTTTTGTGAAAATTTTCGAAATCTACCAAATCTAATCGATTCACTATCTTACGACATGTAAGTGAGTTCAACATCTTTCGAATGCGGCAAATTTACTTTCAGTTCTATATTTACTTTCAGTTCATTGGCCCATTTTACGAGATGTTTACACACATACACACACAAACAGTGTGGCCACAACTAAAAAAAATTTTAATGCTAAATGGGGCTTAAAATAATGCTAAAAATGCTAAAAAAATATTTGAAAATGCTAAACTATAATGCTAAAACTTTTTAATGATATTTTATTAATTATATCGATATAACGAAGAAATATTTTATTTAATTTTAATAAAACAAACAAAGTTGATTCAAAAGTTAAAACAACAATTCAGGAACATACAAAATACGAGTACAATTGCTGAATTCATAAAACCTCCTGTATCTTTGTACGATCGTATTAAATATAAAAGTGTAAAATTTGTTGCTGGTAATTTTCATATAAAAATTAAATACATAAAATGATTTTACACTTTTATTTTATATATATGTTTTAATGTATTAGCATGCCTGCTATCAACATACTATGAAAGAAATTTAAAAAATATTTTTTGCATTAAAAAATGGATTAATTTACTTTTCTATTTTTTATTTTACGTCCAGGAGCCGGATTCAGCAACGATGAATTGTGAAGTGTTCGACTCCGAAAAACATAATTAAAATACTTTTTTTCTTCTTATTATTAGGTGTTTGACGTTTAAAATACATTAAGGCGGCTATTAGACGCTCATACTCGATATATGAGCATGACAGACTTTCGTACATTCCAACAAACACCTCTTAAAATGCGCGATCTAACTAAGTCATCTTTATGCTTTGCGTACTCTACGTTTCCACATGGCATGACATTTCGTTGTAACTTGAAGTTATAAGTGATTTGTTAAAACAAATGCACTATCAATAATGTTATCACATGAAAAAAGCATTAATTTGAGCAGTCTACACTTAACATTAACTTAAAGTTTATGTTCAAGTGAGCCATCTTATGTTAGGAGACCGCAAGTTACGAAAACATAAATGAAATTTAAACTGAATTTGACAGAACATATATTAAAGGAGTATGATGACAAACACAAAAATTCAAAATTCCTTAAAGCTGAAAAACACGAATTTTGCATTATCACACCATTCTCAAATACCAAGTATGACAGCTTGCCGCTTAAGACGTCTTTTGCTGTTTACATGGTTTCCATCATTATACATTTCTACAAAAACGACAAAATACAATGAAATACAGGAGTTTTTACCTGTATAAATGGAAAAGAATATATGAAATTTATAAAATTAAAAATGCTAAATAATGCTAAAAAAATAATACAAAAATGCTGAAAAAAATGCTAAATGCAAAATAAAAAATTCACTGCTAAATCAAAATACATAATGCTAAATTTAGCAGTGAAAATGCTAAAAGGGTCACACTGCACACAAACAAACACATCCATTCGGACATCATTGCGAAAATAGTCAGAACACACACAAAAAAAAATATTTTTCCGACCAAAAATCAATTAAACATTTTATTGTGTCAAAAAAATTTTTGATTAGATTTTTAAACAAAAATTTTTAATTAAAATGTTAAACAAAAATTTAACTGACTCAAACAAATTTTTAATTAGACTTCAAGTCAAGTTTAATTTTTAACAAAAGTTTAAATTGCCTCAATTAAATTATTAATTGATTGTTGGTATATTTTTCAATTAAAGTCATTAATTGGAGAGACAAGTTTTCTGTGCATCAAGAAATTGTCGAAAACTTTAGTATGGCAGTATGTATAATGTAGAAAATTGTAAAAAAATTTATGTTCATATGTATATATGTATGTGTGTCTGTAGATACAACAATGGAACGAAATTCGTTAATGGCAAAATGTTATCCTCGTATTAAGGACTATTGCAGAGAAAAACATGGTTTAGAGTTTCAGGTACATATGTATAAATGATAATGTTGCATTTTATATAATTTTGAAGCTAACTAAAGCGTCGTACAAGTACAGGTGGTAGATATGCGTTGGGGTGTGCGCGACGAGGCAACAGATGATCACATGACCACAGAGCTTTGTATGAGAGAGATAAAGAACTGTCAGAGATTATCAATGGGTCCGAATTTTGTGGTATTTTTGGGACAAAAATATGGCTATCGTCCCATTCCCACATATATTGTCTCATCAGAATTGCAAATGATTTGCGAAGAGTTGACAACAATGGGAGCAGATCGTGCCTTATTGGATTTGTGGTACAGAAAGGACAGCAATGCCGTGCCTCCAGTCTCTGTACTTCAACCAATATCTTCTATATTAATTAATTTCAATAATAAACGAGTGCCCAAGTTACAAGCTGAAGACCAAGCAATTTGGTGGGATACATTGGGAAAAATGCAAAAAATGTTACGAAAAGCAGCTGCTTCACTTGGATCTAGTGATAAAATGGATAAAGATGCAGTTCACAACTACTTCATGTCAGGTAATTAGGGCTATCATGAATAAAATTCCACGTGAAATTTTTCCCAGGGAAAAATTCCAGCTCATAGCAAACAATAGGGAAAACAAAAAATTCTAATTGGAAAAGGGAGAAATTTCACGCGGAATTTTATTCATGATAGCCCTGAATGAATGTGTGATCGATTAGGCTGATAAATGAACAAAAAAAATATTTTAACCTTTCTCTTTATTCTTATGGTTTGATTAGTTACCGAACGTGAAGTGATAAATGGAATTTTGAATGTAAAAAATACGAAAAATCATTGCCTCTCATATGTGCGTTATATTAACAATATTAACCTCCAGAATCTTAAAAAGGCCTCCCTCTTCGTTGACATTATAAACCGCAGCTTGGATACCGAATCGGCGAAACTTCTTGGAGATCTCAGAGATAATCGATTGCCTGCAAAAATTGAAGCCAGCAACTCGCAAAAATACACCGTAGAATGGATCGGTCGTGAGGGTCTGGACATAGAAACACACGAGGAATATCTGAACCATTTTATATCGCATTTTTACAAAAACATTATCAAGTTAGTTGATAGAGCCATGCGCAAAGAAGATTCCAGTGCCCAGGGACAGATAGTCACTGAAATCCTTCAGCATTTGCACGCTTGCAATAATTCTGTGAAGGTATTTTATGGACGGGAAGAAAGTCTTCAGCACATCAAGCGTTATATGCTGGGGGATTCAGATAAACCACTTGTCTTTTATGGCGAAGGAGGTTGTGGAAAAACGTCTCTTTTAGCTAAAAGTGCTTCACTTGTTGCAACAGAATGGTTTCCCGATAAAAAGCCAATAAATATAATAAGATTTCTGGGCACTACACCGGACTCAAGCGCTTTAACACCTACTCTTATTTCGATTTGCCAACAAGTGGGTTAGACTAATATATGCATATTGTTCATATTTCTTTCATTGAATTCTCCAATCTTATAGATTTCCTACAATTACATGTTACCTTTCGAAAATATTCCTGATGACTTGGTGCCTTTGACAGCACACTTTAAGCAATTGTTGACTTATGCTAATGTAAATCAGCCTCTGACACTATATCTTGACTCAGTTGACCAACTAACCGGCACACAAGATTCGAATAGTGTTTCTTGGATACCCACACGTTTGCCGATACACTGTAAGGTAAATGGTGTTATACATTAAACTAAACTGAACCATATTTCTTACAAAACTTCTCACATTTTCATGCAAACTCGGAATTGGCTGTGTATTGTATTTTCAGCCGCCTTATTCTGTAATTCGCTAAAGCTAAAACTAATTTGATCCCTAAAATGCTGAACAAATATAAAATTAAACATTTTTGGCGGAGACATAAAACACTAAAATTTCGGCGGATTAAATTTTTAAGCCATTGCCTGATGATTTAGCAAACCACTTTTGGAAATTGCATGTGTAACCGAAAATCAATAAATCGAGTTTATAGATTGTTCACGATAGAGATTTAGATTTACGAAGTTACAGAATAAGGGGGGGGGGGTGTTTCCACTATTGATCTAATTGTTAAATTATGTATGTACCAACAAGTTAGTGTAGGACCTAAGCTGAGTTATTAGGTGTCAAAGTTGACAACTTTTAGGAATCAGAGTATTAAAAAAATTTTTTTGCTTAACTAGAAATGAAATTATTAATGAAGAACAAAATTGAGTCTAGATAAAAATTAAAAAAATTCCTAATTGATATGCAAGTATCTTTTTCTTTTTAACAAGTTGTGTGTTTTGCCCACAAACTTTACAACAACGTGTACAAAATCAGAGCACAACTTCATTTCTTAAATACTCTTTGGTATAGTCGCGGCTAGGGTACCATTTTGAATATACAGTAGAATCCCGATTATCCGAACACCGATTATCCGGATATCCGGTTATCCGGACTCATCATTCGTCTCAGCTCTAATTGTCAATTACCTTATATAGGTATTATATTATTCATTATCTAACGTTATAGCTCGTTTTTTGTATATCGTATTATCTAAACGACCAAAATTTAAATGTATACAGTGGCTCAAACGGAAAATCGGACAAACTTTTATTTATTTTGTTTTTAGTAAAAATTCGCAAATAATATAGTTTTTTCATTTCAGTATTTTACTCTGCCTTTTATTTAAGACTTGAATATATATTTAACATTCATTAATTTGCTAAAAATCAACTCACTCATAAGAAATAGTTCATAATAAAGAAAAATATTAGATACTCAAGGTCAAACAATAAATCGGACAAGCAAAGTAGGCTGACAATTTTCTGCAATTTCGTGTATGAAGAGGGAAAATTTATTTACTTTTAATCTACGTGTGTGTATAATACAAAAATAAAACTAAATGGCTCCGCGAGGAAAGCAAACAACAATTGAAACAAGGCATCTTATTATCAGAATGTATGGAGAAGGGAAATCAGTCAGATCCATTGCTGAAATCGTAGGTAGAAGTCCATCTACTGTCCATGATGTTATTAAAAGATACAGAAATGAATATAGAGTGGAAAATAAGAGCAAAGAAGGTCAAGGAAAAATTTTAAATGAACATGATGAGAGACGCATTCTAAATGAAATAAAAAAAAATCCACTTAAATCCGCCGTTGAACTACAAAAGTATGTAGAAACTCACATTGGTAAATTGGTTTCTGTTGAAACTGTGAGAAATATTTTAAGAAAACACGATTATCATGGTCGAGTATCAAGAAAAAAGCATTTTATAAGCCCGAAAAATAAAATATTACGTTTAAAATTTGCCAAGGAGTATATTTGTAAGAATCAAGAATTTTGGAATACGGTAAAGTTTATCACAGTGTAAAATTCTCCTAGAAAAATTACATAATAATATTCTCAACAGGTTCTTTATACCGATGAGAGCAAGTTCAATCTGCACGGCTCAGATGGAAGGAAGTTTGTATGGCGTAAACCAAACACTGAACTTGAGGTGAAAAATACAAGGGCTACAGTAAAGCATGGGGGAGGTTCTGTGATGGTTTGGGGCTGTATGTCTAGTGCTGGGGTAGGAAATCTACAATTTATTGATGGAAAAATGGATAGGTTTGTTTACCTTGACATTTTGAAAGACAATGTTAAGCAAAGCGCGGAAAAGTTGGGCATAAAAGATAACTTTGCATTTTACCAAGCATACATCTGAAGTTTGCAGGCTATGTCTCATCCATCACTGCCCCAAGCAGCTTAAACCTCCTCCACAATCACCTGATTTGAACGTTATTGAGCATATGTGGGATGAACTTGCGCGCAGAGTATATAAAAACACTTTTAATAACATAAACCAATTAAAAACAGCTTTACAAACAGAGTGGAACAAAATACCACCAGAAGTGTGCGAAAATTTAGTCAATTCGATGCAAAGAAGGCTGCAAAAAGTCATAGAATCTAAAGGAAATGCTACTAAATATTAATTAATTATTACCTTGTCTATTTTTTAAGTAAGATGCTAATATGTTTAGGAACTTCCACTTTTGTCCGATTTATCGTTTGACCTTGAAATTTAATTAATTTTCGTTATTTTGAAATATCTCTTATGAGTGAGTTAATTTTTTTTAAACTTAGGGCTAATAAATCAGTCAATGATTATTTGTATTTTATTTT
Organism: Tachina lurida; assembly: GCA_944452675.1. Taxonomy (NCBI): domain Eukaryota; kingdom Metazoa; phylum Arthropoda; class Insecta; order Diptera; family Tachinidae; genus Tachina; species Tachina lurida. Next base: position 2,392,840 of record OX101752.1, read on the forward strand.
TAAATCTTATTTAAACACAAAAATTTGTTTCTCACTGCACAATTAAATCAAACTTAAACAGCCAACACTGTAGATTTAAGTGTTGTTTAAATTTTACAAACACACCATATGTTTTGAGCATGTGTGTGTTTTTTGAAGGTACGTACATGAACATCATGTGGTCATATTAAAATGAATTTCGTTTAATTTTCGCAAATGTACAACAAATGTAACACATATTTTCATATCATGATATATATAAATAGAAAAATGCATTCTGATGCTCTTTTTGTATCATAAAATGTGTTTTTTGCTATTTCACTTTTCTGCAAATTGATAAATCAACTTTCTTGTTTATATTGAACAGCTGTTTTTTGGAAAGCTTTCCATAATATTGTAGTGCTACGGTACTTTCAACTTAATTTGATAATAACTTTAATTAACCACTGAAAAAATTAAAGTGTATTTAAACACATTTTAATTTTTACTGAAAATTAACTCAAACTATATTTAAACATTCACTGATTTATTAGCTATTATGTATATAACTAACCCGCAGTTTTTAACTTAATAATTAAGTACGTAATTAGCTAATTTTTATTTAAAATTAAGTTGTAATTAAATACGATTTCATTTTTTCAGTGGTTAATTAAAGTTCTTATTAAATTACGTTGAAAGCACGGCAACCCTGCAAAATTTCCAAAGAACAGCTGTTTAGCATGAACAAAAAAGTTAGGTTATATACATGTATAAAATTAAAATTCCATAAAATCTCATTTTATGAAATCAAACGAACATCATAATACATTTTTCTATTACTTTCTTCCATAATATGAAACTTTGTATTGTATATGTTATATATTTATGAAATTTAAACGAAATTCTTTTTAACCCGACCACATGATGTTTTCAACCCGACCACATGATGTCATGTGTATGTTTTCAATAAACACATACACGCATAAAAACATATGGTACATTCATAAAACTTAAGTAGTATTTAATTACACAAGGTTGGGTATTTAATTATTATTTAATTATGCACTCAAAAACACAATTTCGTATTTAATTAGAACTTAAAAATAATTACAGTTTGATTAGCCAGTCAAAAACTGGGGGTAAAAGTGACCTAGTCTTAAATAAAAGGGGAAATGAAGAACCAAAACGAAAAAAAAAAATTAATTGCAATTTTTACTCAAAATAAACAAATTAAAAATAATTAAAACCTTGTCCGATTTTCCGTTTAAGCCACTGTATATGTAAATTGATTTTTTTTATTTGATTTGCTTTGAAATCGATTATCCGGATTTTCGATTATACGGTAAATTTCAAAAAATGGTGACTATCCCACGATCAACCTTTCATTTTATGATAGATAATTATTTCGTGCGCCAAGGAAGAAAATAATCCGGTCGTGTCTCAGGAGTATCACGTACTGCGCAAAATGATCGATGTGGAAGAGAATTTTATTGAAGTTACAGCGTTGGGCGAAGATTTAGCGATGAATGTCATAAAGATGTGGATGAAAACGGCTTGTAGAGATCTGAATAACTATCAGTGGCGTTTAGTTGCAAATGCCATTAGCAAATGTTCGTTGCCAATTTTTGTAAAATTAGTGTTTGCCGAAATATGTCGATGGCGCAGTTACACGCGGCCTCAGGAAACCCACTTGACTAACAACGTCATGGACTCAATTATGATGTTGTTTGAAAGGATCGAAAAGCAGCATGGACGTATTTTGGTATTTCATGCCTTGGCCTATATTACAGCTTCAAAGTCAGGACTGTCGGAAAGTGAGCTTGAGGATTTAATATCGTTAGATGATAAAGTTTTGGACGATGTCTATCAATATCACTTGCCACCTGTCAGGCGAATTCCGCCTTTGCTGTGGACACGTATACGTAATGATTTGCCTAATTATCTCAGCGAACGGGAAGCCGACGGCGTCAACGTAATGAACTGGTATCACAGACAGTTCAGAGACACGGCAAAGGAGCGTTATTTCAAAAACATGAACATGGCGATGTATTTTCATTCTATGATAGCTGATTATTATTTGGGTATATGGGGCGGCGGAGTGCCAAAGCCGTTCAAATTTACTGAAATACAAAGGCACCGCTTTGGACTGACGGAAAAGGAAGGTTCCGCTGATCGTAAGGTGCCTATACAACCGTTATTATTTACGAGTAAAGATGGCAGCTCCAAAAGATACAATCTGAGGAAGGTAAAACTAAAAAAAAACCATTCTCCTTTATGCCCCTATTGCCGTTCTCAACTGAACTCAGTTTAGTTGTATGTGAGTCAAACCAACTTTAATATGTGTTGTGAATCACAACTAATATTTACTTGAAAATGTTATGGCGCAGGACAATACCAATGTTTAAGTTGGCTCGACTTTCACACAATCAAACTGAGTTGAGTTGACAGCGGCAATAGGGGCTTTAATTTTATATGTACATGAAAAAAATATAAGCAAAGTAAGAAAATAAAAACAATTTTATTATTGAGTTCTTGTTTCAACTATATATACATATAAATATTAGTTGAACTTCTAATTTGCTTAAATGAAATCAATTACAATCAAGCAATTAAGCAATTTGAATGTATTTTTAAGAAACAATTAATATTTTACTGAACAAGTAAATTATTAATTTTGTGAAAAAAAAGGTCGATAAGAATATTAAGAAAAAAATAAATTTTTCAAATAGTTTGGTGAATTACCGTTCCACTTTGTGCGATCGCGACGCTTTAAGGATTTATTTGAAAACGTACTATTTAATTATGAGTGGTTGCATGCAAAGCTTTCTAGTTGTCCACTACAGGCTGTGTTGGCTGACTTCGAAGATGCTTCATCAAATATAGAAGATAAAGAAGCAAAACGAGAGTTAATGTTGGTAGCAGATGCGTTGCGCTTAGGAGGAGCTATTTTGGCAGTGTATCCTAATATGTTGGCTCCACAGTTGATTGGACGGCTACTACCAGAAATTGGCGGAAATTGTAACATTAAAATGTTATTAAGAGCTTGTGATCAGTGTGGACCTAAAGACTGTGCGCTTATACCGGTTAACCATTGTCTCCATACACCAGGAGGTCCCTTAAAGGTAAATTATTATTTTTGCTGAAGATTTTTTAAGGGATGCAATGCACAATTTCTCATTTCAGTATTCGCTCGAAGGACATCAGTTTGCTGTATTTGCATTTTGTCTCACGAGTGATATGCGTTACATGGTCTCTATATCGACTCATTTCATAACGTTCGACCTGTCGACTTCAGATTTAACTCGCGATGTTAATCCGGGGATCGAAGGCATTATGCAGCAGCTGGTTTTAAGCCCAGATAACAAATGGGCTGCCGCCTATTCAAATAATAATCAAACCGTATTATTGAATATGTTGTCGAGTGAGTTTGTCATTATTAATTCTCCATTTGAAGAGTGCGACGGACCAATAAGTACCATCTATTTACTAAATCAAAGGTACATACTACATACATATACATACATATATAATTGATATGAATTGGTCGGTTGAGGTATATATTTTGTTATAATTTTTTCCATCTCCTATTATTTCAAAAGCTTGTTTATAAGTTGCAAACGAAAGTGGGCTCAATTCGATATGCGCGGAAATCTTGTGCAGATATTTACACTATCCGAAAATTTTAATATATGTGAATGGGAAATTTTACATATTGAGTTTTATAACCTACACGAATATAATCTCATTTTTTGGTCCGGTTCAATAAGCGAGTCACGTTTGCGTTTTGATTCGTACCGAGGCGAAATTTGTACACCAACACTACATTTTTTCAGCGTATTGGTCCTTAATAAAAAAAGAACTAAAATATTTGGATGTTCGAATGAGGATAATTACGAGGTTAGTGTATATCGTTTCGAAGAATCAACTGAGAATTCGTTCATTGAATGGAAATTGGAGAAAACTCTTTCTCGTTTTGAAAATGATGAAAAGGAAATGCTATTGCAGTTGCGTTTGGATCAAGAAGATCGTATGCTTTTGGGAACTTCCGGAAAGGGCTTTGTTATTTGGGACTTTGGGGATCCAGACGGGAACAAATTAAGCAATAACTCGATGTATTTAGCGTTACCTCATGGAGTGAGAAACATTACCACCAAATTGATGGAATCAAATTCTATAATGACCAGTTCAAAATTAGACTATGCTGTAGCAGGAGTTCGAAAAAATCTATATGTATGGTGTTTGCAGACGCTCCAACTGGTCAAGGTTTTGGATGCTCACTTTGGTCGCATTATACAGCTGGAGGCGTTAACTATCGGAAATTGGAATAATGTTGTGACTTCATCAATTGACCGTTCTGTGAAAGTTTGGAACATCAATAATATTTTCGAAAAAGTACATGTAATAGATAGACATGAGTTACAAATTGACAACATAAGGTATCACATTATCACATTATTTATATATTTATATGTATGTGTACATACATACGTACATACTAGAAGTGAGCGTTCCCGGATATGATGGCACGTGTATTTTGCAAGTACTCGTATTTTGCTTCTTAACAGTTTTCGCGAATTTTAAACAATATTAGACCTTGCTATTACGCTGCTGTTAGCAAGTTATGGCGAATTATTAACATTCCTTAGAGTTTTAGTCATTTTTAATAGAAATTGTGGCCTGTTTAATATTTTTGCTAAATGTGAAATTTTTCCAAAGTTTTTGTCTTTATTATCATAAAATCAAGAGCACTAAAAAGAGAGGACAATTCAATAATGTACATCATGAAGATGAAGCAAGCAAACAGTTTGTGCTCAGCTCTAGTACATACCCAGCAAAAAAAAAAAGCGTCTTAAAAATGGAGTTGAATCAGGGGTTCAAGTTTCGGGTTCATGTGTTTGTTCGGCAACTTAAATAAATTGCTCATTAAAATGCATGAACCCAACGAATGCATGTTCTCTGATTCGAAGACGTTTTTTCATGGTTTTTTTTTTTTTAATGCATGATGTTTTATTTATTGTATCTTCATATATGAACTAACAATAAGTATTCAAATATTAAATCTAAAAATATAATTAGGCCCGACCAGTGTCGGACATAAGCTTAGTAATAGTTATATATAATACATAAGTAGTGATAATCAAAAGGAAAAAAATTAATAATAAAAGTATTTTCAAGAAGTCCCATCTGGAGTGCTGTGAATAAGAGCCCTTGTGTCCCTCTTTTTTAGGCGGATGTGTCCAGTAAAGTTCAAAATGTTACGGGCAAGCGGATTAGGATGTGACTCGAGCTTTGTTAAATATTTGCCTGCGTATTTTGCAATTTCTTCAGTCACTAGTGGCATATTTAAATCACGATGTATATTTGAATTTTTTATATACCATGGAGCCGATGTTATTAACCGTAAAATTTTGTTTTGCCTTCGTTGGATTCTCTCGACATTAGAAGCTGAAGCAGTACCATAGCTGAATTCCTTAGCACCATATAGGTTTTAAGAGCGACTTGTATATTAAAAGTTTACAATCTAGGGTGAGGGTTGAATTTTTACCAACCAGCCAATGTATCTGAGTTAGTTTAAGTTTAATTTGCGTTAGCTTAGAGTCAATGTGGTATTTCCATGTGAGTCTTCGATCAAGATGTATACCAAGGTATTTCACATGTAAGTTTTGAGGAACAATTTGATCATTGATTGTAATGGGGGAACAAGTGTCTTTTCTTAAGGTGAATGTTACCTGAGCACACTTCTGTTCGTTTACATTTATTCTCCAGATGTTTAACCATAGTTCTAGCTGAGTAATATGTTGCTGAATATATCGGGAAGCCTCGTGAGGGTTTTCGTGCATACTAAGGCAGGCTGTATCATCGGCAAGTGTATATGTGTGAATATTACTGCTCAATGGCATATCACAAGTATAAATCAAATATAAAACTGGCCCCAGTATACTCCCCTGTGGCACACCGGATGAGATTATTTCAGGCGTACTCATAAAGTTTCCTTCTACTACAGTGAACTTCCGGGCAATAATGTAACTTTCCAGCAGATTTAGAATGTTTATTGGTAGGTAAGTCTTTAATTTTAAAATTAGGCCTTCATGCCACACTTTATCAAATGCCTGAGAAACGTCAATGAACAGCGCAGAGCAATACTTTTTTTCTTCAAAAGTTTTTTTTATAAATTGAACCAATCTATGAGTTTGTTCAATGGTGCTATGCTGACTTCTAAATCCAAATTGATGATCCGGTATGCACTCATTATCAGTTAGAATTGGGGACAATTTTATCATGAGTAACTTTTCAAAGAGCTTTGACATTGATGACAGTAAACTTATTGGCCTATATGACTCAGCTTTGGTAAGATCTTTGCCCGGCTTTGGAATCATTTTAACCTTGGCAAGCTACCAGCTGTTTGGATAATACTCCAGTCGTAAAATGGCATTAAAAATGAATAACAGGATTCTAATAGCTATACGAGGCAACTTCATCAGCATCTGGTTACTAATTCCATCAATACCCGGAGCTTTTTTCGGGTTGAGTTCTGCAATTATTTTTTGTACATCACGCGTCTTAAATTTTATTGGTCGAGGAGGTAGCGCAACTACATTTGGCAAATCAACAGCACCAGAACATGTGTTTGGGGTAAATACGGATTTTAAATGCTCACCAAATATTTTACCTTTTTCAGTATCGCTTCTTGCCCAACCTCCTGTAGATGTGCGCAGAGGTGGTTTAAACTCAACTGGTGTTTTAAGCTTTCTAGCAGCGCGCCACAAAGAGTAATTAGATGCTGGTGTGACATCAAGACCTTCCAAATAATTTTTAAGAGATGCAGTTTTTTCAGATGCAAGCAACTCTTGGAGTCGTTTAGTACACTCTTTAAATCTGATTTTAAGTTGGGGTGATCTGTGCTGTTGCCATTCTCTTCTAGCTCTTCTTTTTTCACTTACGAGACGTTCAATATCCGTAGAATAAATTCTATTTACCCTAGTCTGCGGATGGGCGGTAGTGGCATGTTCAGCAGCCTGTTTAATATTTTCATTAAGGTTGGCAATGTTAGATTCAATATCATCAGGTGTTCTTAGCGTAATATTTTCCGTGCAATGACTACTAATATATTTTTTAAATCCCAGCTAATTAACACGATTTATCAAATTTGCATATGGGTGAGGCAAGTCACTTCTTAATGGGCTACAAATTGTAACGATCGTGGGAGAGTGATCGGACGAGAGATCTAGAGAAGCTTCAATTTTAATTAAATCCCTAGAGATATTTTTCATGACGCCAAAATCTATAACATCCGGAATTTTATGTATTTCAGTAGGCCAATAAGTGGGCTCCCCACTCGAAATGACATACAAGCCCATTTTGGAAATTGTATTGAACAACGCTCGACCTCTGGGTGTAATAAGACGCATTATAGTCGCCAGCTGCTACGAAACAAGGGCCCAGAGATTTGTAAAAATCCTCGTATTGATCCTCAGTAATTGCGAATCTAGGAGGGGAGTAAATTGATGATATGACAAAATTAGTGCAAAAATTTTCGACACAAATATTCGTTGCTTGTAAATGTTCTTCACAAATGTTGTCAATAACATAATGCTTGAGTCTTGACTTTATTAAAATTGCTGATCCACCGCATACTCTTCCTCTCGGGTCCTTTGAATCATATAAGGTGTAGCCATAAATTTTAAAAAGGCTTCTCGAAGTCAAATGAGTCTCAGAGACTAACATTATATCAATATTTTTTTCCGTGAGGAAGTGCTCAAGTTCATTTTTATGTTGGCGAATGCCGTTTGCGTTCCAGAAACATATTTTTAACGTATTCATGGTTTGTTAACTAAAACTTAAAGCAATGTATTCTGCATTCGCAGCATTTCTTGCATCATGCTAGTCAAATTTGTTGTAAAATTATTTATAGTTTGCACCAGATTATCAATAGTAGCTTCCAGGCGATTGAAATTAAAGTTCGAATTTGTATTTGTTGAATTATTTGGTGGTGAAACATTTTGTGTATGAATAGAATTTGTCTTAGCAGCATCGGCATACGATACACGGGAACTAACTGGTTGGCTCACTTGCGCAAAAGTGGCTGATAAAGCGTTTGCTGATTGGACTGGGGCCAATTTAGGTGTTTGCCTCATAGTCTGTTTGACGAAAGAGTACACAGGACAACCTCTGTAGTTAGCGGTGTGATTACCTCCACAATTACTGCATTTTTTGTCACTTTGATCTTTTGGTTTATTGCAGGGCCGTGTAATTCGAACACAAACAGTAGGTAATTTGCAGTAAGTTTTAGTATGGCCATATTCTTGACAATTATGGCACTGTACGGGTCCTGAACGCTTGTGTGGTTCTTCAACGGTTATTTTTCGATATAAGAGATATTTTAAATTATATATTGGATGGGTCTCATTTTTTTCGATTTTATGTCATTTGGCTCAAGTTCAACGCGAAATAGAGGTTGAGGGATCTTTTCCCTATTTATTATGTTCGATACATTTTTTACTTTAAAACCCTGGAGGATGAGAGCATCTTTTACTTCTTCGGGAGCAACATAGGAATCTATGCCCTTCAACACAATCTGCAGACCTTTAGCACTCTTCAGCTGATATGTGTAGAAATTTGTTTTACTTTTTTCAAATTCAGAAACCATTTTGCGAAAATCTTTTTCTTCATAAATTTGAATTTTCGTTTCATCAATATTACCACGTTTTATTGGAACAATGTGAAATTTATTTTCACTAATGACCGAAATTAATTTTTTAATAAGAGCGTTTGAGTTTTTTTCCCTTAAATAGATTGGTGGCGGCTTAGAGGTTTTCTTCGCAGATTCAGCGGGTTTGTCATTGTCATCTTGCAATATTTTAAAACGGTTTTGCCGATTCGTAGAGGATGCGCTGTTATCCCTAGACATCTTTGGAGCAGATGCAATTTTAGTAGAATTTGGGCTTCGCCCGCGCTTTAAAATTGTAATGTATCTGTCCATTCCGACTTGGACCTTGGGTTTTGGGCTGCTCTTATCTTCAGCGACAACTTGTTTAAGTGATGACCACGAGCCCGAAGCGGATGATATCGCTGAGTTAAATGTAGAAGTACTAGGCAACGGTAATTTAAACGATTCACTAGTTGGCATTGGACAAAGCGAATTTGATCGCTGACGAAACTGTGGTTTTGCCGTTAGAAAAAGTCTCTCATCAGATTTTTTATTTTTATTAAGAGCTTCAGAACTCACAGTAAGTATGTCATCAGATTTTATATTGTTATCATTATGAGCATCAGAACTCACAGTAAAATAGGCATTTCTTCCGTTAGAACTCACTTCACAATTTTTTTCCTTTGGGGTACTCATATAGAGTATTCCTCAAGGGTACTTTGTGTGTTATTTTTTTGTTTACGGTTTTTTTTTGTTTTTGTTATTTCTATATGTAAAAATATTAGCAAAGCAAAAAACAAGCTTATTTATCAAAGTTAATATGTACTACGAATATTTTTTGTATGATTTTTTTTTTGTTTAGTTTGTATGTAAGAAAAATTCCGCTATTACGTCTGTTCACTATGAAGGTACAACGAGAACTGAGGTTTTTTGTTCATGGTAAAAAAAAATATTTTTTACAAGTTCACTGAATTTAAAGGTTTTTGGATGTTGATTTTCATCACTTCAATAGTGACGAATTTATTCGGATTTTAGATTTACTTCTTGTAAGGACTAAGAAGGCGTGAAAATTAAAAACTCTTTGAACAAACTCATTTTTTTTTTTGCTGAGTACGTATCGATGGCTTAATATAAAAAGGGCGTAACTAATTTTTTTTCGAAATCGTGTTTTTAAATTTTTCTGGGAGACAACGTATAATTGCATCCTCCTTGAAGATCTTAGTACGTTACAGTTCAAAATCAAGGACTTATGGCCACTTAAAAAATTATTTCTACATGTCAATGCTTTAGTTTTTCTGTAGTTTTTTTCTTCTCCTATAAAATAGCTAAAATTCGAGTTCCGCCTTTCTTATATTAAGCCATCGATATGAATGTATTGTATGTATGTAATTATGTATGAACATAAGTGTAAGATTTTCTGAATGTAATTATTTTTGCAGCCTGTCTGAAGTGGATTTCGCTGTGACGGTCACACGCAGTTGTGTAGGAGTTTGGGAGACTCGAAGTGGCAGATTGATAACGAAATTAGCAGACAGTCCTCTGGGAGCTATTGTAACGCACGCAAAAATAACTCCTGATGGTCGCTATATAATTTCGTCGGAAACAGGCAAATTTCTTATATGGAATCGAGTTTCTGAGCAGGTTCTCTACCGTGACGATCAGCCTGGAATACAACAAATATCTTTTATGGACTGCGGATATAAAGTAATGATTGTTTCATCTCCAAACATAAATAAGAAAGAGCCTAAAGAATCTGAAGACGTAAATCGTTTTATTGCTATAACAACAATAAGATCGGTTCCAGGTGAGATTTGAAAGTTCCTTCAGTAATTTCGCTAATACGAGAAAGTACATTAAATTTTTTATTTATTTATTCCCAACAGATGGTTCCATTTTATTCCGTTTTGAATATCCAATTCGCATGATCCCCGGCCTACCATTTCGAGAAGCTGTTATATCTGCTGATGGTGCATACATTATTGTTTGTACTGTAGATAAAAATAACAAAGATTGTCTCGCCGTGTATAGTGCTACAAATGGAACGTTCATTTCAAAAATACTTTTAAAAGCGTGCTCTATCAAAGAAATAATTTCACTAGTGCCCATGCCGCACAAGCCCAGTCAAGTAGCAGTAATAAATAGCGAAAAGGGCAGCATTATGGATATAAAAACAAAAAAACATGTTCGTTCCATCCCAAAATGGAGCGGTAGCATTACAAAGGATGGAAAATATGGTATTTATGCGCCATCCAGAGGAGGCTTAGAGATGTTAGAGCTCCGCAAAGGTACTACGGTTAAAACATTCATACCTAAAGTAGCCGAAGGCGTATTTTCAGTCATTTGCATTTTTACTGAAAACGACGAATACGTTTGCTATTATCACAGCGGCCGAAAAACCATAAGAGTGTTTCGCACTTCCGATACCGAAATGATTGCTAATTATCGATTGCAGGCAGAATTGACAGCAATTAAGAGCACAAAAGACGGACGCTGTATTGCTTTAGGCACCGTGGATGGTTGCATGTCTTCTTTAGCCATTGTAGATCCAAAAAATGATGTAATGGTTGAATGGTTAAATGCTTTACCATCAAGAGATGAGAATTGGAAGGCAAAATTAGCCAAAATTAAGGCCAAGGTTACCTTTAAAGCAGCTATACGTGTTGCAACGATATCTTCTCGATTTGAAAATTACAAATTCAAACCAAAGGACAGAGTTGAATTTGAACATCAAATGGAGAGTGAGGAAAAACCAACAAATGGTTTTGATAATAAAGTGTAAATATTTTTGTATGATTTTCAAGAATATATTTTGCCCTACAGTACTTTATTCTTAAATTTTCAAGTTGTTAATATGTTTATTATTAGATAATAGGATCGTGCGATCCTAAATTCGACCACTTGACACGCATGTATGTATGTATGTCTTTATTTATTGTAAACTTGTGTGTAAAATCGATAACAGCATGAATCGACTTAAGACACAATCGAGTTACATATCGTCGGCTTAGAGTGTAAAACTGCTAACTCACTTCATACAAATTTTACATTACCCAGCTAAAAAAAATAATGTATGGTCCATATATGTATGTTTAATATATGAATGTATATAAATATATATGAATATGTATGAATTCATGTATGGAAATGTATAAGATTATACATTGCAAAAGTATTATATATGAATTGATATATGGACTAATATATGAAATGTATTATAATGTATGAGGTCATATATGAAAATTTAATTATGAAGCTCTTCATATATGTATATAGAAATAAGATATAATATATGAAGCCATATAAAAATTTATGCATAAATGATATCTCACATAAGATTGTTTTTGCAATCAAAAAAAGTTGCATTTTATTAACTCGATCTTTTTCTCTCTTTTTTATCACTGGTGAGTTGCAAATCTATTAGAAAATACAAACGGTTTGCAGCGTTTAAAAAATAAACCCATTTCTTGTACGATTTTTTACATAGCGCCCGTATTAAATAAATGAAATAATCAAAAGGATATTTCAGTCATTAATTTTATAGAAAATATCGGAATACTCTAGATATTTTTAAGAAACAAAGTTCATATTACTGCGAAAAATTTTATTGAAAACTAGTATTGAAATAAAATTGATAATTTTTTTAACGATTAATTGGTATGAAAATGTATGAATATATACTATCACATATGTCCATTAGGGATGCCAATCGGGATCGATTTTTAGAAATCCCGGGATTCGGGATTTATAAATCCCGATCCCGAAAATCCCGGGATATTCGGGATCGCGGGATTTTCGGGATTCCGGGATTTTTCGGGATTCCGGGATTTTCGAGATTTCGGGATCTAAATTTTTTTGGTAAAATAAATAATTTTTTTTAATAAATATTACTTTAATAACAAATTTTATGCATTTTAAAAGTTTTTATGTTGATAATATATCATTAAAAATTTGTCTTTAAAGTTAACAATATTTTAATACTAGTATGAAATAAAAATCGAAAGAATTTTTGTCATCTATTTTTAAGTTGATGTTAGAGAATTTATACTGAAAACAATAACTAAATATGAAAACTTGTTTTTGTTTTCAATATAAATGTTTTTCTATAATCTAAACCAAAACGAATGTACATATCTGTGGCCTTTTAGCACTATCGCTTAAGTTGATTTACGAAAATTTTAGATGCACTTTCATACAAATAAGCTGCAAAAACATTATTGTTTTTTTAAATATATCTATTAAGGTTTTTTTAATTGCGATTGACCAACAAGTAGCCATTACGGTTTTTACATATACCAGGCATTGCCTATTTTTTGATTTCGTTACTACTATGACAACGATAATAAGGCTGAACATGTCGAAAAATTAAAAGAAATTTATACACAATTCTAATCAAATTCTATAAATTACGTCTAATGATCACATTTTTGTAGGCACATACATTAACCGCCGTATTCATAAAAAAAATTTAGGTTTATTACAGGTTTATTTAACAAATTTCCCAAAGAAATACGTCAAATAAGCGCTTAATAAGCCTAAAATATTTTTTATGAATATGCCACTAAAACTTTGCCTGAGCACTTGAACAGTATTTTTGTTCTACTGAAAAATTTTAAATTCATACATAAGTTGTTTTCTGCAAGTTCAACAGATACATACAGTATGTCAAGAAAATGTTTTGACATAGTTAAAATCGTTATAAATTTTGATTTTTATCATAAATATTTTTATTTTTCTTTGCATTATGAAATTTTTGGTTATGGATTTCATTTTATTTACATTTAAGTGAACAAATAGTAGTAAGTTATACGCAAAATTAAAAAGTGAGAGCATAAAAATTACATGAAAGCTAAAAAAACTCAAGAATTTCTCTGTCAAGAAAATGTTTTTACATCCTTGTATTATATAGTAAGAAAATAGGAAAGATTTTAAGTTGTACAAAAAAAAAATTTTTTTTTTGCCCCATTGGTATTAAATCGGCTTGTAAGACGACTTCTCATGGAAAAAAATTTTCTTTTCCAAATATTCCGCTGAAATTTCTCATCATCCCCTCGTATTACTGTTTTAAACTCCATTTACTTCTTGAAATACCCTTTGGAAATACTATTTTTCAAATAAACCCATAAATTTTGAATAGGGTATAGATCTGGACCTTGAGATGGAGTATCCACAACCTTACCGCAATTGAAAGGAAACCATGTTCTTACTCAAAGTGCCTCATGTTTGAGGTCAATACATTAATAAAAATTTAAAACTTCCAAATTTACCAGCTATAAAGCCAACCTTACTCGCCCTGTCAACGAAAAACCATTTCAACGTATAGATCTACCACTCACACAGTGTCCCATGAGACAAAGGCAATTGCTCAAAAGAATCGACTGTACTTCAATAAATGGTCGGAAATCCCCGCTTTCTAGAGTGTAGCCCAAACAGCAACAATTGTCTTTTGTGATAACGCATACTTACAAGCTTGATGGCTTCTACGATAATGTGATTTTCGGCGACGAAACCAAACTTCTGCTTTATTAGAATGATGGATCTAACAAAGTATGGAGGAAAAAAAATCTTTAAAAATATTGGAAAGTGAAACCGTAAACCCATCTGTAAAACTTAAAAAAGGTTGGTTGATGGATTGGAGGTATATATACATACATATGTACATATGTATATACAGTAAAACGTGGGATAAATTTGCTTTATTGAGAACACCATGATTGCGGGGCAGTGCCTTAATATATTGAAGCATTTTTTTGGATGACAGCTCGAGTAAATATGCGTTTATTGCTGGAAAACATGCAAGTTTCCAGTTGTTATCAATCTAATGACACCAAACACAAGGCACTTTTGGTAAGAACATGGTGTCTTTTCAATTGCGGCAAGGTTGTGGATACTCCATCTCAAGGTCCAGATCTATACCCTATTCAAAATTTATGGGTTTATTTGAAAAATAGTATTTCCAAATGGTATTTCAAGAAGTAAATGGAGTTTAAAACAGTATACGAGGGCAATATGAGAAATTTCGGCGGAATATTTGGAAAAAAAAAAATTTTCCATGAGAAGTCGTCTTACAAGCCGATTTAATACCAATGGAGCCAAAAAAAAAAATTATTTTTGTACACCTTAAAATCTTTCCTATTTTCTTACTATATAATACAAGGATGTAAAAACATTTTCTTGACAGAGAAATTTTTGAGTTTTTTTAGCTTTCATGTAATTTTTATGCTCTCGCTTTTTAATTTTGCGTATAACTTACTACTATTTGTTCACTTAAATGTAAATAAAATGAAATCCATAACCAAAAATTTCATAATGCAAAGAAAAATAAAAATATTTATGATAAAAATCAAAATTTATAACGATTTTAACTATGTCAAAACATTTTCTTGACATACTGTATGTAGTCCTAAGTTCGCTAAGAGGAGTATGGTTTATTAGTGTGCTGTCCTTCTACTCTGCAACTCGAATAAAACTATAATTGAGTCGAAGTCATTCAGTTGGTCATTTTTGACACAAACCTTTGACCAAACCCATGTAATTTAAATAGGTCATAGGTTTGCGTCAAAAACGACCTAAACGGTCTAACGAAAATAATTTTGAACTGCAATGTAAAAAAACATACATTCACACTAGAGCAATTTTTTAGAAATAATAGGACGCATTATTCTGTAAATATTTCTCGCTTTTACGTCAACCCGACTTTTTATTTTCTACTTTAATTGTAAGGAGCTGTCAGTAGTACTCAATTGCTACCGAAAAGTGGATAAGGGTTGAGGAGTCGATATACAGAGTTATACACTGCAATTATGAATAAATTTCCGCAAGAAATGTCTCCCTTTTCCATAATTTTTTTTTGTTTTCCCTATTATTTGCTACTGTTTGAAATTATTCCCCGGGCAAAATTTCCCATGGAATTTTATTCATAATTGGCCTTATAATATAGAATAAGACGCAATAAATTTGTCAAACTTATTGAATTTTCCAAATGTTATTTTCCTTCCAAAGCTCATATGCTTCTTTTCGTTTTCAAAATAATTCTTAGTTGTATATTGTATCACCTTTGATGAAAATAACAGTGAGAAAGTAGTTAATTTATTTTGCACTTGTTGTTAATTTATAAGAAATATGCCACGAATAGTCATTAAATTGTTAAAACTGCACGTATAAAATTGTATGGGACTTTTAAATATTATAAAAAAAATACCATAAAATCAACGAAAATTTTAATCTATTAAGTTTTTTATATAAAAATTGCTAAGAAATCCCGAAAAAGAAATCCCGGGATTGAATCTTACAAATCCCGGGATTCGGGATTTGCCAAACCCCGAAAATCCCGGGATTTCCGGGATCGGGATTTCCCGTTTGGCATCCCTAATGTCCATATACCCTCATTTTTCGGATCCGAACCATATATGGGATATCATATATGCTCCATAAATTTTTTTTTTTTTAGCTGGGTAGAGAAAAATACTATTAACATTTCGTATACATAACTTAGAAAACTAGACTAATGGATAAAGTTTTTTTCGACGTGTAGAGTTTCATATTAAAGTAAGTTTTTAAGCCAGTCGATGAGGCGGCTTCTTCTTTTTTGAACGGCATTAAAATGTCAAATGTTATAAAGAGTGGATTTAGCGGGTTTACACTCTAAGCCGACGCACAGTGGGAGAAATGGCTAATCTAGCGGCGCTTTGTTAATAACTTCGAAAACATAAAAATTTGTGAATGAATTTTTTTAATTTTGTTTTATTGTATATGGGCATTTCTCTCAGAAGGTCTACCAAGACAAGAAAATTAAAAGTTCTTAAAAAATTTTTTTTGCAAATTTTAAAAGAAAAACAATCAAATTTAATAAACCTGCAAAAGTTTTGCATTTATTCATTACTCATTTCGAGATATTCATGTCCAAAGTCAAGCAAGTGAAACTTTTTTTTATTTTTTATTTTTAATTTGAAGAGCAAGTTTTGTTTTGAAATATATTCTTAGGGATAGTCGTTATAGATTGAGTTTTTCTCTCTTTGATCTCAGCAAGGATATCAAGAGTTAGAAAATAATGCACAAGATTCAATAGGATTAAAAATAACTATAAAATTTTGCTTTGCATTATCCGTTAACTCAATGTCCCGTACGACATTGAAAAACACCGTTTTTTATCAGTACATCGAAACTTTCTTCAAGTAGTTCATCAAGTAATGATTACAAACAAACATTTTTATTGCAATTAAAATTGCGAATTGCGAACTAGGCGCCTATGCAAAATTTGTCTCGTGCGATATCGCTAGTGTGAAATTTAAAAGTACTCGTATAAAAAAAATATTTTCTTTAAAAACTAATTATTTTTGGAAGAGCATTCTATAATTAAATTTTTTATTCATCTTAAATAATTATTTTTATTTAAGATGAATAAAAACAGCGAGAATTGCAAACGGTACAGAGGAAAATTAAAAGAAAATTAAATTAAATTGGAAAACTATAAATTAAAAAGCCGAGAGAGATTGCGTAACGCTAGGAAAAAGTCAAAAGCTTTAGCTGAAGCAAATAAAAAAGTTTTTGAAGAGAAAAAGCGGTACGAACGTATACGTATTCGCAAAAAAGCATCAGAAAAAATTTTTAACATTATGATGGAAGAAAATGTCCCGTACGCCATGTCCCGTACGAATATAATAAAATTTAAATAAGAAAAAAACCATTCATAATTTTCTAGCAAAATCTAGCCCATTTTAAGAAACATTGACTCACCTCATTCTAAAATTCGTCACATTAATTTATTGTTTCAGGTTTCGCTAAAATAAGCATTTTAATTGTTTACTACAAAACCTACTTCCTTTTTTTTTGTCTCGTACGACAACCCTAGCTTTTTTCAATTATCTTTAAAACTAAAAATTGTTTATAATTGGATTTAGCACCATCAATAGAGTTAATCAGGGGCCATAACATGGTGTAATTATACAGGTGACTGCGTAAGAATTTTTTATACAAAAATACGGCAACCATAGCTATGTAAAGAACCGAACAATGTCAAAAGCATAAAAATAATTGTACTAAAACCAAAACAAAATCGAAGTTTTTGACATTCTTCAGCTACAAAGCACATAGAGCAAAAAATTATCAGCTGAAGTAACGCTGCCACCTAGTTAGATACACCTTGGGCTAATAATCCAAACAAAAATCTGTTTTATTTTGATCTCTTTTCTACTTTAAATGCGTACGACTGTCCCGTACGACAGTATGGAATTGCCCATATGTAAAAACAATATTCAAATTGCAAGCGACGAAAACAGTCGACTGGGTTGTTGAGATTACCTGGTATAGATTCGCCTTATAAAAGCTTCTCTCGACATCGACACTCACACTAGATGCATCCGCAAAAATTACGGTCTGTCCCACAATGTCACCAGAAATCGTTCGATCGAATACTTACATTGAAAATAACAAAAAAAAATTTATAATGTTATTGTTGTTTGCAATACAAGTTGTCGACCGAACGATTTCTGGTGACATCGTGGGGACTGGCCGTTAAAATGTCGTTACCCGTTCTTTTATGGGTATGAAAACGAAAAAAAATCAGCTGGGAGATAATAACATCACAGGACGAAAATTAATGAAAATGATTTCATGGAAAAAATTACGCAAAAACCTAAAAAGTTTAAAAATTTACTTAAAAATTAATTGAAATGCGAAATTTGACATTAAACTGAAATATGCAAGAAATTAAAAAAAAAATTTTTCTTATGGCATTTTTATATAATCAACATTGTAGACAAAAGATTCATTATCATCGAAATCATATCCCTGTTTATCTCTTGTAAGCGACTCCCATTTATTTTTTAAAGAAAAACATTTTTTATTTAATATATATTTTTTATGTAAGTTTTATTTGAATATACTTTTAGGAAATCTGTAATATATTTAAGATAATGAGTGATTCATTATTGGCTTTTAGGTAAAAAAAATCTTTTTAAAAAAACTGTTAAAAATGTTCACTTACATCTACAAAGAAAAGTAATAATAATAATAATTAGGTATGTGATGGAAATCGAATGATCTTAAAACGACCAGTTTTGGAAAGGTGGAATGAACTTCGAATGATGTCCAGAATCAACTTGTTGACTTTCAAAATCTCGGCCCAAAGTTAAAACCCAAACAATTTTGGAGAAAATCTAACAGAAATTATTGAAAATTTATACATATTTTTTATTTTGTATTGATTTTTTATGGTTTTCCAAAATCGATTTTCATCATATACTTTAATAATAAAAAAATTTAAAAATTAAAGATGTTCTACATTGCTAGTGAAATTTCTTATAAATAGATTATGACATGACATTATTTGAAAAGAAAGAAAAACTTAATAATAACGAGCGAAAAACAAATGGTATGGTTGAAAATATAAGTAATAAAACGAATAAATAAACAAACAATTGAAAGTCATGTGATTATATTGTATGTATTTTTAATCTACTACGTATGTACGAATTTTTATGTAAATATACGAGTAAAAACAATTGAAAATGTCTGCTTTTAAGGACTACAGGCAAACTTCTTTGCTTTAATACTATTTTTCCTTTAGAACTTAAAATAACACTATGATACAAAAAAAAAAAAAAAATATTCAGGGATTCTAATGTACCAATTCGATTTTGTTGGAGTCCATGGATGACGAAAATACCGTTGGTTTTTTTAGGTCACTTCATAAAGTGATTTTATAACGGTAAATGTAGTGAAAAACGGGGTTTCAGTTTTAAACAGGTGTAACTTCTTTGTTTCCTAACGGATTTCTTTTAACTTTCCGTTGGTGTAAAGGACCGAATATTATCTTTCAACCAAGATATATTTTTTGAAAATCGACCCACAAATGGCTAAGTTACAGTCGTTGAAGTGTAGAAAAAACCCATTGAAAAAGTATTCTTTTGTTTTCCTCAGGCCATAAGTTGCTTATGAGTTACAAAAGAATACTTTTTTAATGGGTTTTTTCTACACTTCAACGACTGTAACTTAGCCATTTGTGGGTCGATTTTCAAAAAATATATCTTGGTTGAAAGATAATATTCGGTCCTTTACACCAACGGAAAGTTAAAAGAAATCCGTTAGGAAACAAAGAAGTTACACCTGTTTAAAACTGAAACCCCGTTTTTCACTACATTTACCGTTATAAAATCACTTTATGAAGTGACCTAAAAAAACCAACGGTATTTTCGTCATCCATGGACTCCAACAAAATCGAATTGGTACATTAGAATCCTTGAATATTTTTTTTTTTTTTTTTGTATCACAGTGTAATCAAGCATGAGGCGGTGTATAAGTTTCTGTGGTCATAACAATACTTGCGAAATTATGATTTAACTAACGATTTATTCGCAAACAGATGAGACATAAACAAAGCAAAAAATTGATGCATGTACATATGTACATGTACGTACGAGTATTTGTATTACAAGTCTCAAGCATCGGTAATACGAGTACAAGGAATAGACTTATTTTATTTAAGTATACATTCATACATATATAATTGTTTAATACGTATTATATGCTTAATTTCATTTTGTTGTTTGTTTTTCTTTTTCTAGAATTCGGAAATTGTAAATTGTTAAGCAATTCAATATTTTTTTATTTAATTTTTTTTAATCAATAAAGCAATAGAGTTATTGATCTAGTTAACAATCATTAAAAATTCTTTTTAATAATCGCACACAATCTTAAGGTACGGTCACACTTGACAAACATTTGCTCAAAAAATCGTAACCAGTAAATACTAATGCAAAATTTTTTTGCTTTAGACACGTGTTTATTAAGTTAATTAGTTTCATATTTAACAAATAGACAAAATTATAGAATACAATATTATTGGAAACTATTGAACTTAATAAACACGAGTCTGAATAAAAAGATTTCTCATTACTATTTACTGGTTACGTTTTTTTGGGCAAATGTTTGTCAAGTGTGACCGTACCTTTACTTGATAATGATGATGATGGGTCGGTCGGTGATAAGTTGTCAGGGTCTGTGCAGCTAGCTTAACAACAAGGTCAAATGCGGGTGACTAAGAAAGCGAGGGTTCAGATTTGAGCGATTTCATATGTCGAATCTGAGACATTTTAAGGGACAATATAAAATAATGTGTGAAATGCTCGCAAATCTAAGTATGACTTTCCTTCTTTATCTGGGCCAACTTGGCTTGAATATGTTGTAGACGATTTGGAGACATCTCTGGTTTCTGCGTTATCAAGATAAAATTTCGTATTTCATATCACTCACTGTAAGATTACAATAAATAATGTACTTACATCTCTCCGTATTAAAGACACTTTTTGGGAATTCATAGTGTTTAAACTAACGTTCTCATCCATAACTTTATTGTCCATCATTAATAAATGTGAATTGGGTAAAAGGCTACCATCAGCATTTCGATGAGGTGCTAAATTTGCTCTAGCTCTAAGTTGATTTAAACGATCCATCCAAAAGTCTGGATCTGGCTTATTAGAAGCATACTCAGCAATTGCGGAAGCATGTTGGTTCTGGTAATTTGCATCTATTAGATACGAAGATCGTGCGACTTTGTATTTTTATATTTTTTATAAAAATATTCATGATGTTTGTATGATATACATAAGTATGTATGTGTGAGTGTACATATTTATTGTGTATGTATTCGATTAGTTGTACCAGTTTGTTTAAGTGATTTTTATATAAACATATGAAGGTTACCAATAAGAAGTTATGTTATTATATGTTGTATTGTATTTATTATATGTACATATCGTTGGCTTAAATGAAAAATCATACAATTCTAAAATCACGAACGATTTTGAAATCAAGCGAGTGATTTTGTTTTTGGTGTTCTGAAAATCACGAGATTTTTAGTTCTAAGACGGCTTTGCAAAATCTTAAGTTTTGGGAAAAGAGAATCGTAGCTCTTTTCTCTTCTCTCCTAATGACACAGCACAAAAAAATAGAGGTATTTTTGTGTTGTTTAAATAAAAATAGCGATCCTTACGTATTTTTATTTTCTGATTACGATGGCGTCTTTATTTTTTCCCTACCAGCTCCTGTTTTAAAGAT
This sequence comes from Tachina lurida, assembly GCA_944452675.1. Classification (NCBI taxonomy): domain Eukaryota; kingdom Metazoa; phylum Arthropoda; class Insecta; order Diptera; family Tachinidae; genus Tachina; species Tachina lurida. The sequence goes on from OX101752.1 coordinate 2,414,498, forward strand.
ATAGTAACATTTAGCATTTGCATAATTTATACCACTTTTATTATTATATTTGGGGTATTCAGATGGTACTCATAAATTAACACGTTTTAAAGTAATAACACGAAAAAATATAATGCTGTGAGCAACACCTCATAATTTACAATTGTTAGGATGAAAATACCGAGTTAAAACAGAACACGTTTACTTCTAATGATTGCATTTATTAATTAACTCTCTAGAAAGAATGACAAGGCATCAGCCAGAACAATTTACAGTGTTGCCTGATCATACATATCAACAAATAAAAGGACAAACGCTCAGAGTTGCTAAATAAGAATGTAACGTAACAATTCGGCCCTTCCTGATTAAAACTCGTCCTCGAGGTCTTCATTCTTAGATTCTAGTCTGTTTCATCAGCATAATAATCGTCTATATCCGGGTATAAGGCACACCACGGCTTCATCTTTTCGCTACAAGCAATTGTAGAAAATCGTCTTTGATTTCGCTGTGCCCCCTCGATGTCCTCTACGACATAACGATCGAACCTTAGAACCTTTGCCACCACATACGGACCCTTGTACTTTACTGCAAGTTTTCTGGATTCGCCGGTACTGGGAATAGAGCTTTCGAGTAGGATTAGGTCTCCTTCATCGTACTTGTGAGGTTTTTTGTGTTTGGAGTCGAATCTCTTTTTCCACGTTGTTCTGGCTATTTCAATGTTTCGAATAGCATCTTTTCGTTTGTCACTAGTAGTTGTTTCGACATCATCTCTCGCATCTTGGACTGCTGCTAGAATTTTATTTCCGTTCACATCTCGGATAGGAAAATCGAAGACCAGATTAATTGGTGCATATTTAGTAGTGCTATTTATGCTGGTGTTTAGCGTCCACTTCAGATTTCGCATTTCAGAATCCCAATTTCTAGTATCATTGACTGTTGATTTCAGAAACGACAGTATGGACCTATTGACTCGTTCCGCCAACCCATTTGCTCTTGGGGTTCTCACCGATACTTTTATATGCTGTATGTTGCTTCCTACACAATAAGTCTCGAAACTTGATGACGTGAATGCCGTCCCACGGTCTGTGACCAATATTTTTGGCATTCCAAAATACGTCGATAGCTGATCTAACGCATTTATGACTGGTGTTGTTTTAGTTGTTTTCACGGGCAGTAAAACAACATATCGAGTCAACGCATCGATGATTACTAACAGATGTTCATTACCTCGGCGACTCTTTACAAACGGTCCGAGATGATCCATGTGCATTACTTCGAATGGGATTTTAGGTATATCCATGCCATATAGTTCACACTCTTTTCGACTTGGCTCCTTGCAATAGCAGCATTCGATGCATGATTTGATATAGTTCTTCACGAAGTTTCTTGTTCGTGGAAACCAGAAATGTTTTAGTACCCTTTTCAGAGTGTTTTCCAAAGCCGGGTGACCTACGTCATCATGACACAGTTTAACTATGCGCCATCTCAACCCTTTGGGTACCACTAACATAGCCGCATTACCATCAATTTTCCGGAACAAACGATTTTCTTTTATTATGTACTCGTTTTTATACTGCTTTTGTTTATTCGATTCTGCATGGCCTGTCATTACATCAAATATTTCCCTCAGAGCTTCGTCCTCACGTTGCATCATATACACCCAGTCATCGGTAGATGGTTTGATCATCATCATTTTCTCACTAACGTCCTGGGTAATAAAGTCACCCTCAGCTTTTATTGGAGCTCGACTAAGTGCATCAACATGCGACATTTTACTACCCTCACGATGTATTACAGAATAGTCATACTCCATCAGTTTCAGGAACCACCTTGAGACTCTCGGTATTAGTGGTTTTGAGGACTTCAGACTGGATATGGCAGAACAATCAGTTACAATGACAAAGTGTTTTCCAAGAAGGTATATGCGAAAACGTTGGCACGCTTCGACTACGGCTAGCACTTCTAGCTCATACGCGTCATATTTCTTTTCGGCTTCGTTACATAATCGGCTAAAGTATGCTATAGGCTTCAAGTGATCTCGCTCATCACGTTGCAGTAAGATACCAGCTACACCCACGGAACATGCATCTGTATGCAGCTCGTGCTTTTTGTTTACATCATAGATGTCTAAAACTGGAGCTCTCGTTAGTAATCTAATCATTTTCTCAAAAGATTCAGCACATTCCTCAGTCCATTCAAATTTGACATTTTTCCGTGTTAGCTGAGTTAGAGGAGCTGCTATTAATGCGTAGTTTAAAATAAATTTGCGGAAATATCCAGTTAAGCCAATAAAACGTCTTATTTCCATCGCGTTTTGTGGGACAGGAAAATTCTTTACTGCCATTGTTTTAATTTTTCCCGGCCTCAGACCATTTTCACTCAATTCGTGTCCCAAGAAGGTGACGCAGTTCTTTAAAAATGAACATTTCGACAGTCGAAGTGTTAGACCATGTTTTTTAATGATTTTCATAAATTTTTCCAGCTTTTGCAAATTTTCATCAACGGAATCCGATGCCACGATTACTTCGTCAACATAGCTTACAACTTGATCCTTAATTGGTTCCAGGATGACGGACATCATTTTTTGAAAGGTACATGGGGCATTTTTTAGCCCGAATGGCATTCTATTGTACTCGAAATGCCCATTATGTGTAACGAACGCTGTATATTGTCTTGACTCTTCGCTAATTGGGATCTGATAATACCCGGACATCATGTCCAGCACAGTGAAATATTTCTTACCTGATAGCGATTGCAAAACGCCTTCCACTGTCGGCATAAGCCAAGGTTGCTTCTCTGTGATAGAATTTAATTCGCGGTAGTCGACACATAGGCGATCTTCACCATTTTGTTTCGCTACAAGTACGATTGGTGATGCGTACAACGATACGGTAGGACGAATTATATTCACCTCTAATAGTTCATTTGTTATTTTTTCGACCGTTTTTTGTTTTGGAATGGGGATATTATACGGTTTACGTGCTACTGGTCTGTCGGAATTAACTTTTATTCTCATTTCAGTAACATTACATTTGCCGATCTCATTTAAGTTCTCCGCGAAACACTGCGAGTATTTTTCAAGCAAATTTTGCAACTTACACTTTTCGTTCTCATTTAGGGATTCATTTACTTCCAGTTTCTCACCTTTCAGTGCAATTACGTGACATTGTCCCTTTTCCATGATAACCCTATTTTTTAATAAAATGTCTCTTCCGATTACTATATCATACTGCATTGTTTCGTCGTCTACCAACAAAAATTCTGCATTTACATTCAAATCATCAATTTTTAACACCGTTTTAAATTTTTCGTGGCACACATATTCTCCACCAGCGAACCCGTATAATTTTTCATTGCATTCTTCGACCGGTCCTTCACATTTTGATGTTACACGTTTAGCTATCAGCGATTTACCACTACCAGAGTCAATAAAAGCATTATATTTATTTTTTTCAATTTCGATTTCTTTAAATATTTCTTTATCTTTCTCAGTTTCGATTTCTCTGTTTTTCGTATAGTCATTATGGTTGTCTATTAAATTGACAGATCGCGAAGTACACTTATCCGCTTCGTGACCGTTTGCGTTACACTTTTTACAATATAATTTCTTCGATCTCTCATTACAGTTTTTAGCGATATGACCGCGTTCACGGCAATTAAAACATATTGGACCACTTTTGATCCTTTCATTATCCTCGGATGTACACGATTTTTCATTAAACACATTCGTTCGAAAAACTTTTCGCGATTGTTCACTACGATAATTATTTCTCATTTTAGTTTCGTCAAGAATGTTTGTTAGAGTTGCAAATAATACTGTGCACGATTTGATATTCATTGCCGTTAATGTTTTTTTTTAACTCGTCATTGTACAACCCGTTTATAATGTACTTAATAATAGCACTATCGTCCAGATTTCCGCGACGCCCGATGGCTAACATTCTATAATAATATTCCACCATTGACTCACTTCTATTCCTATACGTGTTCATCATTTCTATATGGACATCAGCTGAGTTTGTTACGCAAGGAAAATCTGCCATGAACGCGACAACAAAATCAGCCCAACGATGGAACACTTTCTGCGAATCGATCCACATTTTAGCAGCACCTTTTAAGTTGCTCTGTACGGCAAATAGAACAACAGACTCACTCCACCCGTAACCTTCTACAAGCTGTTCAATTCGTTCAATAAATTTGACAGATGAGATGTTTTTAGTACAAGGGTCGAACTCTGGCATCATTCGCGTTATTTCATTTATGCTGTGTTCTGTCTTTACTGCTCTTCTTCTATCATACATTCTCTAGCGTTCGCATTTGAATTATACTGGTTTTCCCCGCAAGAGAAAATACTTGCGCTGCCACCACATGCTGATGTCTGTACATACGTATGCGCTGACGACGCGTTTGAATCTAACTGGTAATGCCGATCACGACTGTGCATGGTTGTGTTGGGCACATATTCTCCGAATACTAGGCTGTTGCCATCCAGCATTGTATTCGAGTTTGCTAAATTTGACATAACGCTTGTTACAGGCGGTTTAGTTGTTGTTGTAATACTCGTTTGAGCATGTCCATGCCCAGTGTATGTTGGAGCACGCGACGTAAATACTGAATTTTGTGTACACGTGTTACCTTGCCGTATAACTTCCTGCCTTACTACCTCTGCCCTGTTCTTTTCCCTCTCCATAGTCTCAATCTTGGTTGCCATTGTTGCTACTGCCTCCACAAGATAATTTATACTCTTTCGTAATTCTAACACTTCAGGGTTATTGTTACTGGAAGTAGCGCCTTCGTCGAACCCATATAAAGTTTCCTCTGATGTTGACTCTCTTTCAATGTAATCTGGATTTTCTGCCTCGAACTCTTGCAATCTAGCTACTAGCTCTGCCTTATTGCCTGTTGTTCGCAATCCTCGAATTTGCAGTTTTTTTTCAGATCCACCACCGTTGACTCCATTATAATCCTTTTTTTTTCAACAATTATTCTTCTTGTTTCTATAAATAAGCGACACACGTTTGTACGCACTTTCTTTAAGAATAAGATTAACAACACACGTTTTCGTTTAGTAAAATCTGCGACACACGCTTTTCCTCTAAATCTACGACACGAAACTTCTCGGGTGAATTAGCGACACACACTTTTTTCGTTTTCCCTCATAAAAGACCGTATCCCACTTCTGAATTTGTTAGGATGAAAATACCGAGTTAAAACAGAACACGTTTACTTCTAATGATTGCATTTATTAATTAACTCTCTAGAAAGAATGACAAGGCATCAGCCAGAACAATTTACAGTGTTGCCTGATCATACATATCAACAAATAAAAGGACAAACGCTCAGAGTTGCTAAATAAGAATGTAACGTAACACAATTACAAAAATTGTACTTATTTGTATTTTGGTTTTAGCCCCTTTGTACATTGCTTACTCTCTCTCTCTCTCTCTCTCTCTCATCCCCTTTGGTAAACTCTCACGCATTTCTACATGTAGTTATGACAAACAATAAACATAGCTGAGAAAGTCTTATTACTTTGTGACATTTTTGTTTGAGCCACAACAACAATTTTTTTAAACTATGTTAAAATGTTAAGACATTATGACACTTAAGACACTGGTGTGAATACCCCAATTATATTTATTTAATTAATTAATACTATATTGAGATTTAAAATTACGAGAATTGCACAATTCTGTGCTCATAACACCTTTTCATTGATTTAAAATCACAGATTTACAGAATACGAATGCTTATTGCGTATTACATCAAAAGTTATTGTTTATAAACAAATTTAAACTCATATGTATCTCAAAATATGGCGATATTATAACGAAAAATTACACTACATACTCAACTACTCTACATTTGAACCATTTTTTTTTCTTTTGCGAAAATTGGATTTAGATGATTTTTCGTTTAAGGCGACGATATGTAACATACATACATTGTGAAATTTTTTTACAAGGGTATGATTTTTGAAATTTATTTAATTTAGCTTACCCAAACGATTATCACTTAATTGTGGTGTTACATTTCCATCGGCACTAGTTGAAACACTACGCTGTATTTCAGCCAAACCTTCTTCTATATATTTTTGAAAGCTGGTACTAGCACCCTTTAGAAAGGCCGAAACGTCAATTTCGGGATTTTTAGTCTAATATGGAAATGAGTAAATGAAAAGAGCATAAATAAATCGTAAAATTATATTACATTTCGTAGTGAAAGTTAAAATAAAAAACACACCTTAAAGTCATATAAATTCTGTAGGCCTTGTTGCTTTGTTTCTTTATCAGAAATTAGTTTGAATATTTGCGACATGGTTTCGTGAGTCTGATTTGAAATCCTTTGTTTAGATTGAAGATCCCTCGCAGAAGCGGAACGTTGAGGAGATGAACTCGGCAAATTTCCTTCTTTTTGTAAGTTCTAAAATTAAAATTAAAAAAAAAAAACAATTTCGTCAGTAGGAAAATATTGTATTTTCTGTATCATGCAAGTGCAAACCTTTAAAATTTTTATCAAATAGGCATGAAGTTCAGAGTGTGTGGGGATTTGATTCAGATGTTGCAATATAGTGTTCCCTTTAACTTTTGCCATGTTGTGTATGATGGTTTTAACTGTTCTTAGGGGTGTATCCGAAGGCCGAGTTTGCCACCAAGAACTTGGCAATGCCAACATAAATTCGTGCACTTCGAGTATAACTGCATCATAGTTCAGTTCGTTGCTTCTTTCCGGCAACGTTTTGACATTACGCCAAATACATTTCATTAGAAGATCCGTAAATTTGGGTAAACCAGCCTCGGGACACGTTTCTCGTAGTAATCGAATTAAAGCGCTGAATTAGTGTGCAATAAATTTGGATACAACCCGATTTCTCATACTAAATTTCAAGCAAACTTACCAATTCATGTTAGTGAAGTTTGATTTATCCAACACTTTCAAGCAAATTCCATTTATTACTTTATTGTATTGGCCATCATCGCCTGCATTTAATTTTTGATCCGCCAAAAGATGAAGTAATGCCGACATTAGGTTCTTAATGCAAACGACACTTAATGTTTTTCCCAACATTTTTGAGTGGAAAAATGAATATAATATTGATAACAGTGGCTGGTAAACCACAAGTGATTCAGTAATAGGCATTTGTGAGAGATTCTAAAATAAATATAAGAAACATACATACATACATACAATGTATATTAACTACAATTTATCTATTTAAAAAGCATTATAATAATGCTCTCAATTTTAACAAACATGTGAATGTTCTTCTGTAAAAAGTAGGAAGACTGAACGTATACATATCATATCGAATATAAATTATTTGCTGGGTTTTGTATAATTTTCTAAGCCTACTATGCTTATTTATCTTTTGTGTTTTTCAATAATATTATTATTTTTGAATTCTCAAATAGTTTTTGAAAGTCTGTGCATAAGACAATAGGTTTGTGACTGTTTAAAATGTGTGGTTGTAGTATACTAATGATTTGTTACAGCAACAATGAAATGCATATAGACAGCGCTGAACTAAAATAAACTTCTGAAAATATGTCGAATAATAATTTTCTTAATTGTTTTATAAACATATTAGTAAAAAAATAATACCGTTTCCGTTCTTTATATAATATTAATGAATAAATACTAATATTATAAAAAACAAATTATACGAGTATTATTAAAAAAGTATTACAAAATATTTCTTTGGAAATAGGACTTTAGTACAGAATAAGCTGTTAGTCATACTTTTTACCAAAGAGAATCTTTAATTATTTTTAATATTTCTTTTACTTTTCTGCGCGATTTCTGTTTTTACTTTTATCAGTTGTTGTAGAATTAAATGTTGAACGTCGCATTCCGATTTTTGCAAATAAAAGCCGCTAAGTCTCAGAGCGGATATGTGCCAGATTTAAGCTCGGTCTTAGTTGTTGTAAAGCTTTAGCTATTGTGCTAGTGCCATCACCTTATTTTTGCACCATCGCATTCATAAAGTGAATAACGACACTCATCAACGAATGTATACATACAAACTAAAGTTGCCATAATAAAATAAAAAAAATAAAAAATCCCGGGAAATTTGTGCGGGAATTTCTTTCCCGGAAAATGTGCGGAATCCCGAGAAATCCCGTATGAAAAACACTAAATGCAATACAAGTTCACTTCTTTTTTAGTTGTACCCATGTTTGTATCCTATATTTGACATTTATTTTTGCGTCTACTCCAGTGAAGAAAGAAATTTAAGACATTTCAATTTCAATTTGCAGCGCACTGATTCATTTAAGAATAGGCCCCTCATTTTTCGTAATGTAGAAAAGAATTTATTGAAATTATTGACTACCTTTAACTGTGCCAGCACGTTTTGAATGAAAATCTCTTCGTAATCCTTCAGAACGGCTTGTTTCTCAGGAGAATCAATTATTTCGTTTAACTCATTAATAGCCGCTCTAGCTTTTAAAGTGTCCATGCTACTAGTAGCTTTAATTATTTTTATTAAATGTGGATCATGCTTAGGTAAGACGTCAACCAAACTGGAAATTAAAATAAACAGACGTTACTAATCGTGTTCCAAGATATCACACATAAGTACGTATGTACATACTTTTGAGCATTCGTTCCCATTGTTTGCTGGTAAAGAGCTGCATTGAACTGTTGTTGCTGTTGTTGCGGACTTAAATAAGGAGATCCATTTTTACCAACTAATCCACCTGCAGCGGACTGCGGAGGTGGAGTTGTATGGGTTTGTTGCATGTAACGTGATCGCGATAGCAATTGTTCGAATTTATCTTGAGGGTATTTGACACCATCTTTGGTAGCAATCACTTTAATGGGTTCAAACAGAAGAGAAATGTCTACCTTAGGAACTTCGACGCGTTCCAATTGATCAACTCGTATCCAATCTTTTTCAATTTCAGCTATCTTATTTGGATCTAAGCCAAATGGGCCTGAAATTTTTGGCGGCTGTATATTTTGGCTCAAAATGCTGATAACAGGTGCTGTAGGCTGGTCGAATGTTCTAAATATAAAAAAAACATTAACTATTAATTTTAAGCTTAATTACGTTAGTTCAATAGCCTAAAACGAAAAACTTTTAAGAATAAGAGAGTCATACGATAGATAAACACATAATGCATACATAATTTGCTACTTAACTACAATATTAAACAGTTACAAGCATATGCATACATACGTACATATGTTTATTACAACAATTTATTCTTTTACTATTTTTACAATGAAATTGAAAATGCATACATACTTATGTTAAAGAAAATAAAAAGATTATACATATTGCTCATATATTATATTATCGTCATATAATCCAAAGCAAAATGACATCGGTTTTTGTTTGCAAATGAAGTTATGTGCTGTAAACAATATCTAATGATGTATAATAAAGTCGAAATTATAAGAACTGAAATTTTTACCACAGATTTAGATCGATCTGCAGAATGACAGAAAATTTTTTGCGTTCCCTAAAGTTCAAGCACTGATTTTCATATATTTCGAGGGCTGTTGTAAATCTAGAACATTAATCATTTGTTTGTAACAAACTGAGTTCCAATCGAACCAACCTGAGGGCAGTTATTATTTTATTACTATTTTATTTTAAGTTGCGAGTAGTTTATCACCGACGTCATATACAAACAAAACAACTCATTTAACTCCTAGTGTTATTAAAGTTAAACTGTATTTCCAATACGAGTTTTACATGCGAAAATTTTAAGTTTAAAAACCATTCAATGTATGACGGCTTTCTCTTAGATCAGTAATACGAATTAATGGATGAAATTTATTTTTTCATTACCGGAATTCACTGGGCGTATTAAATTTAAACCCCCTTTATTTAGTACATTTACTACGATTTTAATGTTTATTGTTCAATTCAAAGAGAGAAAGAGACTCTGAAAGTATTTGTATGTATCTTTTGTCTACACCATCTGCTATACTAAAAACTGTAATAAATGTTGTAGCTGAATTTATTTAGAACCTTTCACCACTTTTAGACACGCAAAGTTTACTTTGCAAAGTCTTAATTCCCGCTGGGAGAAAGACAGGAAGAGAAAATATTGATCAAAGTAAACTTTGAATGTCTAATAAGGGACAAAGTTTACGTTGACCCCTTTTTGATACGCAAAGTTTACTTTGCAAAGTCTTAATGCAGTCCTAAATTATAAACAGCTGATCCAGATTTTACTCTCTCTCTCCCTTTCTCTCTCTCTCTCTCGTATTTGCTTATTCCACGGCTATTAAGAATAGGTGGATTTTTCCCCCGGAATAAATGATAGAGAAGAGAAAAAATTGCTCGGGAAAATTCATAATTGGGCTATAAGACTTTGCAAAGAAAACTTTGCGTGTCTAAAATGGGTGTTAGTGAAATAAAAATGTATGCATTTTGTTTTCGTCTTTAAATGTACCACGATTTACCAAAACTACAATATCTATAAAAGATCTACAATAGCCAACCGTGTATTCCGCTATCAATTTCTAACAGTTTAATGTACATATCGTTACCTTAATATAGAAAGTCCCTAACTCATTATTTTTTTTAAATCGGGATTTTTGCATTTTTCGATACGTTAGATGTTCTTCTATATTAGGGCAACGATATGTTTTATTTATTTTTCATTCAATATTCCAATTTTTTTATTGCGCTAGTGTTTTTGTGAAAGAAGATAGAAGAATAGAAAGCAGTACAAGCTAACACGTGCAAAAGCACACACATAAAAACGAAACATGAATTATCGGACCAACTTAACAACCACTATTTTTAACAGGCACACACATACACTACGAGAATTTTAATTAAGCCCAACCTTTTCAAAATTGTTTACCATAGAGAACACAAACGAATTAAAAGTTCGAATCTAACAGGTTGCAACATTTTAAATAAGCAATAGTCATAAAAAGAATTTTATTACAAGTGCAATCCCGTAATTAAGATTTCCCACACATTTTTTTACATACATATGTATGTATGGACATATAAATAAGTTTACCAGTTTTGGAAAACGCTACTGTACATATGAAGGTATATGCATGTATTAATTAGTAATTTGCATGAATGTACTGTAATCTATTCGAATCATAGTAAGACTCTACACGTAAGCCCAACTACTCCACTCTAAAGGCACGCATGACATCAACTCGATTCATCAGCAAAATATTTTTTAGTTACATCAACACATTGCTCGATGTAAGAGAGAGCGAGAGACAGAAAGAGAGAGTGTAAAAATCTGTGTCAATATGGAATAGTAGCTTTAGACTTAGGCCGGGTTTGCATCTGTGTGCCATATACTCAAAAAAGCGTAACCACTAATTACTAATGAAAAACTGTTTGATTCAGACATGTATTTATTGAAATAAAGGAAAGGCCTTAAGGAAATTTATCGTAATTATGATGTATTATGTTCCAACTGGAATTTCCAGTTGCTAAAAAGCTACATATGGAAATAAAGAATCACACGAAAGTAGAATCATGCGTTAGTCTTTTAATCTCTTAGCGGTAGCGTCAAATCTTCCGAAAATATGAATAATAGGATTGGTTCGAATGATTCATTGTATGTATGTATGTATTATTAAATGAAATATTAAATTAATTAAATTTTAATAGATAAATTTAAATAACTTTAAGTTTTAAAACGTCATTTTAACAATTAAATTTAATATTAATAAGGATAATCACTAAAACGTTTAAATTTTCAATTTGTGCAATTGAAAAAACCTTGCGTGGCTTCTTTCTTCAATAACCTTTTTTTCAACAGTTGTGCAAATAGCTAATGTCAATTTGAAAAGAAGGTAAAAAGCTATTTATGTGAAAATAAAACGCTAAATACAAAAAAGTTCAAAATTTACTTTAAAAGATTTTATTTTATTTCTTCTACTTCGTGTTAATTAGAGGATTTCGGTATCAAACCAACGATGAGTTTAATACAACTCATCCGGGACACTTAAGTTTTTTTTTCCTAACATTTCCGCTTTCAAAACGAATTATTTCAAATTCTAATTTATTTTTTCCTGTTAAATTTTAATTTATTTTAGACTACTGCATTCCGAAACCCTACTTTAACGGATCGGCTATCTCTGTGGGCTCCCACTCTCATTCTGCTGGGCACGTTTCGACATTGTCCCTCTCAAAATAGCTCAGGACAGATGACACTATGAATCGACATGCGTAATAGCGAAAACTTTCTCGTTTTTACGAGGACCCATCTTAATATACAATTTTTCGTTCATATAAATTTATTTTTATACAGCTATTGAATCAACAATTTTCATTGATTTATTTGTAAAGTTTTCAAGAATTTGTATTGTCAAAACGTAATAATTTTTGCTATTAATTATTCGTGATTCATTTTGCCATAGAGCTTCGAAATGCTGTTCGAATAGATTCGTACAGATGTTTAGCAACACACAGACCGAACTTTTATTATATTTAGTTGTGTTCACCACATTTTAAGTCATTATCATTATCAATGTGTTCTTGTGAATTAAATAAGCATTCGCAAATGCCAAAAAAGCAAACAATACGGCATTACACTCAAAACGAAATAGAACAGAACATAACAAAACAAAACAGAACAAAAGAATATAATAAAATAAAACAAAATTTACGCTTGTCTTATGAGCGATGCAGCGCGCACTTCTTTTTCAGCAAAATAGCAGTTATTAGCTTCGTTTGTCTCATATTCAGGACTAAAGCAAAAAATAAATAAATTAATAAGTAAATAAAAATATACATGTATGTATCAAATAAACTAAATAGCAATAAAAATTCGGATAGGTCGATATTTTCAAGAGTTTCAAATATTAAAATTTGCATGCATAAATAAACATATAAAGTACATATACCTTTGGTCGTGCTCCTCCGGCAAAGGTAACTCATCACATCCATTTGTAGACGATTCATCGATTTCAATACTGTCTTGCTGTACAATCTGACCAGAAGGCTTTGAGCTTACTACATTGCTTATTTCAGGTTTCCTCTGTGGCCTCTTGGCGCGTTTAATGCGCTCATCTAACATGGATAAGTCCTTATCGTTCATCTGACCAATAAGTTTGTATATCTTATCGCCAGCCAAGAAATATCCTTGCACGACACAGTTAAGAGCAGCATTTCGAACACTGTTGTCACGATCGGAAATGTGGCGTGCGATTTCTTTCAGTGCGACCTGTTGCGATGGTTGACAAACAGTCAGACCATAATTTTCAATTAAATAACTCAATTCGTCCAAGCACTCAGTACGCTGTCTTGCATTTTTAGACTTCAATCCTTCCATAACATAAACAAAGACTTTAGTATAAGGATAGACAAGGAGAATTTGTCTGAGCAACGAGCGGACACCATTACGTACAGCATCTTTGGGATCGCCCAACTGAAAAAGAAAAGAAATTATTCCGACCGATATATTTAATTTCAAATAGCTGGCTAGGACGTACCTTTAACAATAAATGAGGTATAAATGAACTACCTTCATTTTCTGCTAAAATATATTCGTGTTCGACTAACGTCACAAACACTTGTTGTAGATACTCTAAACCTTTAATTAAAACTGAAGGATTGGTATCGTAGAAACGTAATGAAAGCCACTTCAAAATCAAATCCAAATTGCATATTAAAGCTTTAGGATTCTGTGGCAAGTCTTCCATCAATGACTCTATAACTTTTAAGTGATATCTGCATAAATATGCATATAAAATTATAAAGTTGTAATATACTTAAGATATTTCTAAGACAATACCTAAAGTCATCATGAAACATATTTGCCATAAGGCCCTTGTTAACATTTGCTGTAGTCATTTGTTCTCTGAGTAAGTCAATAAATTCTTCTCTGGGAGTTGTAAAAGTCCACTTCAAAACTCGCAATTTTTGTTCATCTATTAATCGCTGATTTTTAGTGTTATTGATGGCCAATAAAGGAGATGTATCTACATCTTCCTCTTTCTTGCGTGATGATGAATTACCCGTCCTGACATTGCCAGTACTTTTGTTTGCACTAGGTTTTTGAATGGCAGAACCACCACCGAATCCACCGCCTCTGACTGATTTTTTAGGTTCTTCTAAAATAGGCGCCTGTTGCTTTCCTTTAGGTAAAGGTTTGATTGGTAAGTTTGGACGAGCTTTGTCGAGAGCTGCTTGTATATCCTTTTTGGAAGCTGGCTTTTGTTTGTCTAAGGCTTTTACCATAGCCTCGAAACCCAAGTGAATCATGAGTCCTAAAACAGCTTCATTTGCATTTTTACGTACATCAGCATTTCGGTCGCATATGTGTGCGTACAAATGAGGAATCATCGATGTTAATTCCTCTTTCGGAATACTTTTCGGCGGCATTTGTGGTAATCTTTCAGCCAACCAAGCCCATAGTTCTGATTTCAAAGCAGGCGAACCGGATTTAAGGGCATCGGCAATCATTTCATTTTCGAAAAATTCCTTGTAGCCTCCTTTTTCGCCAAAACTGTTGATGCAATTTAAGGACGCAGCTCTAACGAAGCTTTTGCTATCACCTAGCGCATGCAAAAAGCCAGGAAATAGAACTCTAACGAGATTTTTACAACCCGGTCCCATTGCATTTGCTAATTGTTCACAAATCGACATTGTGGTTTGAGCAATTTTTGCATTCGAATCAATCAGCCGTAGTGCTAGAGCAGGTGCTAAGTCTCCAATAGATGGTTTAATTAGCTTGGCATCATTAATAATGGATTGCAGTTTATTAAGACCTTCGTTTCTAGCTTTCCAATCTTTATCAGACATTTCCTTTAGCAAAGCCTCTGTAATTTGACTTGAAATATCAACTCTTGGCAACATATCGGCCAAATTCATAGGTTCTTGTTCATCTGCCTCATCTGCTGCATCGCAATCCGCATCGCTGCCGCCGTCTGTTGATTTGGATGCAGCAGAAGACTTCTTTCCTCTAATTGGTTTTGGGGGCTTTTCACCAGCATTCTTTTCAAACTCCACTTGTATTTGACTCTTCAATGCTGGTTTTTCGTTGTCAAAGAACATCATCAAAGCATTGCCCATGTACATCGACAATGTGCCAACTAAACTTATGGCAGCTACTCGAACTAAAGGATTAGTGCTTTGTACTGCTTTTCGCACATCTTCAATCACAAGTTTCGGTTGAAGTTGGAAACCAAATTCTAATATGGACTTATTCACCCAATTCAGTGCTTCTGATTGAACTTTGGGAGACTTCTGTTCGAATGCAAAGGAGAACACTTTCCCAACAATATAATCCAGTTTAGTTGCTTCAGCGAAAGCTGTCAGAACTTCACCAGCAGCACTCCCATTTTTGACGTCAGCGAGTTTTTCTGTTATTTCATTTATTACCACGTCAATGGTCACTGTTGATACCGAGAAAGTTTCAGCAACTACGCGAATAATATCCAATTTGATCTTTAATACTTGGAAATTCATTTCCTTTAATCCGGGCTTACGACCACTAATAGTTTTAATCAAAACTTGTGATATACCCGGCATTTTTGGATCGAAGTCTGCAATTTGTAGCTGAAAACTTTCGACAGCTGCCAAACGGTTTTTCCAATTCGTGTCTCCTAACCCAGAAAGTATGTTTGAAGGTATTATCTCATCTGCTTTAGCCTGCACCTCTTCGACTGACATTTCACGCTCACTAGCTAAAACTTTCGCCGCACTAGCACTTTTTGATAGTGGTGCGCCTGAGCTACTACCAGCACCAGACGTGAAACCCTTTTTTGCTGCAACCTTTTTAGCTCCAGCTGTGGCTGGTCGCGACAGAGGTTTTGGATCAATACTACCAGCCTTTGGCCCCGCCGCAGCTGTAGATCTACTTGCGGGCGCAGTGACAGGTCTCTCCTTTTTGGGTCCAGCTACTTTAACTTTTATTTCAGCCTTCTCTTGACACTCTTTAATTTTTGCCATTTTTAAGGCATCGACGTCAGCTAAAAATGGTCCTACTTGTTTTTCTCCTATTAATTTCATAAGGGTTCCTATAGCGTCGGCCGAACAGTCTCTTACTGTAGGATCTGGTTCGTTTAAAGTTTTAATTAGAGTAGTTACCAGAAGTTTTAATAATTTTTTGTTTATGGCTGCTGGTTGAGTTCGTGTAAAAGCTCTTGCCAAGAACGATGCTGTTTCCGATTTGACACTGGGATTTTTATTGCCCAAAGATTCAACAATTGCGTCTTGCAACGCCTCCAAATTTGTAGATGGGTAAATTGCATCCATGGCTTCTCGCAAAGCAGATACGACATTAGCTTTCTTTTCTTTAAATTTTTCCAACAATGATGGAACGCATGCCTTGGAAAATATTTAATCCTCAAAAATATAAATAAACATTAAACAATTCTCTACTCACCAATGCATAAGGCGAAAACCGTTTTCCTAAACCTTTGGCCAACATAGCGAGGCATTTACCTGCCAAAGCCACTAAGACAACGTTAGTGTCCTTGGTTATTACTTTTTTAAGAGCAGTTATCAATGATCCATAATCACCACTTTCCAGCTTAGGATTTTCGATTAAAAGTTTCTCTAACGCCTCTAATGATTCCTTTCGCAAAGTCCACTTCTTCTCTTCAAGCTTTTCGTAGAAATCTTTTGGCATTTTTGAAATAATGTCAACGGGATCAAGAAGATCTATAGGATCAATTTCTTCACCACCAGCATCAACATAGTCTTCTAGAAGAATTGCATAAATATTAGCTTAAATTTGTTTTCGGTTTTTTTAAAGAGAAGTAACACGCTAGCAATGAGTGCCTACTACTATTACTAGGTGTTACCTTCTTTGGGAAAAGGATAGTGATATGTAGAGAAGACAGGTGGTGAATTAAGAAATAGAGGAAAGTTTCATTATTTTACAACTCTGCTTTTTGCATGTTTTTAATAATGCAGTGTTGCAGCGTCTCTGGTGTTAAATAAAGCGTATTAATTTTTTTTTTTGAAGCTCTGTTTAGTAATTAGCCATTATATTGGTTATTTTACGTCGCCGATGATTCTGCTACACAACGAAGAAGGGCGCTCTGATTTTACATTAGGATTAGTATCTGCTGAAGTCGGTATAGTTCAGTGACCAGTGACTGTGCCTTCATCACTTGAACTTTCCTACAACAACTGATACAAAAGAACACTAATGCAGATAAGAAAAATGCGTGGTGTTGTTATTTAATGACTGTTGGATACCGGGGCCGAACCCAGGAACTGTAGTCAACGAGCTAACTACTTCAGCCAACGCCACCCTCTAATTTCTAAATTATAATATTCTCATTTTGTCACAGAAAATTTTTAATGTTTGCTTTTACGTACTGTTTTCTTTTTAATTTTAATTTTACATAATTACCATTTCCTCCATCTTCATTATCAGCAGCAGCTGCAGACATTTTTTGTTGTTTTTCTTGTTGTGATTTAAGATATCGTAACGGATCAGCCTTTTCTCCTTTCAGTTTATCAAATTCATCTTCCAGTTCTTTAACGGTTACTTGAGGGAGTGAAGAAAGCTGTTGCTTCATCGCTGGACCAATCCATCTGCAAATAATACATATGCACATGTGAAAATAACTGACTTAAAAAACGATTATAATATTCGTTTTTAAAGCCAATTATTTACAACAGTCAGTGTAACAAATAGGCAAATAGGAAAACAATATATGTGTAAGTCAGTATTACGCAAGTCAATAGGGATGTAGGAGAATAGTATGAAATTTCCCGCCAATGTTATTCGTGTAAGAGGTGGTAAGCAAGAAGATTTTCGTAAGCCGAAAAAACATTTTCCAAGCTACAAATATATACATATGTACTAGAAAGTTACATTGAGTGATTCACATCTGTATGTGAAATATTCAATTAGATGATGCACGTTAAAAAATGCAAAATATAGATTGCAGTTGTAACATAAAGATTATGAACATAATAGTTGTCAAATAATATTCACCCTTATCGGGAATAAAAGTTCTCGTGAAAAGTGTTCCCTTTCCCTAAAATTGTGATCGCCAATGTTTACATTGTTATTGTGTTTGAACAAAATGATCGCCTTTTATTCTCGATAAGGGCGATTTCTTATTCTTTACGTATGTTATTATCAGTGCAAATAGATTTCGCAATAAAACTGGTTTTTCCTTATTTATTGATTTTTATTGAATTTTTAATGTTATTTAGAGTTATGCGATTTTTCACGAAACTGAAACGCATTCTTTGAAACATATCTACCGCGTAAAAACCGTATTTAATGAATATGTATACATGTTACTCGTCTATGAATGGATAAAAATTTTTTATTTTTAAGTTTTAGTTTTTATTACAAAATTTACCTGTACAACTCAATTGCCAACTGTTTCCCTTCATCTCGCACGGCTTTGTCACGATCACTCATTAGTGGTGCTAGTTTTTTAATCAAAGGCTTTACGCTAATAACTTTACTGCCAAATTCCTTCAAAGCTAATGTTGTGGCCGCAACACAGGCCGCTACAATCTTAGGATTCTTGTGCTCCATACCTTTGATAAGCTCTTCTAGAACAGCTTCATGTTTTTCTATTTCAATATACATTAAAGTTACTTGAACAGAAAGCTCTTTGGTTTTGGTTTTTGGAGCAGCAATGCATTTTTGAACTATCCCCGTCATTACGTCTCCTACTGTTTTGCCAGCGTGGCCACAATTTTCTACGAAAATTAAGGCAGCCTCCAGACCTTTTTCTTGGGCCATGGCATTTGAATCTACTACCATTTTTTTTATTAGACCCAAAAATTTCATCCATTCTGGGGATTTCTCATCATCTATCTCTCGAAAAATTTTTGCTGCTTCTTCATAACCATCTACACGAGCCTTCCATAGCTTATGAACACATCTTTCATCTACTGGCAGTTTTTTGTATTCAGTATCTTCAGCCATCTCTGTTTATCGTCTAAACGTTAGTTTGCTTCAATTTCGGTTTCTAGCACAAAAAATCTTTGTTTCCGACACAATTTCTTTTTCGGTTTTTATCCTTCAGCGTACTAGAGAAAATAAATTATCATATGGATTAGACAAGTGTTGACAGAAACAATTTAAATTTTATAGGCAAAGCATAATAAACAAAGTATAATCGTCCCTACAATCGGGCCTTTTTTTAATAATGTCATACATCCAATTTTTCGTAAGAATATGTTAAGCAGGAGCAAGTGATATATAATATTAAATTTTAATGGGCGTGGCCGTAATATGATTCCAAGAGTTTCAAAATTTTTTTTTTTAAGTTTTGTGGCAATTTCATGAGAGGAAGTGTATTTAATATAAAACTACAACGTTTCTAAATGGAAGAGCTTATCATTTTTAGAGCTCAGTCAGGGTGTAGGACTAAAATATGTATACATATATGTAAATAAGTATCAAATATGTACATTTAAATAATTTTTTATTTGACATATTGTCATAAGTTTGTTTTAATTGAAATTTATTTGCTGTTGGTTAAGCATGTCTATATGCATTTCATTGGTGTTTGCCCAAATCACCAGAAGACTTCAACCACACATTTATAAATACTTTTATTGTTATCCAATGGATTTCTAGTTGTATAGAAGAGGTGTGGAAAAATAAATGTAAACTATTTGCTGGAATTTGTATCTGTCTCTTCTGATTTTCAAAAATATTATTATTTGTGAATTCTCAAAAAGTTTGTGAAACTCTGTACATAAGATAGGAGGTTTGTGACTGTTCAAAATGTGTTACATATTTAAATTTAATTATCATTTGGCAAAGCATCAATGAAATGCCTATAGACATCCTTAACCACCATAAAATAAATTTCAATTAAAATAAACATATCGCACTTGATCAACAAGAGGGTATTAACTCAAAATTTTAAAATTTTCAGTGGCAAAGAAAAACTGTTTGTGGTTACATTTTAAAAGAATTTTAAAATCCGAATCTATCACCTTAATATATGTATATAAAAATCAAAAACACGTTTATTTGTTAGGGGTGAACTCTTCAATGCCCCAAAAGATTTTCGCCTTCCACCCCACAAAATATTTGTAAAAGACCGGCGCGTGTTTATATATATTCTACCCCGGTAAATGCTACGCCCCTTTCAGAAATAGTGATTCGTCCAAATTTTTAGTTTGTTTGTGTTTTTGCACCGTAACTCAAGAACTACTGAACCCATTTTGACCAAACTTCATATACATGCTCTATAGGGCGTGAGTAGACTTTCTGTGTAGTACTTTTGAAGTTCGTCCGACAGATGGCCCAATATTTAGTTTTTTTTTGTGTTTTTGCACTGTAACTCAAGAACTATTGCACCGATTTCGACCAAACTTTATATACATGCTCTATGGGGCGTGAGGAGCGTTTCTGTGTAGTTTGAAGTTCGTCCGGCAGATGGCGCAATATTTAGTTTATTCCTGGGCAAAATCCAATTTTCATATTGTACCACCAATGCCATATACAACACTAATGTTTGCTTAGGGCCAGCAACGCGGACCGGGGTCAGCTAGTAACTAGTAAGAAAATTTCATTTGAAAATATAATTACATTGTTTTTATTTTAAAATCTTGCAATTATTTTGGAAAAATATCTATTTTACTTTGTATGAGAGGGAGCCTTCCCCTACTCTTACTTGTCAATGATATAGTATTCCATATATGCCATAATAAATAATTACTTTTTAGGGGGGTATCCATGCCCCTGATCCTATCGCATATTTGTGAAAATGAGACCACCTGTGAAGTATCCCATTTCATATAGAAAAATAATTATTAATATGACGGAGATATCGGTTAATTAGTAGGGTGATCGACTCGGTTTTTCAACCGGTCTTAAAACCCGGTTTTTTCACAATACGGTTGTCGGTTTTTTCAAAATGTTGATTTTTTAATGTCGAATAGTGCGGTTTTTACAATATAAAAACCGGGTAAGTCGAATACTTTTCGATTTGTATATTTTGTAATAAAATTAGTTTTTACTATGTTAAAATTTACAACAACGTGTTCTGTTGATTTTCCTAAGTATTTTTTTTTAGTGTAAAAGTTCTAAGCATTTTTTGAGCATGGCAACACTTAAACCGCTTTTAGACACGCAAAGTTTACTTTGCAAAGTCTTAATTCAGCTGTGTGAAAGACAGAGGGAGCAGTACTATCTCTTTCTGTCTTTCTCCCAGCTGAATTAAGACTTTGCAAAGTAAACTTTCCGTGTCTAAAAGGGGTATTACTGAAACATGAAATAAAAGCGAAATTATTTTATGAGGTGGTTGCAGAGGCGAATTAAATTGGCCTTATAGTGTGCAAATCTATTGGTCTTGTGGATGTCAAAATCTATTTGCAAAATGTGTTTTTTTGTTTTGTTGACATTTTGCTTCATATTTTATATAGAGGTAGATATCCACCTCGTCCATAGATTCATATGTACTAATATATGTATATTATACGTGATATTATCAGGTATGTTCTGACAATCGCATCGTTTTCAAATAGCAAGCGAGTTGCAAATCGCCAAACTCGTTTCTACATGTTCTGTAACTCACTCGTTTTGCTTGCGACTTGCCATATTGATTTACTTGAGGGTTACACGATCGAGTTTTGCCTTTCAAATTTCAATACATTCACACTTTTTCACTAATATATTCACACTTTTAGAATTTGATGCGACTTTGACTTCAAATTTTCTTACCAATTGTGTATTCAAATTTATAGGAAAAAAACAACTGACACCAATTTCAATGAGCACACTTTTCGATTTTGTTTTCAAATATTCTGCCGGTATAGTATTTTTGTGTTCTTTTATTACACATAATGTTATATTCCTCCTAAAAACTTTAATTAACTTTAAATAAATATTATTAGGAACAAAAATATGTAAAACATATAATGATGTGTTGCGGTTTATAGACCTAAATAGAAGCCATGAAGTTGTGTGTTTAAGCTGTTTTCTTATCAACGGAATATTGAAAATAAATTTGATTGAAAATTGCGTGCAGCCTTCGTCACAGGTTTCAATTTAAATTACTTTTGACAAACAGTAGGTGTGTTCCACAAGATTTTGTTAAAGTTCGGACTAATGAGAGGAAAAGAAAATTACTCTCTGAATGTGCAAAAGTTATTCAAAATTGCTGGAACGCAAAAAACCATAATTGACCATCTTGAAATACTAGTACTGCTTACTTTTTAAATTAAGTTTTATTTTAGTGATTTTAGTCGCTTGAAACGCATAGCATTATAAAAACATAAAATTTGCATCATTGGCAACAGCTGTAAAAAGTAAATGAAAAAATCTCCAAAAAAGTAGAAGTTACGTGAATTATTTAAAAAATCATTTTCTTTATATTAAAGAAATGGAAAAATAGTCACAAATGTACTTACAACTTAAGCTTTATTTCAAAAACCTTCCATTTTGCTTTTTAATAAATCTGTGTGTAAAAACTTTTTTTCTATATTTTCAAATTTTCTGATTAATATTTCAGTTTCATATGTAAACAAAAAACAGCTGATTATTCAATTCTTGTCCGAACTTACCCAGAAGAAAAAGTTCGTACTAGTTTGTACAGGAAATGAAAAAAATTACTCTCTCATTCGCTCTCAAAATTGCACAAAAATTGCTATCTGGAACGCTTTTGGATTAGTTTGTACAAGTTCGGACTGTTTTGTTATGCATCTGGAACAGACCTAGAATGTGTGAAAAACTTGAATGCAAATCTTGGTCGTGTAACTGTAGCGTTAGGTCAGGTGTTTGTTAAAGTCGTCAATGTATAAGTAAACAATGCAAAGACAAAATTAACAATACAAAAGAACATTTTATAAATTTCAATTTTATAATAAAAATTTTGCAAAACCTTCCCCATCAGCGTTCTTCTGTGTTTTATTCCACTGTGAAGAACGCTGATGAGGAAGGTTTAGTGGCCTTCGAAAACGGCTGCCTGTTCCGTTCAGTTATGTGTTGTTGTCAGAATATTTACAACTAACTTTGATGTTATTTGTTCATTAATAATTATCACATGTAATTTGGCTTAAAAAGCGTTACGAACATTAGCCTGTTCTATTCATAAGAATATAGAAACAAATACAGTTCGAAAAATAATTAAATTAACTGAAAACATATTTAATTTCATTTATTAACAATTTTAGTGTTTCTTTAAAGTTTTGTTTGGGCTAAATTCATCAGTTCACTTCAGTATAGGGCCTGTTCGGAAATGCATCACTGCGCTGCATCTGTTGCGTCGTGCGTTCTGAAAATCATCAGATGGCAACACTTCAAAAGTGGTGAGTTCTAAAATGCATCTCTGTTGTATATGATGCGCAAAGTAACATCAAAAACTAATCACAAAAATTGCTGATGCAATAGATGAGTAAATATTTGATTTGTTATTTATTTGTTTTATTTTGTTAATTTATTGTTTCTTATAATTTTATTTTTTTATTTTATTTTTAATTATACTTTCAACTCATTTTTTGTTGTTACGAATATAGAATAAGAACTAACTTTATTGTAAAATTAAAAGAGTACATTGATAGTTAAGAGTGATGCCAATTAAGCGATTACGTTAAAATAGTTTGTTCAAACATTCACAATATTCCACCTGAACAAATTATTTGTAGTTTTAAGACAATAAAAAATGATTAATTTAACCCAGATCTCTGACTGAGTGTTTTTAATTTGTCTGCACTGACAGCTTTGGTGAGGAAATCTGCTACCATGTTGCCGGTTTTCACATACTGCAATAGGACATCTTTATTATCTAGCTTCTCTCTAACAAATTTAACCTTGAGGTCGACGTGCTTCATTCTATTTGAAAACGAGTTGTTTTGCGCTATAAAAATTGCGCCCTTATTGTCACAAAACAGTTTAACTGGACACTGTAGGCTTACTGTAAGTTCTCGTTGCAGTTGCTGTAGCCAAATGCATTCTTGCATTGCTGAAACCATTGCCATATACTCCGCTTCTGTGGAGGAGAGTGCCACTGTGCGTTGTCGTCTAGTAGTCCAAGAAATTGCGCCACCTTGTATAGTAAATATATAGCCAGTTGTGGACCGTCTGTCATCGATGTTTGCAGCCCAGTCTGCATCACAAAAGCCAACAAGATCGCTCGGGTCAGATGCGTATGTTAGACCCTTATCAATGGTCCCTTTAAGATATCTCATTAATCTTTTTATTGCAGCCCAGTGAGGCTTACCAGGATTTGCATTAAATCGACTAAGCATGTTTACGGCAAAACAAATGTCGGGTCGTGTGATTTGTGCTGCAAACAAAAGACATCCCACAGCCTGCATATATGGCACTTTAGACATTTCTTCTCTTTCGAGTTCAGTGGTTGGACACATTTCAGATGAAAACTTTTGACCTATGTCCATAGGTGTTGTTGATACTGCTTTGCAATCACTCATTGAAAAACGATTTAAATCGTTTTCGATGTATTTCGACTGATCAATTCTAATCGTGCCATTGGCTCTGTCACGTGTAATCCTTACGCCTAGAATAGAGAATGCTTCACCAAGATCCTTCATCCTGAAGTTAGTTGCCAGATCACTTTTCAATTGATTAATTACATCCATGTCGTTGCAAAATATCAAAACATCGTCCACATAAATGGCCACATATAAAATCTGTTTATCATTGACATTATAATAGACACACTGGTCAACTTCACTGCGTTGTAAGCCGAATCTCAACAATACTTCATTTAATTTTTTGTTCCAAACTCGACTTGACTGTTTAAGGCCGTATAGCGATTTTTTTAAACAGCAAACCCGACCGCTGCCATCGTCGAAACCTTCTGGCTGAACCATAAATATTTGCTCTTGCAAATCGCCATTGAGAAATGCTGTTACAGCATCTAGCTGGTGTATCATAAGTTTATGCTTTGCTGACAGAGCAAACAAAAAACGCAATGAGGTATACCTGACTACAGGTGAGAACGTCTCCTCGTAGTCAATACCTTTTCTTTGACTACACCCTTTTACTACTAGTCTTGCTTTACGACACGCCTCATCACCATTTGCATTTATTTTGGTCTTATATCATCGCTTCTTTCCATAGATCAGCTTGTGGGGACTGAAGGGCTTCATTAAATGTTTCAGGAGGATTTTGGTTGTTGTTGCAATCAAACTGTTTAACTAGTAGATTGTATTTTCTTCTAGGCTTATTTGCGATGCGTTCTGAACGTCGTATTTTTTCGCCGCCGTCATTGTCTTCACAAATTTTGTCATCATTGTTGCTGCTTACCGCATCTTCAAATTCGTCGCTGTCAAATCCCATAAGACTCTTCTTGTTCTTCTTCAGTTGGCAATTCTACACTAAGCTCCTCCTCTGAATTGTCAACTTCAGAATTAATGTCGACTACGGTGGAATAACTATTAGTAGTATTATCTTTAGAGACACATACCTTATAATTGTTTTCAATAAAAACGACATCACGGCTTATTATAATGTTACGAGTAGCTGGATCTTGTAGCCTGTAAGCCTTGTTTTCATTGCTGTAACCCATCAAAAGGCATTCTGTTGATTTGGCGCTTAATTTGTGTCGCTTTTGTTTTGGTACATGCACGAATGCTCTGCTTCCGAAAACACGTAGATGTTTTAAACTAGGCTTTCTACCAGACCACATCTCTTCTGGGCAGATTTCATTCCCACGGCACGGCACAAGATTAATCAAGTAAGCCGATGTCATTGCCGCTTCAGCCCAATACACATCGTCTAAGCCTGCATCTAATAGCATACACCTAACGCGTTCAATGATGGTGCGATTAATGCGCTCGGCCACTCCATTTTGATCCGGCGTATATGGCGTTGGTTTTTGGTGTACTATACTATGATCGGAAATATATTTTTCAAACGGTTTTGATCCGTACTCTGTGCCATTATCAGTTCATAAAATTTTAACCTTTGCATTACACTGTCTTTCGGCAAGCACCTTAAAACGCTTGAACTCTTCAAAAACATCAGATTTGCGTTTAATAGGCACTACGAAAACCTTTCGCAAGTAATCGTCCACAAAGGTCAAGATAAAACGCTTTCCAGAAAAGGATTCTTGTCTTAATGGACCCATTACGTCCGAATGCACTATATGTAGCAGTCCTGTGGCTCAAGTGCCAGCCTCTTTGAACGATGCTCGTGTTTGTTTTCCTTTTATGCAAACTACACATTTCTCATTGACAATACCACCTTCTATCTTTAGAATATTATTTGCACTAAGTGCGTTTTTCAAATTATTATCACAAATATGTGCAAGTCGTCGGTGCCACAATTCAGTTTCGTTAGTTGACAATAAGGCCTTGTCACTGTTGAGATTCACAACACAATTCAATTTATAAAGATTATCTGAAGCATGCGCAGTCGCAAGCAACACGCCTTCTCTGTTAAAAATTTTACATTTCTCATTTTCAAATATTACTTTGTTTCCTTTTAGCGTCATTTGTCTCACGGAAAGCAAATTTACTGACATATCTGGAACATATTCCACATTTCTTAAAAATGCATCAGTCTTTTTTTGTCCTGAATCTAAAACAATACTTATGTCTCCAATAGATTTAATATTCATTTTTTCATTATTTGCAACCAAGACTTGTTTGTCAACAACATTCTTTACGTTGCGTAAAATACTTTTTGTGTTTGTCATGTGTGATGTAACACCAGAGTCTACATACCATTCATGTATGTTTTTGCTTTTTGTTGTAAGAAAAGACGATGAAAGCAAAGATGCTGATAACGAACTTTTCTTTTGTTCTTGATTACCTTTTTTTGTGCAATTTTTTTTGCGGCTTATGGACAATTTTTAGCAATATTTCCTTCTCTTTTGCACACATAGCATTTGAATTTTCGGGGGTTGAATTTGCTACTTGAAACCATTGCTTTTTCTTCTATTTTCGGGGAATCAAATTTTGCATCTTGCATCAGCAAATTTTTGACAATGTCGACACTTAACTTTGCCTTGGAATTTTCCACGGCCATAACGAGAGGTGAAAATTCCTCCGGGAGTCCAGCTAACATAAGTGACGCGACTAACTCGTCATGTAATTTTAGGCCAGTCTGTTGGACTTTTAGAGACATCATTATCATCTGACTTACGTACTCCTGTACATCATTAAAGTCAGATAGTTTCATTTGGACCAAATGCTTAAACAGTTCGACCTTCCTGGTCAGACCAGTACCTTCGGAGGCGTTTAACAAAGCATCCCATGCTTCTTTATCGTTGGCTGCGGTAGCTATATGGGCAAAATTTGCTGGCTCAATCATGAGAGTTATCCCTGCTAAGGCACGTTCATTCTTTTCAGTGTCACTGCTGGAGGAATTTTCGCCAAGACCATTGCTTACAATGCCCCAACATCCCTTCAACACCAAATACGATTTGGCATGGCGTTTCCATACATCAAAATTTTCTCTTCCTCGTAGTTTCTCAAACGGGAAAGATAAATGTGTTTCCATCTTTACAAGGGGAAGAAATATATATATATATATATATATATATTTTCACGAAAATTACGAGCAATATATTTAAAGCCTTTAGTTTAAAATATTGCTTTACTTTTTAAACGTTCTTACTATTTATTTCTCTTGCGCGTCATGCGGCCCATAACCTGTTGTTACGAATATAGAATAAGAACTAACTTTATTGTAAAATTAAAAGAGTACATTGATAGTTAAGAGTGATGCCAATTAAGCGATTACGTTAAAATAGTTTGTTCAAATATTCACAATATTTTTGCATTCATCCAAGTCAAAAAATATGTTAATTATTAATTTTCCACTTTTAATGTTCTCGCGTTCGAAATTGTAATCAAATGAACTTTTTTGTCTGCGCATCTGCATCAGTTCTTTTGTATCTGATGTGCCCATACTCTTGCGAGTTGAAGTCACAATTGCAACCGGTTGACCGGTTTTTCCTGAATTGTAAAAACCGAAACCGGATTTTTCATAATTTCAAATATTCGAACTATTCGAAAACTATTGATTACTTAGCCTACTCTTACACCCCTACTTTTCCGCTGGATTACGGGCATTAACTGTAAAGTAATTCTTAACAAGTTTGAAGCCTATCTATGATAAAATATTCCATATATGCCATAATTAATAATTAATTTGTATGGGAGGTACCCAATTCCCTGCACGTATCGCATATTGGTGGAGTATACTATTTCATTTAAAAAAAAGAAATTTTTTAATCGCCTTACAAACGGCGGATAAATCGGTGAACATATTAAAAAATACATACATGACGAACATGGGTTAGGTTAGGTTAGGTTAGCAGGCTGCTGGTAAGGAAGGGTGAAATTTAGAGTCCAGCTCACTTGGGTGAAATACAATGATCCCTTTGTGCTACCCGTGTAGTGAAGAGAAGAAACTGAGAGAGGGCGATAGGGAAGGGATAGTGATAGTGAAGAGAGGTTGTGAAGGATAAGATAGAGGAAAGTTTCATTATTTTATAACTGATTTATTTTACTTCGCCGATGATTCTGCTACATAATACCGACGAAGGAGGGCTCTCTGATGTTACATTAGGATTAGCATCCGCTGAAGCCGGTGTAGTTTTATTGATCAGTGCCTTGTCTGCATCACTTTAACTTTTCCCACAATAACTGATACAAAGGACACTAATGCACGGTTAAAAAAATACAATTTAAAAGTACATAATGCACTAAAAAGACCAATCATTTGTCACCATTACGCCGAAATTATTATGTAATGCCACGATATTTTGCATTTACACTTACGCACGACAATTGGCATAAAACATCGAATACCGCCACTGTTGAAAAAGTAAAAAATTCGAGCATTGTTCTTAAAAAATTGAAGCCAGAATTCTCTAAGATTTTAAATGATTTCTTCGTGACCTGAGAATGATAAAGGGCTTTTTTTTATTTATTTTCTTTTTAGAACTATGTACGCCAAAGGTGAAAAGGAACACCATTGTTTTCGCTACGCTGTCCGTCAAAAAATTTTAATCAGGGCGCCTCGAAAATTATTTTTTTGATATTTTGTAGTAGAAGATTTTTCCTCATGCCAAAAGCAATCGAAAAATCGATGGCACAATATCGGTTGCAAAATCGACCCATCCTAATGTACATACATACTATTTACTTTTTATGAGAGGTACCAGTTGTTTGTCAAAAACTTTTTAATTATCATTTATAGATAATCTTATTGTATATATTTTTATAATCTTCTTTTATTTTCCATTATTTTAATTTTTTTTACTCTCAAAAGGTTTTCGGAATATTAGTACATATACATATTCACAAACTGCCAGGTTAGTCCTGAGTACTGAACAAAAAGTTCAGTAGGCTAAGTTTCGTATTAAAGTTAAATTTTAGCGTCCTTGATGAACTTTATAAGGGATCTATACACAGATAAGTCCCCTTTTCTGAAAATTTGTTCCAAATTGTTGTAAGTATTGAACATTTTTTATTTATTTCTCTGTTGTTGATATCTATTCCATCCAAAAATTACATGATCTGCAGTTTCAGGAGTAGAGTACTGCATACATATGTTCGATTGTAAAACTTAAATTTTGAACAGGCAGGCGGTTCCAAAGGTATGTCCCGTCATTAGACGGTTTAATATTTTGATCTCCTCAGCATCAAGTGAATTTGCACTGTGATACCACGGTTTCCTAGGGATAGCTGGAAAGATCTTTGCAAACGCTTTGCCTTTTTCTTTCGATCTATTAACATATTCTCTGTTCCAGTCATTGTAGAGTTGATTTTTCACATTACGAAGAGCTTCGTATATTGTAAGATTGAATTCAATTGGAATTCCTGAGTTAGTTGCTGATTTTGCTATGGTGTCAGCCTTTTCATTGAAAGATATTCCATATAATGTGGAGGATGAGGTAAATTTGTTGTGTATATAAGCCGTACAGCAGTTGTTAGAAGTACGTTTTTTTAGAGCTTGACAAGAGCCGAGACTGTCAGTAAAAATGACGAAGTTAGTAATATTGTTCAAACAAGCATTTTCAATAGCCATTTTGATGGCAATGAGGTTTCCAAACATGCTAGAGGATTTGACAACACATCGTTCTTTATTACTCTAATAAAATAAATACGATTTTTAATATTAACATTCAATTCTTTTTATTTCATACGGAAGGTAAAAGATATTTGAGCGACATATATTTGATATTATATCAGGTATATACGCTATGTAAAGGATGTAGATAACACATTGATATATTTATATCCTTGCAATTGTAATTTTGATTCCTCAATTTCTTCATTATATGAGTTTCCGATAAAATGAAAAACGCAGGTCCTTCTTCTGCTACAATAATTTCAAGTTGATTATAGTTATTAATAAGCCCTTGTATATTTGTATACATTATGCGAAACTCCTTTAATTGTTATGCTAGTAGGCCAATATTCTCATTTTGTTTTTTATTTTGTTTTGATACACCGGACATTCTCTATCATTTGTAAAGTGATTTTCGTCCAATCCCATGTTTAGTTTGCTGTTTATCTTTACGCAATTAATACATTTCATTATTCGGTCTTGGTTTTTACAATCTTTAGTTCTACGTTATGTGGCATTTTAAACATATTTCCTGCACTAGATATATCTAGTACATATACATATGTATGTACATAATGTATATGTATGCTAAATGATTAATCAATCGTAATCACTAAGATTGTAATATTAGTCATTTCAAAAAGAATAAAATTAAATGAAGAGTGAAAATCGCCCAATCATAACTTTGTTTATACATATCTACAAGTTAGCCTTCATTATTTTTTTATTTTTTTTTGTTTATCTTTTACTATTTATAGGTATAAGTTATTTATCCCTAGTTAAAATATTTTACCTTTATATCGTTGTCTGAAAGGACTTTCTGTCCATAGACTGAAATAAATAAATAAATATGTATGTACATATTCGAAATATGTACATATGTACATATAAGAAATTTTTCATAAATTCCTCAACTCCCAAACTATTTTCTGCTGCCAATTTTTTTCAGTAAAAGTTCAAATTTTTATGGAATAAGTCTTCTAACATGGCAACACTATTTGTGATCAACCAGATAAATTGAACTTAACGGATACAAAGTTTGATTCTTGATTAGCAATTAAATTACAACCATATCGCTCATTTACTTCAATTGTGTCATAACTCAAAAAATTAGTTTTTTGAGTTAATAATGCAGAATAATGCGCCATTTCCTATTTTATAATGTGTAAAAGCTTCATATAAATAGCTTGTACCATCACCTCCTGAGAGAAGAATACTTTTTCATATGTTCATTGAGTTGTATGCAAATTGCAGATGAAATTTTTTAATAGGGCATAACAAACTCCGTATGTATGTATGTATGTATGTATATGTACATACAGAGGTCCAAGTCGTGCGGCTCACAGCCGGCGGCGCAAAGCCGCCGACATAATTTTTGGGCTCGAGCCGCCGCCGAATTAGACGGCTCACATCGGCTAATAATTGCAGCCGATTAACAAGTGAAAGTCGAATAATATTTCCAGCCGACTAATATTTTCCGGCCGACTAATATTTTCCAGCCGACTAATATTTACAGAATGCAAATAATTTTTTTCTAGTTAGTTTCTAGTTTTCAGGAGAAGATTATTTTTATAATATTCAAATTTGTTAACATTCGTAAATTGTCGCTTAGGATAAAATTTTACAGCCCGTATCTTAAAAGCTATAAAATTTTTGCCATTTTGATAGTTCTAAACTATGGATAGGCCCATAAAATTTTAATTCAAATAAAAAAGTATATTTTTGATTACATGTCACTTACGATAAGTATCGCAAATAAGGCACAATACAATTATGAAACTGAATTAAACATTTAAATATAATAGGTAATATATGATTTCATAATGATTATACAGTAAACCCCGGCTAATTGCCTCATCAAAAATGTCATGACTTTTGGTGTGATTATACGGGCAAGGTATTAAAGCGAAGACGTTTAATTATCTCATATAGGCAATTATGAGAATACGCTTAAATACCTTTAGAAATGCATTTATCCGAACTCAATGGTATTTAGTACATTATTACTTGGAACAAATATTTTATTAAATAACAAAAACAGTTCATATTACAAAAAATAAATACATAAGGTACATATGTATATTCGATTACAGAATTACATAAATATGTACTTAGGAAGTTTTGGGTAAATAAACGAAGAGATTTTAGGGGAAATTTCAATTTAGGGTAAAATATTTCTTTGTAATTAAGCGAAAGTTAATTAAGCGTGGAATTTTGTTTGAAAATGGGTGTAAAAAACGGGTACTCAATATTTCGGTTGAATAAGGGATGAAAGTTGGAGTGGTTACAATACGTACATGTGCAAAGAAAGGATCTCACAAGAGTTTAATCTTGCGTTGGAGTCTTTTAATAGTTTTGCTTGAAAAAATTTCCAAAAACAGTCACTTGATTAAGAGGACTTAAGCGATTACTCATATATTAAATGCATAAAAAATTTTGGTTACTTTTTTTCTGTTTTGATTACTTTTTTTTCATATTTTGGTTACAAAAATATTTTGGTTGTGGCAACGCTGATCATACGCACGTATGCATACACACAAGGTGAATTTAAACAGGTGGCAGCGTTACTTCAGCTGATAATTTTTTGCTCTATGTACTTTGTAGCTAACGAATGTCAAAAACTTCGTTTTGTTTTGGTTTTGGTACAATTATTTTTGTGCTTTTGCTCTATGTACTTTGTAGCTAACGAATGTCAAAAACTTCGTTTTGTTTTGGTTTTGGTACAATTATTTTTGTGCTTTTGACATTCTTCGGCTCTTTACACAGCTAGGGCTGCCGTATTTTTGTATAACAAATCCTTACGCAGTCACCTGTATAATTACACCATGCATACACATAAATGTATGCTTATACATATATTCAACTCATTGAGGTAGTTTACACGAGACTAATTTTTATGCGGCACAATTTTTGTTTTTTTAAGAACACACGAGACTAATTCATCCGTCATAAAAATGTATACGTATACACAGCTTTGTGTGTGTTAGTGTTTTTCGCATTCATTTACCATTTGGAGTTTTTTAAGTTGTGTGTGTATTGGTTTTGTGCTGCTAATGCGGGGTTGTAGCTGGTTGAAAAATTATGCCAAACACAAAATCCCTCTCTTTGCCTCTCTCACCTACAAACTGGCATGTTATGCCAGCACAATTAATCCCGTGTAAAGCTTGAATTAGACGTGACATAGCCATAACGCCATAGCCATAACCAAACCAAAATTCAATTGGTTTCTATGGTGAGAGTTATGGCGAGTCTCTCTCACTCTCACTCTCACCATAGAAATCAATTGAATTTTGGTTTGGTTATGGCTATGGCGTTATGGCTATGTCACGTCTAATTCAAGCTTAAATCAGCGCATTCAAAATCTTGTTTTTGAAGGCATCCCTATATTTGCTTCTTATTTTTCCTTTTTATATTATTCATAACTTAATTAACTCACTACTACTTTTTTTGTTTTTATTTGTTTACAAACACACACATACACATATCCCTATTTTAATTTTGATAGCTAGTTCAGATAAAGTGGCTATTAACTGCGATAAAAGTTAGAGAAGATACCAATTTTACGTGATTCGCAAGTAGATTCATATTGAATCTACTTGATTCGCTTTCATAATTTTGTATGGCGGCATGAATAGAGAGCGAAGCACGTACCGTGTAAACATACTATAACCATACCAAATCGCATGTCCCAACTGAAGGTGTGTTTAAAGTGATAATGCGTTATAAAACTTTAAATGCGTTTTCCTCAAAACTTTTTTTTCACACACTAGGTCCCTTTTCTCGGAGAAGTTCACATATGTATATGTATGTATGTATCTATGTAAATACATACATATACATATATGTATGTATAATATGTACTTAATTTACATTAAACTTTTTTTCATGAAATTTCTTAAAATTTTTGCACGAAACTTTCCATTTGCTAACTCACATTTTCACGAAATTAAGCTACACCTCTTCACTTTGTACTTTTTATTGTTATTATGTTTTTACCTTCTCGTGTAACGGCCGTATTCATAAAAAATATTTTAGGTTTATTAAGGGCTTATTTGACATATTTCTACAAATAATTTTTATGAATACGGCAGTAAAGTTATAGCTGTTTGAGTTAAAGCCTCTGTACTTGTTAACAGCGACATGTACAATCATAAGTCATGTTTTACACTCGGCAGTTTTACTTGAAGCAAGTCTGAGTTTATAGGAGAGAAAGGAAAGAAGAAAGAAGAGGGGTACTGACTTGCCTGTACAGAAAAGTTACTTCAATTCTATTTTGTTATTTCATTCGCTGCATTAAAACAATACGAAAATTGAACAAGAAACCGTCTGAGTGTAAACAAATGGGCAGTTTTAAAAGAGAATTGAAGAGAACTGCTTCAAGAAAAACTGCCAAGTGTAAAACATGACTAAATGAAAAATTGAAATCATAAGGAATCGTCGGCTGCAGCCGACTTTGAGCCGCCGCCGGTCATTTTTAGCCAAGCCGCCGCCGAAAATTTTAGAACGACTTAGAGCTCTGTGTACATAGTAGAAATTTAGGCAAATATTTAATGCAAACCACCGCAATCACTATTTTTGTAAGACTATTACCCAGATAGCATTTGGGTGATCATTTTTGGCAGAAATATCTTATATGATTCTCTACAGATCGCTTTTGATGATTAAAAAGTGATTTATCACTTGTGCGATTGAAAGAGGATTGATTCACTTATGATTCATCTACCTATATGATCAAATAATGATTTCTTGAAAATAGAGGAACATCATGCAAACCGCAAAAAGGTGATTTAAATGATTTAATATGAAAATTGCTCAAAAATAATCAGCAAATCGTATCATAACTGATTCTTTGGTATGATTCATCTGTAGGGTACCATTTTCTCACAACGGGATTATCATTTATGATCGAAAAATGAGCTCATATACGGTTATTTTTCCCGTCAAGCTGATTCGTAAACGATTGGATTATGATACAAAATGCTACCTGGGTAGTAATACATGTGAATGTATTTTTATTTATTCATGCATACAAAGTACATACATACATATGTACATAAATTGTGCAAAATTATATTTAAGATTTATTATTTGAATTACTCTTTATTTAGACTAATAGTGATGAAATTTGCATATACATATGTATTTACATAAGCAAGTATACATACATACATACATATGTCATACCCCATCTAGCATTTTGAAGATTGTTTTTTGAAAAAACACATTGCTGAGTCTTTTTTGATCACTATTCGTGAGCAATAAATGATTAATCACTTAAACGATCAGAAAAGGACTCGAAAATGATTTGCGCTAATGGCTAAAACTAGTTCGATTTAAAATACAATAACAAATTGTATAGCAATCGAAAATTAACCATCCAGACGTGTAAAATGTGACTATTATTTTCGTTAGTTATTATCATATTTTATTCATCTGGAAGATTGAAAAATGATTAATCGAAAACAAATCACGCAGGTGTTTTAAAAATGATTATAATTATGTATTTTGTAATTATATTTTACGCAGATAGATGATTAAACACTACTTGATATGTTATTTTTAAGTATAAGGGGGCAATCTTTACGTATAATGTCAACAACTTAATTTTTTTCATTTAAAAAAGTTAAATCGAATATGAAATGATGAAACAGAATACGTCTGCAACTTCGGCAAAATCGCTGGCAAATTAACAAGGCCCATAATAAAATCAACGGCAGTAACTTCAACTGCTCTCTGATTTTTGTTTTATTTTCTTTCAGCTTATTTTTCTTTACAAAATGTATGAAATTGATTGAAAGTGTGGTAGCATATAAGAAAAAACGCTGTCAAAATAAAATAGATTCTATCTCTGGACTGCTTTCTGTGAATTCCTTTTTGTGTCAATTTGTATGGAAAATGTGTTTGTGCCGTAATTCTGTTTGACCATTAAACGTAGGACTTAGAAAGCCGACTAAAAAAATACTCGAAGAAGAGACAAATTCGATTAGAAATGCGACTGATAAATGATTCAAATTACAGTCATAAATGACAATAAAAAGACTCCTAAATAGACTGATAAATTTCTCAAATATGACTCGTAAGCGATTAGAAACATGGCTGAAAGACAATTCGAAAAAGAGTAAAAAATGAAGCGAATACGACTAATAAATGATCAGAAAACGATTCTAAAAAGACTTTGAATACTATTAGAAAAGGGTCGAAAACTACTCTAAACTAATATAGAAAAAGACTCATAAATGATTTATTAAGAGGAGTCGCGGGTAGTCACGTTTTTCTACCGACAAAAGTATCATTTATGATCAGAAAATGAGCGCATATTCTAGCTTTTTAATCGCGCAGAGGAGTCAAAAAAGACTCGAATTTGATTGAAAATTTCAAAAAATGCTGGCTGGGACATAATTATAAACGTATGTACATAAATATATACATACATACTACATGGAGCAAAGGAAATATTATGATTTTTGTTACAAAAAGAAAATGACGTCGACTTACCGTTTTTAAATTTTTTGTTTTATACTTATTAAAACGCGTGTAGTTTATTAAGTATATGAAGAATTATACATATGTAAATACATGCGTACGTATGTATCGTATATAGGAAATAGGCAGCCTTTACAACGCCCACTTTAAATTACATTAAAACTACTTTCTATTATATATATATCGATCT
Organism: Tachina lurida; assembly: GCA_944452675.1. NCBI lineage: Eukaryota > Metazoa > Arthropoda > Insecta > Diptera > Tachinidae > Tachina > Tachina lurida. The sequence continues at coordinate 2,451,080 of OX101752.1, forward strand.
ATTGATTTTATTAGTTTAGTTTTTAATTAAATTGATTTTAATGTTCATTGTTTGATGTTATTTGATATATGTATGTATTCTTTGTTTTTTTAAGCAGACCGAAACACTTCGATTTTTACCCCAAGCAGAAAAGTTTTTTTCACATAAAAAAAAGACTATGAAAACAAAACACTATTGAAAATTTATATTCCGAATTCACGAAATTAGTGTTTTATGAAACTTTTTGGTTCTAGCTTGAGTTTTAAAACGATATAAATTTATCTATTTTAATAATAAAACTGCAAAATTATTTATGTCAGAATAACTGGACTAAACGTCCATATTTGCTACAATCAGTGATGTTAACTCAGCTGGTTTTTCATCAAATGTTGCTAACACGCAATTCACATAATGACTTTTCCCCATGGCTATGAAGTCATGCCTTTTAATTGTGTGTTGGTTTTGTGCTGCTGATGCGGGGTTGTGCCTGGTTGAAAAATTATGCCAATCACAAAAACACTCTCTTTGCTTCTCTCACCAACAGTACAATTGAAGCACAGCCGCGAGTAACGTTGTAAAAGACAATTTTAAAAAAACCAGTTTTTTCACAGATTACCATTAACATAACTCTCTTGCGTTGTTCAAATATCAAACCATTCAAAATTATGCATGTTATCGCCGTCAAAATACAATTTCAACTCGGTCAGTCAGTTTATTAAATTACGTTGAAAGTACGGCACCACTGCAAAACTTCTAAAGAACAGCTTTAATTACACAAGGTTGGGTATTTAATTATTATTTAATTATGCTCTCGAAAACACAATTTCGTATTTAATTAGAGCTTAAAAATAATTACAGTTTGATTAGCCAGTCAAAAACTGGGGGTTAGTGTAATTGCGTTCCGTAGAGTTGTGTTTGGTAGGCAATGCTGTTAGACAATTTTTTTCTAAAAATCGTCATATTTTAAAGATAAAATCGTTGCAATTTTCAAAAAAAAAATCGTCGAACAACTAATATATCATATTAGAAATAAAAGACTATTTATGTAACCCAAAAAAAATCATCGACATTATTATCAAAGATTAAGATTAGGGGGAAATTAAATCAAAAAAATTCAGAATATATAATAATGTGTAAAAATTTCTAAATAAAACCAGTTTCAAAATAAAAGTATACATTTTAGAATTGTTTTTTTTATAAAATTTTTCTTGATGTCACCATTGTAATGAGTTCGGTAAAGAAAAAAAGTAAGCAAACAACTCACATATAAATTAATCGACAGAATTTCTTTTCCAAAATATTCTTACATAGATCTATGTAAGTCATTATCTTGAAAGTTAAAAAATCTAAGTTCTCTTATTTCATTTTCAATGCCTTAACCTAGGTCTTACACGCGCATGTGCAAGTTCTAAAAACTCAATACACTCAAATTCTTTTACTAACACATCTACACTTTCGGCATTTGCAGTCTACTTCCAACCAAGGTTGGAAACCAAAAAAAATAACGGTATCGGTATTGATACCGGTACAATTATTTTTTAAATTTCGGTATCGGTAGCGGTATCGGTATTTTTTTTATTTCGGTATCGGTATTACCGGTACATACCGTTATCGAGCTTATAATACCGGTATACCGATATTACTGACAAATTTATTATTTCAGGCAGTGGACATAGCAAAAAAACTATTTTTTATTAAATTACTTCAAAAAGGGAGTATTTTTACATTAACATATGTACTTGTATAAAAGCATACAAACTTATTTGTTTCTATATATGTTTTTATACTATTATTAAAAAATAATTTATTAAAGAAGTGAAACAAGGAGACTGCAGTCCAAACTTTGCATATACATATAAAGTATACATTTTGGTTAATTAAACAAAATAGTAAAAATAAAAGTTTAGTTTAGGTATTGTCGAGTATAACAATAGAAATTGTATTTGAAATTTTCCAGACACCTCCAAAATCTTGAGTTACGGGTAAAAACCGGTTTTTCGTAACCGTAGACACTTATAAACCTCCAACTAAGTTAAATATCAACCGATTTTAAATTTATAAACGGATACAGAAAGAAGAGACTAAGACCTTTTGAACCATATCGATATATCTTGTTTCAGTAAATTTCAAATAAGTCTTTATTTTTTCACCAAATATGATTTCTTCGGTTTTCCGAAATTTTTCTACTTTGGACACGTTCTTAGGCAATATTTTTGTTTATAACTTGTTTAAAAAACATAATTGAATAAGAGTAATTCACAGGACTGTTTTAAATATTTTGTTAGAAGACTTTTTGTTAAAAAACTTCCTGTATGATGTATTTCGCGTTCTATTTACACGCTTTCGGTGTATTTAAGCTTCCAGGATGATGAAAGTACAATTTAATAGATGTAGTATATAAACACAGAGTACAAAATTGGTACAACAGTGGTCACCAAAATGATTTCCTTCATTTTAAAAGTACTTTTCTTCACCTCAAGAGGAATCTTTAACTTCAAATATAAAAGTTTAGAAGTTTTTTCTCTATCAACCTTATATATTACGGTGAAGTGTGTAAACAAGACCAACACCAAAGAAAGAAAGTTAATTGAAATATATTTTTGCAATTTTTGCAAATATTACGTTTTACAGCTCAACTAATTTTGATTGTAACTGAAACAACTTAACTTTTTTTGGTATTCTGAATAACAACTAATTTTAGTTGATTTCGAAACAATGCACGAAAAACCATAGTATCCATTAAAAAACATTTTAAATATTTTTAGTTTTGGCCTTGCTATTTTTTCTTGAGCTATGTTTTATGAACATGGCAATAATATTGGTTGACAAATGGGATTGGTTGGTGTCTGGAATAGTAAAGCAAAACGAACACAATGGTCGAAATAAAAACCAAAATACAACTGATGAAAAGCAGTTGTCTCATGGTGAAAAAAGTTGTAATACATAATAAAAATTTGGCAACTACAACTCAACTATCATTTATTTTTTGGCCGGAATCGGTATACCGGTACGTACCGGTATAGACGTAAATGGTAATCTGGATACCGGTATTTTCTAACCGAGTGGGTATCGTTACCGATACCGGTATCTAATTTTAGCGGTATTTGAATCGGTATCGGTATTTTTACGATACCGTTTGCCAACCTTGCTTCCAACTCAACTGCCAAGGAATTTTACAAGACAGTGACTTGGTGAACTTGTAGCAAGTAAATGGAAAGTTAGCTAACAGTGCTGCCCTATTAATACTTAAGCACAAATTAACTGGATTTCAGTGTAATGTTATATGAGTTTTTACTAATTTTAAATACATTTAAAAGCTAATTTAATACTTTTTTCTTAAATATACATAAATCAAGCAGTTAATTAACTTTTTAGACATAAATAACATTGAAACAAAACGAATAAAGTTCAATACTATCTGGTTCCCTTAAAATTAAACTTTCTAGTAAAGGAAGAGTCTATATTTAAAGTAACTGTGCTGTAATTAAATTAAAATTTTTGATAATAAAATAAAATTTTTGATAACGAAATAAAAATCTATTTTCTGCAAGGAGCTGTTAGCATATTTATGTTACTAAATACTTATTTCAACAAATCGTCAATATATGAGGAATATTTGAAACAAAATCGTCAGCCGTCATTTTGAGAAATTTATTATAAAAAATCGTCAAAATGACATAAAATCGTCAAATATAATAACACTGTTTTAGTTTTAATCAAACGCTGGTTTATTGCGAACTTGGTGGCACTTTTTATGAGTGAAAAATAAAAATGGCGACATAACATTTTTGTAGCCCCCGTGCAGGGCTGCCAAAAGCACCAATTTTTCATTAATATACAAACAAATGCTGATTTTAGTTAAGCTTAAATTAGACGTGACATAGCCATAACCAAACCAAAATTCAATTGGTTTCTATGGTGAGAGTTATGGCGCTATGGCGAGTCACGTATAATCATATACAGTGTTACCCATTAGTTTGGTTCGAACGGCGGTTTTCAATGGCTATCGTCAAAGTATATTTATATAAAGTATATGCAGGTCTACAACAACTAGGAAAATACAAAAACAACATGCGCTTTGTTTGTGTAAAAATAATGGATGAATGTCAAAAACAGATGATTACAACCAGACCTGGGCTTTTCATAAGCACTGATTGAAAAACAAAAATTTTAGTGAAAATTTAAATTTTATTGTTTGTAATGCACTATTTTTTGCACTAAAATAAAATCTCTTAAAAGTAATGGATTAATATTGCATTAACAGCTAATCGTATGGCGAAAAATTCAATAATTTTGTATTTCCACTAAGCACACCATGAAGTAATGCAATATTATTGCAATATCACATATTGTACACAGTAAAATTATATAAAACGTAATCATATTTTTATCAGATAGCACAAATAAAAAATTACAGTAAAGGAACATTGAAGGCACCTGTATAAGTACGTGCATACAAATGAAAGATCACAACTTAGGTTTTCGTTTATTTTATTGTAAAGTTATATCTTAAAAAATGGAGATTTTATAAACGGAATATACTACCGCTTGGAACAATTTAATCAAGTTTTGTCTTTCTCTTGAAAAATTATAAAAATGGTAGTGATATGATTTTTGCCTTAATTAAATGGCGATATGTACATAGAAAAAAGTTTAGATATTTATGTATGTACGTATGTTTTTATGTATGTACACATTTACGTTCTATTTTTCGCCATGTCATTTGGTGTTAGCGCAATATTAATGTATTACTTTGAAGATATTTTAGTTTAATGCTAAAAAATTGCACTATAATTATAAAAGTTAGTTCTAATGTAATAAATTTGCATTTGTATTGATTCGGTTTAGTGTGGGAAAATGGTCAAAGCATTTGCTTATTTAATTCAAGTCCCAGATCTGCATACAACAAAAAGGAAATGTATGGATAGAGTAAATTTATTAATTGATAAACCTTTATTACGTGAAATAAGTATAATAAAAGCTACATATTTATTTTAATAATTAAATATAATTATTTTTAAATGTTTTGTAACACCTTTATTAAGTAAAAATTTATTTCAACTTTTTCACTGCACACAATTGTGTATAACAATGCAAAACAAAATGGCGTACGAAAATTGTAAACAACTTTTGACATTCAGGCATTGACACTACACGAGAAAAAAATTAATCACCTGAGTACTTGCATATACTTTATATAAATTTACTTTGGCTATGGTTATGTCACGTCTGATTGAACCTTTAAGGGCTTTGGACACGATCAAAATGCTTCCTGTCAAGTTGTGTGCGTGTGCGTGTGCTTGTTGGCTTGACAAAAAAAAACGAATAGCAAAACAAAAAAGTTCCAACACTTATTTTCTTCATCGGCCAATTTTATGTTTTTCTTCTTTTAACCATTTCAGACCTGAACATTATTTTGTGTATACATTTCTTTGAATCATCAGTATCAAAATAATTCTTTAATTTTTAGGCTAAAGTTTACCTACAGAAACCTTTTCAAATGTAATTTTTTGTGAAAAGGACATCGCACAATTGTGTCATCTCGGTCATAACATGTAAAAAATGGTCTGAATTTTATTCAAAATATTTTATTCGTTTTATTATCTAATGTGATGTTTTGACCTCAAAAGTATTCAGATCATTGCATAAAATATATTAAATGAAAATAAGTTATAAAAATGATTAGTAAAAAAAACAAACAATTTAATACAGTTTGAAATCAATGAAAATGTAGACATAATTTATTAGATAATTTAAAGTTTTGAACAATATTTCTCGAAGCAGTCTCTGTTTTCTGCTAAACAAAGTGTATAGATTTGGCATCGTCCTCTGGACTGACAGCCGCAACTATTGAGACATACTCTTGGTGGATTATCAGATCAAATGGTAATTGTAACGATCAAATCTAATATCGTCAGTTGCATTATGTTTTGTAAATGGTTTGAAAATTTCGTCCTTCCAGCTATAAACAACCAAGTGTTCATTTGCAAATTGGCAAATATCATTTCGGTCCATATTTTTATCTAAATTAAATTTAACTCTTTCTGTTGGCCATGATTTTGGCTATTGCTAGATAATCCATATGGTGTAACTAGTGGAATTACTGTAAAAAATCTATCGAAATATACATGCCTGCCCTTTAATACACAATTTTTAAGTTACGCATACAAGATTTGCAATCTAACTGTTCATGGCTTGTCTTTCAGTACACCTCCCATTAAAGGGAATGAATCATTTGTTCATCAATTGAATAATTTGTGATCTCATTTGACAATTCGTTTCTTTTCTAACTATTTTGATGACTAATTGAACTCTCCATACATCGTTTTTTTGTTGAGTATGGTTCGGAATAGTCTGAAAAGCGCATGTTTGGTCGAAGTTCCAGGAAGTTATCACTGTACATGGAGTTAAATAAGGTCGGAACTTTATATTTGTAGGACCAATACATCTTGATCGTTGGGTGAACAAACCAGCGCACTATGATCGCGCATCCGTAGAACCGTTTAATGCCCGACGCTATATAGCTCATTTGCTGACCACCCTACTTATTATACACATTTAAGTATACTTAGTAACGTCTACACAATGGGTTTTTAGAAAATATTTATTTAGTTATTCTAGTTTGTTAATGATTTCTTGTCGATAACCCGCTGATGTCGGAAGCTCAATACTCGGGAATGAAACACTCTTATATCTGTGGAGTTTAATTTTTCAGTCGGTCTATCTATATTCACACATGTGAATATTTTCAATGCTTCCATTACCTTCATCTTGTGCATTTTCATTTAAAGGGATCCCAGTTTCGTCAGTAGCATTATCATCGTTGATGAAGTCAACATCAGATAACACAAACGTGAGCATAAAACAAAATGTCATCTTGTGCCTGATCAACTCAATTGTGCTATCTGAATCTCCTTGAATGCTGGCTACTTGTTACTATGCACAATATCACCAGTAATGCACTCAATTGTTGCAGAATATCATTTTGCAGTTACCACCAGTAATTTTGAGAGCTTATATCAAAACTATTTTACAAAAACACTCACATTGTGGACGCATGTCTACACTCCATGAAAGACACAAACAAAATGAAGCTGTATTTTTTATTTTCTGATGTTTTGGTTTTGTTTGTCATATTTTTTGCGAAAGAAACAAGACCTCACAATCACTGCTTGCCGGTTAATGAACAAAAAATAATTTTTGAATGTAGTTTGAGGGCAATCAAGGCAGATCGCACAATCGATTAAGCTAGGTCTGAAAGGGTTAATTCTGATGTTTTGGCAACCGTTCAAAATGGAAATATAATTATAATGAAAATTTGTACGGGCTTGGTGGTTTAACACTATACACACATTAACAAAATTTTTTGATTTTCCATCAAGCATCGTTGGTGTCACACATACTATAGATTTTTTGTTAGTTGTAAATTGAAATTCTATTTATTTTATTTATTTAAAACATTTTTTCATACTGTTTTATTAAAATAAAATAATATTTCAATTTGACAACATGTGTTAAGAGATTATTGCTCAGCAATGTATTTTAACATTCGTTATTTTCCGCCGATCCTGGCGGCTGCTTTCGACTAAAAATGGAATATAAAAAACTATTTTTCTAATATTTCAAATAAAATAATTCAGCAGACATATCTGATACAATATGACGAGCCGTTTAAAGCCGATTTTAAGCCGCCGCCGGTTCATTCTGCGGTCAGCAGCCACCGCCGACTTTTTTCCTTCGGCTTCGTTCTCTGGGTTTGGCACTATTCAAGTGATTTTGGTACTATTTAAAAACAGATTTGGCACGAAACCAAAACTTCCAACTCCCATCACTGCTTTGTGCTGATATTAATGAAAAAATTACAGTGTCTCTGCTGGCGTTGTATTACGAGCAAGGCAAGTTCAGTATCAGGTGACCTTTTCCGCCCGGTGGATTATCAGCTGTTGATGCCAAATTGATCAATTTGAACCAAAATGTCAAAATTTGCTTTGTGTTGTTGTTTTTTATGTTGTTTAAGTGTTTTAGGGAAGAGTTCACCTGATACTGAAATTGCCTTGATTACATAGCATCTATACATGATATAATATCAAATATATTTCTATCAGCAAACGTCAAATTTCATAGCAGAGAGAATCATATTACGTGTGAACTGAAATATTAGTATTATATTAATATTATATCAGATATTATAATATGGTTTTCTGTAAGAAAAAATTTAGATGCTCATAGACTTTGTACCTTAATATCTCTGGATCTTACAAATGCTTTTGATCGTATTGATCATACTACTCTTATTGCTAAATTAAGAAGGTATTTTAATTTTTCCAGATCTGCCTGCAGCTTAGTCTATTCATATCTCTCGGATCGTACACAATTTGTCTCCTATAATGGATCGAACTCTAGCATTGGGTGTGTTACTTCGGGAGTGACTCAAGGGTCGGCTTTAGGTCCCATATTGTTTCTTATGTATATAAACGACTGCCTTTCACTATTGACAAACAATTTTTGTAAACCTTTTGTTTATGCTGATGACATGATGCTTCTATTTTCTAGCACTAGTGAGAGTCTTAATGTAATTGGAACTTCTTTTAATAATCCCCTCAGTTTTATATCCGACTGGATGCGAGTTAATTCGCTTGAAATAAATCCTTCTAAGACTAAAGCTATGAATTTCTACTCTTCTTACCGCCAGTTTAGCTATCCTAACTTAATTATAAATGGTTTTCCGGTTATATATTATGAATCCATTAAATGTCTTGATATTATTATAGATAATAGACTCATCTTTAATGATCACATTAATCACATTGCTAAAACTAGTTGTCAAATTCTGAGAAGGCTTTATTCTTTAAGATGTTATACGCCTAGACATATCAGAAGTCGCCTTTCTAAATCTCTTATTATGTCACGCGTTAATTATTGTCTAGAGCAGAGGTTCTCACAAGCTCTTTCTTCGGGGACCCCTTCAGAAATTTTAATAGTAGCACGGCCTACCGCAATGCGAAATATACGTTTTACATTTATTATACAAAAGTCATATTACTAAATCTTATTAATATTAACTTTTGAGGAATCATAACAATATTTGTTTAGCTCTTCGCGGACCCCTTGGAATTTTCATACGGACCCCCATTTGAGAACCGTTGGTCTAGAGGTATATTCAGCAACATGGTCTTACAACTTGAATATCATTGAAGGAATTATTCGAAGGATAACCCGTTATGTTTTTATTGTTAGAGTTCATGAGCATGATCGCACTTCTGAATTAGTATTGTTGTTTCTAAAATGTAACTTTAAGGATTATATTAGCCTATGAGTTCTAATTCATTTTTACAAAATTATTAAATCAAATAGACCATCACAATTGGTTAATTTATTTTCATTCTTAAATTCTACCCGTAACATTCAAATATCTGTTCATTTAGGCCGTACGTCTCTCGTCGATCACTCTTTTGTTAAAATAATACACCATAATTGGAGTGTCTTGCCAAATGAGCTTAAATTATTTTCCTATTCATGTTTTACTTTAAAAAAACAACTTTTGATTTATTTCAATAATAATTCTTCCTAATTTAGTTCTCTATTATTGTATTTTTTTTATTTCTGGCTATAGTTAATCTTATTTTACTTTCATATTGTGATTTATTTTTATGCAATATTTTTATGGCTGGGGAGCCAAACTATCAAATTATCCAAGTATTGTATTAATTCATATCTAAAAATGTTCAAATTATCTAAATTTTTTATATGTACATATATGTAAATAGAAATATAAGTTAACTCCATTAATGTAATTTTTATTATTAATTACTACCTTTACATAATTGAAATTATTACCTATGTAATGTAGTAAATTCGAAATTGTAGTTAACTTTTTTATCATTCAATACATATATAATTGGACATGTGGGCTTTCTCTGTATTGAAAATAAATGGATAAATAAATAAATAAATAATATATATTTAGAAAACAATATTATGATATCAAGTGTAAAAAAACGCACACATACAGTTACTCACAGAAATATTTTGCTTATGTAACTCTCAACAAATTTGCAAAAAGAATGCTATATAAAAATGTAAATTCATGTTTATTTTTTTACATATTAAATAGGAGAAGTTTTAACTAAAAATATTTTAATTAAAATTTGAAAACAAAAAATTATTTTATGAAATTTTTAAAAAATAATGAAAAAATTGCTTATTTATCAGGTCACAAAAGTATTTTGCTTTTTGAATTTTTTACACAGATTTTTCATCATTAAAGCAGCGTATCATGTTTTAATGTTTTGTGTGATATCCATTGTTAGAGATGACCACTTGCAGACGTCTTAGCATAGATTCCACTAAATTTCGGAAATTTTGAGGTACTTTTTTATACCTTTCTTCTTCCAATACTCGTCCTACGCACACTTTTGACAAAATACTATTTTCTCGGATTTTTTTCCAAATAAGCCCAACGATTTTCAATAGGACTCATGTCGAGACTTTGTTGCGGTATTGGCAACTTTCCTACTCCTTGTGCCGACGTACAGTCGCACACCATGAGAGAATTAAATAATTTAATTTTTTGTTATTTTATTCCATTTTTATTTTTAATAATAACAATTTTTGTCTGTGTGGCTGCAGCGTTATTATTACGGTGAAATTTGTCTAATTAATAAAAATTAATGAAAAACGCATGCCGATTTTCTTGACGATTTTCGAAATTAATATGCCGAAAATGCCGATGATTTTTCAAAAAAGTGCAGATTTTTCAGCAAAATTTTCTGGTAGCCCTGCCGCCGAATGAATGAAAAATAAAAATGGCGACATAATATTTTTATAGCCGCCGTGTTGTTTGTTGAGATTCTCTGATAGATTGTGAAAAAAACAATACAAATATATAAAGATACAATTTAAAACCATTGTTATATATAAATTTTGCGTTTATGAAATGTATTTGAAATACCAATAAAGATTTTTATATAAATGCGTGAAAGAAAGAAATTTACTTAAAATCCTCCCTTTAATGCTATATTGTGTGCAAAGGAATAAAGAATGTTTTCATTTAAGTGTGTAGAAGAAAAATTTTCTTAATTCTTAAAAGCTATGAATTTCGGAAGCGAGATATTTTCCTCATTTGTAAAAAAATAAAAACGTCTCACAGGTGTGACCCCTGTATATATTTTGCAAATGCAATAACCATTAAAACTGAAGACGACAAAAAATATCAAGGGTGATTTTTTATGAGAAGTTCCAACAATTTAATGCTACTTTACCCTCATCTCTAAAGTTCCCCTTCTGTAAAAAGATCTGTAGCAAGGATATAATATATTTCGTAATACAAATCGAGGTATGTTTTAAATAAATGAAAATATTAAGTGCATTATCACAAAAATGGTTTATATGTATGCATGTATGTATGTATGTAGACATCGTATTTTTAGTAATAGGTGTAAGAAATTTTTCAAAAACATGGCAACCTTCTAACTGTAACTACCAGTCATCATGAATCAAAAACAATATTTAAAAAATACATTGTTCCAATTACATGCATACATATGTATGTATGTATGCATATGTATACTTACATATGGAAATGTAAATATTTTAAATGCAATTTCTTAACTCAGTACATAGATGTCAGGAGATATTCCGAGGAATATCAATAACCCGAAAAGCGCCCATATTTCATTTTAGCTTATCGCGTATCACATTTTTTCATTAAATTGTAAAACAATCCAAATAAAAATAAAAAAGATGATTTGGGTAAAAAATTTCTAATTATAATTTTTGTTTTTAATTTTCAATGGTGGTGCAAAGAAAAGACGAAATTTCTTTGTGCATAGAAATTGTATTATGTTATTTTGAATACTTGTTTAAAGTGGAAATTTTCTAGTTTAGATATTTCCACTTTGGAAAATCTTCACTTAAAATGTTCGGAAATAGAAAATAAATACACATTTACATATGTATATACATATATACATACATACATATAAACAAATATTAATAAAACATGATGGTTAGTACAAATAACATTTTGTAAATTTTGTTTTAGAAAAGAATCTATCGTTGTAATTTGGTCTTCGAAAAGGAAACTAGTGATTTAGCAAATCAATGAACTTTATCTGCATGAGTCGTACATTTTACATATGTATACGTAATATCTTTATATATACATAGAAATATCTATTTGGCAAAGTTCATTTTATTTTAAATTAGAACAAATCGTTTAAATTTAAATTTTTTCGCGTGCTCTCTCTTTTCGCATATATATATATTTTATCATCATATAAACACTGAACTGGAATCCACAAATGTCTCGTATCCGGTAAGGTTCAAGAGGTTCATGACAAAGAAACTTGATAACAGAATTATAGTCTGTTAAAAGGACATTATTTGATGTCGCAGCCGGCGTCACAACAAGTTATAAATATATTTTATAATTAAATACAAATACCTTTTAAAATGTGCGTAAAGAAAATTTAAAAATTGATAATCCTATACAAAAACCATCGTCCTTAATATAGGCGCTGTTAACATGCAAGTTTTCTCAATGGAAAGTTTATATTTGTTTAGTATACGAGTGATCCCCACGATACAAGTTCTTTTTGGATATTGGTATAGAACAGCTACGTCCAAGCCATATGCACAATGTGCACACAAAGTAGGGTTTATCTTTTTCCAGACTTTTTCATTTCCCGGGAAAGCGGGAACGATTTTTAAGCTTCCCGGGGATTTCCGCCCAATGCAAAACAATACAAAATACTTTTCAATTTAATCTATTTAAAAAAGAAACAAATTATAATTCATGAGACCGATTAAATAATAAGGTTATTATAAACACATTAGTCAAAAAAATAATACCATTTCAGTTTTTTATATAATAGTAATGCATAAATACCAACATTATATGTAAATGCAAAGCCAAATACATTGATATAGCGCAATAAAAAAGAAACAAATTATATTAATAAAAAAAATATTACAAAATATTTCTTTCGAAATAGGACTTTAGTACAGAATAAGCATTAATAGAATCGTTCTTTTTACCAGAGAGAATCAGTAATTATTTTTTTATATTTTTCTCTTATTTTCTTGCGCATTTTTGTTTACTTTTTTGTAAATTCATGATACGATTATACAGGTAACCTCGAAGCGCCAGCTGTTTTGCTTGTTTCATGGTGCCATCTGCCAAATGTTGTTTATGTTTTACAAACACACACACGCTGTTTATCTTTCATTGCTCTATGACAGTTGGCACCACAAAATAGCAACAAAAAGCCCTGTTGTTTTATTTGCTGTAAATTTGTTGTCGATTTGCGGTTACCTGTATAATTGTATCATGTGTAAATTGTAGAATTAAATTTTGAACATCGCGATCCGGTTTTGTCAAATAAGGGCCTCTTTTAAGTCTCAGAGCACATGTGTGCCATATGTAAACTGTACATGTTGTATAGTTTTATCTATTTGGCGGTGCTATCACTTTACTGTTGCACGATCGCATTCAGAAAGTGAATAACGAAACTCGTCAAGGAATGTGTACGTACAAACTAAAGTTGCCATAATAAAATAAAAAAAAAAAACCTGGGAATTCCCGCATAAATTTATTGGGATTTCTTTCCCGGAAAATGTGCGTTATCAAGGGAAAATGTTCCCGGGAAATCCCGTATAAAAAACACTAATACACACACATACACAGCCAAACAGATATCGGCGACAACAATGAATGCCTGCTCTTATTTTACAAAGAAACAAGAACAAATTGCAAATATCACAGTGTGTTTGGACGTAGTTGGTTTAGCTCTACATTTAGTAAAAGCTAGGAACAAATCGAACAGCATAAATCTAAATTGCAGGTTTAATTGCTTGGTGAAGTAACGCGACTGTGGAAATGCCCATATATATGTATATTTATTTGTCACATACTAAATTTGGAATCTGTAACTTTAATTTACTTGTATATTAATGTTATACATATGTATATCCAGTGTGAACATTTCTGAAAATAATGTTCCCATATATGATATTTATCATTATAGAGAAGTTGATGTATACATTTTAACAAATGATAAAAAAAAAATTATATCAAATGCTAGAGATTTTCTTAAAAATTTTGTAACATTTTAAGATCGAATGTGAACTTTAGTAATGAAGTACTAAACTTGTTTGATAAATTTTATCCAGAAAATGAAATTTTGGGAAAAATAAATTCAATAATCAATACAGAGCAATATACGATGTGGTTGAAATTAGATAAGTTTCACATTTATTTCTTGTATTTAGTCTAAAGTATCTCAGATGAAAAGTGAGTTCATGTTCATAGGCATTTCAGGAGTTGTAAGAGGAATTCTGTCTATTCGTCGTTTTTCATTGTAAAACGAAGGAAGGAAGAAATTAATAGATTGCAATTTTCTACTGTTTCCAATCTTATACAAACAAAAGATGTATTGAAGTGAAAAAAATTATCTTGCTTCGATATTAAAATAACAAAATTTATTATCTAAAAATAATATCAATGCAATATCAATTAAACTATTGTTAATATGAAATAAAATTATGTAATATCAATTAAACAAATTAATTAAATTTTAACGTCTAGAGAATTTGATTGTAGCCCAATTCCTAAGGTAACAAAGGAACCTGTTATTTCTAATCAAGCAACCTGAAGACTTACTCTTTTTCAGGAACCTGTCAAATCGAACCTATAGGAAACCAATCAAATGATTTTGTGCTTGTGTGCCTTTATTGAAAATTTGTGCAAGTATATTTTCAACGTAACTAAATAAGGATTTAAATAAACCACTAAAAAATTAAACTTTATGTAGGGTATACAATTCGAAACCAAAAACTTTCTTTAACAGTGCCATGTTAGCATGTCAACAGACCTCTTTTAGTCCTAATTTACACTCAGCAAGTCTTTTTGCTAAGCTGATTAGTTTTTTTAGGAAAGAGAGACGAGGGGAAAATAAACTTTTATGTTCCCCTAGTCTCTCTCCTACAAACTAATCAGCTTAGCAATAATACTTGTTTAGTGTAAATTAGGACTTAAAGAAGAAGCTTTTTGTCAAGGGTATATATTTTTAAAATTTTATTTTGCACATATTACTTATTTTATTTTATTTGTAAAATATGTATTTTTATTTTAAGATATTTTGTTTGAAATTGTCTTTTAAAATGCAACTTTAACTTAACTTTAACTTTTTTTAGAAATTATCGCCACTCAGCTTGTTTGTGAAAAAAAATTGCGAACAAATATAAGTAAGTTATTGGTATTTAAGATTGACACAGCTTCATCACGAATTACCTACCGTTTGCAGCACCCAGGAGATCAACAGTGGTTGCGGTATCCGGTGATAAACCAACCGCATCTGCTGCTCTTCCCGGATCTACCTCTACTGGGTTATTGGGTTCAAATTTTGTAACGTTTTCATTTATTAGCCCATTCAGTAGTTTTAGTAGTAACAGCAATCAGAATTCTCAAAGTACACAAAATATCATAAATTCGTCGCAGCAGCAACAATTGTCCTCTATTACCTGTAATAATTCACAGATATTTCCAAAAGTAGCTATGGCAGATATTGGATCCTTAACTGTTTCAAATGAAGCAGGCGGCAGTCATTCAAATGCAACAATAGTAAAAGAGGGCTGGTTGCAAAAACGCGGTGAGCACATCAAAACGTGGCGTTCTCGTTACTTTATACTTCGAAGTGATGGTACACTCCATGGATGGCGTTCCAAACCCAATGAAAACGCTCCGCCCGAGAGGCCATTAAACGACTTTACTATTAAAGGCTGCCAAATAATGACCGTTGATCGTCCAAGACCTTTTACATTTATAATACGTGGTTTACAGTGGACCTCTGTTGTTGAGCGGACATTCTCCGTTGATACTGAAAGAGAGAGACAAGAATGGACAGACGCCATAAGGTAACAAATCTATATGAAAAATGCTTTTATATTTACCTCGTGTATGCTTTGTTTCAGGACTGTGGCAAGCAGCTTGAGTGAACTGGGGGAGACTGCAATGTGTACTTCAGATAACACAGATATGACGGACGTCGATATGGCGTCTATAGCTGAGAATGAATTATGTGAAAAGTTCTCCGTACAGGGAACCTCAACGCGCAGCAGTGGAGGTGTAAAGAAAGTTGTATGTTTTTATATGTTTCTATTTATTAAATACATTTCTTCTTTTACGGTTTTTAATTTTTTCACTTTCTTTTACTCTTATGCATTATTTTAGACTTTGGAGAACTTTGAATTTTTAAAAGTTTTGGGAAAAGGAACATTTGGAAAAGTAATTTTATGCCGCGAGAAGGCAACAGCCAAATTGTATGCCATTAAAATTCTCAAAAAGGAAGTAATAATACAAAAGGACGAAGTAGCCCATACAATCACAGAAAGTCGAGTCTTGCAAACAACAAATCATCCATTTTTAATAGTACGTATTATACACAAACTTACATATCGTCATTTATAATCGAAAAGTGGTTGTTAGTAAGCATACATTTGCAAAAGAAGAAATCAATATTATAAATTCAAAGTTATCTAGTATTTAGCAGCCTTTGAACTTCCTTTAATAAAATCGTTACATCTTGGCTTTATATAAGGCAGCTCAATTTATTCAAACTACAATAGGCGAAAATTTTCACCTGAGCAGTTGAGACTATCTAATATGGATTCACCTTGGTTGCAGCCATTGAATTTAGGTGACGTTTTGTATATGTACATTCGAGTATTCATATGCGAAGTTTCTTGCCAATATACATATATGGGTATAAGAACGTATTTTTTTGTGAGTAAGACGAAACAAAAAAGCTTATATTGGAAGAAGCATAGCATGTTTGTATGTATAATTTAGTTCCAGAAATACATATTGAAGAAAAAATAATTGGTATTTAAGAAAAATAAAATTGTCCTTTTTGTTGTGCCTAAACTCGCAAACATACAAGTAGAAATGCCCTAACTCATTTAATTGTAACTTTACAGCAGAAGGTAAAAACATAATAGAAACTGTACAACTACTTGTACAAAGTAACTGCTTGTAAAAGCGTTATTTTTTACACTATTGCAATAAATTTATGTGACGGCTTTCTACTTGAGACCCCCGATATGTGTTATAGAAGGCTAAATAATATCATATGTGATTACATACATTCAAATATGTAGTTTGTATATTGTCATAAATCAGTGAGTTTTATTTAAAAAAAAAACTTAATTATGGAATTGTTTGCGTTTCCTTTTTATTGTTTTTATTTTATTAGTCCAATTCACATTACAAAAAAGTACGTAAATGAGTTTGAAATTTTTCTTCTGACTTTAGTACGTAAATTTAAAATTTTTGTGTGTAAAGGTGCACAAGCGTGTATTCATGAATTTTGAATAAGGAAATAAAATAAATTTTAAGTTCATATTCACATATGTACCTATATGTAATTGTGTAGCTTTTGCTGTATTTCATGAAGAAACTTTCTTTTTGTGAACATAGATAGTATATTAATTTATAGATTTATTTAGTATGTACTAGCATACAGAAAGTAACTGTAGTTCTCCTATGAACTGTGGGTCTACTCAGTATTTCGAAACGAAACCAAATGCTTTCGAAATGCAATGTTAATAACATACAAATTCGAAAGCATTTTCTTTCGTTTCGAAATACAGAGTAGACCCCCTGATTTATACCAAATTGAACAAAAACAAGAGAAGTACCAAAAGTACCAATTTTTGCACTTTTCACCTGCAAAAAATTACCATATATTTTAATATATTTATATACTTACCATATACATACATACTTACTATACGACTACTACATTTCATCCAAAAGTATCCTATGTCTCCATTCAGCAAACCTGTGTATACCAAATTTTTTTTAAATCCCTTCAGCGATTCTTTCGTTATAAGGTAACAAAAATCAAAATTTTCAAATTTATAATAGATATTAGTAGTAGGATCAGATAAATGTTTGGTAATAGATTAAAGAAGACTTCAACAGTTTTTCTTTAATCTATTACCAAACAGTCGTAGTCGTATTTGAAATACGCCAACCACGATAAGGCATATTCTGTAATCACCTAATAAAAGTTGGGAGGTGTGCCTTTTATAGAATTATGTACATAGTATGTAATATATTATTTTTCATTATTATTTGCAGTCTTTAAAATATTCCTTCCAAACTAATGATCGACTTTGCTTCGTAATGCAATATGTGAATGGTGGTGAATTATTCTTTCACTTAAGCCGTGAACGCATTTTCCCAGAGGAAAGGACACGTTTTTACGGAGCAGAGATAATATCGGCTCTTGGCTATTTACACTCACAAAGCATTATTTATCGTGATCTGAAACTCGAAAATCTTCTGCTAGACAAAGATGGCCACATAAAAATAGCAGATTTCGGACTATGCAAAGAAGATATAACCTATGGACGCACGACGAAAACTTTCTGTGGTACGCCGGAGTATTTGGCGCCAGAAGTATTGGAGGACAATGATTACGGGCGTGCCGTTGACTGGTGGGGCACTGGAGTGGTTATGTATGAAATGGTACGAAAAAAATCAGTTATTAAAAAACATATTAAATGACACTTTATATTTCAAATTAGATTTGTGGGCGTCTTCCTTTTTATAATCGCGATCACGACGTCCTATTTACATTAATTCTTATGGAAGAAGTCAAATTTCCCCGTATGATTTCGGATGAAGCCAAAAGTCTGCTGGCTGGTCTTTTGGCAAAGGATCCCAAAAAACGTTTGGGTGGAGGACCGGGTGATGTCAAAGAAATTCAAGTTCATCCTTTCTTCGCCAGCATAAATTGGACTGATTTGGTGCAGAAAAAGGTATGTAACAATGCAATATATGTACATATCGCTCATTTACACAAACAACGTCATAACTCTAAAAACTAGTGTGCCAGGAAAAGATTTTGAAGTTTCCAATTTACACACAACTTAATGAAGAAAAAAAAATTTGATTTTTCCTTCAATATTTGACTAAACAAGAAAATTAATAAATGAAATGAAATGAAATTCCATTTTTTAGGTTATGACGTTCTTTGAGTAAATTAGCGATATGTATTAGATATGTATGTTATGTACATAAATATATTGGTGGTATTGGGTGTTTGATGCACATGGTATTGCGTAAAGGTATAGTCACACGTGTTTATTTAAACAAGTTCATACATAAATAATCCAACAACAAAATACACACACAATCCAAAGAAAATATAAGATATACAGTGGAATCTCCCTTAACGGACACCCCGTTTAGACGGACACTTTTGACAGGTCCCGGCAGCGCTCCATTTAAATGTTTAGTTTTCTCCTGACAGGGCAGTCCCTTGTACGGACACATTTCAATTGTCCCTTCAGTGTCCGCTCAAGAGAGATTCCACTGTATTATGCATTTACACTTACGCAAGACCGACGGATTCAAATCAAACACCGAATACCGCCATTGTATTTTTGTTTTTTTTTCACACAAATGTATTGCAAATGTAATGTTTGTTTTGAAGATCGAGCCACCATTTAAACCCCAAGTAACTTCGGATACTGACACACGTTACTTTGA
Organism: Tachina lurida; assembly: GCA_944452675.1. Lineage (NCBI taxonomy): Eukaryota > Metazoa > Arthropoda > Insecta > Diptera > Tachinidae > Tachina > Tachina lurida. The sequence continues at coordinate 2,470,617 of OX101752.1, forward strand.
CAAAGAGTTTACTGGTGAGAGTGTCGAACTGACACCCCCAGATCCTTCTGGACCTCTGGGCTCAATAGCTGAGGAACCACATTTTCCACAAGTAAGAAAATCCGCTAGTATAAAGAATGGCATAATCTTTATTTAAATTACACATTTAGATGTTTGATGATATTTTTTTATTGTTTACTCTAAATTTTACAGTTTAGTTATCAGGATATGGCCTCTACATTAGGTACTTCATCACACATTAGCAATTCAGCTAGTTTGGCATCAATGCAATAGAAAATAATGCTAAGCATTTGATTATAATTCAACAACACATATTGCCTATGACAGCTACTAATAAAACAGGAGAAAAACAGCCGTGTTCACGCCTAAACATAAACCGCTGTATTCATAAAAAATGTTTTAGGTTTATTTGACAAATTTGTAATAGAAATACGTCAAATAAGCGCTTAATAAACCTAAAATATTTTTTATGAATACGGCAGAAATAGTTCAACGTTTTCAACGATCCTATTTTCCTTTCGTAAACGTTGGTACGCAATTATATCCTAAAAATTAACAATTATGATAAACTAGCAAACAAAAAAGAACTAAAAAGCAACCACTACCAATAATGATTAAACAAAAAACAAAACAAGAAATAAATAATTCAATGAAATTAAACAAACACTGCTACTCAAGAAACTAATAGTTACAACCGAAGATTTGTTCACTCGCTCCCAATAAAGCCATAAAGCCCAAATAGATCTTTTAGCATAAAATTAAAAAAAAAAGAATTTTTTAATTCATTTAGGAAAAATCTACAACAGTTATCTGTTAGCCCCGTTCACCTTTATGGATTCTCACGTGTTTCAATTGCAGAAGTCTATGGCCTTTTTAATTCTTTATAATATATTATACATTTGTTTTTCTGGGGGCGATTATTCAAAAAAATCTCTTCTTTTTTTTTTTGTTTATACGTAACAAATCGAAAATATTTATCCGAATAGAATTATACTTCGTGAATAAATTACTATTACATTTCGGGTTTAAAACCACGATGTATTTAAAATGTGGAGAACTTAAATTTAAACTTAAAACAAACATATAAAAATAAACATTTGTTAAAACAAGAAAATTCAAAACATAAACGACATACATACATACATATATAAAACTAAAAATTTATGTTTCGAAAAGCATAATTCACATTTTACTCTGGCAGTTGTGTTAAATAAAAAAACATTTAGTACTGCACACATACATATATGCATACATTCATACACACATATGTACATGCATACATACAAACAAACAAACAAACATATAAATATGTACTACACAAAAAAGCGCTTAATAATGCTTATAAGGAAGTAAGCAATTAACCAACCAACTAAAAAAATATTATTTTAATAATCCTGCAAAAAAATATAAACAAAAAAAGATACAATCTAGAGACAATTGAATGAATTCAAAGTTCGTGAAAAATGTTCTTATCCTCAAAACAACAATGTGAATATAAAAAATCCATGACTAATTCAAAGGATCATTGTAATTTTGTATAAATGTACTTATTGCTTGGTTGAGGAAAAGACAAGTAGGACAGACAGCGGACAGGCTGCGTGCGTAAAAGTGTATGAATTTTCTCTTTAATTCCTCATTCTCATAGTACATACTGAAATATTAATCCTGATTACGATCGATCGATTTAAAGGAAGTTTTAAAAAATTACTACAATAACCAAATGTTCATTCACATTTAATTAAAACCTTACACAGAACCAAAAAAAACATTCTCAAAATAAGAATTTTTTTTAATATTTGATACAAAAATGTTTCTTTCGATATTGATATACAACATATAACAGTGTTAATTTTATTTTACGGAGCAGTTTTAAAACAAAAACATGCAGTTTTATTTGAAAAGTGAAACAAACTTATTTCTCTTGCATAAACGTTACTTTTTTAAAATGAAATTGTTTCTTCTTGATTTAAAATTTTCTTTGGTGTAGGAGTTAGTAATCCAAGAAATACCATTTATGCTTATGTGTCTGTATGTAATGGATTCCTTCCTTTTGATTAATATTTAGAAGTATTCTGTAGGAGTAGTCGAAAGAGAATTTATCCAGTAAAAAAATAAGCACTTACTCATCAAGTTTATGATGCTTAGAAAAATAGTTAAAAATGTTTAATTTTTATTCAAACATTTTGATGAAACGTAAAATGAATTAACATAAATATGTAAACATGTAAGTGTTAAAAAGTCAATGAAAAAACATTTTATGTTTAGCTTCATCATTTGTTTTGTACTTTTCGCTTTTATAGTTTTCAACGTTTTCAACTTAAAATGAAACCATTAAATCGTGACGTGACACCTACAGAATACAGTCAGTCGTCGTATGTTAAAGTTTTCCACTCATCTTCTTTAACTTCATTCAAAATTGTCTTTAACGTTTGCTATAAAACTATACCAATTAGAAAGATAATAATTATGAAAAGGATTTTGCTTTTATTTTCAATATATTCAAACAAATTAACAACGAAACTATGTTCCACTATACTTTAGATTAATAGAGAAAATATGCAATATGTAGCTGTTATATTAACAGTTGAGAATAACTTTTTGTTGATCCATAAAACAAAACACTGATGATTAATAAACTATAATAATTTTTTTGTTGAAAATACATATGAAAATGTCTTCACATTTCACACGCCACTTTATTTTTACTCTTAATAGAAAACCAATTTCTAGGCTTAAGTTCAGTTTTTATAAATTTATACAAATATACTTTCATATCGATGGCTTAATATAGAAAAACCGTATCTCGATTTTTTCTTAATTTACAGGAGGAGGAAAGAATTAAATAAAACTCCAAAAAAGAATAATAGATAAAAAAAAGTGAAAAAGCATGCATAAAAGAGTATTTTCTTTTCAACCATACCGATCACTTTATTTTTTAAGGTCTGACTGTAAGCCATCAATGTGCATAATATGTACACATGTACATAAGCATTATACATACAGTGCCAGTCAAAATAATAGCACCAACTAGACTAAAATACAATCTAACAGCAAGTTAATAACTGTTTTCTGTTGAAAAGTTTTATCTCTTTTGTGTTATCTTTGATTGCGATAGACCTTTTGCCAACTTGCCAAATTTCGTAGTCAAAATGAATTAAGATTTCTGCGAAAACTAAAGTGGAACCGAAAACTATTACATATAATTTTCGGCGTTTATTTATAAAATTAATTATCAATTTCATTTCAGTTTTATATCAATGGTATGTGGAGAGCACTAACCGCCAAAAAAAGTCGGTCTAAAAAAGTCTCAAGACATGTCACGCTCTGCTAAAAATAAAAATTGCCTTGCAGTTCACGAAATATTTTTAACTTTAATATTTTTAGCGCACTTTTTTACAAAATTAGTATTTTACTTGGTGATTAACATAGTTGTTTCTTAAATTAATTTTCGAAAAAATGCGCTAAAATATTAAACTTAAATCTGACAACTCCCAAAAAAAATGCAAAAGAAATTTTTAATTTTGTCCGATTAATTTTCAGAATCACACAATACAAAATAAAATTTTGACTGCGAAATTTTCTAAAGTTGTGTTTTTTTTTTAATAAATTAACAAAGTTATATTGCTGCCTGTTCTGTAAATCGAGTCGATTTAAAAACGGTCGATTTAGAAAAATTAAATCCACTAATAGCGATTTTTTCAGACTTTTTTGTAGTTTTCTATTTTTTAGAACTTGAAATATCATATCTCAAATTAATTTAGTATGTATCATTTAAAACACACCAATGAGGTCATTGTTAATTTTTTGAAAACGAGAAATTTACTAGGATTCGGTTTACAAAACATGGCCAATTAATTTAATACAATGAAACTAATATACATATATGTATATATATTTTTTAATTAAGATGAAACAAATATTTTTATATTTTTTTAAAATTATTCAGCTGGTGCTATTATTTTGGCGGCAGCTGTATATATTCATACATATATATTTTTTATCTGCACGAATCTGCTCTCTTTGAACTAGTCGCAAAAACAAATGCATTACTGCAAAAACACGAATCATCCACACAATTAGATACATACATACATATTTGATGATTAATTACGATTTTTCTTGTTATGTAGTAGTAATTTTCGACTAATTCAATAAAAAGATTTGGGAAGCAAATTAACAAAAATTATGGAAAATGTATGTAGTATTAAAAACTAAATAAACTGGACAAAATATTTAGTATTACCACTCAAAATTTACTTTGCAAAGCCTTAATTCAGCTGGCACAAAGACAGAAAGAGACTGTACTACTACTACCTTTGTCTTTCACACAGCTGAATTAAGACTTTGCAACTATTATTCAAGGGTAATTCGGAATTTCCTGATGTTTTACAGAATATGATAGACTATACTGTTGGTTTGCTTTACGGATGGATGACTGATAATGAACTTTCGGTTAATCCTTGTAAGACTAAGGCAATGTTATTTGGCGATTGTAGAACTGATAATTACACTATTGTGTTAAACGGTGTTTCCATTGAATTTGTTGATAAAATTAGATGCATTGGCCTCATTATTGATGTAAAGTTGAATTTTGAAAGTCACATTAATTCGGTAGTATCGAAGGTTAACTTTTTATTGCGCCGGTTATACAGTTTGGACTTGGTATTACCTTTTTACATTAAGAAGCAGATTGTACATGCAACGATTATGCCATTGTTATTATATACTTTAGAAGTGTATTCTGGAACATATGGGTATGTGCTCAGAAAAGTTAAGTTAACATTAAATAGATTTATTAGATATCTCTATTCTCTTAGAATGCGACAACATGTATCACCTTATGTGCGAAAATTCTTAGGATTGTGCTTTGCTGATTTTCTTAAGTATAGGAACCTACTACACTTTTACAAAGTTATTAAATTACAAGTGCCCTTGTACCTAACAGAGTTCTTCGAGTTTGGTCGGTCGCATAGAAATAGACAATTGAGGATTCCTAGGCTAACAACCTTATTAGAGCGATAATTTTACGTAAGAGTGGCAAGGGATTATAAAAAATTGCCGGTTGTTTTAAGGGCATTTAACTGTTCTGTTGACACTTACAAGAGGAAACTATTTCAGGAGATACGACTGAGTAGCTCTTACTTGTAGTGTTTCACTACGTTGAGTATCAGGTCTCAATATTATTAAACTTATAGTTGTTTAATATTCTGTTGAATTTTAAATTCCTTTTTTTTTATAATGTTATCTACTTTATTCGACACTAAATATTTTTAAATTTATTTTTTTATAGATATTAATATTAGGCCCTATTATGAGTTGCATTCGATTTTCGATTTTCGCTGAGTATCGAACATCGAATCTTAAATTCATATTATGAACATCGAAAATTTCGCTGAGCAACGAATTTTCTATCGAACAGAATTTAGCTTTCGGTGAAGTATTTTAATTTGAAAAATCTTTAAAAAAATCTAAGTGTTAAACAATGTTTATTTTTAAGTACACAAACACAAATTGTAAGCTATTTTTTTCGATTTTATTCACAATAACGACGATCTTTGTTGAATGCTCGTCATAATACCAAATGAAAATTCGTTCGATCAGTACTTTCGACTACAGTCGAAGATCGAAAGTTGCTCATAATAAGGGCCATTGTTACAAATTATTTTTTAAATAATATTGTTATTTTTTTATTTTATTACATATGTACATATTACACTTTAGTGATAATTGATTTAGATCTTTGTAGTAGTATAAGTGAAACCGATTATAGCCATGAGGCTAGGTTTTTCTATTGATGAATAAATGAAACGAAATGATAGTAAACTTTGCGTGTGGAAAAGGGGTATATGTATACGGAAATATCACACCTTTTAGACACGGAAAGTTTAACTTTGCAAAGTCTTAATTCAGCTGGATGAAAGACAGAAAGAGCTAGTACTGCTCCCTCTGTCTTTCACACAGCTGAATTAAGACTTTGCAAAGTAAACTTCCCGTGTCTAAATAATAAGTATAATAATATCCACATTAAATTTAATTAAAATCTATTCGTTTCTTTCGAGTCAATCCTACACACTACTCGATTGAGAGCGAATGAAAATATTTGACATTTTTCTGTCACATCAACAGCTCAGCACTTAGGACAACAAGAATGGTTGAATAGACGAGTGTTTAGAACGATTCGTTTGTCGTTATAGTTACAAAACAAGTAAAAAGACTCAAAAAAGTTATCAATGCATGATTGCTGCCGCAAACAAGCAATCAGCGTCATAATTTCATTCTTCTTTTTAAACCAATAGTTTTGAATTGGGAGTACAGCTCATTCAAACAAGGATTCGTTGGTCTCTTTCAATGCTCTCAATCATTATACATAAACCATGTTTTCGTTCGACTTGAAAACTACTTTTGTTGTTTCGTGCTCCTGAATCATTTATGCAGCAAGCTCGAATAAAATCCGATTATGAATAATAATCAAAATAACGAATGATTGCAAATGCTCTACGAGCAGATTCGTGCAGATGTTTAGTAGGTATGCACATACATATGTATGTATGTATAGTATATTTGTTGAAAATAATTTTTTTAATCACTAGCCATTAACTTATTTTATGAGAAAGCAAAATCCTTTTGCTTAATTAAATGCAACAAATTGTACAACCTACCAACTTTTTTTTATTAAAAAGTGTGATGTTATTTTTTGGAACATGTTTTATTTTAGTTTTAAAACCCTTTTTATGTTCTTTTATTTGCTAAAATGTTTACCCTTTTTGTTAATAAAAATAACCTTAAACAATTTATTTGACTAGTAAAGATTTTCATAGGTTTTCATAGCAAAAATTTACCTAATTAAAAACAAAAACTTCATTAAAATAGTTTAATAATAAAGTTTAATTAAAATTCAAACAGAATAGTTTAATAATAGAAATAAATATTTTTTAACTAAAATGAAATAAAAAACTTAATTTATCAACAATAGATAAGACTTCCTTTTTAACACGGAAGTTTTACAGTTTAAGAAATATAAGTCATAATAAAAATAAACTATTATTTTATAAAAAAAAAGAAGAAAAGAAATTAAAAAACTGTTAAGAAAAAATGTACTTTTTTATTACATTTTATTGGTTTTTATAAATTCTGTTCATTTAAGTTCTGGTTAGAAATTCCCAATGTCATTATTTTTGGTTTCCGTGCTAAAGAATTTTTTTAAAGTAAAATTAATTAAATAATGATATATAAATGGACTCAATACATATTTACCTTTATTTTTTACTTTTTATACTAATTTTAATAAAATAACTTGTTTATATAAGAAAAAAAAAAAACAATACAAGTTAATAATGCGAAAAAAAGCAAATTAAAAATATTGAGAATTTTGAAGAAAAATATAAAACATGTAGATAACATTTTATCTATATAATAATTTATACATATTATATACATAATACTTTATACAAATAAATATAAGAGTTAAAAATAAAAAATACCTTTTTTCGAACTATTTTATTATCAACAATAATTTGAAATCATAAGCACCAGTTACTATGTAGTATAAATAACTATTGCTTAGCTCCGTAATTTCTACAAGTAGATATCTATTGGTGCCTAGATATCTATCGTGTAAGTTGAATTTTTATAAGGCAAACTCGTGGGTAAAAACCTTAGGAAAATTACCTGTGTGTAGAAATTACGGGCATTACTGGAAGTTTTCAGGAATTTATTAATAGCTTGACTTAAACTCTGGGCTGACGAGGTCCAAATCCACATAGTCCCGTAGAAAGGTGACATTTCACAGAACAAAGGATGAATCTTAAAAATGTTCTGTTGAAAAACTAGAAAATCAAATTTGAGCCTTTTTTATTGTCACATGATTTGCTGAACAAAAAAAAAATTCAAATTTCACTTTTTTCAGTTTCAGATCGAATAACTTTGTAATTAAAAGGTAACGTGAAGTAATGAATACAATTTGCTGTGCTGAAATCAGACTAGATTAAATATGGGGTCATCTAGAGTACATGAAGTAATGAATAAAATTTGTTGTGCTGGGTATCATTTGAAATAGTTTAATTACAAAACAAACATTTGCTAAATTACTCTGCGAAAAAAGCAAACTAGTATTAGAAAACAGCCCCTGTATTCTATAAACTGGCAGTTGAACTGAAAAAGTAAAAACTAGGTCTTCTAATTTTTCTTCCTTGAATGTGCTTTTTTGTACACAGCAATTGCAATTACATATTTTGATTCAGTAAACAGTTTTTATTTGGGAGTCGTTATTAACACGATTATTTTAGCAACATGCCTTTGGCCACTTCAGTAGCTTTTTCGGACCCAGCAAGTACTTCAGCGATTTTAAGACCAAAGTCAAAGGCAGTTCCTGGTCCACGGCTAGTAATCAAATTGCCATCATGAACAACTTTCTGGTCATCCACATACCTTCAATTCAGAGGAATAAATATTTTTCATAATCAAACATCAATAACTGTATCTACTTGTACAAAGTTTCCAATTGGGACTTTACAGATGGATAAGACGTCAAAGATTTCCCTTGAAATATACTGTGTGCGGCCAATGCTGTTGGTGCAGCACATATAGCAGCAATAATACGTCCTTCACTTTCTTGTTTCTTCAATACTTCTCCTACCATTAGCGAATCCGCCATTGCTTTAGATCCACCCAAGCCACCGGGTAATATGACCACATCGTACTTATTGCTCTTTGAAGCTTCCAATGACGCATCCGGCACTATCACAATATCCCTAGAACATTTTACGGGCTCAGAGCCACTTAAACCAGCAACTGTTACCTTTATCTAGTGTTTGAAATAGAAAATAATAATAGGTACAATCATTAATCTAATAAAGGTTACTTCCAAAAGAACACTGAAAATAACAAAGTGAATTGATTAAATCTGGCTATGTAATTGCAAAACAAATTCAAATTGCCAAGTGGTTGTAATCATATACATACATATGTATGTATGTTCAAATACATACATAGTGCATACTATATGCAGTTATTACATACTTGTTACACATAAATTTACCCCAGCTCTGCGTAGTACATCGGCCGATATAACAAATTCCATTTCTTCAGCCCCAGGAGCTAAAATAATGAGTGCTGTTTTCGACATTCTTTCTAAAATAATCTGGCTGCTCAAATTACGATCACAAAATCCACTTGAACGCACCGGGTGCAAGAAATACTGGGTGAGATTAGTCAACGCCAGTGTGCACACTTAATTTTTTTTTAATTCGGTAGAATCGACAAAAAAAATCGGTAGATTTGAATGAAATTCGGTAGAAAATATTTTTTATACAAAGAAACATAAAAAATAACAATTCAACGAAACATAAAAAATAACAAAATATATGTATTTATATATAAAGAGTAAGTGCAAGGAGTATCAAACTAAACAGGTTCCAAAAGCGCATTTAAAACTTCACATTGGATTGGAAATTAAACTGCCATAAACAATGAAGCATTTCCAATAAAAAAAAGTGTCATCCCCAGTTATTTGCCCTTACCCTTAATATAGATATGCTATGCATACATAAAATAATATAATGGGTGTTTTTTATTGAGGTATAGAACTTTAAGTTGGCATCACTTTTTTAACTGGCGGCCATTTTGTCAGCTGTCAAGTGATTAATATTTAGTTTGGTTTGCCATTTCATCATGAACATTTTGACAAAAGAACAACGCTTGCAAATCGTGCAAATTTATTTCGAAAATAATGGTTCAGTTCGCGAAGTTTACCGCAAGCTCCGTCCATTTTATGGTCGACATAATCGTCCATCAGAGCAATTAATTCGGTTAACCATGGATCGTTTTCGCACTACGTTTACTCTATGTGATAATACGCATCCGCAGAGACGTCGAACAGTGCGCACCGAAGAAACAATTGCCGCTGTAGAGCAAAGTGTTGAAGAGGACCCGAATGAATCGATTCGCCACCGTGCACAGCAATTGGAGCTGATAACCGACTATTTTGTTCCCGAATTGGATGGCATGAATGTGGATGAGTTGTGGTTCCAACAAGACGGCGCTACATGCCACACAGCGCACGTCACAATCGATTTATTGAAGGAAACATTCGATGAGCGCATAATTTCGCGGAATGGACCTGTCAATTGGCCACCAAGATCGTGTGATTTGACACCATTGGATTATTTTCTTTGGGGATATGTGAAGTCGCTCGTACCACGCCAACAAACCAGAAACGTTAGGGGACTTGGAAGCCAACATTCGTGGCGTTATTGCCAACATACGGCCCCATATGCTCGAAAAAGTGGTTGAAAATTGGACCAGTAGAATTGGATTTATTCGAGCCAGCCGCGGCGGCCACAGGCCCGAAATCATATTTAAACATTAATGGCATAAAATTATCCTTCCAATAAAGCCAAATTGATGGACATTAAAACGATTTTCTTGTGTTTTATTTCAATTCGAAGTTCTATACCTCTAAAAAAACACCCTGTACATAAATTCAAACAGGAATTCAGTTTTTATACATAGGTTTTATAAAGCTACTAAAATAACTTTTATTTGACAAACATTTGCTACTACAAAGTTTATATGTAAGATCCATTTATGAATTTAAACTTTTGTGCAAAAATTATTAAATCATTGGGAGGAATAAATATTTCAACCCCAAGGCACAATTCTATGTTCTGTTTTAATGATTTTCTTGGCAGAAAATGACCGCTGTGCGGCCGCACTGCTATGTGGCAAAATATTCAATTTACACATATATCGACTTAAATATATATTCTCTTCTCCGCGGAAAGCTTTCCACATTTTAGAACATACATGTGATAAATTTTCCGTATGTGTGATCAACTTGATCTTGTAGCATCATTGTTAACCAAAATGTTCGTTCAATATTCGGTAGATTTCAGGGCTTGTTCGGTAGAATTGGTAGATCGTTAAATTCACAAACATATTCGGTAGAATCTACCGAATATCGGTAGAAGTGTGCACACTGGTCAACGCCCTTTGCAAAGAAAACATTCAGGTTTCCTGACAAACAACGTTACCGTTGGTGATACTAAAATACCAAATAGCAGCGATGCCAATTTAGCGCGTTTTAACTACTCCAAACGCGCTTTTTTTCGTCTTAGCGCGTTTAATAAAAAAAGCGCTAACTTAGCGCGTTTTGGATAAAGTCAGTAACATCATTTCAGTTAAATTTTTTTTCTTTTTTTGTATAAATTTTCCAATTTTCTAGTATCCAAAACTCTAATAAATTTATTTTTAATGTGTAAACATCTATACGGTGGGGGGTAAAAATCTTTTTCACAATACAATCACAAATTTTGAGTAAGATGTTATCAAATCGGTGTGAGCGAATTTTAATGCATACCTGCAGGAGCAATTATTAATTAATTTTAATAGAAATCGCTTGTGAAGTTTAATAGTGTTGCCAGTGGGGATAATTTGTTTAAAAAGTTGAAATATATAAAATAAATATAAACTTTTAAATAAAAGAACGTTTTAAATGTCAAATATTTGTTTAAAAAATATATAGCAGTCTTTATAAAGAATTTATAATATTATTTTATAACATATCTTCATTACTTACTGTTGCCTTGCACTGAAGCTCATGCCAATTATTATGGAAGGAGATTTTAATACAAATTTTGCAAACCCACAGTCGTAAGCTTTATCAAAATTTTTATTTGACGTTTTCCACTTGCATATGAGCAATTCTCCACAAACCCCGACAACCAATAATTCCACTACTATACATGCAGTTTTCCATACAGTAGAGTCAAACATTTATATATCTTATTTTAGTTACCATAAGACAATAAAAATAAATTTCTTGACTAGATGTTTACACATCTCCCCTGTTGTTCAGATGTTGCAAATAAAATTTCATTGCCTGTGATTAGAATTAAAAACGCATTTTAATACTGTAAATGGCAAATATCTTTAAATTTCACAACTACAAATATGAAGTCGTACTCGTGACAAAAAAATGTATATAAGTACAAAAATCATTTGAATCGCAAAACTATTCGACATTTCATACGAGTATGTTGTTATTTGGTGATTCTGATTCTGTATTAAATTATTTTAGTTATTTAGGATATAATTTCGAAGAAGCAATATTGCAAAATCTGGAAAAGAGTTGCTAAAAAAAGTATATTTACTAATACATACATCGACTTTTATTAATATTTAATTTAGCGCGCAGAAAAATAGCGCGTTTTAGCTATAAATACTTAACAATGTTGTAACTCAGCGCGTTCTAGCGCGTTTTGAGAAGGGGAATAACGCGTTTGGGTTGAGTTGGCATCGCTGCCAAATAGACACCATTCAACTGCTTAGGGGCCGTTTAGATGAAGGGTGGTCTAGCTGCGACACGTCCCACGCCGCCTGCGAGTCGTACTTGTTTACATGAAGTGGCGAGCAGCTTGCGGGGTAGCAAAAGTCGCACGTACTGTGAATTCAAGGCCTATTTATTAGGTCTATGCAACTCTACAAAAACACAGCAATACAAAAAACAACTTTATGTTTAAGTTGTCAGAAACACACACAAACATGAACTAAAGTATATGGTCCAAATAGCTTTTCGTCGGTTGGTTTCTGGTTTGCGGCACAGTATATGCAAAATACATTATGTGTGCAGCAAACCAGAAACCAACCGACATTTTGACAGCTTACACACGAAAACACAGAATATCATCAGGACGATTGCATTGACCTGATAAATAGCCCTTGGTTTAGATAAAGGGTGGCATCATAGTTGCCAGATGAAATAGAGGTCAGTTCGTCAAATTTCGAGCAAAAAATCGTCAAAGTTATTATCCGAAAATGTACAAAAATTCGTCAAAAATAAAACATACACTTTTTCATACATATGTATGTATGTATGTATATATGGGAAGTGAATAATTCTATTAGATCGGGTACTATTTTAAAGTCAAATCAATAACAGTTATTTATCTGTTTTTAAAAATTATTCATTACTTTTTCAAATAGCTTTTGAGTTTGATCATATAAATTTTGTATTTCTGTTGTTTCAGTTGATAAATTATGTACAAGAACATGTTTAAAAACCATTTAGTTCCCAAATGGCATCAAATTGAGAATGGGATGAGACCAATTGCAAATGAAAGTTGATATTATCGATTACAAAACCTTTAAGGGTTTTTTTCGTTCAGTGCTAGATTTTTTTTTACACGCATTTGAAGTTGTTGATGTCGGAACGCTGTCTAGCAAAGAAATATCATTGAAAATTTGATAAGATAATGTTTATTTGATTTTTTATCCTGGAAAGTAGTGGTATCTTACTTTTTTTTTACCTAAAACTGACGCTAGATGGAAAGTTAGATTTAGTACCACTGTGTTATTAATACAACAATTAAGATTGATTGCCTTTTATTCCTTATTTCGGTTGCCTAGAATATGCTTCCAAGTTCTTGGTTAATTTCAAAATTTATAGTTCTGAAAAAAGGTGCCAATTTATAATTATTTAAAATCGTCAAATTTAAGGCGAAAATCGTCCAGTCGTCAAAATGTTATTTTTAGCACATAAAATCGTCAAAATGACGATAAATCGTCAAATATGGCAACCGTGGGTGGCATAGCTGCGACCAGTGATGGGAATTGGACATTTTGTTTTCTTTCAAAATAGTGACAAAGTCACTTTAATAGTGCCAAACCACTTACATATAATATAATTTAAATGTTGTCAGTTAATGTTCATTTATGTATGTCCAATCTAAAGGACGGAAGGACTCTAACTCTAAACTAATTTAAAAGATAAATTAACTCTTTCTTATCAGTACCTGGATTCAGTAACCGAAAATCGCAATATTTATCGACACATTTATCCGTTTGCTGTAACGATAACGTCATTCTGTAATTCCTTTTTTACGGTAGCGTACATACATATGTGTTTTCCTCACTATTTATATGTATGTATATAATAGGAATCTCTACATACAAAATAAGCAAAAAGCAGAGGTGAATTAAAGAAAACCCAAATGAATTTGAGCTTGCCATTTTTGCCAAAAATGGCACAATTGTTATGGTCACACTGGTCGACGGTAATACCGTGAACCAGGGTAAAACCGTCGATCAGCTGTGTTTTGGTATTTGGAAAGTGATAGGAAGAAATAGAAAGATTTTTTTTGGTAGAAAAAGAAAAGAAAAAAAAAAGGGAATGGTGGTTGTCTGGAAAGGTCGCTCCCAGAAGCTACCAACAAAATAAAGATGGCAGTAAAGGCAGGCATTTTTGGCGGGCGAAAAATGGATGGCCACGTCAGAGTGGAAGAAAGGTAAAGAAGAAAAGGATAAGTTTTTGTGAGGTATAGAAGAGGTTGAGTTCTTTTCTGTTTGGGCTGTGATGGTGAACGAAAGATTGATGTGGCTGGTGTTTCAAAGAAAAAAAAATAACCAATGGTGAAGTGCTAAAATAAAGACAAAACGAAAAGGTATATTAATTAAAAATATATAAAATTAAATTAAAAATCAAAAATAAAAAAATAAATAAACATAAAAAATATATGAATGAAATGAAAAAGAGAAGGGAATTTTAAAGCAGTGTAAAAACAAAAATTTGCTTTATTAACATTAATAAAAAAAAAATAATAAGACAATTAATAAAATCAAAGCAAATATTCAGTCAATAATTATTAAAAAAAAAAAATTTTAAAAGTGACTGCAAACTTAAAGCTAAGGTGAACAAATTAAATGTTAAAAAAGAAAAAGTGACTGAAATATGATTTGCTTCGGGCTCCAACGCCCAACGTGGGGCGCCATTTTTGTTGTACCGACTGATAGTGTGTATTTGTAGATTAACAGGTGTGTGGTGACAAATTGAATTGAAATCATATGGACGTGGTGGTTGCCAGATGATTGGCCGTGCTGGCATGCTGGCGTATCCCCGGCTAGGGCTCGCCGTCTTGGGGTGGTTCTTGCCAATCCATCTAGAGGTCCAGCATCTACAATCGTCAACAACAAAAAAAAATCATGCCAGCCAAATACTCCATAAATGGAAGTAAAATATTGTAGGTGGTCAAAAAAAAGAAATTTGGAGCCCGTAGCAAATCATAATTATCTCCCTGTATACCTACACACACACAAACGACCAAATTCGCCTGGCAGGTGTTATGCCACGGCTTACAACTCTCCCCTTAGAAGTCAGACGACTTCTCCGTGACATCGCACTCAGTCTGCGATGTCCCTTGACCTGCGTCACCCTGGGAAAACTCTACTTCACCTTACTTACCTTTCCGCCACCAAAGTTTATAGATTCATCCTGTTAAATAAAAACATTTTAGCGGTTCACAAGAAAAATGGTATACATATTGGGATTTTATTTACAATTAAAAATTAATAAAAATAAATTTTGCAGATCTATATTTTTAACTCATTTACAGGATAATAAAAAGGTGAAAAGTAAATCTCATAAAAAAAACAGGTATGTATGTACGTGCAATCAAAAAACTAACAAATTTTCTTTTTTTTCAAGCCATCTTCAATTTTACTTTTAAGTTTAGATTTTTAAATTTTCTTTATAATAAAAAAATTTTTCTCCCCTTTTTCCTTTAGTTATCCATAGTGGGATGTCTTTACCCGGATTGCCGTCCGTCAGTGGCGTGTCCTATGTCCCTAAGTTCTTCTAAGTTAAGTCAAAATTATATATTCATTCATATATATACATATATATATTAACTACAAAAATCTTTCTGTCTTTAAAGTTAACATGGTACGTAATTGGGCAAATACCCTCTCCTTTTCGCGTTGTCCCTCGCGCTACCTAGGCTGAGCTCAACCTACCTAGCGTGGATTGGTTTTGCACAGTTTTGTGCCGATTTTCTACAAATGCAAGGTACCTATGTTAAGTTTAAAAAAAAAAATCTAAAAAAAACTGCTGTAAAAAATATATATATTTTTTATATTTTTAGGCCGTCCGTCCTGTCCAGTCTCGTGTGTCCGAAGTCAATGGCAAAATACCTGGGAGTCGGGTACTTAATCCTCACGGGTTATGGCGCTTTTTGTCGTTGCGTTGGCTCTTCCAGTTCCCTCGATGGATGTGGCGTGTTGCAGGTGTTAGGGCTTATTTTATTTTGTATTAAGTTTTCACTTTAATAATTGGGTCAGCTAGTTTTAATATTTTTTTCTTTTGTATTGTTAGTTCGATTATTTTTCAATACTTTGTAATTTCAGTCACTTTTTCTTTTTTAACATTTAATTTGTTCACCTTAGCTTTAAGTTTGCAGTCACTTTTAAAAATTTTTTTTTTAAATAATTATTGACTGAATATTTGCTTTGATTTTATTAATTGTCTTATTATTTTTTTTTTATTAATGTTAATAAAGCAAATTTTTGTTTTTACACTGCTTTAAAATTCCCTTCTCTTTTTCATTTCATTCATATATTTTTTATGTTTATTTATTTTTTTATTTTTGATTTTTAATTTAATTTTATATATTTTTAATTAATATACCTTTTCGTTTTGTCTTTATTTTAGCACTTCACCATTGGTTATTTTTTTTTCTTTTAAACACCAGCCACATCAATCTTTCGTTCACCATCACAGCCCAAACAGAAAAGAACTCAACCTCTTCTATACCTCACAAAAACTTATCCTTTTCTTCTTTACCTTTCTTCCACTCTGACGTGGCCTTCCATTTTTCGCCCGCCAAAAATGCCTGCCTTTACTGCCATCTTTATTTTGTTGGTAGCTTCTGGGAGCGACCTTTCCAGACAACCACCATTCCCTTTTTTTTTTCTTTTCTTTTTCTACCAAAAAAAAATCTTTCTATTTCTTCCTATCACTTTCCAAATACCAAAACACAGCTGATCGACGGTTTTACCCTGGTTCACGGTATTACCGTCGACCAGTGTTACCATGACACAATTGTGCCACATTTCCCATCACTGGCTGCGACACGTCGCCTCCGAGTCGTGTTTTTGGTCACGAAGTGTGGAGAAGCATGCGGGGTAGCAAAAGTCGCACGTACAGGCTTCCCATTTAAGCACTTTTAGTGCTAGACTTAGCACATTTTTTCTTCGTTTAGCACTAACGATTTTGAAAATAGTGCTAAGTGCTAGTTTAGCACTTTCTTAAAACTATTCGGCATTTTTTTCACTTTTTTATTCATTAAATTTATCAATTTTCCACAGATAATTCATGCCTTAATACAATTTGCGGGCCAATCAATATTATGGGCCTAATTCATAAAATATATTTTGGTTTTATAAGTTTGGTTTATCAAGTTCTCATAGAAAATTTGTTTAAAAAACCTCTTATAAAACAGAAATATTTTTTATGAACAAAGCGGTATACTTATGTTTATCAAATTTATTTATCTTCATTAAGTGTTTAGTATGACAGGAGTCATATAACTGAAGCTCTCTGAGATACACATATGGGTACAAAAATATTAAAGTGCACCATATGAAATACTAAATTAACAAATTTTTTTTTAAGTTTTATTCTTTTTAAGAGCTTATAGTGTTAATTAGGTTATTGATCAGCTTGACAAAAAGCACAGTCAAAGCTTAAGTGAGCCCAAGAGTTTAGTTGTCGGTTATACGATTATGTTTCAGTGGAAAATAAATATATTTTTACTGAACTACTCTATTTACCACTCTTAAAGATTTCTTCTTTCTGGATTAAAAATTTATAAAATAAATATTTCAAGCTGCCAATACATACAATATTATTGAATATGTTATTGTTCACACCGTTTTGGGTTACGTAAAAAGGTCAAATCTCACACAATTTACGCAACACATCGAGATTATTGTCAGTTTTACCTATACTTATATACTGTTACGTTTTTATTCTCTGTTAAAAACGCTTTTCCGTAGATTCGTAGATTTGCAATAAATAAAAGACCCCAGTGTACTAATTAGGGTTAAGAATGATACACTCTTTATTAATTAATAAATATCACTAATCTAAATCTAATCCAAGAGCTTAAATACACACACAAAGATTATTCAAATATTCACAACTAATTACCACTACGCCTTCCTCGCTGTTGTATACACTCGTCTTAGACCACTGGCTGCGCTAGTGTTGACACAATTCTGCTTTCTCTGTTGCTCGTCACACGCAAGACTCACTCTGCCGACACTTCCAGTTGATACACCAATAACAACTCTATGGCAGACTCTCACAGTTGATACACTAATCAGGACTCGCTGGCTTCACTTACACGTCTATCAGCTTCCACTGCTCCCTTACTCTTTACTCAAGGGACTCAACAATAAACTCAAATCACGACAGACTCTAACTGTCACTATAGACTGTACTATAGTCTCTTCAATTTCCAACTCACGTATTGTAAAGCACAGACTCAAATATCAACTCATGCATTAAACACATTCGACACAGCAGGCTACGGGCTACAATCTGTCAAAAATAGAATACACACATTCTTATGGTAACAATTATTTTAACGACAGCAGGCTACACGACTGCACGACCACCGTTGTAGCTGTCGCCAACTTTAAACTAATTTCTATTTCTCTGGCTACAATGAGCAAATGCAGTGTTACCAGTGTAATACAAAATGTTGAATGAATGATGAATCGTACAATTATTTCATATTATTTACCAGAAACAATATCCAAAAATTGATGCAAAGAATAAATTGATTCATTATTGTACTTTTATGTGAAATAAGTACATTTTAAAAGAAAAATTTATTTTTATAAATGCAAAATATATGAAAGTGGCAATACTGAACTATGTATTTGTACTTGAATATCAGCTGCAGATGGTGCTGCTGCCGTCTCCAAAATAATTAAGTAGCTGCTACGAGGCGACAAATGCTGCTAGCGGCATTTGAAGTCGTGTGTTCGTGTAGCCTGCTGTGGTGAATGTGTTTAATGCATAACTTGATCGCGACTGAACTGCTGTTGGATGCGTCAACCCCTTTTTATACTTCGCACAACAACCACTAGAATTTTCATGCAAAGTCTAGACCGAATCATCATTATCTTCAATGTTGTTTACAAAGCGCGTAATTAAGTTCATGTGGTAACTATGTACATACGTGTGTATATGCATACATCATTAAGTGGTTGTTTACTTTTATTTCTGCCTTTAGTTGGAATTGTCAGGCATGTATGTATGTATGCATGTAGCTATGGATACCTTCTTAATAAGCAGACCCTTGTAGTTGTTGTTGGTTGCTTACGTTTAATCACGTATGTATGTGCTACGCATGTGTATATAGTTGTTTGCTATAGTGCTTGTATGTGAATACGAGTGTACGTTTAGTTATTTATTTAAATACTTCTGGATGTTTCTTTATATTGGCCCTGTTCGAATACTCTTGCGTAACACTTATATTAACCCGACGGCCATTTCCGTAACAATACTTTATATACAGTTTTACCTTATACTATGGAATACATACAATTTGACATTAAAAATCGACGCATAACGTAGTTTCAAACCACTTTTAAATTCTGGGGTGGTTTTTAATGTACTCTCATCTGCTTATTTATATTGAAAACAAAAGTAACGCTACAGTTACACGACCAAGATTTGCATTCAAGTTTTTCACACATACTGGTTGTCAAAAGTAATTTAAATTGAAAGCTGTGATGTAGGCTGCACGCAATTTTCAAGCAAATTTATTTTCAATATGCCGTTCATATGAAAACAGCTTAAACACAAAACTTCATGACATGTATTTAGGTCTATAAACCGCAACACATCATTATATTTTTTACATATTTTTGTTCCTAATAATATTTATTTAAAGCAAGGTTGGCAAACGGTATCGTAAAAATACCGATACCGATTCAAATACCGCTATAATTAGATACCGGTATCGTTACCGATACCGAAATCCATTTCGGTTAGAAAATACCGGTATCCAGACTACCGTTTACGTCTATACCGGTACGTACCGGTATACCGATTCCGGCCAAAAAATAAATGATAGTTGCCAAATTTTTATTATGTATTACAACTTTTTTCACCATGAGACATTTTGGTTTTTATTTCGACCATTGCATTCGTTTTGCTTTATTATTCCAGAAGCCAACCAATCCCATTTGTCAGCCAATATTATTGCCACGTTTATAAAACATAGAATCTCAAGAAAAAAGAGCAAAGCCAGAACTAAAAATATTTAAAATGTTTTGTAATAGATACTATGGTTTCAAATAACATAGCGTAGATAAGAACCTTTTTTTTCGAGCATTTATTCGAAGACAACTAAAATTAGTTTTTATTCAGAATACTAAAAGTTAAGTTGTTTCAGTTTCAATCCAACTTAGTTGAGCTGTAAACCGTAATATGGGAAAAAACTGCAAAAATATATATCAATTAACTTTCTTTCTTTGGCTTAGAGAAAAAACTTCTAAACTTTTATATTTGAAGTTAAAGATTCCTCTCTTGAGGTGAAGAGAAGTGCCTGCTTTAAATTTTTAAATGTTAATTGTACAAGAAGGTTGTTTTCTTTGTTTTTAAGTTGGCTGAAAGAATATTGTTTATTCTTTGAATTGAAATATTCCAATGTTCGTTTCGTCTGAATTTGGCGAGAAAGTTATAAACAATATGGGTCCAAAAGGCCTTAGTCTCTTCTTTCTGTATCCGTTTATAAATTTAAAATCGGTTGATATTTAACTTAGTTAGAGGTTGATAAGTGACTACGGGTACGAAAAAGCGGTTTTTTTTTATCCGTAAAGGCTGGTACTCTGTTCGAAGTTGAGAAAAATTTTCAGTGCAATTGGTTATTTCGCGTGAAAAATTTTACATGTACTAAATGTAGACCAACTACCGGTTGTTTTAATAAATTTCTCGCTTTTTTGCTTGAAAGTATGCAACATTGCTAAAATTCCGTGCGAAAAAAGCACTGTTCATGTTGTTTCGCAGCTAAACTAAAATGATACCAGATTAATTTTGCATGGAAAGACATGATTTTCCGTGTTTTTCACACCAAGAACAGAGTGCTACTCTTGCGAATTTATTTCGCAAATATTTCATACCAAATACATACTTTTATATGTAGTTTGACAGCATTTCGCACGAAATTGTGAACAGAGTACCACGCTTAACTCAAGATTTTGGAGATGTCTAGAAAATTTTTATACTTAGCAGAAAAATAGTAACACTTCGCAGGTATTTCGATTTCATTAAAATTTGTCACACAGTATAATTTATCAGTATAGACTTTATATATGCAAAGTTTGAACTGCAGTCTCCTTGTTTCACTTTTTTAATAAATTATTGTTTAGTAATAGTATAAAATCATATATAGAAACAAATAAGTTTATATGCTTTTATACATACATACATATGTTAATGTAAAAATACTCCCTTTTTGAAGTAATTTAATAAAAAAAAAGTTTTTTTGCTATGTCCACTGCCTGAAATAATAAATTTGTTAGTAATATCGGTATACCGGTATTATAAACTCGATAACGGTATGTACCGGTATACCGATACCGAAATAAAAAAAATACCGATACCGCTACCGATACCGAAATTTAAAAAATAATTGTACCGGTATCAATACCGATACCGTTATTTGTTTCGGTTTCCAACCTTGATTTAAAGTTAATTAAAGTTTTTAGGAGGAATATAACATTATGTGTAATAAAAGAACACAAAAATACTATACCGGCAGAATATTTGAAAACAAAATCGAAAAGTGTGCTTATTGAAATTGGTGTCAGTTGTTTTTTGCCTATAAATTTGAATACACAATTGGAAAGAAAATTTGAAGTCAAGGTCGCATCAAATTCTAAAAGTGTGAATGTATTAGTGAAAAAGTGTGAATGTATTGAAATTTGAAAGGCAAAACTTGATCGTGTAACCCTCAAGTAAAGCACTCAAATTGTTTTTGTTTTCAATATAAATAAATAAATAAATAGACCGACGAGAATTTTTACATGGCTTCTATAAACTGGCAGTTAAAATTGTATTGCAATACTCGTTAAGATCATATTAAATTTTGTTAATTATGCTAACTACTTGCCAATTTTTCCTTATACATAAGCCCGTAAGTATATATATATATATATATATATATATAATAGTGATGTAACGAATGTCAATTTTTTATATTCGCGAATATGAATATTTGAAACGATATTCGTGAATACGAATACGAATATTTGAAACGATATTCGCTAATACGAATATTCTATGTGAAATTTATAGACATTAAATTCGAATTGTACTTACGCTTGCAATATGAAATTGTGGTGATACGTTGTATATTCCCACTTTGAAAATAGATTTTAGTTTAATCTAGTATTAATTTTTTTATAATTTGAGTTTTGTTAATTGTCATTTGTTTTAGAATAAAATAAAGTTAGTTGAACTTAAAATTTATATGAAAAACCTCAACATTAGTGACCCCGACGGGGAAAAAATGCCAACAACAGATGAATTTGGATCTGCTTCGTCCTTACTTTCTGCGGAAATATTGCGAGTAACTGTACGTGTTCCACCATTCTGACGTCAAAATCCAAAATTATGGTTTCGTCAGTTGGAATCACAATTTGTTACTTCATCGATATCAGCAGATGCAACAAAATACCACACATTGGTTGGATCAATTGAAAGCTCCATTTTAAATCATGTAAGTCACATTGTTGAAGAGCCGCCGGCAGAAAATAAATATGAAACCCTAAAGCTGGCATTGTTAAACGAGTTTGTCGAATCGGAGAAAAAACGACTTCGTCATCTTTTAGGAAACGTTACTCTTGGTGATAAGAAACCATCAACCCTATTAAGAGAGATGCGCACATTAGCTTCTGGAAAATTATCTGAAGATTTACTGAAAACGTTGTGGACGAAACACCTTCCAAATTCAATAAAAGCCATATTACCGGTTAGTAACGATACTATTGATAAGCTGTCTATTATAGCTGATAAAATCCATAACCAGTTGGAGGCCGCAAATGTGGTCAACACAGTTTCTCTAGACGATGACAATAGAAAAGAAAATGGCTGAAGTCATATCAAAAATATATGCTTTATAAACTTTTAACCATCGCCGTTCTAGAAGTGGATCAAGAAGTCTATCGCGTAATAGGTCTCATTCTTCTTCTTCTACAATATTATGCTGGTATCATCGTAAATTTGGCTCTCGTGCAACCAAATGTCGTGTTCCATGCTCTTTCAAATTTTCGGAAAACTCTTAGGCACTTCACCAACTGCGACGGGAGAAGGTGGCCAACAAATAAGTCGCCTGTTCATTCAAGATGCTGAGCCGAAGTACAGGTACCTTATTGACCAGGGAAGGCATTGAGAATTTTAAAAATGTACCAACACCTTTCAAAAATTTTACTTTTTTGAGCTTAATTGTACTCAACAATTTATTTTAGTTCAAATTACATATTTTTATTTGATTTTATTAAAACAATCGACTTTGTTCTTTCTGGCTACCGAATCGTTTGCACAAATTTGCTTGTAAATTGGGATGTTAAAGCATATGATTACAACTGCTCTAGCGTCCCAATTTAGAAGAAAAATTATTTGAAAATGGACGAGTTCCCCTTTTTTTACTAAATTATTCATTGGTGTACTATTGTACTTTCAGATTTTGAAAAGTACCAAAAAAGGTACAATTGTACCAACTTTGCCATCCCTTTTATTGACACTGGTGCTGACATATCTGCTTACCCGGCCAAAGAAGAGGAAAAATCGAAACCTCCCACTACATTTTTTCTTTATGCTGCTAAAGGCCGTTTCACACTATAATACAAGTATTAATACTTTTGACGAAAATGCATCCCTAATCTAATTTCTGTTTCAAAAATTTCAAAAGACAATAACAACTCAACATGTCAGAGTTGCATTTTCAACAAAAGTATTAATACTTGTATTATACGGGCCTGTTCTGCAAATCACGACATGCCAAATCACGGTGATTTCTAAAAATTAATAAAAGCTAAATCATTGCTTTTGTAAATTTTACGTTTTATAGCTTTGGAAGTTGGAAGAAAATATGCTATTATAAATGAAAAAAACTCAAAACGCAATAAAATCCCATTACCAAGTCAGCTATTAATAGTTTACTTTTGAAATCACGTGATTTGAAATCACCGTGATTTTCAGAACAGGGGGGATAGTGTGAAACGGCCTTAACAATACAAAAATTCGAACGTATGGTAAAAAAGTTATTGATCACAAGCTTGGACTACGAGGTAGATTTCTCTGGTCATTTATTGTCTCTGACGTGACACGCCCAATAATAGGATCAGATTTTCTCGGAAACTATGGACTCCTAGTCGATATCAAAAACAACTGCTTAGTAGATTCTCTAACAAACATTAAGACGTTTGGCAGCAGTTCGCAATCAATAAATTTAACACTTAAAAGCGTTGCCGAAGATATGGGTAAGTTTAAATCAGTTCTGAAAGAATTCGCTGATATTACAGTACCCAGTATGAAATTGCCAGTGGTAAAACATTCGGTGATGCATGATATTGAAACTGACGGCTCTAAGGTATGTATATTCAAAACCACGAAGATTGCCGCCAGAAAAATTTAAAATTGCTAAGCAAGAATTCGAATATATGGTCAATTTAGGTATATGTCGCCCATCAAAAAGCTGTTGGTCAAGTCCTCTCCATATGGTACATAAATGTAATGACATGTGGAGACTCTGTTCCTGACCGTTACCCCGTACCACACATCCACGATTTTGCATATATGTATGCTTGCCGGTAAAAAGGTATTTTCAAAAATTGATTTGGTTAAAGCATATTTCCAGATAATAATAGTAGAGGTTGACATTCCCAAGACTGCGATCATTACTCCATTCGGTTTGTTTGAATTTACTCGAATGACGTTCGGTTTGTGTAATGCTGCGCAAACGTTCCAACGCTTCATTAACGAAGTTTTACGAGGTGTCAACTTCTGTTTTGCTTATATTGATGACGTTCTTGTAGTATCCGACAATGATGAAGAGCACGAGAATCATCTAGGTCAAATATTTTCGTGAGTTACGTGAGTAAGGAGTAACAATAAATTGCGAAAAATGTGAGTTTGGCAAACCTGATCTGAAGTTTTTAGGATACTTAATTTCTCAAGAAGGACTTAGACCGAATCCAGAACGTATAGCGGCAATACAAAAATATACTTTACCGAAAACTGTTAAGGATTTAAGTAGGTTTCTTGGAACTTTAAATTTGTATCGACGTTTTATACCTAAAGTAGCTAGTGCTCAAGCAACTTTGAGTTCTATTAAATCTGGCCAGAAGAAAAATGATAAGAGATTGGTCGTGTGAACTCCTGAATTACGTGCCGCTTTTGATAAATGTAAGGCTCAATTAGCAAATGCTGCCCTTCTTTCGTATCCAACCGATTCTGCAGCAATTTCCTTGTTCGTAGATGCATCAGATGTTGGAATGGGTGCTGTACTTCAACAACATGTTGATGGCGCATGGAAGGCCTTAGGATTTTGTTCAAAAAAACTGTCAAGCACACAAAGAAGATATAGCGCATATGATCGTGAACTGCTTGCTGCATATTCTGGTCTTAAGTATTTTCAATATTTTCTAGAAGGACGTCAGTTCTGCATCTATACAGACCATAAGCCGCTGATTTTCGCATTCAATCAACGCCCAGAAAAGGCATCACCACGTCAACTACAACATCTCGATTATAATGGTCAATATACAGTAGACATTCGTCATGTATCCGGTAAAGACAATAACCTGCTGATGCTTTATCACGTTCTAGCACAAGAACAAGCAAAAAACGCTGAGCTAGAATCACTTCAAAAATCGTCTCCATCAGGGTTAGTATTTAAATTGTTTCAAATGCCAAATACTAATGTCAAAGTCATTTGCGATATATCAACCGGCAAAATTAGATCCTTCATAACAGAATGTTTTCGTAAAACCGTTTTTGACATGATTCACAATATGTCTCATCCTGGCTCAAAATCATCAATAAAGTTAATTTCCGATAGATTCGTCTGGCCAAATATGCGGAAAGATATTTCAACTTGGTCGAAATCTTGCAACAAGTGTCAAAAAAGTCCAATCGGAGAATTTCTTGTTCCCGATGAAAGATTTAATATTGTCAGTATAAAATCCTAAACTTCGGCCAAAACCGAAGCCGAAGCCGAATGTTTTAAATTTTAAAAATGATACTTGTTTTATATGAGTTAAGAAAAAAGTTTGCTTTTTTGAGATCACTGAAATAGCTGTAATATCTATTGGATACATAACAAGAAAAATAAAACTATTTTGCAATTTCTAGATTGCTTTTTCATATGATCACTCACAAGAACGTCCAAGTAAAAGAAAATAGAAAGCAACAGGGTTGTGTTTCAAAGCAAACCTTTCAAAACGTTAAACACAATAGAAACTGTCGGCGAGCAACGACCAAAAATAATGTTATTTTTCAAGCTTGGAATGAAAAATATTCGGCTTCGGCTAATCGGCCGATTTTTGCCATAGGCCAAATGTTGGCCGATTACCAATTTTTGGCCGAAGCCGATTAATCGGTCGAACTCTAATAAGCACTTTTATAATATTATGCATTCCTGATGCCATTCTACGACATTTAATAAGCATACACAGAGAGAAATATTTACTTATGTATTCCAATGTTCCATATTTGCTATCAAAGGTGTAAAAAAATATAATAGATTCATATCGAATATATGTTAATTATTTGCTGGGTTTTGTATAAGTTTCTAAGCCTACTACGCTTATTTTTCTTTTTGTGATTTTCAAAAATATTATTATTTGTGAATTCTCAAATAGTTTTGGAAGTCTGTGCATAAGATAAGAGGTTTGTGACTATTCAAAATGTGTGGTTGAGGTCTACTGATGATTTGTTACAGCAAGAATGAAATGCATATAGACAACGCTGAACCACCAGCAAATAAATTTCAAATTAAAATAAACAAATAAAGTAAGGAGAAATAACAAAAATTAAAAATTTTAAAAACCCCCTAAAAGATGTGAAATCTTCTAGACAGGTGGACCGATTTTCTTCAAACATAGTTAAGAACCATTTCGATCAAGTCATCTTTCCAACAGAGAAAACTAAATCAAAATCGGTCCAGTCGTTTGGGTTGTACGTGGTCACGCACAGACACACAGACACACAGACACCCAGATACACAGACCCACACTACAAACTTATAACACCCCTTTTTTTGGTCGGGGGTTAAAAAGGAATTATTGTATTTTGGTAGTAAATTAAAAAATATATAAAAATATGTGGACATATTAATTATATATTTCCCAAACTAACAAACTGACTTGCGACAAAAAAAGTCTTCATGTAAACGCGCGTGTATTTAAGAAGGGATCGTAAGCGTTCTCGCAACCAGGCCACCCTTCATCTGATATCTGATTAATATAATTTATTATATATAATAATAGAAAATTTTTCAGAATCCAACATGATTGGAAACTGTTTAAATCAATAAATACATGTTTGAATCAAACAGTTTTTCATTAGTAATTAGTGGTTACGGTTTTTTGGGCACATGCCACACATATGTAAACATGGCCTTAAGGCCGATGCACAATGAATCCGTCGTACAAAGTCGTTGGAGATTCCTCGACCTCCATCTTTAAAATCAAATAAAATTCTGTTAAAAAAATATGCGATAAAAAACAACTGATTAATATCCGCCGACAAAGTGTTCATTGTGCGAACCTTCTCCGTCATTGCGTTAATGTCAGCTCAAAAAGACGAATTTTAACGTATGACGGATTCATTGTGCCCCTGCCTTTAAGTTGTTGACGGATATTAATCAAAAATTAAATTTTTCAGGAGAAATTTCTTTTAAAATATTTAAATATGTTTTTGTATGTAAATGGTCGCTTACGATAAAATTTTACAGCCCGTATCTTAAAAGTTATCAACAATTTAGGCATTTTGATAATTCTTAACTATGGGTAGGCCCATAAAGTTTTAATTTCAATAAAAAAAGTCTATTTTCGATATATGTATATGTATGTATGTATGTATACATACATATATGTATGTGTGTGCGGATTAAGTCTGGTGGCCATTACAAAATCATCTGCAGCGATTTGAATTCGATTTAAAGTACAATATTTTAAAGTAAACACTATGTACATAAGTATGCATAAGTTTGCACTTATTAGATGTTTTTCATGCAATTTCGCAATTAATTATCTTCAATAAATACAGACAAGCAAAAAAAAAAAAAAATAGATTATTTCATTCATTTGTTAATAATGATGCAGCCGCAACTGCCGCTCCCGCTGTTTGCATCACATTTGTTAAATTTTCTTCAACTTTGAATTATTTATATACATAGTAAATCCAAATAGATGATGGATTATACATGCAATCTATGTATGAGTGGATGGTGGTTATGGCATTTTTAATCTTAAAATAATTAACTTAACGAAGTGTAAAGTCTATAGATTTTTTCATTAAAAATTAATTACACCAGAGTCACTTTGTACAGTTTGTAAAAAATTTATAAAATAAAATAAATATGTAAATATGCATACATATACGTATGTACATATGTATGTATGTGTATATGCACAAATAGATAAATACATAAATATATGTATGTATGTATGTATGTATGTATATGTAGATACTTGTATCTTTTGAAACTAGTTGTTCAAGCTAAACATTGTTTAATTATCCTTCGGATTTGCTTTATGGACATGTCCAATGTCAACCTTTCAAATGTTTATTAAGTTGAAAAATTTCATAAATAACTAATAGACAAAATTGGAAACTATTTAATTTAACTAGTGTTCGCCCAGTGGTTGAAAATCAACCATTAACGCACAGAGGTGGACAATAGAATGAAAATATTTAAAGTTTGATGAATTTAAAACACAATTTAAAAACTATATTCAAATCAGACTCGGGCGTTTCTTGGCACAATTGTGAAGAGAACATTCACACGTATTCTTACCCTCTTTAATTTAGTCGTCGATGAGACAGCGATGAATGCACATCAGGGGGGTTACTCTCTATTGCGATGCGAAAGCAATTACGATGCGAAAGCTAAATGCGTTGATATGCAAATTTGGTACTCTCTATTACTTTCGCAAAACCTTTCGCAAAATTGTTTGAAAAAGTGGCAACTCGGACATTGCAAAAGAAAATATGCCAAAGGTTGGCAGTACTGAAATGTCAAAATATGTATAAAAAACTACATTTAAAATCAAAATTTAAGAAAAAGTGAAGTGTAACAGCTTTTAATTGAAAATAAAGTGATGGATTCTGTAGCGTTATGATTTTATGAAGAAAACGTCCATGTATAACGAGTTGCAAGACGAGTCTTAAATGTTCAATTAGACATGACATAACCATAGCCATAGAAAACAACCTTAACGCCATAACTCTCATCATAGAAACCAATTGAATTTTGCTTTGGTTATGGCTATGCACGGCCTATTTAAGCTTAAGAGATAGTTCCGGTATAATTTCCTTAAATGACCGCAGGTAAGAAAAAATCTGTAGCGGAATATGTTATTAAATACATATTGCTTTATTTTAACTTTGTACAAAATTTGCGTTTCTGTATGTTCTAAACGCTGTTCAACACTAGCTAAAAGTTTATAAAACTAGCCGCTGCCTTAAAATTACTTGGCGTAGGTGGATACAAACATCAAATTGGGCAGGACCATACCTTAGGAATATAGCAGCAGTCAATGTCCGTCCCTTAAAAGAGCGGGACCATCACCTGTGCTGGAAATGCTTAATTTATTTTTACGCATTTTCACTTGGTGTGATTTTTTAAATCAAATATGAATACATACATACAAACATACATGTGTAATATTATAAGTACTATTAGTGTCACATTTAATTATAAACAACCAGCTCTATCCCTTACAGGAGGTCCATTAGAATTTAGGTCGTCTGTCAATTTTGTCCACAAATTATTTGCGGCTTATTTGCCATTTGCTCACATGCAATCCACTAAAATTTCAAACTGCCGTTGTTTTGTTTTTAATTTTTTGGCTTTTTCCCTAAAAACTACGATTTAAATATAAATATTTTGGTTTTATAAAAGGTTTATTAATCAAATTTCAATAGAAAATTAGTTTAATAAACCTCTTATAAAACAAAAATATTTTTTATGAATACGACAGTCAATATATAAAAATTTTTTTCAACGTATTTACATGTTTTTCTCACTTTGCGTTTGGTATTTAGCTAACGCAAGATATTTGCGCTTATCGAGCGATTTTTACAGGCGCTTTCGCATTGTAGAGTACGGTGATACCAGACTTGCGAAACGGAAAATAAAAGATGCGAAAGGTAAATGCGCAAACGCATTAGAGAGTCCCAATCGTGCGATTTCGTACCATTTTTCTTTCGCATCGTAATAGAGAGTAACCCCCCAGAGGCGGATGCTTACATATTTTTTTATATTTTTTTCAAGAATATTTGTCCAGCAAACATACGTGTTTCATTTCAAATTGATGATGATATGCGAAAATTATTTTGTTATAAACAATGCATTTGGTAACATACAATGACTTTTATGTTATCAAAGCTTAAGGAAAAAAAGGAATATGTCATTAAAAGACATTATGATGCTTTTCATAGTAATATGAATAAGTTTAATGGTAAGGAAAGGGAACATTTTAAATAAAAATCAAAAATATTTTTAATATGTTTCCCATCTGAAAATGATCTTCCATGCCGACAAATATCAAAGCTTATTAAGTTTGATACATCCAACCACATAATTTTATTTGGTGAGTTTGCACCTTTGTGCTCCACCAAGCAACCATTCTTTTATTTATTTTTTTTTGTTTTTGAATGGAAAACATGATAAATTAATGTCCTATCTTTTTTAATTTTTTTTATTTCACTGTTTATTTAGAAAAAGTTTTATTTGCAATTAATAATTTTACTTAATCAACGTTTTTTTTTTCAAGATAGAAAATATGTCTATTTATGTATAAATATATAATGCACCATTATCTTTCAAGCGCTTGACTTTGTGTTTGGTGGGTAGCTCGCAACCTCAACACATAAAACATTTACCACTACATTGACAGTGCCCACCAGTGATTCAAATATACATATGTATAGACTCCAAGGTAAACCACTCTCTTAAACGACTTTCTTAACTACTAAATACGAATTTAAAATTTCATTTATCGGCATAAATAAGAATAGATTTTAAGCAAACTATTCAAAAAAAAGTTGTTCACTTTTTGAACTAAATTAGATATTTGCTCCTAGTGTTTTCACTTCATATTCATTATTATTGCCCAAAACAAAAATATTCGTTTATTTTTTCATAGAACAGTTTTAGACTCCCCATTAAAACGTTTGTTACAAAAAAAGTTTCTATTCCCTATTCTTTGAGAAAGGCCCCATATGTATGTACGAATATGCTAGCCTAATAATATAAACATTCCATCATATTCCAACATTCCAACATTCCAGTATGTTCAGTAATTTAAAAAATAATGAAAACAATGAACAAAAACAAAACGCACACAAAATAAACCAAAAATAAAAAACTTACTTTGTGCTGTAGGTGAATTTAACTTTAATCAAAGTTATTAATAATTAAAAAAATATATTATTTTTAAGCATCTAAAGAAAAATAATACAGTACCACTCGTTATTTAAATATCCAAATTTTATTAGTTTCAGCAATAATCGTTTAAGTACATAGAAAGATGGAAATAAGAATAGAATGAACAAATAAAATACGTTTTTCCTTCTGAGTGTTTATGGAGTTGCCAAGCCAAATTGTTGTAATTTTTTTTTTTAGCAAATTAAGATAGAAAGAGAAATCATGGCTTTATGATTGGCTAATATTCTTAACTGTTTTTAACTATCTTAGACTCAAAAATGTAGAAGAAAAAATACATTCTGCACTGCTCCTATTGTCAATCTATCTAACAAAAAAAAAAAAAAAATCTAGCGAATACGTTGAGTTTAAATGTTAAAATGGTTCTTAACTTTTTTCACTTGCCTATTTATATATAGATAAACACGTGTCTGAATAAAGAGGTTTTTTATTATTATTTATTATTTTTAACCGACTTCAAAAAAAAGGAGCAATTCATCTCTATTTTTTAGGTGTGTAACTTCATAACTCGGTATATTTTAGACCGATTGTAAAAATGTTTTTGTTGTCTGAGAGGGTATAGATTCCCATTGGTCCGATTGTAAAAAAAAGTGGGCGGAGACACGCTTATTTGATTGCTGCGAAAACTATAAAACACCTTTGGTTCTTGTAATTACACAATCTGAAAGTTAAAAAAATGGGCGGAGTTACGCCCATTAAAGTTTATTATAATATATCACGCTGTTCTACAAAACCGATTTTTACGAAACTTACCACACAAATTAAGCTCTAAAATAGACAAAATCTTTTATTTAAAAAATTGGTGGAGTCACGCCCATTAAAATTTAATACTTTATTTTACGTGGTTCTACTTTGCCGATTTTTAAAAAATTTAACGCACACCATAAGCCCTGAAAAACACACAATATTGCATTTAAAAAATGGTCAGAAGTACGTCCATTAAAATATAATTTTATATTTCACGTACTTCTTCTTACCTTCTTCTATCAGATCTTTGCATTGAAGTCGGTTTTTTTTTGGCAGAAAGAATTATTTATTATACATATTAATATTTGCCAGGTATGGACTGTTTCTTTAGTAGTTTATATATATATGTAATACAATATAATATAATAATATATTATATTAATCCATTCTTAAGTTATGAAAAGTTTACATACATACATACATACACGCGCACATACACAAACATGCATACATACGGAAATCATTGTAAAAATAGTTAGAATAGGTGCCATTCCCATGACCTCAAAATGAGAAGAGCTGACAGTTCGATTTTCGAAAATCGAGGTGAAATGAGTAACTTTATATTTTTGATAGCACGTTAAAAATGCATACATATATTGCTACCTGAAATGAATCTGGATGTACGAGTCCACATGCAGACCAAACGGCTGGACTGATTTTGATTTAGTTATTTCTGTTTGAAAGGTGACTTGATTGGCAGGGTTCTTAGCTATGTTTGAAGAAAATCGGTCCAGCCATTTAGAAGATATCACATCTTTTCTAAATATATTTAGTTGAATCTATGTGTCCTTGACGCCGTAGCTCCCCAATTTTGTTTTTTTCTCGTGTGAAAAGTGACTTGATATAGCCTGTACTTGATGATAATCGGTCCAGCCGTTCGATCACTACGTCGGCGGTTCTTACAATTTTTAATTTTTGTTATTTTATATGGAAAAAAATACGTTAAACCAATCTTGTATTTTACTGGTACTGAAGGGAAAAATTATTGAGAATTCCTGAGTAATGAAAAGTATTAGAATTTGCCAGTACTAATACAGTTATATATACATACGTACATACATACATACATACATACATACATATAAATATGCATGTATGTATGTATGTATGTATAGTAAAAATTTCTGCTCCGGAGATCACGCGTTATTATCTACCAAATTTACAATAATAGAAATTAGTTTTCGCACCTGCATTTAAATGTTATTAATTAAATTTTTATGGCTTAAAACGCACATTAGAACTGTACATATGTATATGTACATACATATGTGCGAATTCTTTATGCATAATTCCTTCACTAAATTTATTTACAGCCATTCTTCGCTTAATGACCGTTGGCTAGTTTTCTCAGTCACTTAATGGATTTCTTGCTTATTAGACCAAAATGTGCCACTGAATACATTTGTATGAATTAACTGTAGTTCTGCACTTGATATACCAACTGCCAAAAAAAAAGTTAAAAACAGGCCAGAGGAACATAAAACCGTATAGATAGAGGAAAATTGTTTTATTTGAAAGTAATTTATATCTTTGGGCGTCGAACAGTAAAACGAAATATGTATGCTCATACACATGTACATACATATGTATCAGTATAAGAACGTACATATCGCCACCTTAAATAAAAAAGGCCTTTTAATAAAGCACTTCTTTTAATTCTTCAAGGTGCAAGTAGTTGGATACAGGCTTGAACTTGGAACTTGGAAAGTTGTTAGGCTTTCATGTAATACTCAATAATAATAAAGCCCCGATTTTAATTTATTTGTCAATTTGTGTGTTACATACATGCGTGATTTTTTATTTACTTTCTACTTGAACACGAAATAATTATTGAATTTATGTATTAAAATATTTTTTTCAAAATTCAAAATTTTTTTTAATTCCCAAGAAACTTGTTTAAAAAAAAATTATGACTTAGGGAGTTTCTATATTAAGGCAACGATATGTATTTACATTAATTTTAACAAAATATAATCATTTACGTTACACTGTGTGATGGCATTGCGTGTGCGCCAAAAAAATAATACTGCTTTATATACATATATATAACAAAGTAAAAAATAAACAACTTTTATGGAACTTCATGCGGTTAAGAATGTTTTGCTTTGAAGCACAATTTGGTCAATCATAATTTTTAGAAGTGGTAAATGCATAATTTGTTTTGGCACATTCTAGGGTTTGGGATACACCATGGAATTGCATTTTTTGGAAAAATTTAAGTTGTAAAGTGAGCCGTTAATTATGAAAGTGAGGCAAGTTAATGCTTGCAAGCTGCTTGGGAATAAAACATCATAACAAGTTTAATCTATAAGTTCTATTATCTTATATTTTAAAAACTATTTACTTGCCTCACTTTCGAAATTCTGTTAATTTCTAATTTTACAATTACCATTTTCTACGACAAATGAATTTCCCCTAGAAATATTAAGCCTTATGTTGATTAGGTGTGTGTACTAGTGACAACGTTTGTCATTTCCAATATTTTTCGTTGTGTTGCATTGCGCATCCAACCAAAAACATAATGTGAACAGCATTGCACACATTTTTTTTTTAAAGATAACTAACAATCAGGCAATGAATGCCTACTATTATTTCTAGGTGTTACCCTCTTTAGGAAAGCGATAGTGAAAGTGATAGAGATGAAAGGTGGCAGTGTTGCAGTTCCTCTGGTGTGAATGAGTCGTATTAAATTTTGGAAGGTGTGCTTATCAGAAAACTGCGTGGTGTTGCAATTTAATGACTGTCGGATACCGGGCTCGAACCCCAGACCTTCGGTTTTGTAGTCAAAAGCCAAATGTGTATTCAGCATCAGAATATGATACAAGGGCTCCAATATAACAAGCTTGTTTTTCTTAGATTACTTGGTGTTAGTCGGTTTTTTACAATAATTGGCTCTAGTTTTCGAGATTTACCATTCTATTAAAAAAACTAAATTCCCACACGGCAATTTTAGTTGAGAAAATTTTTAGTCCATGGCGCGAGAAGAAAATCTGATGGCACCCCTCTTCAGTATCTTCTACTCTCACTGCCATAAACTCAACAATTGCGCAACTAAAATTGCCATATGTCAACCCAGTCAAATGAAGGAGTTGTCCGACATATGTACATACATTATGTTTATTATTAGCTTTATTGAATTACATTTACATATTTTTTACAATTACAATTTTATTTAAAGTAAAATAAAATGAATGTGTAAAAGTTTTTAGAAAAATTGGTTTTATTTCACCCTTCTCTCGTTGTGCTGCCTACTGTGTGTATGTATGAATGTAAATTAGCATAACTCGAACACGGTTTGGCCTATAGCCTTAAATTTAATAAATAAAATTAATATGTGTGTGAGTCACTTTTTATTTGCTTGAATTTAATATCCATGCAATTCAATTCTGTATTATTAATAATTTCTTTATTTAATTATTATCATAACATTGCACCTTATTAGCTTACAAGGCTTATAAGTAATGAAAAATTTTAATTAAAAAAATATATTAATATTTGTAGACATACTGGGGTGGGTCAATTTTGCAATCGATATTGTGCCATCGATTTGTCGATAGCTTTTGGCATGAGGAAAAAAAAGTTCCACTACGACATATCAAAAAACAAAAAATTTTCGAGGCGCCAGAATTAAATTTTTTCTTACTTTTTGACAGACAGACGGACAGCGTAGCGAAACCAATAGGGTTCCTTTTCACCTTTGGTGTACGGAACTCTAAAAAGAAAATAAATAAAAAAGTCACGCAGAAATGATTAAAAGCCTTATATATTTATAAAAATTATTAAGGCCGTTAAAATCTTAGAGAATTCTTGCTTAAATTTTTTAAGGAAAATACTCGAATTTTTTACTTTTATTTTCAGTATAAAACAAAAGACTTAAGACTACGAACGTTCTTGGTAGAAGTTGTGCCGTGCCGGTCTCTCAAATACATAATATGCAGATTTCTTCTACAGCGCAACTAAATTTAAAATAATTATTTTGCATGATATTAATTTATTGCGTATCAATATTTCTTTACACAACAAACAAATTATTTATATGATTATTAAAAAAAAAATAAATTAGCCGAGTTTTTTTATTACCTACCACCACAAAAAACTAAAAAAATTATTTTTTTTTTTGATATGTATGTCGTAAAGGAACTTTTTTTCCTCATGCCAAAAGCTATCGAAAATTCGATGGCTCAATATCGATTAATTTTTGTCCATACAAATCGACCCGCTCTAGTACTCGTATATATGTATGTACGTATGTATGTTGTATATCCATGCATATCTATATGCATGTATGTGTTTAATTAATTTCATTAATTAATTATATTTTATACACAGGGGGCACAGTGGTATTTTGGTGTCAAAAACCTTGTTTTTCGACCACTCAATTTCAAAAATCGAATGATGCAGCTTAGTAAAGAAATGTTTAAAAATGAAATGTGCATTTATGTTTTTTTTAGAAAAATTTTTGAGAAATTTAAGTAAAGTTCATGCAAGGGATTAGCACCCAATAAATTACTTATATTTTCACTTAATTCAGTGGTCCATATAAATATGTTTATAAGATTTTTATCGATAATATGTACCATTTAACATTAATATGTACATATATGGGTATTTCCACAGAAAAGTCCACATATGTAGCTTGTTTTTCAAAGAAATCGTATGTTTTATAAACCGTTAAGAAGATATGCCCATGTCTATAAGCCTCTAAGATTAATTTATTTTTGATTTCACTTTCCAAAAAAAAAAATATTAAAGCAGAGATTAAAGAAAAAACAGTTCTCAGCAATTTCCAGGACAGGAACAGGAAGAAAACTATAAATATCTGGCAAAAGGTACGAGACTTGTTATTCGTTTTAGCAAAAAAAAAAAACTATTGCATACTTTTAGGCCAGGTATTTTATTGAATATTGAATGTAACAAAAATTTATTAATAATTGTGGCGAGATTGCACAGAGTAAATTAAATTTTACACTTCGAATACAACAAAACTGTTCGTAGAAAAATATTGTTGGCATTTTATGCCGGTCACCGTGCATAAAATACTTATACTTGGTATGCTAAGTGAAAAATCTGAAGAAGCAGGAAATATAGACTGTACTAAGTATACATAGGTTAATCTTGTCTAGGAAATACAATAGAATTTCAAACATGATTTGGAATGTGACGATGTTGTCAAAGAAATGGTAGATGAATAACGAATAAAACTTTTTGTAGAATAATAACCAAAAAATTCAGGTACGTGATGGAAATCGATTTAAAAAATTAATCAATTTTTAAAGATGTTTTTTTTAGCCGATTTCAAAGAAGGAGGACGTTGTAACATTTCTTAATTAAATAATATTTTTTAACAAACTTTGAAGAAATCTATTATTTGACATATTGTCAGAAGTTTACATACAATAATTGAAATTTATTTGCTGGTGGTTTAGCATGTCTATATACGTATTTCATTGGCGCTTCAACCAAATCATCAGTAGACTTTAACCACAAATTCCGCAGAGTCACAAACCTCTTACTTTATGCATAGACTTTCAAAACCTATATGAGAATTCATAAAATAATAATATTTTTGAAAATCACAAAAGAAAAAATAATAAGTTTAGTAGGCTTTGAAACTGATACAAAATCCAGCAAATAATTTATATCCAGGTGAACTCATTTTATTTTTCTACATCCTTATACATCGGATAACAATAAAAATATTTACAAGGCTAAATGAAAAATAAAACACTATTTGATATTTGAAGAAATTTATTATTTGACATATTGTCAGAAGTTTACATACAAGAGCCGAAACTGTTTCGCGAGAATTGGATAAGTAGAACTACATTTAATTTAATACTAACCTTTCATGGGCGTGATCCCGCCCAATTTTTTAAATGCCAGATTGATAATTTTTCAGAGCTTGCACGGCTTCATAAAAATCAATTGAAAATATAATTCTAAATTTTAATTGGCGTGTCCCGCCCACTTTTTTAAAAACTAAAAATCAATCTAGTAGAAGCACGTGAGTTATAATGTTAAAGTTTAATGGGTGCAGCTTCGGCCATTTTGTTAACTTCAAGATTGTGTCAATAAAAAAAAATGTGATATCTTCTAAGCGGCTAGACCGATTTTCTTCAAACATAGTTAAGAACCTTCTCGATCAAGTCACCTTTCAAACAGAAAAAACTAAATTAAAATCGGTCCAGCCGTTTGAGCTGTACGTGGACACGGACAGACACACAGATACACAGACACACACTACAAGCTTATAACACCCCTTTTTTGGTCGGGGGTTAAAAATACAGACGAATTGAAAGCCTCTTCTTTTTTTTGAAGTTGGTTAAAAAAAAAGACGCATGTTTAAGCCCATAAGAAATATAAATAATAATTTTTTCATCAAGTATGTGATACAAATCGATTTAGAAGACGAAGCAGTTTACAATGAAATAAGTTTGTGCTTGAAAACTTAAAAAAAAAATTTTTTAATAAAATAAATTTTTACGAAATTTGGCACACACCTTGAGTTCTGAAAGTGACGCAATGTTGAGTTTATAAAAGTGGGTAAAACGGGTACTAAAAATTTAAAAATGAAAAATAAGCATTGACAAGTCAGTTAAGAACAAAATTTAAAGATGTCTTACCTATAATACAAATCAAAGTCGGTGTCAGTAAAGGCCGTTTCACACTATAATACAAGCATTAATACTTTTGACGAAAATGCATCCCTAATCTAATGTCTGTTTCAAAAATTTCAAAAGACAATAACAACTCAACATGTCAGAGTTGCATTTTCCACAAAAGTATTAATACTTGTATTATAGTGTGAAACGGCCTTAACAACGATATTTAAACGCATAAATAGTAAGCAAATCAGGGCAATTATGAATAAAATTCCAAGGGAAATTTCTCCCTTTTCTAATTAGAATTTTTTGTTTTCCCTATCACTTGCCATTAGATCATGGTCGGGCGTTTCTTTGCACAATTCTGGTGAGAACATTCACACGTATTCTTATTCTCTTTCATTTAGTCGTCGATGAGACAGCGACGAATGCACATCAGGCGGATGCTTACATATTTTGTTCAATAATATTTATCCAGCAAACACACGTGTTTCATTTCAAATTGATAATATGCAAAAAATATTTTATTATAAATAACGCATTTGGTAACATACAATGTGTTTTTATGTTATCAATGATTTAAGGAAAAAGGGAATATGTCACTAAAAGACATTATGATGCTTTTCAAAGCGATATTCATAAGTTTAGTGGTAGGGAAAGAGAACAATCTTAAATAAAAATAAACATTTATTTGGAAAAAAATAAAAAAAATGGTTGCTATCAGTGGACCATACCAAAATAAAGTTTGAAAAAGTTGTTTACAACTGACTGTTTGCTTAGAAAATGAACTTTTTTCACTTTGTATTTTAACTGTGTGGCCTTATGTTTGGTGGGTAGCTCGCAACCTCAATACATTGACAGCTTACCAATACATTCACAGCGCCCACCACTGCATTAGATGGAATTGTTCCCCGGGAAAAATTTCTCACGGAATTTTATTTATAATTGCCCTCAATATAAAATTTGCTAACCTGGGGTCGAATCGTCACATCCGTAAACGTACAACTCGTCACGTAAAAACACCATTTTCGGATTACGACATACATACGTGAACGTACTGAAATCCCATTCAGTTTATACGATTCACGTATCAGTTGATACGATCACGGATGTGACGATTTTAGCCCTGATTGGTACCGACTTCGAATAGAAAGCATTATAGGTAGCAGTAGACTTCAACCACACAGTACAGACTTTCAAAAACCATTTGAAAATTCACAAATAATAATATTTTTTAAATATGTATATAATGCTTAACCACCAGCATAAATTTTAATTAAAATAAACTTATCGATCCTTATTTTCGATTTCATCGTAAGCGACATGTTATCGAAAATAGACTTTTTTTATTGAAATTAAAATTGTATAGGCCTGCCAATAGCTTAGAGTTATCAAAATGGCAAAATTGTTGATAACTTTTAAGATATGGGCTGTAAAATTGTATCGTAAGCGACAATTAGCGTATGTAAAACAAATCTGAATATTATTAAAAACCTCTTCCTGAAAAATGTAATTTCTGTCGCTTACGATTACATCGAAAATAAGGCTTGATATGTCGAATTTCTTAAATTATAGGTAGCACATATAAAAAATGTTTTAATTAACTGAATCTAAACTATTTTTGATGTCTGTGCAATTTTTTCAAATAAAGTCTTATCAATCTAGTATGTACGAAATTTGATTTGCTTGAAGTGCATGGCCAGTGGGCGTGGCGTATTTGGATGAAATTAACTTGTTCTAAAATTATTCAATATAATGCCAACTTTCAATGTTTTTGCACAAAAACCTATGAAACCGTCCCACTGTGGGGCTCCCTGCATTTTCAATATTTTTATATTTTTTACTGCGTCACATGTTGTACTTACATACATACATGCATACATACATACATACATATGCATATACATACATAATGGGTGGGAAAATTATTGACTTTTGGAATAATTCCAAGATGGATAGATACTCGTACCGATCCTATTAAGGACAGCTTTTCTTTTTCTTTTTTGCCTATTGTAGCAAAATATACATATGTATGTATGTATGTATGTATGTATATTGCAACATTTCACATTTGTGCAAGTTTTTTCTTAATGTGATAGTTAGTAGAGTGAAGAAAAGTACTCGTTAATTGGGGGTGGACAAAGTACATGACATTTGTCCTTCAGAACTTGTGGGTTAACTCAAATGGTTATAATTACTTGCGTGTGCTTAAGCACTCATACCATAATACAAAGTGTGCCCCGAAATAATGCAATAGTTTGAACTAGAAAAAGTATCGAACGAACGAACGAACTCCTAGTACGAGCGCATTGAAGAAATCTAAATACTTAGTTTCATTTTTATTCATTAGATACTGCTTGTTGCGTTTTTCATTTAGTTAGTTTTTCTCTCCGTGGATCTCTTTGATTTGATTTCATAGAGTATGATGATCTTGTTATGCTGCAAAATGATATTTGTTGATTTTTTATTTATTTATTTTTTTTTTTTTTTGAGCTGGTGCATTTCGTGCTGCTGCTGCCTTCTTTCTGCCTTCTGCAGATACAATCTCCTCCATAGTTGTTTTTGTGGTTGATTCAAGTTGCAGTTAAGTTGCAACCTGTTGCAGCACATTTTTGTTGTTGCCGTTGTGCTGATGTTTAGTTAATTTAATTTTTTGCAGCATTTTTATTATTTTTGTCTTACGTTTCGTTTTGTATTTAGTAAGTATAACGTGCATTCATATGTATGTACATACATACATACATACATATGTACATATATATTGTGCATATATTGCGTTCATATTGTATTCGAAACATTAAACGGGTCTGAATATAATAATGAAGTTCATTTATGAGCTGCAAGTAAGTGTGTGGTGGCTGGCTGGCTGGCTGGCTGGCTGGCTAGCTGGTTTTATGGTTAAGGAGTACGAGTACATGTTTAATTTTTCAACATACTGCGGCATTCATGCAATACAATTGAACATGTGGCAGAGCGGCTGTGGTCCGGTATTCACTTGAAATGCTCGCGAACGCTGCTAATCAAGTCAGTTTGGTGGAGAACGCGTTTAAGAAAAGTGCAATTATACAAAATATGTACATATGTACGTACGTATGTACATATAGATTTATTTTTGTGAAATACTAATTGATCGATCAATATAAATTTGCAAAGACCAAAAGATCAAACAAACACACCTAAGGTTTTCTGGTAAAGTGCAATAACCGAAAAAGAAATGTTAAACATTTCGTGACACTTTCAACTTTTATGTGAGTGTATGAAATATTATCTGTATTTTAGTGAAATATTTTATTAAAAAAAGAAAATATGTATTGTGGTGTTAAATGCATAAAATATATGGTTATTTAAAGTTATCGGGAAAATTGCATCATAAATAATAAATACATTCATATATGAATTTATATTATGCACAACTAATAAACATACATATATAAATACTTCTATACATACATAGATTATCTCTAGAAGAGTTGGTAAGAATTTGTTTCTAATGCAATTATTTTTCTTTGTATTTATTAACATAATTTTGCTGTATATCCTTTATTTGATGTGAAATTATTGTATCAGTAATATCGGGTTTCGGTGCCTGCCTTCTTGGCCAGCAAGCAGTGTACTAGTCTGGTAGTCGGAAGTTCGCTGAAGACTCTGGTTTTTTGAGTGTTAAAAAAATTATATTTGCAAAAGCTACACACTTTTTGTTGATATAACACCTACAAAAAAAAAATTGTGCCAAAGTTCTTATATTGATTATATTGATGCAAAATCACACACTCACACACACTATGTAAAATTTGACAGTTTTTTGTCTTGTAAATATTAACTAGCTGGGGTTGGGGTGGTACCTGAAAAAGCTGATCGATATTGTTACGTGAAAAGTAGTTAAAATGGTTATAGAGATGTAACGTAACGTAACCTACTTTTCACATAAAAATATCGATCAGCTGTTTCCAACGTTGCAGTTACATTACATTACAGTCGTGTAACTGAGCCTTTACTCAATACGGAGGAAATAAAAAGAAGTAAAGTAAAGCAATATTCTACTTGAAGAGGACATTTGGGTATTTACCTGAATTAAAAAAAATAATACATTACACGGTGCGACAGTCCAAAAAACTTGGGACCGGATATTATTTTTCTTGTAGAGCTTGTCGAGTTAAAGAAGAATCCAATAGTGAAATATGCCGGACACCTCCAAAATCCGGATTTACGGTTAAAAGACCGGTTTATTTACCTTTGCGCACTTATAAGCCTGTAACTTTTTTGATAATGATCCGATTTTCAATTGCTTACTAGATTTGGAAAGAAGAAACTGAGATCTTTCGAATGATATATAATTTTGTTAAGAAAACTTGAGAAATTTTGGTGTTATTGTCCAGCAAACACAAATTTTGTAGATTTTTCAAAAATTTTTCAACTTTGGTGACGTTTTTATACACTATTTTATTAATAGGCAGATTTTGTAAAAAATTTCGTTTCTAAACGTTTCAAATTTGTATGAAAAATAACGAAAATTCGGTTCAAAAAATATTTTTTCCATACAAATTTCAAAACGAAAAAAACGTTTCTATTTACAAAATTTGCATTTAAGAAACTATAATACTATTGAGTTTATTAAAAAAGTACATTTAGTTACGATTACAATGCATATTTGGGGTTAAAAATAGATAAGAAATTGACTGAGTTATTTAACTTTTCATGAAAACAAAGTTTTTTCCAAAATGCCTGCACAATGTTTTTGGTGTTGTTTTTATGCACCTTCTATTAAGTTACAAATCAATGTTATCCTAAACACAAAAAAAATTGTAA
Organism: Tachina lurida; assembly: GCA_944452675.1. Lineage (NCBI taxonomy): Eukaryota > Metazoa > Arthropoda > Insecta > Diptera > Tachinidae > Tachina > Tachina lurida. Next base: position 2,514,295 of record OX101752.1, read on the forward strand.
CGAGAGTTTTAGTCATTCAAAAATATTGTCTTTTTCGTGTTCTTTTTATGCACTTTCCTTAAAATTTCAAATCATTGTTAGCGTAAACACAACAAAAATTATAGTTTTTCTTTTAATATGACGTTTTGTTAATGTCTTCTTTTTCACTTTGAATCTGTGTATTTGAAAAAATTTTCACAATTTAATAAAAATAGTGTGCAATTTAAATTAAAATTAAATAAAAAATGTGTGGATGGAAGGAACTCTTCTTGTTCAAAATCTTTCTCTGTTACATCGGCAGATTTGCTCGTTGTCGGTAGATCATTACTTGCAGGTATCGGTTTTATAACAGTTGCAACATTTGCATACTTAATGTTTTTGCGCGTTTTAAAACAGTCAAACATCGGTTTGACAAAAGTAGCAATCATTTGGTTTATGATATGGCTGATGATGCCAAATCGTAGGCGTAGAAAAGGGCAAAACAAACGAAGGTTGAATTTTCTTTTTTTTTAATGTATTACAGAAATATTGACAAAAAAATTCTGAATCGTACCAGCGACTAGTATCAAAAAAACGATTAAATACTTTATTGTACATTTCTACCACTCCAATATTGTTTTTAAAACCATGCCGGTGACTGATATCAGTAAATCAGCCACAAATATAGCAAAATTTGTTACGATTGTCACACATTTTTTAATTAATTTTAATTCAAATTGCACACTATTTTTATTAAATTGTGAAAATTTTTTTAAATACACAGATTCAAAGTGAAAAAGAAGACATTAACAAACCGTCATATTAAAAGAAAAACTATAATTTTTGTTGTGTTTACGCTAACAATGATTTGTAATTTTAAGGAAAGTGCATAAAAAGAACACGAAAAAGACAATATTTTTGAATGACTAAAACTCTCATTACAATTTTTTTTTGTGTTTAGGATAACATTGATTTGTAACTTAATAGAAGGTGCATAAAAACAACACCAAAAACATTGTGCAGGCATTTTGGAAAAGATTTTGTTTTCATGAAAAGTTAAATAACTCAGTCAATTGCTTATATATTTTTAACCCCAGATATGCATTGTAATCGTAACTAAATGTATTTTTTGAATAAATTCAATAGTATTATAGTTTTTTAATAAAATAGTGTATAAAAACGTCACCAAAGTTGAAAATTTTTTGAAAAATCTACAAAATTTGTGTTTGCTGGACAATAACACCAAAATTTCTCAAGTTTTCTTAACGAAGTTATATATTCTTCGAAAGATCTCAGTTTCTTCTTTAAAAATCTAGTAAGAAATTGAAAATCGGATCATTATCAAAAAAGTTACAGGCTTATAAGTGCGTTAAGTTAAAAATACCAATTAATGGAATTCAAAATTATTCTCTCCGTCCCAGCTATTCTCCTTAAATAAAATACGGAAGTATTAGACAAGAAATATCTGAAGTAATTCATTTTACTTTGACATGTTTTTAACCATTAAATCACCTTTACTCGTACATACATACATATGTATGTATGTATATGTACATATCTGCAAATAAAAAGACGAGTGAATAAAATGAAAAATATGTGGTATAAATAAAAAATGGTGATCAATCGATATGTATTGATGATGATTCGTGTTGCTTGCGTTCAACTAACAGAAGTGCATTTCATTTCTTCTCTGTCTTGGTTCTTGTAAGAGCTCGGGGAATTTGAAAATGAAAATAATTTCTTATTGCATTATCTCCCATGCTTTTCTATGTATGTATATGTATATACATACAGGGTGTTTTTTTAGAGGTATAGAACTTTGAATTGAAATAAAACACAAGAAAATCGTTTTAATGTCCATCAATTTGGCTTTATTGGAAGGATAATTTTATGCCATTAATGTTTAAATATGATTTCGGGCATGTGGCCGCCGCGGCTGGCTCGAATAAAGCCAATTCTACAGGTCCAATTTTCAACCACTTTTTCGAGCATATGGGGCCGTATGTTGGCAATAACGCCACGAATGTTGGCTTCCAAGTCCCCTAACGTTTCTGGTTTGTTGGCGTAGATGAGCGACTTCACATATCCCCAAAGAAAATAATCCAATGGTGTCAAATCACACGATCTTGGTGGCCAATTGACAGGTCCATTCCGCGAAATTATGCGCTCATCGAATGTTTCCTTCAATAAATCGATTGTGACGTGCGCTGTGTGGCATGTAGCGCCGTCTTGTTGGAACCACAACTCATCCACATTCATGCCATCCAATTCGGGAACAAAATAGTCGGTTATCAGCTCCAATTGCTGTGCACGGTGGCGAATCGATTCATTCGGGTCCTCTTCAACACTTTGCTCTACAGCGGCAATTGTTTCTTCGGTGCGCACTGTTCGACGTCTCTGCGGATGCGTATTATCACATAGATAAAGTAAACGTAGTGCGAAAACGATCCATGGTTAACCGAATTAATTGCTCTGATGGACGATTATGTCGACCATAAAATGGACGGAGCTTGCGGTAAACTTCGCGAACTGAACCATTATTTTCGAAATAAATTTGCACGATTTGCAAGCGTTGTTCTTTTGTCAACCTGTTCATGATGAAATGGCAAACCAAACTAAATATTAATCACTTGACAGCTGACAAAATGGCCGCCAGTTAAAAAAGTGATGCCAACTTAAAGTTCTATACCTCAATAAAAAACACCCATTATGTATGTATTTAAGTATGAGGTTCTCAAATGACTGGCTGTCTATTTTCTATTTCTTAATTGAAATTTTCAATAGTTACGAAATTAAAACGCACAATCACAAACAATAGCATTAACGTTAAAAAAGAACAAAGCCAACCGAAGAAACTTTAAAAACTCGAAAAAGTTTCTTTTTAGTTTTTAATGGCTTATCGAATATCAAGAGATTAATTTGTACAATTTTATGTAAGTTTGAATGTTTGTACATACTACATACATAGATACATATGTATGTATGTATATATGTCCGTATGAGTTTTAGTGTGTGTGTGTGTGTGTGTGTGTGTGTGTGCATATGCAGCAGATTTAAAAATCATATGTTTTTCTAAGTACGACATATTTTTCTCTTCTATGCTTGCGGCAGATTGTTGGCTGCACGTCTAGCCAAATGTCTAAAAGCTATATGGATTAGCCCTTTGTGTAACAGGGAAAGCAAAAACCCACACACTACCCACAAACATACGCATAAGCACATACATACATATGCAGGTATGCACATACAAACATACATACATACATACAAATGTAAGCATTTTTATAGTCCTCTTGATTGATGTAGACATTTTGTTTACACCAGCGAATGAACAAACACACATACACACATACTACATACATACATATGTACATACATACATGCATAATTTAGTATATAATATAATTTATTAAAAACATTTTAGGAAATAAATAAATTTGCAAAATATGTATGTACCTATGTCTGAACAAAAATGGGTGGGGTGCCTAACATTATTAACGGTATTTTTGTAAAAGCTTTTGTGACTGACTGTAAACGACCTATAAACTTTCATATACATACTATGTACATCTGTATGTACATAGACAACAGCAGCGTGGTTACCTACTGAATTCAATAAAAGAACCGCAAAAATTTACAGTTAGTTCAGGCAAATCAATTAACCTGTACAATTGAGGAATAAGTGCGATGAAGCGGGAGTTGTTCTTCAGCCTACAACTGATTTACGACTGTAACGTTCTTTTTGTTCATTAGAAAAATGATGAAACAATTTCTTCAATATGGCAGCAAATTCAAATCAATAATTTAATCATACTCTTATAAAATATTTTATTTAATCAACATGTACATACATACATACATACATATGTATGTACATCCTTCCAGGACGATCAGGTAGATTCAGTTTCAGTCAAACAATCTTTGTAATATTTGGCTTAGTTGTGCTAAAACTCGTTACAGTATAATACAAAGGAATTATCACATACTCGCCAAAAAGTGAGCCAGAATTTCAATTTGCCATATCACAGTTTCCGTTTGTACCGTCTTGGATTGAATATGATAGGCTGCATGGTATGATTATGTTCACTATTTTCTATTAAAGCCGATTTGGCATTTCTCTCTTGTCTGTATCAATATTCGAAGTGTTATTGCCAAAACACATTCATTAAACAAATATATATGTATATAAAAAAATAATGCCCTAATTCAGTAAGAAGATTTAGGACGTTTTTGTTTGAAAATGCTTCTGAGTTCTTGTCTTTGAAGTCTCTAAATTATTTTCTTCAGAAATGGTTGTTGTCTTTGATAATGAAAAGTATAAATATTATTGCCATGTTTTTGAAACATAAAAATTCAATTCACGTATTATACAATAGTTTGAAAAATATATGAAAAAGTATGTGTTGGATAGATATAATGTTTGGAACAAAATCATAAAGCAAATACACGAACCTTCAAGCATAGACAATAAATAATAATCGTTTTAAAGAATCAAAACAGCTTCTTTTTTTCGTCCATAGACAATACGATACATTCGTCGAACAGAATTAGGCCATAAGATAAAATATAAAAAATTTACGCTCAGCAAATTTACTTTTACCAATGAATTGCAATTTCATACGAGTATAAATAACTTTTAGACCTTCGCAGATGCTTGTCAACTCATCATAGATCTTCAATTATATTTCGAAAAATTTAAAAAGCATGCACTCCGAACTTCAGTTCCCGGGGATAGCATCATCCATCCACCATTTGGATCACAGCTTGCGCATATTACAAAGTTACTTTATGCGTAGTTGTAATTTGCAAATGAAATTTTCTGCTATTAATACTCGTACATATGTACATATATGCTTCGATTTTGCTTAATTTTTCACAGTAAGTCCGCGTCTTTGGCCATACATACCCTGCAGAAAATGCGAATAGTGAAATTGTAGTACTACTGACCAGGTGTACCATAGCCAATGTAATTATCTATTGACATTTAACATTAGCTTGTCATTGAAAATCCACCACTAGACTGTAGCAATACTGACTAAGTAGTTCTTTTGGGACCACATGGAGACATTAGTAGACTTTAGCACTATTCTTTTACGACCATATGGAGATATTCGAACTAAAGAATCACAAGTACATTTTAGTGATCCTCGTTTACAATTATATAAGGGTTGGGGCAACAAACTTAAATACATACATACATACATACATACATATGTACGTAAGTTTTTAACATTATTGCATAGCATAATAAAAAAGAAAAACAAACTATTGACGCGTTCATTGACAATGTCACCAGAAATATACTAGAACTGTTGTCTCTAACGTATCTATACGTTGACATAGAGACATATGCCACTAGGCTGACTAGAGGGTACCTATACATAGTTATGTATGTATGTATGTAAGTATTTCCATACATACATGCTTAAGAGTAGTTTATTATTTTAATTTCAAGCTCTAAATAAATAAAAGAATAAGTCAAGTGCATTTAATTTAAATGTGCAGTTATCTATCGCATCTACATAACTTTGTGGTCAAGAAGTTAAAGTACGTCCAGCATCATCAACCTAGATATGCATGTAAGTATGTAAATATAAGAATGTAAGTACTCAGAAGTTCATTTGAATATGTATATGAAGATGTTCATACGTACATACATGCAAACATACATACATACATACATACATACATATGTATGTATGTATAAACTTCCAGACGTGAGCGGTTGTTTAAAATGCATCTACTCAGATTCTACTGTCTACTCCACATAAATAATGAATACATTCATCCCAGCTAGCATTTGGATGATTAAATTTTCGGTAGTCATCTTACTCACTCATTTTTAACTAGTTTTGGTGATTAAAAATTGAGTTTTCATACAGTTCATCAAAAAGAACAGTCAAATTTGTCTATTCCTTATGATTAAAAATTGATTACAATTATTTTTATCATTTGCTTGAGTACTTTTTGACTATTCTTGGTGACCAAAATGTGATACTTACTTACTCTTTTACCCCCACCATTTCGCAAACATAAAAAGTGATCAGCTTGTAAACAAGTTCCCGTTAACCAACAAGTCAAAGGAAAAGCAATGCAGAAAAAATTATATATTGTATTTTGATTGCATAGTGAGAAGTCCTATTTTTGATCGCTAAAGTGAGAATTGGTGTCTATTTTTGTTATAAAAAAGTTTTTTATTGAACAAATTAAAAAAAGTTAATAATTATAATAAACAAAATACTAATAACTATTTAAAATAAATTAAAAAATTAGAAAATTTAAAAAATGAAGTGAAGTTATGTCAGCCAAAAAAATTAGACGCATTGCTAAAAGAGAAGCTGATAAAATTATGTCATGCAATTTTAGAGGTGAACAAAATGTGGAAGAGCAGATTGAAACTCGGTCAGAAGTGGATAATAGTTTTGAGACATTATTTGAAAGTAATCGAGAGGAAAACGTATTTTCGAGCAGTGAAAGTGAGGAAGATGAATATAATATTTGTGAAGAATTGGGTAAATGGGCAAATGCATTTTCCATTAGTTTTTCTGCATTAAATTCACTGTTTTGTCTCCTTAACAAATGCAAGATTAAAGTGCCTAAGTACAATAAAAATTTTATCATAAAACTATACTAAATTATTGTCTGATTTCTATTTAAAAAGGGTAGAATATTATACATAATATGATCATAATATGACTTCAAATTATGGTAAGATTCGTTTAAAAAATTGATCGGAAATGATGCAGAATATGATCATAAAATGATTGCAAATTCAACTAAAAAGTGAACAGAAAATATTATCACATATGATAACAAATGTACATGAAAACTACATTAAAGCGGAGATCATAAATGACTATTCAGGAATAGTCACATGCAGGGTACCATTTTCTCCCGATGACAGAATCATTTATGATTAGAAAATGATTGCATATTTGATAGTTTTAATCATCTAGAATATTCAAATGTGACTATTTTTTGATCATTATTTTCACAAAATGCTGGCTGGGATAGGCATAGTATATGTACATATACATATATGTACATAAATGTCTTCATATGTATTTTTGGATGTATTTATGTATATTCGTATATACATATGTATGTACATTCTACATGCTAGAGACGTAAAGAATGTGAACTTTTAGATATTCACAAATACGAACACTAAGTGAAACATTTAGAGGCATTCAGAGACATGACTCGATTTATACGTTTGCAAAATTAAATTGATTTGAAAAAACCTTTTTGCGACAATAGCCTTGTTCGCACATGCAATAATTTGTAAAAATTATCACAAAATTTTAATGATTGTAATTCGTTTACTAATAAAAAGCGGTGCAAAATACACATTTCAAACTACTGGATTACTACTCGTATTACCGGGAAATAACTAAAAGACAACTAATAATAACAACAAGCAGAGAAATACATTATACCACAGCTATATACATATATATTACGTTATTAAGACATTCCACATTCCACACAAAAATACTTAGATCAGCAATTATACAGGCTGATGTAAAAATATCCATGAATACCAAAATAAATAAATTATTTCTAAATGTAAAAGAAAGCAAGCTCATTTGGTAGTACTGATTGCCTGGTGATTGATGAAGTGCTTAAGAGCACTATGAGCATTTTGTTTTTACAAATTTGTTAATTCGAATAGGAAATCCGCTGGCTACTTGAACGTAATGAACTATCTAGGCGCTGAGTCCAACAATATGATAAAATACTACAAAAAACACATCTCAACTTCTAGTCTGTACTAAATCATTTAAGTTATCCTTAAAAGAAACTATGCAAATACTCTGCACCTTAATCACATATTTAAATACATATTTAAAATATGGTTACTTTCCGGAATTGTTTAAATAGGAAACAATACTACCGTCATAAATTGTAGAGGCAAAGCAAACTTAAGTTCTCTAACATCTAACTAGCCTCTAAGTCCAGAGGTCGTGGGTTCGATTCCCGCCATAGACTCTGGGTGTTTTCTGCATACAAGCTAATCGCTTCGCGGGTTGTGTTTGATAAAAAAAATATATATATCATTATTATTGCCAGTGCAGCACGGTCTTATGAAAGGTTGCTCCAAGAGATACCCTTACCGGAACATAAATGAGAGAGAAAAAAAGAAGAAATCTCTGAAACGTTCGCCAAGAATATTAAAAGGTGTGGGGAAAAGTCTTAAAGTGAATTGCGAATTTTTTTTATAAAAAAATAGATTTTTACTCTTAATTTGCTAATTTCTTGTGATCAAATCTAAAATACCACAATTAATATCTGAAAAGTTCTACATTCTTCTCTTAAAATTTGATTATTCGCCCTTATCGGGAACAAAAAGCAATAATTTTTTTCACGTGAAATATTTGCCGTGAAACAAAATTAAAGAACAATACATTGGCACAACAACAATTCAAAAATTGCCGATCACAATTTTAGGGAAAGGGGACACATTTCACGTGAACTTTTATTCTCGATACGGGTGATTAATTTAATACGAGTATTATACATTCATACCGTACATAACTATTTGTGTATGAAGATCAAACTATTGAAAATCATTACAAAATAATATTTCTTGGGTGATTTATTTACACTTTAGGCATTTTTGTTGGGTTGAAAATATTCCTTAAATTATTCGCCCGAGCTTGGCAAAAATAAATACGAACCAGAATCTCAAGAAATAGGCGAATATTAACGAATACGAATGCGAACATTCCCTACATCACTACTGCACAAATATTTATCCGACAATGGCAGAAAGTGTGACCACAAGTTCGAAGGCAGGGAGAAAAATAAAATAAAGTTTATAAACAGCTTTCCAGCAGTTCTTCCTGTCTTTTATTGCAATATTGAAACATTGATCTCGTTTTGTTATTTTCTCCATGTTTTAACCAGAACTGTTAAATTTCCTGGTTGAACTGCTTGCCACCAAATAATGTTGAAGGTGATGTGGTTGAAGTGTTTACACTCGGAGAAACGAAATCAATTTTTTTTTAAACGTTAAAGTATTTAAGCAATTCAAATTTATAGTTTATAATTTAACTAGTATTTTTTCCACGAGGCTTTCGCTGAAGACAAATATAATTTTTTTTTCTTTTTTTTTTTTTGCATAATCTATGGATGTGGTGTAACTTGTTTTATAAAAAGAAAAATTGCATTGAATGGAGATTACAATGTCGGTCGTTTATTCTACTACATAACATGTTTACATTTGAGCACTTGAGGTAAATATTTGTAATACAGTTCTTTAGTCTTCTTCTGCAATGATAATCGAACGCCTTTTCAAGTTTGCGCTAAAAGTTGCTGCAGAAACAAAAAACATACATACATATGTACATACATATGTATGTATGTATGTATGTATGTATGTATGTATGTATAAAAATATGAAAATTTTCGAGTTCCCCAAAACATATTTACGTTTGAGTCACTTTGATTATACTGAGCACAATTATCAGCGGCTAAAGTATAATTATCAAAAGATACCAGTTTTTTAATATTCTTTAAGTGTTTTGCAAGAAGGTTAATCAAAGATTTTTTACATACATACATACATACATACATACATACTTAGTTATATACTCGTAATAGAAAAATGTATATCATTATTTCAGTGATGTTCGAAAGAAAAGATACGAGTACTAACAAAAACCAATAACTAATTCGACGCAGATTTGACAAAGAATGAGGTTCATACCAGCGAATGACAATAAGTACTCAAAAAAAATATGCATACATAAGTAAATAGTCTTAGTTTTAGCAACTGCGTATAATCCTAATTGGAGCACAAACAATTTGTACACTCACATATTTTCTCTCAAACAACTATGACTTAAGCCGATTCCAAAATAAAAGATCATCTCTACTTTGTGTATGCAAAAAACTAAACTACGCTACAACTACAAATAAAAATGCACATGCGTATTAAACTAATTGACTCTCTCTCTCTCATACTTACATTCTGAATATTTTCACACACAAAATATTAATATTTATTCGGTAAAAAAAATAATGCAGTCATACTCGGACTATTTATTGATCATTCGCCATTGTATACAATCATTTGTGTACATAAAATGGAATGGAAAATGTGTGGGTGTGTGTGTGTGTGATTTTTTGAAAACATGCTTAATGTGTGTGTGTAAATACTCTGTTATACGCATGTGTATTCGGTTTAATATTCAGAATATTTTTGTATTCAGAATATTTTTATATTCACACAGTCTATAAATTTTAGTTGTTTCGTTTGTGCCGGGTAATTTAAGAAATTTGTATATACATAGTTATGGGATGTTTATAGTTACACGCCTTCGGTTTAAAAGTAATGTGTGTGTTTGTATTTTGCGTGTTTTTTCGCAGTTGTTTGACTCAAAAAGTACTTAAAACGATACTTTTGTCATTATCTGGTTTATACAATTAAATTCTCACACAAACGTACGAGTAAATCAATTATCACTTTAATTTCCTATAAATTTTTTTTGTCAACACCATCAGAGTACAGTGTCTTCTCATTTTCAGGCAACCGGCTAACTTTTTTCCGGCCAAATTTTTCACTCATCAAATGCGGGACACAATTATGGGTAATTTACAACTTTCTAATATGGGAAAACTCGTTGCCTAGAAGGGAAGGACAAAAGAAAATGTGTAGCAAATTAATGTGTCGAAGCAGGAATCTAAATACTTTTAATTGCTTACGATTTTAATAGTAAGGATCTAACTCTTCTAAGCAGGGAAGGAAAATGACTTCTTGGATTTTGTAACAACTGTGAAAACAAAATGTACTTTTTGGACCATGACGGTACCATATTTTTTAATATTTATTAATAAGAACGGAAACATAAAAAAAATTTTATGAATTCAGAAGTAAACAATACAAAACAGAAACTTAACAAAAATCTGTATAAAAATTCAGTATAAAAAATCAAAAATAACATGAAAAATATTAAATATTACATTTACATAAAGGTACATTCGTAGATTAGACTTGTTAGAGATCGGTTATTTTACAAATATTGCTGTATATTTCATGCACTATTAAATCTAAGTTATGCCCATAAAAATGCGCGATAAAACCTAAAGCACACTATTGAAGCGAAGCACCGATATGTACTTAACAAAAATAAATATTACCACAGTCAAGGCGAGTTCATGTACGAGGTGCTGTCAAGTTAACAGCTACAGTTAAAGTACTAGACAGATTTTTTTGTTGCAGACTTGACACCACCTGGTACATGAATTTGCCTTGACAACAGTATTGCAACAAAAACAGAGAAGCTGGCTGTCTAAAATAAAACACACAAAAAAAAAATAAAGACAACATAGGCAAAATTAATGTTACCATATAGTGAAATATTGGATTTTTAAATTGTACCAAGTAACTAGCGGTAGTATCACGGTACCAACGAGGTCAAAAATGTACCATACAAAGTACAGTTGTACCATGATTTCCATCCGTGCTTCTAAGCTTTCATTTCTAGTAATGAAATGTTCAAGTCTACTTCATATGCAGATATACTGAATACGCAAAGATTAGGGTTAAAAACAAATATGGCGTACGTTCGTCATCTTTCCATGCTTCTAATATGTTGTATATATAAATTACCTTAGAATAATATAATCCTTACTGTAGTTGTTAGTATTAATAAAAATGGGATTTGTTAAAGGACGTTTACATGCAATTATCACTAAGACTCTGGGGTTTCAATTTCAATTGAAAACGAATTTTATTTGAAAAATATTTTAATACTGCACAGTACTTTGCAAACGATCAGAGTTTGGTAGTATGTATCACTATAAAATGCCAAGCTTATATTTCAAACGTACATTCGTGCGTTTTGGCTTGTGCAAAAAAGCCATAATTAAATTCTTTTATCACTTGTAAGAAATCAGACTTATCTTTGGAAATGTTTTGAGCCAAAGTTATAATCTTTTTTATTATTCAGTCCCATAAAATTTCATAAAGACAATTAATTGTCAACACGCGAGATTATGAAGCAGGAAGTTTTCTTTTTTAAGACATCATCTTTAGAAACATCGAAATATTCGTATTGGTTGCGTGTGATGTACGAGTGAGTGGCACACAACGCACAAAAAGTTCTTGTTCCATGAAGACAGTTGTTAACAAGTGTGTTGATACGAGTACAAAAGAAATAAACATGTAATTAACTTGTAATTGTTGATGTTTAGTGAATTTAAAAACGTTCTGCTATGAATTCATCACCAATCACATTTTAAATGCCAGTTCACACATGGAAAATGACACAAACTTCTTTTTAAATTTATTCCTTATTGTTGCACCCGTTATTGTTGTTGTTGTTTCTCTGATTAGATTATTAAGGCTCCCTCAACAAGCGCAACACTAGTGCAAAATTAAAAAGCACAACTCTGCCTTGAATTTACCAAGAAATTCACTGAATGCAACCTTTGACTAAAATTGGAATATACGGCCATGTCACAGAGCTCAATTCCGTTCGGAAGCGGAATTGAATAAACCTCAAAATGTCAAGTCCTAGCCGAAGTATACCCCATCATACCACCGCCTCCCACAGCTTGGATGTACCTGCCAAATTTTCGTATTTCAGTTTTCATTTTTTGGCACCATCTTCTACAAAAATGGGGTCGATTTAATTCCGATTCCGAACGGAATTGAACTCTGTGACATGGCCGATATTCACCAATTCAATTCATTGTCAACTTAAGGTGACCGGTTTTTCCAAATGTGGAAAAAGTTAAGAAAGTGGTCTGTCTACACAGAGATAATTAATTATGTATTCCAATATTTCACACCTAAGCAATATTTAATTTGAAAAAATATTCGGTTATTGTGACTAACTATCATATAAAGGGGAAAAAATATTTTTTTATGTCAGTTGAATTAGTCCACATTTGCAAAAAAAAAACTTTAATGTAATTAACAAAAAATATTAATGCTCTAATTCAGTAAGAAGATTTCTGTTTCTGTTTGAAAATACTTTGGAGTTCTTGTTTTTGAATTCTCTAAATTATTTTCTTCAAAAATGGTTGTTGTCTTTGATAATGAAAAATAAAAATATTATTGCCATTTTTTTAGAACATAAAAATTAAATTAAAGTATAAAATAACAGTTTGTAAAATATATGAAAAATTACCCAGCAAAAAATTACACATTACCATCAGAACTACTTTTCATTACTCGCTTACAAATCACATTACCTAAAATTTAAAAAAATTATGTACAAGTTGCTAAATAAGGAGAATAATTTCTTTAGATTAAATAGATTACGTGAAGAAGTTGCCAAATAAAAAAAGTAAATACTTCTCAAGAATCGATTATTTTAGTCTCACGCCTTGTTAAAATCATTAAGTTGGTAATCCAGTAAGGAACAGCTTCCACCAGAAATGCTTAATTCCAAATCCGATTACCTTTTTTGAAATTTTTTGCTGGGTATGCAATAAAATCATAAAGCAAATGCACGAACCTTCTAGCATAGACAATAAATAATACGACTAATTGTTTTAAAAGGGCATATCGTACACCTGCACAAAATCTAGCAGATTTTAATTAAAATCTTTATGAAAATCTATACCGTTTACACCAAGTTTTTTTTTTGACATTTATAAAGATTTTTTTATCTAAAGCAAAACTCATTAACTGAAAGTTTTCCAAAACTATAATCAAACAACTAAAATATATCCAAATCACACACCTTTTTAAGCAGACCGTAGCTAATTCACTCACCTTTTATATAAATTTCCTCTACAGGGTAGTAAAAAATATATAAAAATAATAGATTTTGAGTAGATTTTCTACAAATCTACTGACAAATTAAATTTCGTTTCGTATGGGAAATCTAGTAAAAAGCAGCAAGATTTAGCTCGAAATCTCGTGAGTACTAGATTTCGAGATGATGTAAATGCCCTATAAAGAATCAAAACTGAAAAATCTTTTTTTCGTCCATAGACGAGACGATGCAATCGTCGAACAGAATTAGGGCATTATTTGGCTCTAAAATTTAATATTTCTGAAATGCATATCATTGAACGACGAAGATAATAATTTAGAGAGTTCAAAAACTAGAACTCAAAACGAAAACTATCTCTTATTCGAATAAAGCGAAAATGGTACTTTATACCCAAAAAAAGATGCCGATTCCTTCAGCCGTATAAAAATGACTACATTCAACAAGGAAAGTATTGTTTATATCATCATGATATAAATTGATCAGATTGACCTAATTACATATCCAGTCGGGCTAAAAATAATAGGATCATAGGATTTAGATCAATTACGTACCTATGTACATATTTGTTTTTATTCAATGATGAGCTGCTATATTTTTGAACGCCAATGCATTTGTGAACTTGTAATAACTATAGGGTGTTTTTTTTAGAGGTATAGAACTTCGAATTGAAATAAAACACAAGAAAATCGTTTTAATGTCCATCAATTTGGCTTTATTGGAAGGATAATTTTATGCCATGAATGTTTAAATATGATTTCGGGCATGTGGCCGCCGCGGCTGGCTCGAATAAAGCCAATTCTACAGGTCCAATTTTCAACCACTTTTTCGAGCATATGGGGCCGTATGTTGGCAATAACGCCACGAATGTTGGCTTCCAAGTCCCCTAACGTTTCTGGTTTGTTGGCGTAGACGAGCGACTTCACATATCCCCAAAGAAAATAATCCAATGGTGTCAAATCACGCGATCTTGGTGGCCAATTGACAGGTCCATTCCGCGAAATTATGCGCTCATCGAATGTTTCCTTCAATAAATTGATTGTGACGTGCGCTGTGTGGCATGTAGCGCCGTCTTGTTGGAACCACAACTCATCCACATTCATGCCATCCAATTCGGGAACAAAATAGTCGGTTATCAGCTCCAATTGCTGTGCACGGTGGCGAATCGATTCATTCGGGTCCTCTTCAACACTTTGCTCTACAGCGGCAATTGTTTCTTCGGTGCGCACTGTTCGACGTCTCTGCGGATGTGTATTATCACATAGATAGAGTAAACGTAGTGCGAAAACGATCCATGGTTAACCGAATTAATTGCTCTGATGGACGATTATGTCGACCATAAAATGGACGGAGCTTGCGGTAAACTTCGCGAACTGAACCATTATTTTCGAAATAAATTTGCACGATTTGCAAGCGTTGTTCTTTTGTCAACCTGTTCATGATGAAATGGCAAACCAAACTAAATATTAATCACTTGAGTGATTAATATTTAATATACCTCAATAAAAAACACCCATTATTAGTGTGATTGGCCCAAGTGTGGAGTTGATTATATTTTTGCTGTTGTTCTTTCTACTCGTATAATAATATACTATCAAGACTATTTACTGTCTACTTAACAATTTTCTTTTGCTTCTTGTGTTAAGAGACACATATGTAATTTGATAAATAACTTCAGGCTTAACGTTTGCGGATAGAAAGAAATGAAACATGAAAAAAAGTATAGCAAACTGATTTGAAAATATAGCGTAAATATTTGAATATTCGTTTGAAGACAAATTAAAATTAAATTAAATTATAAAATTATATTTATGGACAAATCGGCACGTTCAAACTTTATTTTTTTTTTTAATAATGATGATGATAATAAAATAAAGTCAATTACCAAATGAAGAAGTAAAAAAACACAATCAAGTAGATTTAATTAATTAAGATTAAATTGACTGAAAAGTTGAAGTTTACATAAACATTTTTCTGCCCATATTATTCACATCGCCATTATCTTGATGGTTTGTTAAGTTTTTTTTAAATCCTTTTTAAAAATTAAGCAAAACTACAGATGCAGATGTACATATTCATATTGTCTGTGTGTGTGTGTGTGTAAATATGTACATGAGTATGTGTGGATTATGTACCAATGTACGAGCATACATATGATGATTTCGTGTGTATTTAGGCCCAGTTACGTGATGTAACAAATAACGGAAAATATAAAAGCCTGTTTTTGTAGAGTGGTTGTGTCTAGGGATACCACAAAACAAGTTTTTTTTTCCAAATAAAATTAAAAAAATTATGCTTAGAATGTTGTTTTCTTGTTTATGAGCTATAAACAATTTTTATTATTTGACTTTATGCCACTTGCAGATTATTTTCATTGACATCTTGTTCATATTTATATTACGATCTGATACCGAAAGCAAAGTAGTAAGAAAAGATAGACATTTTGTACCTATCCAAAAAAAAAAAAATCTACAGAAATCTATTATAATTTCGAAAGATTTTAAAAATTATCTACATACACACATATGTATGTACTCGTATGTAAATACATTATGAGCATTTGTTGTCAGAACTTATTGCAGTTTAATGGTCAAAATTTATATAAACAGCAGTTACATATCTGTATCGGTTTTCAAATTATTTTTTAATGGTGGAGGTTCATATTGCAACAATGTCAAAAAAACAAAACTTAAACGACGCGTCGCGACGTGTTGAATGCAACTTGGTTGCATTAGTAACGAAAATCTGCCTCCTTGGGCCTGGTTGGTGCAAAATGGTAACCCTGGTCGTGGTTGTGGTTCTTATCTTGTTTTAAAGATTCGGTCTTTTTTTTTGAGAATGAAAACAATCGTGATGCTGATTGTGCCAATCCTGCAAGAAGTATGCACGGGCACATACGAGTATGTACATACATAGTACGTACATGTGTACATAAAAAAGTATGTATGAATGGATGTATAATGTTACTCTTACGTACGTACGTACGTACATACATATGTACATACATACTTATCCGTACATAATTTCATGTGAAGATATTGCTATTTATGAATTTAAAACATAGAGTAGTGATGCACGAATATTCATATTCGTATTCGAATTGCCGAATATTCGGCCATTTTTAGATATTCGTATTCGCTTGATTTTGATGTATACGAATACGAATATTTTTCCAAAAAAAAAAAATCAAATAAATAAATGCAATTTAAATAAATGGCTAAAAATATTAGTTTTTACAATTAACATAACCCCTCAAGACGGCAGTAAATATTCGCCCTTATTCCAGTTGTCGACATCGACGTCACTTTAACACAATACCAAACAATTGGGGCTTGTTTACTCGCTTTCGAAAACTTTGTACTACTGACAATCTATTTCCGCTCCCTAGGGTCTAGATAATATCATAAACCTACTAACAGGAGTGAGTTGTTTTTGACAATGGATACACAAGCCCCAATTATTTGGTATTGTGTTAAAGTGACGTCGATGTCGACAACTGGAATAAGGGTTATTGTCACATGTGTATTCTTTATCGGCAAGAATTGGATCTTATTGACAATCTCTTACTAATCTCTAAGGCTCTGCAAATTAATGGAACATGTTCATAGCAGTCAATTGTTGTCGACAAAGAATAGACAGGTGACAATGTTTACTGTTGTCTTGATGTGTCGTCGACGACGCCATCCCCCTTAATAAAAAATTAAAATAATATCCCTTTGAAAATATGTACGTCTTTGTATGAAAGTTTCCATTAATACATCTGTCAAAACTTATACGATGTAGCCTCAAGTCGGCCAACAATAATTTTAAAACTTATAATTTGGTATTGTCATATCCATGTATGAATATATTTTTTGTAAGGACACTTTTTTATCCATGAGAATTGGAAGAAATATTTACATAAGCTTCTGCAAGACCATTTCCTTCTATATATTTGTTACGAGTACCTTTATTGGTAATAAATGTGGTAGCTTCATATGTGACAGCGCATAGAGAAAGGGACCTAAGTGTAAAAAAAATCAATTTTCACTTTTTTTTTGATGTGGAAAACATCTGAGCATCGAATGAGACCGATCCCATGCCCCAAAAGTGTTCCCTCCCAGAGATATGCGCGTTTTATGAAATTGAAGTCGACGATTCTAAGGTTGTGTGAAAAAATTTTCGTACTAACAGAGTGATATTCACGATTTAAAAGAATTATAAATGAGTATTTATTATAATGCACAATTAATAATTTCAGAAAATAAACCTGGATTCGAAAAAACGCGAGCAAAATTGATATCAAACCAAAAACGAACTACACAATACAAAAGGTAGGGACCAACACGTTCCTGACGTCATGAGATGTGTCGCTTTCAAATGAGACCAATACCAACACGCTCAGTGATGGTACACCAAAGATACACGTATTTAAATTTTTAAAATGGCTCTCCTGAACAAAACCAGTTTTTACCCTTAGGTCCCTCTCTATTTTGCGCATCACATATGGAAATATTATTATTTATTTATGTGTATTTTAAAATATTTACAAATGTAGAACGAAAAGAGATGCAATTAAAACCATTTAAACAGTTTGACTACAATGTGTCTCTAGATTGTTTGGCATAAAGTGACTTTTATGTCAAAAATTAAAAATTAAAATTTTTCGTACTGTGTAGAAATCGGTTAAATTCTTTATAGAAACTTGTGTTTTGTATAATTTTTAAATATTATTTAATGAGGATCATTAAAATTTTAGATAGTTCTTATTAACTTTAAAGTACGCCAACAGCAAGGAGTATGAAGTTCTTCTTTTTCATAAAAATTTTTTATATTTCATTTTGCAGCCTTACATACATACATACATACCTATTTAATTTCTATAAATGTCTATAAATTCCATATATAGTATTCGCATTCGTATTCGTGAATATCGTTTCAAATATTCGTATTTGTATTCGCGAATATCAAAAATTGACATTCGGCACATCACTAGTACAGAGTTAAGTTTATACGATTTTTGTTGCAAACATACATATTCTTTTTTTGTATAAAAACAAATTCATATTTGGGATGTGTATGAAAATGTATTAAAAGTTGAACGAACATATGCAAGACACACATGCATATACGCTTACATAGTTATGTATGTATTTAAATAGTACATGTTCATATGTATACATATCGTCACCTAAATGCAAGCGGACGTAACCACACTTTTATATTTTTTACAAGAGAAACAAAAAACGTTTCAAAATCAATAATAATAAAGTATTCTTGAACATTTTCTTCTAAATTTACTTGTGGTATGGATACTTACATATATGTTTTTAACCATTTATTTCCTTTTTATATCTATTTAAGCTTTTCTGTTAGTTATGTTCCTTGCAATAAAAAAAATGCATTCGTAATTACGTCCGTTTAAATTCCTTTAATAAAGTTGTCATTTTTGATCGCAGAGGTTTAAATATTTGCGTGAACATGTACGAGTAGTTTAATAAAATGAACCATAATCAATAAATAACTCCATTTCGAATTTTTGTTTAGTTACGTCCGTTTGCATTTAAGATGCCAATATATACATATACATACATATTTATATAGAGTCCCACTTGAGCTGAGATTCGATAAAAATTAATGCTCATTAAAGCGAAGAAATTTCGAAACAAAATTGTTCGATATATGTTCGCAAATCTAAAAAAATTCGATTATTCGCTAAAGCTTCGAACTTCAAACTTCTATCGATAGTTTTTCGAATGTGCGGCGGTACCCGAGTGGTTGTGTACCAGCCTGTTAGTGTAGAGGTTCCAAGTTCGAGGCGTGACAGCACTGTAAATTAAAAATTTAAATAAGAACACACACTTACATATGTGTAATAAATAATTGAACAGAAAAAAAATTTGCCACAATAGCCTAGTGGATGTGTGATAGTCTGTTAGAATGGAAAAAAAAAATATAAAAATACTTTTTACTTTTTCTGCTGCCTTTTTGCGATATCGAAATTAATTCGATATTCTCCCACTTTTGATATTGGTAGCGAAACTTTGAAATAGAATGTTTTTTGGGACAAAACTGAGTAACAGGTAAACTTTTTTCAATTCATTTTTGAGTGTCACTCTTAATAAATGTTCGAGATATATTCGAAATCGATATCAATAACGAGAGTCTTGGTCAACTGGGATACTTCGAAATATGTGCTTATGTATGTAATTATAGGCATATAGTTATCTGAAATGCAAATAACTTATCATAAAAATTACACAATAATAATAGCAATGACGTTACGTCATTGTAACGCTGCGGCACCAAGCAATTAAGCCTGTAGTTTAGAGTCATGCTCAGGGTGACCGATGACATTTTTCAAAAAGTGGCACCAAATAGGGGATTTATCAAAAAAAAGGGGAAAATTAAAAAGAAACGAGAAAACTACACTAAACTTTTGTATTTTTATATAATTCACTCCAAAAAAATGGGGACAAAAAGTGGCGAGGCAGTCGGAAAAGTGACAATTTGCAACTTTAGTCGGTCAAACGGTCACGCTGGCCATGCTGTTCGATTTCCTCCTATCTTTTACTAAATGTAGAAAAGCTAAGTACGTTCTAAATAGAGTTTTTTCCCACACTTTTTCATTTCCCGGGAAAGCGGGTCATTTTTTTTAAATATCTCGTGATCCCAGCATTCCGGGAGAAATTTTAAAGCACTGACTGAATCATATATATTTTATGTTTTAATAATGTATAAATGTGTTAATTCTAATTGGGCATTAAAACGGGAACATTATTTTTTTAACTTTTAGTTTTTAAAGTTCTTAAAGGTTTTTTCCAACACAAAAACTGTTGTTAAATGAGATCAAAAAAGGAAACTTACAAATACATAAGATAACAGTTAATAAAAACACACATAAAATAAATAATACAACGGTACACGAGGTTTGAGATCGGAAACAGATCAGTAGATTTTTTTTAAAAAACGTCCATACAACTGAGTTTTCCATCTAAAACAATTTCATTTGTTTCTATTAAAAACAATAAAAGAGAGAGTATGATTTCAATAAAGCATCAATAAATTTGACAAAATATTTTTAAATTTAAAATTTTGTTAGGAAAACCGCTGCTCGCAATAAATTTTCACAAATGCCAAATTGAAAGCAGCTGTTTTCTAAATGTAAGGTTGTCAATTTTTTTTTTATTTTTCCCTAGATCCCGCATAAAAAATCTCGGGAAGCCGGGAAATTTTAAGAGTGGGATTCCCGGGAAATCGGGAAATTTTAAGAGTGCGATTCCCGGGAAATCAAAACCAATATCCAAAAAAGAATATAAAATATACGTTTTTCTTTGAACAACAAGCTATGTTATCAAGTAACGTAACGTGACAAAAAGTGAAATTTTCTGTGGAAATGCCCATATATTGTACACCTGAATTTCTTTATTTGTTATGCCATATCTTTTAAATTTTTGGTCAACTGCTAAAATTTTACTATCCACAGAAAGAGAATTTTATATTTTCTATTCTCACATAATAGCTTAATGAAACAGTACTTAAAGGATCCTTTTCGAAAAAAACAAAGTTGAGAAAATTACGTATTTTACTTATGCAAATAGTCAGATTTGATATAAACGTTAAACTATTAGTGGAAAAAAGAAACGTGTATATTATTCATAGTGGATAATAATATAAGAACCCTGATGATGAAGGTGGGGCGGACTTCCATTCTGACACTGGTTTGTCAGAATATCTACAATTAAATTTGATGTTATTTGTTACTTATAGAGTTCGGGCAATAATAAATAAGGAAACGTGTATTGTTTTGTACAAAATGCACAAAAGTTTTACAGTGCGGCGATAACCCAGCAAAAAATTTCAAAAAACTTAATCGGTGGAAGCTGTTCCTTACTGGATTACCAACTTAATGATTTTAACGAGGCGTGAGACTAATATAATCGATTACTTTTTTTATTTGGCAACTTGATCACGTAATCTATTTAATCTAATAAAAATGTTCTCCTCCTTTAGCAACTTGTACTTATATAATTTTTTTAAATTTTAGATAATATGATTTGTAAGCGATTAATGAAATTTGGTAATCAGAAAAGTAAGTCATTAAATAGCAAGTAGTTCTGATGCTAATGTGTAATTTTTTGCTGGGAATATTTATTTAAGGTGGAAATTTAGAAACTTTGTGGCAATCACAAGAAATTGATTTAAAATGCTGCCTTAACGTTAGTTAATGAACATTTGATGCACAATTTTACCAGTAGCACAAGGGATCTCAAGAAAATATTGTACGAGTATCATACATCTTTAGTTTTGATTCTGGATAGAAAATTTCAAAAGTACATATTTGTGGCAAAGTCAGCCGCTGCTGTAGGGTGCTCATTGTACGATGCTATTACGTATACTTTATTATTTGTTCTGTTGAATGTTTAAGGATGATTGCCACAATTGGCTTAATTTAATGAGGAGGTTTTATTTAAACATATTGCACTTGAGATCGTCTCGTGTAATAACTACTCGTCGTGCATTTGTAAATATGAATGCGCCGGATTTGTGGATGTATGAGTATGGGCGAGTGTGTGTGTGTATGTGTAAATAAATTGTGACTGGTATCGAAATTTCAATTTCATTTAAAGTGTTAATGGATCTTGTAATGCTGCTACTATAGCTGCATGCAAATTGTTGTAATTTGCTTCCGTCTTCTTGGAGAGGTGGTGTATGTATCGTCCCAGCACATTTATTGCTTGCACTACCTTGCATTGCAAATCATGAATTTTTATTTTTTTTTTATCTTAAAGAGCATAGTTGCCAAAATGAATTGCTTTGCTGCCTACTTCTGTTTCTGTGCAATTTTTGTTGCTTGTTGGATTGTCTAGTTGTGAGTGTGAGAGCTGACTGTCTGCCTGGCTGTTGTAGTGTCTGGTAATACCTGCTCTTTGTTGTTAACTTAACTTGGTCATCTCGGTTTTTTGTTTTTTGTTTTTTTTTGTTTTGGCTTATTGCTTTTTGTTTTGCTTCTGCAGTTCTTTTATGAAGTTGAATCAACACTCGTGCCGAAAACGTGACCCAGGCAGCTAAAAAATCTACACTTGTACCTTTTACATTACAACAGACAGCACTGGCATAAGGTAAAAAAAAAAAAAAGATCGAGCCAATTTAGGCTGCTGCCATATAAAGCAACAAGCTGAATGAAGCCTCTAGGCATTTGGGCAATCTGACAAGTGAAGGTAAGAATAAAAACACTATCATGCTGCCAACTCCGCCACCCGCGATTTGAAATTTTGTCTATTTTTGTGTAAGTAGTCTTGTTTTATAGTTTTGGTTTTGCTTTTACTACGAATACAAGTTAATACGAGTATCTATCTGTATGTTCATTATTTACATGAGGTTAATAATTTGCACCGTGCATCTATAGTAAGTAGTGAGTCGTTTGTATCTATCTGCTGGCTATTGGTTTGTGCTCGTTTGAACACAGTGTTGGTGTTTGTTTTTGTTGTTGTTAAATTTTTTTTTTTTTATTTCTAAAGATATTTTACCTTGGCTGTGGCCATAAAGATAAATTGAAATTGTTTGTACACATTAAATGGGCATACACACATATTTATGTACTTTAGTACGTGTGTGAATTAAATATACAAACATTGTACTCGTAAGTTCGATGAAGCTGTTTTTATTTCTCACTTTTAAGTTAATGGTACAATATTAATCTTAATTTTCTCATGTGGTTGCAATAAGGTGTAGAGGTAATCCTTTTGCCTGCTTGCTATACCTGTATCAATAATTTTATCTTGATTTTCACAGTCTAAACTTGGTCTTCAGCAAATAAACATTTGTAAATGCATAAATACATATACATATGTGTGTGTGTATGCATACATACTTATAATGGGTGTTTTTTATTGAGGTATAGAACTTTAAGTTGGCATCACTTTTTTAACTGGCGGCCATTTTGTCAGCTGTCAAGTGATTAATATTTAGTTTGGTTTGCCATTTCATCATGAACAGGTTGACAAAAGAACAACGCTTGCAAATCGTGCAAATTTATTTCGAAAATAATGGTTCAGTTCGCGAAGTTTACCGCAAGCTCCGTCCATTTTATGGTCGACATAATCGTCTATCAGAGCAATTAATTCGGTTAACCATGGATCGTTTTCGCACTACGTTTACTCTATAAGATAATACGCATCCGCAGAGACGTCGAACAGTGCGCACCGAAGAAACAATTGCCGCTGTAGAGCAAAGTGTTGAAGAGGACCCGAATGAATCGATTCGCCACCGTGCACAGCAATTGGAGCTTTGTCCATCAACTTTATGGAAGATTTTGAAGATTTTGAATGTGGATGAGTTGTGGTTCCAACAAGACGGCGCTACATGCCACACAGCGCACGTCACAATCGATTTATTGAAGGAAACATTCGATGAGCGCATGATTTCGCGGAATGGACCTGTCAATTGGCCACCAAGATCGTGTGATTTGACACCATTGGATTATTTTCTTTGGGGATATGTGAAGTCGCTCGTCTACGCCAACAAACCAGAAACGTTAGGGGACTTGGAAGCAAACATTCGTGGCGTTATTGCCAACATACGGCCCCATATGCTCGAAAAAGTGGTTGAAAATTGGACCTGTAGAATTGGCTTTATTCGAGCCAGCCGCGGCGGCCACATGCCCGAAATCATATTTAAACATTAATGGCATAAAATTATCCTTCCAATAAAGCCAAATTGATGGACATTAAAACGATTTTCTTGTGTTTTATTTCAATTCGAAGCTCTATACCTCTAAAAAAACACCCTGTACTTACATACTTATGTGTAGGGAAACATAATGTGGTTGGTGTAAAAGTTAATTGTTAAAATGGTAGACAGAGAGAGAGAGAGAAAAAAAGTTCTAAGCAATTACAAATTCTAAACTTAGAAATACTCGTTTATATACATACATAAATAATAAAAATAGTACAAGTGCGCCTGATTTCTATTGAAAATAAATACATATTTATGTATGCATATGTATTTGCTGAAGAATATATTGTTTCCTAAATCAGTAGCAGGCAGCAGATACACAATCATAGTCGCTTTTGATTTATTTGAAGCGTTTACCCCCTATATCAATTACAATTAGTTCGCTTTGATGGCTTCCCAGAAGGTCTCTTCTGTGATTGAAAGCGTAATTAACCCAAATATTTACTCACATATGTATGTAAAAGAAGATTCGTATATTTTTTGGCTTTAAAGCAATTTTGCCCAAAGAGTATTCTGCGAAATTCTAAAGAATCTGCACACTTACGAGATAAGGCAGTTTTGAGTTATTTTCTTACAAAAATCGCCTTTAGCTACTTCTTGTCAAGTATAGAGTAGAAAGTATAAAATGTTAAAACATATGCAAGGGCAGCAGTAATCATATTGAAAAATCTTTTGTTAAAAGTGTTCGTAATGCATTAGAGCTTTTTTACCTTCATAATTTTTGGCTAATTTCGTTAGTCTTTTCAAAAGCAAAAAACATAACCATATAAAAAATATAAAAGAAAATCTGTTTTAATTTTTATGTATACCCTGCAGGAGATCGAGCTAGTGTCCAACTGGTATTTTACTAGTACATAAATTACCACCACTAGTTCCCAACTGTAAACTTTGTTATACAATCTTAATGCTCAATTTATAAAATTGGTGGTTTTATTCCTTTGTTACCCAGTGACAACTGCTATTTAAAATTCGTCATTATTTATCAAAATTAAAAAATACAAAAGGGTAATTATAATTATTTAATTATAAAATTATTTTTAGATCAACATTAAATTATAATAATTGTATAATACCAATAATCATACAGTGCAACAAGGCCTCTGTTAGACACTTAAAATATATTTTGCAATGTGGTGCCTTGGAACTACTTCATGTACTAGTACTCATCAGAACTAGTAATTTTACATTACAACTTCAACTTTTTTTGCACTAGTTGTTGCTTTCTAGTAATTATACTAGTAGCTTTTATACAATTATGGCCTACTCTCCTGCAGGGTACGTACTAAAATTTTATATGTATATATATATGTTTGTATGTGGATATTGGCCTTTCACACATGAGAACAATTGTGCTGGCATAACATGCCAGTTTGTTGGTGAGAGAGGCAAAGAGAGGAGTTTCGTGTTTGGCATAATTTTTCAACCAGCTACAACCCCGCATCACCAGCACAAAACCAATACACACATAACTTAAAAAAACAGCAAATATCAAATGCATACAAAAAACACTAACACACACAAAGCTATGTATGCGTATACATTTTTATGTCGGATGAATTAGTCTCGTGTGTTCTTAAAAAAACAAAAATTGTGCGGCATAAAAATTAGTCTCGTGTGTGACAGGCCATTCACCCTTATTCTACTTGTCAACATCGATATAAAACGATATTGTTTTGGGTTGCTTAAGTGCCGTAGAGGCTATCAAATGAAGTTGTCAATCAGTGCGTTTGTGTGTGTGAACAAGTAAACACCTCAATAATCATTTGTATTTTGACTTCGTAGCGCATTATAAACTTTGGTTTATCATCCTACTTCTCTTTCATTAACAAGAATTACAAAGACATAAAAAATCAAAACCTTTTCAATATCATCAAACATTTCCAACAACGCGTATTTGCAGGTGAAAAAATACGACTGCACTTACATACCTATGTATGTATGTGATTGATGAGTTTATTTGATCATCTCCAGTGCTTCTTATTTCAAATTATTATTCTAGTTGTCGCTATGGAAGATTATCAATAACTGTCAACACATTGTTTGTATTCTACAAGCGAATTTTATGACAATATTGTATTGAAACGACTTTGGATTTGTTGTCGCCATTTTTGATAATAATTTTAGTTGAAAAATGTTAAAATAACAAGTGTAACCCAGTTTGAGAAATTAGTGACAGAGGTACAGTTCCGAGTAATGGGAAGAAATTAAAAAATTATAAAATTCTCTTTGACAGCCGAAAAAATTAGGAAATGAATGGCAAAGGTCAGAACATAATGACCATAAGTAGTGCAATATAAAAATATAATTTGTTAATAAGTTTGACGCTACTTGGAGTTTAAAGTTAAGAAGAAAATGGTCGCAAGCAAAGATAAATGTGATGCAACTAGAGGAAAAGGGAGCTGTGTGCAAATCTTCTGCAGTTTCAAAAAATTAAGCCAGAAGGGCAGTTTAGGGAGTCCAGTGGGAAAAATTAGCGCAGGCAGAACATACCTATTTCACTGGCAGAAGTAGAAACACCTAAAATAGTTGTCTGAATTTATCTAACAAATAAAAACATTTTTAATTTTTGATAAAAATTTTAAAAATAAGTAAATCATGCATCTGATGCAAATATTTAGAGATGTGTATTGGATAAACGATAAATAGTCAACGTCATCATCAGTTTGCTATAGAATACAAACTTTTTTTTTATCAAATTGATGATGACGTTGAAACAAGCTGTTTGACGTTGACACTAAAATGATGGCGACGTTAACGACAACAACTGAAATAAGGGTGATTAATTAATTGGTTGTTAATTTTTTTTTTTATTTAATGAATAATCTATGACTTCAACTGCATTTTATTCATTAAGCTTACCTTATCAGTTTTACTATTCCATTCGTGTTAGATTTTGCAATAAATGGTCAAACAAATCACAAGAGAAATAACAGTGAAACTTGAAATTATTAATTTTAAGTTTGCGTTTTTATGATTGTACGAGTAAATAAAGTTTTCAATTGTAAATCTATCAAGTTTGTAGAAAATATTCGCACCACCAAAGATAATTTATTATTTATTTATGCACTTGCATATACATACATACATATGTACTTTGTATGTGTGTTTTTCGCAAAACACAAAGCACTTGGAATAAATACATAAATAATTAACTCAGTAATATCGCTAATATTGTCGTCATCAACTTCAAAGTAATGGAGATCAGTTACAACGATATCAACAAACATACTTGTCTTCGTGAACATACAAATTGTCATACTATTTTTGCCTTCATGCGATATAGTATTTTTGCTTTTTCTTTATTTTAGGAAAATTTGTCTGCGAACCAGCTCTCCACAATTTCTCATTATACGTGTATTTCGTTTAAATTAAATTATTAAAAGTATGAAAAACGCTAGTCTAAGTAAGTGATGGCTTCGGGTCTATATTGTGCTATTATCAATTTATTTATGGGTAAAACAAGTTGTGTGTTTTAGCTAAATACAGCATCGCTTTATTAAATGAAAATTTTATCTTAACTGAAGCTGCAACGAAATAAAAATTTCGTGTAAAAATGTTGAATCAATTATATTCATTACAGTGAAATCTACACACAACAAGCATAATAATGTGGATATTATAACTATATATATTAATTTTATTAATTTGTTAAAAATATCAAACATGTTTTAACGTTTTATTATAGAAAATACAACTGAAATCTTAGTGTTTCAAATTTTGTACACAAAGTTTTTCTCTTTAATTTACACGACTATTGCCCATTTTCAATGCAAAATAATTAAAAAAAAAAGAAAAATGCAAAATGTATTGTATGTATGCATAAGCAAGTGTCAAATATGCTACACGGATTAAAATTACAATAGCTAAAATGAAAAGGCATGCAAATGTTTTACTCTGAGCTTATTAATGCATTTTGTAGTTGTACGAAGTTTTCTCTAAAACGCTACTTAAAACAAAAGACTTAAGACAGAAACTTAAAATATGTATGTATGTATATGCAAAGCAAAAATTAAATCGAACGAACCAGTGCCGTCCGTCCGTCCGCCCGTTGGCCCGTTGGCCCGTTGGCCTGTTTTCTCTAACTGGCGAGAAGTTTTCGCATTGGGCACTGGTTATTAATTTATAATTTTTATATACATTTATAATTTTTATATTACCTACAAAAAATATCAAAACATGAGGGTGAGTGCGTACGGGTCTTATTTTCTTATCCATTCGAAACACAGGATGAGAATGATACAATTTTTTTTTTCGATTTTAAAAGTTTTAACACACTCGTAACCGCAACCAGTAGCTTCGCATCAAAAAAATTTAATAATTATAGGTATGTTTTATTCGAAATATATTCTGAATATTTATATAAAGTTCGAATAAAACATAGCTTATATTGGTTTTCCTATTTTACAGAGGGTCATTCACATAAAAACTTAAATAAACTTGCAATAAATAATCGTATCAACCAATATAGTTTTATTCTTACTCACCCTGTGTTTAACTGGATGATAACAGTTTAAGGTTAGCCACGAATAACGTTGTAAGTGACAAAATAATAATTTTTCAGGAGAGCCAAAAAACGTATTTTAAGCAATATTGTTTTTTTCGTTTAATATTTTTTTTAGCTTTTATCGAAAATGATTTTGTTAGTTAGTTACAAAGTTCTTCCACGGACTGACTGTTTGTAGCTGTATTTTGGATGGTCTAATATTTGAACACTTCAAGTTAGGAATGTTAACGGTAATCTGCGAAAAAACCGGTTTTCTAAAAATTGTCTCTTACAACGTTATTCGCGGCTTTGCTTCAGTTGTTTCAACTCGCAAAGCTCTTACTTTCATTACAGAATGGTACCGTAAGGTCGTAAACATTTTTATCAGCTTATGAAACACAGGATCAGTAGAAAAAACTGTATTTAATACTTATTTTGTAAGTTTATTTGAGAATTTAAGATATGTACATTTACATTCTTACATTTTTACAGACGTACATACACATCTAACTACTACTTGCGCCAAATTTTCGGAAATTCCAAAGCATTTTCCTGAAGAAGGTTTTTGACCGACTTCGAAAAAAAAAAGGAGTGGAGAAGCTTTCAATCTGAATTTTGATTCTCTCAAGTTGTAAATAAAATCAAAATTTGTTTACCAATTTCAATAATTTTCTTGGAACTTACTTAGTGCCTATTCACATTATGCCTTTTTAGTCTGCGTTACTTCGACAATTTTCTTTTAAAACCCCTTGGAAAAGTCACGTACATTAATATTTAGACTTTTTTCTTTGTGACTTTTTGACGTTAATAAACATGTTTAATGCTGAGAGTACGAAAAAACAAAGAAAAATGTCAAAAATCCCCTCGAATTTTCACTTCGTTCCAAAAGGCACAAAAACAAAAACAAAAACAAAAGTTTTACTACTCATGCTTCTCAACACCTCTCACCAACAAACTCAAAAAGCCTGCCTGCACAGACAAGCAGAAAAGGCGGAGTGTAAATTGCGTCTTAACTAAAAAAAAAAATGAGCTCGGTGTTGCATTTTTATTTTTCATCAACTTTTAAAAAAGAACATTTTAAAATTTTACTTAACCTTTTTATATATTTTTGCCTTTTGCGTTGCGTTTTACAAAATAAGGCACTGCGTTTTAACAACCAAATAATAATAATAATAATAATAATAATCAAACAAATGTCAAAATTTATAGGGATGGTATTTATTTCCTTTACATTACCAATAACAAGACAGCGTCAACACAATTCTCATCGGCAATGCCGATGTAACATTGAATTGACTGCGGAGACATATCCATATGACGGCGACTATTATGTCGAGCTTTATTTTCGATTTTATTGTAAGCAACAAAAATTAAATTTTTCAGGAGAAGGGTTTTTAAAAATATTTAAATATGTTTTTGAATGTAAATAAATAAGTCACTTACGATAAAATTTTACAGCCCAGCCCGCATCTTAAAAATTATCAAAAATAATGGAATTTTGATAATTCTAAACTATGGTTAAGCCCATAAAATTTTAATTTCAATAAATAAGTATATTTTCGATAACGTGTCGCTTACGATAAAATCGAAAAAAGGCTCAATGTGATGTCGTCGTCGACATAGTTTAAAACATAACTGTTAAGTAATGATTAGTAATCGTAATGATTAGTAATTCGATTACTTTTTTTTAAAGGTGAAGTAATGATTAAATTGCAATTATATTTAGTTTCGCACGATTACTAATTGATTACGATTACTAATAATGGAAAAGTAATATCAATTACTTAAAATTAGTAAAAATAATCAAAAAGAATCAAAAGTAATCAAAAAATAATCCGATTATTTCTAAGGATTACGTTTGATTCTTTTTGATTATTTATTAAGATTAAAAGTAATCTTTGAAAGTAGTTGGATTACTTTTTGATTACTTTTGATTCTTTTTGATTATTTTTAGTAATTTTAAGTAATTCGGATTACTTTTCGATTATTAGTAATCGAAATCAATTATTTATCAACAATTCTTTTGAAGGCAATTATATAATCATTACAATTCTTTTTAAAATGTGAACTAATTGATTACTAATCGTAATCGAAATTTAACAGCTCTGGCTTAAAAACTATCAAAAAATTATACAAATTATATTTAACTGAACGAGAATTAATTTTATTTATTTTTATTTTTTATTTACTTATAACCAAGCGAGCTGATAGGGCCATATAAAGTTGATGGACTACAAGTATAACATTAGAATAATTAAACATGTAGGCAACAATATTCATGAAAAAAATATAAAATAAAATAATAATAATAGTTATAAAATTATTAGATGAGACTACTGCTATAGAAATTGGAAGATGTATTTGGCATGAATTTAACTATATGTATTCAGAATCTAGATCAGTTCAATTGTGAAAAATGTTCAACAAGCTTAATGAATTACGTGTAAGATGGAATGCTCTTACATGCCGACCACACGAGCAATAATCTTGGCAATTATTGCCGTGGCAACTGTCAAATTCGGTTGCCGACACAAGATATTAGCGTGTGGACCGTATGAATATGTTTTCAAATATATATTCAGCAACAAATGTCAAAATACATTGCTGAGCAATAATCTCTTAACACATGCTGTCAAAATGAAATAATATTAATTTTTTTTTTCAACAAAAAAGTAAAAAAAAAACGTTTTAACAACATAAAACAAATAAAAGTTCAATTTACAATTAGAAAAATCTCTATTTATTGATCATTTAAGTGTTTATATGCATAAAAACAAAATATATTTGAATATACGTGTTCACCACCTCTAAATACATTGTTGAACACAAGCAATTTGACGTCATCGCTCTGCCGGCGTTATTGCTTGTGTTAGGATACATCAAATTGCTCGTGTGGTCGTAGTGTTAAGGATCGTGGCAATGAGTTCCAACATTTGGCGACTCGTACAGTAAAAGATCTTTAATAAATAAGACGATTTCTAATAGGGAATATAAGCAGTGGGTTTCTATCACTCTGTAAAAATGTAAAGTGTCTACGGACACATTTTAATCAGGAATAATTCTTATTGAATGAAATATTTTTATTACTTAATGTAAATTTCTGCTTCAGCAATAAAGTAAATTTTTGCGCAATTTCAATAATAATATAAGTTTTTGGGCATTTTTTTCCTGTGACACAAAGGGGTCGACATCATGCATACGAGTACTTTATAAAATTTAATCTGAAATGTTAACTTTTCAAATGCGAAAATGCCATAAGTCAATAACCCGCAAAAACGTCATAATAAAATAAACAACTCATTACAAACATACCAACTTATATATAATAGAAATACTCGTATATACAAACATACATACATACATATGTATGTAAGTACACAAGGGCGATTACAAGAACCGAAAACTCTAAGTACGAACTGAATAAATTTAATGAACGCTACCAACCTGTTGAGCAGAAGAAGAAGAAGAAGAAGAAAATGTAAAAACAAAAAGAAAAAAAATAACTCAGAGTATTAACAACCAGTCACCCAGTCATCCAGTCAACTATCCAACCATCCAACAAACATAAAACAAACAACAGCCACTTAAATCATATAATGACAAAAACAGCATGTGTAATAAAGAACAAATTAAATTACCTTAATCTCCGCTAAGAAAACACACACACACATACACAAACAAAATGAAAAGACTTAAAGTTTCATACACATGCACACACACACACAAGTTCTAGAACTATTTAAAAATTGTTAAGTCATCTTTAAAAACCAACAAGCCTTAATCGATGGAAAAGAGAAAAGTTCTCAATGCCACACATTGCAACGTTAAAAAATATTTGCTATAAATCTTCTACGAGTACTTTAGGATTCAGTGGAAAGAAATCTTTTTTTCTTTTAAAGTGTTTAAGTTTGCTTTAGATTCCGTATCAGCGAACGGGTAGAGAAAATTTTCATTGTGGACTAAAACACCTTAAGTGATTTAATAAGTATTCACTTCATTTGAAAGTTATTTTTTTTTTCAAACCTTTTCTACTTTTTTTTTTTTTTTGGTTGTTTTTGATCTTGCAGAAGACTTAGTAAGTGGAGGCATATTTGAATTAATAATGGTCGGACGTTGTTTGTTCTAAAATTTAAGAACAAATAAAAACTTACATATGTACATGCATGTACTCGTATAGGGTTTTCCAACTGAGATGGGAATCGTTTGACTGCTTATGTCTTCCTCTGTATTGTTATGATGAATTTCTATTTGTTATTCATTCCTTCATTAAATACAATCTCAAATTATATATTAACTTATTTTGACGAGCTTTGTTTTTTTTTCATATATATATTTATTTATTGTATCTTCATATATTTATTTATTGTATCTTCAGACGAGCTTTGTGAGTGATAGTGTTTGGTGGGTATCGACATACTACACTCTAGGCTACTGGGGCATTCTATAAATCTCTATTTATTTAATAAGTGTTCTTTTCAAAGACGCTTGCATACATAAAAACAATCATTTATGACATAAATTGTCAAATTAAAAAATCCGTGAAAAATGGGAATCCGGTATGGCTGCGTGTCTTGAAATATAAGGACTGGGTGTCCTTTTCGGAGAGGCAGAAATTGCCCTCCCCATCCCGCTCCTTCATAGTACCAGTTTAGAAACTATAGATACATATATATGTATGTACATATAAAGTGTGTGTGTTCGTTTGGACGCAGATGTTTTAAATTTCATGAAAATAGGTTCAATATTTATGTAGGTACCCATATCTCCCTCTTGGTTCTAGTTTATTATTTTGTGCTTTTTATTTTTGTGCTTCAGTATTAAAGGAAAAAATAAATAAATTTAAAAATCGGTCTATTTATTTCTATATATAAAACATCCCAGCGAAAAAAAGACATGCAAAAAAATTAGTTCAAGCACGGGTTCTAAAAACGTATAAGATTTTTACGTTTAACATTTATTAATGCACTAATAATACCAAATTATTGTCTTACTTATTCAGTAAAATATTTTTTTATTATTAAAAATACATTGAAATTGATTATTGAGGGGTTTAGCTGGAACATATGCGAATTTCAATGTTGCTAATGCAGATCATAAGGAAACCTTTGCCCTTTACATTAGCAATTAAAGATCATGCGTTCACATCTAAATAAATTACTTTTCATTCAAATGAGTGCTCATGACTGATGAAAAATCGATGATTAAAACACAGTTTTGCATAAATGCGCAATATTAATATTAAATTAAATAAATTTTGATATCCGAACCTGCATTATTCGGACTTGAAGCCATATTCTATGCAACTGAAGTATTTCATACTTATCGATGTGTAAACATCTATACGCTAGGGGGTAAAAATCTTTTTCACAAGACAATCACAAATTTTGAGTAAGATCGTAAAGCGTTATCAAATCGGTGTGAGCTATGTATGAGTGTATTAGTGTAATCATACGGACAACAAGAAGAACAGCTGCATAGGGATATACTCAACCGAATTTTAAAGCATACCTTCAGGAGCAATGTTAATTTTAATAGAATTTGCTAGTGAAGTGTAATAGTGTTGCCAGTGGGGATAATTTTGTTAAAAATTTTAAAAATATAAAATATATATATAAACTTTTAAATAAAAGAGCGTTTTAAATGTCAAATATTTGTTTAAAAGATATACAGCAGTCTTTATAAAGAATTTATAATATTATATTATACCATATCTTCATTACGTACTGTTGCCTTACACTGAAGCTGGTGCACGACAATTGGGTAACAATCTCCATCTCATGCCAATTATTATGGGTGCAGTTTTTAATACAAATTTTGCAAAGACACAGTCGCATGCTTTATAAAAATATTTATTTGACGTTTTCCAGTTGCATATGAGCAATTCTCCACAAACCCCCACAACTAATAATTCCACTACTATAAATGCAGTTTTCCATAGATTTTTAAATAAATCAGTAGAGTAAAAAATGTATATATCTTATTTTAGTTACTATAAGCCAATATTAAAAAAAAAATCATTACTAAATGCTTACACATCTCCCCTGTGATCGGACTCACATTGCTTTTTGTTATGAGCTAAAGGCTGCTTTAGCTTACCTTCCCCTGGAAAACATGTCAATGTAATGATTTAATTAATTTTTACATGCCTTTTTCCCTGAATATTTAATGTAGGGGTCTAATCAAGGCACATTCACCAGGTAGTAGCGAAGACACAGCTGAGCTATTTTTCTTTTTCGAATTAAAGTTGATCGGAAACTTCAGAAATTGCTTACGAAAAAGAAATTTAAAAAAAAATGTTAAAAAAATTCAACATGAAAAATATTTTATTAAAAAATTCTTTGTAAACAAATTTATAAATATGAAAAAATTATTACAAAATTGTGGAAAAAAAATTCTAAACCTTGCCGTGGA
The DNA here is from genome assembly GCA_944452675.1 of Tachina lurida. NCBI lineage: Eukaryota > Metazoa > Arthropoda > Insecta > Diptera > Tachinidae > Tachina > Tachina lurida. The sequence goes on from OX101752.1 coordinate 2,549,596, forward strand.
GAAATTTTTTTGAATAATAATAATAATAAACAAATTCCATTTTTGTCATTTTGGATCTATTAAAAAAACCATGCCATGCATTGTTGCATTACCTGGAAATGAATGTGCTTTGGGTCTAATCGTTGCTTTCAATAACGAGCTGATTCAATTACATTTTTTCACTGTGAGGTTATGGCATTCGTTATCGAAAAAGAAACCTATATGGGTCAATACCTATTGTACTTGACCCAACTTGTGACCACTAAGTGGAGTAATTTGTAGTTAAAAAAAATTGAGAGCTCGGTGTAATAATATCGAATGCCATAATATGAAGCTGAATAAAACACGTGATCGAATCAGCTCTTTATAAAAAGCGACGATTAGACAGCAGTATTTTATATTATACAGATTGTTTTGGAATATCGCATCCGTTGTTCACGAATTCAAAAACTTTAGTTTTATTAAGATTTACGATGAAATTTAGAAATCACGAAAACACTGTTTCATTTTGAATCCGTTCATTTATTTTTTGCTGGGATAAGATAATATTGTTATTAGAAATAATTCTGGACCGTTTGACAAAAGCAAATGTAAAACATCATATGGCAAGAAAGTTAGAACATCTAGCCTTAACAATACATACCTACATACCATAACTTTAAAATACTAGCAATATCTTTTTATGATTGTATTATTTTAAGAGATCTAGGTAGCAAAGTTTTTTATTTTTTTTTTTGCCATCATTTCAGATGCAGTAGATGACGAGTATATGGGTAATTCCCCAAATTAGCTTTCACCTTAAATAAAAAAATGTATGCGAATGTATTTGATATAAAAGCAATATTAAAATTTGTTTATTTTTATAATTTGACCTTGACCAATTTCATCCATGAAATTTACATACATACATGCGTACACATGTATAATTATATGCCAGACAGTGGGCGTTAAAGAATGTATACGATGATGTAAAATATAGTGTAAACAATTTTATCTTAAACAATTTATTTATTAATGGAAAAATTTAAAGTGTACAATTTCTTATTCCCAAAATTTTGTATCATGCATACGACAACAAATATACACATACATACATATAAATATATACATATGTATGTATGTATGTATGTATGTATGTGTATATGTAGAAATGCAGCATACATGAATTTGGTTATAAAATGTTTTACTCATTCATTAATATTAAACTTTCTTGCTGAATAAAAAGTGATACAAGGCCTAAGAAACAAAAAGATTTTCATTAAAATAATTAATCATCTGTGTTATGTTTCTTTGTCACTGACTTACAGCCAAAAAAAGAGAGATGTTAAAAATCTCTCTGATTTGAATCCAATGAATATTTTAATTTTGCTTTTAAATGTTGTTAACATTAAAAAATATTGGTATGAATGACGACGAATCTATCGTACAAATTTCTGTCAGACGATTCTGGGAAGTTTGATATAACTATGAGTTTTATTGTAGATTTCTAATGGGCTTTGAATGGATATTTCGTATGCATTTATACCCTACAAATAATATTGGCCTACGTGGTGCAACAGACTAGTTACATCATGGTCCCATGTAATGCAGCCATGGATCATGTTGTTTTCACACAAACATTAACACAAGCTGTACGGTATGTGTTCGTGTTTAAACGATTATGATCGTTCTTCTTAGGCACTTACAAATTGTATGCGAATAGTCTATAACTATTCCATATGGGGCAGGTTTGGGGGTGGTCCGATATAGTGCCAATGTGGACCATGTGGTCCATCACTAGGACATCGTAATATTAAATCTACCATGTTTTATCCATACATTTGGACTAGTTTTGTAATAGTCCTGGTCTTTTATGGAGTAGTCCTTACATGCATGTATGGACTAGTCGCGTTATTTGCAGGGTATATGAATATGTATGTACATATGTAGATGTGTATGTGTATGTATGTATGTATGCAAATCTTGTAAGCTTTTGGCTTTATGTTTACATATGTAAATTTTACTTCTTTTCTGTTCTTCAGTAAGATATCTGACCGGAATGAATTTTCATGATATAACTGTCAGAACTCGTGCCAGTCACTTCTTTTACATATTTTTGATACCTTTGAACATTTTATACATATTCCAAAACAGGTACGTGTTTGTTAAAAAAGCGAAAATTTGGAAAATTTTGGTTTGCATTTCAATTCTACTCTCTTAAAAAATACTGCACGAGACATACTCGCCCCAATTTACTTAAAAAAATACCTTGGGATGTGCTGAAAAATGCGTATTGACATATCTGAGGAATATTGAAATTGTAGGTGAAGAAAACCATCACCTGGGCTGTAGACGCCATCTTGCAAGAATTCTCTCGCATTGCTGCACAACCATGAATAGCAAGATATCAAAGACATATTCATATAAGATAAATTCACCTCAATTCGCACTGAAAAATGTGTGTTGACATCTTACATCTTTACAATCATTGAAAATATGATATGATATGGAATCGCCTTAGCACCATATGCTAAATCGAGATCGTTTGGAGTGTCACGTAAAAATTTTGGAGAAACATACACCTCATTAAACTCACACCCCTATAAATCTTTAGTTTTAAATCTCAAGCTTGTTAAATCGAAATCTCGGTATTTCGAAAACTTCTCTAAATCGTAAAAAGCAGTCGGTCCCTTTGATTATGAATTATCGGCATTCTATTGTATTAACATTCATGTTAATGGTTTTTTATTTGGTAATTTATTGGGCATTCAACTTTTAATAAACGTACATCCTCGTATTCAGGCATTTCTTAATGCCTGTTCAAAGATGTCGAAAGGATACGTTCTTTTTAAAATTAAAATTGTGAAATAACGAACGAACGTATACTTTCGATATCGCTGAACAGGAAATTTTTTCGATTTTGAAATCGATTAAAGTTGCGGTTTTCAAAACTAGTTTTCATACAAAATGTTTCTTAAAAACCTTTATAAAGTCTTAATAATGTTTATAAATAAGGCCGTAAGTAAATATTTAAGTTTTGTAAAATACTTTGTGATTGTTTTGTTGTTGTAGTACTTTTTTTTGTTGCTGAACTTCTTTTAAAAATTTTTGGTTATTTTTTTAACTTGATCTACTTTTTGAAAATCTATTGTGCAGTTTCCACAAGTCAGGCAGGCAACTCGTCCAGAAAATTTTTATGAAAATCACTCAAAAAGATGAGTGCATTCCATACAAATTTTATGCTGAAGTCGATCGTTTGCGCTGTAGAAACTTGCGAGTTCGAAAGATTTTTAGCCTTCATTATTCACTTTGTTGATTCAGTTCAATTTCTAAGCTGATATGTTGAAAAGAAATAATATTTTAGGATGTAGTTATTGGAATAACGCGGATTTTTAGAAAACGATTTTTTTTTATTAATTTTTCCTTTTAAGTTTGTTTCACTTGGTTTTTTTATCTGTTATCCAATATTGTTATGTGTGGACATACATATTGCATATGTATGTTATAAAGAAAAATATTTTCTTTGAACGCTGCTGAAGGTAACACTGATTCGCGCAGCATCTTCACAATAAAGAAAGCTCTCTCTCTTATATGTTTGTTTTATTTGTTACTGACTTCGAATTAAACAATCAAAACTCTCATGTAAATACATATTTTCAATGCTCCAAGCCGCACTAAGTATACAAATGTATGTATGTATGTATGTATGTATGTATGTGTTTGTACGAGTGTGGTTGCCGGTTCAAGTCTTTTTCCCCAACATTTAGAGGCTTTATTTTTAAGTTTAACACAATTACTGCACAGTTCCGTCACAAGCTTCTACTAGAGCGGTTCGTTGGGTACGGTTCGCCAAATAGTCTTAACTTAACATACATAAGTGCTTTAAAGATACAATAATACCAAGAAGTAATAAAAGAAAAAAAAAGAAACAACAAGACGAAAAGCAAAAAAAGTCAAAACATGTTGTAGTATTACATACTTTCATATTCACATAAATACTCACATACATACATAATTATGTACATACATGCTTGCATACATACATACATACATACGCCTTACTAACTATACATAATAGGACGGACACATGTGCATATGTATGCATGCACTTGCATATATGTGTGTATGTGTGTGTGTGTGTGTTTGTGCACATAAATAAATTGCAAATTTCAGCTTGAGTGAAATACAAGCTAAAGATCATTCCGATATTAATGATAAATGCCATTTATAAAAGAAAATTACTTTTAACTCCATGTCTCAATCAATCTCCACTAATATTCACAATAATAACAATAATAATAATAATAATAATAATAAAAAAGATAGAAAAGTGTAATCATCTTAAATGGAAGGTGGTGTTTCACCTAAAACACAAAAAAAAAAGAAAGAATGCGAGTGCATGTATCGTCGTTATTGCAAATGGATTGGTAATTGTTTTAAAAAGCCTACTCAAATGTGCAAAAATTAAATCAGCGATCAAACGCTTGCATGCATAGTTTTAATTAAATAGAAATAAAATTAAAAAAATAAAAAACATAAGCAGAGATTTTCTTAACAAACATTTAATACAAGTGCATTCATTATGAACGACATAAGAATATCTTGCAGTTAACAATAATTATATAATTACTTCCCCGTACTCTGTCGTCGTCTATCTGTCGACGCCAAGTCAATACAATAGCAACAAGTTGCGACTTTTATGCTCGCTTGTAAGATCAGTTGTATGCTATTGGCAGTATAAGGTCTAGAACATAGCAGCATGAACCTGTCTGTCACTTATTTTCGTCAAGGAGTTCGCATTGACGTGAAGTCGACAGATGGTTACAGAACAAATGGTATTATTAATTACTATTATTGTGTTTTATATTTCATTTAAAAGTGAGAGTTAAATGATAATTTTTTTTATTTTTATTATCAGTATATGCTTTTTTTTAACTTAACTCTTGGTAAATCTTATTGTTGTATACTTTTAAGCAAATTGCTCATAAAATGTATGTTTGCAAGTTTTTGTTTCGTATTATGTACATCAAGTTATTATTTATGCAAGAGTCGCAAAAAGTGGTGCGCAATGCTTTTGAAATATTAAGAAGCGGAAAATAAAATGCATATTTTCATTATTGCTTGCATGAGTGGTTGTCAACAAAAAGTCTGTCTATACGTGTGCATATACATATGTATGTACAATGTACATACATACTCGTACTTACTCCTTAACAAGTGAATGGCGAATAGTATTCAATGCGAACTGAATGAAACACGTAAAATTTATTACAAAATCGCACAGAAAAATTATTAAGTCGGTCAAGATCGAATGTGCAACAAAATAAAATTATTTTGCTTACAAGTAAGTAAAATTAAATAACAAACAAAGTCCAATGAATCGCGAAAGATTAAATAAAAACTCCTGTCTAATTAAGCGGAAATAAAAATAACATCACGCATACGAATGCGAATGTGGATCCACATAGTAAATGGTCTGCAAATTAAAGCAAATATCAGTCCGTATCAAATCTTCTTTTATTTCATTTGTACGGTCAATGGCTCTATTTAAATGTGTTAGCTTAATAAATAAAAAAAAAAAAGTAAATCAAATATGAGTTGATATAGAAGGTATTCCAATAAGGTTTCGGTCTTGCATTTTATCGTTGTATAAGTTATATGCTTATGATCGGGTTGATAAGTTCTGAGTAAACGATACAAAAACAAGAGGTTAGCTATGTAGTGGAACTTCATATATTATCATATATTATCTACCTTAACACCGCCTACTAAGGATTCTATCCGAATAAGGATTTCAGCCGAAGAACGCAGAAGACATGGGCATATTAATAAGGGGAAACCACTATAGAGCAACTTAACTTAAATTGCCTTGTAACTAGAGATGCTAAACGGGAAATCCCGAGCCCGGAAATTCCGGGCTTTTCGGGACTATTCAAATCCCAGAGCCCGGGAATAATAATTAATTTCACACTAGAACCAATGCCAAACCTTTTAAAAAATTCAAAGAAGAACTCAAAATCCACACATCAGAGATTGACAGTACTCTACCGTTGCAAGGCGTTGGAATGGTGACCGAAGTTATCTGGGGGAATCCAAAAAGTGAAATAAGAGATAAAGAACGACCTGGTTCGCATGGGCGTTGTTGATGATATAACAGGTAGAGCTTGCCAGGAATATGATCAGCCACTGGAACACTACTTGAGCCACTATTCAGTCAAATCAGAAGGAAAATCTTCTATTTAGGAAAATATATTTGGGAAACTACGCTTTTAACTTGACCAAGATTAATAGGTGATTTTGGTTTCTTTATTCTTTATACATGTAATCCGCAATGGATTGCGCCAGCATTGTTTGGTCCTCTTTTCAACCTAACCTAACATACAAAAAGGAAACATATATTAGTTCATAAATCTTGTAACTTCTTGAGTAATTGAAATTTTTTAAAAGCCGAAATTTACCACAGATACATTATTCGAAATATAATGCTAGTTTATTTGTAATTTATAAATTTCGGACCTTATATTCATCTTTATAGTCATCTTCAGACTGACTACAGTAAGCCCCGGTTAATTACCACATCAAAAATTTCACGATTTTTGGGGTAATTATCCGGGAAAAGGTATTAAAGTGAAATCGTTTAATATAGGTAATTATGAGAATACGCTTAAACACCTTTAGAAATGCGTAGACTTTTATGTGAAAATGAGTGTAAATAAACGGGGATTCAATATTTGGGGTGAATAAGCGATAAAGGAATTTAACCAATACTGTAATACCTACCTATCATTACCAAATTTTTCTATGAGATATTTGCCATAACCTTTTATATGTACATACATACATATGTAAATGTAAAATTTTTAGGTTTGTGTTCATGTGAACAGTAAAAAAATACAAACAGGTTGTTTGTCATTTTTGGCAAAAAAAAATTTAATTTTAAGACTTTATGTTACAATTAAAACGACGACATATTGAATTTCAGTCTTACTTTACTGCTATTGCCACTAACAACATTTATGTTATGAATTAGCCAGATGACCAATTAAGCAACCAATCGTTTTCAAAAGTACATATTTAGCTCCAAAGCCAAGTATTTAACCAGCTTCACGTAGTGGCATCGACCAAAGCAAATGTGTTATACGCGCAGCAAGAAGCCAGCCAGTGCGAATAATCTTTAAATTTTGTTGTAATGAAAAAATAAATAAAAATAATATGTAGTAGTAATAAATACTAAAACCAAAACTGAAACTAAAACTAAAACTAAAATTATCGAATGCGTGTCACGTTGTTGTGTATCAAGTTCAAATTGCATTTACTGTCAACGCAAACGCAATGCGGTCATATCGACGTTCAGACGAACAAACAAACCACTTAGTATGTACGTACATTCAAACGCTTGCACACTGCTTGATTTAAGAGTAGAAGAAACAACAAAGATGCATACATACATACATACATACATACATACATACATACATACATACATATTTCTTGTTAACCTGCTTGGACAAAAATGAGGAGCATCTATAGTTTATTAAAGAAACGCACGCATGCTTGCAAAATATTTACTAAATACGAGCGAGTATTGTATTGTAGTAAGTAGACTTATTCACGTACTCGTTCGCTCTCTTTTTGATATTTAATGTTGCATTAGTCAGTCAGTCATTCAGTCGTTCAGTCGTTCAGTCGTTCAGTCGGTCAGTCAGCCAGCCACTCAGCCCCACTCAGTTAGCTTGCCATCCAGTTATTTATTTATTTAGTAGCTGAACGTGCGTCTTGGTTTTGCTAATCTTCTTACTTCTTTTTGTTGAAGTGCAGACAGGCCTCATTGTGGATTGCAGCAGTCAGTAGTTGAATGCATTTTATACCATTTTGTTGTTATTGTTGTTAAAAAGAAAATAAAGTGTTGAAATCTCAAAATTAACACTATTTCACTATTTTGTGTTGTTAGTCAGCTAGAAGTAAATAATTAAAAAGCTAAAACCTTTACAGCCAACCATCTGCCACATCTGACTCAAGTGACTTATAAGGATGTTTGCAATGTTTTCATATTTATTTAAACATATTAGATACAGTTTTAACAAAAGCGCTGTCCAGCAGAACAAATAAAATCTCGTGATCTGATAATCAAAATATGTTCTGTTTGGACATGATCTGATCCCAAAATGAAGGCAAGCAGAAGAAAAAATCTTTTAACATATTGACTTGTGGTTTTATTCAAAAATACTTTGGCCAATTGGCAAATTTTATTCAAACATAGATTAAGATGCTGAGTAATTCTGTGACAAAAAGGTAAAAGTGGTTAAGTCATATTTTACTGAGAGAACTTTTAAACTGTCAAGTCGATTTTCAGAAATTTATTTCTTTTACTCGTTAATTTGGAAAATTCGTAGTTCACTTTTATTACATTTAGAAAAAACATCGTTCTACACAATAAAACTAATAGGGTAAAGGCTCCTAAAGTCGGCATGCACCAGTAGTCGGCCTTTTTAAATAAAAATGTATATAAATGAGAATAGCGGCCATTAAATATATAAGTAAGATCTGATTTTCATTAGAAATATACTTACTTCTCTCTAAACATTGAGTAAATTTTAATGAGATGAGTATATTGGTATATTTTTGGCCTCTTTCCGTGACTGTTTTTAAAGAGGGCGATTGTGCCTGTTTTTTAAAAAATTTTTTAGTGGTGAGCCCAACTTAAACAAGTGAGTATTCACATTAAATGAAGTAATTTCTTAAAAGTGACGGTTTTTATGGATTCAAATCAACTAAAACATTGATATTAATGTGAAAATTGTATTAAAATATATTTATTTTGCTTATTTTAATGGGTGCCGTCAATAGGAACAAAATTTCTTATGATTTCCAATTGTCGGCAGGGGTGTGACGACTATAGGAAAATTAGTATTTTCTCATATTAAGCTCAAAAATTGCAAAATAGTATAGTAATCATCTCTCTTGCTACTGCTATTAAAAAAAATTAGTTTAAAACGAGTTTACCCAGTAGTCGGCATAGTAATATGTATGGAGTATACATACTACATAATCTATACCAGGCATACACTTTCCTAAGGTCGGTATAAATTTTTTTATAAGTTTATTGAACTGAGGATCCTAAAAAGATTGAAATTTTGTAATTCAGAAGAGATAATTACTTCATGCAATAACAGAAAATTTTATGATTGTAAATATGACCACTTTGAACAGACTTTCTGTGACATTGTACAGAACGGACTAAGGATAGCGAAGGAAATGTTCTTAATCGTAGGGTTGAATATCAACTCCGCAAGGGCGTTCATTGTTCCCTTCACCAATAGGAGGACAATCATACTCTGCAAACCATCCCAGCAGATAGCGTGCTTTTAGAAAGCTCATCTGAGGTCAAGTACCTGGGAGTGATATTAGACTCACTAAAGGTGAGTATATCTATGCAGGAAAAACATAAGAGTTGCACACGCAAAACCTTAAGATGAATATACACCATGATAGTGAAACTTATCATCACTTATGATGCTGTTGCTTGGTCGGAAAAGAGATCGGTTGGATATTCACTGAGGCTCTCATTGAGATCGCACCTCGAAAATTTTTTTATAGAAACTGCTGCCAAGCAAAAAGTCATCAACGACCCGGGAAGAACAGATTGTGACTGTCTAATTAACCAATGGGAACAATGATCCCTGGAAGACTCTGATCGTTTCAGATCTCTAACTTTTTTATCAGAAGTTTATGCCATTGAGATATGCACACAATTTTATCCTGACAGGTACTAGCGAGGATGAGAAATAGCAACCTGCTGCCATTAAAGCATAGTCGCTCAAAGTGGCACCAGTGTGGGGGACATTAAAGCACTTAGTTTATATAGTTATACCTCGAAGTTATCTTGGGACTGCCACATTAAGCTTAATCTGCTACACAGCATAAATAAGGTCGTACTCTGCTGAGTTCACATACACGTTGGAGTTGATGGAAAGGAAAATGCAGAGAAACTGGTCAGCGCCCACAAGGTCGGACCAGAACCGTTTCCTCTCATTGGATCGGATAAAATCCGGGAATATATATGGATGGAGATCAGAAATACCAGCAAACATCTCTCCCTGGATCGAGGCATGGAAACCTAATGATTATAAAGTATAACAAAAATCGTTTGAATGATCGCATGTCCTAAAATGAAAATAATCTAGGATGCTCACAGGCTTCCTTACAGACTGAGAAAACACCTAAGCAGGCTTATCATTGGGAGTAACAGCCTGTGCAGATGATGAAACTTTAGAGCAGTAGTACTGTGAAGTAATATGAATCTTTATGCCCTCTGTGGTTCCACAGGATAGCAGGTATAGGTGCTCTAGTACCTGGTAAGCGATACAATAGATCTTTTCGTGCGCAGGGCCCTGTGCCTCAAGTATAATTATTAATTCATTCAAATATGACTACTCAACGAAATTGAGCCAATGAATGCCGAATCCTGAAAAAACTCGTAAGAAATAAGAGAAGGCACCATTTCCATATTAGTTGCAGTCAGAACTATAAAACTATAAATAATTTTTATTCTATATAAAAAGGAGCTTGAATTCCTATAAAATGTCACCCTTTCTTTAGCAGAAAATTGCATGCCGACTATAGGGTTATCAATTGCCGAACTTAGGAACATGGGTGCCGAACTGGCAAAAAAGATGCATTTTGGAAAATATTAAAATTTCTTGCATTTATATATTTTCTATTGGAAAACAGTTAAATGAGCATAAAACTATACTTATAACAGAATTATAATAAGTACGTATCATCGAAATACCATTTTCACATCAGAAATGGCACAAGTTTGAAAACGAAAAAAAAGTTAACTGGCCGACTACTGGTGCACTTATCCTACATGCAATTCGAAATATGTATGTATATCAAAGTATAAGCTGAATAAAGGTATTATTCCGAATGAGTTTACAAGTCGGAGAAAGATAAGCAGCAATTCATTGAAAAATTGTAAAAAAATTATTCAGATTTTGCCCCAGGGATACTTTTGAATATGAAGATTACACGGGTGCCTCAACACAAAATTAGCTTATCTTGACTTAAGCAATTTTTTAATTTTGCCACAGAACTTAAGACAAACAAAATTAAATTCTTAACTATTAATGTGCAGGTTCATAGTTACTTTGGGATTAATTGTGTCTAGGGTGGGAATAACTTATAATTTTTATAATTTTCCGCCTCTTACGAGTAATTGAGAATGCAAAACCCCTCCTTTCAATAATAAACTGTCAGTTGACTACTGCGTAATATATTTTGTGTTTCACAGCCATTGATAGCATACTGTGCTCTAAAGCAATTAAGATCCATTACTGTGAGGGCTCTTCGCCATCATTTTCGATCATAAAAAAGTGGTTTACTGAAGTCCGTTATGTCGGTACAAGCACGAAAGATGCCGAACGTTCTGGACACGCAGAAATAATTGAAAAAATTCACGATATGGTGTTGACGCATGAATCAAAGAAACAAGGTTGAGCATTGCGCAGGTATCGTATGTTATTTTGTCTGCTTGTGTGAGGTAGACATATCGCTGCTTTATTGCAACGTAGTCATAACTCGAAAAAACTAATTGGCCAGAAAACGAGTTTAAAGTTTTTAATTTACACACAACTTAAAGGAAAAAGAAAATTTTATTTTTCTCTCAAGAGCTGAGTAAACAAGATATTTGTAAGAAATTTTTACACAATATAAATAACGATATAAGGATTAATTCTGCATCATTAACTCGAAAAATTAATTTTTTGAGATATGACTACGTTGCAATAAAGGAGCGATATAATATGTATGTGTGTATGCAAGTGCTCTATCTCTCACACTTTTTACAACAAACACTCATTTGCGTTCTATGATGACGTAGATGCGCAGTAGAAAATTTTTTTGTACGACTGAGTGTTTGTTTGATTCATGGTGTTGGCCAATCGGGTATTAAAAGTGAAAGATATTGTGGAAGCCGTAGGCATCTCAGATTACTCAGTGATCTAAATTTTAAATGACAACTTAAATATGAGAACGCTCTGCGCGCAAGCACAACTTCGTGTTGCGCCGTAATGTAACCGTGGACGAAACTCGGATCCGCTATAACATACCAGAGACCAAACAACTGTCAAAACAGCGGGATCTTCTCGGTGAATTGGCGCCCAAGATGGTCATGGTAGGCTTGTCAGTCAATAAAGTCATGTCAAGCGTTTTTTCGGCATACACGCGGTATAATCCATATTGACTACCTTTAAAAGTGTAAAACATTCAATGAGAATGACATTACAAGGAAAACGTTGAAAGTGTTTTTTTTAATGAAATTATTTACTACTGGTAATTCTTTTTTATATTTCCTTATCGAATTGCCCGCTTAAAAATAAAATTCAAATAGTAAAATAAGAATTATTTCCTTTTGCTTTCTTATTTATTTAATTTGTATTTTTTTGCAGTAAATTTCAATTGCTGAATAATTAGAATAAATAAATAAAAAAATGCATTAATTAAATCTAATTTGTTTGAGGAATCCTACATACATACATATGTATGTGCCACACATGTACAATATATGTATGTATATATTCAAATTCAAAATAAATTCACAATAAACTGTAGTTTGTATGTATAACCAACAGCCAGCCATGAGGCATGAGTCGTCTGTTTCTATCTGAACTCGAACGCTCGTGCTTAACATTCACCAGCGACACATTAGTAAACAATTTTCTAACAATTTCCGCATTTGTTGCAGTGCAGAGAAAAAATTAAATAAAATACTTGGCTATCTTAAAGTTTTTTTATGTTTCTTTTATACTCGTAGTGGTTTTTCACATCAGTTTGCAAACTTCTTTTTGCATTAGAAGAGAGATTGCAAATGAACACAGAAAACAATCCCGATTCAATTGAACCGAAAAACTGATTCTCAAAGATTTTTTTTTTTTTTTTAGTTTTTCATACATAACAGCAGATGATAACTGTAACAAAACACGTACACTAATTAGTAGACTTTTAAAACATGTTCTTTCGATCCCCTCATACTCTTGAAGTTAAATTCAATAAAAAAGAAATATATGTATATAAAAAAATAGAAGAACAACAACAACAGCAGCGGCAGACAGCAGCAGCACCATCGACGAATAGACAAAGTTCAATGCTTTAGCAATAAGTAATTTTCACAAGTAGGCAAGAAAATGCTTAGAAAATATTTAACTAAAGCAAAAAAAAAAAAAAAAAAACGAAATGAAAACTAAAATTAAGAAAGCTTTTCTTTCTTCAGACTCAGCCATCACAATTTGCTGCTGCTTATTCGTTTTGTTCTTATGTTTCTTCAAACAGGAACATACAATATACTAAGTACAACATACGAGTATGTATGAGTGTATGTTTGTATGTACTTACATACATACATACAAATACTTACATATATCCATAGCATAGTTCGCTTCGCCTTCTCCGGTTTATGCACTCGTACTGCATACGAAAATAAATAAGTTTTTATATGAAAGAATGTACGAATAAACTTTTTTTCTCCATTCGCCGAGATGCGATAATACCTTTCAAGTTGTCTGGTCTGAAGTTAAAGGAAGATGATTGCAATATGTGAGAAGAACTGCTGCCTGCGATGCCGAGGTTCAGCTTATTTTTAAAAATTAATGAAAATAATAATGATAATTTAATTAAAAAAAAAATAATAATTATCAAAATACAGCAATACCCTTTCTAAAGTGGAAATGTCGAGTAGCAGCCTTACAGAATTAAGGACTGTTTTACCTTAGCGCGTTTTAAATAAAGTCAATATGTAACATCATTTCAGTTCAATATTTTTTTTAACTTTTTTTTTGTATATACATATTTCAAAAATTTCTAGTATCCAAAACTCTGATAAAATTTTTTGAGTTACCCTGCCTTTACACATACGAGTACTCTCATGCAAGTGCTGTATACGTATTATCAACGAAAAATTGTTCGAAATACTCGAATTTTTTGCAATTTGCATTTCTGTTTACACATGAGAGTGAAAGTTCATTTTAAAAATGTCGCCAAGGAGTAAACTCCAAACAATTTTTTTGATTTTACAGCTTGAACAATTAATAAAAGCAAATGAAAAAGAAAAAAGTGGCGAAAAGGAAGTGTTGGGTAAAATCCTTATTAATAAAGAGATTTCTTTTCATTTCATTTTGTTTTGTTTACAAAATAGAGTTGCCAAACTCTCGACATAGAATAATTTTTAAGGAAATAGTTGCCATTAATTATTATTATCAATATTTTAATGATAAATATTAGCAATCTATATTTCATTTTATTGTATTAATTTAAGAAACATTAGTTTATTTGACATTTTATTGCATGAAAGTGTCAAAATTTCACTCGTATGTAAAATTTTCTGCGAGTAGAGCTGCGAGTGCGAAAAATGTGAATGTGTTAGTAAAAAAGTGTGAGTGTATTGAGTTTTTCCAACTATTACTCTCATGTGTAAAATCACGGTTAGTTAATGATGCAGCTGTAGCAAAAAAAATCCCTCAAATGTGGTTAGAATTAAAAAGTTTGACAAGTAAAATTAAAAGAAAAACTAAAGATTCCGATTATTTGGATGGCGATTCTGATTCTGTATCAAATGATTTTAGTTATTTAGGAAATAATTTCGAAGAAACAATATTGTAAAATCTGAAAAAGAAATACTAAAAAAATTTCCAAAATAAAATTCTTTCAGTAGGGTAAAAAAAACTTATTTTTCAAGGTTATTAAAAAAAGGTGGAAGTTGTGTTGTTGTTTTAGAAAAAAATTATGTACATGCGTGCGAATTTTTAAGACATTTCCTAGAACTCTCTAAAAAGCATTAAAAATATAACAATTTGTTATCATAAACACGAAATGAGAAATATATTACATGCGTTGTCATTAATGAAAATCATAGAATACATGCATCGACTTTTATTAAAATCTAATTTAGCGCGTCGGAAAATAGTGCGTTTTGGCTATAAATAGTTTACAATGCTGTAACTTAGTGCGGGTAATAGCACGTTTGGGTTATAAATAGTTGGCATCGCTGCCTGGAGGAGTTAATCGAAAAAAGATCTTCCCCACTGATATCTTTTTGTCGGCCAAAAATTGTGAATCAAGTACATAATGTTGTTGTTCATAACATAATTTCGTTATGAATACACAATACGTCTGTAGTGCGATTCACTAATTTTTTTTAACGATAATCACATCGTTAAAATAATTATAATGAACATTTATCCAATTGGCCATTCAGTAAAATTTGCAACGATATTCACTGTAGGTTAATGTCAGCTTCAGTAAAAATATTACTTGATTTTTTGAAATGAATACAAAATGAATTTTTTTTTCTGTATACTATGTAATCAATCAACTAAAGAGCAATTTTGTTAACAGATAAAAAAACCTATTTCAAAACCATAAAGATAAATATAAATGAGAGTTGGCAAAAAGACCTCGCAAAAACTTTTCGAGAAAACAAAACAAAACAATTAATTAAAACTCTTAACCGTGAACTTTTCTTTTTCTTATATGATGTGCCTCGCATGACGTTTATTTAGCGAAAATGACTTACAAAGTAATGCTTGGTACTTACTTATGTAATTATTTAAATTTTGCAGCAATAGCGAACTTGTAATGAGTGAAACATGAAGTTATTATATTAAAGTTCTTTATTTAATACTCTCCAGCTATTAATTCAAAATGTATAGGCAAAATTCTATTGACAGTGAAAATTAACAGCGTTCGGTTATTGGAATGTTATTAGTACAGAAACAATTATGAAAAACTTGGTGTGACGGAATTTTGTCTGTCCATAAGAGCTGTCCGTTATGGGAACTTTCACTATATAACTAAAAAAAAAAACATTAAATCATTCCAAAAATGCAAGTTGCTAAAACTCTAAAGATAATATTTAACATGCAGTATATTTTATTTTGTTTTTCACTTTTATTAAACGAATTTTTTTTTACTTGCTGGCATAAAAGTGGCATGAAAATTTAATCAATTCATAAATAAATAAAAAAATAACTAGAGTGCAATGCACCGCAACCATAGGGAGGGACATAGAGAAAGAGAGTTAAGGACATAAAAAAATACATGCAATAGAAATAAACATAATCCAATCGAAAAAAAAGAAAATTATTTTAGCTAAAAAGAAAATAATAAAAATAACCTTATAATACATACTAAATAAATTAAAGTCCTTTTTTATTATTATTGTATTCATACAGAATAACAAATAACAGAAAATATAAAATTGCCTTAAAACTTCTTAAAAGGAGAAGAAAAGGATATATTGATATTGGTCGATCATCAACTCAACGCTCAAGTATAAATTCATTTCCTTGTTTACGTTGTGATAGATGACTTCATGATTAAGCTTGTGCATAATTTAATAATTGGAAAAACAAAAAACTTGGTAAGTGATTAGATTATAATAGCTCATGTCTTTAACCTCAGAAAGTAACATTAAACATTTTTTTATTATTTCAATTATTTCACATAATTCCTTATTTTAATGTTGCCTTCGTACACATTTATTTCATCAAAATGCCAAAATTACTTTAAGCCATCAAGCAGAATAATGGCAAGATAACACAATAACAATTTCATTTAGCTAAAATGACATAACAGTATAAGACAACTCTTAAAAATAATAAGAAATACATTAACATTTGCTCAAATACATGTGCACATACATACATATGTATATGCCTCTTAAATAAATACATACATATATGTATTACATGTATGTATGTATATTTGTTTTACTCATGAGCACAAACATGCAGATTTACATACATACATACATACATACATACATGCACACATCTATGCACACTTTGAAAATATGTTTTTATTATGTGACAAATCGATTTCCACATCGCGGTATCTTTCTTTTATTATTATTATGATTACTATTATTATTATTATTATTATTACATTTGGGTAACGAGTAATTTCATGAAACGATGAGCCTGTTAACTGGCCACCTCCGCTGTACGATTTGAGGCCATTATATTATCCTCAGTGGCGTCATATGAAATAACACATCATCATCACGTTTGGAATAAAAATTTAAGCATTAAACAGCAACATATCGCTCATTTACTTCAATAGTGTTACAACTCAAAAAAAACTTGTTTTGCAGAAAACATGTTGAAAGTTCTCAATTTGCATACTACTCAATGCAGACATGAAAAGATATTGATTGTTCTCTCAAGAGCTGGTTGTACCTCGTGCTTTATTTTACACAATATAAAATACGAAATGCCGAATTATTCTGCATTATTAATTCAAAATACTCAATTTTTGAGTTATGACACTATTGAAGCAAACGAGCGCTATGCATGTTTGCAAAATTTATTATGTATTGTAATTATATGTATATGTATGTACATACATATGTATGTGTATGAACTCGCATGTAATTGCACACACGACACACGAGAAATGACGACATAAAACAAAAGACTTAAGCTACAAACTCGTCGTTTGCATTAGTTGAGAATAATCGGAAACGGAAGAGAACAATTACGAAGTCTCAATAGCAATAAACGGAATAAAAAATGTTATTAAATTCTTCTTCTTATTAATTAAAGTTATTATGTATGTAATTATAAAAAAAATCATAAATTGGCAAAATTTTTATAAATTGTTTTGCTCAGTGTATGCAAACTCAATAATTTTGATGTTAAAATGCCGTTTTGCTTTCGTTTCTTTCTTAAACTTCAAATTTAAAGTTTTATTTTTATTTTTATATCAACTTTATTTCTGAGCAATGCAAATTTCTAAGCATGCGTGACTTACTTGTGTCATTTCGCATAAAAATAAAAAAAAAAAAAAACAAAACACAAATTATGCAACTTTAACTTTTGATAATATTCATTTAATTCATTTTAAGTTTATACAAACATACAAACATATGTATGTATGTGTAAGAGTATCTACGTAAATAACTACATACATATGTACATGCATATAGAAATGAAAAGCATTAAATATGTAGTAAGTTGCTTTCAGAGACGAAAATACAAAATTTGTTTTTACAAAATCTTGTGGATAAGAAAAATAGTTAAAGGTGATTTTTGTATTTAGGTATTTAAATCTTAAATACTATAGTGCTTATAGTGAAGTTATCGCTAATGAATCTTAATGTGATTTTGGTTACTAAACTTTTTAATATTTCTATAAATTAACTTACAAAAAAAGCATTCTTAAGAAAGTATTTTTAAAAATTAAAATATACTTATTTTCATATATTTTCCCATTTAAAGCCAAAAATATATAAATATGTACATGTAGTATGTATATTTTATTATAGCTAATTAGGCTACTTAGAAAATAACTTTCCCATATTTTTTACTATTTAATGATTATTTCAATAAATTCACTCAAAACAAAGAAAGTCTACAGATTTTCTTAGACTAGTGAATGTTAATTACAAATTATAAGAAGATTAGTAAAAATATTTGAAGCAATTAACGATTTCTTGAAGAGAAAAATGGAAAAGAATGCAAAATATTAGAACAGTTATATTAACTTACTGATTTATTTTGGACGTCTTTTATCTCTCAGTGTAGAAATTTTATGCAAATGTTTCGCCAACTCTCTCTTTCTAAGGCTTTAGCTAAGTTTAGTTAGGATTAGTTTTTTTCGCTGTCATTGGGTAGTGTTACTTTTTTTATTCATACTATCGATTGTATCCTGCCATGTAGTTTGTCTTCGCTTCCTACTACGTGCGCCCACTGGTATTGGCATACCGTTATCGGGCATCATGCGTGACAATGCATCTCATATTGCTGTTATCGACTGTATGTCTGGTTTTTATACATGGTGTAATTATACAGGTGACTGCGTAAGGATTTGTTATACAAAAATATTGCAACCATAGCTGTGTAAAGAACAGAATCGAAGTTTTTGACATTATTCAGCTACAAAGTACATAGAGCAAACAATTATTAGCTGAAGTAGCGCTGCTACCTGGTTAGATACACCTTGTTTTTATATTTACAAATTTTGGAATTATTGGCCTTTTTAATTTTGGATTTTTTTCCCCTTTCCCTTATTTGACTTTTTTCTAATAGTAGAGTTCTATAGCCCATTGTTTTACATCATATTTGAATTTTTGAAGAGGTATCAGCTTATCCACCTCTTCACTTGGATCGATTCCGTGATGTTCTGGAAGTGATATTGTATCGATATTTCCACAATATCCATATGAATTTATCCCATTTTAGCATTAAAGAAGATTTCTATATTGAAGTTTATGATTTCTTAAAGCTTCGACAACTTTGGTTATCTATTTTCTTCAGTCATTTTATACCTTCCGTAATAACCATGATCTCAGTCTAAAAAAACTGTATTACGATCCAGCAGGTGAAAGAATTTAGACAAATTGCAACTCATGTTGTAGAATCGATAACTAATATTCGACCCATGTAGGGTTATTCTCTACTATTGTTTCACCTCTTTCTTATCATTCCACACTTTCTGATGGTGATGTAGTTGGAATTTTATAACACATGACAGTTGTAACATTGTCCATGGATTAGGTATGTATTATTTGTAGGTGTTTGGTAGCATATTCAATATCTACAAATTTACAGCATCATATTTACCTCATATTGCAATAAGAATTTTGCTATTTATTTTTAATGCCATTTTACGAATGCAGTATTTTCTACATAACTGGAAACTTGCCAAGATTAAAATGATTCCAAAGCCAGGCAAAGATCTTACCAAGGCTGAGTCATATAGGTCTATAAGCTTACTTTCAACAATTTCAAAGCTTTTCGAAAAGCTTCTCATGAATAAATTGTCCAAAACTTTAGCTGATAATGGGTGCATCCCGGACCATAAATTTGGTTTTAGAAGTCAGCATAGCACCATTGAACAAACGCATAGATTGGTCCAAGTTGTAAGAAGAACATTTGAGGAAAAGAAGTATTGTTCTGCTCTCTTTATTGATGTTTCTCAGGCATTTGATAAAGTATGGCACGATGGCCTAGTTTTAAAATTGAAGACATACCTACCAATAAACATACAAAAGCATTTGGAAAGTTATATTATTGATAGGAAGTTCACTGTTGTGGAAGGAGAGTTCAGGAGTGTGCCCGAATCTATATCTTCCGGTGTGCCACAGGGTAGTATTCTAGGGCCAGTTTTGTATTTAATATATACTTGTGATATGCCTGTGAGCAATAACATCCACACTTCTACATTTGCCGATGATACAGCCTGCATGAGTATGCACAAAAACCCTGATGAGGCATCCCGCCATCTCCAAGAACACACTACCCAGCTTGAAATATGGTTGAACTTATGGAGAATTAAAGTAAATGAGCAAAAGTGTGTCCATATAACGCTTACGTTAAGAACAGATACTTGTTCTCCCATTCGAATCAACAATCAAAATATTCCTCAACATTCTCAAGTGAAATACCTTGGTATACACCTTGATCGAAGGCTTACATGGAAATATCATATTGACTCTAAGTTAACCCAAATGAAACTTAAATTAACTCAAATATATTGGTTAATTGGCAGAAATTCAACACTCAGCCTAGACTGCAAACTTTTGATATACAAGTCGCTTTTGAAGCCAATATGGTGCTTTGGAATTCAGCTATGGGGCACTGCTTCACCTTCAAATATTGAGAAAATCCAACGAAGGCAAAACAAAATTTTACGTTTGATAACATCGGCTCCATGGTACATTAAAAATTCAAATATACATCGTGATTTAAATATGCCACTAGTGACTGAAGAAATTGCAAAATACGCAGGCAAATATTTAACTAAAGTTGAGTCACATCCTAATACGCTTACCCGTAATATTTTGAGCTTTACTGGACACATCCGCTTAAAAAAGAGGGACACAAGGGCTCTTACTTATACTCAACACTCCAGATGGGACTGCTTGAAAATACTTCTTTTTTTTTCCTTTTTGATTATCACTACTTATGTATTATATATAACTATTACTAAGCTTATGTCCGATACTGGTCAAGCCTAATAATTATATTAAGATTTAAGATTTGATTACTTATTGTTAGTTCATTTTTGAAGATACAATAAATAAATATATATATGAAAAAAAAAAATATTTACCTCCCTAATTTTTAAAACTCTCCTATGGTACTCCAACGCAATGAGTTCGATCTAGTAAGGCTGACCACTGTATCTACTAACATTGTATCCAGACCTCTTTCATGGGTTAGGTAACTGATGAGTAGAGTGGTATATGTATATCAAAACGAAATCTCACAATTATACTTGGTTGCTTGTAGGTAGCATTGAAATCGAATTTCGGACCATTGTGCATAGTAGCGATTTAAATAAAATGAAATATATTTGATTTGTGCGTTCATAAAGAGTATGTCATCAAGATCATGAATTATAAATATATATATAATACGTACATACATACATATGTATATACATACAAGCAGTTTAGCTTTAATTTGAAAGATTAATTTTATTGAAAATAAAGCCCACATAAAGTTATTGCAAGAGGCGGCAATGTTAAAAAAGATTTTATTGTCATATTTAACATACACTCAGTTATACTTTCATGGGCCTTAAATAAAGTGCCAGTTGTATAAAGAGAAATCATCAAAATACTTGTACACTTTGTGCTGATCCGAAAATTAAAATCGCAACAATAATAAAATTTCTTCAAAATTAACAACTCTCACCTCAAGTAGATATGTCATCTGTTGTTTATATGAATTGTGAATATTTGTATGAATATACATGTATGCGTAAATATCTATTATTTCTTTGTTTCATGAAAGAATGTTGCTTATGCACATTATTGACAAGCACTTGCTACCAATGGGGCATCTAAAAAGTACATGCGAACTATACATTTATGCAAGCACATAATGGCTTATGTGCAAATAAATAAATTAACACACTTTTCTTTATTAATCAAATCGATTCGCAACGCCACACGTGATTAACAATGATCATAATGAAGAGAATAAATTTTGCTAAAAAAAACACTGAGCTTAATAAAAAAAAAAACAAATTTAAATAATTAATATGCACACAATGGGAAACAATCAAATACTCACAGACTAATCGATAAATCAAAGGGATAGAAAATGGACTAGACCAATAATTGATTTTTATTTTCTGCCCTCAAAAAAGGTACATAAACTTCATTTTCAGACATTCTTACTTTTTTTTTTTTTGGATAGAAATACAATGCCTTTTATAAAACATAATAGCTAACATTAGAATCTTAAATAGCAAAGAATTCTGCGTATTCTTCTTACTGCAGATACAAATTGCTGGACATAAAGAAAAAATTATAAATTTTGCTTTTATTGCTGCCAGAGCAGTAGCTCTGCTACTAGAGATAATTGCACTTAAGAATTTAAAAAGAGAAGAAATCCGTAAAAAGTCGTTGTCTTTTAAGCGAACAACCATAAATGGATTCATGAGATTGATAAGGAATGTTAGAAAAATAAACTTTTGACGAGTATGTATTATCAGATTGAAATTTTTACTTAAATATTTTCTTTGAAATAAAAAAAAAATAATATGTAATAATATACATTTATATCGCTTTTTTATTGCAACATAGACATAAAATTTATAGCAAATGTATTTTTGAGTTAAAAGTTGAAAACTAAAATCGTTATATCATATTTAATTTTGTGTACAAATTTCATATATCGCACACTAAATCATAAGCAGTCACAACTCAAAATGATCAAAGTGGTTTTGCGTTTTTATAAATCAGTTGCCTGAACAAAACTCTAACGACCGCAACAATTTCTTTTGCAATAAAGTCTTCTTGAAGAATATAAAATATTGTTATTCTTGTTATTATGTTGCATACTTGCGTCATTTGTAGAGTATCAACAGTTGTTTGCAACTACTCAGCAACTGAAATTTTTTGAGTTGTGACTGTTTATGATTTAGTGTGCGATATGTATGTATATATAAAAGTCTTATACACGCACCTCTTAAGAAAAATATACATATATATATATATATATATATATATATATATATATATATATATATATATATATATATATATATATATATTTATATCTTCAATGAGTTATATTTAAATTGAAAACTTTAAATTTGTTTTCTGCAAAACTAGTTTATTTTAATTCTGTCTCTGTTGCAATAAAGTAGCGATATAATAATATACAGTGAACAAAGAAAAAACTTGTACAGCAAACGCTCCGCTCTTCTAATCAAAATATCTCTGTTGCTTTGTAAGATTTTAAGATAAAACCAAAAGCGATTTCAAGGAAAATTAATCAGCTTTCTATGAAAATCTTTAATTTTATTAACAAATTTATTTTAATGCGAAAAAAATAACCTAAAATATACTAAAACTATTTTCCAGAGCAAAAAAAAACTTGTACACTAACTCTTCTTTCAGGAAGGAGCTATGAAATAAGGAATACACTAAAAATTAGTACTAAATGTGGCCACGTCTAGCATCTAATAGATTATTTTCATAGAATGAACTGGCTTTTTGGTAATTTTGGGAGCTATATGGTCCAATATGCCCTGGAGAGCACTTTTGAGTTAATTTTTACACATAATCTACAGCTCGCGTAATTTTTTGTTCACATACGCCCTTAGAATTTCATTTGTACTAAGGCCAAGGATCTAGGGAGGATGTGCCTGCAATTTTTTTCCATTGAATGGAAGCCATTCTCTTATTATTGAAGACGAATGTTTCGGGTATTTAACTCTAACTAATCAATAGTCTCCACTTACATTTAATTTGGCAGCTAACTGTGCTAAATTATCTCTTAGTATTTTTAAATAATTCATTTTATTTATTGTACGTTCTATAAAACCGGATTTCATACACCACTCGATCCTATTGGGCCCCATACCATCATATTACACCCCCCATGCTTCACCGTGTTATTCACGCTATTATCGTTAAGGCTGGAGCTTTTCTTTGCCACGCAAAGAAAGATTATATTAATCACTATGATGACTTTTGGGACACTGCTGAATCCAAATTTAATATATTTGGATGTTATCGTTGTAGATTTTTGTTGCGAAGAGGAATTCCAGCATTAGTGATAAAAACCTGAATAACACGGTGAAGCATGGGGGTGTAATATGATGGTATGGGGCCCAATGGGATCGAGTGGTGTATGAAATCCGGTTTTTATAGAATTTACGCAGCGAACTCTTATCGACGAATTCGTCGACGTGGACGAAATTCGTCGATCGACGCAGTTGTGTTCGACGTAATTAGAGCGACGAATTTCGTTTGCCGGCGGTGTTGTATCCATTTTCAAATGGAAAATTTTGTTTTATTTTTTCGTCCCAGTTGTGCTCCCAGCATTAGGATGGTTTTCTAAGAAAATATTTCTTACTCTGTTCTTATGTCAAGGTCATATAAAATACATCACGTCCCTATTCACATAATACATACAGTATATACCTCTGTTACTAATTATCCTATTATTACTAATAGAATAGTAATAATAGTAGAATAATAGAATGTTTGTATGCGTTTATATATATGAATGGCACTAATTTCACCAAGAACTGAAAAGAGCAATAAAGGAAAAAATAATAATAAAAATAAATGGGCATTGAACTCGCCAGCTAAAATGACATGGTGGTAGTAAGCCAGCAGACATAAATTCTCTCAGCCAGGAACTGACTGACCTATATTTTAAAAATAAGAAGATAAAAATAAAATATGTAAATGCAAAATGAATAGCTTAAATTGGAAAGAATTTCAAAGCGTGTTCTTCTATTTCAAGTTTGCTTAGTTTTTTCTATCGCACAAGTAGTGTAATTTAATTTATTTCAATGACATGTACACATATGGCGGATTTGCCGTAAATCGTTATTTCTTACCGATTCTAGTGAGAAAGAAAGAAATAAAGTCACGTTTTAAAGTTTCTCGTAATAGATTATACTCTGACTACTTTGAATATGGGCAAACTAATAGTGTGAAAACATACCCAACAAACAAAATGTGGTACCTAGCAAATATAATGATTTGTATGATACGACTTAATGCAATTCTTTATTTTTTTTTCTTTTTCCTATAAATGAATATTCTATAATTACTTCTTTGATTCCAAGTTTGAAGCAAATTTGTTATGAAATAATTATAAATGATTACCACAGTTATGTAATAGGCCATGAAAACTACGCCTTAAGCTCAGTTCTTCGTATAGTTTTTATATACACACATATCTTAGAATCTCACTGGCATAGCGAAGCAGAATCCAAGCACTGATCTCCTTTTATATTGATATACCCCACCTATACACGAGCAAAAATTAAATACAACTCTCGTGTATGGACCGGAGCTTCAAAATCTATTTTTGAGCTTCCCCACTGCGCATTAGCTCATCGATGGCAGCAGGCTATCCAAATCTTTTGATTAATGGGAGCATTAATGCAATGTGGGATGTATTTCCTTGTTCTATAAATTCTACAATGTCATGTGTCCTAATTAAATCAGGGAACTTGTTTCTGAAACCAGCACTTTTTTATGCTTTATTAAAAGAGCATCCATTTATGGTCAATTGACCAGTGAATCGCCGTACGCATTACATAGAAAGTCCATTATGCGTACTCAGATGCAAAAGTTACTGATTTGCAAAATCTTCTGTGATAATTTTATACTTTGTTAAAGAGCCCGCCTTATATTTGTGCTTTTCAGAAATAATTTTTGAACCTTTTGCATCAAGTAAGCAATACAAATACAAATCAATTTTTTTTTTGCTGGGATGATATTCATCTTGGTAGCTTCAGTCCAGCCTCATTTCAACTCTACCACCCCATATTTTACAGTCCTAAACGAAGGTGCAGACTCGATCTAGGTCGGCCTTAATATTAACTGGACTAAGACACTTAAAATGTAGGTATTGAATTATATAATGCTGAAAATGTGTTCCTTGGTTACAAATTCACTGAGATTCTCTATGTTTGATGACTTCAAGAAAAAAAAAATACCAAAAAACGTGGCGCCTTGAAACTTAACGGCTAATTTTTTTCATCGCTCTCATAGACAAAATATAAAATCCTTTACCGGCAAACTTCATAATAATTAAAAACAAAAACATTTAATATTGCTTTAATATACATAATACATACATAGATACATATATATGCATGTATGTATGCATATTAGGGTATTCATTTAATCGGGCTTTTGCTTTAATCGGTTAATTCATTAAAAATTAACAAGTTTGTGAGATCATTATATTAGTTACTTGAATAGTTTAGAGAGATCTAGAAGATCACAATATTTCAGTAAAATGATTTGGTTTAAATGTTTAGGATAGGAAGCGCTTCTCTTCTTTAGTTTTGATAAAACTTGACTTTGGAAAATCCTTTTACATATCGGAGAATATCTACTTTCTCAGTTTTTTTTTCTGGATTTCTCTAAACATATAAAATCATTCATTGTGCCCTTTGTTAGAACATTTCTTGTATTACTATTTATATTCATCTGACCCATACTGGCAGAGCTCAGCGACGAACATTCAGGAAAAAAGTTTATTTCGAAATTTCTTAGCTTTCGTTTTTTTGACTATATTTTAAAACACGGTTGCTATAAGGAAATATTTCAGACTGTAGGTATAAAATAATTGAATTCGTCTATTTGCTTTTATTAAATTATTAAACAAAAACTTAATAATTCCCTCTAGTTCAATTAGAATAATGAAATCTTTACTAAAATATTTTACAGCCACGTCCAAGGACTTTGACGAAGACGTTGAGACGAAACAAATAATATGGGGCTAGTTTCTTACTAACTTGTTAAACTTAGTTTAACATACGTTTGACTTAACGAAGAAAAAAATTTAAACGGGGTTCAACCACCGCCTATGCTGTTTTTCAGCAATGGATTAAGAGTTGTCAATTTAAATAGAAATGCCATAATTTGTTTTCAATCTAGATGTGACATTGCTGAAAATATTTTACGTGAATAGGGCAACACTTAAAAAGCGATATCACAACTCTTTAAATTTATTTAAAAAATAAACTTCAAGAACTGTTTTCTGAGATTTTTGAGAATTAAAAAATAAATAATATGGACTTAAAAATAGTGACGGTCCAAAAATAATTTTAAAAAGATCATACAATTTTAAATGCATCGAAATATTTGAAAGAATTCATTACACACATAAAATATTATTTGAATGTGTATCTACTTATCTCCCTTATATTTCTCACAATTACAATCTCACAATACATTAGATGTTCATCTATCGAAATATACAAAAATCTCGATTTCATGAAAATAATGAGTTAGGGCATTTCTCTATTAAGGTAGCGGTATGTATGAATGTATTTGTTTATTAAACTTGTTAGTAAAACTGTTTTTTTTTCAATTTCATATTTTTATAACTTGTGTTTAACTGAGCAATGTTTCTCGATTAAACTAAGATTATTAACTCTAGATAATCTTTATTTGAGAAATAATATTTTAAGTTTAAACTGCAGTTAACTGACAACTAGAGTTTATCTTTATGTCAAAAACTAGCTCTTAAACACACACAAAATACGTTGTAATACTACAAAATGTGAAAAATTTTTTTACATCGGTTAATCGGTTAGTCAACTGAAATTAACCGGTTTGGCCGTTAATCGAAAAAAAACAAATTTCAAATTAACCGATCGGGTAGTATACCCTAATGTATATATATACAAACATATACATCAATGTTGAGTTTTGCAAAAAAAAAACGTATATGTTTGTATGTATGAGAAGAAAAAGTAGTTTAAAACCAACCTAATTGATATTCGTTCCCAAAAACACTTGTACCTACTTAAACATACACACATGGACATAAATAAATATGTTTGAATATACATACTTGTGTATATATTGTCGCCAACCAGCATAATCGCTATAATTCATACACAACCAAACATGTGCATAAGTAGGTTTGGCAAACAAATGTCAAACCAAACCCAAAATACAGAATTTGAAATTTGAGCGGGAGTTTCTGTTGTAGAGCGAGTAATTGCAACCAATCCCTAAAATATGCGGTGTATATCATACGGCAGACATCTAACAGTCAATTTGATACCTCTAGAAAATTACTACTAACGCACAGCTTTTAATTGCATTCGGCAAAATATTTAGCCTTTTTCTCCTGCATTTCATGGAAGAGCAAAAGCAAAAAATTTTACTTACACATTTTGCTATTTTCGATTGTTTGTTTTGTTTTCTTAATAAACAATTTTAAAGCAAAAGTGAAAAGCTGCAATTAAACCAGTCACTGGTTGCTTACAAAAAAAAAAAAAAAAGAAACAACAAAAAAATGTTGCCAATACCATGTACTTCAGCAATAAGTGCAACAAATGCATGCATACAGATGCATGTATGCATTTATGAAGTACTCAAAACACAAACACACTTGCATGCTTGTCCATCGTATCTCTACTTAAGTACGTACAACCCAGCTAGCATTTTGTATCATAATCGAATCTTTTCCGAATCAGCTTGACGGGAAAAATAACCGCATATAAGGTAATTTTTCGATCATAAATGATAGGTACTCCCGTTGTGAGAAAATGGTACCCTACAGATGAATCATACCAAAGAATAATTTATGATACGATTTGCTGATTAATTTTTGAGCAATTTTCTGGTACTATTAAATTATTAAATCACCTTTTTTCGGTTTCTTTGCGTTTTGTTCTTCTATTTTCAAGAAATCGTTATTTGATCATATGCATATATGAATCATAAGTGAATCATTTTTCAATCACCCAAGTTATAAATCAGTTTTTAATCATCAAAAGTGATCTGAGGGGAATCATATGAGATATTTCTGCAAAAAATGATCACCCAAATGCTAGCTGGGAATGTGCAGCCATACACACATACATAATCGTACTTTTTTTATTTGCAACAAAAATTTGTTAAGGCACTTCCCAGCAAACAAGAAGGCTTAATATCAAAATGCGAATCCTTTTAAACCCCTAAGCTTCAAATACTGACAAATAATTTTAGAAAGATAGCTTTCTCAGCAAAAAGGGGAACTCTTCCCGCATTTTTGAAATTTTATATATTTTTTTTTTTTAATTACGGCAACATATCTATTTGTTTATTTATTTCATAAAGTCAATAGAAAACCATTCAGACCAACATGTATTACAAACAACCTGACCTGAAATAAATAAGCTTAAAATGTTTAGTTATACAGTAAAGAAAAGTATTATAAAATAGTATGTACTCACAGAAGAGAATAGTCTTTTCAGCAAAAATAGCATACAAAATGTAACTAAACAGAAAGAAAAAATAAGAAAAGCATGGTGTGCCAATCATCAGCAATTTATTTCAAGGCATTTAAAGATGTAAGGTAGTACCTTAAAAAAATATAGTCATCACTTTTACAACTTCAAAAGATAATAATTCATAAAATAAAGTAAATCGGGTACGCAGAGGAAAACAATTTCTTATAACATTATGAAATAATAACAAGTTACGATATTTGACGAAATTGTTGAAACTGCAGTCAAGAAAAAGGCGCAAACATAAGAGAAAGTACATAAATCTAACAACCACATTCGGTATGCGCCGTACCCTTTTATGAATTTCAATAGTCGAAGTCGTTACATCCTTAAGGCCATTTCTGACTATAATACAAGTATTAATACTTTTGTGGAAAATGCAACTCTGACATGTTGAGTTGTTATTGTGTTTTGAAATTTTTTAAACAGAGATCAGATCAGTCAAAAGTATTAATACTTGTATTATAATAGTCTGAAACCGCCTTTAATACGAGGGATGTAACGATACCGATACAGATACTCAAAAAGAAATATTGCCGATACCGATTCCTCGGTATCATATTGAAACTTAACTCAAGTTGAAATTAAAAAAACTCAAGTAGAATACATAATTATTTTATTATACAAAATTACAGTGTAAGATTATTAATCTTTAAAATTGATATTTGAATTTATTATGAATTTAACAAAAAAAAAACAAATAATTTTTTTTTTACAAAATACATACTTATGTACATGATTTAGCATTGAGAGAACATTTCACTACTATGGTGCAAAGCAAAACAAAAGAAACAATTTCATTTTTCTGTTTTGACTTTATGTTCAGCTTTTAATATCGAGTTGCATTCGATTTTCGATCTTAGCTGGGTATCGAACATCGAAAATCGAATGTTAAATTTATATTATGTGCATCGAAAATTTCGCTGAGTAACGAATTTTCTATCGAACAGAATTTAGCTTTCGATGAATTTTTTTACAAAAAAAAAAAATTAAAAATTAAAATCTAAGTGTTAAACAATGTTTATTTTTAAGTACATAAACACAAACTGTAAACTATTTTTTGCCGATTATATTCCCAATAACGACATTCTTTGTCGAATGCTCTTCATAATACCAAATGAAAATTCGTTCGATCAGTACTTTCGACTATAGTCGAAGATCGAAAGTTGGTCATAATAATAACCGTTGTTGTTGGTTCAAAACAGCTCTAAAAAAATTTAAGAATATTGCCGATATCGATATATCGGCAAATCAGAAGTATCGCCGATATATTGGAATCGGCATATGTATCGGTTACATCCCTACTTAATACCATACCGAATTTGCGACATGGGAAGAGCATGAGCCAATATCCTTTTAACACGAAAAGGTATATAAATACATATTTGTGGCTTATATTCTACGCAATGAACCATACACTCCACCAGAAACACATTCAACACCTGTGTCAAAAGTTACCAGCATGAGGATGACTGTCAGTATTATATTACATAATGTTATTGTGATAATATTTTAAAACCACTTATATTTCATGCGTTTGATCGAATGTTTGTTGGGTTTCCACTGTGATATTATAACAAATGTTTTCTTATTTGAAAACATTTCATTGTTTGAAGCGACTTTAAAACTTTGCACAGCGCACTCCGCAATTGCATTTACAAAATTTAACACATAGGTACATAACACTAGTATAATAGTTTATAATACTTACTTATATACATATGTGCATACATTTATATTAAAATATAGAGGACATTAAAAAATATTAGAAAGGAACTATATATGTATAAGTTTATGTGTGCATATCGAATGAAATACTCTCTTGCAACACAACAACAATTGTTGGTACAATTAAGCTCCACATGCCACTCGAATTTATTGGTTTTGTTGTTATATTTATCTATAATTTTTACGATATTGCGTACTTTACAAATACATATTATATTTTAAAATTAGCCATAAGGTTGTCTTCAAACTAAAGTGATAGAATTTTGTCTGAATGTGCATTCATCTCTGTTAATATTCTTAGAGAAACAACATTCGTATACATGTATTCCTTTTCATTCATATTAAAAAATAATTCACTGCGATATTTGGACATTTATGCGGCAGGCATTAGAAACTTTTCGGTCACGTCTTAGATTTTCAAACCTTAAACTCCGATTATGCATTTGCATTATTGAAAAAATTGCAAGTTCCACAAAGTATTTTGTGAGAATTTGAGAACATCAGATATTTTTCGAAAATCCAAACAACTTGCTGCTAGCTCTATGCCGAAATAATATATTGAGAAATTTCATTTATCTATTTGTATTAAAACCTGCTAAAATGAGAAATTTTCAAAGTTGTTGTCTTATTGCTGTAGACCGTTTCTAATAATTCTTACGAATCTACTTTTACGTTTAAGTCACTTCATTGCCTCATTGTTTCAGGTCACTGCATTCACTTGAAACATGTTGAAAAAGCGCTATACTCAGCAATGGCTAGTCAATCAAAACGATGGTTATGATCATGATAGTACCACTGCTATTAAAGAGACTGTCGCAGGAAGAAACACAGTCATTACAGCATATAACTACACCGCACATATATTTTGGCCTGAAAGCATAACAAATAAAAAACCAGATAGAAATGTACCCGTAACATTGCATCACACTCACAGACATCTGCCGCAACAGCAACAGCACCAGCACCAGCACCAGCATATCTCACATCCACACAGTGATACGAGTAGTTGTAGAAATGAACCGCTAACCCAAAGGTGGAAATATTTAGATTTATATTTACGATGGCCTCAAAAGCCCTGCTTCAACCAAATACTAGAAGTATTATTAGCGTTAGTTTTAGTCAATTGCCTAATATATAGTCTAACGCATTTGCCATTGACTTTGGCGGCCAGAGGATATCATCGCCAAACCGAGGCGAGTGCCTTTAGCACTAACTTTGGACATAGTGAAAGTTTATTTTTAAACTCGAAAGAGGATGAAGAAGATCATTCATTTTTTCGACAGCCTCATAACATTGGTGGATCTGCCTTTGGCTACAATGGGCTACAGATTCAACACAACTTGGATGAGAGCTTGTTGAGAAGTCAAAATTTTAAAATAAGTCCAAAGCCATGTTCAACGGGTCGTATTGACGGAACTTGTATGTTCGTGTGGGAGTGTATAAAGTCGGAGGGCCGTCACGTGGGTATGTGCGTGGATTCGTTCATGTTTGGCTCATGTTGTGTCCACAACTATACCGACAACATAGTGCAACAAAATACGTTTTCATATACCAGGCCCACTAAACCATTGGGTATTGGTAGCATGAATCACAGACCTCGACCGCCCCAACAACCCCATCGCCCCAGTATCAGGTAATTAATCGTATTTCATACTTACATATGGACATAGCTAAATGTGCTTATGTTGCGTTTGCTTGTCAGCGGTATGACTACAATAGAAAGACCACATGGCGCAGGCACCTTGGTCATTAGGCCTTCAGGTCCTCATCATCAAGGGGCGCTTTTCAAACCACATCATTCTAAGCCCCCTTATGCAAGCACTGCCTTGTCGGGCCCCACTTCTGGTACCTCCTCAACTACAACGACAGATGACCCCTCCTTATTGTGGACATCAAACACTATTCTAAGCGATCTCCAATCGTCGGCTAGCATTTCCTCAGCAACAGCAAGTAAACTACGAAAATATAATAAATTTTTACAAGTTTCGATTCATTCAATTGCAGGCAATTACAAATATTAAATTTTTCTTTTTATTTCTAGTCAACCATCAGCAGCAGCAACAGCAACATTGGCACTTGACGACCGAGCCAAATTTTATTACAAAACCTCGGCCGCCACCATGGGACAAGCCGCTCACATTGAGACCTAAGCCATCTAAGCCACCTTTCCCAAGCAAAAAGCCAACAACTGCTCCTAGTTGGTTAACTCAACAACAGCAACTGCAGCAACAATTAGCACAAAAACCTTGGGTGAATATTCTTTCCACGCCGACGACGACAAACATAGATAACAAAACTAAGCCTTCAAAAAGTCCTGCAACAACAACAACTACGCCGACGCTAATAATGACGACATCAACTTCAAAAACTAAACCACAGGTAAATATGAATACGAGTATGTAGTTGAAGACATTGTGGCCATTCACTTTTACCTTAAATATTGATTTTTGGCATACATACAATACTTAAATAATGTTTTGCGCACTCCCTGGCTGCCTCAATGATGACTAACTTTGCGTAAGGGATAATAAATTTACAGCCCTGGGGGACGTTTTATTGCTTGAAAATACTTGATGAAAGATTGTCTTGGCTTTGGGTGCGCCAACACAAGATCTTCGACTTTAGGTCTAAAGTATTTATGTATATGTGTGCATGTACTTTTGCGAATATTTATTTACATTGTTGATGTTCGTATCTTGCGTTCTAACTATTATAAGAATATGTTCTCACATGGACGATGTGGCTCAGATCTATAGTGCAGCGGCTAAAAACCCTTTGTGTGTCCTAGTGCGCTTGCGGCTGTCTTTAAAGCTTTTCCTTACGTAGCAAAACTCATACTAATTTGCTCTTTATACATACATACATATGCACGGATTAATTTTTATCAATAGATTTAGTTCGCTTTCTATATTTAACAGTAGAATTTTAAAAATAAGAAAAGGAATTAAGTACAGTGGTTTCCCGGTTTAACGAATACATATTCAGTTTTATGTGTTCATGATTTATCCTACGGTTTAATCTGTTCACAAATTACATATCCAATTGTTGCTTCTCTTGAATGAATGTAAGGAAAATTTAACAAGGTTTGCTATAAATCAATGGATGTGAAGCAATGCCATTGCCTTTGACGAAAGTGAAATTAACTTGAAAGATATTGAACTCGAATGATATTATGCACATTTAGAAGAAACTGGCAAAGAACAAAAATATTGGGTCTAAGTTAAATTTTTTTTTTTTGTTTGAAAGGGTCATTTCCGGTATGTAGCTCTTAAATTAGTGCATGTTTCCCCTTCAAAATTATTTTACTAATATGAGTATATTTTAGACTAATTTCGAAAAAAATGGGACAAATTTGGATAAATTGGAATTAAAAATGTTCACTTCCGGCTTCTTTCTTGGCTAATTTTGGTGAAAAATAATTAATTGAATTGGTCATTTCCGGTTATACAGTGCGTTATGCATGTAAAGACATTTGCATAGCTTTTAAACTTATGGGCAGCCCATTATAAAACTTTTACAATATGTATAGTGAGAGCACCCTAAGCTAATTTTGATAAAAAATAAAGAAAAATACATTTCGAAGTTTGGAAAATTTTATTATTTATTGGACATTTCCGGTTTTGCAAATGAAAAAAAAATTAAATTAAATTTTTGCTTAAGAGATCAGACGATTTTGTGTTATAATCACATATTTTATTTTTACATATTTTTTAAGTTCGAAATAATAATTTAAAAAAAAAAACAGCATTTCAAAAACGGCAGCATTTTAACACTCCATAACTCAAGAAATATACATCATACAAAAAAAATATTTGGCATTCTCATTCATTTCTAATAGAAGTATAGTTATGGCAAATAAGTAAAATAATAAATTTTTTAAACTTAATTGTAACAATTCCCAAAAAAAACACTAATTATTAACTTGACTGCATCAATGAAAAGCTATTGTTGTTTTTTACATTTATTTTCTTACAACCACAATTCGAGCTGAAAAAAGTCAGCCAATGTAGCAATGGTAAAGTAAGAAATAAAAAACCTGTTGATAACTTTGATATTAGTTGAACTTCTCATTTGTTTAACTGGAAATTTTTGGGGTAAAGGTTCCCTGATGAGCGGCATTAGCCAATAATCAATTTCAATGTATTTTTAATAAAAAATATTTTACTGAATAAGTGAAATAGTAATTTGGGATTATTAGTGCGTTAACAAATGTTAAACTTAAATTGTAGCAATTCCAAAAAAACACTCATTTATTTAATTTGTTTGGAAATAATCCTTTACATATTTAGCTAATGGCTACAGTTTCAGTAATTATATTTCAAACGTGTGTTATTGGTTAAAACCAGGAAACTACTGTATGTAGTCGTATATGGGAGTCTCTGCTGATTTGCATACAAACATACACATTAACGTTATGGACAGAGTCATTAGACGACGTCATTCCGATCAGAAATGAAAAGATGACTAAATGATTATTTATTTATTTTATTTTTTTTATACAAATAGGTTGTTACACAAACTGCTAAACCAACATTAAGACCATCACATAATGTAACCAAACCATATAGTAAACCTACCTCTGCTACAAGCAGTAGTACATCAGTATCAACGGCAGCAACAACTACAACATCATCTTCCACATCGACTTTACCATCAACATCATTGTATGTTTCTTCAAAACCCTCAACTACTACATCAATGACGACGACTCATTATACATCTTCAAATTATAGTCAAAAACCATCAACAACCACGACATCCAAGCCAACAACGGAGGCTTTGCCAACAAAAATATCTCAGAGACCAACAACCTCAACAATAAGAACAACAACGGCAGCTGCAACTACAACAGTTGCTTCAAACTCATTGACGTCACCTCATAATCTCAGCTCAATCGAATCGAATGAAATTGGCGACCATTTGGACAGCGATAGCAGCACCATTAAAACTATTTCGGCCGCTCGCAGTGGTGAGTTCATACTTCACATACACACACACACTTGCACACATACATACATACATATGTATGTATATAAGTACACATGTATGTATGCATTCATTGATGTGAACGAAAATATGCAAATCATCCTTTATTCATAACAAAATTTGAACATACAAATATTACAGAATGTGGGACACCCGTATTAACGCGACCGGAAACGCGTATTGTAGGTGGAAAAAGTGCAGCGTTTGGACGTTGGCCGTGGCAGGTATCTGTGCGTCGAACATCTTTCTTTGGCTTTTCAAGTACGCACCGTTGTGGCGGAGCTCTTATAAATGAAAATTGGATTGCAACAGCAGGTCACTGTGTTGATGAGTAAGTACATGTGTATGAACATGTGCATACACAAATATTTAAGTACGTCACTCATGTACGCATTAAAGTCCTGCACAAGACCATTTATAAGAACTTTCAAGACATGAGGGATTTTTCAAATGCTTTACTACAGCGAAGTCTTCTAAAACAAACGCCAAGCAACACTGTTTGCAAGAATTTGTTTCAGTTATTGCAAGTATAGGAGTAAAGAAGAAAATACTTCGTGACTGAAAAATTTGTGATGCTTGCTTCCTTCTACGCATGGGCGCGTATACAAGCGTCATGCATGTACATACACACACACACGTTGTGTGTATGCTCTTCTATTTTTCTGTACACAAACAAACGTTCACATGCATTTACATTAGTTGTGTGCGCTTGCTTAAAAAAAACCCTCCCTTAAACACATAATAGCTTACCATCTACATACATCTTACACACACACTCAAACGTACAATATGGAAAATAACAAGCATACACGTATCAACACTACTTTGTTGACTGTTTGTTCATAACAAGAAGTCTTCACGACATTGCTTGTTAGCACTCATATACACGCACACAAATGCATCTATCGTGCTTTGCTTATAATACGACCAGTGTGACCAGATTTTAAAATAATATTATGCTAAATCACGTTTGAAAAAAAGCTAAAATAAGCTAAAAAGTTACATTTTAGGCTAGAAAATAAAGCTAAACTTTTTTCCACTTCTTTGATCACTTTTCAATAGTTTCTTATTGCTAAACTAACGTTACACAAACATATTTTTTTATTATACATATAGAATATTTGCTTAATGAAATTATTTATTAATTATTATATTTTAGATCAATGATAAGCAAACACATAAATCTCTAATGTAAAAGAGAGCAAATTGCATACTTGTACGAATGTACGTGTAAAAAAGAGCATAACAAAGTGCCCACGGGCGGCCTTTTGATGATCAATGTTTTAGATTTAATGAAGAACAAAACAAAAACTTCCCCAAAATAATTTTAAAATGTTTTTAAAAATGTAAAAATGTTTTTAAAAATGTAAAAACATTTATACTAAAATACGAAAGCTTTTTAAGTGAATTAATCAGTGATGGTATTTTGGTGCCTTTCGGGTATTTTTGGTGCTTTTTGCCTCTTCATAAACGCGAAATTTTGGTTAATACCCTTTTTTAAAAAGCGGGTATTTACAGTGCTTTTTAACAATTTCTCACAGTGCTTTTGGTGCTTTTTTTGTAAAATTAAAATATTTTTAATTTTAATAATAGCAGCATATCTCTTTAATTAATTCTCTGCATAATATTTGATTGATAGTAGTACGCAATAAGCATTTGTTCAAGTTTACACAAATATTTAATCATCCTAGAACAATTGACAGGATGAGGTTGTCAATAGCAGTCAGTTGTTTTAGACAACGGGTAGCCAAATCCCAATTTTTTGGTATCGTATTGACGTGTTGTCAATGTTGACAACTGGAATAAGGGTGAATATCGCAAAAAAACAAAAACTTTTAAGCTAGTTAAGAAAAAAGTGTTGCTTTTAATGCATTTTGCATGTGTAAATGATTTTTCAGTAACATCTTTATCCTAATCTAGGCCTAAGCTTCACTTACCAAATGACTAACACAGATCATATAATTACTAACATTTTGAAAAATTAATATAATTAATATTAAATATTTTGAGACAAAAACTTGAAATTATATAATGAGGTTTTACACCCCAAACTCTCCTTTTTTTAAATGGCTTAATGTATTAAAATTAAAAGAAGTGTTGGTGCTTTTTTACCCTCTTTTTCGTATTTTTTCCGCTTTTTACCCTTTTTGCAACAGCTTAATGTGCTTTTGCTCTTCTTAGAGATATCATCACTGGAATTAATGCTATTTAAGGTAAATAAAGTGAAATAAAGTCATAAGTAAAGATTTTGCTCTTATTTATCGACTACTTGAAATACAAGGACATAATTGAGCTACACTGCATTGGTTATAAGCCCATATAGACTTATTCCAGAATTAATTGAGTAATAATGCCATTTTGGCTTAATACTTATGACTTTATTGAGGTGGCCCGACGAAAATCGGTACATAGTGTTATCCAGGCTTAAGGCTATTTCAGGTTTTTGTTTTAAGTTAATTGATGCCGCTGAAGGAACGTTCAACTCAAGTCAAATAATTTTATACCCAAAAAACTCAAAAAGTGTTTCGGCCACTAATATGAATTTAACTTTTTCCATTGGAATACTAACCATTCTGCCATTATCTGCTATTTTTCTTCTTTCCATTTCTGTTATAAAATTGTCGTATAATTTACATTTTGTATTTTTTGTAAACTATTTTACAATGCTAAAAAATTATCATTTTTATAAGTTGTTTATGTTTTTAATATATTTTAGAGAACACGCAATTTAGACTAAAAAATGGCTAAAAAAGCTAAATGACTTTTTAAAAAAAGCTGAAAAATAAGCTAAGAGCTAAATGAAAATTTTAAGGCTAAATCTGAAACAAATAAGCTAAATTTAGCTCAAAATAAGCTAATATGGTCACGCTGAATACGACAGCATTTATTATTGGTTTAATATAATGCAGCCACGAGAATACATTTAAAAGACAAGACGTATTTACATTTCAAGACTATTTACGCAGGTCTATAGTACGCATACATACATACATATGTATGTACATAACGCTCAATTACTCAAAGAACGTCATAACTCAAAAAGTGGATTTTTTCATATTGTGTAAAAATTGCATACCAACAATATCTTGTTTACTCAACTCTTGGTAGAAAAATAAAAGTTTCTTTTTCCATGAATCTGTGTGTAAATTTAAAACTTAAAACGCTTTTTCTGGCAAACTGGTTTTTTTGAGTTATGACGTTCTTCGAGTAAATGAATGATATGTATGTACCTGTAATTATGAAAGTGCTCTAAGTCCATTTGTTATTTTTTTCGAGATTTTTAATGGACACATATGCAAAAATTAAAATAATATGTATCTACAATGAAAATTTGTTTAATACTTATTAGACACGTTATTTTTTTTATCGATTTAAAATAATTATGAGTTGAAAGGCCCTTCAATCCTAATGCAACGAAATGTACTGTAGGTATGTCTCCGCATTTAAAGTTTATATTTGATTTTTTTATTTACAGTTTGCTGATTTCTCAAATTCGCATTCGAGTGGGAGAGTATGATTTTTCCCACGTCCAAGAACAATTGCCCTACATTGAAAGAAGTGTTGCCAAGAAAGTTGTGCACCCACTTTATAATTTCTTTACATATGAGTATGATTTAGCATTGGTAAAATTGGAACAACCCTTAGAATTTGCACCGCATGTGAGCCCAATATGCCTTCCACAAACCGATAGTTTGCTTATAGGTATGAATGCAACAGTGACTGGTTGGGGAAGACTTAGCGAAGGTGGGACGTTGCCTTCCGTTTTGCAAGAGGTATGTACTTACGTAGTAAGTAGTTTGTATGTATGTTCCCATAAAATACATGTGCAAACATACCAGAGAATGACATTAACTACTTCAAAAAAATATACTCAAGTAAATAATCTTAATTTTAGTAACTGCGTATACTCACAATTGTAGGGCAAACAATTCGTGCACTCACATATTTTTTTTCAAGCAACTATGGTTATAGCCGATTCCAACATACAATTCGTTTATGCGAAAAACTAAAATACGCCACAACTAAAAATTAAAATAGTCTGAACACGCTTATACTCAGACTATGGATATTTAGTCGGACAACAAAATGTACGCATGATACGCGGGCTATTTATTCATCATTCGCCACTGTATGCACACATTTTTATATACAAAAATGAAATGGAAAATGTGTGGTATGTGCGTGGCTGTTTGAAAACATGCTTTATGTGTGTGTGTGTATATATACGCATGGTTAGCCGATTAATAGTCAGAGTATTTTTATGCTCATGCGCATGATTGTAGCTTATAGAATCTATAAATTTTAATTACAATTGTTTGTGTTGCGTAATTTAAAATAAATGTACGTATAAACATAGTTATTATATGTTTATGCGCGTGTTTGCATATGAGCGTGTTTTTTTATACTCAAAGAGTACATACTTAAAAAGATACTTTCGTCATTCTCTGCTACATACATATACATACATCATCCATATTTATACTATTTATCTAAAATACTATATACATATAATTTTTATTTCAGCTTTAGGTCCTTTTTTAAAAACTTGATAACGTATTTATTGTATCGATATATCGGTATAACGTTGAGTAGCTCCTTCAGGAAATAATATTATTATAGGGCATTTACACCTGCACAAAATCAAGGAGATTTTAATTAAAATCTTTATGAAAATCTATACCATCTACAACAATTTTTTTGAAATTTATAAAGACTTTTTTATGCAAAACAAAACCCATTAATTGAAAAATTTCCAAAAGTACAACCAAACAATTGCAATGTAGCCAATTCACACACCTTTTCAAGCAGACCATAGCTGATTCAATCATCTTTTATAAAAATATTATATACAGGGTAGTGAAAATAAAATAAAAATATTAGATTTTATTTAGATTTCCCATAAATCTACTCACAAACTAGATTTTGTTTTGTATGGGAAATCTAGCACAAAGCAGCTAGATTTAGGTCGAAATCTCGTAAATATTAGATTTTTATTATTTATTAATAATAAATAGTATTATTATTTATTATTTCCTGAAGAAGCTACACAACGTTGCAGCGAAATATCGATACATATATCAATAAATTTGTTATCAATTTTTTAAAAAAGTACCTAAAGCTGAAATAAAACTTATATGTAGTATATATTAAACAAAAAGGTCGAATAAATTATTATAATATATAATTGTTTATTTAATATTAATATTCAAGGTTTCGGTACCGATTGTTAGTAATGATAACTGCAAGAGCATGTTTTTGAGAGCAGGAAGACAAGAATTTATACCTGAGATATTTTTATGTGCTGGTTACGAGACAGGAGGACAAGACTCTTGTCAAGGAGATTCTGGTGGCCCACTGCAGGTTGGCTTGCAAATATTTTTTATGCTGGATATTGAATATACATGTGTAATTCCATTTCCATTTGCTTAGGTAAAATCCCTAGATGGTCGTTATTTTTTGGCAGGTATCATATCGTGGGGAATAGGCTGTGCCGAGGCCAACTTGCCGGGCGTTTGTACCCGCATATCAAAATTTGTGCCTTGGATTATCGAAAATGTAACGTGATAAGCTTTTCAATGTCTAGCCACAAATATAATTTTAATTATTATAATTTCTTTTATTAATCATATGTGTAAATATCTAAACTCATTTGTTGAAATATGCTGTTATTTTTTATTCCTTTCTCCTTCATTTATATACATATATAAATACTACGTGTGATTTATTTATTTTATTGTATTAAAATGTAGTTAGACACAATTATTATTGTTTAATTAATTCAATTTACATCAAACATTTTATAAAAATTGAAGAGACATACATACTATTTCTTCTGTACATAATACACGGATATATGTACATACATATTATAAAACAAAATAAAAACACCCCAGAGTCATTTTTAGCTTAAAATTCAATTGTTAAGAATTAATGTAATATTTTAAGTGAATTTATTTTTTATTTATAAAACGGACCATAAAATAGAAAAATAAAACATTTTATTATCTTGCCCAAAGACGGAAAAACAAAAAACAAGGATTATAATACAATTATAGAAATAAAAAGATTTTAACAAAAGGATCTTGTTTTTGTTATTACATTAATATTCAAAGACATTAATTAGGCTACTGAAAAATTCTTATTTCAGCATTTTCATGACTACGTTTTTTCAACTATTTTTTCTATTTCTTTTTTTCCTTATGAAGTTCATAATGTAGAAAATTTAAAGTGAAATTGAAGTTCGCACGAAGACTGGAAAGCAATTAAAAAACTTAGGGACTCTATATAGTTGTGAGCCAATTTGTCTGATATATGTATGTAGTTTTGAGAAAAATCAAAATTTATAAGAAAACGAATTTATGAGCGTCGAAAAATCAAACATTCGTCGAAAATAGAAATAAATCATTAACAGCAAAAATTTATTTTGCAACACAGCCTTCTTCAACAATATAAAATACCGTTGTGACTGCTTTCATGTTACCAAACTACTTGTTGCATTTGTATGGTATAAATATTTTTTGGCATTTTAAAACATCTGGGATTTTTTGAGTTGTGACTGTTCATGTTTTAGTGAGCGATACATACAGTATACAAAGTTCATATTCGTACACCCTTAACCTTTAAAAAGAAAAACTCTTGTAATTAAATAAATAACTACCTATAAATCAAATATCAAAATGATATTTCGAACAATAATTTTATAAAAAACGGCGGAATTCACTACATATTCTTAAGAAACAAAATTTACGTTCTTACACTATAATAATCCAAAAAAATTATTTTAAAACTAGTTTTAGTATAAAAAATGGCTTAATTTTTCTTTTGTAATTACATCAACTTCTAATCTGATTTTTTTTTAATTTAAGGTGTACGAATATGAATTTTGTTTTTAAAAAATAGTAAGTTATGCTTTTCTTTAAAATAATGTTTAATAAAATGGGCCTTATTACGGTTCTCGAATTTTTCTATTCGACTTCTAGAGTTTGTACCAGATTAAAGAAAAATGTTGTATGTTTCTTTAATCTAGTATAAGCAAGTTGAAGTCGAATCTAAAAATTCGAGAACCGTAATAAGGCCCAATATTTTTATATTTAACTGTTTTATTAAATACAACCTCTTTAAAAAAAATTTTGCAAGATATAGGTAATTTAAGTACATAATTAAGATATTACAAGGCAGTGGGTTTTTTTGATTACAAAATATATTTACAAAAAATATATGGGAATCGGTAGAACTTGCAGACCATCCCTGAAACTTCCCACTAAGGAATAGATTTTCGTCGACTTTTCTTAAACGAATCACCCAATTTTATTAAAGTTGGAAGCAATCCACATGTCTTTTTGAGGTTAAAAGCTGAACTTGATCGGCGTAATAGTTTAAAATATGTTTAAACAGATTTATCTCAACATCTTTCGAATGCAACAAACTTGATCCCGGTCTATTGACTCGGTATGTTTAATCATATTCCATGATGTAATAAATATTGGAAGGCTTGCACTAAATCATACGAGTAACAAATATACTTATGTTAATAATTTATTTATTTTTAAATAAAATACCTTTAGTTAGTTAATCTTTCCACTAATATTAAGCAATTTAATATTGATACATGATTTTTAATTGTCAAAAAGCTATTTTCTTATTATTTTAATCGATCTAACTTGTTATTACTAAATATATATGGTTTAAGTTTAAGTTCATTTTTTTTCGGGAAACAAAGCTTCTTTTGCTTCGTCATATAAATCAATAACTAAAAATTTAATGTCTTCTAGACTAGTTGGAAACTTAGTAATGGGTTCTACAGATATTTCATCACCAGGCTTAACACCCTTTACAAAATTGTAGGCGATAGCAAAGCCCTTGCGAGCCTCCAAAAGAGCTTCTTGAGCAAAATGTTCTGCCTGTCTA
Organism: Tachina lurida; assembly: GCA_944452675.1. Classification (NCBI taxonomy): domain Eukaryota; kingdom Metazoa; phylum Arthropoda; class Insecta; order Diptera; family Tachinidae; genus Tachina; species Tachina lurida. The sequence continues at coordinate 2,593,447 of OX101752.1, forward strand.
GGATAACATAGGGAAGCTACTGCACCGGCACCAATTGTGGTATAGAGAACTTTTTTGATAAATCCACCTCGTGCAGCGAAAATGAAACCGGACAAACCTCCAATAGCTATTGCACCAGTTCGGGGCATAATATTGTGTGGTTGATTCAAATAATCTATTGTTGACTGAGTTTGCTCCTTCGCGTGGTGGAAATAATCCACAACAGTTTCCCTTTGTTTATCTAACACATTGTAAACTTTTTGCACTTCCATGCGTACAATGCGAACACCACTTTCTATGGAATCACTGATAGGTGACTTCATTGGCGGATGTTCTCTTCTTTGTGGCCTATAAAAACAATAATAATTTAGTTCTATATATGTATACATATACATATGTTAATTTTCATTATTGTCTTACTTATTGTAAGAATGTAACGGAGCATAAAGGGGTAATTCCGTAGGTTTGCATTGATAGTGGGCTAAGTCATTCACCGAACCCTCCTTGTTAGGTTCGGAACTAGAGGAAGCATTTTGGACTGCGACAGCTGCCAAAAAGGTTGATGCTGGCAAAGTTACACATTTGCGAAACATTTTGTATCAATTATATATTGGATTCGTTAGACTTTGAATCAAAAATATGCTCCCACTCGATTAATGTGCCAGAACTAGAAATTTTTAATTAATATTACACACAACTTGAAAAATTTTCCAATAAGAAAATAATCAATTCCACTCACAATATTTTCACTTGAGTTGCATAACGAATGACAGTTCTCGGAGCCAGCACTGCCAAGTTGAAACTATTGCAAAACTACCACACAGCTGAAATGAAAATCGATAAGTTGGAGACTAGCAGCCACAAAACACTTAAAAAAAAAAGAAAGAAAGATTAGTATATTTTATATACTAGTTAATATATGAATTAATATATTTTTTATACTAGTTTTTTTTATAAACAGACACGTTAAAAGAAACCCACACGGTATGTCCAATCTCTGACAAGCACAGGGTGTTTTAAAACCATAAATAGTCAGAGCCTGGCAACTCTATTAAATTGTCACTTTCCATCATTTTTTTTTTGCTTCCCAATAGAAAAATTTTTTGTTTTAATCACAAGTTAAAAATGAGGATATAAACAATATATTTAAATTAATTATGAAAAATTTTGTTGCAAAAAGAACAACATGCTTAAAAGCAAAGTATCAGCATTCAATAGTGCGATAATTGCAAATGAATGAAGTGTGAAGGAAAAAAACGATAGATGAATGAAATACTCCCACCATCAAAAAAAAAAGTTGATTTCCAATACCCGATTGTTTGAAATTAAAAGGTAAAATACATTTATGCACTGGCAATGTTATAGACTCCAAAAAGTAATACATCGTTTTGATTATGTCCTGTTAGAAATTGATTTTCAGTCAGTATACCCCCACCCAGTGGTAAAGGTTTCAAAAGGTAATTCAATATAATTTGATTTTGCAAGAGGTTTTTACCAATGAAACTTTCTTTTTTCAGAGGAAGCTTTTTATCTCATACATATTAACAGATACTGCAGACTACCTACTAAACGTACGACCGGGCCTTCAAACCTAAGACACTGCTACAAATTTGATTTACATTCGTGTCTAGCAATCAACCAATTTGTTGGTTAGATCATCCCTTTTTTTAGTATTTCTTGTTAGACACAGCAAATATATGGCTACCACTGGAACTTCATCAAAATTTAGGTAAGTTTCTTAGGATTTCATATAAATATTTTCCTTTGCCTGGCATTTTGAAACTATTACCTCCATCTTCGAACACATATACATACTCGTATGTATATATTTTGTTACACAAGTAATACCCGGAAACCAATAGATATGCTATTTTTTAATAGAGTTGAAATAGGAATGTTTTATACTATGCTCATTTATGTAATTATTTTTTTTAGTTTTTACATTCAATGCTAAATAGATTTATCAATTCGATGATGAACCAGTGCATCTTCCCTGATTTTAAAGTTTATTTTGGATGTTACTTTTTATCACTTCAATAATAACGAATTTGTTAGTAATTATGTTTATTTTATCAATTGAACTTAATTTTTTTATAAAAAATTTAAGTTTTTTTTTTCTATTTAACCACAAGTTTATACGAATATAAATTGAATATGATTAGAAAATTTGTATTGACTTCGGTGATGAAAATCCTAATGCCGGACCAAGAAGAGGCCGGCTAAGCAGAACAAAAGAAATAATCCTTAAAACCCGAAAAAATTTTACCTAGCGAAACCACTAGATTAACTAATTGAGAGTATAATCGCACTGTGCACATTATTTCGATGTGCATTAATGTTTGCCATTAATAATAAGTTATAGTAATAATACATCTTATTGTGGCTACGACTTGAAGTAGGTATTTTGTTTTTTATATTTATATTGAAATTGCTTCGCACGCCGTTCTACAATGAAACAGAACAAATTACTTTTTTAAACCGCAAATTTTTTTTTAAATAAAATATTCTTTTATCCAACATTAACAAACCCAATCAATCCTTGCCTTGCAAGTTTTAACTTAAAAAAAAGACTTTGGAATGCAACTTTCATATTAGTTATTTATTGTAATAAAAAATTTGAAAATTTTTCAGTGATGTAGATGAATATGGGTTTAAACGAACGGAAAATTTTGACTATAAGGCTTATGAAGGGTTCATGTCAACATATTTAAAAACCCTTGCAAAAAGGCGAATAAAATGGGAGGCACTTATACAACAAAATAATGATCTAACAAATGTCAATCCTAAACTAAAACGGTACATACGTAAAGGGATTCCAGGTAATTTTTTTACAAATGAGATAAATATCTACGGGCAAGAAGTTAGCATAAGACCGGAATATGAATATGATCTTAACGAGTTTCTTCATACAATTTTACATTAAAAATCACGTTAGGATGTAATAGTGGGTTAAAACTACATTATTATTGTCAAATTGTATGGAGGAACTCGTTAGCAATTAGTTCAATGTCGTCACTTATGTTAATTTCATACCAGTTTTTTTTTTTCTTATACATAAGGCTGCTTAACATTTATTTAAACATCGTTAAAAAGGTCCCTTCCGTCCTGACGTTTGGATGAAAATATCCGGTGCTTATACATTGCAACAGCGCTCACCTAACCTTTATCAAAGTTTATTGAATACGTCGTATGAAAAAGAAATAAGTGATTCCATATCAATAGATCTACCTCGCACTTTCCCGGACAATATATTTTTTGAAACGAAAAAGGAGCGTTTATACAACATATTGATAGCGTATGCTCACCACAATCGGGAAGTTGGCTATTGCCAAGGTCTAAATTATATTGCTGGATTATTGCTCATTGTTACCGATGACGAAGAGAAGTCATTTTGGTTGCTGAAGCACATGGTAGAAAACATTGTTCCTCAGTATCATACCAAAAATATGGCAAACTTATTGAGGGACATGGCCGTTTTCAAGGAAATGGTAATACGTCGATTACCAACTGTTAATAAGCATATAGAAAAGTTGGGTACGTTGAAATTCGCCAGCATATTAGTAAAACTTTTTTGATACGTGTGTGTGTCTATTTATTTTAAAGGTCTCCCATACGCAGTTATTGCCAGTAAATGGTTTATTTGTATTTTTGCCGAAGTTCTTCCTGCTGAAACAGTGTTGCGCATATGGGATTGTGTTTTCGCTGAGGGATACAAGGTAATTATTTCAAACTGCAGTACATATGAATTTGTTAATTTCCGACTAATTTTGCAATAATATGAATACATATGTACTTCGAATCATCTTAGATTGTTTTTCGTGCTGCACTGACCATGTTTATTACGCACAAAGCAGCCATCTTAGCAGCTGATGATATCGGCGCTTTAGCTAATTTCTTCCGGGAGACATTAATACATGACGCAATTGTGACAGACTGTCACGCATTCATACAGGCTATGTTTAATTTACGCTTGAAGCGTAGTGAATTAGAAAGCCTTCGTAAAATATGCGTTGGCCGCAATAACACTTAAACACCAAATAGTGAACTACCAATTGTATTTTTATTGTTTCCCTATCATTTGAAGGATATAACGAGTATTTATTAAATAACACACTAATATTTATTATTTAATTGTATTAAGTGTACGTATGTATGAAGATATTATTGTTTTAGTTGTGGCTTTACTCCATCTTTAATGGAATTTGCAGCTTCTAAAATTTCACATGTCAACGAATTGAATATGTTGCAGAATTCAAATGCGCTTAAATATAATTTTTTTTTTGCTTTGATAAGAAATAATTATACAGGAGCTTCGGTATACGTGGTTAATAGGTGCCGGGGAAAAGCACCGCAACTTTTTCTGTTTAAGTCGGAAGTCGAAATACGCCAACCATGATAAGGTTTAAAAATATTGTACTTTCAGCTACAATTCAGAATTTTCTGTTTAGGCTTACAAGCAAGGCATTTTAATTTGTATCATTATTGTGACATGCGAGGAACATTTTAGCAACTGTTGATACAAATGAATAAATTTATTATAAAACTATTTGCATTAAAAATGGATTAAGCTTGAAATATGCTACGAAAAGTTTCCTTTTTTCCAGAATATATTCTAGTTGAACAATTATCCTTGATTGTTTATGTACATGACTGAAATGCAGCATAAGCACTTCTAAGATGACTTTTTATGTTATTATTTTTTATGTATTTATGAATTTATTTACTTTTTAGTATTAAAAAAGCCTAAATATACTAAATAAATCTATACTACTTTCATTTGTTAATAGAAGCGATAGATGCACTCATTTGCTTTTACAACTATGTGAATGAGGAAGTTTCAAAATGCATAAAGAGTCCATTCTAAAAGATCCTTCATCGATTATCAACTACAAATTAAATAAGATACATGAAACAAAGAATACAAGATTACGCATTCCGCTTTTGAAAATATTCTTTTTCTGCGCATGTACGTCACATCAGCCGATAAACACAAACACAATCACACAAACACGTGTATTTGGTATAGGGCAATTTTGTTTACATATCAATTTCTACGTCATTTTGACGTCACATCAAGTTAACAAACTTATTCTTTGATTCATGAATAAGATATATGTAGATTGACCATTTATTTAATAACATATACATATGTACATACATACATGCTCAAACTCCTACACTCTTATATCTATGTATATGTCTTCTTATTATCATATAACTGCCTGAGATCGAATGTTAAAAAAGGATGCGAAACATGAGGGGAAAATATCAGCCAAATTTTAAACAAAAATTAAGTACACATACGTAATTGCATATACTCTATTGCTCAATTGACAAGGCTTGTTCGATTGCTTCAAGTACTCGGCTCAGTTCGCTTTGAGAAATTTATAATGTTGATATCAAAAAAATTTACTGAATAATGTGTGTTGACATCTAACGTACATATAATCAAATTGCAAGCGGCAAAAATAATCACCTGAGCAGTTGCGACACCTAATACTAAACGCCTTGCTTTAAGTTGTATTTGAAAATAAAACAAATTATTAATTTGTATTAAAGAATGCCGAAGTATGGCTGACATCCAAAACGTATGAATACTTATGATTGCTTATACATGAAATGTATTTTGTTTTTGGGAGATTTGGTTTGAAATTGTCTTTTTCAAATACAACTTTAAACGATACAACATGGCTTGTGAATTGAGCATATTATGTTATTCAAAAATTGTTTTATTTTCGAGTTTAGCAGTTTTATTTAATTTATTTATTTGCTTATAATTTACAAAAGAAATACATGACTATTACTATTAAAAAAAAAGCCAAGATACTGTAAATGACTTTAAAAGTACAATATTAGTAAGTAATAACAAACGTTGAATAAAACAAGTTTTAGATATTTATGTATGCTTCAGCGATTTACCTAAAATACAAGTATATATTGCTTCTTTTACGTTTGTTTCTGCTTTAGCTTAATCGAAATAATTTATTTATGCCTTTACTTACATATGTATGTTTTTTGTTTAAGAAAGACATAACGAACAAATTTTATGTTGCTTCAACAAAACCAAAAATGTATTTATAAAATTGTTATATTTTAATTAAATGTGAACCGTAGATATAAAAAATAAACAATTATACATATATCAATGCCAACATACCCTATCGAACTTTGATTTTCTGTGATGACGAATCTTGGGAGACCACACCGAAGTCGATTAATCGATCGGACAGTAAATACCATAGTGTCTATCAACTACAAAAAAAAAATCATTGCTCCGCTACGTTATTGCTTAAATAATGACTCCGCATTGTGCAAGCTTTACTACAATGCTATAGATAAAAAAGTTTGAGCAAATACCTGTTAAATAGAACGTGTAGAATTTTTCGTTTGTTTTTCCTTAGGAGTAGTTTTGCGATTCAGTTTTTTATTTATTTGGATTTGGTTGATATAAATTCTTAGTCCGATAATTATAAAGTACAACCTCATTATACAATAAACAAAGTACTTAAAAGCTTTGAAAATAAAAATTAAAATTTTAATAATTGATTGAACAAAACTGGAAGACAGTAGGATTAACAATCACTGGAATACAATTATGTGTTAAAAAGCATTAAAATACATAACGCGTAAAAATTTATTGGGATGAGTGAATTAAGGTGCTCCGCAGTGGTTTCCACACATTGGTTCGGAAGTGAGAGCCAAAGATGTTAACAAAGTTCTTCTGCCTGGATGAACTCCGAGATTTTCCCAATTTATCCATGATAAACGTGCCGTTAAATCTGAAAAATATCACATTAATTATATATTAATCAAGGTAACATATAAATACATACACATACATACATACATACATATGTATGTAGCTCATTTACTTAAACAAGGTCATAACTAAAAAAAATAGCTTAACGAAATACAAGTTCAAAATTTTCAAGTTATGCACAACTTAAGGGAAAAACAAAATTGTATTGTTCTTTCAAGAGTTTATTATATTTGTATGAAACTTTTGGATATTCCACCCAAATCGATATAAAAATATAACTTTATATATATTATAATGTAATTTTGACTATGTAGTTTTGACGACTTGCTGTATCTGGAAAACCGTAAGAACCAAACTCTTGAAATTATCAGAAACTTTACCGTTTCTAAAAAATAAAAAAGTTATAAAATCGCCAAACAGAAAAAAATCGCCAAAACGCAAAAAATTGCCAAAAACGAAAAAAGCGCCAAAATAAAAAAATTTCTAAAACTAAAATAAATCGCGAAAAACCGCAAAAATCAGCAAAATGAAAAAAAAAACGCAACAACCGAAAAAATCGCCAAAACTAGAAAAAAGCGACAAAACCAAAAAAAAAAATCGTTTAAACTAAAAAAACGCCATATTAAAAGAATGCTCAAAACCGAATGTACGGATCCCTTCGTGCGCGAGTCAAAATCGCACTTTACTGAATTTGTTAATACTAACCGCAGTCAAGGGAAAATTTTATTTGCGGCAGCTGAATCATTAACCAGTTGAAAAAATTTTATCATAGTTTTGGATACTGAAAAATTGTTAAATTTATAAAAAAAAGTAAAAAAATGTTTAATATTGACTTGTGATAATTTAGCGCGTTTGGCAGAGTTAAAACGTGTTCGGGAAAAAGAAGACGGATAACAACCCTACTTAAGTAGAAACGAAATACATACATATATGTATGTATATGTACGTTGCTTAACCAACAACACACAAAAATTCTTCATATTAAAATGTTTAGAAAATTGATAATGGGCCTTATCTATTACAATAACGTCCAACTCGCTAATATAACGCGAAAGTTGTTCTTCGGCACAGGCATGCTTTACCACTGAAATATTTTCATATACATACATATTGCATTATTTTTGTAACAAAATGTTTAGTTTTCATAAGAAGCGGATATTTTTGGAGAAAAACTAGTTTTTTCCCGATTTCAGTTCATTGAAAATTTTTAAATTCTGCTTACCACTTGTGTTCCAATTAGCTCTATCTGCTTTTATTTCACCACGTAAACACTTTTCCACGTACGTCAATGGGTCGAAATCGGACTGCAACACTTCTCTCAGCAAGGAAATGTAAGCAATTGCTAGTCGCAGAGTATCGATTTTGCTTAAGCGTTTCTCATAAGGAAATGTCGGAACATGGACTCTCAATTCATCGAATGCTGAATTAATACTACTGCATATTTTGAAATGAAATGAAGAGGAAGAGAAATCCCTTTTGTCAAAATTATACATGTATTAACTTATTTGCTATTTTCTTAAAACAAGTTTTGCTTAAATAGAAAAATGTACATATTTGCAAATAATAAAATGAAGATGAAATCATATTTTGTACCCAGTTGGTGCCGACCTCTGGATCCTTTTACGTTCGCGCACATTGGCTTGTTGTCTTTGTATTTTGTAAGGGGCCGAATTGTATGAACCACTACCAGCATTTGGACTGCCACATATTAAAGATGAATTGTTGTTGTTGGCCAAGCCAATATTTGTAGAAGAGTCTAAAATATTCTCTGAAAAAAATATAAGTTTAATATTTTATTGATGTTGATAACTTGAAATCGAAGAAAATGTTTGGTTTTTTATTTTCTTATTTCCGCTAGAATTTTATGCGAAAATGAAAACATTACATTTTTGGATTTATAATGCAGAATTATTTCTTATTCACATTTATCAACGAAAATTTCGCAGAAATGCCCAACTGTCTTGCAAGTTGCAGAGTTGTCCATAACATTAAAAAGTTTAGTTTTAAGGGAACCAGATAGTATTGAACTTTATTCTAAAAAATCATTTACTGCTTGATTTATGAATACATATTTAAGAAAAAAAAATATCAAATTAATCATTTCTTCGAGAGTTTTTCGTCTCGCTCGCACTGGTTGACTGATCTGCCACGGATAACCATATAATAATAACTGCGATTCCTTTGTGGAATTTCGATGACAACCACGTTGCTACTTCCTATGTGAAGACATAGGTCATGTATTATAGTCGGTTACAAAAACTTTAAAAATAGTGTTAATAACATCTTGGGCATATGGTCTAGTTACTCCGCCCATATTTGTGCAACAATACTTTACAAATTTATTTTGTTAAAGTATTTATGAAACAAATAAATAAATAAATAAAAAAATTAAAACTTAGGGCCTAATTTTGTAAAATGAAAACGTTAAGCGTTGACAAATTTTGTATGTGTTTTGTTTTTGTAATTAATATTTTTCCATATAAAATTTGTCCACCCTTGGCATCGCGTTTTACAAAATTATGTGTACCAGCAAACGGAAATTTCTTTGAGGGGCAAAGTTAGAAGAAAATGGAATTCAAAATGTTCACTTCCGGTTTTTAAGTGCGTTATGTGTTTAAAGAAATTTGCATAACTCATAAAATTTTTGAGATTCCGTTTTCAAACTTTTGCAGTATGTAAAATAAAAACATCTTGAGAGTCATTTAGGTGAAAAAAATTAAACAAAACAAAAACGGGGCGAAATTAGAAAAATTTTAGTGTGAGTTTCTCATTTCCTATTTTGCACTGCGTAAAGAAATTTTCATAACTTTTAAACTAATGGAGATCGCCTTGTCAAATTTTAACAGTATAATAAGAACATACATCGTAGGCCAATTTTATTATTTTTATTTTCAGGGCAATTATTTAAAAAATTCCGCAGGCTTGTTTACTCACTCTCGAGAACAATGTTGTGCTACTGACAACCTATTTCCGTTCGTTAAGGTAGCAAGGACTGTTAAAGTGACGTCGATGTCGACAACAGGAATAAGGGTGATTATAAATTTTATTTTTGGTTGGTTTACGTGGCTGCCTTCTTTACGCAGTCATAATACGCAGAGTATAATCTACATGATTCCTTTTTTATTTTTAGTTCGAAACAATAATTTTAAAAAAATAATTTTCAAAATGGGCGACACTTTACAACCCCACAAAGCACATTTTTTTTTAAATTTTTTCAACTAATATTTTCAATTAAGAATTTAATTGATTGTAAAGTAAATTTTTCATTGCTTTAATTAATTCAAGTGGAAAATCTTAAATGATATTATAAAATTGTTTACAGGTCAAAATTTAATTTATTTTTTAATTGATATTACAAAATGTCAATTGATATTAACTTGACAAATAAACATCATTTATTTTGAATGCGACTTTTGAATATACATAAAATTTAAAATGTATGCAAGAATTTATATGTTTTTGTGCGGATTGATGTCGTTCTTACCACTTCCTTGTTGTATATACTGCTGCTGCATTTGTCTAAAGTTTGAACTCATACGCAAGTTTCCATTTCCACTTCCGATAGGAGTGCCACCAGCGTAGACACATGACGGTAATTCATTTATCATGTCATCATCGAAATTGTGAAAAGATAAGTGGCTAAAATATGATTAATAAAAAAATCAAGATCAAAAGTCTTTCCAAATACTTTCTAAATTAAGTATATTTTTTAACAGACAGAAATTTTTATAAAAAAAATAAGAGCAGCAAGAAGTTAATATAATATATAATCACCCTTATTCCATTTGTCGACATCGACGTCACTTTAACACAATACTAAAAAATTGGTGCTTGTATACCCGTTCTCGAAAACAAATGACTCCTGTTGGCAGGCTCAAACTCTTTTGTAGACCTTAGGGAAGAGAAATAGACTATACATAGCACAAAATTGTTCTCGAGAGCGAGTAAACAAGCCCCAATTTTTTGGTATTGTGTTAAAGTGACGTCGATGTCGACAAATGGAATAAGGGTGAATATATAATGTATAATATATAATATATAATATATAATATATAATATATAATATATAATATATAATATATAATATATAATATATAATATATAATATATAATATATAATATATAATATATAATATATAATATATAATATATAATATATAATATATAATATATAATATATAATATATAATATATAATATATAATATATAATATATAATATATAATATATAATATATAATATATAATATATAATATATAATATATAATATATAATAATAATCATAATCTTTTGTACTATTCCTAATTGTACAAAATCTAGTCCGAAATTATTCGGCTTAGCCCAGAAACATTTATCTGTCGTCTTTTAATTAACAGTTTTCTAATTCTAGAAAAACAACCAATATTAAAAGGACTTGTTTTTACCTTTTACTACAATTTAAAAAATGGCTGCTATATAAAAAACACGATTTCAAATAATTCGAATTTTATATACATAAATCCAAAATTATATGGCTTTGAAAATTTCTTCTTTAAGGCGCTAGAAAAGTACTCGTATAAAAAAGTCAAATTGAATTGAACAATTTATTTCTTTTATAAGACTGAATATATAATATTCAGCCTTATCATGAATTCCACATGTGAAAGTCTCCGAATTAACTTTTTCGTTCACATTGATTTTAATTTCGTATCATCTATTCCAATATACATAATTAAAAACTTACATATTTCCACTTTTTCCAACATACAAATCTTTGTGAATAAATTTCTTCACAAATTGTCAAAATATTTCGCAATCGTATGAAGTTGTTTGATACGAATTGTTCACACGTTCGGAAATTTCCACGTGAAATTTTATTTATGATAAGCCTGATTATGTCGTAGCTACGACCCCGGCATTGAACACTAAAATTATTTAATTTTTTACTAAAAATGGGAAAAACTATTTAATATGATTAATATATGCATGTATTTGTGAAAGTGCTAACCGGACTGTCACACATAGGATTTCGTACCACTTCAAAGAAGCTTTAACCCCCTGTTTCCAGAACTCAGACAGTCGAATTAGTAGAAAATTTATATGAAAAGCACTAAATTTTTTTAATTAGTTTTCATACAAATTTTCTAGACAAGTCGACTGTGTGGAAACCGGGGGTAATACATAAAAATAATCACTTATGATAAAAATTGCCAAACTAAAAATATCAACAAAATGGCCATAAATTGTAAAAACTGGAAGTCCTGTGTTGCTGTGTACTATAAAATATAAAGCCGGCAGAAACTACTCCCTGCCGCATATCAGGTGGTCTCAACTGCTCAGGTGACTAATCCCGGCAATTGAAATTTTAATATCCGTCGGATGTCAACACAGTACATTTTTTTACCCGACTGCGCAACGGAAAGAAGGGTATAGTGTTTATCAGTCTATGTCCAGGCTGCCCAGAGAAGTGCCAGAGTACCGAACATCAATCGGCTTTTTATACAAATGAATACACATACGCTTATACATTTCTCTCTTGTTTCTCTCGGTGGCTAGCTCTGGTCTATGTACATGTGTATGTATGTATGTATGTATGCGCGTATGTATGTGTGTTCCTTTGCGGCACTATATAAACCGGGACTATATGGACCGATTTTGATCATTCTTACACCAATCGATTTGTCTTAATCCCGGGATATGTCAGTTGTCAAAATTCAATATGGCGGCCATTTTGTAAATTCAAAATAAATAAAAAGTCGGCGAACTTTATCAGAATCGGTATCATTCGACAGGTATTTTAAAATCATCTTTAGGTTTCTCTTATGATTTTCATTTTGAATGACAATTTAGGATATTTAACGGTTCAAAGTTGGTCGCAGACGGGTTTTTTGATTTTTTTGTATAAATACTTGTTAACATCCCAAGTATGACTTGGTGTGATTTGACATTTTTAAATATTTCGTTATGAAAAATAATATCCGTGGGCATTATGGCATGCCACCAACACATCGTAATCAGTGATGCCAACTTGTTTGGCTCTTGATGTGCTTTTATCAATATTTAAAAAAAAGCACTAAAAAGAGTAATTTTGAAATCTAAAAAGCGTAAAAAGCACTGACGTAAAAAACGAGTGAAGATTCAAACTAGTGAAGTTTAATAATGTTTAATATTTTCTAAGCTATTCTATATTTCGGCAATATTATCATCTTTAATGAAATATATCAGACGAAGAAGGTATGAATTACAATGAAAAAATACATAGACCAAGTTTTTATTAAAGTAATTTTAATTTCTTAACAGCACTACTTAGTTCTTTTTTTAGTTTGGCACCAATGCTCAAAATTTGGCGTTTTGAGTCTTCAAAAGCACTAAAAACAGTGCCAAAAGCACCAAGTTGGCATCGCTGATCATAATGTGCATAAAAAAATTATAATTAATTATGTATTATTATTTTTACTTTATCGCGGAATTTTATTCATAATTGCCATCAATATCTATGGACGTTATTTCGAGAAATCACACAAAATTTTGAGGGATTGTTTATGTTATACCCAGGGTTATTTTTAAAATTTTTTGAGCGATGGAGCACTGTTTTTTATTATTTTTATTTATTCATTGTGATGGATCCACCCAACAACTTTGTTTATATTGCTTTTGGAACGATTTTCACTTTAACGACTATTCATAGCACTTTTTTTTTTTTTTCAAATTACTAAGTTTATCATATCGAATTTTGTTTTTTCACATTTAAGCACACTCGCTTGGAGGAAAGAATTTCCTTTGTGTATGAAATAAAATATTGGAGCAAATTATTTATCGTGCATAGCTTTCTAAATATTCAGGGCAATTATGAATAAAATTCCGAGGGAAATGTCTCCCTTTTCCAATTATAATTTTTTATTTTGCCTATCATTTGCCATTAGTTGGAATTGTTCCCCGGAAAAAATTTCTCACGGAATTTTATTCATAATTGCCCTCATTGTATTATATTTCCATTACTATAAAATAGCATAAAGCTCACACAAGTGTATTTATCAATTTATTTTGTTGAAATAGTTTTAAATATTAAATTAAGCAATTGAAACTACAACCAACCTAATTGGAGGTGACGATGATGAATCGGGCAATTGATTACGCGACATTTAAAATTTGAACGACTTTAAATATTTTCACAATTAATTGAATTGTCAACCAACCGCACTCTAATAAGATTTACTTTTAAATACCAAGCCCTCCTGGGAATACTCTGGCTTTTATATGATTACTTAAATTCCAACAAGAATAAAAATCCTTCAAAATATTATTTGTATTTAACAGGATTTCCACCCCTTAACGTAAGATTGTGTTGTGAGATTTTCAGCATCCACTGAATTTTAATTCGCTGGTATCAAACTAAATGGGCGGTGCTTGTGATAAAACACACTCGTATACACTTTCATATTGAAATCCTTAATTAATAAATAAATTAACCCTGTAGTTCAAATAACGTAAATATTTTATTAAAATTACCCATAATTATTTGCTGGCAAAACATAAACCACGATATTGTAAATTCAACTCATATCATTATGAAAATATTAAAAAAGTAATTTCTTGTGATATTTAAAAAATTTTTTGCTAAAAATCTTGAATTTTTTTCTGGACAAACATTGACAGAACGGAGCAACATATACATACGTACTTTTCTGAGAAAACTTGGTAGTGAAATTACTGAAGACGAAGAACAAAATTTTTAGGAATAATTTGCATCAAATGCAAATGTAATTGGTCTGACAAACACCAACAGGCGTTTGATAGATTGTGAAAAAATCATAGAAGTCTGCCAAAGTGCATTGGTGATAACCTCTCTGAACTCTTATGTGACTTCCGCAGGGATTGTACTATAAGATAGATGGGATTTAATCAAACGAATTTAAGCTAAATTCAGGTTTACCGCAACAAGACTCCGTTCTTTCTCCTACTTTTTTTCTTATTTTTATAAATGACATACTTTGTCAAACTTCTTACCCTATCAACTCTTTCACGGATGACAACAGTATTTGCCATTCGTACTCATTGAGCAATATACGAAGCCTGCAGGAGATTGCAGCTATGAAGCGAAAATAAATGAAGAAGCTTGAGATCTTGAGATTTATTGACGTTGGTTGGTTTACGTGGCTGCCTCCTTCACGCAGGCATTCAAGTATAATCTAGATGATTCCTTTTTGAAAGGACAACTCCACTCATCGGTGTCAACCTATGTAGAACCGTATATAGGTATTCTGATACGGTGATAGTTACTAGATCCAACCCGTCACGTTGAGATATCTGACAAGGTCACTCAACCCAATCTCAGATAAATCTGAAAATGTCAATGACAACTCATTATAGGACAGACCCATCCTACTAGCATGTCTGCCGACCGTCCAGTACACCGCCATAGCCGCAACAAGTCTCGAGATGTCCCTACGGTTCCTCTTTCTTAATTGTATTAAGAGCCTATCATTGTAGCAAGGCGAAGTTTTCTTAGCAACCTGGCACGTGACGATATTGCGCCATCTGCATTCAGGCTTATAGAGATAATGCTCGAATATACCGTTTCTAATAGTACCAAACGGCAGATTCGGCATTGGAGGCATTCAAAGCAGACCCATCTCTAGCCAGCTCATCCGCCCGCTCGTTACTTAAAAAATTACTATGTGCTGGAACCCAGATGAGGGTGAGGTCAGCCTGGACAGCCAGTCTAGATAACGAACTCTTACACTGTCGACAAAGATACCAACTTTAGTCTGTACCTTCCTATCAATCCGCACTCTAGCCGCTACCTTACCGCCAAGATTTCAGCCTGAAATACAGTGACTTCGTTAGGGGACGAAAGGACCATTCCATCGTCTGAAACGACTTCAGAGCCGACGCCGCAGACCATTCTTGTTCCATCAGTGTATATTCTGACGTTAGATTCTGTTACAATTGTGCCTCCCTTCCATTCCCGCCTGGATGGAATCAGAATTTTAAATACTTTATCAAAGTCCAGATGAGGCACCATTTAATCAGTAGATTTCCTCAGGACTGGGGTAGTTGGTCCCGGATTATGGTATGACTATAATACCTTGATCTCCACCTACCAGATGCCGTTAATCTTACCGCACTACTTGAGGATATCGCCAATACATGAAGGTTGATCGAAAAAAGGTTTAGTATATCATTCAGAGCCTCCGAAGGACTAGTACGTAAACATCCTGTTTCCCTACACCAGCGGATATTTGCATTTACTTGTGGCAGGCCACCATACTATAGAGCCGTAAGTAAGTATTGGACGCACAATTGCTGTATAAATCCATTTAAGCGTTTAGATCCACACATCATACGACAGGAGTAGTATGTTACCGTTGCCTTTCTAATCCTGTGTTGGATATTTATTTTCCATGAAAGTTATTGGATTGTCCTTGTTTTGATGGGCTTTGTTTTGCCCGTGTTTATTTTCATCATTGAGATTCGACTGCATATCAGAGTGCTTCGTAGATAGTAAGCAAATATCGTCCGCGTAATCTTGAGGGCCAATATGACTAGTTAGAATCCGTTAAATTCCGGAAAATGGTGCGGAAAGACGTCCGTAATGCAAGACTTTGCATTCGAATCCATGATTTTGAGTCACAATAACAATGACAAGCGCATTAAGTATATCCTATATTTTCGACCTATAAATACTGTCTAACGCGGTGGTATAATCTGCAAAGTTAGGTCGACCTTTTTTGGTATTTTTATTACAATGTCCTTCGGATAGTTTTTCTTCCTGACAGATTTTTTATGTGAAGAGATTGAATAACATTACCATTTTTTGCGGGTAAGATTTTAAAATTTCTCCCGGTATACGATCATATCTGGGCGACTTTTTGTTTTTTATAAATCTGCCAAAGTCAACACAACAATCATGCAATTTTTGGCTGTCTTAGGCTACAAAAGATACGATCACGAAGTATCCCTGCAATCTAAGTTAGATGCATACGAGTATCTATCCATTAACATCTAATTACTTTAAATGGCTCGAAGCGATCGCAACGAATTCGATAAGCGTCAATCGCAAAAACACAACTTAAGCTATTTTTATTTCCCACACACCTTTTACATTAACAAAGTTTGGTTCGGAGATTAAACACCTCATACACAAATAATTGCAAAACAAGATTCGATTCTATCCACCAAAACAAAAGAGAAAGAAAGAATAAATAAACATTAAACTAATGTTAACACGAGTTCTCGTCGTATTTGTGTATTTGTTTGTTTGGCGGTTTTATTGTTATTGAAATGCGATAATTTAATTGTGGCCTAGTAAATCCGGAACAACATCATTCATTCATTCACTTAAACGAAAGGGGAA
This sequence comes from Tachina lurida, assembly GCA_944452675.1. Classification (NCBI taxonomy): domain Eukaryota; kingdom Metazoa; phylum Arthropoda; class Insecta; order Diptera; family Tachinidae; genus Tachina; species Tachina lurida. Next base: position 2,610,521 of record OX101752.1, read on the forward strand.
GCAGAGATTTTTGAAAAGGGCCATGCGAAAAATTCTATATACCTACAATTGTTGACTATTATAATAAACTGTTTGTCGACTGTAAACTAGTTGCAAGATGAGTGTGTGTGTACGTAGTACATGTTTTGCATTACTTTTGTAACAGGATTGCACTTGAAACTGTCGTATTAGCAATTATCACAGATTTGCCCTCTCTCTCTATCTCTATCTCTCTCGTTATAAACTTGTCTGCCTTTCCCATTCGCTTACGGTTGTTTCATGCATTTTGGGGGTGGATTCTTTAACTGTTTATCATTGAGATACATCAACATCAAATGTAAGATTACTGTCATCATGTTTATTTTTCTTCTTCTTCTTCTCTATTTCTGTTTTATTATTGAATTGTTGGTTGGTGCAGGCGCACCTTCGGCTGGTTGTCGTAAGTACATGGCAAATGACTGGTAATGAAAAGGTTTGTTTTCCGCTTCAACATAAAACATATTGTTTGTTCAATTGTTTGACTATAGTGGTTTTTCTCGCCTCGGGAAATTCGTTTCAGTTTGTGTGTGTTTTTATTTTTTAAATCTTGCTACGTGTGCCACACACGCGTCTCTTGTTGTACACACTTATTTGAACTTGTTTGATCGTCCTTAAATAAGTTTGGTTGTGTATTTACGAAGAAAGTCAAAAAAATGTTCAGCGTGAGGGGCGGAGAAGTGGGCGAAACAAACGACGTTCATATATATTCAGTAACTGTCTTTGACGTGGCTAATTTTTATTTTGCCGATCATGAAATACTCGTAAAATTAATTTAATTTTAGCAATTGTCATTTGATTTCTATGCGTTAATTTTGCATCCTTAAAATGAAAGTGTTGTTCAAGGAACTTATGTACATACATATTAATGTAAGTATGTATGTATGTATGTATTATAAGCTTGTGGCAATTTCTTTGTGCATGTGCTGTTTAGCAAAGTGTGTTTATTATAGCATGAATTTATGAAGTTCAACAATACATGAAGTGTAAAATTGTTGTAACGGTAATTTGAATTAATTGTCGCAACATTTAGAGATGCGTCCGTCAAACTGTGGGAAATTTATGCAAGCGTGAATGTTGTTGCGGTATTTTATTGCCACATTATGCTAATTATGTTTTTAATCTATGCATTTATATATTTATGTGTACATACATATATCGTCAGCCCATTATTAATTTTAACCCACCGACCATTTAAAAAAAAATGAGTTAGGTATGGGGTATATATATTTTGAGTAACCCCTTTCTGAATCCAAAACAGGTTTTGCGAAATTAATTATGGTTTCCGAGATATTTAGCATTAATTTTGCTCAATATCAACTATTTTAAGGTTTAATAAATATTGTTTTGTCGTTTTTCTCCATTCTGACTCTTTGGCGTATGCTCCAAACCAATAATGGGCTGACGATATATACTATATATATATATATATATATATATATATATATATATATATATATATGTGTATATATGTATGTATGTATTAGAGCAATGCACGGAATACTCGAGCAATGTTCATGAGTACTCTACTCTCAGTACGTTTTAGATTTTAGCACAATAAGAATAGTTCGAGAATAAGGCTGAGTTTACATCTGGCAATTTTTGTGTGTCATTTGCCCAAAAAAGCGTAACCAACTAAGTAATAATGAAAAACTGTTTGATTCAGACATGTATTTATTGATTTAAACCGTTTCCAATCATGTTGGATTCTACAAAATTGTCTATTAGTTATGTATGGAACTACATATTTAACTTAATAAATAGATGTCTGAATCAAACAGTTTTTCATTAGTAATTAGTGGTTACGCTTTTTTACGCTTGTGTGGCATTTGACACACCGATGTAAGCCCGGCCTAAGCGACTAAAACTAAATTTGTTGAAATTTTTGTTGCGCAATCCAAAAGGAAGGTAAAAACAAAAATTGCTTTTGTGGCCGAGAATTTAGATTGTTGTTAGTGAACAATAACTTCATTTTATATTGATGTGGACAAATCTCTACTCTCATTTTATGTGATTGTTGTTTCTCCCCTTTATTTACTTTCTCCTAAAAACTGTCGTCCCATTTTTCCAGCCCCGTTGAGCTTTTATTCATCTTGTATAGATACATGGACATACATACTTATGTACTACATACATATATGGGTGGATACACTATAAGTGACTTTAATAAGAAATAATAATAGTTTTAATAGTTAAGCCAAAGTAAATTTATATAAAGTATATGCAAGTACTCAGGTGATTAATTTTTTTCTCGTGTAGTGTCAATGCATGAATGTCAAAAGTTGTTTACAATTTTCGTACACCATTTTGTTTTGCTTTGCTTCGTTATAAACAATTGTGTGTAGTGAAAAAGTTGAAATAAACTTTTACTTAAAAAAGGTGTTTCAAAACATTTAAAAATAATTATATTTAATTATTAAAATAAATATGTAGCTTTTTTTATACTTATTTCACGTAATAAAGGTTTATCAAATAATAAATTTACTTTGGTTTTGTGTATCCATACATTTCCTTTTTGTTGTATGCAGATCTGGGACTTGCATTAAATAAGCAAATTCATTGACCATTTTCCCACACTAAACCAAATCAATACAAATGCAAATTTATTACATTAGAACTAACTTTGATAATTATAGTACAATTTTTTGGCATTAAACTAAAATCTCTCCAAAGTAATACATTAATATTGCGCTAGCACCAAATCACATGGCGAAAAATAGAACGTAAATCTGTACATACATACATACATAAATATATAAACTTTTTTCTATGTACATATCGCCACTTAAGGCAAAAATCATTTTTCAAGAGAAAGACAAAACTTGATTAAATTGTTCCAAGCGGTAGTATATTCCGTTTATAAAATCACCATTTTTTAAGATATAACTTTAAAATAAAATAAACGAAATCCTAAGTCCTGATCTTTCATTTGTATGAACGTACTTATACAGGTGCCTTCAATGTTCCTTTACTGTATTTTTTTATTTGTATTATCTGATAAAAATATGATTACATTTTATATAATTTTACTGTGCACAATATGTGCTATTGCAATAATATTGCATTACTTCATGATGTGCTTAGTGGCAATACAAAATTAGTGCATTTTTCGCCATACGATTAGCTGCTAATGCAATATTAATCCATTACTATTAAGAGATTTTATTTAAGTGCAAAAAAATAGTGCATTACAGACATCAAATTTTCACTAAAATTTTTGTTTTCCAATCAGTGCTTATGAAAAGTAATGCAAGTTGCCCAGATCTGGTTGTAATCATCTGTTTTTGACATTCATCCATTATTTTTACACAAACAAAGCGCATGTTGTTTTTGTATTTTCTTAGTTGTTGTAGACCTGCATATACTTTATATAAATATTTATTTATTTATTTCCAGTCTATGGACAAAAAGTCCTTTCAGACAACGATAACGATATGAAGGTAAAATACTAGGATAAATAACTTATAAAATAGTAAAAGATAAACAAAAAAAATAATTAAGGCTAATTTGTATGTATAAACAAAGTTATGAAATTAAACAAAATTCCAAATAAGGTATTATCTTATTACGCTTAGAAGAACAAGTCTAAACTCATTTTTCGCAGTGCTGAATTCTATGTAAGACTTTGATTCTCTTTGTACGAGGGCGGTTCGGAAACTTCTTAGCCTATCAATGAAAGAGAATAGTTAGTTTTTCAAAAATATTTTTATTTTTCAATATAATCTCCTGAAACTTAAATACACTTAGTCCAACGCTTTTCTAGCAATTCTATCCCTTGATTAAAATAGTTTTCCTCAAGGTCTTCAAAATAGTGGTTTACAACTGTAATTGCATCTTCATTTGAGTAAAACGCTTGCTAGCAAGGATTTTTTTTAGATTTGGGAACAGGTAAAAGTCACTGGGAGCCAAATCAGGAGAATAAGGTGGGTGGTCAAGCAACTCGTACTTTAATTCGTTGATTTTAGCCACTGTTAAAACACTCTTGTGCGCTGGTGCGTTGTCTTGATTAAAAATTATTTTTTTGTGTTGTAAGCCAGGACGTTTTTCTCGAATTTGTACATTTAATTGATCCAAAAGGTTGCAATAGTACTCTGAATTTATTGTTTTACCCTTTTGCAGATAGTCAATCAATAAAATACCTTTGAAGTCCCAAAAAACCGTTGCCATAACCTTACCAGCCGATTGAATTGTTTTTGTCTTCTTTGGGGCACTTCCTCCAGCTTCAGTCCATTGTTTGGATTGTTCTTTTGTCTCTGGAGTATAGTGGTGGATCCATGTCTCATCAACAGTTATGAAACGACGCTTAAAATCCATTTTATTTCGCTTAAAACGATCCAAACAAGCTTGAGAAATGTTCATTCCTATGCGTTTTTGGCCGACTGTTAACAAATGCGGCACCCATCTTGCAGAAAGCGTTTTCATCTGTAGTTCTTCATGCAAAATTAAATGGACTCGATCATTTGAGATGTCCATGACATTAGCTGTTTCACGCACTTTTATTCGTCGATCATTTAATACCATATCATGCACTTTGGCTACAATTTCTGTTGTTGTTGCTGTTTTTGGACGTCCACTACGTGGTTCATCTTCAATGCTTGTACGACCACGTTTAAATTCAGCAACCCAATTTTTTACTGTTGCATATGAAGGAGCACTTTCACCTAACACATTCACCATATCATTATGAATTTCTTGTCCCGATAAACCTTTTTTATGTAAATATTTAATGACACCACGCATTTCTAATTTTTGCATTGTTAAAAAATCGCGGATGCGTCTTTTGTGAACACATGTTTCTATATGAAGGAGTTGCCAGATCGAAACAAAATTTAACATGTGTTCATAGCAGAGATGGAAGTTTCCAAAACACTTAACTTTTTTCTGTTTATACCGCGCTTTTTGTGCTAGGCTAAGAAGTTTCCGAACCGCCCTCGTAATTTAAAGTTAATTTCATTGAGAAACGCGAAAGCACGGGTTAATGTGCCATTACGGCCATAATTAGTCCGATGAAAAGGAACATCAAACAACTTAGTTAATCTTAAATTTCTATTAGGTATAAAAAATGGAACAGCATGAAGCAAATCATGACAGTCAACGTAACCATTGATAATATCGTAAACCAGAAGGGCGGATTGGAGTTTTCTACGTCCTTCTAGAGTACGTAAGCCAATAAAAAGGCACTTAGATTCATAAGGAACAGAAATTAAATATGGCAATGAACGTGTAACAAATTTAATATACTTTGAGTTAAGCTATGTACAGACGATTGTCAGATCTGGCAATGTGCTCACAATGTACTGGCAATCCAAAATTGCCAGCACAAGGTAATTTGCCAGTTCACACGGTTGCATCAAATTTGTCAGAAAATCTAACAATTTATTGCCAGGCGGTTGTATGACAATAAATTCATCTGACAAAATCGCCAGTCGAAAAATTGTCAGTTCACACGGTTGTCATATGCAAAAATTGCCAGACATGTTGTTATGCGTTGCCAGACTCAAAGCACTTGTTAGAAATTGTTAAATATCAATCGTTTGTGGTAGTGTTAAATGTAAAAAGTGAAAACATAAATTATTATGGACCATAAAGAAGCAATTGCAATGATTTTGGCTGCATAGAAAGAATTTTCTTGCAATGACGCCATTGTCAGATGCATAAACTTCGCGCATCTGACAATATTAAAATGTCTGACAAATAGCTGGCAATAATTTTGCAATGTGTTCACACGATTGTAAGATGTCTGACAATTTGTTGTCAGCTGATAGTCTTGCAATGGACTGACAATGATTTTTCTGGCAACGACGTCTGACAAAAACTGCCAGCTCACACGGTTGCAAGAAATTTTAAGCACATTTTACTGGCACTATTGTAAAATCTTGCAACTGTCTGTAATTAGCTTTAGAATATATTGTTTGAAGAGGAGAAAGATATATACGCGACATTGTGGGTGTTTTTTTTTATAGAGGTATAGAACTTTGAAATTTAAATTGACATGACATTTTACTTTATTCGAAAGATAATCTTTTGGCATTATAATTTAAATATTACTTCTGACATGTGACCGCCACGGCTGGCTCGGACGTAGTCTAATCTGGAGGTCCAATTTTCGATTACTTTTTTCAACGTTTCAGTCTTATCGGCGTAGAGTAACAACTTCACATATCCCTACAGAAAATAGTCTAGCAGCGTTAAATCGCACGATGGTAGAGGCCAATTCACGGGTCCCAAACGTGAAACTATGCGGTAGCCAAACGTTTCCTTCGACAAATCAATATTGGCACCAGCTATGTGACATGTTGCGCCGTCTTGTTGAATCCACAGCTCCTGCACATCATGACTTTTCAATTGATAAACGAAGAAGTCAGTAATTATGACTCTATAGCGACGGATGGATTGATTTGGGTCTTCCTCTACACTACGCTCTACATTAGCAATAACTTCTTCTGTACGCACTGTAAGACGTCTCTGTGGATGCGTATTATCATTTAGAGTAAACGTGGTGCGAAAACGTTCCATAGTGATTCGAATTAAATGCGCAATACGTATTTCGAAAAGAACCATGATTTTCAAAATAAATTTGCACAATTTGGAAGTGCTGTTCAGGTGTCAATCTATTCATGTTGAAATGCCAAACAAAACAAAACATAAACCACTTGAAAACTGAAAAAATGGTCGCCAGTTAAAAAAGTGATGTATACCTCTATGCGAATATCTTAAACTCTTCTTTGAAAAAAAAAAAAAAATAAAGGAATGTTGCATTCGCGTTTAGCGATCTCAAATTAACTTGGAAAACAGCTTCCTTTGAGGTTATGGAAAGAAGTAGAAAATTTTTAAATTAATGTTTTTTATTAATACATACGAGTATTTACTCATTTCAGTTTATTTTCATTTTCCAACTTCTATCTGTTGAATGTTAATATTAAGACTACAGGATGTGAAGTTCCAATTTGAAAAAGTAAACAGCCTCTGTTCAAATTGTTTTGTCATCGAAATTTATTGACCAATGCCATTCCTCGCTCAGTAAATCATTCTGCCTTATTTAAATGATTTGCAGAGTATTTACAAAAAATGGTAAATGGCAAGAAGTATTTGACTCGCATGTAAAATTTGCAGCCATTTTCAAATTCTGTCAAGAACAGAAATTGTATTTGCTGTTTGTTTGTAAAGTCATTTACTTGAGATTTTAATGGGGGTATGACTCGTTTGTGTGAAACATAAATTGGGGAAGAAAAGAAAAGTGAATAAACTGTGAATTTTTCGCCAGACATTTTATTTTTACAAGTTAACACACAGGTACAGAGGATAAATTATGTACATGCCATAAAGGAAACTGAAACCCAAATCCATATATATGTATTTCTTTATTTTTTCAGATGTTTTTTTTTTTAACTGGAAACACTATTTTCTCTGCTGGCCGATTTTACAGTTCAAAGTCTGAGGCAATAAGGGCTATCTGTTTCATCCGGGATGCTCATGGGGCATTAGATCAAAATTATGGCATAAAAAAATGCAGAAAAGTATTTGTAACGGTAGAACTATTATTGGAAACACAGCATTATTACATCAAGGAAAAATTCACCATTTGCTGTGCTCCAAAATTAATGATAAGACTCACAATAAGCAATTCAGAATTTGCATGGTATTGAAAAACGTTGCTGTGTAGTGCGTTTACTACAAATCAAATGACGGTCTTCGAGAGTCCGATTTCAATCCCCGACAAGACTCAATCATATCAACATTATAGATTATATGCATTAGAGCCTAATGTCTTCCCTATCCCTTTCCTAAAGAAGGTAACATATATGTATACAACAAATGTATGCTAGTATGCATATTAATTGCCTAAGTGTTACTTCTGTTTGCAAAAAAAAATAAAAAATACACAGAGATAAAACTGCCTCATAGAATCAAGAAGATTTTCTCTATGAAACGTTATTAGGCTAAGGGCTATCCCAGCAGAAAGAAGCGAAGATTTTTTCATAGAGATTCCTTATTGTTTTTATGTGGCAAATCTTATTAATTTTATCAAGAAGAAAACCACATAAAATCAAGAAGAAATCTTATTATTCACAACTTTTTTTTACCCAATTTCCGTTATTTTTGGCACCAAAAAAAAAAAACAATCCATAGAGAAAAACTTCTTGATTCTATTAGGTTTTCTTATAAATTGTAAACTATAGGGATTTCTTATTGATTTTATTAGGATGCCTTATTGATTTTTTCAACAAGGGTTTCTTCTTGATTTTATTAGGTTCATATATGATTATGTGTAAAGCATCTTATTGATTTTTTTTTAATAAGGAAATCTTCTTGCTTTTATGAGGTGTCTTGTTATTTCATATCTATAAATAGACATACATACAATTTTTTCATGATCTATTTCATTTTTGTATAAGAATGTTTGCACAATAATTTCAGGCTGCTTGTTAGCATATTGGTTAGAGTGCTTGTCTATCAGTCAGAAGTTTGCTGGTTCAATACTTGTCTCCTCTCAAGTAATAATATATATGTATGGTGAGTTAGTTAATTAAGAATACAATATAATATGTATGTATAAATAAATCACATCTACACATACTACATACATACATAAGTATATGGTATAGAATTTAAATGAAAATACATATAAGCAAAGCACAAAGAATAAAGACATAAATTTTTTTTTATGAGGTCGCCTCATACAAAAAAGAAAAAAAACCTTATTAAAAAAATCAATAAGATAACCTCATAAGAACTACAAGATTTCTTCTTGATTTTTTCAAAAAGGTTTTCTCTATGAAATTAATAAGATTAATAAGGGATCAGGTGACTATTTTCGCCTCTTGTAATTTGAATATACGTTGGATGTCAACATATGTAAATTTTTCAGTATACTTTATATGAATTTGCCTTGACACTGCTGTTTAAAATGATTTTTCATTTGAATTTACCTACATACTATTTTGAGTGTACAAACTTCGATGTACTCGCAAATTGCTTTGTTTTGCGTTGAATATGAACTGATTTTAAATTTATAAAAGGATTTAGAAAGAAGGGCCTAAGACCTTTCGAACCATATATATTTTGTTTCAGTAGATTTCTGATATATGTCTGTATTTTTGCACCAAATATAATTTTTTCCGTTTTTTTCGACACTTTTCTACTTTGGATTCGTTCTTAGGCAGTATTTTTGTACTGGAACCATACTGGTACATGGACTAAAACATAATAATTGATTAAGAGTAATTTCCAGGCTTGTGTTAAAAAAATCCTTAGAAATTGACAGAGTTATTGAATATTTTTGTTAAAAAAATACATGCATAATGTTTTTCGTGTTCCATTTATGCGCTTTCTGTGGCTCTCAAAGAAAAAAGTTTGGCGGCCACTGTTGTACACATTTTATAAATACTTTGTGTTGATATACGTCTATTAAATTGTACTTTCATCATCCTGGAAGCTTAAATACACAGAAAGCGCATAAATAAAATAAAATTGGTTCAAATTCAACTTATGTAGAGTGCATGATAATTGCATTAGGGTACGAAAAACCGTTTTTTTATCCGTAACTCGGAATTTTGGTGGTGTTTGGAAAATTTCAAATACAGACTGTTGTTATGATCGACAATATCTACCAGAAAAATAGCAACACTTCCCAGATATGTATTTTAATTTCATTAAAATTTGTCACACGGTGTAATATATTGTAGCTTCAACCATATGACCGCTATCGACTGTCAAATTTCGGAATGCTCTATTGGAGTGCCCCGGAAAATTGCTTGAAACTTTCTTATGGGGAACTGAAATTCAGGCCAAACTCAGTAGTATTTTTTTTTACATTAACAAAAAGACTCGTCTTTGCTGTTGTTTGCTGTACATTTTTCAAAGGACTTATTTGCTCATGACTAAATCTATTAAAAATATTATTTCTAAATACACATAGACTCCTCACCCTATTGAAAGAGGTCTGTTGCATATCGATTAGAAATGTTTGTGTTTGCACTTAATAGCTGTGTTTTATTGCAGCATTCGCACTCAAGCTTCTGTCTCAACAATTTGCACTGAGTAAATGCTGCTCTCCCTGACTTGGCTCGTGTGCTTAAGTACAAGCGCACGTTGCGTACGTATGTATGTACAAAACACACACATACATATATATGTACATATGTACATACTTATATGCGTTTTTTTTTGTTTAACAAAAAATTTTTGAAAATGTTCTTAACTTGTGTTGTAGAAATAGCAGTTTGTGAAAATTGTTATACAAAACTTTTTGCAAATCGAAATTTATATATATGGTTTTTCATAGATTATAAAAATACACAAAGAGTTATAAATTTAAAAGTAATTAGAGTAAGATTAAACTTAGCACGTTTGCGTCTCGACAGTGAATTATAATTTCTTAAAAGTGCGTTTACATTTCAGCAAAATCTAGTACTTACCGAGTTTTCGGGAAACATTTAGTGGATTTCCCATAGAAAATGAAATTTACTTCGTACTTAAAAAGGTGTATGAATTGGCTACATTGAAGTTGTTTTCTTGTTTTGGAAAGTTTTTAGTGAATGGAATTTGTTTTCGATAAAAAAAACTTTGGTAAATGTAAAAAAAAAGACTTGGTGTAAAAGGTATAGATTTTCATAATGAAAACTGCTAGATTTTGTGCATGTGCAAAGGCCCTATAATACCTTTCCATTTAATTTAATTTTATTAATACGAGTACATATTTAGATATTGTAAAAGAAAAAAGCGTTTAGCGAAACCTTCGCAATGAGCGAATTCAAGGGTCAATCGTCGCTTTCGATAACGAGCTGACTCGATCGCGTTTTTTAGTTTGAGATTATGACATTTGCTATCGAACAATGTTATCATGCGGTTCGATATCGAATGCCATAATCTCAAACTGAAAAAAGTGATCGAATCAGCTCGTTATCGAAAGCGACGATTAGACCTTCTTTACGTTCGAAGTAACTATACATAACGAAAGAAAACACAACAAGTGCATTTCTTTTCAATATTTTTGTCCAGGTTGCTATAAAGTAAACTTTTTTTATGAAATTTTAACGACTTTTCACTTTTCTTTGATACCAATATCGCTTAAGGCCGTTTCACACTATAATACAAGTATTAATACTTTTGACGAAAATGCATCCCTAATCTAATTTCTGTTTCAAAAATTTCAAAAGACAATAACAACTCAACATGTCAGAGTTGCATTTTCCACAAAAGTATTAATACTTGTATTATAGTGTGAAACGGCCTTTAGCAATTTTTTTTATTTTAGTGTGAAAAAATATATGTATTAAGGAAGCATCCTAAGAAATTTAAAGTCGTTTGAAAAGGACAAAAAATTAACAAATTAAAAATCACGTACGCCGTTTAAAAATATAGTTTTTATATAGTTCATCTCTAAAATTCTTTGACTTGGGCACAAAAGTCCGAAAATTAGAGTTAAATATAAAAAATGCATGAAATTTATTTTAAATATTGTAACATTATCTATCGATAACACAACTTTTATTTAAAAAAAAATATATACATAAAAAATATTTTTGAAAAGAAAAATCGTTAAAATGTATACAAATGTTTTCATTTTCCAACATTGCGCATAACAGAAACTATGGAAAGAGCTTTCTCTTAGTTTTCCCAGTGGTGGTTTGAGAATTCACTAAAAGCGAAAACTTTATGCCTGTTTGAAAAGCTCAATATTTCCACAACATTTTCTATTGCAGAAATAATGTAACAAAAAAGTCTTTGCTTATAAAATTGTTAGAAAAGTGCTTTTTGGCCGAAACCAATTGGACATTTTTCTACTTTCATTGCAAGAAGAAAAATATATACATATATAGTAGCCAACAAAACTAACGACACACCACCATACAGTTAAAGTATTTTCGATTTATCTTTTCTTTTTCAAGACCTAGGCCACAAAAAACGTTTAAAAACACAAGAGCAAAACCTTCTGAAAAAAAAATATGAGCTTAATTTTAGAAATGTAGAATAATTGGCCTCATCGTGGTTTGGCGTATTTCGACTTCGACTACGACAGTTTCGTCCTAGATTAAGGAAAAATGTTGCCGTGTTCGTCAATCTATTACAAAAAACGTCGTAGTTAGAGCCGAAGTACGCCAACCACGATAAGGGGAATATAACAAACAATCAGAGTGCGGAGAGTGCTCGAATTAAACTCGCTCGCAAACGAATTCAATTCGAGCGAGTTTTATTTTTTGTATTGAAAAGATCTACTCGCGAGCACATTTAATTTTTGAAAATCGAAAATAGGACTCGCGAGAAGAATTCAAATGTTAAGAGTCAAAAATAAAACTCGACTCGCGAGTCGAGTTAAAAAGAATTATTTGCCAGTTTTATTAATTTTGTTTGCTCAAATTCTGTTATCTATAGGTCACAATGTCGAAGTTATATTTTATTACTGACAGGTAAGCATTTTGCATAACTTTTCATGAAGCAGAAGCCTTAAAACATTTGAAAAATACCTCATGACATGAAATTAAGAACATATATTTTTATATATATGTACATACATATGTATATGCATTTGTAAGTACTATACTTTTCAAATTCGCATATAAATACATATAAATACTTTTTCGAATAATCAAACACGTTAAATTTTTGCTTCAATTTTTTTTTTCAAAGTTCAATACCTTCACACTTTTTTACTACCACACTCATATGTACATTTGGGAATTGAATACCAGGTGGACTTCAATTTTTCTTTCAACACTTCATTAAATTTTTCTTTCAATTTAGCTGCTGTTTTAAAATAATTTTTGTGTTTGTAAAAAATTTAAAGCAGAAGTAATCACAACTTCAATTTCACCAAATTTTGACAAACCATATGTGTGAAAAAATTTAAAGAAATTTATTGAACGTGTAGCCAGCATTTTTTGAAATTTTCAATCAAATTCAAGTTTTTTTTCACTCCTCTGCACGATTAAAAAGCTAGAATATGCGCTCATTTTCTGATCATAAATTATACTTTTGTCGGTAGAAAAACGTGACTACACGCGACTCCTCTTAATAAATCATTTATGAGTCTTTTCTATATTAGTTTAGAGCAATTTTCGACCCCTTTTCTAGTAGTATTTAAAGTTTTTTTAGAATCGTTTTCTGATCATTTATTAGTCGTATTTCGCATCATTTTTTACTCTTTTTCGAATTGTCTTTCAGTCATGTTTCTAATCGCTTACGAGTCATATTTGGGAAATTTATCAGTCTGTTTAGGAGTCTTTTTATTGTCATTTATGACTGTAATTTGAGTCATTTATCAGTCGCATTTCTAATCGTATTTGTCTCTTCTTCGAGTATTTTTTTAGTCGGCTTTCTGAGTCCTACGTTTAATGGTCAAACAGAATTACGCCACAAACACATTTTCCATACAAATTGACACAAAAAGGAAGTCACAGAAAGCAGTCCAGAGATAGAAAATATTTTATTTTGACAGGGTTTTTTCTTATGCTACCACACTTTCAATCAATTTCATACATTTTGTAAAGAAAAATAAGCAGAAAGAAAATAAAACAAAAATCAGAGAGCAGTTGGAGTTACTGCCGTTAATTTTATTATGGGCTTTGTTAACTTGACAGCGATTTTCCCGAAGTTTCAAACTTATTCTGTTTCATCATTTCATATTCGATTTAACTTTTATAAATGAAAAAATATAAGTTTTTGAGATTATACGTAGTAAAGATTGCCCCGTCATACATATCAAGTAGTGTTTAATCATCTATCTGCGTAAAATATGATCATAAAATACATAATTATAATCACTTTTAAAACGCCTGCGTGATTTATTTTCGATTAAGCATTTTTCAATCTTCCAGATGAATAAAATATGATAATAGCTAACGGAAATAATAGTCACATTTTACACGTCTGGATGGTTAATTTTCGATTGCTATACAATTTGTTAATGTATTTTAAATCGAACTAGTTTTAGCCATTAGCGCGAATCATTTTCGAGTCCTTTTCTGATCGCGTAAGTGATTAATCAGAAAGGTGATTTTCCAAAAAACAATCTTCCAAATGCTAGCTGGGGTAAAACACCAAATATGTACCTACGTATTTTTTGTTTTTTTTAAAACAAATTTTTAAGTAAAAAGCAAATACTTTTTTTTATTCATACTACCCATTATAGACCTGCGTAAATAGTCTTGAAATGTAAATACGTCTTGTTTTTTAAATGTATTCTCGTGGCTGCATTATACTAAACCAATAATAAATGCTGTCGTATTATAAGCAAAGCACGATAGATGCATTTGTGTGCGTGTATATGAGTGCTAACAAGCAATGTCGTCAAGACTTCTTGTTATGAACAAACAGTCAACAAAGTAGTGTTGATACGTGTATGCTTGTTATTTTCCATATTGTACGTTTGAGTGTGTGTGTAAGATGTATGTAGATGGTAAGCTATTATGTGTTTAAGGGAGGGTTTTTTTTAAGCAAGCGCACACAACTAATGTGAATGCATGTGAACGTTTGTTTGTGTGCAGAAAAATAGAAGAGCATACACACAACGTGTGTGTATGTGCATGCATGACGCTTATATATGTACGCGCCCATCCGTAGAAAGAAGCAAGCATCACAAATTTTTCAGTCACGAAGTATTTTCTTCTTTACTCCTATATTTGCAATAACTGAAACAAATTCTTGCAAACAGTGTTGCTTGGCGTTTGTTTTAGAAGACTTCGCTGTAGTAAAGCATTTGAAAACTCCCTCATGTCTTGAAAGTTCTTATAAATGGTCTTGTGCAGGACTTTACTACCCATTATTACATAAATCAAAAAAATTAATTAAACAAACAATCTGCAGCCATACGTACTTAAATAAGTAAAACTTCCATTTATTTTTGTAAGCCATGGATGCAAAACCGGAGGGTAAATATTTAATAGTGTAGCGAAAAAAGTTTAATCGCAAAAAATTATTTTGAAAATCCTTCGTCTTTTAGAGAAAAAAATCGATCCGATAATTGTTCATTTAGGAGACATGGGGCGATTTCAATTTTGGTTTTGTATGTTGATATTTTTGTCCAAATTTCCAACTGGTTGGGTGCAAATAGGCCATGTATTTTTGGCGGCACCAACCAATTACACTTGTCTTGATCCCGAAGGTATAGATCCATGTGACAAGGCGTGCACGAGAGCTGAACACGACCGCAGTGTTTTTGATGAGACCATAATTACACAATTCGGTCTTGTATGTGAGTATAAGCACTTGGCGAGCTTCTCACAAACCATGGTGATGTTTGGCATTATGATTGGTAACATTTCGTTTGGAATTATGGCTGACAGGTAAGCAATATATATATGTTCATATATTGAACGACTTGTAAGGTATCTATGTATGTATGTGGGTATGCATGTACATACATATGTATTGGTTTAGCAATTTTAAGCAGTGTACGAAAATAAACTGTACATTATTTAATGTATTATACAAAGGGTAAGATATGACAACTTTCTACTTTGTGTATGTTTACATGTACACTACGCGATTAGAATCACAATGATGTTTCAACTCAAGTAAAATACTTTATAAAGCACTCTGCTTGACGGCCATAGCACTGAAATTAAAATTGTTGTGTACATCTCTGTGCAAATAAATTATATTTTAGTGTTCTTTGCCAAAGTGTTAGTGCTTCATAAGCAAACCCTGTAAAGATATGTACATCCATTCATGCATGCATGTATGCATGCATGTATGCATGCATGTATGAATGGGATGTTCATATAAAGATGTGAAATTAAAAAAAAAAAATTGGTTTTCGGTGGGAGGAAAGTAACTAAGAGAGAAAATTATTGAGAGTATAAAGCAACACATCGTCGGTTGGTTTCTGGTTTGCTGCAAAGAGAATGTATTTTGAATATACCGTGCCGCAAACCAATAGCCAAACGACGACAAAACATCAGTGTTGCCGAATTCTGCGATATTATCTATACATGGAACAAACCAATTTTTCCACAACTATATTTGAATTACAAAATATATATGTAATTTTAATATAATTTTGCTAGAATTATTCAGTGGAAAGAATATTATAGTTTACACTTTTGATAATCACGTTGCATACATAAATATTTTGACACATTTCGTGTTATATTAAAAAATTATATAAAAAGTATTTTGTTTGTCATTTATATATCGCACACTAAATCATAAAGAGTCAGATGCTGAAAGGTTGCAAACAACTGTTGATACTGTACAAATGACGCAAGCATGTGACATAAAAACAAGCATAGCGATATTTTATATTCTTAAAGAAGACTGTATTGCAAAAGAAATTGTTGAGATTTCTTCAATTAACTGGTTTATAAAAAAGAAAAGGCACTTCTATAATTTTGAGTTGTGACTCTTTATGATTTAGTGTGCGATATATTAAATACATGTAAACACTTAAGTATGGAACTAAACGTGTGGCAAACCTTTAACTGATGGCATAAAATCTTCCACAGGCTCATCAAAATTTCATGAATGACACTTAATAAAATATGACATTTTAATGCCTTTCGATAGAGAAAAACATACCGCATCGATTACCCTAAATATTTGTTTTAATTAGAAACTCTACATGTCGAAAAAACTTGACGTATTAGGTTAATTTCTTAACCAATGTATAGAAAATGTTAACAGTATTTTGTCTCTCCTGTAAAATTTTATTGAAGTGAGTTAGCAGGTTTGCACTCTAAGACGACGATATCTTACGATAATCGTTTATTGTAAG